>JALAZF010000030.1:21206197-22504937 GCA_022829125.1 Lathyrus tuberosus
TCCCCAGAAACCCTTTCTTTGAGCTTTTTGCGCAATCTCCATATAAGCTGATGATGTAAAAACAGCAAAAAAGGACTAATATGCAAGCTCCTGTTGCAATGATGATAATCACCACTATCAACCTCGTTTTGTCCCTATTGTATACTCCCTTGCACTTTGATTCCAATACTTTCCACATAAAGCCTGATTATCAGAAAATACAGAAGAGTAGTTGAACCGAGATCCCAAAGTTTGCGGTATCTCACCTTCCATTGTTCCCCGACACATTGAAATACACCAAATCAGGGATCATAGAAAAATTACTAGGAATTCCCCACTCAAGTTGTTAGTAGACAGATTCAGCATTGCAAGCTTTGATAGATTCCACAATGACCCTGGTATGGCACCTGAAAGATGGTTGTGATCTACTTACAGTGTAGCTAACAACAGACATTCGGAGATCTACTTAAGCATATCCCCAGTTAAATTGTTACCACCCAAATCAAGCACTTTCAAATGGGTGAGGCGAGATAGATCAGTAAAAACACGACCTGACAATGAATTTGATCGAAGCTCAAGAATTTCTATATTAGAGCTGTTTCAAATTTCAGAAGGAATTGTTCCTCTAATGTGATTATGAGACAGTGAAAGGACAACCAAGGCTCTAAGAAAACCATAGTTCTCAGGAATATGCCCAGAAAATGCATTAGAGCTGAGATTCACATACTGCAAACTCATCAAACTGCTGAATCCTTCAGGCACTGCACCAGAAAACTTGTTCTCCTGCAGAGCAATAACCTGTAGATTTGGCAGCCCAGAGAACTCAAAAGGTAACTCCCCAGAGAGATTCTGCTTACTCAAATCAAGTGTAGTTAGTCTGAAGATTTCCCAAACTAGAAGGAATTTTTCTAGAGAAGCCATTACCACTCAGATTGAGGACTAATAATCTATTCAAATTTACTATCATAAATTTCACCTGTAAACTTGTTATCACTAAGGTCCAGGGGTATCAATTTGCTCAACCTCATTATCATTTGAGGCATAAATCATTTAATCTATTGCTTCTCAAACTCAAGGTTTCGACCAAGGAAAGGTTACCAAAACTCACCGGAACTGAACCAAAGAAGCTATTTCCACCAAGAGATAGAACCTTGAGTCCCTTCATATCACCAAAAAAGGAACTTCTCCGGAAAAATTGTTGCCTTCAAAATCAACAACACTGAGGGACCCACATTTCTTGATTTCCACCGGAATGACACCAGTAAATGAATTATTAGCCATCTTCAACTCCGTCAACGCAGCAACATTTCCTATATATGGCAGAACCTCGCCGGAAAGTGTGTTGCTGGAAAAATCAAGCACTGACAACGTGGTTATATTGGTTAACCACAAAGGAAACGTGCCTCTTATGCTATTATGTTGAATATCCAAAATCTGAAGAAGACTAAAACACGTGTTGGTCTCGAGCCCAACGAAACCCGTGAAACCATTAAATCCAAGTTGAACTATCCACAGAGACGGCGCGTGGAACAAAACATTGCAGAAAACGGAAGCAGGAATGGAACCAGTAAGATTGTTCTGAGAAAGAAATCACCTAAAGATTCGAAAGCGCCAAAATCGCCGATGGAAGCGTACTGCCGAGTGCATTTCCCTCTGCGCTCAAATGGATGAGCAAAGGGCAATTAGCAAGTGCAGAATTTAAGGTTCCTCCAAGAAAGTTATACGGTCAAACCAGAGATATTACAGTTTCTGAAGCGCCCCAAACGTCACCGGAATCTTACCCGAAAACTCATAGTACGAGAGGTTGATAAGCTGAAGATGAGACAGATTAGCAAAAGTCCCCGGAATCTCGCAGGAGAAAGTGTTCGACGAAAGGTCAAGGTACTTGAGACTAAGAGGAAGCTCGCTCGGAACAGATCCAGAGAGATGATTCTGTGCAACGTTGAGAATCTGAAGACTGGTGAGGTTTCCGATCTCCGGTGGAAGGTTACCAGAAAACACATTGTCCTGCAAGAACAAGAACCATAGAAGCTTACATTTCATGAGCGACGAGGGAATACTTCTGTTGAAGAAATTCGAACAAAGGTTTATCTTCCTTAACATACACAACTCAGAAAGACGTTCAAAGAGTCTACCTCCGAGTTGAAGACGAGACAAACACAGCTGAGTAACTCGGTCGTTATTTCAGGCAATGCCGCGCCAGTCACACTGCGCTTCCAGCGAGGATGTATCCCAAGCGTCAAGAGCTCCGAGAGGATCATGGAGCTTGAGCATAAACAACGTTAAGACTTGGATCTCTGTAACGGTTATTGCGCTGAGATCGGCGTAGCATAAGAACGGTGCGCAGAGTACCAAAATGAGAAGAAACGCACGCATAGTTTAGGAGAGAAGTGAAACAGAGAAGTGTAATGAGGAAGATTATTATAACATTAGCTTAGCGCAGAGTGAATAAGATAGAGTAGCGTAAATGTGCACCAGTGTGTGTATTTTCCAGATTATGCAAATAAATTCTCTGTTCTTAAGGTGAAAAAATCTAATTTATGATTGATGTGTTTTGTCAATTTCAACATTACCATTACAAGTTAACAACAGCATCAATATATTCTAATACAGATGGCAGAACCATACCTTTCATAAGACAGACAATAATCCACAATATCATGGCAGAAACAATGGGTTCACAGTTCCCGCGTGTCCCGATGGTGAACGTAAATGGATTAAAAAGCCATGCCATGACAGAGTAGTTGCAGAGGTTTTCAGGAACCTTCTGCAGCTTTAGAATGTAATAGATGAAATATCCCACTAGTATATCTGCATTTAAGAATCGACAGACATTTGCTTAGGTGTTGCTTAGGTGTGATCAATGTAATCTCATTCAGCAAAGACATTTAACATTCATTGTCTAACAACACGAACATGTTAATTTAAATGTATTAGAACCAAGCACTTTGGGCCAAGAGTCTTGGCCACTGATTGTAAGGCCAACCCTAGGCCACGCTGGGGACGACATGGCGCTCTAAGGCTTGACTTGTGATGGTGTCAAAAAATGTTTGGTCAACAACAGTGACACACAGAGACAAGTGATTAGTCCTTGGTTGAACTAAAATGCGGATTACACTTTTGGAGAGTATAGTTTATTCATGATTCGATAGCATCTAACGAGGTCCCAGTACAATAGAGGACATCAATGATCCCAAAACAACTTAACTGATAAATGAACTCAAATCCGAATCCTCTCCAACCGATCTTCGGCTTTCTATCACCCTCCAAATTCCTCTTTTTCTCTCTAACATGTAGCCTCTCTATCACTCTCCTAACTCCCAATCCCTGGTCATATGTCCACGCCTTTTTTCTCTCTAAAGTACATACCTCACCTAGGAGAAGCAAAATTCTATATAAAAAAAATACACATAATCACTTCCACAATAAAAAAAATAAAATAAAACATTTAACCTACCTCAACACATGCTCTTGCGAACCAACACTTGGAAGTTGGAATGCCTTTGTACAAACCGTTCGCACTTCAGTTATCACGTAAGTACTTATGTATAAGCACTTATGTAGTTAAGCTATTATTATACTACAAAATGTAAACTATCTTCATAAATTTGATAGAACTAATCGAAACAAGTTGAAAACATTGTATAGACATGTCATAAGCTATTCTCACACACAAGCTCCGAAACACTCTGACTAGTGATTACGTATTAGATAAGCCCAAATTCATTCATCATTCAAACCCTAAAATCAAATCTCTTCAAATCTGTAAAACTAAACATAAATTGAAATGTGCATAGAAACAGATCTGAGAACATTATAGATACCTGCAGAAGAGAAGAGAAACTTTCCCCAAGAGCGATGAAGAAACGAATTAGGAAGAAGAAGAAAAGCGAGTAAAGGAGAATAACGGTATGTGGTTCTGTTGTATGGAGAAAAACCAGAAGCGACCAGAGAAGCGGCGTCAGAAAAAACGATGTAATCAACATCGGTGTATCTAACTTCCATGTGAGAATCTTGCCATTCTCCGTAAAGGATTAAGATTACGCGGAAAATTGCAGAGAAGGTGAGAAGGGAACGAATATCTAACCGTGACATTGTTTGGATTCAAAGTTAATAGAGATATTCCATCATCTTTTATAGCTATCCATGGGGCTCGAAATTCAAAGAAATGGGAAGTTTTGGATGCGAGTGATGAAGGAGTAGTGATCAGTGAAGGTTTCGATGTTGAGATTGAAGCAATAAGGTGGAGTGAGTTGAATCCCACACAAACATTAATTAAACTAAATACTAATATTTGTGAGTTTGTTTGGATAATTTTTTGTTTGGTATCTATGAATTTAAGTTGAGTATGGATATTTTTAAATTGTAAAAATAAATTAATTTTTTTAAAATAAAATAAAATAATAAAATGTTGTAAATATTTGATTGGTAGAGGATAATAGTATCCATCTAATTTTAATAATACCCATGTATGTACTCTCTAATATTTGTGATTTAAAAACTACTATTAGTACTTATTTAAAAAAATTAAAATAGTCTTAAATATCATTTAAAATATTTTAATGGATTTTAATTTTAGTCTCCAATTAATTTTTTTTTGTCTAACACTACATTTTAAGATATATTTCCTGAAAATTAAAGATAGACATCTTGCATTCTTAACATAACCCTTGTAGAAGATTAGTATATGAGTGAGAATGTCACTCGTTTGCGGTAGAGCATAGATATTTAGAATTTTTTTTTCACCTGTCATACTATTGAACAAAATTTTTCAAAATGCCTTAAATTTCAGCATATACACCAAAATGTCATACTTTCAAACAAAAAAATCAGATATGTGAAGACTGCCGCCCATTGGAAGGGTTGATCATTAATTTTTTACACTCTGCCGCCCATTGAAAGGGCGGCACTGTCCAATTATTATTTTTTATTTTATTTTGTTTTATATATATTAATATTATTTAATATATAATAATATTAATAATAATAATAATATTAGTTAATATTAATTAATATATATTAAAATTACTAATATTAATAATATTAATATTTATAAAATAAATTAATATACAATAATATTAATAATAGTAATAAAAAAATTATTTAGATATATTAATTAATATTATATAATAAAATTAATTAATAATATTAATTTATACTATTTAGTAATAAAATTTTATTATTTTATTATTGTAGTACACTGTCGGGACTGCAATGGGCGGCACCTTGTAATATTTTATTATTTCTGTACGGTGTCGGCATTGCAATGGGCAACACCTTTTAATATTTTATTATTTCTGTACAGTCTCGGCACTGCAATGGGCGGCACCTTTTAATATTTTAATATTTCTGTACAATGTCGGCACTGATATAAATAGAAGTGTGGTGTGACCAATTTTTCACATCCATTTGAAATTCCTTTTAGTATTTTCAAGATGTATCTTCGCCGCTGGGAAAAAGTAATTTTTTCGAGAGAAAAACTGGCTATGGATATGATTTTCTGGAACATCTGTAGTTTAAAGCAACTACATAGGGAGTTGAAGCGTTGGTTAGAATGATATATACCGGATGGGGAAAAATCAAAAGTATTGAGAGGTACGATGCCCGGCATGGGTGGGTGCGAGTCAAGAATGATAAGGAAGCCAGGGAAATGATGTTTAGGCATAATGAAATCAGACTGCTAGTTGTAATCAGTAGTTAGAGAAGTTGTACCAAATATTGTGTTAAATGTTTCTTGTTAGTATTTTTATCTTTGTTGATTTATGTTGTATTATTTATGTATGTGGTGTGTCATTTAATGAAGCATAATATTGTTTGGTTTGTGATATTTGATTTGTTGCTATTGATATTTGATACTCAATGATTAATGGTCTATAAAAGGGAGAAGTTTGATATTAATACGAAAACAATACATTATAATAAAAGAAAACACTAACGATTACATGTTCCCACATTGGGACACTTGGTTCGATTGTGACCAGTTTGACGACACACGGGACATTTTCTCTCAAGCTTATCAAAGCTATCCATTTTCGTTCTAATACGTGTGCACACTAGGCGGCCTTTCTTGTTCCTCCGCATTCTTGGGTTATAGCAAATTTGATCTCTTTCATAAACGGGCCAATATTCATCGTAAGACAGCATTGGAAAGCTTGTGTTGTAAACCCCAAAAAGGGTTGCAACCCTGTAAACGTCGGACAAACGAGCGTAAGCGTCGTGGCGCACATTAGAACATGCAACGATAACATGTGAGCAAGGGACACGACATGCTTGAAACTTTCCGCAGTCACACCAACCGTTTAGTAGGTTGACCTTATAATGTCCCATAGGATTTCCCTCACTGTGGTCCTTTGTTTCCTTCACACTGAAAATATTGTTAGTGTAGTCAAAAACTCTGACATGATGTGTGCCGGATTTTGTTGTTTCTTCTTGCATCACCTTGAGGCAGTTTTCTGTAAATGTCTGGCCAGAATTCAACACAGCACTCCACTTTGCACCCCTTTCAGCAAATAATGATCCCAATCTATAATATGTTGCACTTACCAATGCTGTAATAGGCAAATTACGGGTGCCTTTAAAGACAGCATTCAATGACTCAACAAGGTTGGTAGTCATGTGACCCCAACGTCGACCCTCGTCAAATGCCATCGTCCATTTTTCGACTGGAATATTGTCTAGCCACTTTAAAGCATCAGCATTCGCCATGCCAATTTTAGACCGGTAGTAATGAAATGTTGGTTGGTTTAATGCATACCCTGCATTAAAAGAAAATTTTATCAAATATACTTATTGACCAAGATATAATATATGTTATTGACAAAGGCTTAATGTTATCAAATATACTTACCCATGTTAATGACTTTCTCCCGTAGGCTCCTGTCCTTGATTTCTCTCATAAAATTTTGCGCAATGTGTCAGATACAATAAACATACACCGATGGGGGATTATGCCAACCATTTTTCAGATTTTTGTATGCACTTTCAATCGATGCATGTCGGTCTGAAATCAATCATAGGTCTGTTTGTGACGCAACATGCCTCCTCAAGTTCCGTAGAAAAAACCCCCAACCTTCAGTCGTCTCACCTTCCACAAGGGCAAAAGCAACTGGGAAAATATTGTTGTTGCCATCTTGTGCCACCGCCATAAGCAGTGTGCTCTTGTACTTACCGTATAACTAGGTTTCATCAATTTGAAGTATAGGCTTGCAATATGCAAAACCTCTGATGCATGGTTGGAATGCCCAGAATAGCCGGTGGAAGATATGTTTCCCTTCAACAATTGTTCCATCATCTGTATACATGGGTAGTGTTTCTATTTCCAGCACCTTACTCGGAACAAATTTTTTAAGTGCTAACAGGAAATGTGGAAGTTCATTATATGAGTTCTCCCAGTTACCATATACATGTTCGATTACTTTGTTCCTTGTAATCCATGCCTTTCTATAAGACGGAGTAAAATTGTATTCAGAAACAATTTTACTCATGCATACGCTCACCTTGATAGAAGGATTCTTCTCTATAAATGGCATTAATTGACGAGACATTAATTGAGAGCTAAGTTGTCGATGATCTTGGTTAAACATAGTTGTTGAACAACTATGTGGTGGGTTCATAATGCCTATCTCCCATAAATCACTTATTTTTCTGTAGGACGCCAAGAGACGAAACTTGCAGGTGTCGTGTTTGCAACAAATTATGTATCTCTTCTTGTCGGAATCAGTCACCTTAAAATCCACGCAATGTTTCATGTGATATTGTTTATGGAAGTCACATTGTCGGCTTTATTTTTAAATTGGTTACCGACTTCTATGCCACCCTCCATTGGAATATGAGGGTTGCATGGCCATTCAAAGGATGATCCATCTAAATTCAGGGGCAGGTCTGTCATATGGGCAGGTGGGCAGAAAACATTCCCAACCGGAATGTGATGTTCATCATTGTTGGCTTCGTTAACACCGTTTCCTTCCTTAAACAAAGTTGTATATAAATCATCAACCCGTGTCTCAGTTTCTTCTTCGACGGCTTCTTCTTCAACATCTTCGTGTGGAATTATTGTGGGTGTTTCTTCTACTGATGCATTGATGACCTGTGACATTTGGGTTTGTGGACATTGTTCAAATGTTATGTATAAATCAATATATTGAAACCCATAACTTTCATGATTCGAGAACATCGTTTCCACATCCTCGTCGTCACGAACATTTAATGGAACAAATTTAAATTGATTGTTCCCGAAATGGACAACATTTCTGTAAGTAATTTGTGTCACTGATCTTGCTTGAACCTTCGTCTCTACCTTTTCTTTAAAATTTTGGAATGACGACCTTCTATTAATACTGAAACGACTAATTTCAGTATTTTCAAATATCAAACCCACTTCATCAGATACAATAACACTCCCATTGAAATGGGCATTAACAATATATTTGGGAATGTTAGACATGTTCTAAGAATATGTGATAGAATTGGTGAAGGTTTAAATATATTTGATGAGGGTTTGAATATGTGATAGAATTGAATATGTGTAGAAAATGTTAGAATTCATACAACTTATATGATATCATTTTTGTCTTTTTCCTCATACATGCATGCAGGTTTACGTCGAATTATGGTCAAACGGAGTCAATAGGGTGCCGCCCATTGAAAGGGCGGAAGAGACAAAAAACTAAGACATTGTCGCCCATCCAGGGACCGGCAGTCAGTGCAAAGGAATAAGACTGCCGCCCATTCAGGGAACGACGGTCAGGGAATATTCTATTATGCCGCCCATTCAGGGAACGGCTGTCTGACACGCATAGGGTGCTGCCAATTGAAAGGGCGGCAGTGAACAATATTAATTTCATGTCTGCATGCATGAAACACGTACCAGCATGCATTTATCAACACCAATTAATTCTTTACCTACAATTTTTACAACATTTTTCATCTTTTATCTCCTATAAATACCTTATAATCTCATCACAAAATTCATCTCATCACAACATTCTCTACTATCAATCATATAAAATTCTCTACTTCTATTCATATAACATGGCATTGTTAACACTAGGATAAGATCATCGAGGAACTCTTGCAAACATTGCATCATTTGTAAGTTTATAATGTTATTTTTTTTTATAATGTCATAATGTTATATATTATAATGTTATATATTTTTTTATAATGTTATAATGTTATATATATTTTTTATAATGTTATATATTTTTTTATAATGTCATAATGTTATATATAATTTTTATAATGTTATATATTCTAATTGTTATATATATATATATATATATATATATATATATATATATATATATATATATATATATATATATATTCTAATTGTTATATAATGCTATATTCTTTATAGGATGAAAAATTATTCAAACCACGCTCACACAAATACATAGAACCCGATGTGATTATCCAACCGTATTTGGTTCATGCGGGTTTCGGTCACGTTATAAACATAACTTCATATGGAATTGACCGAAAATTTCTTCTCTCCTTGTGCGAAAGATGGCGTCCAGAAACACATACATATCACTTTCCCAAAGGTGAATGCACGGTGACTTTGGAGGATGTCCATATGTTGTTAGGTCTGCGTGTGGATGGGTTAGCGGTTGTAGGTAACACAAACGTGAGTTACGAATTAGTGGAAGAACTATTGGGGTTCCCGATGGATGACGGTGATAGGAAGGGCCAAAACATTAGAATTACATGGCTAAAATCAATTTACCGTCATATGGTATTGACCGAGGATTCTCCCGAGCATCTGAAAATTTATAAAACTAGAGTTTATATTTTATTGCTTTTTGCATGTTTTTTATTTCCTGATACTAATGGTAATAATATCCATCTTCAATTTTTACCATTATTAGAAGATTTAAGTAAAGTAAGTAGTTATAGTTGGGGCGCTACTACCTTAGCACATCTATACAGAAATTTGTGTAGATGCGCAAGAAAAAATGTGCATAATTTTGCTGCTTGTGGCGTTTTGATTCAAGCTTGGGGATGGTCCAGAATGCCCAGACTGGCACCAATAAACCCCAATCCATACCAATTTCCATATGCGACCAAGTAAGTATACAAAATTTTTTTCTATATATATTTTTCCTATAATTTTTACTAACTACACCCTCCGGACACATTTATAAGCAAATTTACCTTTTTTTGGTACATTTGACTATTAGTGTATCTAGTCCATATATGGACTAGATACACTAATAGTCAAATGTACCCAAAAAAGGTAAATTTGTTTATAAATGTGTCCAGAGGGTGTACTTATTTATTTTATAGGTGGTCCGCATATGGGATAAATTACGAAAAAAACCCTCACCATTGTGCTCCTGGATATCGGACGTTCTTCGATCATTTCGAGGAAGACGATGTATTATCTCTAACGCTTATACTACTATCATTAAAATTTATTTATATTTTTTATCTCTAATCCTTTTTTAACTACATTACATTTTCTATGGATGCCATATCTGGAACTTGAAGATGACGATCCGACTGAACAAGACATGTGGAGTTCTAAAACCTCCATATTTTGTTTCACTTATGTTGAAATGCAACATTCTGATAGGGTGAAACTCCAATTTGGGGTTCACCAAGACATTCCTGGTCCACCTACGTGCATGGAGAAATACCACAAGAGTATGATAAACGAGGTGTGGCAATTCCCTAATTGGAGAGACCATAACAGAGAAGAACAACAACAATGGATAAATCGTCGTCAAACTGTCCTACAAGGAAATGTCATGGATACCAAATGTAAACCCAGTAGGGAATACATGAATTGGTATAGATCTGTGACCATTTTGTATCTATCACAAAATAGATACTTATGGGACCCTCGTAACCAACCAACTTCTTCAAACTTCCAACAAACCAAAAAACCTTGTAACACCCAACCACAAACATTTAACACCCCTCAACAACTATTTAACACCCCACCACAAATTTTTAACACCCCACAACAAATATTTAACACCCAACAACAAACGTTTAACACTCAACAACCTTTCAACCCAACACAACAACCTTATACCCCAAGCCAACACTACCAACAACCATACCTACCATTTAACCCAACCCCCTTCAACACCCAACTACAAAACCCAACTCCCTTCAACACCCAACAACAAAACCCAACTTCTTCATACACCCAATATAACCAATATTCATTCTCCCAACCTGCCCCACAAGAACACATCTACCAAACACCCCAACCACAAGTCCCCTTCTACCCCTCACAAACCTACAACCTTAATTCATCTCAAGACCAACACCCATACACCCCCTACATGACTAACACATTGCCACCTACCAACCTACCAAGTTGGAGTAATGAGGGAACAAGATTAAGTTATGGCAGTGCGGCGGCGATACCAGATGTGGACGATTTAAATGATGACATGGTTGTTGAATTCATTGATCCTACCAATGATGCATGACCTTCTACTTAGCCCCTAAATGTTGATGTTGATCGTAGAAGCTCCACCAGAAATGTACGGGCACCTAGCTGTGGAACCCACCAACGCTTCCGTCGACCTGGTCAAAATTAAGGGTAGCTATAGGTTTGATGTACTTTTTTAATTTCTTAAATAAATAAATATTTGTTTTAATTAATATTTATTTTTATTTTATTATAATTATTAATATTACTATTATTTTATTTATTACTTATATGGTCTTAATTAAAAAAATAATTAATTATCTAACTAATTTATTTATAATTTTATAATTATTATTTATAATTATTATATATAATTATTATTATTTATTATTATTCAAAATTATTACTTTTTAATTATTGTATTCAAATTAATTAAAATATAATTTTTAAATACACAATTAATTAATTAAAGCATAAATATAGGAATTAATATATAAAAAATTAAAAAAATTTCGTGGACAACACTGCCGCCCATTCAAAGGGCGACACCTTTTCTTTTTAAACATAGTTGCTCATTCAAAGGGCGACACCCTTGCAACAAAAATCAAAATAGGTGCTTAGTCCTAAATCTTAAGTGATCTAAAGTACAGTGACAAAAAAACGATTTTTAAAATAGGGGACTAAAAATAAAAAACCATCAAAATAGGAGGATCAAAATTCATTATTCCATGTGAAAAACCATCAAAATAGGGGACTAAAAATAAAAAACCATCAAAATAAGAGGATCAAAATTCACCCTTACGAACCAGACACCTTTGTGAGAGACACACCACTTGTCCACCTAAAACCTTAAGGTGATATATGAGTGGGTTCTCCCACTTATAAATGCTCAAGTCACCACATTCCTATCCAATGTGAGACTATTTCCCTACTTACTCACATTTGCTTATATTATTCCAATAGTTTGTCTGCCCTTAAAAAATTCTTGAATGAAATTAATAACATCATAAACATTGAAGTCCCACGTTAGTTTTATTTTTTTATTTTTAACTTTTGTTAAGTTTAAAAACTACATTATATAATGAGCACTTGTGGCCGGATGGATTTTACAAATAGTCGGGTGACCAATTAAATCTTAAGTGATCTAAAGTACAGTGACAAAAAAAATGATTTTTAAAATAGGGGACTAAAAATAAAAAACCATCAAAGTAGGAAGATCAAAATTCATTATTCCATGTGAAAATATATTATTATGGTTAGTTCCCTCCACCTGAGTAAACTCGTTTGCTACAAGTTTTCCAATAAACATTGGTTTTTCAATCCTATAATACCCTCGTTCTTTTTTAATATCCTTTTCATCCTACCATCATTTGTTTATTGGTTGTCTCACAAACTCCAAAGTATAGTTCTTTATTAGTGAATGTGTTTCATCATTCACTGTCTTCAACCATTTTGACTATTTTTGCTTTTGAGGTGGTAAAATCTTCTTCATAACTATATCACGAGCTGATTGATAATATGGAACCATTGTTGGTTTCCCTTACTTTAGTACTTTAAACATGAGCCTTAACTTCATTCATCTCTCTAGTATCTATAATCTCTAATAGAAACCTCATTCTCAAGTTGAGTCTTCTCCACCATAATTTGTCATAAATATCACTTCCATGTATTTTCATTTCACTTCCATGGCTAGTAACCCTTTACACATTCTGAATAACCTTCACAAACCTAACATCAAACTTGTCTTTTTTTATATGTGCAAATGCCAAAGCTCTAAAAGTCTTCAAACTTAAGTAGTCTACTAGTTTCCCACTCTAAGCCTCCAAGGTTCCTTAAGGACAATTTATGTGGATGAACATATGTTGATCAGGTAAGTTGTTGTAGCAATAGCTTCACTTGAGAAACTCTTTGGCAATCTAAATCATAATAACACGCACCTTACTTTCTTCAAAATGTTTATATTCATGTGTTCAACTTGGTCATTTCTTTGAGGTGTGTCAATAACAGTTTTATGCCTCTTGATACCTTGTTTCTTACAAACCTTATTAAACTGCTATGAAACAAACTTCATATTATTGTCAGTTCTCCAACACATTTAATTTAGTTTCCTTCTGATTTCCTATAAGAATATGTAATTCATTAAACTTTTCAAAGGTGTCACTTTTATTTTGTATGTAGACTCATATTCTTCTAGAAAAATCATCAATAATAACGAAGAGATAAAAATCACTCACATAAGTTGTCACCCTTGTCGGACCACTAATACTTGAGTAAGCATACTAAAATGATGTACTAGACTTAAGCACACCACTCCCAAACTTCACACATATGTTGTTTTCCTAGTATGCAATGATCACAAGATTCTACTTTATTCAATTTTTTACTTTATAACAAACCTTATTTTGCTAGCTCAGTCAAACCTATTTTATTAACATACTCCAATCTTGAACGTAATAGTTTGGTTTTGTCGTGAAAGTGTTGACTAGTTAGTGATGCATGAGCAATAACAGTGAAAGCCATCTAAAATATTAACCCACACATTTTAGACCCTTTAGTCATAATCAATGCACCGTGTAAATTTTTTTATACAATAGGCTAGATCAAAAAACATGTTTATGGCCAACAAATTTCGCTTAAGTTAGGGAACATGCCTCACATTGCATACAACACATTTTGTCATGTCTAAGAGATTACAACAATCAAAGTAATTTCATCTGCTACATACATCATATCCCTAACATCATCGTCATCCCTAACTCGCACCCACATATAATGCATATCATTATTGTCATCTGCAATTGAGATATACGAAATAAGCCTCTCGATACTTCTAATTCTTTCCTCATCATTAATATCTCTGTCTAACCATCATTTAAAACTCCTCTCAAGAGGCTCAAAGATTTGTATGTTCAAAAAAAACATTTTCATCAGAGGTTTCGTTGCACAATGACAAACATGCTCATATCTTTTAACAATCATGATAGAGCTAGTGATGAAAATAAAAGAAGAATTTGAAATGAGGTGTGAAGTGAAAATGGTATGAGCACCTCTATTTATAAAAAAAAAACTGCATGTACACTGATGTCAGGCCAATTGGCACCTCCCTTTAAAACTTGTACACTGGCGTCAATTGAATTGGTAACACCATATGGTGTCGCCAATCCAATTGGTGCCTCCTTTCAAAATTATAGTGTTATCGCCAATTCGCCTGGAAACAACACTACGTCCATAATTTTTTTGTTTGAAAGTGGGGTATTTTGGAAATTTTTTTGAAACATGGGTTATTTTGGAAATTAATTTGAAAAGGTGGGTTATCTGGGTAAAAAATTCAGTCGAGAAACCTGATTTGGGCCAAATTTAAAATCTGGAAATTTTGTTGAATAATTTAAGATTTTAAGGTATACATACTACTAGAGTAACAGAAAAAATATATTCTTACATAATTGTTGTATCTAATGTCTCTGCTTAGTTGGTAGTTAAGAGAAATACTATATTGGACACAAACTCAAATATTTTATGTTTAGGCACAAACTCAAATATATTTAGAGGTTGTGGGATATATGGTATAGACTTTGATTTCGATAGAGCTTTGGATAGTCTTAGTGCTCTGATTTTAGATTTTAACCTTAGCGGTTTTATTATAAAGACGTCGTCCCTCCTAAAGCACAACATGTTTTGTCAAGTGCCATTTTTAGTCAAAGTGTTCAGGATATGAATGTAAAGTTTGACATGACCACAAGACAAAAAACAATCTTTGGTTGTTTACAAGCAACACATTTTTAAGATTTTCTCATTGTTATCCTTATTGACAGTTTAGACCAACATATGTCTCTGGTAGAGTATCGTATCATCCTTAAATACCAGCTTATGATTTTTTTTATTTCCTGTTGATGAGGTTTGCCCTGTTTGCCGCAAGACGTGCTTGAATACATTTGGAAAACACACTATTCATTTCAAGGAGCTCCCAGAATTCAAATACCGACATGACTTTGTTAGGGATGTCCTATTTAATAAAATATACATAAATAAATTTAATAAAAAAAAGTTAAAATAATATTAAATAATATGACGGATTATTTTTGTTTTAGTTTTTGTTGGATGTGGTGTGTGTGCCCAAATAAAAAATATTTAGAGTTGTGCCCAAACAAGTCTTTTTCATAGTTAATTAGTAGATGTACAAGACATTAGATTTTGAACTCAATGTATCCCATTTATTTATCTTTAAAGTGAATTTCAACAATTATGCGAGTTGCCAAAAAAAAAGTCTTATTGAAAGTTATTTAATTAACTTTTTTAATTTAGTTAATATTGGATTTTCCAAACAATTGATTAGAGATTTGATTTTTAACTTTTGTGTATGGAAAAAAAAATCAGGTTAAGATGTAACCAATTAAATTGTGTGTTTTATGAATTCTTTGATAATATTAGTTATCACATAACGATAGTAAAAATTGTTTAAGTATAAAATTTTTATTGATACATTGCTTCAAATAAATAAATTATTTGAATTGAATTATGTTTATTTTATTTGTTTGATATATACTCTTAAATACTAATTTAAATATAAGTACTTTATAAAATTAATAACGAAAAATAATATATTTCATTTAATTTTTATTTTAGTAAAATAAAAAATCAGTACACAATCGTTGCTGTTTATTTGAAGAAAACAACAATTTCACGAGGGTTATTGTGAAATGAGCATTACAAGGTTTTCAAGAAGTTTGGACGTCTTATTTGGAATGTGGGGTAGTATTTTAGATTTTATGGGAGTTTTGCTAAAGTAATTCCTATAGTTTAATTTGATCATTCATAAGATGAGCAAATAATATATTAAAGTGTTGGATTAGGAAAAGTTTTGTTGGTTGAATATATATATATATATATATATATATATATATATATATATATATATATATAATGGTTTAGAAGGGGGATGAAATACATTTCTTTTCTAACAAAGTTGTTTTGAAAATCTAAGTTTGACAAAAGAAATTTTAGAGTTTTTAACATGAGGTTATTAATGTTCAAATGAATTTAATGAATACAAACAATGATGAAGTTATTAAACAACAGTACTACGAGAGTTAATCTAAGTTGATT
This sequence comes from Lathyrus tuberosus, assembly GCA_022829125.1. Taxonomy (NCBI): domain Eukaryota; kingdom Viridiplantae; phylum Streptophyta; class Magnoliopsida; order Fabales; family Fabaceae; genus Lathyrus; species Lathyrus tuberosus. Next base: position 21,222,669 of record JALAZF010000030.1, read on the forward strand.
CAAATAAAAGTGTTTGAATGAAATTGATTAACTAAGGTAACAATCTAATACTACATTTTTCCAGAATAATCAGTAATAAAAGTTATTCACAAGAAAAGATATAATGTGTTCTGGACTGGACCGATGGGCAGACACGGTCTAATCCACTTCTGCTCCCAGAACGACTCAATCGCCTAAGTCCAATCCACAAAGGGCAAAAATTACTTTTATACCCCTCCAACCGGACAAGGAATGAATCACTCCTCCCCGGAACGGCTGCCCATTCCGCGCGGCTTCTCCACTCCCCGAACAGCTAAGGGCATGTGCCCGAAACTATGCCTATGCCCGACATAACGACTAGTTTTGGGCACCTTGCCCGACATAACAGCTAGTTTGGACAGTTACATATTCTTCGGGAAAACGATTATTTCGCCCCGAAAATAGGACCGCTGGTCACGCGCTGGGGGCACTATATAAGCCCCCTCACTTGAGAGGGTCAGGTATCAAATATTCACCATACGAACTAATACTTTATACTTGCCCATTTTCTCTGACCTTTTCTTACTTGAGCGTCGGAGTGCCTTGCAGGTACACCCCCTCATCCTCTCCATACGCCCAACACCTCAGACGTACTTGGTGGTCCACTTCAACAGGATCTGATCCAGCCTTCACGATCAGTGGCGCCATCTGTGGGGACTTGTTCTCCCCTTCTTTCTTTCCCCGAAAACCAAAGATCAAAGCAAACTTTCAAGATCATCATCATGGCCTCTCAAGATCACGCCAAAGGTGCTCTTCAATCCGCTGTCCTCCCCGTCAACAAGACTGACGTTGACGGTCCATCTTTTCTCCTCGGTGATCCCCGTTTTCTGAGAGACGGGACCACAACCTCTCCTTCCCCTACTCCTGCTAATCGTGAAGACGACCAGCCCTCGCTGACCATCCAGCCCGTTCCTGTTCCACCCAACGCCGACCCGGCTGTGGTGGCCCTCCTGGAGGCGATCAACAAAACCAACCTCCTGATCCTTCAGCAAAGCGAAAGGATCGGGGCATTGGAGGAATCTGCTCAACCAAGATCCTCCCCTCCTCCGAGGAAGAACCATCGACGATCCAAGAGCCCGCAACCTCGGCGAGAAGTCGATTGAAGGCTGCGCAAAGAGCCAAAATCGCGTGCTGTTCGGAAACGCGACCAGGTTTCCCCGCGGAACCAGCACTCACCCAGCCACAAAAGGACCCGAAGAGACAAGCAGTCACCTCCGATCAGGTCAAAGGGCCGGGCCCGTTCACCTTTCCCCTGAAGAGGTCGTCGATACAAGCGAGTCATCCGGTCCCCGTCACCAATCAGCTCCAGCAGCGATGATGAGCTTCACGGCCCATTATCCTAAGAGATATTGACAACACGTCTCCCCAAGGGCCTGGAGAAGCCCTCAGCATTGGGCACGTACGACGACACGACTGACCCTGACGAGCACATCGAAAATATCGATACGCTGTTAGATTACCGTGGCGTCCGGGGCGCCATCAAAGGCTGGCTATTTCCAACCACGCTCCGGAAAGGAGCAATGACGTGGTACAAGTAGTTGCCCGAAGAATCTATTACGTCGTGGAAGCAACTGGGGAGGATGTTCTCCCGGCATTTCACTGTGTCGCGGCGTCACCCCAAGACTGAAGCCTCCCTTGGGGCCATAATCCAAGGAAAGGACGAACCTCTCTGGGCATACATCGAGAGGTTCAACAAAGAAGCGGTACAGGTCCCTACAACAGACGAGATGAAAAATTTTCTGCTCGAGCAAGGGCTCCGCCCAGGCTCAGAATTATCTAAAGTCGTCGGCCTCGCACCTCCGAGGAATCTGGGTGCCCTCCTCCTTAAGGAACAGTCTCACATCCAGTACGAGGAGAAGGAAGCAGCCAACTCCGTCCGAGCTTCTCGCCACCAAGAGAACGCTCGGGCCTCTAGAGGCGAAGAAGCCTCGACATCCCGTCGAGGAGAAAGGAAGTGCGAAGACCGTCCACGGGACTCCCGCGACAGCAGGGGACCCTCTGGACGATTCCACGACTATACCCCCCTGGCCGTCTCCAGGGAGAAGATACTGTCAGAATGCGCGAATTCGGAATTCAAGCAAGCAGAGGTCCGCTTCCCCAAACAAATACCGGCCAAATCCAACACTGACAAATCGAAGTACTGCCATTTCCACAAGAGTCACAACCACACTACCGAAGACTGCATCCATTTGAAGGATGCTATCGAGATACTGATCAGGGATGGCCACCTGAAATAGTTCACTAAGAAGAAAGATGCTCCCCGGCAGGACTCCCAGGAGTCCAAAAAGGTAGAGGAAGAGGTGTCTTCCTCGGAAGAGGCCAACATCCAGGTCGCCATGTCCGTATCATGACCAGAGGACTTCTACGTCCCAGATGAGCTCAGCGCTCCTGCCTACTTCGCGGCCCACAGCCCGTGGGAAACATTCCCCTCCGCCATGGTAATCTCGGGCGGGGGCTTCAATAAAGTCACGGTGGGCTTCGGAAGACCAACATTGGCCGAGTTGGTAGCTGTACCTTCGACCGTCCACCTCAAGATGAAGTATTACACCTCAAAGGGGATGGTCACCACCCTCCACGACGACATCGAAGCCGCACGACGATGTTTCGAAGCAGCCACGAAGGGACTCAACGCCATCACCTCCAAGCCAAAGGTATCGAGCAAGCCAGCCCTGCTCAGCAGTTCTGAGGAAGCTAAGCCTCTGCCTCAGGTCGACTCCATTGACCTCGACAGCCGCTTCCCCGAAGAAGACCAACAGGAGGACCAAGCAGCTTCAACCAGCTCGTCTACCCTGTCCAGTAGCAGCTCCCATCCGATGCGCCCAATCCCGGATGGCAACTTTGAGCTCGTTCTGTTCGGCGACGACCCCCAGCATACCTCCCCGACATCGCAAGGAAGCAACTCATGGCATGCCTCCGTGAGAACGCCGATCTCTTAGCCTGGAGCGCCGCCAAGATTCCTGGCTTGGACCCGTCCGTCGCCTGCAATCAACTCACGATCGACCCGACCGTCAAAGCAGTAGCACAACGTAGGAGAAAGCAGTCTCCGGAGAAAATGGAGGCTGTAGAAAAAGCTGTAAAGGACCTCCTCGGGGCCAAATTCATCTCGGAGGCCAAGTACACCACTTGGCTGTCCAACGTTGTACTTGTGAAAAAAACTAATGGCAAATGGCGAATGTGTATTGACTACACCGATCTTAATAAGGCATGCCCGAAGGATGCCTACACCTTCCCCAATATTGATAAACTTGTTGATAATTCTGCCGGTTTTAAACTTTTATCATTCATGGACGCCTATTCGGGCTATAATCAAATTCCAATGGCAATGAGCGATAAAAAATACATGGCCTTCATAACCGAATCGGGCAACTATTACTACAACGTAATGCCCTTTGGCCTGAAGAACGCCGGCGCGACCTATCAAAGAATGATGAACAAGGTCTTCCAGGGAGAGATAGGCGACATGCTCGAAGTCTATATGGACAACATGATCGTAAAATCCCACGAGGAAACTGATCACACTGCCCATCTAAGGAAGGTCTTCGAACAGGCCAGAAAGTACAAAATGCATTTCAACCCGGAGAAGTGCACGTTCGGTGTCCGGGCAGGCAAGTTCCTCGGCTTCTACATAACAGAACGAGGAATCGAAGCCAACCCCAATAAGTGTCGAGCATTCTCTAAGTTTCCAACGCCCAAGTCAAAGAAATCCATCCAGTCCCTCAACGGGATGCTCACGTCATTGTCCCGTTTCGTGGCCAAGTCTGCCCAACATGCCTTACCATTCTTCAAACTCCTCCGCAAGGAGGCAACGTTCGAATGGACCGAGGAATGTGACAAGGCTCTTCTCCACCTAAAACGAGCACTCTCAGAACCACCCGTTCTCTCTCGCCCGGACAACAGCGAAACTTTATACCTGTATCTCGCCGTGGCAACCGAGGCTGTAAGCGCCGCTCTTATCCGCGAGACGCCTGACGGGCAGAAGCCCATATATTTTATGAGCAAAGCACTGCAGGGACCAGAGTTGAGATACCAACAAATATAAAAAGTGGCGCTGGCCCTCATCAACGTAGCTAGAAGACTGAGACACTACTTTCTAGCCCACACGATTTTGGTTTGAACAGATCAACCCGTAAAGCAGCTACTGGGACGACCAGACATGGCCGGTAGAATGCTCAAATGGTCGCTCGAGCTGTCTGAATTCGACATCTAGTATGAGAGCAGAAAAGCCCTCAAGGCCCAGGCTCTGGCCGACTTCGTTGCAGAAATGACGTTCGCAGACTCCCCCGCTCGCGGAGCATGCAAATGGACCATTTTCGTGGACGGGGCCTCCAGTTCGGCGGGAAGCGGGGCGGGCATCATACTAGAAAGCGACGATGGAATCATCATTGAAGTATCACTCACCCTGTCCTTCCCCACCTCTAACAACTAGGATGAGTACGAAGCCTTCCTCGTCGGGTTACACTTGGCCGAGGACCTTGGCGCAGAAGAAGTCGTTATTTGCACAGATTCAAAACTCGTGGCCCTTCAAGTCCGAGGAGAATATCAAGCCAAAAACGACAACCTGACCGAATACTTAGCCCTGGTCAAGAAGATGACAAAGTTCGCAGCGGTAGAGGTAAAGCATGTTTCCCGCGAACACAATGTCCGGGCAGACGTTTTGTCCAAACTAGCCAGCACGAAGAAGAAAGGCGGAAATAAGTCCGTCATACAAGAAGTACTTCCACGACCCAGCATTGAGAAAGCTTCCCCGATGCTCGACGTACAAGTGATCGGCGACAGCAATTGCTGGATGACCCCCGTTCGGTAGAGACGAACTCCCGTCCGACCCTAAAGAAGCCAACGTGGTCAGGCGAAGAGCTTGCTCCTACGTTCTGGTCAAAAATAAACTCTACAGATGAGGATTCTCCATCCCGCTGCTCAAGTGTGTCGAGGAAGAAATGGTCGCCCATATCTTGCGTGAAATCCACGAAGGAATCAATGCCCAACATCTCGAAGGAAGGTCTCTTGCCCGAAAGGCCCTCTGAGCAGGATATTACTGGCCAACCATGCAACATGACGCTGAAGAGCATGTGAAGAAATGCAATAAATGCCAACAACACGGGGACATGCACCTAGCTCTACCTAACAAGCTCAAATCTATGTCCTCCCCGTGGCCATTCGCCTGGTGGGGCTTGGACATCCTGAGACCATTCGTGGTAGGATCAAGTCAGAACAAATACTTAATAGTAGGCGTAGACTACTTCACAAAATGGATAGAAGCGGAGGCTCTAGCCAAGATAACTGTCCTTAACATACTGTGTTTCTACAAACGAAACATCCTCACACATTTTGGCATCCCCCAGGCGATAGTCATGGACAATGGGACACGGTTCACGGACAGGAAGTTCCAGGACTTCGTCGCCCAGCTAGGCATGAAGCAACACTGTGCATCCGTCGAACATCCTCAGACAAATGGGTAGGCTGAAGCAGCGAACTGAGTCATCCTTCGAGGCCTCAAATGAAGGCTTGACGAAACAAAGAAAGCTTGGGTCGAGGAGCTGCACAACGTCCTATGGGTGTACCGCACAACTTCACACTCTTCAACCGAGGAAACACCCTTTCGTCTAGCTTATGGGACCGAGGCCGTGATCCCCGTCGAAGTTCACGTACCCTCCAGGCGAACAGAATCACCCCTGGACGAGGAAATGAACGGCGAGGCACTAAGGGAGGAACTCGACCTCATCGAGGAAATTCGAACAGGGGCAACTCTCCGCGAAGTCCCGTTAAAACAAAAAATTGCCATCAGGCACAACGCCAAAGTCATACGACGAGAGCTCGACGTGGGCAGCCTCATCCTAAGGAGAAACCATAAAGACTCTCGCGAAGGCAAACTAGCCGCTAACTGGGAAGGACCATATTGCGTTCAGGAAAAAAATGGAGAATGGGGCCTATTACCTAGAACACCTCAACGGGGAAGAACTTACTCGACCATGGAATACCGAAATGCTAAAGCAATACTACAGTTAAGGCCCAAACTGTCGGTTTGATCCGTCACAACGACGAGCATCACCTATCTACTATGATGCACGCCTAGGTACAAGCGTCGTATGCTAGTGAAGCAGAACCCCGCTCAGGAACAAGTCGGGTCTCTGCTCAACAGCGCTCCCTCAATCGAGCGTCGCCGTCATCAAAGCACCATGACAGGCAGAACACCCAGCTCGCGATGGGAGGTTCACGTCGCGAACTCAGGCCTCAAACGCGACCTGAGCTCCGCATCCTCGCTCGGATATTCCCCGGTCGTTCGTCCAGTACCCCTCACTGACGAACACATCTACAACGAGCAATCCCCAAAACTTGAAGCAAAACAAAGTAATCCCTATTGCGGGCATACATGCACAAACGAGCATAAGTACAACACTTAGCAAAATTTAAAGCAGATAAAGCCATACAAATAGCAAAACCGGCCACGGGGACCAGACACATAATTAAAGGTAATAAGTGGCTGCAAGGACCACAATTGTGCTTGATTACATAAACCGGGGGCCATGCCCCCCATTCAAAATAAGATTACAATAATTACACGGTACGCAGGCCGGATAAAATTACAACAAAAACAAAAATCTTCACTCATCCATCTGGTTGGTCTGCTCGGCGTTAGGCTGAGGCTCTTGGCTCTCCACGGGCTGATCCTCGGCATGCTCTTCGAGGAGGGCGTCCGGTCTGATTATCCGTCCGTCTTCGACGTGCGCCAGATAGTGGGTACCCTCGGTGGAAAAGTCAAGTTCGGGGTTCACCACCCGCAGTTGAGACACGACGTTCTTGAAGGATTCGTCCGTGATAACGATGTTGTCGTCCTCGACCGCCAACATACGGGAAACTAGCTCAGACCTTGTCTTAATCTCCTTCACATCCTCGGGTTCATCTTCGCCTGGAGCATTAGCTGACCTCAGCTGCTCGACCAGTTCCTCTGCTACTTTCTTCTCCGCGGCCAACGTGGAGTTCTCCTTCTTCAACCTGGACACCTCCTCGTCCGCCTTCTTTCGGGCAGCATCAGAACTCCTAACCTCCTCCTTGGCCTTCCTCGGCGCCTCTTCAAGGGATGCTATGGTGGCCCGAGCAGTTCTCAGTTCAGACTCAGTTGCAGAGTCCCTTTCAGCATAAACGACCGTCATCTCCAACATTCTGACCAGCGCAGAAGCATCTTGGGCCACCAACGCCCTCTTGCTCGGGAGATCCATGCCTTCCAGTTGGAGAGATTCTACCCACGGCACAACCAAGGACGTTCCCTCGAAGAACCGTCTGTCATGAATGCACGGAGGGAGTTCGAACTTCCCTTTTTCTGGCGCCCGGGTGAGATCTACCCCTTCGGTGGCCCTGAACCGCTTGGGTCGTGATGCCAGAGGCAAGGGAGATCTATGGGAGCAGGAGTGGGAGAAGAGACCCCCGCAGCAGGCTGAGGAGGAGTGCTAGCACGCTGGGAAAATAGGGTCTTGGGAGCAGCCGCCCCGGACTTGTTCCTCGCAAGAGCATGCTTTACGATCCTTTCGTGAGCAAGAGGCATCTCACCTGCACAAACAAAATACGAACATGTTAGATGAGGAAGGAAACATAAGTCAGATAATTAAAACAACTAAAACTACCGAGCAACTTGTGAACTTCCATAGAGGTCTTGCACTCCAGGAGTTCCTTGGTGTTAATGAAGCGATATTCAACCCTCTGGCTACCATCCTCCTCGAGGATCGGGGACCCCTTCTTCGTCCAGCATTCGGTGAGGCGAAAGGAGTTAACGTACTTCACCAGCGTCTCATAAGCAGTGGCATCCTACCCATCTAGGTTGTGCGGCTGGAGGACATACTCGTTAGGTTCCTTGGTAAAGTGGCCAGGTCCCTAGTGAAAGGGGAACTTGAACCGTCTCTCCCCGATAAACCTCCCAACCTCATCGCGCAGGTCGTTACCCTCCTCATCAACTTCGATCTCCCAGACATACGTGTTATCCTGGGTAGCTTCCGATACGGGCTCTATGATGTAAAACCTCTCCTTGAATGTCCGTATCGATTCTGAAAAGGGTTTGAACAGCTTGCGAGGCTGTTTCTACGAAACCCAACCGTACCTCCCCGTTAGCTGTCGTTGAAGATGAAATACAGTGAAAAATAAGCGGAGAGTAGCCCCTATCCTCAAGCACTCTCACGTTAGCTCAAATGCCCGGATGAAGGCCAGCGAGTTCGGATGCAACTGCATCGGGGCCAAATCCAGATGCACGAACACTGACTGCTGGAAATCAGTGAACGACAACCTCAGTCCCAGTTCCTTGAAAGCGTACTCGTACATAGTGAAACGCTCCCCAAAATTTGTGCAGACCCTATTGTCCTCGGAGGGAAAGTACACCTTCCACTCCCCCTCTGGCCCGACGATCGTGAAGACATCCCCCAGATACGTCGCGAAGGTGGATACATGCTCGGCTGGCTCAGCCACCATCCATTCCTCTGTGGAGCGTTCAACAGTTTCCTCTTCCATTTCCTCCTCCTCCCCGGCTGCGCTGGGGACACTCGAGGATTCCGAACTGCTGCTTTCCGAGGAGCTTGCTTCCTCCTCGGACGAATCTATTATAATCTCCCCGTCTGGCCCTGTCGCCATGTCAATCACCTAAAAAGCAAAGAAAAAAGTGAATTCGACGAAATATCAAATCCACCCTTCCACCGCTAGTCAAGTGAAAGGGCGCGCGAAGGGCTGAGGACGACGTCCCCGGCCTAAGCCCTAACATCAAAGGGAAAATTTAAGAGCCTCCCCGTGAGGAGATGCTCGGGACAAACCACTCCCGGACGAGGAACTTCCCCGAGCCTATTCCCAGTTTCCGTTTGAAGCTCCGCCAGAAACTGCAAAGCTTCACCGGAAACTGCAAACGCTCAACTGGAAAATTCATCGTCACCCCAGAATATGAACGACCGCGGCGGTTGTACATGCATCATCATCGCGATGACGCAGGGAACCGCCCTCCTCACCAGAATGTCCTAGAAGCCCAGCGGCGGAAAATGGCATAACCACCGTCCACCACCAACAACCACCGGAAACAGAGCAAATTGTCCTCTAAACCTAGTCCTAACCGCATGCAATCCACTAGTAATCATCAAAAAGGGATGAAAAAAGCACAAAATCAGCAAACTTACTTGGACTAAGAAGACGAAAACTGGTTGCCCGGAGTTGATACGATGGCCGGAACAGCTGATGACGTGAACGGACAAGAACTCTGAAGAAGACGAAGAGAAACGAGACCAAAAAGTTCAAAATGAAACGCGTCTCCCTCTTTTATACTGAGGGGCACGTGCGGAGGCACGCCCTCGTAGGTCATGATGGCTATTAACTAGCCATCATTGCCTAGTAACTGCCACACAAGGCTCGAGGCACACGTGGCGTCCTAACGTTTCAATTCCTCCTAACCGTCAGTCTCCCTGTACGACAGGCAGACCAGTCACGGACAAGGATCTCACGAACACCAGGGGCCACGGGCACCACAAGATAACTTTCTCTGTCACCAAACGACGACTTCACGCTAGCTCCCCGGAACCATGAGCTGTCCTTAAGTCATCACTTCCATGCTCGGGAGCAACGACTTGGGGGGCTCTTGTTCTGGACTGGACCGATGGCCAGGCACGACCCAATCCACTTCTGCTCCCAGAATGGTCCAATCGCCTAAGTCTAATCCACAAAGGGCAAAAGTTACCTTTCTACCCCTCCAACCGGGCAAGGAATGAATCACTCCTCCCCGGAACAGCTGCCTGTTCCGCACGGCTTCTCCACTCCCCGAACAACTAAGGGCATGTGCCCGAAACTATGCCTATGCCCGACATAACGGCTTGTTTTGGGCACCCTGCCCGACATAACGGCTAGTTTGGGCAGTTACCTATTCTTCGGGAAAACCGTTATTTCGCCCCGAAAATAGGACCGTTGGCCACGCGCTGGGGGCACTATATAAACCCTCTCACTTGAGAGGGCCAAGTATCAGATATTCACCCTACGAACTAATACTTTGTACTTGCCCCTTTTCTCTGACCTTTTCTTACTTGAACATCAGAGTGCCTTGTAGGTACACCCCCTCTTCCTCTCCATACGCCCAACACCTCAGACGTACTTGGTGGCCCACTTCAGCAGGATCTGATCCAGCCTTCACGATCATAATACATACATAAGTTTATAACAACATGCACGTTACTGTAAAGTAATAAACCTAAAGCATTCAAATCTAAGCGAAAATTAAAATATGCATGGATAGAGAAAATGTACCCCTAGGTTTATACTTGTTCAATGTGCCATCCTCGCTTCCACTAAATCCAATTTCTAATGGCAATCTGTCGGAAATTATAGTTGCCTTCCATTATAGAAAATTAATATGTATCCTTTAGTACAATTAATAATTATTGATTCTGGAAATTTAGATCTAACATCTAAGTTACACATATGTTAGTCTTGATTATCCTTTTTCTGGATACAACTCACTAGGTTACAAAATATCAAAGATTTATAATCTTAAATCGATCCACCTTTTAAGAACTAAAGCATTATGAGATTAAGTTCGTGACAATCTTCACTTGATCCTACTAGAATTTCCTTGTCCGAGACTTTGAACTTGTTGAATGGGCTAGAAACTCCAAGACTTTTTGGAGAAGAACTCCTTATTTTTCTTCATTGGATGTGAAATCTCAAGAAATTCACGACCTGATTCTTATATTTGAAAAATAATTTTCACAAGTACATTATAACTCCTAATGAATTTCCTCATAATTATAACTCACATTATCTCTTAAAATTAAGCAACACTCATCAATTATGTTTTTTGGTTTAAGGAATAAGATGAAGTTTTCATAAATATGTCACACAACAACTTTAAAAACTCAAGAATGATAGATCTAATTAAATCAAATGGACACAAATTATAAAATATATTTGTAATTTTGGTGGATAAAAAATGGTACCTTGTAAGATTGATGGGATTGACGTCGGAGATAGTGACTATGAGAGGATTACTATCTGTTCTGGACTGGACCGATGGCCAAGCATGGCTCAATCCACTCTGCTCCAAGAACGGCCCAATTGCCTAAGTCCAATCCACAAAGGGGCAAAGGTGACCTTTCTGCCCCTCCAACCGGGCAAGGACTGCATAGCTCCTCCCCGGAAATGCTGCCCGTTACGCACGGCGTCTCCACTCCCCGAACAGTTAAGGGCATGTGCCCGAAACTATGCCTATGCCCGACATAACGACTAGTTCTAGGCACCCTGCTCGACACAACGGCTAGTTTGGGCAGTTACATATTCTTCGGGAAAACGGTTATTTTGCCCCGAAAATAAGACCGTTGGCCACGCGCTGGGGGAACTATTTAAACCCTCTCAAGTGAGAGGGTTAGGTATCTAATATTCACCCTACAAACTAATACTTTGTACTTGCCTCTTTTCTCTGACCCTTTCTTACTTGAGTGTCGGAGTGCCTTGCAGGTACACCCCTCCTCTCCATACGCCCAACATCTCAGACGTACTTAGTGGCCCACTTCAACAGGATCTGATCCAGCCTTCACGATCAGTGGCGCCATCTGTAGGAAACTTGTTCTCCCCTTCTTTCTTTCCCCAGAAACCAAAGATCAAAGCAAATTTTCAAGATCATCATCATGGCCTCTCAAGATCACGCCAAAGGTGCTCTCCAATCCTCTGTCCTCCCCGTCAACAAGACTGACGTTGACGATCCATCTCCTCTCCTTGGAGATCCTCGTTTTTTAAGAGACGGGGCCACAGCCTCTCCTTCCCCTACTCCTACTGATCGCGAAGACGACCAGCCCCTACTGGCCATCCAGGCCATTCCTGCTCCACCCACCGCCGACCCGACCATGGTGGCCCTTCTGGAGGTGCTCAACAAGACCAACCTCTTGATCCTTCGCAAAACAAAAGGATCGGGGCTTTGGAGGAATTTGCCCATCCAAGATCCCCACCTCCGAGGAAGAACCATCGACGATCTAAGAGCCCGCAACCTCGGCGAGAAGTCGAGCGACGGCTACACCAAGAACCAGAATCTCGTGCTGTTCGGAAACGCGACCAGGTTTCCCCGCGGAACCAGCACTCTCCCGGCCACAAGATGACCCGAAGAGACAAACAATCACCTCTGATCAGGTTAAAGGGCCAGGCCCGTTCACCTTCCCCCCGAGCGAGTCATCTGGTCCCCGTCACCAACCAGTTCCAGCAGTGATGATGAGCCTCACGGCCCATTATCCCAAGAGATCTTGGCAACACGCCTCCCCAAGGGCCTAGAGAAGCCCCCAGCACTGGGCACATACGACGACACGACTGACCCTGATGAGCACATCGAAAACATTGATGCACTGTTTTATTTTTGTGGCGTCCGAGGCACCATCAAGTGCCGGCTATTTCCAACCACGCTCCGAAAAGGGGCAATGATGTGGTACAAGCAGTTGCCCGAAGAATCTATTACGTCGTGGAAGCAACTGGGGAGGATGTTCTCCCGGCATTTCACTGCGTCGCGACATCTCCCTAAGACTGAAGCCTCCCTTGGGGCCATAATCTAAGGAAATGATGAACCTCTCCGGGCATACATCGAGAGGTTCAACAAAGAAGCGGTATTGGTCCCTACAACGGACGAGATGAAAAAATTTCTGCTCGAGCAAGGACTCTGCTATTGTACCCCAAATTTTACCCCTTAGATGTCATAACATCTTGCATATCATTTAGAATCAATCATCTATGCATTGTTAACTAATCAGTTTATTAGTTTTTGTTTATTTTGTTTCATTTGTGAATTTAGGTATTTTTTCAAGAAACTTCAAGGGTCTGTGTGGTGTGGTTTGAGATCTAGTGGAAGCTTGACCTATGATGGTCAAAAGGGTGGTTTGTTTCAGTGTCAGGTTATCAAGCTGTGGCAGAGATTATGAATTAGGGTTTTGGTTCTCATCAAGTCATTGTTCCATCAGTGTACACCCAAAGCGTGAAGATTAAGTATTGTTTCAGTTGGATGTGAACTGGTTTTGGTCGGGTTACAGAGCTATCAAAGAGGTCAGAGCAGTTGGTACATTTCAAGTTGTGTGCAAGTGTTTGGTCGTGTAGTTCAGGATTTGTGGCAGTCAAGTGCAGTTGCCAAGGTTTAGGTGTTGTTCAAGCGTGGAAGTGCATATCCATTCCCTTAACCGTTTTATCCATTTTGCTTTTCATTTGTTTCCAATAACCATTATCCATTGTAAATCCCTTTTCAACGTCCTGTTTTTATTACTTATTTTCCATCCAATCCAATTTTTGATTTCATTATCCATTTCCGTAACCTGAGTCATCTCATTATCCATTTTTAGCTTTATATCCACTTTGTTCACAATCCATTTTCTTAACCCATTTCTAAACCATTCTCACTTTCAATTATCCACATTTTATTTCAATTATCAATTTCACCCATACTCATTCCTATAACCATTTTTATCCACTTTGTCATTTATCCATCTTCAATGTTCCTTTTAATTGTCATTTCCATTCATAATTCCAAACTAATTTCAATATCCATTCATTAACCAAATCTTCTTTTCCTAATCCAATTTCAATTCTATTTACCCAAATACATTTTTCTAATCCATTTCCTTCATCTTTATCCAATTTATTTCCAACTCAAATATCTTTTTTAATTCAAGCATTCTTTTTTTATTCAATTTGTCCATTCATTGTTTATAATACCTACTTAATATACATCACAAATTGCATTATCATCACCATCCATAAGTCCATTTCTCTACATAAGCTCACTATAAATTGCAAAAATATAATAAAGTTCATGTTACAAAAATAGAGAAAAAGCCACAACAATTTAGCACGACTCAAACATACACACTACATGGCCATAACCTTTGCCTCCACTACCTTCTAAGCTAGACAAAAGAAAGCCACATAACCGTACCACACCATCTGTACCAGCCACTGTATATCTCTGCTACATGCTTTGACCACACAATTGCCTAAATGCTACACACACTTGATGCTTCTACAAAATGCCAAACAAATGCTGCATCACTTGAAAGCAACCATTGCTACAGCTACAATACAACAGACCACCACCCTGCGTCCACCAGCCCCAAACTCTCCATAAGACTCCAAAACCTCCTTGCTTCTGCACAACTGGACCTCAAGCCAAAAATGACTATTCATAGCCTGCAGCTCTGCTGCCATCTGTGAATCCCTGCAACGTCCGAACCAAGGCCTGCCACGGAAAAGGACATTGCAATAACAATGAGACAAATTCAATAAAAACTCAATAAAAAAAGATGGATAGATCGTTTTAAAGGGGAAAACTCACCTCTTAACGGACAAAGTTCTTCCCACGCAAGGGGATCCTCTCTCAATCCACCACTTCTCCCTCGCAAAAAAACCTCACTCCAATCTCTCACCCTTCTTGACCCTTTCTTTAGACCAAAACCATAACTTTAGACCTCCATTTTTGGCTTCGACCCAACCTCAGAATCCTTCAACTTCTTTCAAAACACTCCCTGTTCCATCTTCCATAAATAACCGCACAAACCCCTTTCTTCTGGATTCAACCCACCACGTCTCAACTTTCTTTAACCCACAACAAATCACCCTTTCATACGACCTCAATCAAATACACAAATCTTTAACCTTCTTCATAAACCCTTCTCCTCGCTGTCACCTCAACAAACCTCAACAACCCAGTTTCCAAAATCCTCTTTCCTCTTCAACCAGAACCCATCCCTTCAAACAACCTTTCAAACCTTCACCTTAAATCACAAACATAACAACTTTAAAATCAAACCAAAAACCCAAAGGTTTTTCAACCCAGAACCAAATCATAATCTAGAAAGGGAAAGGGAGGAAGTTTCAAACCCACAGCTAGATGAGCGAAGTGGAGTGAGAGAGAAGAGAGATCGCGCGGAAGAGAGGGTAGAGTCTGAATTTTGTTCTACGTTCTGCTTTTTTCGATCGACCTTTGAAAAAGAAACATGGAGTATGATTGATCAGCTCTCATTTTGTTTGACCCTATTTCATTTTGTTTTTGGCTTTTGGAGATTGATAAGATCTGTTCATGGTTTACTCTTTTTAAGTTTTGTTTTACCGTGCCTGGCCTTGATCTTCTTTTGAAGGAATATGTTTGGTGAGGACCACGTGGTGTGTTTCTTGGATTTGTTTTGAAAGTTGTCATGCCGTGTATGACCTACTGGAGCCAGTCGCACATTATTGTTCATTGGTTCATGGGCTTTACTAAGCCCATAGTTTTTCTTCACATACACCTTTATTTCCTCTGTTACAAAAAAGGCCAACGTTTTTTGAAGAGGGGTTTGATGTCCATACTCACACGCAGCACCATCTTTTCAGCGCCCCTCCCTGTTTTTGTTCCACCTTTTTATTATTTTATTTTATTTAGAAATAATTTAAAGATTTCATTTTTTTGATCTTCATATTATTTTATTTCACATTGTTAAGATTTCATCATATTTATTTCAACTTTAATTTTTATTTACTTGGGCCGATGACATTACACAAATCTTGACTTTGATTATTTCAAATCAATAAAGTCTTGATAAATATGAGGCCACTTTTTATTTATTTTTATTGGTCGATGAAGGTCAAAAATCTAAGATTATCGATTTGTCGATTTAAATCTTGATTAAGATGAGACCAACTTTATTTTCATTTCGATTCCATTCTCTTTATTTTGGGTCGATGACATAACAAACTTCATGGTTTGGTTGACTTCGTTGAATCGACAAAACTTTGATCTATATGAGACCACTTTCTCTTTATTTCAGTTTTATTCACTTTTTTAGTCGATGAAAGTCAAGAACCATTGATTATCGATTTCTCAATTAAATCATGATTAAGACGAGACTATTTCTATTTCATTTCAATTTTTAATTTCTTAGACCACTAACTCTTCATTTTTCCCTTTTGTAGGACTTGTACATATTTTTTGATAAAATCTTATGGACAATTATTGTGGTTGCCTTTCTCATTTGACCCATCCTCAATACTATTTCAAAGGAAAGTTCCCCTCAGTTGACTTATAAGTCAATAAACAAATCATACCACCTTGGCCTCATAAGAGCCATTTCCCCCTTGGCCTCATAAGAGCCTTTCCCTTTTCTTGGCTTCATAAGAGCCATGGAATCATAACTTAGCAATAGGTTAGAGTTTTGAACTCTATGTGATTCTCACCATCATGAGAACTCACTTTCCCCACTATAACTTAGATTTAGAGAGTTTCCTTAAACTCTAAATGAGCTCATACTCATTTCCCCTTGGAACTTTGGCCATAGTCAATGGTTCCTCAAATTCACCCTTAGTTTAGGTGAACTACAGTTGCTCTGATTCTTTAGTCAGATACGTAGGCACAAGATGCGACGTCTTGGCAAGCAAACTTAGTGTACATACCCCTAGGTCTTTACCTTAGCATAGATATCTTAGCAAACAAACATAACACAAACTAAACAAGAGGTTCCTGTAGAGTACTACAGATACTTAGGGTGCTAATACCTTCCCTTAGTATAACCAACCCCTGAACCTTAGATCTCCCCCCTTTAGGTTTTCTTGATCTTGAACCTTTCCTTTGGATAAATCAAAGTCGGTGGTGAATTCAAAATTTTGTGATGCAAGTTAATTAATAGCTTGTTATCCGATTCTCACCGCAACATCTGCCCAGGCTCAGAATTTTCTAAAGCCGTCGGCCTCGCACCTCCGAGGAACCTGGATGCCCTTCTCCTTAAGGCACACTCGCACATTCAGTACGAGGAGAAGGAAGCATCCAACTCCGTCCAAGCTTCCCACCACCAGGAGAACGCTCGAGCCTCCAGAGGTGAAGAAGCCTCGACGTCCCGTCGAGGAGAAAGGAAGCGCGAGGACCGTCTGCAAGACTCCCGCGACAGCAAGGAACCCTCCGGACGATTCCACGACTATACCCCCTGACCATCTCCAGGGAGAAGATATTATCCGAATGCGCGAATTCAAAATTCAAGCAAGCAGGGGTCCGCTTCCCCAAGCAAATACCGGCCAAACCCAACGCCGACAAATCAAAGTACTGCCGTTTCCATAAGAGTCACAGCCACACTACCGAAGACTGCATCCATTTGAAGGATGTTATCGAGATACTAATTAGGGATGGCCACCTGAAACAGTTCACGGGAAAGAAAGATGCTCCCCGGCAGGACGCCCAGGAGTCCAAAAAGGTAGAGGAAGAGGTGCCTTCCTCGGAAGAGGCCAACATCCAGGTCGCCATGTCCGTATCACGACCAGAGGACTTCTACGTCCCAGATGAGCTCAGCGCTCCTGCCTACTTCGCGGCCCATAATCTGTGGGAAACATTCCCCTCCGCCATGGTCATCTCGGGCGGGGGCTTCAATAAAGTCACGGTAGGCTCCGTGAAAAGGAAATTCAAGCACGTAATCAGCATGAGCTCTAGCAAGATAACCACGCTCGACCAATTCCAGAAGGGCTTCGTCCCCATCTCCTTCTACCGGGAAGAGCTCCTCGGAGGATCTCCAAACTCGAGCATACCCTTACTCGTCAGAGCTCGAATGGCGAACTTCGGCGTCTGAAGAATCCTCGTCAACCAAGGTAGCTTGGTCGACATTATGTACTCCCAGCTGTTTTCAACACTTCAGCTGGACGAATCACACCTCACCCCCTATGTGGGGTCTGATTTGCAAGGATTCAACGGATCACTGACCAAACCTTGGGGGTACGTTGAACTGATCATAACCTTTGGATCGGCAGAGACGGCCAGGTCCATCAAAGTGTAGTTTCTGGTGATAGATTGCTCGTCACTGTACCAGTTTATCTTCGGAAGACCAACATTGGCCGAGTTGGTAGCTGTGCCTTTAACCGTCCACCTCAAGATGAAGTATTACACCTCAAAGGGGATGGTCGGCACCCTCCACGACGATGTTTCAAAGCAACTACGAATGGACTCAACGCCATCACCTCCAAGCCAAAGGTATCGAGCAAGCCATCCCTGCCCAGCAGTTCCGAGGAAGCCAAGCCTCTGCCTCAGGTCGACTCCATTGACCTCGATAGTCGCTTCCCTGAAGAAGACCAGCAGGAGGACCAAGCAGCTTCAACCAGCTCGTCTACCCTGTCCAGCAACAACTCCCATCCGATGCGCCCAATCCCGGATGGCAACTTTGAGCTCATTTTGTTCGGCGAAGACCCCCAGCGGGGAGTGAAGATTGTAGCGGACCACCTCGACATCGCGAGGAAGCAACTCAAGGCCTGCCTCTGTGAGAACGTTGATCTCTTCGCCTGGAGCGCCGCCGAGATGCCCGGCTTAGACCCGTCCGTCGCCTGCCATCAACTCACGATTGACCCGACCGTCAAAGCAGTAGTACAATGTAGGAGAAAGCAGTCTCCAGAGAAAACGGAGGCTGCAGAAAAAGCTGTAAAGGACCTCCTCGAGGTTAAATTCATCTTGGAGGCCAAGTACAGCACTTGGTTGTCCAACGTTGTACTTGTGAAAAAATCTAATGGTAAATGGCGAATGTGCATTGACTACACCGATCTTAATAAGGCATGCCCGAAGGATGCCTACCCCCTCCCTAATATTGATAAACTTGTTGATAATTCTGCCGGTTTTAAACTTTTATCATTCATGGACGCCTATTCGGGCTATAATCAAATTCCAATGGCAATGAGCGATAAAAAATACACGGCCTTTATGACCGAATCGGGCAACTATTACTACAACGTAATGCCCTTCGGCCTGAAGAACGCCGGCACGACCTATCAAAGAATGATAAACAAGGTCTTCCGGGGAGAGATAGGCGACATGCTCAAAGTCTATATGGACGACATGATCGTAAAATCCCACGAGGAAACCGATCACACTGTGCATCTAAGGAAGGTCTTCGAACAGGCCAGAAAGTACAAAATGCGTTTCAACCCAGAGAAGTGCATGTTTGGTGTCCGGGCAGGAAAGTTCCTCGGCTTCTACTTAACGGAACGAGGAATCGAAGCCAACCCCGATAAGTACCGAGCATTCTCTGAGTTTCCGACGCCCAAGTCAAAGAAATCCATCCAGTCCCTTAACGGGATGCTCGCGTCATTGTCCCATTTTGTGGCCAAATCTGCCCAACACGCCTTACCATTCTTCAAACTCCTCCGCAAGGAGGCAGCGTTCGAATGGACCGAGGAATGTGACAAGGCTCTTCTCCACCTAAAACAAGCACTCTCAGAACCACCCGTTCTCTCTCGCCCGAACAACGGCGAAACTTTATACCTGTTTATCGGCGTAGCAACCGAGGCGGTAAGCGTCGCTCTTATCCGCAAGATGCTTGACGGGCAGAAGCCCATATATTTTACGAGCAAAGCACTGCAGGGACCAGAGTTACGATACCAGAAAATATAAAAAGTGGCGTTGGCCCTCATCAACGCAGCTAGAAGACTGAGACACTACTTTCTAGCCCACACGATTATGGTTCGAACAGATTAACCCGTAAAGCATCTACTGGGACGACCAGGCATGGCCGGTAGAATACTCAAATGGTCGCTCGAGCTGTCCGAATTCGACATCCAGTATGAGAGCAGGAAAGCCCTCAAGGCCCAGGCTCTGGTCGACTTCGTTGCAGAAATGACAATCGCAAACTCCCCAGCTCGCGGAGCACACAAATGGATCTTTTTCGTGGACGGGGCCTCTAGTTTGGCGGGAAGCGGGGCGGGCATCATACTGGAAAGCGACGAGGGAATTAAAATGATGAGGGAATCATCATTGAAGTATCACTCACCCTGTCCTTCCCCACCTCTAACAACCAGGCTAAGTACAAAGCCTTCCTCGCCGGGTTACGCTTGGCCGAAACCTTGGTGCAGAAGAAGTCGTTATTTGCACAGATTCATAACTCGTGGTCCTTCAAGTCCGAGGAGAATATCAAGCCAAAAACGACAACCTGATCAAATACTTAGCCCTGGTCAAGAAGAAGATGACGAAGTTCCCAGCGGTAGAGGTAAAGCATGCTCCCCGCGAACACAATGTCTGGGCAGACATTTTGTCCAAACTAGCCAGCACGAAGAAGAAAGGCAGAAACAAGTATGTCATACAAGAAGTATTTCCTCGACCCAGCATTGAGAAAGCTTCCCCGACCCTCGACGTATAAGTGATCGGCGACAACAATTGCTGGATGACCCCCGTTTACAACTACCTCGCTAGAGACGAACTCCCATCCGACCCTAAAGAAGCCAGCGTAGTCAGGCGAAGAGCCTGCTCCTATGTCCTGGTCGAAAATAAACTCTACAAACGAGGAATCTCCATCCGCTGCTCAAGTGTGTCGAGGAAAAAATGGTTGCCCATATCTTGTGTGAAATCCACGAAGGAATCAACGCCCAACATCTCGGAGGAAGGTGTCGCTCCCGAAAGATTTGCATCCAACGGTACAAACGCGAGAGTGGCGCGGAAAAACACAGAGTCGCCAGCAATGTGTATTTATCCCGAGAGAGGGAAAGGAAACACTGCATAAACCTGAGGAAAGGGAAAGAACATGGTCTCACGACCAAGAGAAACGGGTACGGGAGTCGGTTACGCAAAGGGAAGGTGTTAGCACCCAACACGTCCATCGTACTCGATGGGATCCACGCTTGTTGTCTGCATCAAAGGGTGTCGTCGTCTGGAGCTCCAATGCTACTGGACTGGAGAAGAAATGAGAACGGAACGAATGGAGAAACGAAGAAGAAAAGAAAAAAGAAGTGACTCGATAGGACGTTATCGTTGTCCTAGGCCTACGTACTCCCTCAATGCAACGGGAAAGTCAGAGTCAACGTAGTTCGGACGGGAACTGTGGGGGAAGGTTGCTCGCCAAGACAATCACTGTCTTGTGCTTACATATCCTTAATCGGATGAGAGAGAGGAATCAGAGCTAATGTAGTTCGTGGGTACGACCACGAATGGGTAAGTGTTTTTTACGTGAGCGACGAGCTCTTTTCTGAAAAAAAAGAAGTTTGAAACCCAACAATCCCGAAGGATAAAAAGATTTGAATTTGTTTGGTGTTTTTTAAGACAGACGTGTTTTAAGTTAGTTCGTAACTTACATTGAACCAAAGTCTACCATGCGGGAACGAGTGAATCGCATGGTCGCCCCCAAATGGGACGTATGCTAAACACCCTAGAAGAGGAGGGGAGACCCCTCGTTCTTCATTTCCTACACTTAAGGCTCGAGCGCAATATACAATATATTTTATTAAGTGTTTTCAAGAAGTTTTGAGATGAGAAGAGAGAAGACCCAAAAGGAAACTCTAAAGGGAAACTAAGAGTCCTAATGTTATCATGTACGGATGACCTATGGTTAGTGAGGCTTAGGAGAGACAACTACCTAAAACCTAATGCTAATCCTACTCCAAGCTTAATCAAAAATTAAGTTGGACTAGGTAGCTCTAAAGGGAGAGAATCCAAGACTTAAACAAGTATTGAGATTCATGGGAGGAAGAGAGTGAAAGAGAAGAAAGAGAAAGAGAAGGAGAAGATGAGATACAAGATAGGGCAGCAAGCACATCATATCATAAATGTCCAACTCAAATCATCAAAAATGTTTCAAAGATCAATGCAAAACAATTCAAGTAAGCATGCAAAGATAAACATGAAAAAAGGCAAGCATACTTGTATAGAATGCACAATTAAGCATACATGAACTTCATACCAAGATGAAATGAGAAAGGTAAGATGAAGATGAAAGAAAGTTAGAACCAAGATCATATTATTATCAACAATTCACATATTCAAAAGTGATTCATGTCATGAAGCATTATGATCCAAAGAAGTTACAAAGCAAATGGTAATGATGTTTATCATACAATTCAAACCAAATGCATTCAACTATGCTCAAGTGAAATGAAAACCAAGTAAGGAGCTCAAAAGGCAGTAGCATATGCATCAATATCATACCAAACCAAACTTAAGTCATACAAGGTTAATTATCAAGCAACACCTTCAAGACATGCACCAAAGTAATCCACCAATGGAAACTCAAAGTCCAATTACTTAACACATGCTAAACATGATTCAAACATGATCCACAAATGGAAAAATTTGGTCACAAGGGACCTCAACCAGGGGTAAACATCATATTAAATGCACATGCAAAGAATCAAGAAGAAACTCAAGCAAATAGGCATGGCAAGTCAACTTGTGTAAAGAGGTGTCAAGATATAGTCATGCATAAGTCATTTAAGCACAAATGAACAAACATATATCAAATGACACTCAAAAATTGTGAGATTAAAACTCAAATGACCTAAGTCAGAAGCCAATCACATGTCAAAAGATCTCACAAAAATTCACAAGTTAAGCACCTCAAACAAATGAGCAAAGATCACATAGGAACCATAAACCAATATGCAAAGGAGAGGGACTAAAATGCAATATGTAAAGAGTTTAAAAATATGAGAAAAATATTTTTAGGAACCTCAACATGTCCTCTAACAAATTCAAAAAGAATGAGATACAAATCATGTATAGATGATGAAAACAAAAATCAACAAGGAAGGGTGTGCATATATGAAACAATCCAAAAAGAAATTAATTAAACAATTAATTCAGAGGTACAGAATAATATAAAAATGGAAAATAAAATTTGCAAAAATTTTATAAAACCCCAAGGATGAATCATGATTTTTTTGGTGATTTTTAGATGCATCAAACTATTTTTAAAAAATAAAAATCAAAATGCAACAATTAAATAAAATAAAATGAAAATAAAATGAAGCCAGAGGTGCAACAAGCAACAATCCACGTTGAAAACATCAAATGGGCTGAAGGAGGGGGTGGGGAAAGCAAGCCCAGTCCAAATGAATAGTCAGCTCATACCAAACAAAAAAACAAAACCCAGTCAACTCACACCAGCCACAAGATTGATCATACGCATGATATTCAGTCAACCAAAATCAAAGTAATCATGATTAACGCATCAGATCACAAGGCACACAATAACAAATGTACACGCGCACACATCCACACCATCAGAAATTAAAATAAATCACGGGGGAAGCACATGATATTTTTAATGTGTTGGCATAATCCAAACCATCAGATTAAATCAATGCACCAGATCAAGTCAATCAAACATAAAAGCATGCAAGATCAAAGGTCAGATCTGAATGTGCACAATAACAAACATGGATCAACAACACGCAAGCAATAAAATAAAAACAAGTTTTAAAAGACGTGGCTGAACGTGGACCCTCAGATCTGGACCACCAACGGTCCAGATTTCATCTTCTTCATTTAAACCTCCACCTGCCTGAAACAAAACCAGGTGCCGGAACCCTAGCTCCGGTCACCTTCTCCGGCGAGCACCACACCAAGATTTTCCAGAAATCAAACATGAGCACATCATTCAAACCAGAATTTCACAAGGATGCTAAATGTCAAATCCATTTCATCAAATAACAAACACACAAGCCAAATCAAACAGAATAAGTTTGGATCCAAAACTTTCAAACTCAAAATACACACATGTTACACGTCCAAACTCAAAACAAAATACATCAGCATGCTCAGTACACATCACAGATCATTATGCACACAATAAAATCAAGTTCTATAATGGTGAAAAGTAAGTTTACCTGAAAGTTACAGAGCTCGAATTACAACAAGAACTCCTTCCAAAAGCTGCAGATCTTCCTCTTTTGAGCTCTATTTGCAAAATAAATGCAAATAGAGACTTGAATTTGGCTAGATCTAGGATTTTGAACTTGAACTCTTTTGAAATCAACTTGATGAAAAACTTGCTCAGAGCTTCAAATGATGGATGATTCTTGTTCTATGGAGTGTGCTGATCACAAATATGGGAAGAAATCTCACTGAAACCCTAGGAGAAAGGAGTTTCGAAGGAGAGAAAGTTTGGAGTGAAGAATGAATTCTGAGCAGAAATGAGTGCATGACCTAATTGTAAAGGCATGAGTAAGCTTATATACATCCCATTAGAGCTCTGATCACAATTAAAACTTGATTAATCCCTTGGTTAATGAAATTGGATGGTTTATGCCAAAATGCACTTTGTGATGCCACCACTAATCCACATGTGCAAAGGCCACGAAATAAGCATCATTCACTCACATTTCTTCTGCTGATCACAAATGAATTGTACTTGGGCTTTGTGGATGCTTGGTTTATGAGTTTTGATCCATCTTGCAAAAATGCATTTTATGAAATAAGTGAGAAACATGGCACGATTTCACTTGGTTCAAGGGTCAAAAATGATCCTCATAAAGTGTACTTGGATGTTGTAATGTGACTTGAAGCATTAGAGGTCATTGCAAGTCATTTTGAACCAAAATGTCAAAGGTGGAAAAAATGAACCATGTGAAAACCTTAAAAACCAACCTTGAGTCATTTGATCATAACTTGAGTTTCACAAATGATATGGAGACAAACTAGTACTTTTTGGAAATGGGAGAGAAAGATCTTCAACTTTCATGTTTGAGGAAAATTCATTTGAAGTTTCTTTGATGATGAAAAGTCAAGTTGAATGTGGTGGAAAACTGCCAAAAATGGAAAGTTCTCATTATAGGTCATTTTCCAAATTTAGTAACTTTTGTACAAACCCTTGATTCTTGATAAATGGTGTGAAACTTGACCCTTGAAGACCATATGAGGATGTGAGACCTTGAAAACCCTGAAGAGAACCTCAAAATTCCACAGTTGACTTCCCCTCTCACTGTTGACTTTTCTTGGTCTACAAGCAATTGATCCACTGAACATCTCTCACAATGAAACACTAGCCAAGTCTTTCCTCCATGAGTACTTGTAAGCATATAGAACCTCATGAGAATGTATTTGAGCAAGCAAAACCCATCAAGAAGCCTTTTGGAACCAAAACCCTAATTTGGACCATCTGATTAGGAGAGAAAGATTCATTTGAAATCTCTTGCCAATCTTGATCTTATGCTGATATGATGAACCCCTCAAACCATCTTGAGGCTTGAGACTCCTTTGAGATGAACCAAGTACCTTGATCCCATGCTAAGAACCAATGCCATGCACAAATGCTAATGCAAGAAATGCAAAGAAACATAAGCCAGTTAGATAAAAGCAAGAAGCAAATTTTGGGGTGTTACAGCTGCCCCTATTCAATCAACTTGGTCCTGAAGGTATGATAGCAACGACTGTCATGCGTTCAAAGGATTCACGGAGATTGAATACCAAAAGAAACCTGAAATTTGCAATCTTCAAAGGAGGGACGACTCCACTGGGGAACAAGCAATAAATGATCCACTGTCACAACACGTACGAGTGTTGGAAACCAATACAAATAATGTATTGAAATGTCATGAAATAAACACAAACGAGTGTTAACTATGCTAGGGATAAACACAGACGGGTGTCAAGGAATCAAAGATATCAGATACAGACGGGTATCGAAAAGGTACACGGACGGGTGTAAAGAGTTTCAATACGGACGGGTATCGAAAAGGTACACGGACGGGTGTAAAAAGGTTCAATACGGACGGGTATCGAAAAGGTACATGGACGGGTGTAAAATGGTTCAATACGAACGAGTATCGAAAAGGTACACGGATGGGTGTAAAAAGGTTTCAATACAGATGGGTATCAAAAGGGTACACAGACGGGTGTAAAGAGTTTCAATATGGACGGGTATCGAAAAGGTACACGGACGGGTGTAAAGAGTTTCAATACGGACGGGTATCGAAAAGGTACACGGACGGGTGTAAAAAGGTTTCAATACGGACAAGTATCGAAAGGGTTGTAAAGCAACTTTTACCGGGGATTAATCTTACTGGGGAATGGAAGGCAACACGGACGAGTGTCATCAAAAGGTCAATACGGACGGGTATTGAAATCAAAGTTTCAAACACGGACGGGTGCCGAAGGAAACACGGACGAGTGTCATCAAAAGGTCAATACGGACGGGTATTGAAACAAAAAGGTTCAAACACGGACGGGTTCCGAAGGAAACACGGACGAGTGTCATCAAAAGGTCAATACGGACGGGTATTGAAACAAAAAGGTTCAAACACGGATGGGTGCCGAAGGAAACACGGACGAGTGTCTGACGGTAAAAACCTTGAGGGGATAAACTAAAGGACCACCTGGCCGAAGGGGTAAAAAGAGATCACGGGTTCACAATCCTAGCAAAACAATCTGCCAGGGAATATCAAATATTGCTTTGAATGACCAAACCCAACACCTGTGGAGTAAAGTCAAAAGATATCTTCCTGAAATCCGGCTTTCCTGACGAAGGAAAACTCAAACCTGGCTTATGCTTCGGATGCATATGTTTGAATTTTGCCGTAATGCTCCACACGAAGTGGGAATGCTACACATTTAAGAGGATGCCATGCGAAAAATGCTTATGCAATGCAAAAAGGCCATCTCAGCGAAATAAATGCTGAGAACAGAAGCAGCTCCACCGAGGACGACAAACTACATTGTCATCAAACCAAAGAACATGTTGAGGAAAACTTCACCCTGCTAGGGAAGATCACAATCACCAATTCTGCTGGAGATGGACGAAACTCCGATAGAATACCCACTCTGTTGGGGAATATCAAGATCAACAACTCTGTTGGAGATGGACGAAACTCCGAGAGAATACCCACTCAGCTGGGGAGGGAGATGAATACTGAAGATGGAAACTCCTTCGCTGGGATCACCAAATACTTCAGAACTTGGCTTTGACGCCTACCAAAAACTATTGGACTTAAGACCTGCTGGGGATACCAATCACCACCAGACTCTGCTTGGGGATATGAGCATCTTTATCCTGCTGAAGAGTACTGATCATCATCAACACACCTGCTTGGAAAATAGTAGTTGTCAACATCCACTCTGCTAGGGGATAAACACATTTTTCCTGACTAGACTGCCCCATACTCTGTGGGGAAACACCACCTGCTGAAGAAAGGTGAGCCAAATCATAACTCTGGCTAGGGGAAAACCTCTTATATCCTGCTGAGGGGGACGATCCTCAACGACTTCGCTCGGGGAATTACCTCTTTATACTCTGTTGAGGAAGACGACCCTCGATACTCTGATGGGGAAGAGTAATAAACTGCTAAGGACGACCAGACTTCAAAGTTGGGGAGAGCTATACTAGGGAGGTACACCTGTCATCCTGCAAAACCAACAGAAAGGTCTACGTGTAAAAATGATTACTTTGATTATCATCATAGTGACTGTCGCCTAAGCAATTGCCACTGTTTTCCAACTTGTTTCACAAAGCTCAACATTTAGCATGTAATGTTTATAAAAAATATCAGACATTTTCACAAACAAAACAGGTAAAACAAAAACAAAAGATCTTTGATTGAAATGCAAAATTTATTGAATGATCAGCCTGTAAATAGGCATTTGCATATGGAAGCAATTCCTGAAAAGAGGTAATTGTGCAAAAAGTGAAAGAAAATACACATGTCGGTAATGTGGGGAACAAACATCCACCATGACTCGACTCAGCTATAACCCATATGACTTGTTTATCCGCAGATACTTTGGCCTTTGAAGATGACTGACTGGACTGATTCCTTTCCTTCAAATTTTCCAAGTGTGAATAGTGATCACAGATCGAATGCGGATCGTAGTCTTTGCTTTTAAATCCCTAACTTTTGCCTGGATCGCCCTTTTCGGGTTTTCAATCCACCGGGATACCCATTTTTTTTGCCAAAGTTGCCTTATCAGGTTTTCAAGCTTGCGGGTTAATTTCTTTTTCTTTTTATCCCTAATTTTTGCCCAAACCTTTTCTTTTTATGGTTCGCCAGGATGCCCCATTTTTGCCTGGACTTTCTTTTTATGTCCAGCGGGTCTTTTTTATGCAAAGTATTTTTTGACTACGTCCGCGTTCACAGGGGACGTAAAATCTTCACCATCCATAGTTGAGAGTAATAAGGCTCCACCAGAGAAGACCTGTCTTACTACATATGGCCCTTCGTAATTCGGAGTCCACTTGCCCCTGTGATCTGTTTGAGGAGGAGTGATCCTTTTCAGAACTAATTCACCAGTTTGGAAACACCGAGGACGCATTTTCTGATCAAATTCCTTTTTCATCCTGCTCTGATACAACCGGCCATACGCAATGGCTTTCAATCTCTTCTCTTCAATGAGGTTTAGTTCATTCAGCCGGGAACGCACCCACTCAGCTTCATCAAGCTTCACGTCTGTCAGAATTCTCAAAGAAGGAATCTCAACCTCTAATGGCAGAACTGCTTCCATACCATACACCAGTGAGAAAGGGGTTGCCCCAGTTGATGTGCGTACCGAAGTACGATATCCATGCAAAGCGTAAGGCAACATCTCATGCCAGTCTTTGTATGTCACTACCATCTTCTGCACAATCTTCTTAATGTTCTTATTTGCCGCTTCAACAACCCCATTCATCTTCGGATGATAGGGAGAAGAATTGTGATGTTTGATTTTAAAGCTCTGACATAGCTCCTTCATCATCTCGTTATTCAGATTTGAACCATTATCAGTAATGATTCTCTCCGGGACTCTATACCGGCAGATGATGTCCTTCTTGATAAATCTAGCTACCACTTGTCTGGTGACGTTGGCAAATGAGGCTGCTTCTACCCACTTCGTGAAATAATCAATAGCCACCAGGATAAAATGATGTCCATTCGAAGAAGTCGGCTCTATCTTCCCAATCATGTCAATGCCCCACATGGCAAAAGGCCAAGGTGATGATAAAACATTCAGAGGAGTAGGCGGTACGTGCACCTTGTCAGTATAAATCTGGCATTTATGACATTTCCGGGCGTATTTAAAACAATCAGACTCCATAGTCATCCAGTAATACCCCGCTCTTAACAATTTTCTTGCCATAGCATGCCCATTGGCATGAGTACCGAAGGAACCTTCGTGAACTTCTTCCATTAACAGGCCTGCCTCGTGTTCATCAACACAACGTAGCAAGACCATGTCAAAGTTTCTCTTGTATAACATATCGTCCTTGTTCAAAAAGAAGTTTCCTGATAACCTCTTCAATGTCTTTTTATCCTTGGAAGATGCCCCAGCTGGGTATGCCTGACTCTTCAAAAAGACCTTGATATCATGATACCAAGGCTTGCCATCTGATACCCCTTCAACTGCAAATACAAAAATAGGTCTGTCCAAACGCATAATTCTGATTGAAGGAGTTTTATTCCAATGATTCACTTGATACATTGATGACAATGTTGCCAACGCATCATCCATCTGAATTTCTACCCTGGGAATGTGATGGAAGTCCACTCTATCAAAGAAAGGTAACAACCTTCAGGCATAGTTGTTACACGGAACAAGATTCGCTTGACGAGTCTCCCATTCACATGTAATCTGATTAACCACCAACGCAGAATCACCATAAACATCGAGGTTCTTGATTCTCAAATCAATCGCTTCTTCTAATCCCATGATGCATGCTTTATACTCTGCCTCATTGTTGGTGCATATGAACGCTAATCGGGTAGTGAAGGGTATATGAGAACCCTGTGGAGTCGTAATGATTGCCCCAATTCTGTTACCATATGAATTAACAGCTCCATCAAAAACCATCTTCCACTGAGAACCAATCTCAGGTCCTTCATCAGGCAAAGGTTCTTCACAATCCTTCATCTTCAGATACATGATATGCTCATCTGGAAATTCAAACTTCATCGGTTGATAATCCTCAATTGGCTGTTCGGCAAGATATTATGACAAAACACTTCCCTTAATGGCCTTTTGGGAAACATACTGAATATCGTATTCTGTCAAAACCATCTGCCAACGGGCTATTCTACCAGAAAGTGCTTGCTTCTCAAACACATACTTGATCAGATCCATCTTCGAAATCAAGAGGGTTGTGTGGTTTAACATATACTGCCTCAAACACTTAGCGGCCCAAGCGAGTGCACAACATGTTTTCTCCAGCATTGAGTACCTTGACTCGCAATCAGTAAACTTTTTACTCAAGTAGTAGATGGCGTGCTCTTTTCTACCTGACTCATCTTGTTGACCGAGTACACAACCCATTGAACTCTCAAGAACCATGAGATACATAATCAAAGGCCTTCCTGGCACTGGTGGCATAAGGACCGGAGGTTCCTGCAAGTATTCTTTAATATTTTCAAATGCCTTTTGACAATTTTCATTCCACCTGACCGCTTGATCTTTTCTTAGCAACTTGAAGATTGGTTCACACGTGGCTGTGAGATGCGAGATGAACCTAGCAATGCAGTTTAATCACCCCAAGAAACCACGAACCTCTTTTTCTGTTTTCGGCACAGGCGTTTCTTGTATGGCTTTTACCTTTGCAGGATCAACCTCGATACCCTTTTCACTAACAATGAACCCCAGCAATTTTCCTGATCTCACCCCAAAGGTGCATTTGTTTGGATTCAACCTCAGTCTGAATTTTCTTAACCTTTCAAATAACTTCTGAAGATTTACCAAATGTTCTTCTTCCGTCTGTGACTTCGCAATCATGTCATCAACATAGACCTCAATCTCTTTGTGAATCATATCATGAAAGAGAGTCACCATCGCCCGCTGGTAAGTTGCCCCTACATTTTTCAATCCAAAGGGCATCACTTTGTAGCAAAATGTTCCCCACGGTGTTACGAATGTTGTCTTCTCCATGTCCTCTGGGGCCATCTTGATTTGGTTATACCCAGAGAAACCATCCATGAAGGAAAACACCGAATACTGAGCAGTATTGTCAACTAACACGTCAATGTGAGGGAGCGGAAAATCGTCCTTTGGGCTTGCCCTGTTCAAATCCCTATAATCAACACACATCCTGACCTTCCCATCCTTCTTAGGTACATGCATGATGTTAGCAACCCATGGAGGATAATTCGTTATGGCAAGAAAACCGACATCTAGCTGTTTTTGAACCTCTTCCTTGATTTTGACAGACATCTCCGGTTTAGTTCTTCTCAACTTCTGCTTGACCGGAGCACAACCTTCTTTAAGTGGTAGACGGTGTACAACAATATCAGTATCGAGCCCAGGCATGTCTTGGTAAGACCAGGCAAAGATGTCCGCATACTCACGGAGCATTTCAATCAATCTTCCCTTGACGTTGTCTTCCAATGCAGCCCCTATCCTTACTTCCTTTCTGGCGTCCTCGGTTCCCAGATTCACAATCTCAATTTCCTCCTGATGAGGCAGGATGACTCTCTCCTCTTGCTTCAACAATCTGGCCAACTCTTCGGGCAGTTCACAATCTTCGTCAGTCTCTTCTTCAGCCTGATAGATTGGATTGTCAAAGTCATACCGGGCTATAGCTGAGTCATGATCGGTGTCATCTGAACAAAAAGACCTGCATGATTGATGAGGTATGTTTTATTATGTATGCAACAACAAGAAACACATTACCATTTTGATGTGGGTTTTTAATGCATAAAAATAAAACAGAAAGACAGAGATCAAAATATTTGAGTGTGAAAAGTCCTTTATTGATGATAAAGCAAAACATGCAACAGTTAAAAGCCCTACAAATAAAATCACTACGTCTTGGGCAGAACTCAGGATTAACATAATAGGAAAACAAAGCAATTACTTGAAGCCAGTCACTTGAATGACTTTCTCGGAAGACCAGTTGCACAGACTTTCTCCTGGGATGCAAGGGCGGATCCAGCTATCCATGTCACAGTCACTGTCCCCTTCTTCCTCAATGGCATTAACTCTGTTGAAGAAAACACCGGCACTGGTGAAACGGACTGGGCCATAGAACTTCGGAGGCTCTTCCTGACCCCTAGGTGGTTTGTACCCTAATCCATATGTATCCCTCTTCTCCTGAACTTCAACCACTTGGCCCCACCTCTGTGAGCCACCAGCTTCAACCACGACTTTGGCGTCTTTAAATGAAGACATAGAAACTTTAGGCTGATTTGCCCCTGCAGGCTGCTCTATAGCTTCAGACTGGACAACCTCTTCAGAAAACTTCACCTTCTCAAACCCCTGACACAACGTCTCATGGATTTCACCATCCACTTCCATGTATTTGAAGGTTGACAACTGACTAATCATTATGTCTTCTTCTCCGCACACTGTCACTACGTGGCCGTCTACCATGTATTTCAGCTTTTGATGCAAAGTGGAGGTTACAGCGCCTGCACCATGGATCCAAGGACGACCCAACAAACAGCTGTACGCTGGCTGAATATCCATTATATAAAATGTTGCATCAAAGATTTTCGGTCCAACCTTGATCGGAAGCACAATCTCACCAAAGACAGATCTCTTTGAGCCATCAAAAGCTCGCACCACCAAGTCACTTGGTGTACAAATAAGTCCCCTGGT
Organism: Lathyrus tuberosus; assembly: GCA_022829125.1. Classification (NCBI taxonomy): domain Eukaryota; kingdom Viridiplantae; phylum Streptophyta; class Magnoliopsida; order Fabales; family Fabaceae; genus Lathyrus; species Lathyrus tuberosus. Next base: position 21,254,905 of record JALAZF010000030.1, read on the forward strand.
ATCTAACTTCATTAATGCTTTCTTTGGCAATACATTCAACGATGATCTAGTATCAACCAATACATGTGACATCAGTGAACCACGACACTCAATCGAAATATGCAGGGCATGGTTATGATTCCTCCCAGCAGGAGTCAAATCAAGATCTGTAAAACCCAAGCCATTACCCGCATTCACGTGCGCTACAATCCCTTCTAGCTGGTTAACAGAAATCTCTTGCGGAACGTAGGCTGCATTCAAAACCTTCAGAAGAGCATTCCTGTGAGCATCAGAACACAATAGCAAAGACAGAATAGAGATCTTGGACGGGGTCTGATGTAACTGGTCCACGATCTTGTAATCACTTTTCCGGATGAGTCTCATAAACTCCTCTACATTTTCAGAAAAAGCATCATCAACCGGCTTTACTGTAGAATCAGTAATCACTGGAGTCTGGACAGAACCATCCATAGCCTGTTTTCCCCTATCTTGCCTAGAAGTACTGGGTTGATCATTAACAGGAGTAAGCACTCTACCACTTCTTGTTATAGCACCAGCTTCAACCTTAACTTCAGGACTAGCACTCACTGGTGAAGTAGTTAATAATTCCTGCTTTTGTCCATTGACAAACACCTCTGCATCATAGTTCCAGGGAATAGCCTTAGTGGTTTCAGACGGAATGGGTCCAGCCCTTGTGCTAATAACTGGAGGTGGCCTTGCCGGACCAGAAATAGTAATTGTTTTGAAAGGAATGGTGATAGTAGCAACCTTCTCAATAACACCGATCGAACTATAAACAACCCTCATTAATCATACTCTGGATACCCATCTTCAACGAATCACAACCATTATCCTTCGTCAAACAATCTGAGCAGTTCTCATCATAACCCGGATAGACGCCACCCTTCAATAACCTGTTTTTAACTACAGCCAGCGGAGTCTTCAGCTCCTCAACATCCATGATCAAATTCAAAGCTTCACCTTTCTCAATTATCGCATTCACCCTCGGCCCATTATGATCAGGCATCGGGTTTTGAATAACATTGGGCCCAACATTCGAGAAATTGATAGCCTTGGAGTCTACAAGGTCTTGCACCTTGTGATGAAACACCTTACACTTCTCCACAGTGTGCCCCGGAGCACCAGAGTGAAAATCACAGTGTGCGTTAGCATCGTAGCCTCTTGGGAGTTCCCCTGTTGGTGGAGTCAGGGTACGGAGCTCAACTAGACGCAACTGCAGCAAATGTTGCAACAACTGTGCATATGACATTGGTGGTTGATCAAAATGCCTCTCTGCATTTCTTTGTCTGTTCTGATACTGGCCCTACTGCCTATTCTGATTAGCATTATTCCTTTGTTGCTGTGGTGGAGGTAACGTTGCTGGGATAATTACCGATGCTACTTGTTGATTATTGCTCTGACGCTGTTTCCCTTTTCCCCTGTGAGATGATACAGCGTTGGCCTCTCCTTTCTTCTTATAACTATCAGATGGCTTCTTTCCATGCCCGGAGGACGATCCGTCACCACTAGAAACTTTTCCAGCCTTAATTCCAACCTCTACCTTCTGTCCGATAGTAATCACATCTGCAAACTTGCCTAGAGAACAAGGCAATAGCTTCTCATAATAGTGCTTAGGCAGTGTGTCCATAAACATATCCAACATCTCTTTTTCCAGCATTGGTGGTTGTACCCTAGCCGCCAATTCACGCCACCTTTGCACGTATTCTTTGAAACTTTCATCACTTTTCTGGGACATGCTCAACAGCTGAGTTCTGTTGGGAGCCATGTCTGTGTTGTATTGGTAATGCTTAATAAAGGCTGCAACTAGCTCTCTCCAAGTACGAACATCTCTACTCTCCAGCGCCATATACCATTCCAAAGACGCGCGGGCAAGCTGTCTTGGAAAAAGTGCATCATTAGCTTTTCGTCCTTGGCATGGGCAGCCATCTTCCTGGTATAAGCCTTTACATGGGTTCTCGGGCAGGTAGAACCATTATACTTCTCTAGTGTAGGAATCTGAATCTTGTACGGAATGACAATATCAGGGACCAACCCTAGGTCGTCCAAATCTATTCCCACATCATCCTGCTTCACCACCCCCTTCAATTGCGCCTCAATTAAATGGATCCTCTCATCACTGACCATAGGTAGGCCAGCGTCCAAGCTTCTGACTGAAAAAACATCATCCTGTTGATCATCAATACGATGGCCATGGATAGCTCGAACAATGCTTCCTTCTTCAACCACTGAAGGAATCCCACCCTGTCCACCAGCACCAGGGATAGGAATGTTGATACCAGCACCACCTCCGCCCGGAGGAACAACACGATTAAGAAGACCACCGTGTAAGATACGAATTTCATCAACCTGCGACACCAAAGGCTGAACTAGAGTTCTGAATTCATTCTGACTCTGCACCACACCTTGCATCATCTCCATAAATTGATCGATGCGAGCTTGCATAGCTGCCATGTCTGCCTGAACTTTGTCCATCACTCTACTTTGATTAAGCCTGGTAGAATACCGATGAGTTGGTTGATCAATCCTGACTGGAAAAACGAGAGAGCATAAGAAAACCAGAGAATCTGAGATAACCTGCTATGCAAAAATAATTATGATTATGCAAATGCAAATACAAACATGTTTGTATATTTGCAGGGCGATCCACCCCTTGATTCCAGTTTAAAGATAAGATAGGATGAAACTACTGCTCATATATAAATCAGAGAAAATCACTGTCAGAAATTACAACCCAAGGTACCATAAAGAGCCTGAAACAAAATAAGCAAAGGTCCCAGCCAACAATTCTGGTGGTGACCCAAAATACAAAGAACAAACTACCAACTACGGAGTATCATCAAGGCACGAGTTCTCTTCAACCACCATTGATCTTGCACCCTTTGAGGACCACTGCCTGAGCTAGAGCTTTTCCCACTTAGACCTCTTCACCTCCGCTTGTATCTTCAGCTCTTCTATGGTTGCTATGGCTTCATTGAGTCGTTCCTCGACTGCGTGTCTTTGGAATGTCCCTGACAAGATCTCCTCGTCTTTCTTCCTGAGCTTCAACTTCAGACTCTCAATCTGCTCCAAATACTTATCCTCCTTCTGCTTGTTAGCTGTGATTGCAGTATCTCGGTAAGCATTAAACTTGTGAATCTTCGACCAAGCCTTGGCTAGGTGTTCCTTCTTGGATTTGAGAATCTTACTAACACCTCTTAGAGCTTGCCCTACCTTTTGCTTAGCTGCGACCTCTTCAGCTAGCTCCTTTCCTTTCTTAGCGAGAAGCTCCGTCTTCAACTTGGCAATATGAACAGCTTCACCTCGCTCATGTTTCAACTGGTAAATCTCCTTTTGCAACTCACTGTTCTCCTCTCAAAGTTTCTCCTTTTCAGCCCACAGTTTGTTATACTTCTCTATCTCAATCGTGGTCAGAGATTCAATCAGCAAGGGGGTAAGATGGAGGTTCTCTGCAGAACGGTAAAAGTACACTTTCTACTCTCCTCTGAATCCAGTCTTCGTACGCAGGGAAGGCTTTGTTGTTACACTTTCCAAAAGAAGTCTTTCCTTTCTTATGGCGATCTCTTCAAGCATTTGCAGCTTCTTTTAACACCTCCAGATTGGCTTCCTCACTCACAAATAGAGACTCTTGAACATCTTGGCCCTTTGGCGGCTCTTTCAAAGCATACCCAAATTGCCTAATAGCAAGAATGGGGTTGTAATTAATTCCCCCTTTCTTCCTATTAAAGGTACGTTTGGGTAACCTCCGCAACTAATTAGGATCTCTTAGCCCAGCAAATCATGATTAATCCAAATCAAGTTGTCAGCCCTTAATCCCATTAATCTCTTTGACCAATCCAAAGTTTCTTTAGTGTCTTCGAATGCCCCAGATTTGGGAAGGCGATCAGCAAACCACTTATAGAAAATTGGAGCACAAAAGTAAAGAGGTCTGCCTCTCCTCTTCTCATTCTTATAGTGCATTGAATAATACAGATCCCCAAGCAAGGTAGGTACCGGATTCTTCATGGTGAATATCCGGACGGCGTGCACGTCTACAAAGTCCTTCACATTAGGGAACAACGTCGTTCCATAAACACACATAGCCAGGATGGCATTGAACACCGACCAACACTTAGCCTTAGCACAAGTAGCAACCTGATCGATCAAAAACTTCGTGTGAAAGCCTTGATAACCCCCTTTGCTAGCAATATTTTTCTTCAATAAAGACTGATCCAAACGTAAAGCAGCAACAACCCTTTCCAGACCAGGAAATTCCTTAGAAGGATAGAAGAGAGCTTCTTCTTTGACTGAAACATCCAAAATGAGAGCATACTCTTCCAACGTCGGAGCCAAAAGATAATCCGCAAACAGAAAACACCGAAGGTGAGGGTCATAGAACTGTGCCAGAGTGTGCAGGGCCCTGAACTCATAGTTGGTAACATTTCGGGCGAAACTCAGAATCCTCCCATATTCTCCTCTAAAACCTGCCAATACCCCAGGTTTTGCCATAGCCGAGATCTTGTGCACAGCATCTAAATGAAGCTCCGGGAACTTGTACAGGATGATATTCTTTCTCTCTCCAGTGCTAATACTCATCATGGACAGTCTTTGAACAACCGGAATCAAAGTTAGGATGCAACCCTACAAATGAACAAACACGTTAGAATGCAAAATGATGATGCAAAATGCAAACATGGGATCAAGGTATCCATGATGCTCAAAACTGTTATTGTTCTGTTGACTGAATAAGACCCTAAATACCAGAAACCCAGAAATCCAGAATAACGGCCCAATCAAACTGCCAAAATATCAGGATAATGACAGTACACTGATGAGAAATCCAAAAAACCGGGTAGGTTGAAGGTTTCGGTTACCTGCAAACCTGCAAACACCCATCCTTTCTCACATGTGGGTTCTAGAAAGCCAAGGATCCTCAATATCACGGGCTCTCAGGTCAAGAAATGATGATACGTTCACCATTTCTGGTTTGGCATCATCACCAATAGAGGAGGCCTCAACTGATTCCCCTAAAAAATAAGGTCATCCTATAGTAAGTTCCCAGCATTGGGTCCTCGGATCGAGAATGTGCAATGGGTTTGCCACAGAACGTGGTCTGCCACTGTCACATCTCGGGAGGAGAGGCGTTGCTAAGTCCTCGGGAGACGGTCGCCAGAGTCGACAGTTTTCCAGGTTATATTCCATCATCTGCCCCAAATGAGCAGGATAGAACATTACCAAGGAAACCTCGTCTGGATGTGGAGTTTTCATGTATACTAAGTTTGGCCAAATGCCAAACAAGTCATACTACTTTCCACGCTAATCATAGGTGTATGCTAAAGCCTGGGTATTGGGCTTTTCTCTCATGAATCCAACCCACCCTACAAACAGAAAATCCAGCAGCAGAACAGTACAGCAATATCCAGTATGACAGTAATAAAATGAAATGCAATGCAATAAAAGCTGTAAATACAGTAAAATAAATAAAACAGCAATACAGTAATATACAGCAAAATAAAGCACCATAATAAACATCCAATGAAATATAAACAGACAAGCGCTAGGATAGACTCGCTAAAGGGGATGGACCAGCAAGAGGTCAAACTGTCCCCAGCAGAGTCGCCAGCTGTCGCTCCCGAAAGATTTGCGTCCAACGGTACAAACGCGAGAGTGACGCGAAAAAACACAGAGTCGCCAGCAATGTGTATTTATCCCGAGAGAGGGAAAGGAAACACTGCATAAACCTGAGGGAAGGGAAAGAACATGGTCTCACGACCAAGAGAAACGGATACGGGAGTTGGTTACGCGAAGGGAAGGTGTTAGCACCCAACACGTCCATCGTACTCGATGGGATCCACGCTTGTTGTCTGCATCAAAGGGTGTCGTCGTCTGGAGCTCCACTGCTACTGGACCAGAGAAGAAACGAGAATGGAAAGAACGGAGAAACGAAGAAGAAAAGAAAAAAGAAGTGACTCGATAGGACGTTATCGTTGTCCTAGGCCTACGTACTCCCTCAGTGCAATGGGAAAGTCAGAGTCAACGTAGTTTGGACGGGAACTGTGGGGGAAGGTTGCTCACCAAGACAATCGCTGTCTTGTGCCTACATATCCTCAATCGGACGAGAGAGAGGAATCAGAGCTAATGTAGTTCGTGGGTACGACCACGAATGGGTAAGTGTTTTTTACGTGAGCGACGAGCTCTTTTCTGAAAAAAAAGAAGTTTGAAACCCAACAATCCCGAAGGATAAAAAGATTTGAATTTGTTTGGTGTTTTTTAAGACATAAGTGTTTTAAGTTAGTTCGTAACTTACATTGAACCAAAGTCTACCATGCGGGAACGAGTGAATCGCATGGTCACCCCCAAATGGGACGTATGCTAAACACCCTAGAAGAGGAGGGGAGACCCCTCGTTCTTCATTTCCTACACTTAAGGCTCGAGCGCAATATACGTTATATTTTATTAAGTGTTTTCAAGAAGTTTTGAGATGAGAAGAGAGAAGACCCAAAAGGAAACTCTAAAGGGAAACTAAGAGTCATAATGTTATCATGTACGGATGACCTATGGTTAGTGAGGGTTAGGAGAGACAACTACCTAAAACCTAATGCTAATCGCACTCCAAGCTTAATCAAAAATTAAGTTGGACTAGGTAGCTCTAAAGGGAGAGAATCCAAGACTTAAACAAGTCTTGAGATTCATGGGAGGAAGAGAGTGAAAGAGAAGAAAGAGAAAGAGAAGGAGAATATGAGATACAAGATAGGGCAGCAAGCACATCATATCATAAATGTCCAACTCAAATCATCAAAAATGTTTCAAAGATCAATGCAAAATAATTCAAGTAAGCATGCAAAGATAAACATGAAAAAAGGCAAGCATACTTGTATGGAATGCACAATTAAGCATACATGAAGTTCATACCAAGATGAAATGAGAAAGGTAAGATGAAGATGAAAGAAAGTCAGAACCAAGATCATATTATCATCAACAATTCACATATTCAAAAGTGATTCATATCATGAAGCATTATGATCCAAAGAAGTTACAAAGCAAATGGTAATGATGTTTATCATACAATTCAAACCAAATGCATTCAACTATGCTCAAGTGAAATGAAAACCAAGTAAGGAGCTCAAAAGGCAGTAGCATATGCATCAATATCATACCAAACCAAACTTAAGTCATACAAGGTTAATTATCAAGCAACACCTTCAAGACATGCACCAAAGTAATCCACCAATGGAAACTCAAAGTCCAATTACTTAACACATGCCAAACATGATTCAAACATGATCCAAAAATGTCAAAATTTGGTCACAAGGGACCTCAACCAGGGGTAAACATCATATCAAATGTACATGTAAAGAATCAAGAAGAAACTCAAGCAAATAGGCATGGCAAGTCAACTTGTGTAAAGAGGTGTCAAGATATAGTCATGCATAAGTCATTTAAGTACAAATGAAAAAACATATATCAAATGACACTCAAAAATTGTGAGATTAAAACTCAAATGACCTAAGTCATAATTCAATCACATGTCAAAAGATCTCACAAAAATTCACAAGTTAAGCACCTCAAACAAATGAGCAAAGATCACATAGGAACCATAAACCAATATGCAAATGAGAGGGACTAAAATGCAATATGTAAAGAGTTTAAAAATACGAGAAAAATATTTTTAGGAACCTCAACATGTCCTCTAACAAATGCAAAAAGAATGAGATGCAAATCATGTATAGATGATGAGAACAAAAATCAACAAGGAAGGGTGTGCATATATGAAATAATCCAAAAAGAAATTAATTAAACAATTAATTCAGAGGCACAAAATAAAATAAAAATGGAAAATAAAATTTTCCAAAATTTTATAAAACCCTAAGGATGAATCATGATTTTTTTGGTGATTTTTAGATGTATCAAATTATTTTTAAAAAATAAAAATCAAAATGCAACAATTAAATAAAATAAAATGAAAATAAAATGAAGCCAGGGGTGCAACAAGCAACAATCCACGTTGAAAACATCAAATGGGCTGAAGGAGGGGGTGGGGAAAGCAAGCCCAGTCCAAATGAATAGTCAGCGCATACCCAACAAAAAAACAAAACCCAGTCAACTCACACCAGCCACAAGATTGATCATACGCATGATATTCAGTCAACCAAAATCAAAGTAATCATGATTAACGCATCAAATCACAAGGCACACAATAATAAATGTACACGCGCACACATCCACACCATCAGAAATTAAAATAAATCACGTGGGAAGCACATGATATTTTTAATGTCTTGGCATAATCCAAACCATCAGATTAAATCAATGCACCAGATCAAGTCAATCAAACATAAAAGCATGCAAGATCAAAGGTCAGATTTGAATGTGCACAATAACAAACATGGATCAACAACACGCAAGCAATAAAATAAAAACAAGTTTTAAAAGACGTGGATGAACGTGGACCCTCAGATCTGGACCACCAACGGTCCAGATTTCATCTTCTTCATTTGAACCTCCACCTGCCTGAAACAAAACCAGGTGCCGGAACCCTAGCTCTGGTCACCTTCTCCGGCGAGCACCACACCAAGATTTTCCAGAAATCAAACATGAGCACATCATTCAAACCAGAATTTCACAAGGATGCTAAATGTCAAATCCATTTCATCAAATAACAAACACACAAGCCAAATAGAACAGAATAAGTTTGGATCCAAAACTTTCAAACTCAAAATACACACATGTTACACGTCCAAACTCAAAACAAAATACATCAGCATGCTCAGTACACATCACAGATCATCATGCACACAATAAAATCAAGTTCTATAATGGTGAAAAGTAAGCTTACCTGAAAGTTGCAGAGCTCGAATTACACCAAGAACTCCTTCCAAAAGCTGCAGATCTTCCTCTTTTGAGCTCTATTTGCAAAATAAATGCAAATAGAGACTTGAATTTGGCTAGATCTAGGATTTTGAACTTGAACTCTCTTGAAATCAACTTGATGAAAACCTTGCTCAGAGCTTCAAATGATGGATGATTCTTGTTCTATGGTGTGTGCTGATCACAAATATGGGAAGAAATCTCACTGAAACCCTAGGAGAAAGGAGTTTCGAAGGAGAGAAAGTTTGGGGTGAAGAATGAATTCTGAGCTGAAATGAGTGCATGAGCTAATTGTGAAGGCATGAGTAAGCTTATATACATCCCATTAGAGCTCTGATCACAATTAAAACTTGATTAATCCCTTGGTTAATGAAATTGGATGGTTTATGCCAAAATGCACTTTGTGATGCCACCACTAATCCACACGTGCAAAGGCCACGAAATAAGCATGATTCACTCACATTTCTTCTGCTGATCACAAATGAATTGTACTTGGGCTTTGTGGATGCTTGGTTTGTGAGTTTTGATCCATCTTGCAAAAATGCATTTTATGAAATAAGTGAGAAACATGGCACGATTTCACTTGGTTCAAGGGTAAAAAATGATCCTCATGAAGTGTACTTGGATGTTGTAATGTGACTTGAAGCATTAGAGGTCATTACATGTCATTTTGAACCAAAATGCCAAAGGTGGAAAAAATGAACCATGTGAAAACCTTAAAAACCAACCTTGAGTCTTTTGATCATAACTTGAGTTTCACAAATGATATGGAGACAAACTAGTACTTTTTGGAAATGGGAGAGAAAGATCTTCAACTTTCAAGTTTGAGGAAAATTCATTTGAAGTTTCTTCGATGATGAAAAGTCAAGTTGAATGTGGTGAAAAAACTGCCAAAAATGGAAAGTTCTCATTATAGGTCATTTTCCAAATTTAGTAACTTTTGTACAAACCCTTGATTCTTGATAAATGGTATGAACCTTGACCCTTGAAGACCATATGAGGATGTGAGACCTTGAAAGCCCTGAAGAGAACCTCAAAATTCCACAGTTGACTTCCCCTCTCACTGTTGACATTTCTTGGTCTACAAGCAATTGATCCACTGAACATCTTTCACAATGAAACACTAGCCAAGTCTTTCCTCCATGAGTACTTGTAAGCATATAGAACCTCATGAGAATGTATTTGAGCAAGCAAAACCCATCAAGAAGCCTTTTGGAACCAAAACCCTAATTTGGACCATCTGATTAGGAGAGAAAGATTCATTTGAAATCTCTTGCCAATCTTGATCTTATGCTGATATGATGAACCCCTCAAACCATCTTGAGGCTTGAGACTCCTTTGAGATGAACCAAGTACCTTGATCCCATGCTAAGAACCAATGCCATGCACACATGCTAATGCAAGAAATGCAAAGAAACATAAGCCAGTTAGATAAAAGCAAGAAGCAAATTTTGGGGTGTTACAGAAGGTCCCTTGCTCGAAAGGCCCTCAGAGCAGGATATTACTGGCCAACCATGCAGCATGACGCTAAAGAGCACGTGAAGAAATGCGATAAATGTTAATGGCACGGGGACATGCACCTAGCTCCACCTAACGAGCTCAAGGCTATGTCCTCCCCGTGGCCATTCGCCTGGTGGGGCCTGGACATCCTGGGACCATTCGTGGTAGGATCAAACCAGAACAAATACTTAATAGTAGGCGTGGACTACTTCATAAAATGGATAGAAGCGGAGGCTCTAGCCAAGATAATTGCCCTTAACATACTTCTTTTCTACAAATGAAACATCCTCGCGTGTTTTGGCATCCCCCAGGCGATAGTCACGGACAATGGGACACAGTTCACGGACATGAAGTTCCAGGACTTCGTCGCCCAGCTCAGCACGAAGCAACACTTCGCATCCATCGAACATCCTCAGACAAATGGGCAAGCTGAGGCAGAAAACCGGGTCATCCTTCGAGGCCTCAAACGAAGGCTGGACGAAACAAAGAAGGCTTGGGTCGAGGAGCTGCACAACATCTTATGGGCATACTGAATAACTCCACACTCTTCAATCGGGGAGACCCCTTTCGCATGGCTTATGGGATTGAAGCTGTAATCCCCATCGAAGTTCACGTATCCTCCAGGCGGACAGAATCGCCCCTAGACGAAGAAATGAATGACGAGGCACTAAGGGAGGAACTCGATCTCGTCGAGGAAATCCGAACAGGGGCAACCCTCTACGAAGCCTCGTTAAAATAAAAAATTGCCATCAGGCACAACGCTAAAGTCATACGACGAGAGTTCGACGTGGATAACCTCGTCCTAAGGAGAAACCATAAAGATTCTCGCGAAGGCAAACTAGCCGCCAACTGGGAAGGACCTATCGTGTCCCGGCAAAAACGGAAAGTGGGGCCTATTACCTAGAGCGTCTCAACGGGGAAAAACTTGCCCGACCATGGAACGCTAAAAAGCTGAAATAATACTACAACTAAGGCCTTAACTATCGGTTCGATCCGTCACAACGACGAGCATCACCTACCGACCATGATGCATGCCTAGGTACAAGCGTCGCATGCCAGTGAAGCAGAACCCCGCTCAGGAACGAGCCGGGTCTCTGCTCGACAGTGGTCCCTCAATCGAGCACCGCCGTCGTCAAAGTACCACGACAGGCAGAACACCCAGCTCGCGATGGGAGGTTCACGATACGAACTCAGGCCTCAAGCGCGACCTGAGCTCTACATCCTCACCCGAATATTCCCTGACCATTCGTCCAGTACCCATCACTGCCGAACACGTCTACAACAAGTAATTCCCTGAAACTTAACGTAAATCAAAGTACTCCCTATCACGGGCACATATGCATAACGAGCATAAACACAACACTTAGCAAAATTTAAAGCAGATAAAGCCATTCAAATCACAAAACCGGCCACAAGGACCAGACACATAATTAAAAGTAATAAGTGGTCGCAAGGACCACAATTGTGCTTGTTACATAAACTAGGGGCCACTTCGCCCATCCAAAATAAGTTACAACAAATTACACGGCACGCAGGCCGGACAAAATTACAACAACAACAAAAGCCTTCACTCATCCATCTGATCAATCTGCTCGGCGTTAGGCTGAGGCTCCTGGCTTTCCACGGGCTGATTCTCGGCATGCTCTTCGAGGAGGGAGTCTGACCTAATTATCCGGCCATCTTCGACGTGCGCCAGATAGTGGGTACCCTCGGTGGAAAAGTCAAGTTCGGAGTTCACCACTCGCAGTTGAGACACGACATTCCTGAAGGACTCGTCCGCAATGACGATGATGTCGTCCTCGGCCGCCAACATACGAGCAACCAGCTCAGACCTTGTCCTTAGCTCCTTTACGTCCTCGGGTTCATCTTCACCCAAAGCATTGGCCTCCCTAAGCTGCTCGACCAGCTCCTCGGCCACCTTCTTCTCTGTAGCCAGCGTAGTTTTCTCCCCCTTCAGCTTGGTCACCTCCTCGTCCGCCTTCTTCCGAGCATCCTCAACACTCCTAGCCTCCTTCTTGCCTTTTCTCGACGTCTCTTCCAGAGATGCTATGGTAGCTCGGGCAGCCCTCAATTTAGACTCAGTTGCAGAGTCCCCTTCAGCGTAGATGGCCGCCATCTCCAAAACTCTGACTAATGCAGAGGCATCTTAGGCCACCAGCGCCCTCTTGCTCGGGCGATCCATGCCTTCCAGCCGGAGATATTCTGCCCACGGCACAACCAAGGATGTCCCCTCAAAGAACTTTCTGTCAAGGATGCACAGAGGAAGCTCAAACTTCCCTTTTTCTGGTGCCCGGCTGAGATCTACCCCTTCAGTGGACCTGAACCGCTTGGGCCGTGAGGCCAGAGGCAAGGGAGATCCCTGAGGGGAAGGAGTGGGAGAAGAGATCCCCACAGCAGGCTAAGGAGGAGTATGGGCACGCTTGGCACATTGAGACTTAGGAGCAGCCGTTCTGAACTTATTCCTCGCGATAGCGTTCTTTACCATCCTTTTGTGAGTAAGAGGCATCTCACCTGCACAAATAAAATAAAAGCGTTAGGCGACGAAAAAAAATATGTCGGACAAGTAAAATAAATAAGACTAACGAGTAATTTATAAGCTTCCACGGGAGTCTTGCACTCCAAAAGCACCTTGGTGTTAATGAAACGATACTCCACCCTCTGGCTTCCATCCTCCTCGAAGATGGGGTCACCATTCTTCGTCCAGCATTCAGCAAGCCAGAAGGAGTTAACATATTTCACCAGTGTATCGTAAGCAACGACATCCTGCCTGTCGAGGTCGTGCGGCTGGAGAATGTACTCATTGGGCGCCTTGGTAAAATGGCCAGGTCCCTAGTGGATAGGGAACTTGAATACTCTCTCCTTGATGAACCTCCCAGCCTCACTGCGCGGGTCGTTACCCTCCTCATCAACTTCAATCGCCCAGGCATACATGCTATCCTGGGCAGCTTCCGATACAGGCTCTATAATGTAGAACCTCTCCTTGAACGTCCGAATCGACTCTGAGAAGGGCTTGAACAACTTGCGAGGCTGTTTCAACGAAACCTAACCATACCTCCTCCCCGTCAACTGCCGCTGAAGATGGAAGACAGTGAAAAACAAAGGGAGAGTAGCCCCTATCCTCAAATATTCACACGTCAGCTCAAATGCCTGGATGAAGGCCAGCGAGTTCGGGTGCAGCTGCATCGGGGCCAAATCCAGATGCATGAGCACTGACTGCTGGAAATCAGTAAACGGCAGCCTCAGTCCCAGCTCTTTGAAGGCGTACTCGTACATGGCGAAACGCTGCCCGAAATTTATGCAGACCATATCATCCTCGGAGGAAAAATGCACCTTCCACTCCCCCTCTGGCCCGACGACCGTAAAGATATCCCCCAGATACGTCGCGAAGGTGGATACATGCTCGGCTGGCTCAACCACCATCCACTCCTCTGTGGAGCCTTCAACAGTATCCTCTTCCATTTCCTTCTCCTCCCCGGCTACGCTGGGGACACTCGAGGATTCTGAACTGCTGCTTTCCGAGGAACTCGCTTCCTCCTCGGACGAATCTATTATAATCTCCCCGTCTGGCCCTGTCGCCATGTCAATCACCTGAAAAGCAGAGAAAAAAGTGAATTCGACAAAAAATCAAATCCACCCTTCCACTGCTAGTCAAGTGAAAGGGCGCGCAAAGGCCTGAGGACGATGTCCCCGGCCTAAGCCGTAACATCAAACGAAAAGCTCAGAGTCTCCCCACGAGGAAGCGCTCGGGATTAACCAATCCTGGACAAGGAACTCCCTCGAGCCCATTCCCAGTTTCCGTTTAAAGCCTCACCAGAAACTACAAAGGCTCGCCGAAAACTTCAGCGCTGCTCTAGAATCTGAACGACCACGACGGTTACGCATGCATCATCGTCGCAATGACGCCGGAAACCTCCAGACTCACAAGAATATGCTAAAAACCCAGCGGCCTCACCGGCGGCGGAAAATGGCATAACCACCGTCCACCACCAACAACAGCCGGAAACGAATCTATTTCATCTTCTAAACCTAAACCTAACCACATGCAATCTACAAATGACCGCCCAATGGATAAAAGAGCATGAAATCAGTAAACTTACTTGGTTAGGAAAATTAAAGGCAGTTGCTCAGAAACTGGTAGGGCAGCCGTAGTTGCGAAAGATGGCAATTGACAAAAGCTCTAAGGAAGACGATGAGAAGAAAAAGCGAAAGTTCCAAATGAACTGATTCTTCCCCCTTTTAAACTGAGGGGCACGTGTAGTGGCGCGCCCTCATAGGTCATCATGACTATTAACTAGCCATCATTGCCTAGTAACTGTGGCACAAGGCTCGAGGTGCACGTGATGCCCCAATGTTTCAATTCCTCCAGACCGTTAGTCTCCCCGTACGACGGGCAGTCCAGTCACGACCAAGGATCTCACGAAAACCAGGGGTCACGGGCACCACGAGACAACTTTCTCCATCACCAAACGACGACTTCACGCTAGCTCCCCGGAGCCATGAGCTCTCCTTAAGTCATCACTCTCATGCTCGAGAGCAACGACTTGGGGGGCTCCTGTTCTGGACTGGACCGATGGCCAGGCACGACCCAATCCACTTCTGCTCCCAGAACGGCCCAATTGCCTAAGTCCAATCCACAAAGGGGAAAATGTGACCTTTCTGCCCCTCTAACCTGGCAAGGACTGCATAGCTCCTCCCCGAAAATGCTGTCCGTTACGCACGGCGTCTCCACTCCCCGAACAGCTAAGGGCATGTGCCCGAAACTATGCCTATGCCCGACATAACGGCTAGTTTTGGGCACCCTGCCCGACACAACGGCTAGTTTGGGCAGTTACCTATTCTTCGGGAAAACGGTTATTTTGCCCCGAAAATAGGACCGTTGGCCACGCGCTGGGGGCACTATATAAACCCTCTCACTTGAGAGGGCCAGGTATCTAATATTCACCCTACGAACTAATACTTTGTACTTGCCCCTTTTCTCTGACCCTTTCTTACTTGAGCGTCAGAGTGCCTTGCAGGTACACCCCTCTTCCTCTCCATACGCCCAGCATCTCAGACGTACTTGGTGGCCCACTTTAACAGGATCTGATCCAGCCTTCACGATCACTATCCTCGTTGCCTTTTAGGGTTTTCAATGTGTGTTAATCGTCTAATGAGACAAGACTTAAATAACTAAGCAATTGATGGCATGGACCTCTCATTGGCCTTAACTGAATGGTCCAACCCATCACGGTTCATCTAGTCATAAAACTAAATTCATCAATAATTAGTGTTTTTTAACAATTGACCATAATATAATTTATTAATAAATAATTATGTCAATCCATATTTAATTACTTAAATAATTAATCTAACAGTCTCCCACTTATGTGACAGTAATTAATTATTAAAAATTATTAATTTTAATATTAGAATATCAATTATGGCCAGAGCACTAACCAATAAAAAAAGAAGTAAGTTTCAATGTTGTTAAAATTGTATCTGATGGGAAAAACAAATCATACATGTTAAAGACTCGTATTTTATATTAAAAAATGATGAATTTAGATTAACATTGTTGTACCCCAAATTTTACCCCTTAGATGTCATAACATCTTGCATAGACATTTAGGATTAATCATATGTGAACTATTTTAACTAACCCATTTCCTGCAGTTTATTTTTCTTATGTTTGGAATTAGGGTTTGCACAGAGTGACCAAAGACCTCCTAAGGTATCCTCTGAATCCATACAATCATCACAAAGCCTCCTTATTTGTTTAGGAACCAAGATCTCAAGACTTTGAATCAAGTCAAGTCAACAAAGGATCACCAGACCAAAATGTGGAATTAGGGTTTCAATATGAGGAATCACTGAAGAATTTTGCCCTATCAAGTCAAGCTTTGCTTGGGTCATCAATCATTTGAGTTTACCTATATCCAAGAGGTCTCACTCAAACAAGAATTCAAGGTCATCTGGTCCTCATCATGAGCAGTTTGAGCCCCAGTTGCACCCTGTCTCCAAATTAGGGTTTCTATAAGACATATGGATCATTGGCCTTGAGTTTGATCAGGAGGTGCCCTCAAACCCTAAACCATGACCCCATGAGTTAGTAAACATCCCTAAAGGTCTTCTATGAACTTTGGATATAAAGAAAGAAGCAAGATCACAGAGGTTTATCTCAGTGCATTCACAGTCAAAATTAGGGTTTTGACTGAAACCTTAATCGTTGGGATTTTGATCCAAATGGAAACTCCTTTGCCCTAAATCATCATAACATGTCTTATTTATGATTTAAAGTGTCAAGATCAAGTTTCAAGAAGTTTCTTGCAAAGGAAGTAAGTTTATGATCATGAAGCTTTTCATATGTGAAAATTCCCTCTCTTGTGATAACTTGAAATGGTCATAACTTCCAAACCATACATCCAAATGGAGTGACTCAAAGCCCAAATAAAAGCTCTTTCCAAGATCTTCAAAGTATTAAATATGACTTTTCTCCAAAAAATGCATGGTTTTTGAGTTATGAAGCTTGCAAGCCAAACTGCCCAAAGACTTAATAAATTTTCAGCATTTTCTGCCCTAATGAATAACCAACTTCAACCGAGTTTTTCATAAACTTCCAGGCCTCAACTCAAAAATTTTTTGACATGAAAAGTGTAGAGGGCAATGAGAGCTTTCCAAAGATTACTAGAACTCCTCCATCCATCAAGGGAGTTGGGAGTTTCGAAGAGTCAAAGATGAGGGTCTCATTCCTTAACATTCAAGAAACTAACTTTTGAGTTTTAGTTCAAACACTTCCCTAACCACCAGTTTTTGTTATTTCTGAGTTCTAATGACTTATTTAATATCTAAACAAACCTCTCCACGAAATTCAAACTGAATTGACATTAAGATAATGATATATGTCTTGTTGGTGCAAGTGGGAGGGAGAGAGAAACTTTCCAAAAGTGGAAATAACATAGTTTATTCATGGAGCAATGCACCTATCAGCTCACAATAGTTATGCTCAAAAGACTCAGAGATCTTTGGAAGATTTCACTCTGCAAGTTTGAAAAATCCTCACGAAAAAGGAAGGGCAGATTTGGCATTTTTAGCAAGTTGGCCATACCTTGAACTCACTAACTTTTCCTATAAATAGCATGCTCAGTCCTTTGCATTTGACACCAACAATCATTCACAAATATACTCTAAATATTTCTGAGAAGTGAAGTCTTGCAAGAGGAGGAGAGGAGAAAGCTTTGCCTTAGCAGCTGGTGAAGGGAGTAGTAGGAGAGAAACCTCTGCACAATTGAAGTTGCAGTGGACATATTCCACTTGGTAACCTTCTTTCCTTCATTTTTCAGTCATACTCATTTATTCATGTTCTATCATATGTTATCATCATAACCATGCCAATATTGTTGTCATGAACCTTTGTTTTGTATATTGCTACTTTAACCACCTATCAGATGTAGATAACATGTTTGGTCCTGTTTGGTAAACTCTGTGTGTATAAAATAGATGTTGCATTACCCCCTGTTATTGTTAATATGTGAGAAACACTGCTGGCCTTGGTTATATGTGACTAAGTTGCTAGCTAAGTTCTAAAATCTGTTAATGCTTGGGTGAAAGTGGAGCAAACTGGTTCACTACCTTTTCAGGTATGTTTGAGTTGTTGTCATGATAATATTCTGCCTCCTTGCTGATTTGAATATCTGCACCTGTGTGATCTCACTATTTTATGAAGTTTGTCCACTGCTCTGACATATACATAGTTTTGACAGGTTATTGGCTAACTTCTTGCACCTAAACTTGATGTTTGAAACTGATAACTTATTAAAGATATGTATTTGGTTATAATCTATTTTTAATGTGCTTCACTAGGTATGTTAAGACTAAGAGTAAGTGATTATTCCTGTTTTGCATCTACCATAGATTAATGATTGAATCATTGCAGCCACCCACTTATTCACATTTGGTTTACCATTTTAGGTTTGCTACCATTATTTGATTGAGGTTTGGTGAATGAAGATAAACTCATGATGTACTTACTTTAGCAAGTCTATTCTGTCCATATGCCTATTTGACCTTAGGATGATGCATTCTTTTCACATGATATACCATAAACATGTATTTACTGTCATCATACTATGCTTAGCATTAGGGACATGAGTGTGTGATTTCAGGATGCCTTTTGATACATGTCTGATTTAAGAGTGACTTCAAACCTGGTGTCCATTTTGAATGATTAATATGTGTGAACCATTGTTATGCCTTGATTTGGTGTGCACTAGTTGCTACTAAATCCACCGAAACTTATGATGCTGGCCTGTTTAGTGCTCATAATGTTCCATGATATTTTGTTTTGACACTCAAAATTGAAACATGCTGGTATGCCAAGATTGATATATATATCTTTAAGGATATTGCTTTGTGACATGTACAAAACTGCCCTAATTGTTGATATGTTACCTACCTGCACACTCATCACTTTAGCCTTATTAATACCTCTATCATCAATATCTAGTTGCCATGGTTTGTCTTCTTTGCCAGGATCAATAGGTAGGTCAAGTTAATCTAATACCTATGATCTTTCTTGCTTTAGTCATCTTGCCATGCTGAGCTTTGTGTTGAGAATATGTGTACCAACATTGAATAGTCATGTAGCATGTTTCCAAGTTGTATGTGTGTATTAAAATGCTTTGACCCTGCTATGCCATTCTTTTGAAATAATTAAAACTGATGTATTTGGTTTGGTGATTTGTTAAAGACATGTAGTTGGTTTTGACCTATGATGTTAACTTGGTTGCAGTCTGCTAATATTGGTTTTACACTGAACATTACTTTTGAATTCACTCTGATACATTGACACTTTCACACACTTTTCATAAACCTATTGAATGTACAAATCACCATGCTGTGAAAAGGGTGGGCTGCCACCATGATATTTATTGCTGCCATATTCTGTAGTTGTTGATTGATAATACTATGTCTTCCATTTCTCCTAATATACCCCGTTGGTTGTTGAACACTACATTTTTTTTGCTGCCTTGATTATGTGTTTGCTTCAAATTATCCCTCTGATACCACCTGAACCATGACCATATAATCTATACTACATCGGTTCAAGAGGTAGTCATATCAAGGTCTGCATTAGTTTAAGACAATTCTTGAAACACCCATGCCATGTCTGATACAGTCTATATGTGTGTGCAAGCTTTTCATATCCATGATGAATGTGTATGATAGCTCTTAACATGTTTATTTGCCTTGTTTCCAACTTGTTCAAATCTTTTCCATATCATGTCACTAATTTGAGTGTGCCAATTTATGACAATCTGTTTTGTTAAATTGTTCTTTGTTGCAAATATTGTATGATGTTTCTTTTCATTGTGTCTGTCTAACATATGATTCAAGTTATGCATTGCCTATCCTTCTCAATATGTCCTTTGGATTTTGCTCATGCTTGCTCCTTCTCAACTGATATAGTTTTTTTTCTTTTATGCTATGTTTACTTTACTTCATGCTAGGCACTCACCATGTCAAACTAATGATGCCATGATCAAGTCTATTACTCATCAGCCTGTGTTGTCTAGATTTCATACCACCAACTAGTTATTTTAGGTTTGACATGTCATGAGTTTTGTTTTGAACCAAGTTGACTTGTGTGTCCGAGATTGGTATATTTGAAATTGCTAACTTACTGAAGTTAGGTAGCTGGTTATGCCTTGTGTTTTACTTGTTGTTTACACCTGCTGAACTAGATATAGTCTCAGGAGTATGTGTGATTTCCAAATTTGTCCTTAAAAATGAGAAATTGACACTGCTCCTTTAGGTTGAAGTTGTTTTGTTTTGGTATCCAACCATGTATTTTTTTCAACATTTCACAAACTTGTCTTGTACAAACTGCTATACCTGACTCATATGGCTGTCATTGTTGATTTATAATTGGTTTGTATATCTAAACTTATGATATGCATGCTTTTACTTTGTTAAACTTGTCTTATACATGTGCCTGTTTAGATCTCCTAAAGGATGTAAAACTTTGCCATGATGCCCTGAATATATACTATCCTGCTAAATCTTTGTGTTCAAACTTACATGCAAATTTCCAAAATACTCCCTGATGTAAGAGTATTGTCAAGCTTTATGCCCCTTTTGTGTGCATAGGTGTAACCAGTTTATGTGAATCGTTGCTTTATTTTGTGCTCAATTGGTATATGCCAACTATTGTTGTCCTCTTGAATTATTGGTTTGTTGCCATGCTTAACATTCAG
The DNA here is from genome assembly GCA_022829125.1 of Lathyrus tuberosus. NCBI lineage: Eukaryota > Viridiplantae > Streptophyta > Magnoliopsida > Fabales > Fabaceae > Lathyrus > Lathyrus tuberosus. The sequence continues at coordinate 21,275,481 of JALAZF010000030.1, forward strand.
TTGACATGTATATACTAAGGTCATATAACTTGTTTCCTAAACCTGTTTTATTGTCATTTCCCATTTTCCTGAGCTGCTACTTGGTAAAACATGTTCAATAATGATGTATGATCACCTTCCTAATGTATTCATGCTTCATGATGGTTTTGAGTGTTTAAATGTCAATAGCATGTTTAGAAAGATTTGGAGTAGTATATCTGTTTGACCAGATTTGTTGATGTCTTTCTGTTTGCACCATATCCTAATCATCTTGTTCACGAGTTTGAATTTTGTCCATTGTCCAATATAGACATATATCCAGGTTTTTTTTCTTGAAAGAATTTATGTAAGTGATAAGGGTTGGAACCTTTTCAAGTTTGTGTTCCCTCATACAACCTGATAAACTGGACCTTCATGTGTGGCATGATAAATCTGAATTGATATCATTTTGATGCATTTAAACATGGCATTGTCTTTTGGTTTTTTTGTTGCATTGAACCACACAAGATACTATGAGGTCAGGTTTGAAACCTTGTTGATGCTAAAATTCAGTAAGAGTTCATTATGTTGCTAGCACATAACACTATGGCTATCATGTCACATTTAGGTTGCCATAACTTTATCCTCAATAAGATCTTGAGAATTCTTCAGTTTCTGTTAATAAGTTTTTCTACTAGTCATTGGTGGCTATTCTGATCAATTCCTATGCTTGTTCCAACTTCGTCTCATTGTCATGATTTTTATGAATTGATAAGGGAAACAAGTTTAAAGATTAAACCCTACTTTGATTTAATAAGACTAGGAACAACCTCCTTTTAGTGTTTACAGTATGATTATCATGTCCTGTCATTATTCGATTGCCTTCCCTCAACTGGTAGACATGCTTCCTTTGGCAAGTTACCAAACTCATTGGTTTATTCATGTGTCAAGGCAAGAATAAGGAGTTTGGTTTATTGCATTAAGTTTCTATTCAAGACTGTGTTGCAAATGATTGTCATTCCCACTGATTATGCTTACATAAATGCTAAAGCTTAAATTCTTGTGGCAGTTAGAATCAGGTTCCTTTTGCACCAAGGCCTTGATAGTTGGCATAACTTAGTTTTTAAAGGTTCGCGCATAAGGCTTATGTATTTATGGAGTGAGGTTAATAACTGGATGTAACAGCCACCCCAGTGGCAAGCACACACCTTTCACATGCCTTTGACCCTTGGGACAGGGGTTCGAATCCCCCTTCGCCCCCGTCCTTTTATTTTGATTTTCCAAATTAACCTTGTTTCGTATATATATCATTGTTGCTACTACTTGTTAAAAGCTCGTGCGTAGCTCAGTTGGCCAAGGTTTTGAGCAATAGGCTCCGTGGCGTGGGTTCAACACCCATGTGGTGCATTCCCATTTCTTTTTATCACTTTTTCATGTTTATTTTATGGTTGATACACCAAACTTCAAATATTCATAACTTAGTCATTTTAAACCTTTTTTCACTCATTCTTTTTGCTAAATGTTCATAAAAGAATATATTTTTTTAAACTATAAAAATATATTAAAAAAATGTTTAATATTGAGACATTTATTCATAATGAAAGTGGAAAGATCTTTTTAGGATTTTTGTTACTTTTCTTGATTGTGTTTGATTCTTAATTATGATATCTTGCTTGTATAATATCTATATGTTTGATTTTGATCTTGCATGATTGTTATAAGCCTTGTTCAAATTGAATGCTTTATTGTTAATACCACCTTTTTTATGTGCACATCTTTTGTAATCTTACCGTTTCGTAAAAATTGCTATCCCCCCATTCCAAAGGAAATTCCCTTTCAATTGACTCATTAGTCAATAAACAAGTCAACCCTTGACCTCATAGTCATAGGTGTTCACATCCTCCTTGACCTCATAGTCATAGGATCCCCTCTTGACCTCATAGTCATAGAGCCATATCTCAAACCTTTTACCTCATAGTCATAGGTAGGGTTTGACCTCATAGTCATAGCCATTCTCCCTTGGCCTCATAGCCAATTATATTACAACTTGCAACAAGTTAGAGTTCTTGAACTCTATGTGAAACTCATCACTATGAATATTCACTTCCCCCATTATAACTTAGACTTAAAGAGTTTCTCAAACTCTAAATGAGCTCATACTCATTTCCCCTTGGAACTTTGGCCTTAGTCAATGGTTCCTCAAATTCACCCTTAGTTAGGTGAACTACGGTTGCTTTGATTCTTTAGTCAGATACGTAGGCACAAGATGTGATGTCTTGGCGAGCAAACTTAGTGTACATACCCTAGGTCCTTTAGCATTAACAAAATTCTCTTAGCAAGCAAACATAACACAAACCAAACAAGAGGTTCCTGTAGAGTACTATAGATATTAAAGGTGTTATTACCTTCCCTTAGTATAACCAACCCCCGAACCTTAGATCTCCCCCCTTTAGGTTTTCTCGATCTTGAACCTTTCCTTTGGATAAATCAAAGTCGGTTGTGAATTTAAAGAAATGTGATGAAGTTAATTAAATAGCTTGTTATCTGATTCTCACCGCAACAGAAATGACGACTTCACTGGGGACATAAATTTTGAGGGTTGAACCCACCTTGTTTTTTCTCATGTTATTTATGCTTGCTTGCTATATTTGTACATATCTGTATGTTTACCTGTATATATATGCTTTGCTTGAGATCTTATGTTGGCATGGTGCTACTGAGTGGTAAGATAAGTCCTAACCCGGACTCGAGAGCACATATTTGATAGGATCGTGGTGTAATCAATAGTCGGTTGTTGGGAGTAGTCCTAACAATTTATGGCATATGATGACCACACTCAGATGAGGCCCTTTGGGATTGTTAATGTCTGATGTGAGCAGTTGCATTGATATTACTTTTTCAATTGGGAGCCAGGGATTCTGAGGACCGTAGTTACCTTCACCCCACTTGGCCTTTTAGGATGTAGTGCGGGGACTATGAGGGAGCCAGTCCCAAGTAGTTGTCACGCGATACTACACTCAGACGAGTTTATCTTGAGAATATTATTAACCCGCGTGAGTAGTCACATGGGCCGATAATATCCGAAGGATTTACGTAGACTCTGGGAACTTTTAGAACCTTGTTCTACAGTTGATGAACCTATAGTCCGCACCTTATTGGGATGGGTAGACCATGGCTCCATTCAAAATCTCTAAACCTAATGTGCTGTGTTGTATACATTTGTTTGCCCATGTTTGCATGTGCATACATCTGATTGCATCCATTCCATTGGTTTTAAGGAACTCAGCCATATTTTCCTTTGAAAATCATAGGTATCATGGAAATTGAGAAGAGAAACACTAAAAAGTTCGGTTTCAAAAGGCTCAAATTGGCAAAGCTGAAGAAGTTAGCGACTCTGGTAACTGGACATGAAAATTTCCGAAAGAAGTATGGAAGATTGATTGGCCTTCTCAGAACTAAAATGGAAGAGGGTGTTCTTGACACTTTGGTTCAGTTTTATGATCCTCTTTATCATTGCTTCACTTTCCCAGATTACCAATTGGTCCCGACCTTGGAAGAATATTCTCATTGGTTTGGCTTGCCCGTAAAGAAACAAAGACCTTTCAGCGGTCAAGAGAAGATTACCACTCCTAAGGAGATTGCCGAGTGTATTCACTTAGATGTGTCAGAGGTCAAGCCTCACATCACCACCAAGGATGGTATCAAGGGATTACCATCTAAGTTCTTGTATGAAAAAGCTTTTCAGTTTTTCAATGCCAACAGTATTGCTACCTTTGAAGCAACCTTTGCTTTATTGGTCTATGGTCTGCTTCTATTCGCCAATGTGGAGGATTTTGTCGACATCAATGCCATCAAGATATTTATTAGTGGAAATCCTGTACCTACACTACTTGGTGATGCTCTCCATTCTGTCCATCATAGGAATCTTCAAGGGAAAGAAACTATTTTGTGTTGTGCCCCATTACTTTACCAATGGTACATCACTCATCTGCCTCGAACATCTGAATTCCGAGACAATCCTGACAAACTTCGTTGGTCTCAAAGGATCATTTCTCTTACTCACAATGACATCTTTTGGTATGATCCTGTTTATGACAAAAATGTATACATTGATAGTTGTGGCCCATTCCCTAACATACCACTTCTTGGTATTCATGGTGGGATCAACTATAACTCTGTTCTCGTCATACGCCAATTCGGATTTGCAATGAAAGAGAAGCCCAAGAGCATTCATATATCCGATTTCTTCTACCTTAATGAAAAGGCCACTAATGAAACCAAGAGTGAAGTCTGGTATGCTTGGGACAAATTTCACGAAAGTACCAAGAATGAGCTGGGAAAAAGAAACTGTGTGTCTTTGGAGCCATACCTCCAGTGGGTCCGATCTCGAGCCCGTGACCTCAAGATGCCCTATATTCCCAAGATACTTCATCAGCCGACTATTGTATCTCCATCTACTATTACCATTGAGCACATGGAAGAATACCAAGAAAATCTAGCAAGGATGAAGCTTGAGAGGGACACGTGGGAGTGGAAATATCACACCATCTGCATCGAACAAGAGGAAATGAAGGAAAAGATGAAGGAGAAAGACGACCTGATCGAGTGGTTGGAAAGACGTGTAATTGATGAACCTCTGGCACAAGAGAATTTATTTTTCTCTAGCACAAAACCTACTGCCGGCACTCATGAGTACACCACTGTTCCTCCGACGTCTGGTGCATGGAAGGGAATTGTCGATAAGCTAATCATCGAGAATTACTAGTTGAAGAAACAGAAAAGAAGACGCGAAGCAGAACACTCCTAGATAGAGTTTCTTTTTCTAGGCCTAGCCTTTGTTGCTATCTTATTATATTTTGGGGTCTTTCGAAGTGTGCTTTTAAGTTGTAAACCTTTCTCAATATCTAATGAAACGAGACTTATTTCAAAATCGTCTTTCTTGAGTTCCTTAAAACCAATCATCTGCATTGCACTTTGCATTCTTTTGCTAAACTATCAAGGTACTAAATTTGTTTTGCAGATTTTGTAGACATGGATGCCGCAGGAAGGAAAGTTTGGCCTTACTCCTTTGAGTTTCCTGAGCTTGAACAATTATTGTGGTTGGGTGACAGAGTCGAAGACCCATCAGCCTTTGCTGATAGGTATGGGGGCATTCTGCCACTATTGAGGCTCCCGGTAACTGAGGGACCTCTTGAGATTTTGGCTCAGCTATACCATCCAGCTTACCATTGCTTCATATTTCCTGAATTTCAATTGGTCCCAACGCTAGAAGAATTCTCCACTCTGATAGGAATCCCTGTCAGGGAAGCTCCAATTTTCTCTGGGATTAAGGCAATGCCCTCCGTTAAGGAAATTGCTATGGCTACAAGGATCAGAGTCTCCAACATTCAAGCCAATCTAACCATCAAAGGAGGTCGATGCGGACTACCCGCTTTGTTTTTACTAGAAAAAGCCATGTATTTCAAGAACAGAGGAAATGAAGCGCTATTTGAATCCACCTTCGCTCTGATGATCTACGGTTTGTTTCTGTTTCCAAACGCCAAAGATTTTGTGGATATCCAAGCCATTCAGATCTTCACCATCAACAATCTAGTCCCAACTTTGCTGGCTGACGTCTACCACTCTGTTCATACTAGATACTCAAGAGGATGTGGGACAATTGTCTGCTGTGCAGCTCTCTTCTACAAGTGGTTTATCTCATATCTGCCAAAAACTCCTGCATTCTGGGAGGTTGAAGATTGTAAGATATGGTCCAAGAAGCTAATGAAGTTGAAACATACTGAGATTGAATGGTATGACTCAACAGAAGAAGGAATCATCATGATCACTAGCTGTGGGGATTGCCCCAATATACCCTTGATGGGAAGGAATGGTTGCATCAATTACAACCCCGTTCTTGCTCGCCGCCAGTTGGACCACATGAAAGAAGGACCTCCGGATAATAAGGACATGCACATGATGTACTATGGAGAAGAGGAAGGATTTGAAATGAAACTGCGATTTGAGCGTGCCTGGTGCCAGATCAATAGGCAACTATGGAGGGTCGAGTGCCCTGTCACCGAAACTCACCTACAATGGTCCCGTAACATAGCCTGTGTGATGAGGAAGCCATTTCCTCGTCACGAAGCACCACCTGAGACCAAGCAGAGGATGGCAGACGCTTTGACAGATTTGTTTCTCGAAAAAGAAAGGATTAAGGGTCGTATTGAGGAACTTATGAAAAAAATCAATGGAGAGGATGGGGCATCCACTAGTGGATCCAATTTCTAGAACCCCTAATGTTGCTACTTTTTCTTTTAATGTTGTTTCCTTTTGTCGTTATTGCTATTTCCTTTTTGTTGTGGGTGTGTCCCCACTTTTTGTACCCAGAGCATGAAGATACTCTGCTCTTGTTGTAATGATTGCCAAATTTTCTTAATGAAGAAGATATTTTGACAAAAATTCCATTGTCTACATTATTTTTAAAATTTCTTTGGTTTCTTAATAGTTTAGCCTGCATTTACATCAGCATCCTCATTTGCATCATGTCATAACATATTCATGTCTCTTCTTTTATCCTTATCTTATGTCGCCATGTTGTCTCAGAACCGTCACACTGAATCATAAGCACAAATACAACACTCGGGCCCAAGCTCGATTGAAGATGTCAGAAACCTATGGAGAGATGGACCGAGTCAACAATGAACTGACAGAAATACGAGGTGGAATGGGGCAGCTCCTAGAGGCTGTCAATATCTTGAGAGCGAAGATGGATACTCAGGCCACCGTGGTCTCCGAAATCATCACCACTATAGTAGAACCTCCTGTCATTCCTGCTGTAAACCCTACCTTGGGTATGCCTGTTGACTTCATCCGCACCACAGTCCCTCAATCTACTCAGCAAATAGTACCTCTGGCCAACGAGACCCTATAGGCAATTCCCACTTTCACTCCACCAGCGGTACAGACACAGGCACATCCTGTTTTCCACAACCATCACCCTTATGATTACATTGACTTATCCAAAGAGGGGGATGGCCAAAATGAAAAGTTAAGAGAGAGCGTCCAGATGATGCAAAGGAAGATAAAGGCTATGGAAGGAAGTAACGCCTTTAGCACTGATGTAAAGGATATGTGTTTGGTTTCAGACCTGGTGATTCCCTCTAAATTCAAGTTGCCAAACTTTGAACTATACTCAGGCGTCACATGTCCTAGATCTCATCTAATCATGTATTTCCGTAGGATGGCGGCACATGCACATAACGACAAGTTAATGATACATTGTTTTCAAGATAGCTTGAAGAGCGCTGCCGCTAAATGGTACCTAAGTCTGGATCAATATCAGGTCCGCTGTTTCCAAGACGTGACAAATGCTTTCGTGAAACATTACAAGTATAATTTTGGATTTAGCCCCTGACCGACGCTAATTGTTAAGTATGACCCAAAGCAGCACCAAATCCTTCAAAGAGTATGCACAACGATGGAGGGAAACTGCTTTCCAAGTTGAACCACCCCTGACTGAGAAGGAACTGGACGACTGGTTTGTGGATACGGTGAAACCAGAATTCTACGAAAGAATGATCCGCAGCGTCAGTGCCAATTTTGATGATATCGTTGCGGTCGGTGTAAAAGTCGAGGCTGGATTGAAAAGTGGGAAGGTGGTTAGTTCTACAAGCAGCTCCACAAGCACCAATGTCAAAAAGGCTCCCAGTAATTTCCACAAGAAGAAAGAGGGAGAGACTAACGCCATCATGGCAGGTAAGAAGAACAATCCAAGATGGAGACAACCAGGTTATCAACAGCAGGCAGGTCCTAATTTTTCTCAGCAACCAATATACCCAATGCAGTACGCCCAACAACCTTATGTGGCAGGCGTTACGCCCACTTTCGACCATCAGGTATTGCAACAAGCACCAACTTACCAACCATCAGTTTTTCAGCAATGGCCAAGAAATCAGAATTACCAACAACAGAGACAACAAGCTCCACAACAGAGTGCTCCTTACAGAAGACAGGGGGCAACGAACGTATTTCCGCCCATACCAATGTCTTACACTGAGCTCTATCCTTCGTTAGTACAACAAGGACTAATTGTTACCAGACCTCTGGGTCCGCCCACGGATAAATCTTTGCCATTCTTTAATCCTAATGTTAAGTGTGCGTTTCACCAAGAGGCGGCTGGTCACGACCTTGAAGGGTGCCTTGCATTGAAGCATGTGGTAAAGAGCTTAATGGAAAAGAAGATCTTATCTTTCGCAGATAATCATCCGAACGTGAAAAGTAATTCACTGCCTACACATGGAAATACCAACGCCATCGAGGATGAGAATGACGAAGTGTTAGTTTTGGACGCCGCAAAGATCAAAACTCCTATCAAAGCCTTTCACGCTAAGTTGTTCAAAGCAGGTTTGGTCAGAGTTTATCATGATGATTGTGAGGAATGTAATACTAGTATCAAGGGCTGCAGTTTGATTCAAGACGATGTCCAGTGCTTAATCAACGAAGGTTTTCTACAAGTATTCAGCAAAGAAAAGGAGAATAGGATCGCAGTAATTGAACCTGTGTTTAATCTTCCAAGGCCAAGAGAGCGGGTGCCTGGATCCAGTATAGCTAAGTCAGGTGCTGCGATCCCTGTATTCAACAAACCCGTACCGATTTTCAATAACTCTGAGTCTGTTGCTGTTTCCACTGCCAATCATTCCAAGCAACACGACGTCCGACAACTTACTCCCTTCAGGTTCAGAGGGACCAATGCCGTACCATGGGTCTATGAGAACGGTACGAGTAACAAAAGAAGAGAAGACGTGATTCTAAGGAATGAGGTGGGAATCACTATTGAATACATGGTTCCAAGGAATGAGGTGGGAACCACTGTTGAAGATGTGACAAACATAGTTGGAACAAGAAAGATAACCCGAAGCGGAAGAGTTTATACTCATTCTTTCAAAGAAACTACGCCCAAGGAAACTACTATTCCTGTACCCCCTAGAGATAAAGGAAAATAGGCAATTTCCAAAGAAGAGGATAAAAAGTTCTTAAGGATTATAAAAAGAAGTGATTACAAGGTGATAGATCAGCTCCACCAGACTCCATCAAAGATTTCAGTCTTGTCCTTGTTAATCAACTCCCCCGTTCACCGGTCAGCCTTACAGAAGGTTTTAGCCCAAGCACATGTGGCCCAAGATATAACCGCTGGACAATTCAACCATGTCATTTCCAACATCACGGCTTGTAACACTCTCAGTTTCAGTGACGAAGAGTTGCCTCGAGCAGGTAGGAACCATAACCTTGCCTTACACGTGTCCATAAAATGCCAAGAAGATAAATTGGCCCGAGTTCTTGTAGATACCGGTTCATCTTTGAACATTCTACCGAAGAGAACCCTTGAAAAGTTGTCTTACCGAGGGGCTTTGAACGTTCTACCAGAAGGCTGGGGTAAAGTCATCAAAATCCAAGAATGAGAAAAATACCAAGGGTTGGGTTACAAACCGACTCTTGAAGGAAAAGCTACTCCAACAATGGGAAGACCGAAGACAAGTCAAGAGATATTTGTCAGCGGAGGACCTCAAGTCCATGCCATCATTGAAGACGCTGAAGACGAAGACATCAGCCATTTTGTTTTTCAGTGTGACGCTGCTTTGAGAAATTGGGAGGCTATTGAGATCCCTGTCTTGTACCCTATGCCGGAGTAATTTGTGTACTTTTGCTGTTGTTTTCAATTCCCTAGCCTTGCCCGAGGCTAGTGGATTATTTTGTATGGGCCACCGCTTTCATTTCTTATTAATCAATGAAAATGATGTTTTGTTAAATTCTATGTCTTTACTTTACTATTTTTGCTTTTAAAAAAATGGTAATCTTTTCAAAAACTACAAAAAACTTTTTCTTGCATTCATTGTTTGTGCATTTTAATAAAATAAATCCCTCCATCATGCATAATGAATCCCGAACCCATTGTATTCGATGGTCCTGCTCTCACTATTGACTTTGATTCACCTATCTATCAAGCTGAGGATGAGGGGGATTATGAGATCCCCGATGATTTAGCAGAAATGTGTGAGTATCAGTACACAAATCTTTAACCACATGAGGAACAATTGAACATCATCAATCTGGGTACCGAAGAAGAGAAGAAAGAGGTCAAGGTTGGGGCAACACTTGGGGCAGAAATCCGACAACGGCTAGTACTGCTTCTTGAAGAGTATGTGGGCGTGTTTGCATGGTCTTATCAAGATATGCCTGGCCTGGATACAGATATCGTAGTTCATAAGCTACCGCTAAAACCTGAATGTCCTCCGGTGAAACAGAAGCTTCGAAGAAATTGACCTGACATAGCTCTCAAGATCAGAGATGAGGTTAAAAGGCAACTGGATGCAGGTTTCTTGGCCGTGTCAAAATATCCTAAATGGATAGCCAATATCGTGCTAGTAATGAAAAAGAATGGCAAAGTGCGGATGTGCGTAGATTACAGGGATCTCAACAAAGCCAGTCCTAAGGACGATTTCCCTCTACCATATATTGACACTCTTGTGGACAATACAACTCGATTTGCAGTATTCTCATTTATGGATGGTTTCTCAGGCTACAATCAGATCAGAATGGATCCTGCCGATATGGATAAAACTACCTTCATCACCCCATGGGGAACCTATTGCTACAAGGTCACGCCCTTCGGTTTGAAAAACGCAGGGGCAACTTATCAGAGAGCCATGGTGACCTTATTCCATGATATGATCCATAAAGAAATTGAATTGTATGTGGATGGTATGATTTCTAAATCCCAGAGTTAGGAGGAACATTTGGACCATCTTCTAAAGTTATTCAAGAGACTCCGGAAATATCAGCTGAAGTTGAATCCTGCTAAATGTACTTTCGGTGTCATATCGGGGAAGTTGCTTAGTTTTATCGTCAGTCAAAGAGGAATTGAGGTAGATCCTAATAAGGTACGAGCTATTTAAGAGATGCCAGCTCCACAAACTGAATCTCAAGTGAGAGGTTTCTTGGGTCGTTTGAATTACATATCCAGATTCATCTCCAACATGACTCCTATTTGTGAACCAATCTTCAAGATGCTCGGCAAAGATCAGACCATAGAGCGGAATTCTGATTGCCAGTAAGCCTTTGAGAAACTCAAGAGCTATCTGCAAGAACCACCTATCTTGGTTCCCTCGGTTCCTAGAAGACCTCTCTTCATGTATATGACTGTTTTAGAAGGATCCATGGGCTGCGTTTGCCAACATGATGAAACTGGTCGCAAAGAACATGCCATATATTACTTGAGTAAAAAGTTTGCTGACAGCGAGAGTCATTATTCGTTGCTCGAGAAGACCTGTTGTGCTCTAGCATGGCCCGCCAGACGTTTAAGGTAGTATTTGATATGTCATACTACTTTATTGATCTCGAAAATGGATCCAATAAAGTATATCTTCGAGAAACCTGCTTAAACAGGAAGACTTGCTCGTTGGCACATGCTTTTGTCAGAGTATGATATCCAATATGTTGCTCAAAAATCTATCAAAGGAAGTGTCTTATCAGAGTACCTTGCGGATTAGCCTATTGAAGATTACGAACCTTTCCAGTTTGACTTTCCCGAAGAGGATATCATGGTAGTAAAAGATTGCGAAGAGCCAGGCCCTAATGAAGGTCCTGAACCCAGTTCTAGATGGAAGATGATGTTTGATGGGTCTTCTAATTACAAAGGGCATGGTGTGGGTGTTGTATTGATAAACCCTGATGGCAGTTACACTCCCTTTACAGCAAGATTAGACTTTGGATGCACAAACAATATTGCTGAATATGAAGCATGTATCTTGGGGTTGGAAGCTGCAATTGATCTTAGAATCAAGATTCTAGAAGTCATGGGTGATTCGGCTTTGGTTATTTACCAAGTCAAAGGCGAATGGGAGACTAAAGATGAGAAACTGATCCCATACCGTGCTTATATTGTGGAAATGATCAAATACTTTGATGAGATCACTTTCTATCATGTTCCTCGCTCAGAAAACTACATAGATGACTCCTTAGCCATGCTAGCTTCAATGTGGAGAGTTAATTTTGTTAATGAAGCACCACTCATCAGTATTGAGCGCAAGACCGAACCCGCTTACTGTCAGTCGATCGAAGAAGAGGTAGACGGTAAACCATGGTTTCACGATATCATGAATTATCGGAAGACTCAAGAGTATCCTGCTAATGCTTCTAGTCTTGATAAGAAAACTTTGCGAAGGTTGTCGTCCAAATTCTTCCTCAGTAATAATGTACTTTACAAAAGGAACCACGACATGGTCCTGTTGAGATGTGTTGATAAACGAGAAGCGGACCTGTTAATTCACGATATTCACGAAGGAGCCTTTGGTACTCATGCCAATGGGCATGTCATGGTTAAGAAAATATTAAGAGCCGGTTATTTTTGGTTGACTATGGAAGCTGACTGCATCCAATACGCCAGAAAGTGTCATAAGTTCCAAATCTATGCTGATAGGACGCATGTTCCTCCAACCTTGTTGAATGTGTTATCATCTCCTTGGCCTTTCTCTATGTGGGGCATTGATATGATTGAAGCTATTGAGCCGAAAGCCTCTGATGGTCATCATTTCATCCTAGTAGCCATTGACTATTTTACCAAGTGGGTTGAGGCTGCTTCTTATACTAATGTGACCAAACAAGTGGTTGCTCGTTTCATCAAGAATAACATCATCTGTCGTTTTGAAATTCCTAACAAGATAATAACCGACAATGGAACAAATCTGAACAACACAACGATGAAGGAGCTGTGTGACAATTTCAAGATTGAGCATCACAATTCTTCACCCTACCGTCCCAAGATGAACGGAGCCGTTGAAGCTGCTAACAAAAACGTCAAAAAGATCTTGTAGAAGATGGTCAAGACTTATAAGGATTGGCATGAAATGTTGCCATATGCTTTGCACGGATATAAAACTTCAGTTCGAACTTCGACAGGGGCAACCCCCTTTTCTTTGGTTTATGGAATGGATGTTGTTCTCCCCTTTGAGGTTGAAATACCGTCTTTGAGAATCCTGATGGAAACCAAGCTTGACGAAGCAGAATGGGTCAAAGAGAGATATGACCAACTGAACCTCATTGATGAGAAACGTCTGACTGCTGTGTGTCATGGTCATTTGTATCAGAAAAGAATGAAGAGGGCATTTGACAAGAAGGTCCGTGTTCGAGAATTCCGAGAAGGAGAGCTTGTACTCAAGAAGATTCTGCCATCTCAAAGGGATGTTCGTGGAAAGTGGGCGCCTAACTATGAGGGCCCATTTGTGGTAAAAACTGTGTTTTCAGGAGGTTTCTTAGTCCTCACAACAATGGACGGTGAACAACTTGCACACCCTGTGAATGCTGACTCAGGACCAAAATATTACGCCTAAAAACCCGCTAAGTCGAAAACCAGAAATGGCGATTTAGGCAAGAAAAGGGTATCCCGGTGGGTCATAACCTATGAAGGAGACTCAGGCAAAAATTAGGGATTAAACAAAAAAGGAAAGAGCTCGCTAGGTTGAAAACCCGAAAGGGCGGCCTAGGAAAAATAGAGCATCCCGGTGGGTCGAAAACCCGAAAGGGCGGTCCGGGCAAAAGTTAGGGACATAGGCGTTTCACTGTGTCAGATAGGGTTGTCACCTACATCCGGAGATTCATGAAAAAGTTCAAAGTTTCAGTCGCCTCGTCAGTAGCGAAGGTCTTTAGGACTATTAGTTATTAGGGATGGTAGTGGTCATTGAATACGATGTAACCTTTTCCCAAATTACCATTTTTCAATTGTAATGTTCCATGGAACTTCGCTATTGGCAAGTTACCATTCTAATGAAATCAATTTTCGAGCCATTCTTTGTTTGATATTTATTATTGCTCTGATGTTTTTCTTGTTATGCAAAACTTCACTTATTCATTAATAACAGTTTTGAAAGCGGAAAATGTTTTGAAAAATCTTTTATGAGAAAACACAATAAAAATATATATTTTGCTCTGGCATCGGGGACGATTTAGCGAAATCATTTGCCTACCACAAAAGCTCTGGTTGCGACGAAAACACTGATAAGTCATCTGGTATGAATTTGTTGTTAAAAAGAGATTGCCACTACTTCCCTGAAGTAGACATTTCAGTAATGACTGACCACCGATACAAGGATGTCTCCCCGGTAGCTCCACAGATGTTTGTTGAAAATGTGAATTTTATCTCCCAGGTGAAGTGAAGACGTCCAGGGATTAACTCCAGAATCTTGGGCTGTCATATTTCAGTTTGATGGATGTGTCATCTTTCCTCTCGCTACTCCCAGTCGGTTGTCTCTTGTTAGAGTCGTTCATGCATATCATTAAGCATTCGCATCATACCATGGCATAGTGAATCTTTGCATTTTGGTTTTTGCTGGTGGGATCTTTATCCCCCTTTTTATCTCCGTTGTTGAGCTTTGAAGCATTGTCTGTATCTTACTCGCATCCAGTCTTCACCTTTGTGCCCCAGATTCCGACCCTTTATGCTGTTATTCCCCAGGAAGCCTAATCTTCAATTATGCAACCCCGGTATTGACCAATCTGATACTTAATCTCCTTATATGGAACTTAAAATCTAGTAATCACTGACATCGTATATTCAAGGTCAAACATGAACCTAAAATTCGAGTCAAACTTGAACCCGTTGTTATAAAACAGGTCAAACATGAACCTAAACTTCAAGTCAAACTTGAACCCGTTGTTTGAAACCAGGTCAAACTTGAACCTAAACTTCGAGTCAAACTTGAACCCGTTGTTTGAAACCAGGTCAAACATGAACCTAAACTTCGAGTCAAACTTGAACCCGTTGTCTGAAACCAGGTCAAACATGAACCTAAACTTCGAGTCAAACTTGAACCCGTTGTTTGAAACCAGGTCAAACATGAACCTAAACTTCGAGTCAAACTTGAACCCGTTGTTTAAAACCAGGTCAAACATGAACCTAAACTTCGAGTCAAACTTGAACCCGTTGTTTGAAACCAGGTCAAACATGAACCTAAACTTCGAGTCAAACTTGAACCCGTTGTTTGAAACCAGGTCAAACATGAACCTAAACTTCGAGCCAAACTTGAACCCGTTGTTTGAAACCAGGTCAAACATGAACCTAAACTTCGAGCCAAACTTGAACCCGTTGTTTGAAACCAGGTCAAACATGAACATAAACTTCGAGTCAAACTTGAACCCGTTGTTTGAAACCAGGTCAAACATGAACCTAAACTTCGAGTCAAACTTGAACCCGTTGTTTGAAACCAGGTCAAACATGAACCTAAACTTCGAGTCAAACTTGAACCCGTTGTTTGAAACCAGGTCAAACATGAACCTAAACTTCGAGTCAAACTTGAACCCGTTGTTTGAAACCAGGTCAAACATGAACCTAAACTTCGAGTCAAACTTGAACCCGTTGTTTGAAACCAGGTCAAACATGAACCTAAACTTCGAGTCAAACTTGAACCCGTTGTTTGAAACCAGGTCAAACATGAACCTAAACTTCGAGCCAAACTTGAACCCGTTGTTTGAAACCAGGTCAAACATGAACCTAAACTTCAAGCCAAACTTGAACCCGTTGTTTGAAACAAGGTCAAACAAGAACCTAAACTTCGAGTTAATCTTGAACCCGTTGTTTGAAACAAGGTCAAACATGAACCTAAACTTCGAGTCAAACTTGAACCCGTTGTTTGAAACCAGGTCAAACATGAACCTAAACTTTGAGTCAAACTTGAACCCGTTGTTTGAATCCAGGTCAAACATGAACCTAAACTTCGAGTCAAACTTGAACCCGTTGTTTGAAACCAGGTCAAACATGAACCTAAACTTCGAGTCAAACTTGAACCCGTTGTTTGAAACCAGGTCAAACATGAACCTAAACTTTGAGTCAAACTTGAACCCGTTGTTTGAAACCAGGTCAAACATGAACCTAAACTTCGAGCCAAACTTGAACCCGTTGTTTGAAACCAGGTCAAACATGAACCTAAACTTCGAGTCAACTTGAATCCATTGTTTGAAACATAGTCAAACATGAACATAAACTTCGAGCCAAACTTGAACCCGTTGTTTGAAACAAGGTCAAACATGAACCTAAACTTCGAGTCAAACTTGAACCCGTTGTTTAAAACCAGGTCAAACATGAACCTAAACTTCGAGTCAAACTTGAACCCGTTGTTTGAAACCAGGTCAAACATGAACCTAAACTTCGAGTCAAACTTGAACCCGTTGTTTGAAACCAGGTCAAACATGAACCTAAACTTCGAGTCAAACTTGAACCCGTTGTTTGAAACCAGGTCAAACATGAACCTAAACTTAAAGTCAAACTTGAACCCGTTGTTTGAAACCAGATCAAACATGAACCTAAACTTCGAGTCAAACTTGAACCCGTTGTTTGAAACCAGATCAAACAAGAACCGAAACTTCGAGTCAAACTTGAACCCGCTGTTTGAAACCAGGTCAAACATGAACCTAAAATTCGAGCCAAACTTGAACCCGTTGTTTGAAACCAGGTCAAACATGAACTTAAACTTCGAGCCAAACTTGAACCCGTTGTTTGAAACAAGGTCAAACAAGAACCTAATCTTCGAGTCAAACTTGAACCCGTTGTTTGAAACAAGGTCAAACATGAACCTAAACTTCGAGTCAAAGTTGAACCAGTTGTTTGAAACCAGGTCAAACATGAACCTAAACTTCGAGCCAAACTTGAACCCGTTGTTTGAAACCAGGTCAAACATGGACCTAAACTTCGAGTCAAACTTGAACCCGTTGTTTGAAACCAAGTCAAACATGAACCTAAACTTAGAGTCAAACTTAAACCCGTTGTTTGAAACCAGGTCAACCATGAACCTAAACTTCGAGTCAAACTTGAACTCGTTGTTTTACACCAGGTCAAACATGAACCTAAACTTCGAGTCAAACTTGAACTCGTTGTTTTAAACCAGGTCAAACATGAACCTAAACTTCGAGTCAAACTTGAACCCGTTGCTTGAAACCCAGTCAAATATGAACCTAAACTTCGAGTCAAACTTGAACCCGTTGTTTGAAACCAGGTCAAACATGAACCTAAACTTTGAGCCAAACTTGAACCCGTTATTTGAAACCAGGTCAAACATGAACCTAAACTTCGAGTCAACTTGAATCCATTGTTTGAAACATGGTCAAACATGAACATAAACTTCGAGCCAAACTTGAACCCGTTGTTTGAAACAAGGTCAAACATGAACCTAAACTTCGAGTCAAACTTGAACCCGTTGTTTAAAACCAGGTCAAACATGAACCTAAACTTCGAGTCAAACTTGAACCCGTTGTTTGAAACCAGGTCAAACATGAACCAAAACTTCGAGTCAAACTTGAACCCGTTGTTTGAAACCAGGTCAAACCTGAACCTAAACTTCGAGTCAAACTTGAACCCGTTGTTTGTAACCAGGTCAAACATGAACCTAAACTTTGAGTCAAACTTGAACCCGTTGTTTGAAACCAGATCAAACATGAACCTAAACTTCGAGTCAAACTTGAACCCGTTGTTTGAAACCATATCAAACATGAACCTAAACTTCGAGTCAAACTTGAACCCGTTGTTTGAAACCAGGTCAAACATGAACCTAAACTTCGAGTCAAACTTGAACCCGTTGTTTGAAACCAGATCAAACATGAACCTAAATTTCGAGTCAAACTTGAACCCGTTGTTTGAAACCAGATGAAACATGAACCTAAACTTCGAGTCAAACTTGAACTCGTTGTTTTACACCAGGTCAAACATGAACCTAAACTTCGAGTCAAACTTGAACTCGTTGTTTGAAACCAGGTCAAACATGAACCTAAACTTTGAGTCAAACTTGAACCCGTTGTTTGAATCCAGGTCAAACATGAACCTAAACTTCGAGTCAAACTTGAACCCGTTGTTTGAAACCAGGTCAAACATGAACCTAAACTTCGAGTCAAACTTGAACCCGTTGTTTGAAACCAGGTCAAACATGAACCTAAACTTCGAGTCAAACTTGAACCCGTTGTTTGAAACCAGGTCAAACATGAACCTAAACTTCGAGCCAAACTTGAACCCGTTGTTTGAAACCAGGTCAAACATGAACCTAAACTTCGAGTCAACTTGAATCCATTGTTTGAAACATAGTCAAACATGAACATAAACTTCGAGCCAAACTTGAACCCGTTGTTTGAAACAAGGTCAAACATGAACCTAAACTTCGAGTCAAACTTGAACCCGTTGTTTAAAACCAGGTCAAACATGAACCTAAACTTCGAGTCAAACTTGAACCCGTTGTTTGAAACCAGGTCAAACATGAACCTAAACTTCGAGTCAAACTTGAACCCGTTGTTTGAAACCAGGTCAAACATGAACCTAAACTTCGAGTCAAACTTGAACCCGTTGTTTGAAACCAGGTCAAACATGAACCTAAACTTAAAGTCAAACTTGAACCCGTTGTTTGAAACCAGATCAAACATGAACCTAAACTTCGAGTCAAACTTGAACCCGTTGTTTGAAACCAGATCAAACAAGAACCGAAACTTCGAGTCAAACTTGAACCCGTTGTTTGAAACCAGGTCAAACATGAACCTAAAATTCGAGCCAAACTTGAACCCGTTGTTTGAAACCAGGTCAAACATGAACTTAAACTTCGAGCCAAACTTGAACCCGTTGTTTGAAACAAGGTCAAACAAGAACCTAATCTTCGAGTCAAACTTGAACCCGTTGTTTGAAACAAGGTCAAACATGAACCTAAACTTCGAGTCAAAGTTGAACCAGTTGTTTGAAACCAGGTCAAACATGAACCTAAACTTCGAGCCAAACTTGAACCCGTTGTTTGAAACCAGGTCAAACATGAACCTAAACTTCGAGTCAAACTTGAACCCGTTGTTTGAAACCAAGTCAAACATGAACCTAAACTTCGAGTCAAACTTAAACCCGTTGTTTGAAACCAGGTCAACCATGAACCTAAACTTCGAGTCAAACTTGAACTCGTTGTTTTACACCAGGTCAAACATGAACCTAAACTTCGAGTCAAACTTGAACTCGTTGTTTTAAACCAGGTCAAACATGAACCTAAACTTCGAGTCAAACTTGAACCCGTTGCTTGAAACCCAGTCAAATATGAACCTAAACTTCGAGTCAAACTTGAACCCGTTGTTTGAAACCAGGTCAAACATGAACCTAAACTTTGAGCCAAACTTGAACCCGTTATTTGAAACCAGGTCAAACATGAACCTAAACTTCGAGTCAACTTGAATCCATTGTTTGAAACATGGTCAAACATGAACATAAACTTCGAGCCAAACTTGAACCCGTTGTTTGAAACAAGGTCAAACATGAACCTAAACTTCGAGTCAAACTTGAACCCGTTGTTTAAAACCAGGTCAAACATGAACCTAAACTTCGAGTCAAACTTGAACCCGTTGTTTGAAACCAGGTCAAACATGAACCAAAACTTCGAGTCAAACTTGAACCCGTTGTTTGAAACCAGGTCAAACCTGAACCTAAACTTCGAGTCAAACTTGAAGCCGTTGTTTGTAACCAGGTCAAACATGAACCTAAACTTTGAGTCAAACTTGAACCCGTTGTTTGAAACCAGATCAAACATGAACCTAAACTTCGAGTCAAACTTGAACCCGTTGTTTGAAACCATATCAAACATGAACCTAAACTTCGAGTCAAACTTGAACCCGTTGTTTGAAACCAGGTCAAACATGAACGTAAACTTCGAGTCAAACTTGAACCCGTTGTTTGAAACCAGATCAAACATGAAGCTAAATTTCGAGTCAAACTTGAACCCGTTGTTTGAAACCAGATGAAACATGAACCTAAACTTCGAGTCAAACTTGAACTCGTTGTTTTACACCAGGTCAAACATGAACCTAAACTTCGAGTCAAACTTGAACTCGTTGTTTTAAACCAGGTCAAACATGAACCTAAACTTCGAGTCAAACTTGAACCCGTTGCTTGAAACCCAGTCAAATATGAACCTAAACTTCGAGTCAAACTTGAACCCGTTGTTTGAAACCAGGTCAAACATGAACCTAAACTTTGAGCCAAACTTGAACCCGTTATTTGAAACCAGGTCAAACATGAACCTAAACTTCGAGTCAACTTGAATCCATTGTTTGAAACATGGTCAAACATGAACATAAACTTCGAGCCAAACTTGAACCCGTTGTTTGAAACAAGGTCAAACATGAACCTAAACTTCGAGTCAAACTTGAACCCGTTGTTTAAAACCAGGTCAAACATGAACCTAAACTTCGAGTCAAACTTGAACCCGTTGTTTGAAACCAGGTCAAACATGAACCAAAACTTCGAGTCAAACTTGAACCCGTTGTTTGAAACCAGGTCAAACCTGAACCTAAACTTCGAGTCAAACTTGAACCCGTTGTTTGTAACCAGGTCAAACATGAACCTAAACTTTGAGTCAAACTTGAACCCGTTGTTTGAAACCAGATCAAACATGAACCTAAACTTCGAGTCAAACTTGAACCCGTTGTTTGAAACCATATCAAACATGAACCTAAACTTCGAGTCAAACTTGAACCCGTTGTTTGAAACCAGGTCAAACATGAACCTAAACTTCGAGTCAAACTTGAACCCGTTGTTTGAAACCAGATCAAACATGAACCTAAATTTCGAGTCAAACTTGAACCCGTTGTTTGAAACCAGATGAAACATGAACCTAAACTTCGAGTCAAACTTGAACTCGTTGTTTTACACCAGGTCAAACATGAACCTAAACTTCGAGTCAAACTTGAACTCGTTGTTTGAAACCAGGTCAAACATGAACCTAAACTTTGAGTCAAACTTGAACCCGTTGTTTGAATCCAGGTCAAACATGAACCTAAACTTCGAGTCAAACTTGAACCCGTTGTTTGAAACCAGGTCAAACATGAACCTAAACTTCGAGTCAAACTTGAACCCGTTGTTTGAAACCAGGTCAAACATGAACCTAAACTTCGAGTCAAACTTGAACCCGTTGTTTGAAACCAGGTCAAACATGAACCTAAACTTCGAGCCAAACTTGAACCCGTTGTTTGAAACCAGGTCAAACATGAACCTAAACTTCGAGTCAACTTGAATCCATTGTTTGAAACATAGTCAAACATGAACATAAACTTCGAGCCAAACTTGAACCCGTTGTTTGAAACAAGGTCAAACATGAACCTAAACTTCGAGTCAAACTTGAACCCGTTTTTTAAAACCAGGTCAAACATGAACCTAAACTTCGAGTCAAACTTGAACCCGTTGTTTGAAACCAGGTCAAACATGAACCTAAACTTCGAGTCAAACTTGAACCCGTTGTTTGAAACCAGGTCAAACATGAACCTAAACTTCGAGTCAAACTTGAACCCGTTGTTTGAAACCAGGTCAAACATGAACCTAAACTTAAAGTCAAACTTGAACCCGTTGTTTGAAACCAGATCAAACATGAACCTAAACTTCGAGTCAAACTTGAACCCGTTGTTTGAAACCAGATCAAACAAGAACCGAAACTTCGAGTCAAACTTGAACCCGTTGTTTGAAACCAGGTCAAACATGAACCTAAAATTCGAGCCAAACTTGAACCCGTTGTTTGAAACCAGGTCAAACATGAACTTAAACTTCGAGCCAAACTTGAACCCGTTGTTTGAAACAAGGTCAAACAAGAACCTAATCTTCGAGTCAAACTTGAACCCGTTGTTTGAAACAAGGTCAAACATGAACCTAAACTTCGAGTCAAAGTTGAACCAGTTGTTTGAAACCAGGTCAAACATGAACCTAAACTTCGAGCCAAACTTGAACCCGTTGTTTGAAACCAGGTCAAACATGAACCTAAACTTCGAGTCAAACTTGAACCCGTTGTTTGAAACCAAGTCAAACATGAACCTAAACTTCGAGTCAAACTTAAACCCGTTGTTTGAAACCAGGTCAACCATGAACCTAAACTTCGAGTCAAACTTGAACTCGTTGTTTTACACCAGGTCAAACATGAACCTAAACTTCGAGTCAAACTTGAACTCGTTGTTTTAAACCAGGTCAAACATGAACCTAAACTTCGAGTCAAACTTGAACCCGTTGCTTGAAACCCAGTCAAATATGAACCTAAACTTCGAGTCAAACTTGAACCCGTTGTTTGAAACCAGGTCAAACATGAACCTAAACTTTGAGCCAAACTTGAACCCGTTATTTGAAACCAGGTCAAACATGAACCTAAACTTCGAGTCAACTTGAATCCATTGTTTGAAACATGGTCAAACATGAACATAAACTTCGAGCCAAACTTGAACCCGTTGTTTGAAACAAGGTCAAACATGAACCTAAACTTCGAGTCAAACTTGAACCCGTTGTTTAAAACCAGGTCAAACATGAACCTAAACTTCGAGTCAAACTTGAACCCGTTGTTTGAAACCAGGTCAAACATGAACCAAAACTTCGAGTCAAACTTGAACCCGTTGTTTGAAACCAGGTCAAACCTGAACCTAAACTTCGAGTCAAACTTGAAGCCGTTGTTTGTAACCAGGTCAAACATGAACCTAAACTTTGAGTCAAACTTGAACCCGTTGTTTGAAACCAGATCAAACATGAACCTAAACTTCGAGTCAAACTTGAACCCGTTGTTTGAAACCATATCAAACATGAACCTAAACTTCGAGTCAAACTTGAACCCGTTGTTTGAAACCAGGTCAAACATGAACGTAAACTTCGAGTCAAACTTGAACCCGTTGTTTGAAACCAGATCAAACATGAACCTAAATTTCGAGTCAAACTTGAACCCGTTGTTTGAAACCAGATGAAACATGAACCTAAACTTCGAGTCAAACTTGAACTCGTTGTTTTACACCAGGTCAAACATGAACCTAAACTTCGAGTCAAACTTGAACTCGTTGTTTTAAACCAGGTCAAACATGAACCTAAACTTCGAGTCAAACTTAAACCCGTTGCTTGAAACCCGGTCAAATATGAACCTAAACTTCGAGTCAAACTTGAACCCGTTGTTTGACACCAGATCAAACATGAACCTAAACTTCGAGTCAAACTTGAACCCGTTGTTTGAAACCAGGTCAAACATGAACCTAAACTTCGAGCCAAACTTGAACCCGTTGTTTGAAACCAGGTCAAACATGAACCTAAACTTCGAGCCAAACTTGAACCCGTTGTTTGAAACAAGGTCAAATAAGAACCTAAACTTCGAGTTAAACTTGAACCCGTTGTTTGAAACAAGGTCAAACATGAACCTAAAGTTCGAGTTAAACTTGAACCCGTTGTTTGAAACCAGG
Source organism: Lathyrus tuberosus (assembly GCA_022829125.1). NCBI lineage: Eukaryota > Viridiplantae > Streptophyta > Magnoliopsida > Fabales > Fabaceae > Lathyrus > Lathyrus tuberosus. Next base: position 21,298,665 of record JALAZF010000030.1, read on the forward strand.
TTACACATGAACCTAAACTTCGAGTCAAACTTGAACCCGTTGTTTGAAACCAGGTCAAACATGAACCTAAACTTCGAGTCAAACTTGAACCCGTTGTTTGAAACCAGGTCAAACATGAACCTAAACTTCGAGCCAAACTTGAACTCGTTGTTTGAAACCAGGTCAAACATGAACCTAAATTTCGAGTCAACTTGAATCCATTGTTTGAAACATGGTCAAACATGAACATAAACTTCGAGCCAAACTTGAACCCGTTGTTTGAAACAAGGTCAAACATGAACCTAAACTTCGAGTCAAACTTGAACCCGTTGTTTAAAACCAGGTCAAACATGAACCTAAACTTCGAGTCAAACTTGAACCCGTTGTTTGAAACCAGGTCAAACATGAACCTAAACTTCGAGTCAAACTTGAACCCGTTGTTTGAAACCAGGTCAAACATGAACCTAAACTTCGAGTCAAACTTGAACCCGTTGTTTGAAACCAGGTCAAACATGAACCTAAACTTCGAGTCAAACTTGAACCCATTGTTTGAAACCAGATCAAACATGAACCTAAACTTCGAGTCAAACTTGAACCCGTTGTTTGAAACCAGATCAAACATGAACCTAAACTTCGAGTCAAACTTGAACCCGTTGTTTGAAACCAGGTCAAACATGAACCTAAACTTCGAGCCAAACTTGAACCCGTTGTTTGAAACCAGGTCAAACATGAACCTAAACTTCGAGCCAAACTTGAACCCGTTGTTTGAAACAAGGTCAAACATGAACCTAAACTTCGAGTCAAACTTGAACCCGTTGTTTGAAACAAGGTCAAACATGAACCTAAACTTCGAGTCAAACTTGAACCCGTTGTTTGAAACCAGGTCAAACATGAACCTAAACTTCGAGTCAAACTTGAACCCGTTGTTTGAAACTTCGAGTCAAACTTGAACCCGTTGTTTAAAACCAGGTCAAACATGAACCTAAACTTCGAGTCAAACTTGAACCCATTGTTTGAAACCAGGTCAAACATGAACCTTAACTTCGAGTCAAACTTGAACCCGTTGTTTAAAACCAGGTCAAACATGAACCTAAACTTCGAGTCAAACTTGAACCCGTTGTTTGAAACCAGGTCAAACATGAACCTAAACTTCGAGTCAAACTTGAACCCTTTGTTTGAAACCAGGTCAAACATGAACCTAAACTTCGAGTCAAACTTGAACCCTTTGTTTGAAACCAGGTCAAACATGAACCTAAACTTCGAGTCAAACCTGAACCCTTTGTTTGAAACCAGGCCAAACATGAACCTAAACTTCGAGTCAAACTTGAACCCTTTGTTTGAAACCAGGTCAAACATGAACCTAAACTTCGAGTCAAACTTGAACCCGTTGTTTGAAACCAGGTCAAACATGAACCTAAAATTCGAGTCAAACTTGAACCCGTTGTTTGAAACCAGGTCAAACATGAACCTAAACTTCGAGTCAAACTTGAACCCGTTGTTTGAAACCAGGTCCAACATGAACCTAAACTTCGAGTCAAACTTGAACCCGTTGTTTAAAACCAGGTCAAACATGAACCTAAACTTCGAGTCAAACTTAAACCCGTTGATTGAAACCAGGTCAAACATGAACCTAAACTTCGAGTCAAATTTGAACCCGTTGATTGAAATTAGGTCAAACATGAACCTAAAATTCGAGTCAAACGTGAAACCGTTGTTTGAAACCCAGGTCAAACATGAACCTAAACTTCGAGTCAAACCTGAACCCGTTGTTTGAACCCAGGTCAAACATGAACGTAAACTTCGAGTCAAAGTTGAACCCGTTGTTTGAACCCAGGTCAAACATGAACCTAAACTTCGAGTCAAACATGAACCCGTTGCTTGAAACCCAGGTCAAACATAAACCTAAACTTCGAGTCAAACATGAACCCGTTGCGTGAAACCCAGGTCAAACATGAACCTAAACTTCGAGTCAAACTTGAACCCGTTGTTTGAAACCCAGGTCAAACATGAACCTAAACTTCGATTAAAACTTGAACCCGTTGTTTGAAACCCAAGTCAAAGATGAACCTAAACATCGAGTCAAACTTGAACCCATTGTTTGAAACCCGGTCAAACATGAACCTAAACATCGAGTCAAACTTGAACCAGTTGTTTGAAACCCGGTCAAACATGAACCTAAACTTCGAGTCAAACTTGAACCAGTTGTTTGAAACCCGGTCAAACATGAACCTAAACTTCGAGTAAAACTTGAACAAATTGCTTGAAACCAGGTCAAACATGAACCTAAACTTCGAGTCAAACTTGAACCCGTTTGTTTGAAACCAGGTCAAACATGAACCTAAACTTCGAGTCAAACTTGAACCCGTTGTTTGAAACCAGGTCAAACATGAACCTAAACTTCGAGTCAAACTTGAACCCGTTGTTTGAAACCAGTTCAAACATGAACCTAAACTTCGAGTCAAACTTGAACCCGTTGTTTGAAACCAGATCAAACATGAACCTAAACTTCGAGTCAAACTTGAACCCGTTGTTTGAAACCAGGTCAAACATGAACCTAAACTTCGAGCCAAACTTGAACCCGTTGTTTGAAACCAGGTCAAACATGAACCTAAACTTCGAGCCAAACTTGAACCCGTTGTTTGAAACAAGGTCAAACATGAACCTAAACTTCGAGTCAAACTTGAACCCGTTGTTTTAAACAAGGTCAAACATGAACCTAAACTTCGAGTCAAACTTGAACCCGTTGTTTGAAACCAGGTCAAACATGAACCTAAACTTCGAGTCAAACTTGAACCCGTTGTTTGAAACTTCGAGTCAAACTTGAACCCGTTGTTTAAAACCAGGTCAAACATGAACCTAAACTTCGAGTCAAACTTGAACCCATTGTTTGAAACCAGGTCAAACATGAACCTTAACTTCGAGTCAAACTTGAACCCGTTGTTTAAAACCAGGTCAAACATGAACCTAAACTTCGAGTCAAACTTGAACCCGTTGTTTGAAACCAGGTCAAACATGAACCTAAACTTCGAGTCAAACTTGAACCCTTTGTTTGAAACCAGGTCAAACATGAACCTAAACTTCGAGTCAAACTTGAACCCTTTGTTTGAAACCAGGTCAAACATGAACCTAAACTTCGAGTCAAACTTGAACCCTTTGTTTGAAACCAGGTCAAACATAAACCTAAACTTCGAGTCAAACTTGAACCCTTTGTTTGAAACCAGGTCAAACATGAACCTAAACTTCGAGTCAAACTTGAACCCTTTGTTTGAAACCAGGTCAAACATGAACCTAAACTTCGAGTCAAACCTGAACCCTTTGTTTGAAACCAGGCCAAACATGAACCTAAACTTCGAGTCAAACTTGAACCCTTTGTTTGAAACCAGGTCAAACATGAACCTAAACTTCGAGTCAAACTTGAACCCGTTGTTTGAAACCAGGTCAAACATGAACCTAAAATTCGAGTCAAACTTGAACCCGTTGTTTGAAACCAGGTCAAACATGAACCTAAACTTCGAGTCAAACTTGAACCCGTTGTTTGAAACCAGGTCCAACATGAACCTAAACTTCGAGTCAAACTTGAACCCGTTGTTTAAAACCAGGTCAAACATGAACCTAAACTTCGAGTCAAACTTAAACCCGTTGATTGAAACCAGGTCAAACATGAACCTAAACTTCGAGTCAAATTTGAACCCGTTGATTGAAATTAGGTCAAACATGAACCTAAAATTCGAGTCAAACGTGAAACCGTTGTTTGAAACCCAGGTCAAACATGAACCTAAACTTCGAGTCAAACCTGAACCCGTTGTTTGAACCCAGGTCAAACATGAACGTAAACTTCGAGTCAAAGTTGAACCCGTTGTTTGAACCCAGGTCAAACATGAACCTAAACTTCGAGTCAAACATGAACCCGTTGCTTGAAACCCAGGTCAAACATAAACCTAAACTTCGAGTCAAACATGAACCCGTTGCGTGAAACCCAGGTCAAACATGAACCTAAACTTCGAGTCAAACTTGAACCCGTTGTTTGAAACCCAGGTCAAACATGAACCTAAACTTCGATTAAAACTTGAACCCGTTGTTTGAAACCCAAGTCAAAGATGAACCTAAACATCGAGTCAAACTTGAACCCATTGTTTGAAACCCGGTCAAACATGAACCTAAACATCGAGTCAAACTTGAACCAGTTGTTTGAAACCCGGTCAAACATGAACCTAAACTTCGAGTCAAACTTGAACCAGTTGTTTGAAACCCGGTCAAACATGAACCTAAACTTCGAGTAAAACTTGAACAAATTGCTTGAAACCAGGTCAAACATGAACCTAAACTTCGAGTCAAACTTGAACCCGTTTGTTTGAAACCAGGTCAAACATGAACCTAAACTTCGAGTCAAACTTGAACCCGTTGTTTGAAACCAGGTCAAACATGAACCTAAACTTCGAGTCAAACTTGAACCCGTTGTTTGAAACCAGTTCAAACATGAACCTAAACTTCGAGTCAAACTTGAACCCGTTGTTTGAAACCAGATCAAACATGAACCTAAACTTCGAGTCAAACTTGAACCCGTTGTTTGAAACCAGGTCAAACATGAACCTAAACTTCGAGCCAAACTTGAACCCGTTGTTTGAAACCAGGTCAAACATGAACCTAAACTTCGAGCCAAACTTGAACCCGTTGTTTGAAACAAGGTCAAACATGAACCTAAACTTCGAGTCAAACTTGAACCCGTTGTTTTAAACAAGGTCAAACATGAACCTAAACTTCGAGTCAAACTTGAACCCGTTGTTTGAAACCAGGTCAAACATGAACCTAAACTTCGAGTCAAACTTGAACCCGTTGTTTGAAACTTCGAGTCAAACTTGAACCCGTTATTTAAAACCAGGTCAAACATGAACCTAAACTTCGAGTCAAACTTGAACCCATTGTTTGAAACCAGGTCAAACATGAACCTTAACTTCGAGTCAAACTTGAACCCGTTGTTTAAAACCAGGTCAAACATGAACCTAAACTTCGAGTCAAACTTGAACCCGTTGTTTGAAACCAGGTCAAACATGAACCTAAACTTCGAGTCAAACTTGAACCCTTTGTTTGAAACCAGGTCAAACATGAACCTAAACTTCGAGTCAAACTTGAACCCTTTGTTTGAAACCAGGTCAAACATGAACCTAAACTTCGAGTCAAACTTGAACCCTTTGTTTGAAACCAGGTCAAACATAAACCTAAACTTCGAGTCAAACTTGAACCCTTTGTTTGAAACCAGGTCAAACATGAACCTAAACTTCGAGTCAAACTTGAACCCGTTGTTTGAAACCAGGTCAAACATGAACCTAAACTTTGAGTCAAACTTGAACCCGTTGTTTGAAACCAGGTCAAACATGAACCTAAACTTCGAGTCAAACTTGAACCCGTTGTTTGAAACCAGGTCAAACATGAACCTATACTTCGAGTCAAACTTGAACCCGTTGTTTGAAACCAGGTCAAACATGAACCTAAACTTCGAGTCAAACTTAAACCCGTTGATTGAAACCAGGTCAAACATGAACCTAAACTTCGAGTCAAATTTGAACCCGTTGATTGAAACTAGATCAAACATGAACCTAAACTTCGAGTCAAACGTGAACACGTTGTATGAAACCCAGGTCAAACAAGAACCTAAACTTCGAGTCAAACTTGAACCCGTTGTTTGAACCCAGGTTAAACATGAACGTAAACTTCGAGTCAAAGTTGAACCCGTTGTTTGAACCTAGGTCAAACATGAACCTAAACTTTGAGTCAAACATGAACCCGTTGCTTGAAACCCAGGTCAAACATGAACCTAAACTTCGAGTCAAACATGAACCCGTTGCTTGAAACCCAGGTCAAACATGAACCTAAACTTCGAGTCAAACTTGAACCCATTGTTTGAAACCCAGGTCAAACATGAACCTAAACTTCGATTAAAACTTGAACCCGTTGTTTGAAACCCAGGTCAAAGATGAACCTAAACATCGAGTCAAACTTGATCCCATTGTTTGAAACCCGGTCAAACATGAACCTAAACATCGAGTCACACTTGAACCAGTTGTTTGAAACCCGGTCAAACATGAACCTAAACTTCGAGTCAAACTTGAACCAGTTGTTTGAAACCCGGTCAAACATGAACCTAAACTTCGAGTCAAACTTGAACAAATTGCTTGAAACCAGGTGAAACATGAACCTAAACTTCGAGTCAAACTTGAACCCGTTTGTTTGAAACCAGGTCAAACATGAACCTAAACTTCGAGTCAAACTTGAACCCTTTGTTTGAAACCAGGTCAAACATAAACCTAAACTTCGAGTCAAACTTGAACCCTTTGTTTGAAACCAGGTCAAACATGAACCTAAACTTCGAGTCAAACTTGAACACTTTCTTTGAAACCAGGTCAAACATGAACCTAAACTTCGAGTCAAACTTGAACCCGTTGTTTAAAACCAGGTCAAACATGAACCTAAACTTCGAATCAAACTTGAACCCCTTGTTTGAAACCAGGTCAAACATGAACCTAAACTTCGAGTCAAACTTGAACCCGTTGTTTGAAACTAGGTCAAACATGAACCTAAACTTCGAGTCAAACTTGAACCCGTTGTTTGAAACCATGTCAAACATGAACCTAAACTTCGAGTCAAACTTGAACCCGTTGATTGAAACTAGGTCAAACATGAACCTAAACTTCGAGTCAAACGTGAAACCGTTGTTTGAAACCCAGGTCAAACATGAACCTAAAATTCGAGTCAAACTTGAACCTGTTGTTTGAACCCAGGTCAAACATGCACCTAAACTTCGAGTCAAACTTGAACCCGTTGTTTGAACCCATGTCAAACATGAACGTAAACTTCGAGTCAAAGTTAAACCCGTTGTTTGAACCCAGGTCAAACATGAACCTAAACTTCGAGTCAAACTTGAACCCATTGTTTGAAACCCAGGTCAAACATGAACCTAAACTTCGATTAAAACTTGAACCCGTTGTTTGAAACCCAGGTCAAAGATGAACCTAAACATCGAGTCAAACTTGATCCCATTGTTTGAAACCCGGTCAAACATGAACCTAAACATCGAGTCACACTTGAACCAGTTGTTTGAAACCCGGTCAAACATGAACCTAAACTTCGAGTCAAACTTGAACCAGTTGTTTGAAACCCGGTCAAACATGAACCTAAACTTTGAGTCAAACTTGAACAAATTGCTTGAAACCAGGTGAAACATGAACCTAAACTTCGAGTCAAACTTGAACCCGTTTGTTTGAAACCAGGTCAAACATGAACCTAAACTTCGAGTCAAACTTGAACCCTTTGTTTGAAACCAGGTCAAACATAAACCTAAACTTCGAGTCAAACTTGAACCCTTTGTTTGAAACCAGGTCAAACATGAACCTAAACTTCGAGTCAAACTTGAACACTTTCTTTGAAACCAGGTCAAACATGAACCTAAACTTCGAGTCAAACTTGAACCCGTTGTTTAAAACCAGGTCAAACATGAACCTAAACTTCGAATCAAACTTGAACCCGTTGTTTGAAACCAGGTCAAACATGAACCTAAACTTCGAGTCAAACTTGAACCCGTTGTTTGAAACTAGGTCAAACATGAACCTAAACTTCGAGTCAAACTTGAACCCGTTGTTTGAAACCATGTCAAACATGAACCTAAACTTCGAGTCAAACTTGAACCCGTTGATTGAAACTAGGTCAAACATGAACCTAAACTTTGAGTCAAACGTGAAACCGTTGTTTGAAACCCAGGTCAAACATGAACCTAAAATTCGAGTCAAACTTGAACCTGTTGTTTGAACCCAGGTCAAACATGAACCTAAACTTCGAGTCAAACTTGAACCCGTTGTTTGAACCCAGGTCAAACATGAACGTAAACTTCGAGTCAAAGTTAAACCCGTTGTTTGAACCCAGGTCAAACATGAACCTAAACTTCGAGTCAAACATGAACCCGTTGCTTGAAACCCAGGTCAAACATGAACCTAAACTTCGAGTCAAACATGAACCCGTTGCTTGAAACCCAGGTCAAACATGAACCTAAATTTCGAGTCAAACTTGAACCCGTTGTTTGAAACCCAGGTCAAACATGAACCTAAACTTCGATTAAAACTTGAACCCGTTGTTTGAAACCCAGGTCAAATATGAACCTAAACATCGAGTCAAACTCGAACCCATTGTTTGAAACCCGGTCAAACATGAACCTAAACATCGAGTCAAACTTGAACTAGTTGTTTGAAACCCGGTCAAACATGAACCTAAACTTCGAGTCAAACTTGAACCAGTTGTTTGAAACCCGATCAAACATGAACCTAAACTTCGAGTCAAACTTGAACAAATTGTTTGAAACCAGGTCAAACATGAACCTAAACTTCGAGTCAAACTTGAACCCGTTTGTTTGAAACCAGGTCAAACATGAACCTAAACTTCGAGTCAAACTTGAACCCGTTGTTTGAAACCAGGTCAAACATGAACCTAATCTTCGAGTCAAACTTGAACTCGTTGATTAAAACCAGGTCAAACATGAACCAAAACTTCGAGTCAAACTTGAACCCATTGTTTGAAACCCAGGTAAAACATGAACCTATACTTCGAGTCAAACATGAACTTGTTGTTTGAAACCAGGTGAAACATGAACTTAAACTTCGAGTCAAACATGAACCCGTTGTTTGAAACCCAGGTCAAACATGAACTTCAACTTCGAGTCAAACTTGAACCCGTTGTTTGAAACCAGATCAAACATGAACCTAAACTTCGAGTCAAACTTGAACCCGTTGTTTGAAATCAGGTCAAATATGAACCTAAACTTCGAGTTAAACTTGAACTCGTTGTTTGAAACCAGGTCAAACATGAACCTAAACTTCCAGTCAAACTTGAACCCGTTTGTTTGAAACCAGGTCAAACATGAACCTAAACTTCGAGTCAAACATGAACCCGTTGTTTGAAACCAGGTCAAACATGAACCTAAACTTTGAGTCAAACTTGAACCCGTTGTTTGAAACCAGGTCAAACATGAACCTAAACTTCGAGTCATACTTGAACCCGTTGTTTGAAACCAGGTCAAACATGAACCTAAACTTCGAGTCAAACTTGAACCCGTTGTTTGAAACCAGGTCAAACATGAACCTAAACTTCGAGTCAAACTTGAACCCGTTGTTTGAAACCAATTCAAACATGAACCTAAACTTCGAGTCAAACTTGAACCCGTTGATTGAAACCAGGTCAAACATGAACCCAAACTTCGAGTCAAACATGAACCCGTTGCTTGAAACCCAGGTCAAACATGAACCTAAACTTCGAGTCAAACATGAACCCGTTGCTTGAAACCCAGGTCAAACATGAACCTAAATTTCGAGTCAAACTTGAACCCGTTGTTTGAAACCCAGGTCAAACATGAACCTAAACTTCGATTAAAACTTGAACCCGTTGTTTGAAACCCAGGTCAAATATGAACCTAAACATCGAGTCAAACTCGAACCCATTGTTTGAAACCCGGTCAAACATGAACCTAAACATCGAGTCAAACTTGAACTAGTTGTTTGAAACCCGGTCAAACATGAACCTAAACTTCGAGTCAAACTTGAACCAGTTGTTTGAAACCCGATCAAACATGAACCTAAACTTCGAGTCAAACTTGAACAAATTGTTTGAAACCAGGTCAAACATGAACCTAAACTTCGAGTCAAACTTGAACCCGTTTGTTTGAAACCAGGTCAAACATGAACCTAAACTTCGAGTCAAACTTGAACCCGTTGTTTGAAACCAGGTCAAACATGAACCTAATCTTCGAGTCAAACTTGAACTCGTTGATTAAAACCAGGTCAAACATGAACCAAAACTTCGAGTCAAACTTGAACCCATTGTTTGAAACCCAGGTAAAACATGAACCTATACTTCGAGTCAAACATGAACTTGTTGTTTGAAACCAGGTCAAACATGAACTTAAACTTCGAGTCAAACATGAACCCGTTGTTTGAAACCCAGGTCAAACATGAACTTCAACTTCGAGTCAAACTTGAACCCGTTGTTTGAAACCAGATCAAACATGAACCTAAACTTCGAGTCAAACTTGAACCCGTTGTTTGAAATCAGGTCAAATATGAACCTAAACTTCGGGTTAAACTTGAACTCGTTGTTTGAAACCAGGTCAAACATGAACCTAAACTTCCAGTCAAACTTGAACCCGTTTGTTTGAAACCAGGTCAAACATGAACCTAAACTTCGAGTCAAACATGAACCCGTTGTTTGAAACCAGGTCAAACATGAACCTAAACTTTGAGTCAAACTTGAACCCGTTGTTTGAAACCAGGTCAAACATGAACCTAAACTTCGAGTCATACTTGAACCCGTTGTTTGAAACCAGGTCAAACATGAACCTAAACTTCGAGTCAAACTTGAACCCGTTGTTTGAAACCAGGTCAAACATGAACCTAAACTTCGAGTCAAACTTGAACCCGTTGTTTGAAACCAATTCAAACATGAACCTAAACTTCGAGTCAAACTTGAACTCGTTGATTGAAACCAGGTCAAACATGAACCCAAACTTCGAGTCAAACTTGAACCCGTTGTTTGAAACCATGTCAAACATGAACCTAAACTTCGAGTCAAACTTGAACCCGTTGATTGAAACTAGGTCAAACATGAACCTAAACTTCGAGTCAAACTTGAACCCGTTTGTTTGAAACCAGGTCAAACATGAACCTAAACTTCGAGTCAAACATGAACCCGTTGTTTGAAACCAGGTCAAACATGAACCTAAACTTTGAGTCAAACTTGAACCCGTTGTTTGAAACCAGGTCAAACATGAACCTAAACTTCGAGTCAAACTTGAACACTTTCTTTGAAACCAGGTCAAACATGAACCTAAACTTCGAGTCAAACTTGAACCCGTTGTTTAAAACCAGGTCAAACATGAACCTAAACTTCGAATCAAACTTGAACCCGTTGTTTGAAACCAGGTCAAACATGAACCTAAACTTCGAGTCAAACTTGAACCCGTTGTTTGAAACTAGGTCAAACATGAACCTAAACTTCGAGTCAAACTTGAACCCGTTGTTTGAAACCATGTCAAACATGAACCTAAACTTCGAGTCAAACTTGAACCCGTTGATTGAAACTAGGTCAAACATGAACCTAAACTTCGAGTCAAACGTGAAACCGTTGTTTGAAACCCAGGTCAAACATGAACCTAAAATTCGAGTCAAACTTGAACCTGTTGTTTGAACCCAGGTCAAACATGCACCTAAACTTCGAGTCAAACTTGAACCCGTTGTTTGAACCCATGTCAAACATGAACGTAAACTTCGAGTCAAAGTTAAACCCGTTGTTTGAACCCAGGTCAAACATGAACCTAAACTTCGAGTCAAACTTGAACCCATTGTTTGAAACCCAGGTCAAACATGAACCTAAACTTCGATTAAAACTTGAACCCGTTGTTTGAAACCCAGGTCAAAGATGAACCTAAACATCGAGTCAAACTTGATCCCATTGTTTGAAACCCGGTCAAACATGAACCTAAACATCGAGTCACACTTGAACCAGTTGTTTGAAACCCGGTCAAACATGAACCTAAACTTCGAGTCAAACTTGAACCAGTTGTTTGAAACCCGGTCAAACATGAACCTAAACTTTGAGTCAAACTTGAACAAATTGCTTGAAACCAGGTGAAACATGAACCTAAACTTCGAGTCAAACTTGAACCCGTTTGTTTGAAACCAGGTCAAACATGAACCTAAACTTCGAGTCAAACTTGAACCCTTTGTTTGAAACCAGGTCAAACATAAACCTAAACTTCGAGTCAAACTTGAACCCTTTGTTTGAAACCAGGTCAAACATGAACCTAAACTTCGAGTCAAACTTGAACACTTTCTTTGAAACCAGGTCAAACATGAACCTAAACTTCGAGTCAAACTTGAACCCGTTGTTTAAAACCAGGTCAAACATGAACCTAAACTTCGAATCAAACTTGAACCCGTTGTTTGAAACCAGGTCAAACATGAACCTAAACTTCGATTCAAACTTGAACCCGTTGTTTGAAACTAGGTCAAACATGAACCTAAACTTCGAGTCAAACTTGAACCCGTTGTTTGAAACCATGTCAAACATGAACCTAAACTTCGAGTCAAACTTGAACCCGTTGATTGAAACTAGGTCAAACATGAACCTAAACTTTGATTCAAACGTGAAACCGTTGTTTGAAACCCAGGTCAAACATGAACCTAAAATTCGAGTCAAACTTGAACCTGTTGTTTGAACCCAGGTCAAACATGAACCTAAACTTCGAGTCAAACTTGAACCCGTTGTTTGAACCCAGGTCAAACATGAACGTAAACTTCGAGTCAAAGTTAAACCCGTTGTTTGAACCCAGGTCAAACATGAACCTAAACTTCGAGTCAAACATGAACCCGTTGCTTGAAACCCAGGTCAAACATGAACCTAAACTTCGAGTCAAACATGAACCCGTTGCTTGAAACCCAGGTCAAACATGAACCTAAATTTCGAGTCAAACTTGAACCCGTTGTTTGAAACCCAGGTCAAACATGAACCTAAACTTCGATTAAAACTTGAACCCGTTGTTTGAAACCCAGGTCAAATATGAACCTAAACATCGAGTCAAACTCGAACCCATTGTTTGAAACCCGGTCAAACATGAACCTAAACATCGAGTCAAACTTGAACTAGTTGTTTGAAACCCGGTCAAACATGAACCTAAACTTCGAGTCAAACTTGAACCAGTTGTTTGAAACCCGATCAAACATGAACCTAAACTTCGAGTCAAACTTGAACAAATTGTTTGAAACCAGGTCAAACATGAACCTAAACTTCGAGTCAAACTTGAACCCGTTTGTTTGAAACCAGGTCAAACATGAACCTAAACTTCGAGTCAAACTTGAACCCGTTGTTTGAAACCAGGTCAAACATGAACCTAATCTTCGAGTCAAACTTGAACTCGTTGATTAAAACCAGGTCAAACATGAACCAAAACTTCGAGTCAAACTTGAACCCATTGTTTGAAACCCAGGTAAAACATGAACCTATACTTCGAGTCAAACATGAACTTGTTGTTTGAAACCAGGTCAAACATGAACTTAAACTTCGAGTCAAACATGAACCCGTTGTTTGAAACCCAGGTCAAACATGAACTTCAACTTCGAGTCAAACTTGAACCCGTTGTTTGAAACCAGATCAAACATGAACCTAAACTTCGAGTCAAACTTGAACCCGTTGTTTGAAATCAGGTCAAATATGAACCTAAACTTCGAGTTAAACTTGAACTCGTTGTTTGAAACCAGGTCAAACATGAACCTAAACTTCCAGTCAAACTTGAACCCGTTTGTTTGAAACCAGGTCAAACATGAACCTAAACTTCGAGTCAAACATGAACCCGTTGTTTGAAACCAGGTCAAACATGAACCTAAACTTTGAGTCAAACTTGAACCCGTTGTTTGAAACCAGGTCAAACATGAACCTAAACTTCGAGTCATACTTGAACCCGTTGTTTGAAACCAGGTCAAACATGAACCTAAACTTCGAGTCAAACTTGAACCCGTTGTTTGAAACCAGGTCAAACATGAACCTAAACTTCGAGTCAAACTTGAACCCGTTGTTTGAAACCAATTCAAACATGAACCTAAACTTCGAGTCAAACTTGAACCCGTTGATTGAAACCAGGTCAAACATGAACCCAAACTTCGAGTCAAACTTGAACCCGTTGATTGAAACTAGGTCAAACATGAACCTAAACTTCGAGTCAAACTTGAACCCGTTGTTTGAAACCTAGGTAAAAAATGAACATAAACTTCGAGTCAAACTTGAACCTGTTGTTTGAACCCAGGTCAAACATGAACCTAAACTTCGAGTCAAACTTGAACCCGTTGTTTGAACCGAGGTCAAACATGAACGTAAACTTTGAGTCAAACTTGAACCCGTTGTTTGAACCCAGGTCAAACATGGACCTAAACTTTGAGTCAAACATGAACCCGTTGCTTGAAACTCAGGTCAAACATGAACCTAAACTTCGAGTCAAACATGAACCCGTTGCTTGAAACCCAGGTCAAACATGAACCTAAACTTCGAGTCAAACTTGAACCCGTTGGTTGAAACCCAGGTCAAACATGAACCTAAACTTCGATTAAAACTTGAACCCGTTGTTTGAAACCCAGGTCAAACATGAACCTAAACATCGAGTCAAACTTGAACCCATTGTTTGAAACCCGGTCAAACATGAACCTAAACATCGAGTGAAACTTGAATCAGTTATTTGAAACCCGGTCAAACATGAACCTAAACTTCGAGTCAAACTTGAACCAGTTGTTTGAAACCCGGTCAAACATGAACCTAAACTTCGCGTCAAACTTGAACAAATTGTTTGAAACCAGGTCAAAGACGAACCTAAACTTCGAGTCAAACTTGAACCCGTTTGTTTAAAACCAGGTCAAACATGAACCTAAACTTCGAGTCAAACTTGAACCCGTTGTTTGAAACCAGGTCAAACATGAACCTAAACTTCGAGTCAAACTTGGACCCGTTGTTTGAAACAAGGTCAAACCTGAACCTAAACTTCGAGTCAAACTTGAACCCGTTGTTTGAAACCAATTCAAACATGAACCTAAACTTCGAGTCAAACTTGAACTCGTTGATTGAAACCAGGTCAAACATGAACCCAAACTTCGAGTCAAACTTAAACCCGTTGATTGAAACTAGGTCAAACATGAACCTAAACTTCGAGTCAAACTTGAACCCGTTGTTTGAAACCTAGGTAAAAAATGAACCTAAACTTCGAGTCAAACTTGAACCTGTTGTTTGAACCCAGGTCAAACATGAACCTAAACTTCGAGTCAAACTTGAACCCGTTGTTTGAACCGAGGTCAAACATGAACGTAAACTTTGAGTCAAACTTGAACCCGTTGTTTGAACCCAGGTCAAACATGGACCTAAACTTTGAGTCAAACATGAACCCGTTGCTTGAAACTCAGGTCAAACATGAACCTAAACTTCGAGTCAAACATGAACCCGTTGCTTGAAACCCAGGTCAAACATGAACCTAAACTTCGAGTCAAACTTGAACCCGTCGGTTGAAACCCAGGTCAAACATGAACCTAAACTTCGATTAAAACTTGAACCCGTTGTTTGAAACCCAGGTCAAACATGAACCTAAACATCGAGTCAAACTTGAACCCATTGTTTGAAACCCGGTCAAACATGAACCTAAACATCGAGTCAAACTTGAATCAGTTATTTGAAACCCGGTCAAACATGAACCTAAACTTCGAGTCAAACTTAAACCAGTTGTTTGAAACCCGGTCAAACATGAACCTAAACTTCGCGTCAAACTTGAACAAATTGTTTGAAACCAGGTCAAAGACGAACCTAAACTTCGAGTCAAACTTGAACCCGTTTGTTTAAAACCAGGTCAAACATGAACCTAAACTTCGAGTCAAACTTGAACCCGTTGTTTGAAACCAGGTCAAACATGAACCTAAACTTCGAGTCAAACTTGGACCCGTTGTTTGAAACAAGGTCAAACATGAACCTAAACTTCGAGTCAAACTTGAACCCATTGTTTGAAACCAGGTCAAACATGAACCTAAACTTCGAGTCAAACTTGAACCCGTTGTTTGAAACCAGGTCAAACATGAACCTAAACTTCGAGTCAAACTTGAACCCGTTGTTTGAAACCAGGTCAAACATGAACCTAAACTTCGAGTCAAACATGAACTCGTTGATTGAAACCAGGTCAAACATGAACCAAAACTTCGAGTCAAACTTGAACCCGTTGTTTGAAACCCAGGTAAAACTTGAACCTATACTTTGATTCAAACATGAACCTGTTGTTTGAAACCTGGTCAAACATGAACTTAAACTTCGAGTCAAACATGAACCCGTTGTTTGAAACCCAGGTCAAACATGAACTTAAACTTCGAGTCAAACTTGAACCCGTTGTTTAAAACCCAGGTCAAACATGAACCTAAACTTCGAGTCAAACTTGAACCCGTTGTTTGAAACCAGGTCAAACATGAACTAAACTTCGAGTCAAACTTGAACCCGTTGTTTGAAACCAGGCCAAACATGAACCTAAACTTCGAGTCAAACTTGAACCAGTTGTTTGAAACCAGGTCAAACATGAACCTAAACTTCGAGTCTAACTTGAACCCGTTGTTTGAAACCCGGTCAAATATGAACCTAAACTTCGAGTCAAACTTGAACCAGTTATTTGAAACCAGGTCAAACATGAACCTAAACTTCGAGTCAAACTTGAACCAGTTGTTTGAAACCAGGTCAAACATGAACCTAAACTTCGAGTCAAACTTGAACCCGTTTGTTTGAAACCAGGTCAAACATGAACCTAAACTTCGAGTCAAACATGAACCCGTTGTTTGAAACCAGGTCAAACATGAACCTAAACTTTGAGTCAAACTTGAACCCGTTGTTTGAAACCAGGTCAAACACGAACCTAAACTTCGAGTCATACTTGAACCCGTTGTTTGAAACCAGGTCAAACATGAACCTAAACTTCGAGTCAAACTTGAACCCGTTGTTTGAAACCAGGTCAAACATGAACCTAAACTTCGAGTCAAACTTGAACCCGTTGTTTGAAACCAATTCAAACATGAACCTAAACTTCGAGTCAAACTTGAACCCGTTGATTGAAACCAGGTCAAACATGAACCCAAACTTCGAGTCAAACTTGAACCCGTTGATTGAAACTAGGTCAAACATGAACCTAAACTTCGAGTCAAACTTGAACCCGTTGTTTGAAACCTAGGTAAAAAATGAACATAAACTTCGAGTCAAACTTGAACCTGTTGTTTGAACCCAGGTCAAACATGAACCTAAACTTCGAGTCAAACTTGAACCCGTTGTTTGAACCGAGGTCAAACATGAACGTAAACTTTGAGTCAAACTTGAACCCGTTGTTTGAACCC
The DNA here is from genome assembly GCA_022829125.1 of Lathyrus tuberosus. NCBI lineage: Eukaryota > Viridiplantae > Streptophyta > Magnoliopsida > Fabales > Fabaceae > Lathyrus > Lathyrus tuberosus. Next base: position 21,315,566 of record JALAZF010000030.1, read on the forward strand.
AGGTCAAACATGGACCTAAACTTTGAGTCAAACATGAACCCGTTGCTTGAAACTCAGGTCAAACATGAACCTAAACTTCGAGTCAAACATGAACCCGTTGCTTGAAACCCAGGTCAAACATGAACCTAAACTTCGAGTCAAACTTGAACCCGTTGGTTGAAACCCAGGTCAAACATGAACCTAAACTTCGATTAAAACTTGAACCCGTTGTTTGAAACCCAGGTCAAACATGAACCTAAACATCGAGTCAAACTTGAACCCATTGTTTGAAACCCGGTCAAACATGAACCTAAACATCGAGTGAAACTTGAATCAGTTATTTGAAACCCGGTCAAACATGAACCTAAACTTCGAGTCAAACTTGAACCAGTTGTTTGAAACCCGGTCAAACATGAACCTAAACTTCGCGTCAAACTTGAACAAATTGTTTGAAACCAGGTCAAAGACGAACCTAAACTTCGAGTCAAACTTGAACCCGTTTGTTTAAAACCAGGTCAAACATGAACCTAAACTTCGAGTCAAACTTGAACCCGTTGTTTGAAACCAGGTCAAACATGAACCTAAACTTCGAGTCAAACTTGGACCCGTTGTTTGAAACAAGGTCAAACATGAACCTAAACTTCGAGTCAAACTTGAACCCGTTGTTTGAAACCAATTCAAACATGAACCTAAACTTCGAGTCAAACTTGAACTCGTTGATTGAAACCAGGTCAAACATGAACCCAAACTTCGAGTCAAACTTGAACCCGTTGATTGAAACTAGGTCAAACATGAACCTAAACTTCGAGTCAAACTTGAACCCGTTGTTTGAAACCTAGGCAAAAAATGAACCTAAACTTCGAGTCAAACTTGAACCTGTTGTTTGAACCCAGGTCAAACATGAACCTAAACTTCGAGTCAAACTTGAACCCGTTGTTTGAACCGAGGTCAAACATGAACGTAAACTTTGAGTCAAACTTGAACCCGTTGTTTGAACCCAGGTCAAACATGGACCTAAACTTTGAGTCAAACATGAACCCGTTGCTTGAAACTCAGGTCAAACATGAACCTAAACTTCGAGTCAAACATGAACCCGTTGCTTGAAACCCAGGTCAAACATGAACCTAAACTTCGAGTCAAACTTGAACCCGTTGGTTGAAACCCAGGTCAAACATGAACCTAAACTTCGATTAAAACTTGAACCCGTTGTTTGAAACCCAGGTCAAACATGAACCTAAACATCGAGTCAAACTTGAACCCATTGTTTGAAACCCGGTCAAACATGAACCTAAACATCGAGTCAAACTTGAATAAGTTATTTGAAACCCGGTCAAACATGAACCTAAACTTCGAGTCAAACTTGAACCAGTTGTTTGAAACCCGGTCAAACATGAACCTAAACTTCGCGTCAAACTTGAACAAATTGTTTGAAACCAGGTCAAAGACGAACCTAAACTTCGAGTCAAACTTGAACCCGTTTGTTTAAAACCAGGTCAAACATGAACCTAAACTTCGAGTCAAACTTGAACCCGTTGTTTGAAACCAGGTCAAACATGAACCTAAACTTCGAGTCAAACTTGGACCCGTTGTTTGAAACAAGGTCAAACATGAACCTAAACTTCGAGTCAAACTTGAAATCGTTGTTTGAAACCAGGTCAAACATGAACCTAAACTTCGAGTCAAACTTGAACCCGTTGTTTGAAACCAGGTCAAACATGAACCTAAACTTTGAGTCAAACTTGAACCCGTTGTTTGAAACCAGGTCAAACATGAACCTAAACTTCGAGTCAAACATGAACTCGTTGATTGAAACCAGGTCAAACATGAACCAAAACTTCGAGTCAAACTTGAACCCGTTGTTTGAAACCCAGGTAAAACTTGAACCTATACTTTGATTCAAACATGAACCTGTTGTTTGAAACCTGGTCAAACATGAACTTAAACTTCGAGTCAAACATGAACCCGTTGTTTGAAACCCAGGTCAAACATGAACTTAAACTTCGAGTCAAACTTGAACCCGTTGTTTAAAACCCAGGTCAAACATGAACCTAAACTTCGAGTCAAACTTGAACCCGTTGTTTGAAACCAGGTCAAACATGAACTAAACTTCGAGTCAAACTTGAACCCGTTGTTTGAAACCAGGCCAAACATGAACCTAAACTTCGAGTCAAACTTGAACCAGTTGTTTGAAACCAGGTCAAACATGAACCTAAACTTCGAGTCTAACTTGAACCCGTTGTTTGAAACCCGGTCAAATATGAACCTAAACTTCGAGTCAAACTTGAACCAGTTATTTGAAACCAGGTCAAACATGAACCTAAACTTCGAGTCAAACTTGAACCAGTTGTTTGAAACCAGGTCAAACATGAACCTAAACTTCGAGTTAAACTTGAACCCGTTTGTTTGAAACCAGGTCAAACATGAACCTAAACTTCGAGTCAAACTTGAACCCGTTGTTTGAAACCAGGTCAAACATGAACCTAAACTTCGAGTCAAACTTGAACCCGTTGTTTGAAACCAGATCAAACATGAACCTAAACTTCGAGTCAAACTTGAACCCGTTGTTTGAAACCAGGTCAAACATGAACCTAAACTTCGAGCCAAACTTGAACCCGTTGTTTGAAACCAGGTCAAACATGAACCTAAACTTCAAGCCAAACTTGAACCCGTTGTTTGAAACAAGGTCAAACAAGAACCTAAACTTCGAGTCAAACTTGAACCCGTTGTTTGAAACAAGGTCAAATATGAACCTAAACTTCGAGTCAAACTTGAACCCGTTGTTTGAAACTAGGTCAAACATGAACCTAAACTTCGAGTCAAACTTGAACCCGTTGTTTGAAACCAGGTCAAACATGAACCTAAACTTCGAGTCAAACTTGAACCCGTTGTTTGAAACCAGGTCAAACATGAACCTAAACTTTGAGTCAAACTTAAACCCGTTGTTTGAAACCAGGTCAACCATGAACCTAAACTTCTAGTCAAACTTGAACTCGTTGTTTTACACCAGGTAAAACATGAACCTAAACTTTGAGTCAAACTTGAACTCGTTGTTTTAAACCAGGTCAAACATGAACCTAAACTTCGAGTCAAACTTGAACCCCTTGCTTGAAACCCGATCAAATATGAACCTAAACTTCGAGTCAAACTTGAACCCGTTGTTTAAAACCCAGGTCAAACATGAACTTAAACTTCGAGTCAAACTTGAACCCGTTGTTTGAAACCAGGTCAAACATGAACCTAAACTTTGAGTCAAACTTGAACCCGTTGTTTGAAACCAGGTCAAACATGAACCTAAACTTCGAGTCAAACTTGAACCCGTTGTTTGAAACCAGGTCAAACGGGAAGCTAAACTTCGAGTCAAACTTGAACCCGTTGTTTAAAACCAGGTCAAACATGAACCTAAACTTCGAGTCAAACTTGAACCCGTTGTTTGAAACCAGGTCAAACATGAACCTAAACTTTGAGTCAAACTTGAACCCATTGTTTAAAACCAGGTCAAACATGAACCTAAACTTCGAGTCAAACTTGAACCCGTTGTTTGAAACCAGGTCAAACATGAACCTAAACTTCGAGTCAAACTTGAACCCGTTGTTTGAAACCAGGTCAAACAAGAACCTAAACTTCGAGTCAAACTTGAACCCTTTGTTTGAAACCAGGTCAAACATGAACCTAAACTTCGAGTCAAACTTGAACCCTTTGTTTGAAACCAGGTCAAACATGAACCTAAACTTCGAGTCAAACTTGAACCCTTTGTTTGAAACCAGGTCAAACATGAACCTAAACTTCGAGTCAAACTTGAACCCGTTGTTTGAAACCAGGTCAAACATGAACCTAAACTTCGAGTCAAACTTGAACCCGTTGTTTGAAACCAGGTCAAACAAGAACCTAAACTTCGAGTCAAACTTGAACCCGTTGTTTGAAACCAGGTCAAACATGAACCTAAACTTTGAGTCAAACTTGAACCCGTTGTTTGAAACCAGGTCAAACATGAACCTAAACTTCGAGTTAAACTTAAACCCGTTATTTGAAACCAGGTCAAACATGAACCTAAACTTCGAGTCAAACGTGAACCCGTTGTTTGAAACCCAGGTCAAACATGAACCTAAACTTCGAGTCAAACTTGAACCCGTTGTTTGAAACCCAGGTCAAACATGAACCTAAACTTCGATTAAAACTTGAACCCGTTGTTTGAAACCCAGGTCAAAGATGAACCTAAACATCGAGTCAAACTTGAACCCATTGTTTGAAACCCGGTCAAACATGAACCTAAACTTCGAGTCAAACTTGAAACCGTTGTTTGAAACCCAGGTCAAACATGAACCTAAACTTCGAGTCAAACTTGAACCAGTTGTTTGAAACCAGGTCAAACATGAACCTAAACTTCGAGTCAAACTTGAACCCGTTGTTTGAAACCAGGTCAAACATGAACCTAAACTTCGAGTCAAACTTGAACCCGTTGTTTGAAACCAGGTAAAACATGAACCTAAACTTCGAGTCAAACTTGAACCTGTTGTTTGAACCCAGGTCAAACATGAACCTAAACTTCGAGTCAAACTTGAACCCGTTGTTTGAACCGAGGTCAAACATGAACGTAAACTTTAAGTCAAACTTGAACCCGTTGTTTGAACCCAGGTCAAACATGGACCTAAACTTTGAGTCAAACATGAACCCGTTGCTTGAAACTCAGGTCAAACATGAACCTAAACTTCGAGTCAAACATGAACCCGTTGCTTGAAACCCAGGTCAAACATGAACCTAAACTTCGAGTCAAACTTGAACCCGTTGGTTGAAACCCAGGTCAAACATGAACCTAAACTTCGATTAAAACTTGAACCCGTTGTTTGAAACCCAGGTCAAACATGAACCTAAACATCGAGTCAAACTTGAACCCATTGTTTGAAACCCGGTCAAACATGAACCTAAACATCGAGTCAAACTTGAATAAGTTATTTGAAACCCGGTCAAACATGAACCTAAACTTCGAGTCAAACTTGAACCAGTTGTTTGAAACCCGGTCAAACATGAACCTAAACTTCGCGTCAAACTTGAACAAATTGTTTGAAACCAGGTCAAAGACGAACCTAAACTTCGAGTCAAACTTGAACCCGTTTGTTTAAAACCAGGTCAAACATGAACCTAAACTTCGAGTCAAACTTGAACCCGTTGTTTGAAACCAGGTCAAACATGAACCTAAACTTCGAGTCAAACTTGGACCCGTTGTTTGAAACAAGGTCAAACATGAACCTAAACTTCGAGTCAAACTTGAAATCGTTGTTTGAAACCAGGTCAAACATGAACCTAAACTTCGAGTCAAACTTGAACCCGTTGTTTGAAACCAGGTCAAACATGAACCTAAACTTTGAGTCAAACTTGAACCCGTTGTTTGAAACCAGGTCAAACATGAACCTAAACTTCGAGTCAAACATGAACTCGTTGATTGAAACCAGGTCAAACATGAACCAAAACTTCGAGTCAAACTTGAACCCGTTGTTTGAAACCCAGGTAAAACTTGAACCTATACTTTGATTCAAACATGAACCTGTTGTTTGAAACCTGGTCAAACATGAACTTAAACTTCGAGTCAAACATGAACCCGTTGTTTGAAACCCAGGTCAAACATGAACTTAAACTTCGAGTCAAACTTGAACCCGTTGTTTAAAACCCAGGTCAAACATGAACCTAAACTTCGAGTCAAACTTGAACCCGTTGTTTGAAACCAGGTCAAACATGAACTAAACTTCGAGTCAAACTTGAACCCGTTGTTTGAAACCAGGCCAAACATGAACCTAAACTTCGAGTCAAACTTGAACCAGTTGTTTGAAACCAGGTCAAACATGAACCTAAACTTCGAGTCTAACTTGAACCCGTTGTTTGAAACCCGGTCAAATATGAACCTAAACTTCGAGTCAAACTTGAACCAGTTATTTGAAACCAGGTCAAACATGAACCTAAACTTCGAGTCAAACTTGAACCAGTTGTTTGAAACCAGGTCAAACATGAACCTAAACTTCGAGTTAAACTTGAACCCGTTTGTTTGAAACCAGGTCAAACATGAACCTAAACTTCGAGTCAAACTTGAACCCGTTGTTTGAAACCAGGTCAAACATGAACCTAAACTTCGAGTCAAACTTGAACCCGTTGTTTGAAACCAGATCAAACATGAACCTAAACTTCGAGTCAAACTTGAACCCGTTGTTTGAAACCAGGTCAAACATGAACCTAAACTTCGAGCCAAACTTGAACCCGTTGTTTGAAACCAGGTCAAACATGAACCTAAACTTCAAGCCAAACTTGAACCCGTTGTTTGAAACAAGGTCAAACAAGAACCTAAACTTCGAGTTAAGCTTGAACCCGTTGTTTGAAACAAGGTCAAATATGAACCTAAACTTCGAGTCAAACTTGAACCCGTTGTTTGAAACTAGGTCAAACATGAACCTAAACTTCGAGTCAAACTTGAACCCGTTGTTTGAAACCAGGTCAAACATGAACCTAAACTTCGAGTCAAACTTGAACCCGTTGTTTGAAACCAGGTCAAACATGAACCTAAACTTTGAGTCAAACTTAAACCCGTTGTTTGAAACCAGGTCAACCATGAACCTAAACTTCTAGTCAAACTTGAACTCGTTGTTTTACACCAGGTAAAACATGAACCTAAACTTCGAGTCAAACTTGAACTCGTTGTTTTAAACCAGGTCAAACATGAACCTAAACTTCGAGTCAAACTTGAACCCCTTGCTTGAAACCCGATCAAATATGAACCTAAACTTCGAGTCAAACTTGAACCCGTTGTTTAAAACCCAGGTCAAACATGAACTTAAACTTCGAGTCAAACTTGAACCCGTTGTTTGAAACCAGGTCAAACATGAACCTAAACTTTGAGTCAAACTTGAACCCGTTGTTTGAAACCAGGTCAAACATGAACCTAAACTTCGAGTCAAACTTGAACCCGTTGTTTGAAACCAGGTCAAACGGGAAGCTAAACTTCGAGTCAAACTTGAACCCGTTGTTTAAAACCAGGTCAAACATGAACCTAAACTTCGAGTCAAACTTGAACCCGTTGTTTGAAACCAGGTCAAACATGAACCTAAACTTTGAGTCAAACTTGAACCCATTGTTTAAAACCAGGTCAAACATGAACCTAAACTTCGAGTCAAACTTGAACCCGTTGTTTGAAACCAGGTCAAACATGAACCTAAACTTCGAGTCAAACTTGAACCCGTTGTTTGAAACCAGGTCAAACAAGAACCTAAACTTCGAGTCAAACTTGAACCCTTTGTTTGAAACCAGGTCAAACATGAACCTAAACTTCGAGTCAAACTTGAACCCTTTGTTTGAAACCAGGTCAAACATGAACCTAAACTTCGAGTCAAACTTGAACCCTTTGTTTGAAACCAGGTCAAACATGAACCTAAACTTCGAGTCAAACTTGAACCCGTTGTTAGAAACCAGGTCAAACATGAACCTAAACTTCGAGTCAAACTTGAACCCGTTGTTTGAAACCAGGTCAAACAAGAACCTAAACTTCGAGTCAAACTTGAACCCGTTGTTTGAAACCAGGTCAAACATGAACCTAAACTTTGAGTCAAACTTGAACCCGTTGTTTGAAACCAGGTCAAACATGAACCTAAACTTCGAGTTAAACTTAAACCCGTTATTTGAAACCAGGTCAAACATGAACCTAAACTTCGAGTCAAACGTGAACCCGTTGTTTGAAACCCAGGTCAAACATGAACCTAAACTTCGAGTCAAACTTGAACCCGTTGTTTGAAACCCAGGTCAAACATGAACCTAAACTTCGATTAAAACTTGAACCCGTTGTTTGAAACCCAGGTCAAAGATGAACCTAAACATCGAGTCAAACTTGAACCCATTGTTTGAAACCCGGTCAAACATGAACCTAAACTTCGAGTCAAACTTGAAACCGTTGTTTGAAACCCAGGTCAAACATGAACCTAAACTTCGAGTCAAACTTGAACCAGTTGTTTGAAACCAGGTCAAACATGAACCTAAACTTCGAGTCAAACTTGAACCCGTTGTTTGAAACCAGGTCAAACATGAACCTAAACTTCGAGTCAAACTTGAACCCGTTGTTTGAAACCAGGTAAAACATGAACCTAAACTTCGAGTCAAACTTGAACCCATTGTTTGAAACCCGGTCAAACATGAACCTAAACTTCGAGTCAAACTTGAACTAGTTGTTTGAAACCAGGTGAAACATGAACCTAAACTTCGAGTCAAACTTGAACCCGTTGATTGAAACCAGGTCAAACATGAACCTAAACTTCGAGTCAAACTTGAACCCGTTTGTTTTAAACCAGGTCAAACATGAACCTAGACTTCGAGTCAAACTTGAACCCGTTGTTTGAAACATGGTCAAACATGAACCTAAACTTCGAGTCAAACTTGAACCCGTTGTTTGAAACAAGGTAAAACATGAACCTAAACTTCGAGTCAAACTTGAACCCGTTGTTTGAAACAAGGTCAAACATGAACCTAAACTTCGAGTCAAACTTTAACTCGTTGTTTGAAACCAGGTCAAACATGAATCTAAACTTCGAGTCAAACTTGAACCCGTTGTTTGAAACCAGGTCAAACATGAATCTAAACTTAGAGTCAAACTTGAACCCGTTGTTTGAAACCAGGTCAAACAGGAACCTAAACTTCGAGTCAAACTTGAACTCGTTGATTGAAACCAGGTCAAACATGAACCAAAACTTCGAGTCAAACTTGAACCCGTTGTTTGAAACCCAGGTAAAACATGAACCTATACTTCGAGTCAAACATGAACCTGTTGTTTGAAACCAGGTCAAACATGAACTTAAACTTCGAGTCAAACATGAACCCGTTGTTTGAAACCCAGGTTAAACATGAACTTAAACTTCGAGTCAAACTTGAACTCGTTGTTTGAAACCCAAGTCAAACATGAACCTAAACTTCGAGTCAAACTTGAACCCTTTGTTTGAAACCAGGTCAAACATGAACCTAAACTTCGAGTCAAACTTGAACCCGTTGTTTGAAACCAGGTCAAACATGAACCTAAACTTCGAGTCAACCTTGAACCCGTTGTTTGAAACCAGGTCAAACATGAACCTAAACTTCGAGTCAAACTTGAACCCGTTGTTTGAAACCCGGTCAAACATGAACCTAAACTTCGAGTCAAACTTGAACCAGTTGTTTGAAACCAGGTCAAACATGAACCTAAAGTTCGAGTCAAACTTGAACCAGTTGTTTGAAACTAGGTCAAACATGAACCTAAACTTCGAGTCAAACTTGAACCCGTTTGTTTGAAACCAGCTCAAACATGAACCAAAACTTCGAGTCAAACTTGAACCTGTTGTTTGAAACCAGGTCAAACATGAACCTAAACTTTGAGTCAAACTTGAACCCGTTGTTTGAAACCAGGTCAAACATGAACCTAAACTTCGAGTCAAACTTGAACCAGTTGTTTGAAACCAGGTCAAACATGAACCTAAACTTCGAGTCAAACTTGAACCCGTTGTTTGAAACCCAGTCAAACATGAATCTAAACTTCGTGTCAAACATGAACCTATTGCTTGAAACCCAGGTCAAACATGAACTTAATCTTTCAGGTAAACTTGAACCCGTTGTTTGAAACCCAGGTCAAACATGAACTTAAACTTCGAGTCAAACTTGAACCCGTTGTTTGAAACCCAGGTCAAACATGAACCTAAACTTCGAGTCAAATTTGAACCCGTTGTTTGAAACCCAGGTCAAACATGAACCTAAACTTCGAGTCAAACTTGAACCAGTTGTTTGAAACCAGGTCAAACATGAACCTAAACTTCGAGTCAAACTTGAACCCGTTTGTTTGAAACCAGGTCAAACATGAACCTAAACTTCGAGTCAAACTTGAACTCGTTGTTTGAAACCAGGTCAAACATGAACCTAAACTTCGAGTCAAACTTGACCCCGTTGTTTGAAACCAGGTCAAACATGAACCTAAACTTTGAGTCAAACTTGAACCCGTTGTTTGAAACCAGGTCAAACATGAACCTAAACTTCGAGTCAAACTTGAACCCGTTGTTTGAAACCAGGTCAAACATGAACCCAAACTTCGAGTTAAACTTGAACCCGTTGTTTGAAACCCAGTCAAACATGAATCTAAACTTCGTGTCAAACATGAACCTATTGCTTGAAACCCAGGTCAAACATGAACTTAATCTTTGAGGTAAACTTGAACCCGTTGTTTGAAACCCAGGTCAAACTTGAACTTAAACTTTGAGTCAAACTTGAACCCGTTGTTTGAAACCCAGGTCAAACATGAACCTAAACTTCGAGTCAAATTTGAACCCGTTGTTTGAAACCCAGGTCAAACATGAACCTAAACTTCGAGTCAAACTTGAACCCGTTGATTGAAACTAGGTCAAACATGAACCTAAACTTCGAGTCAAACTTGAACCTGTTGTTTAAACCCAGGTCAAACATGAACCTAAACTTCGAGTCAAACTTGAACCCGTTGTTTGAACCCAGGTCAAACATGAACGTAAACTTCGAGTCAAACTTGAACCCGTTGTTTGAATCCAGGTCAAACATGAACCTAAACATCGAGTCAAACATGAATCGCGTTGCTTGAAACCCAGGTCAAACAAGAACCTAAACTTCGAGTCAAACATGAACCCGTTGCTTGAAACCCAGGTCAAACATGAACCTAAACTTCGAGTCAAACTTGAACCCGTTGTTTGAAACCCAGGTCAAACATGAACCTAAACTTCGATTAAAACTTGAACCCGTTGTTTGAAACCCCGGTCAAAGATGAACCTAAACATCGAGTCAAACTTGAACCCATTGTTTGAAACCCGGTCAAACATGAACCTAAACATCGAGTCAAACTTGAACCAGTTGTTTGAAACCCGGTCAAACATGAACCTAAACTTCTAGTCAAACTTGAACCAGTTGTTTGAAACCCGGTCAAACATGAACCTAAACTTCGAGTCAAACTTAAACAAATTGTTTGAAACCAGGTCAAACATGAACCTAAACTTCGAGTCAAACTTGAACCCGTTTGTTTGAAACCAGGTCAAACATGAACCTAAACTTCGAGTCAAACTTGAACCCTTTGTTTGAAACCAGGTCAAACATGAACCTAAACTTCGAGTCAAACTTGAACACTTTGTTTGAAACCAGGTCAAACATGAACCTAAACTTCGAGTCAAACTTGAACCCGTTGTTTAAAACCAGGTCAAACATGAACCTAAACTTCGAGTCAAACTTGAACCCATTGTTTGAAACCAGGTCAAACATGAACCTAAACTTCGAGTCAAACTTGAACCCGTTGTTTGAAACCAGGTCAAACATAAACCTAAACTTCGAGTCAAACTTGAACCCGTTGTTTGAAACCAGGTCAAACATGAACCTAAACTTCGAGTCAAACTTAAACCCGTTGATTGAAACCAGGTCAAACATGAACCTAAACTTCGAGTCAAACTTGAACCCGTTGATTGAAACTAGGTCAAACATGAACCTAAACTTCGAGTCAAACGTGAACCCGTTGTTTGAAACCCAGGTCAAACATGAACCTAAACTTCGAGTCAAACTTGAACCTGTTGTTTGAACCCAGGTCAAACATGAACCTAAACTTCGAGTCAAACTTGAACCCGTTGTTTGAACCCAGGTCAAACATGAACGTAAACTTTGAGTCAAAGTTGAACCCGTTGTTTGAACCCAGGTCAAACATGAACCTAAACTTCGAGTCAAACATGAAGCCGTTGCTTGAAACCCAGGTCAAACATGAACCTAAACTTCGAGTCAAACTTGAACCCGTTGTTTGAAACCCAGGTCAAACAAGAACCTAAACATCGAGTCAAACTTGAACCCATTGTTTGAAACCCGGTCAAACATGAACCTAAACATCGAGTCAAACTTGAACCAGTTGTTTGAAACCCGGTCAAACATGAACCTAAACTTCGAGTCAAACTTGAACCAGTTGTTTGAAACCCGGTCAAACATGAACCTAAACTTCGAGTCAAACTTGAACAAATTGTTTGAAACCAGGTCAAACATGAACCTAAACTTCGAGTCAAACTTGAACCCGTTTGTTTGAGACCAGGTCAAACATGAACCTAAACTTCGAGTCAAACTTGAACCCGTTGTTTGAAACCAGGTTAAACATGAACCTAATCTTCGAGTCAAACTTGAACTCGTTGATTAAAACCAGGTCAAACATGAACCAAAACTTCGAGTCAAACATGAACTTGTTGTTTGAAACCAGGTCAAACATGAACTTAAACTTCGAGTCAAACATGAACCCGTTGTTTGAAACCCAGGTCAAACATGAACTTAAACTTCGAGTCAAACTTGAACCCGTTGTTTGAAACCCAGGTCAAACATGAACCTAAACTTCGAGTCAAACTTGAACCCGTTGTTTGAAACCAGGTCAAACATGAACCTAAACTTCGAGTCAAACTTGAACCCGTTGTTTGAAACCAGGTCAAACATGAACCTAAACTTCGAGTCAAACTTGAACCCGTTGTTTGAAACCAGGTAAAACATGAACCTAAACTTCGAGTCAAACTTGAACCCGTTGTTTGAAACCCGGTCAAACATGAACCTAAACTTCGAGTCAAACTTGAACCAGTTGTTTGAAACCAGGTGAAACATGAACCTAAACTTCGAGTCAAACTTGAACCAGTTGTTTGAAACCAGGTCAAACATGAACCTAAACTTCGAGTCAAACTTGAACCCGTTTGTTTTAAACCAGGTCAAACATGAACCTAAACTTCGAGTCAAACTTGAACCCGTTGTTTGAAACCAGGTCAAACATGAACCTAAACTTCGAGTCAAACTTGAACCCGTTGTTTGAAACAAGGTAAAACATGAACCTAAACTTCGAGTCAAACTTGAACCCGTTGTTTGAAACAAGGTAAAACATGAATCTAAACTTAGAGTCAAACTTGAACCCGTTGTTTGAAACCAGGTCAAACATGAACCTAAACTTCGAGTCAAACTTGAACTCGTTGATTGAAACCAGGTCAAACATGAACCAAAACTTCGAGTCAAACTTGAACCCGTTGTTTGAAACCCAGGTAAAACATGAACCTATACTTCGAGTCAAACATGAACCTGTTGTTTGAAACCAGGTCAAACATGAACTTAAACTTCGAGTCAAACATGAACCCGTTGTTTGAAACCCAGGTTAAACATGAACTTAAACTTCGAGTCAAACTTGAACTCGTTGTTTGAAACCCAAGTCAAACATGAACCTAAACTTCGAGTCAAACTTGAACCCTTTGTTTGAAACCAGGTCAAACATGAACCTAAACTTCGAGTCAAACTTGAACCCGTTGTTTGAAACCAGGTCAAACATGAACCTAAACTTCGAGTCAAACTTGAACCCGTTGTTTGAAACCAGGTCAAACATGAACCTAAACTTCGAGTCAAACTTGAACCCGTTGTTTGAAACCCGGTCAAACATGAACCTAAACTTCGAGTCAAACTTGAACCAGTTGTTTGAAACCCGGTGAAACATGAACCTAAACTTCGAGTCAAACTTGAACCTGTTGTTTGAAACCAGGTCAAACATGAACCTAAACTTCGAGTCAAACTTGAACCCGTTTGTTTTAAACCAGGTCAAACATGAACCTAAACTTCGAGTCAAACTTGAACCCGTTGTTTGAAACCAGGTCAAACATGAACCTAAACTTCGAGTCAAACTTGAACCCGTTGTTTGAAACAAGGTAAAACATGAACCTAAACTTCGAGTCAAACTTGAACCCGTTGTTTGAAACAAGGTAAAACATGAATCTAAACTTAGAGTCAAACTTGAACCCGTTGTTTGAAACCAGGTCAAACATGAACCTAAACTTCGAGTCAAACTTGAACTCGTTGATTGAAACCAGGTCAAACATGAACCAAAACTTCGAGTCAAACTTGAACCCGTTGTTTGAAACCCAGGTAAAACATGAACCTATACTTCGAGTCAAACATGAACCTGTTGTTTGAAACCAGGTCAAACATGAACTTAAACTTCGAGTCAAACATGAACCCGTTGTTTGAAACCCAGGTTAAACATGAACTTAAACTTCGAGTCAAACTTGAACTCGTTGTTTGAAACCCAAGTCAAACATGAACCTAAACTTCGAGTCAAACTTGAACCCTTTGTTTGAAACCAGGTCAAACATGAACCTAAACTTCGAGTCAAACTTGAACCCGTTGTTTGAAACCAGGTCAAACATGAACCTAAACTTCGAGTCAAACTTGAACCCGTTGTTTGAAACCAGGTCAAACATGAACCTAAACTTCGAGTCAAACTTGAACCCGTTGTTTGAAACCCGGTCAAACATGAACCTAAACTTCGAGTCAAACTTGAACCAGTTGTTTGAAACCAGGTCAAACATGAACCTAAACTTTGAGTCAAACTTGAACCAGTTGTTTGAAACCAGGTCAAACATGAACCTAAACTTCGAGTCAAACTTGAACCCGTTTGTTTGAAACCAGGTCAAACATGAACCTAAACTTCGAGTCAAACTTGAACCCGTTGTTTGAAACCAGGTCAAACATGAACCTAAACTTCGAGTCAAACTTGAACCCGTTGTTTAAAACCAGGTCAAACATGAACCTAAACTTTGAGTCAAACTTGAACCCGTTGTTTGAAACCAGGTCAAACATGAACCTAAACTTCGAGTCAAACTTGAACCCGTTGTTTGAAACCAGGTCAAACATGAACCTAAACTTCGAGTCAAACTTGAACCCGTTGTTTGAAACCCAGTCAAACATGAATCTAAACTTCGTGTCAAACATGAACCTATTGCTTGAAACCCAGGTCAAACATGAACTTAATCTTTGAGGTAAACTTGAACCCGTTGTTTGAAACCCAGGTAAAACATGAACTTAAACTTCGAGTCAAACTTGAACCCGTTGTTTGAAACCTAGGTCAAACATGAACCTAAACTTCGAGTCAAATTTGAACCCCTTGTTTGAAACCCAGGTCAAACATGAACCTAAACTTCGAGTCAAACTTGAACCCGTTGTTTGAAACCAGGTCAAACATGAACCTAAACTTCGAGTCAAACTTGAACCCGTTGTTTGAAACCAGCTCAAACATGAACCTAAACTTCGAGTCAAACTTGAACCCGTTGTTTGAAATCAGGTCAAATATGAACCTAAACTTCGAGTTAAACTTGAACCCGTTGTTTGAAACCAGGTCAAACATGAACCTTAACTTCCAGTCAAACTTGAACCCGTTTGTTTGAAACCAGGTCAAACATGAACCTAAACTTCGAGTCAAACATGAACCCGTTGTTTGAAACCAGGTCAAACATGAACCTAAACTTCGAGTCAAACTAGAACCCGTTGTTTGAAACCAGGTCAAACATGAACCTAAACTTCGAGCCATACTTGAACCCGTTGTTTGAAACCAGGTCAAACATGAACCTAAACATCGAGTCAAACATGAATCGCGTTGCTTGAAACCCAGGTCAAACAAGAACCTAAACTTCGAGTCAAACATGAACCCGTTGCTTGAAACCCAGGTCAAACATGAACCTAAACTTCGAGTCAAACTTGAACCCGTTGTTTGAAACCCAGGTCAAACATGAACCTAAACTTCGATTAAAACTTGAACCCGTTGTTTGAAACCCCGGTCAAAGATGAACCTAAACATCGAGTCAAACTTGAACCCATTGTTTGAAACCCGGTCAAACATGAACCTAAACATCGAGTCAAACTTGAACCAGTTGTTTGAAACCCGGTCAAACATGAACCTAAACATCGAGTCAAACTTGAACCAGTTGTTTGAAACCCGGTCAAACATGAACCTAAACTTCGAGTCAAACTTAAACAAATTGTTTGAAACCAGGTCAAACATGAACCTAAACTTCGAGTCAAACTTGAACCCGTTTGTTTGAAACCAGGTCAAACATGAACCTAAACTTCGAGTCAAACTTGAACCCTTTGTTTGAAACCAGGTCAAACATGAACCTAAACTTCGAGTCAAACTTGAACCCTTTGTTTGAAACCAGGTCAAACATGAACCTAAACTTCGAGTCAAACTTGAACCCTTTGTTTGAAACCAGGTCAAACATGAACCTAAACTTCGAGTCAAACTTGAACCCGTTGTTTGAAACCAGGTCAAACATGAACCTAAACTTCGAGTCAAACTTGAACCCGTTGTTTGAAACCAGGTCAAACATGAACCTAAACTTCGAGTCAAACTTGAACCCGTTGTTTGAAACCCGGTCAAACATGAACCTAAACTTCGCGTCAAACTTGAACCAGTTGTTTGAAACCAGGTCAAACATGAACCTAAACTTTGAGTCAAACTTGAACCAGTTGTTTGAAACCAGGTCAAACATGAACCTAAACTTCGAGTCAAACTTGAACCCGTTTGTTTGAAACCAGGTCAAACATGAACCTAAACTTCGAGTCAAACTTGAACCCGTTGTTTGAAACCAGGTCAAACATGAACCTAAACTTCGAGTCAAACTTGAACCCGTTGTTTAAAACCAGGTCAAACATGAACCTAAACTTTGAGTCAAACTTGAACCCGTTGTTTGAAACCAGGTCAAACATGAACCTAAACTTCGAGTCAAACTTGAACCCGTTGTTTGAAACCAGGTCAAACATGAACCTAAACTTCGAGTCAAACTTGAACCCGTTGTTTGAAACCCAGTCAAACATGAATCTAAACTTCGTGTCAAACATGAACCTATTGCTTGAAACCCAGGTCAAACATGAACTTAATCTTTGAGGTAAACTTGAACCCGTTGTTTGAAACCCAGGTAAAACATGAACTTAAACTTCGAGTCAAACTTGAACCCGTTGTTTGAAACCTAGGTCAAACATGAACCTAAACTTCGAGTCAAATTTGAACCCGTTGTTTGAAACCCAGGTCAAACATGAACCTAAACTTCGAGTCAAACTTGAACCCGTTGTTTGAAACCAGGTCAAACATGAACCTAAACTTCGAGTCAAACTTGAACCCGTTGTTTGAAACCAGCTCAAACATGAACCTAAACTTCGAGTCAAACTTGAACCCGTTGTTTGAAATCAGGTCAAATATGAACCTAAACTTCGAGTTAAACTTGAACCCGTTGTTTGAAACCAGGTCAAACATGAACCTTAACTTCCAGTCAAACTTGAACCCGTTTGTTTGAAACCAGGTCAAACATGAACCTAAACTTCGAGTCAAACATGAACCCGTTGTTTGAAACCAGGTCAAACATGAACCTAAACTTCGAGTCAAACTAGAACCCGTTGTTTGAAACCAGGTCAAACATGAACCTAAACTTCGAGCCATACTTGAACCCGTTGTTTGAAACCAGGTCAAACATGAACCTAAACATCGAGTCAAACATGAATCGCGTTGCTTGAAACCCAGGTCAAACAAGAACCTAAACTTCGAGTCAAACATGAACCCGTTGCTTGAAACCCAGGTCAAACATGAACCTAAACTTCGAGTCAAACTTGAACCCGTTGTTTGAAACCCAGGTCAAACATGAACCTAAACTTCGATTAAAACTTGAACCCGTTGTTTGAAACCCCGGTCAAAGATGAACCTAAACATCGAGTCAAACTTGAACCCATTGTTTGAAACCCGGTCAAACATGAACCTAAACATCGAGTAAAACTTGAACCAGTTGTTTGAAACCCGGTCAAACATGAACCTAAACATCGAGTCAAACTTGAACCAGTTGTTTGAAACCCGGTCAAACATGAACCTAAACTTCGAGTCAAACTTAAACAAATTGTTTGAAACCAGGTCAAACATGAACCTAAACTTCGAGTCAAACTTGAACCCGTTTGTTTGAAACCAGGTCAAACATGAACCTAAACTTCGAGTCAAACTTGAACCCTTTGTTTGAAACCAGGTCAAACATGAACCTAAACTTCGAGTCAAACTTGAACCCTTTGTTTGAAACCAGGTCAAACATGAACCTAAACTTCGAGTCAAACTTGAACACTTTGTTTGAAACCAGGTCAAACATGAACCTAAACTTCGAGTCAAACTTGAACCCGTTGTTTAAAACCAGGTCAAACATGAACCTAAACTTCGAGTCAAACTTGAACCCATTGTTTGAAACCAGGTCAAACATGAACCTAAACTTCGAGTCAAACTTGAACCCGTTGTTTGAAACCAGGTCAAACATAAACCTAAACTTCGAGTCAAACTTGAACCCGTTGTTTGAAACCAGGTCAAACATGAACCTAAACTTCGAGTCAAACTTAAACCCGTTGATTGAAACCAGGTCAAACATGAACCTAAACTTCGAGTCAAACTTGAACCCGTTGATTGAAACTAGGTCAAACATGAACCTAAACTTCGAGTCAAACGTGAACCCGTTGTTTGAAACCCAGGTCAAACATGAACCTAAACTTCGAGTCAAACTTGAACCTGTTGTTTGAACCCAGGTCAAACATGAACCTAAACTTCGAGTCAAACTTGAACCCGTTGTTTGAACCCAGGTCAAACATGAACGTAAACTTTGAGTCAAAGTTGAACCCGTTGTTTGAACCCAGGTCAAACATGAACCTAAACTTCGAGTCAAACATGAACCCGTTGCTTGAAACCCTGGTCAAACATGAACCTAAACTTCGAGTCAAACATGAACCCGTTGCTTGAAACCCAGGTCAAACATGAACCTAAACTTCGAGTCAAACTTGAACCCGTTGTTTGAAACCCAGGTCAAACATGAACCTAAACTTCGATTAAAACTTGAACCCGTTGTTTGAAACCCAGGTCAAAGATGAACCTAAACATCGAGTCAAACTTGAACCCATTGTTTGAAACCCGGTCAAACATGAACCTAAACATCGAGTCAAACTTGAACCCATTGTTTGAAACCCGGTCAAACATGAACCTAAACATCGAGTCAAACTTGAACCAGTTGTTTGAAACCCGGTCAAACATGAACCTAAACTTCGAGTCAAACTTGAACCTGTTGTTTGAAACCCGGTCAAACATGAACCTAAACTTCGAGTCAAACTTGAACAAATTGTTTGAAACCAGGTCAAACATGAACCTAAACTTCGAGTCAAACTTGAACCCGTTTGTTTGAGACCAGGTCAAACATGAACCTAAACTTCGAGTCAAACTTGAACCCGTTGTTTGAAACCAGGTTAAACATGAACCTAATCTTCGAGTCAAACTTGAACTCGTTGATTAAAACCAGGTCAAACATGAACCAAAACTTCGAGTCAAACATGAACTTGTTGTTTGAAACCAGGTCAAACATGAACTTAAACTTCGAGTCAAACATGAACCCGTTGTTTGAAACCCAGGTCAAACATGAACTTAAACTTCGAGTCAAACTTGAACCCGTTGTTTGAAACCCAGGTCAAACATGAACCTAAACTTCGAGTCAAACTTGAACCCGTTGTTTGAAACCAGGTCAAACACGAACCTAAACTTCGAGTCAAACTTGAACCCGTTGTTTGAAACCAGGTCAAACATGAACCTAAACTTCGAGTCAAACTTGAACCCGTTGTTTGAAACCAAGTAAAACATGAACCTAAACTTCGAGTCAAACTTGAACCCGTTGTTTGAAACCCGGTCAAACATGAACCTAAACTTCGAGTCAAACTTGAACCAGTTGTTTGAAACCAGGTGAAACATGAACCTAAACTTCGAGTCAAACTTGAACCAGTTGTTTGAAACCAGGTCAAACATGAACCTAAACTTCGAGTCAAACTTGAACCCGTTTGTTTTAAACCAGGTCAAACATGAACCTAAACTTCGAGTCAAACTTGAACCCGTTGTTTGAAACCAGGTCAAACATGAACCTAAACTTCGAGTCAAACTTGAACCCGTTGTTTGAAACAAGGTAAAACATGAACCTAAACTTCGAGTCAAACTTGAACCCGTTGTTTGAAACAAGGTAAAACATGAATCTAAACTTAGAGTCAAACTTGAACCCGTTGTTTGAAACCAGGTCAAACATGAACCTAAACTTCGAGTCAAACTTGAACTCGTTGATTGAAACCAGGTCAAACATGAACCAAAACTTCGAGTCAAACTTGAACCCGTTGTTTGAAACCCAGGTAAAACATGAACCTATACTTCGAGTCAAACATGAACCTGTTGTTTGAAACCAGGTCAAACATGAACTTAAACTTCGAGTCAAACATGAACCCGTTGTTTGAAACCCAGGTTAAACATGAACTTAAACTTCGACTCAAACTTGAACTCGTTGTTTGAAACCCAAGTCAAACATGAACCTAAACTTCGAGTCAAACTTGAACCCTTTGTTTGAAACCAGGTCAAACATGAACCTAAACTTCGAGTCAAACTTGAACCCGTTGTTTGAAACCAGGTCAAACATGAACCTAAACTTCGAGTCAAACTTGAACCCGTTGTTTGAAACCAGGTCAAACATGAACCTAAACTTTGAGTCAAACTTGAACCCGTTGTTTGAAACCCGGTCAAACATGAACCTAAACTTCGAGTCAAACTTGAACCAGTTGTTTGAAACCAGGTCAAACATGAACCTAAACTTCGAGTCAAACTTGAACCAGTTGTTTGAAACCAGGTCAAACATGAACCTAAACTTCGAGTCAAACTTGAACCCGTTTGTTTGAAACCAGGTCAAACATGAACCTAAACTTCGAGTCAAACTTGAACCCGTTGTTTGAAACCAGGTCAAACATGAACCTAAACTTCGAGTCAAACTTGAACCCGTTGTTTAAAACCAGGTCAAACATGAACCTAAACTTTGAGTCAAACTTGAACCCGTTGTTTGAAACCAGGTCAAACATGAACCTAAACTTCGAGTCAAACTTGAACCCGTTGTTTGAAACCAGGTCAAACATGAACCTAAACTTCGAGTCAAACTTGAACCCGTTGTTTGAAACCCAGTCAAACATGAATCTAAACTTCGTGTCAAACATGAACCTATTGCTTGAAACCCAGGTCAAACATGAACTTAATCTTTGAGGTAAACTTGAACCCGTTGTTTGAAACCCAGGTAAAACATGAACTTAAACTTCGAGTCAAACTTGAACCCGTTGTTTGAAACCTAGGTCAAACATGAACCTAAACTTCGAGTCAAATTTGAACCCGTTGTTTGAAACCCAGGTCAAACATGAACCTAAACTTCGAGTCAAACTTGAACCCGTTGTTTGAAACCAGGTCAAACATGAACCTAAACTTCGAGTCAAACTTGAACCCGTTGTTTGAAACCAGCTCAAACATGAACCTAAACTTCGAGTCAAACTTGAACACGTTGTTTGAAATCAGGTCAAATATGAACCTAAACTTCGAGTTAAACTTGAACCCGTTGTTTGAAACCAGGTCAAACATGAACCTTAACTTCCAGTCAAACTTGAACCCGTTTGTTTGAAACCAGGTCAAACATGAACCTAAACTTCGAGTCAAACATGAACCCGTTGTTTGAAACCAGGTCAAACATGAACCTAAACTTCGAGTCAAACTAGAACCCGTTGTTTGAAACCAGGTCAAACATGAACCTAAACTTCGAGTCATACTTGAACCCGTTGTTTGAAACCAGGTCAAACATGAACCTAAACTTCGAGTCAAACTTGAACCCGTTGTTTGAAACTAGGTCAAACATGAACCTAAACTTCGAGTCAAACTTGATCCCGTTGTTTGAAACCAGGTCAAACATGAACCTAAACTTCGAGTCAAACTTGAACCCGTTGATTGAAACCAGGTCAAACATGAACCCAAACTTCGAGTCAAACTTGAACCCGTTGATTGAAACTAGGTCAAACATGAACCTAAACTTCGAGTCAAACTTGAACCCGTTGTTTTAAACCCAGGTCAAACATGAACCTAAACTTCGGGTCAAACTTGAACCTGTTGTTTGAACCCAGGTCAAACATGAACCTATACTTCGAGTCAAACTTGAACCCGTTGTTTGAACCGAGGTCAAACATGAACGTAAACTTCGAGTCAAACTTGAACCCGTTGTTTGAACCCAGGTCAAACATGAACCTAAACTTTGAGTCAAACATGAACCCGTTGCTTGAAACCCAGGTCAAACATGAACCTAAACTTCGAGTCAAACATGAACCCGTTGCTTGAAACCCAGGTCAAACATGAACCTAAACTTCGAGTCATACTTGAACCCGTTGTTTGAAACAAGGTAAAACATGAACCTAAACTTCGAGTCAAACTTGAACCCGTTGTTTGAAACAAGGTAAAACATGAATCTAAACTTAGAGTCAAACTTGAACCCGTTGTTTGAAACCAGGTCAAACATGAACCTAAACTTCGAGTCAAACTTGAACTCGTTGATTGAAACCAGGTCAAACATGAACCAAAACTTCGAGTCAAACTGGAACCCGTTGTTTGAAACCCAGGTAAAACATGAACCTATACTTCGAGTCAAACATGAACCTGTTGTTTGAAACCAGGTCAAACATGAACTTAAACTTCGAGTCAAACATGAACCCGTTGTTTGAAACCCAGGTTAAACATGAACTTAAACTTCGAGTCAAACTTGAACTCGTTGTTTGAAACCCAAGTCAAACATGAACCTAAACTTCGAGTCAAACTTGAACCCTTTGTTTGAAACCAGGTCAAACATGAACCTAAACTTCGAGTCAAACTTGAACCCGTTGTTTGAAACCAGGTCAAACATGAACCTAAACTTCGAGTCAAACTTGAACCCGTTGTTTGAAACCAGGTCAAACATGAACCTAAACTTCGAGTCAAACTTGAACCCGTTGTTTGAAACCCGGTCAAACATGAACCTAAACTTCGAGTCAAACTTGAACCAGTTGTTTGAAACCAGGTCAAAGATGAACCTAAACTTTGAGTCAAACTTGAACCAGTTGTTTGAAACCAGGTCAAACATGAACCTAAACTTCGAGTCAAACTTGAACCCGTTTGTTTGAAACCAGGTCAAACATGAACCTAAACTTCGAGTCAAACTTGAACCCGTTGTTTGAAACCAGGTCAAACATGAACCTAAACTTCGAGTCAAACTTGAACCCGTTGTTTAAAACCAGGTCAAACATGAACCTAAACTTTGAGTCAAACTTGAACCCGTTGTTTGAAACCAGGTCAAACATGAACCTAAACTTCGAGTCAAACTTGAACCCGTTGTTTGAAACCAGGTCAAACATGAACCTAAACTTCGAGTCAAACTTGAACCCGTTGTTTGAAACCCAGTCAAACATGAATCTAAACTTCGTGTCAAACATGAACCTATTGCTTGAAACCCAGGTCAAACATGAACTTAATCTTTGAGGTAAACTTGAACCCGTTGTTTGAAACCCAGGTAAAACATGAACTTAAACTTCGAGTCAAACTTGAACCCGTTGTTTGAAACCTAGGTCAAACATGAACCTAAACTTCGAGTCAAATTTGAACCCGTTGTTTGAAACCCAGGTCAACATGAACCTAAACTTCGAGTCAAACTTGAACCCGTTGTTTGAAACCAGGTCAAACATGAACCTAAACTTCGAGTCAAACTTGAACCCGTTGTTTGAAACCAGCTCAAACATGAACCTAAACTTCGAGTCAAACTTGAACCCGTTGTTTGAAATCAGGTCAAATATGAACCTAAACTTCGAGTTAAACTTGAACCCGTTGTTTGAAACCAGGTCAAACATGAACCTTAACTTCCAGTCAAACTTGAACCCGTTTGTTTGAAACCAGGTCAAACATGAACCTAAACTTCGAGTCAAACATGAACCCGTTGTTTGAAACCAGGTCAAACATGAACCTAAACTTCGAGTCAAACTAGAACCCGTTGTTTGAAACCAGGTCAAACATGAACCTAAACTTCGAGTCATACTTGAACCCGTTGTTTGAAACCAGGTCAAACATGAACCTAAACTTCGAGTCAAACTTGAACCCGTTGTTTAAAACTAGGTCAAACATGAAGTAAACTTCGAGTCAAACTTGAACCCGTTGTTTGAAACCAGGTCAAAAATGAACCTAAACTTCGAGTCAAACTTGAACCCGTTGATTGAAACCAGGTCAAACATGAACCCAAACTTCGAGTAAAACTTGAACCCGTTGATTGAAACTAGGTCAAACATGAACCTAAACTTCGAGTCAAACTTGAACCCGTTGTTTTAAACCCAGGTCAAACATGAACCTAAACTTCGGGTCAAACTTGAACCTGTTGTTTGAACCCAGGTCAAACATGAACCTATACTTCGAGTCAAACTTGAACCCGTTGTTTGAACCGAGGTCAAACATGAACGTAAACTTCGAGTCAAACTTGAACCCGTTGTTTGAACCCAGGTCAAACATGAACCTAAACTTTGAGTCAAACATGAACCCGTTGCTTGAAACCCAGGTCAAACATGAACCTAAACTTCGAGTCAAACATGAACCCGTTGCTTGAAACCCAGGTCAAACATGAACCTAAACTTCGAGTCAAACTTGAACCCGTTGTTTGAAACCCAGGTCAAACATGAACCTAAACTTCGATTAAAACTTGAACCCGTTGTTTGAAACCCAGGTCAAACATGAACCTAAACATCGAGTCAAACTTGAACCCATTGTTTGAAACCCGGCCAAACATGAACCTAAACATCGAGTCAAACTTGAACCAGTTATTTGAAACCCAGTCAAACATGAACCTAAACTTCGAGTCAAACTTGAACCAGTTGTTTGAAACCCGGTCAAACATGAACCTAAACTTCGCGTCAAACTTGAACAAATTGTTTGAAACCAGGTCAAAGATGAACCTAAACTTCGAGTCAAACTTGAACCCGTTTGTTTAAAACCAGGTCAAACATGAACCTAAACTTCGAGTCAAACTTGAACCCGTTGTTTGAAACCAGGTCAAACATGAACCTAAACTTCGAGTCAAAGTTGAACCCGTTGTTTGAAACAAGGTCAAACCTGAACCTATACTTCAAGTCAAACTTGAACCCGTTGTTTGAAACAAGGTCAAACATGAACCTAAACTACGAGTCAAACTTGAACCCGTTGTTTGAAACCAGGTCAAACATGAATCTAAACTTCGAGTCAAACTTGAACCCGTTGTTTGAAACCAGGTCAAACATGAATCTAAACTTAGAGTCAAACTTGAACCCGTTGTTTGAAACCAGGTCAAACATGAACCTAAACTTCGAGTAAAACTTGAACTCGTTGATTGAAACCATGTCAAACATGAACCAAAACTTCGAGTCAAACTTGAACCCGTTGTTTGAAACCCAGGTAAAACATGAACCTATACTTTGAGTCAAACATGAACCAGTTGTTTGAAACCAGGTCAAACATGAACTTAAACTTCGAGTCAAACATGAACCCGTTGTTTGAAACCCAGGTCAAACATGAACTTAAACTTCGAGTCAAACTTGAACCCGTTGTTTAAAACCCAGGTCAAACATGAACCTAAACTTCGAGTCAAACTTGAACCCGTTGTTTGAAACCCGGTCAAACATGAACCTAAACTTCGAGTCAAACTCGAACCCGTTGTTTGAAACCAGGCCAAACATGAACCTAAACTTCGAGTCAAACTTGAACCAGTTGTTTGAAACCAGGTCAAACATGAACCTAAACTTCGAGTCAAACTTGAACCCGTTGTTTGAAACCCGGTCAAATATGAACCTAAACTTCGAGTCAAACTTGAACCAGTTATTTGAAACCAGGTCAAACATGAACCTAAACTTCGAGTCAAACTTGAACCAGTTGTTTGAAACCAGGTCAAACATGAACCTAAACTTCGAGTCAAACTTGAACCCGTTTGTTTGAAACCAGGTCAAACATGAACCTAAACTTCGAGTCAAACTTGAACCCGTTGTTTGAAACCAGGTCAAACATGAACCTAAACTTCGAGTCAAACTCGAACCAGTTGTTTAAAACCAGGTCAAACATGAACCTAAACTTTGAGTCAAACTTGAACCCGTTGTTTGAAACCAGGTCAAACATGAACCTAAACTTCTAGTCAAACTTGAACCCGTTGTTTGAAACCAGGTCAAACATGAACCTAAACTTCGAGTCAAACTTGAACCCGTTGTTTGAAACCCGGTCAAACATGAATCTAAACTTCGAGTCAAACATGATCCAGTTGCTTAAAACCCAGGTCAAACATGAACTTAATCTTCGAGTCAAACTTGAACCCGTTGTTTGAAACCCAGGTCAAACATAAACTTAAACTTTGAGTCAAACTTGAACCCGTTGTTTGAAACCCAGGTCACACATGAACCTAAACTTCGAGTCAAATTTGAACCCGTTGTTTGAAACCCAGGTCAAACATGAACCTAAACTTCGAGTCAAACTTGAACTCGTTGATTGAAACCAGGTCAAACATGAACCAAAACTTCGAGTCAAACTTGAACCCGTTGTTTGAAACCCAGGTAAAACATGAACCTATACTTTGAGTCAAACATGAACCTGTTGTTTGAAACCAGGTCAAACAGGAACTTAAACTTCGAGTCAAACATGAACCCGTTGTTTGAAACCCAGGTCAAACATGAACTTAAACTTCGAGTCAAACTTGAACCCGTTGTTTAAAACCCAGGTCAAACATGAACCTAAACTTCGAGTCAAACTTGAACCCGTTGTTTGAAACCTGGTCAAACATGAACCTAAACTTCGAGTCAAACTTGAACCCTTTGTTTGAAACCAGGCCAAACATGAACCTAAACTTCGAGTCAAACTTGAACCAGTTGTTTGAAACCAGGTCAAACATGAACCTAAACTTCGAGTCAAACTTGAACCCGTTGTTTAAAACCAGGTCAAACATGAACCTAAACTTTGAGTCAAACTTGAACCCGTTGTTTGAAACCAGGTCAAACATGAACCTAAACTTCGAGTCAAACTTGAACCCGTTGTTTGAAACCAGGTCAAACATGAACCTAAACTTCGAGTCAAACTTGAACCCGTTGTTTGAAACCCAGTCAAACATGAATCTAAACTTCGTGTCAAACATGAACCTATTGCTTGAAACCCAGGTCAAACATGAACTTAATCTTTGAGGTAAACTTGAACCCGTTGTTTGAAACCCAGGTAAAACATGAACTTAAACTTCGAGTCAAACTTGAACCCGTTGTTTGAAACCTAGGTCAAACATGAACCTAAACTTCGAGTCAAATTTGAACCCGTTGTTTGAAACCCAGGTCAACATGAACCTAAACTTCGAGTCAAACTTGAACCCGTTGTTTGAAACCAGGTCAAACATGAACCTAAACTTCGAGTCAAACTTGAACCCGTTGTTTGAAACCAGCTCAAACATGAACCTAAACTTCGAGTCAAACTTGAACCCGTTGTTTGAAATCAGGTCAAATATGAACCTAAACTTCGAGTTAAACTTGAACCCGTTGTTTGAAACCAGGTCAAACATGAACCTTAACTTCCAGTCAAACTTGAACCCGTTTGTTTGAAACCAGGTCAAACATGAACCTAAACTTCGAGTCAAACATGAACCCGTTGTTTGAAACCAGGTCAAACATGAACCTAAACTTCGAGTCAAACTAGAACCCGTTGTTTGAAACCAGGTCAAACATGAACCTAAACTTCGAGTCATACTTGAACCCGTTGTTTGAAACCAGGTCAAACATGAACCTAAACTTCGAGTCAAACTTGAACCCGTTGTTTAAAACTAGGTCAAACATGAAGTAAACTTCGAGTCAAACTTGAACCCGTTGTTTGAAACCAGGTCAAAAATGAACCTAAACTTCGAGTCAAACTTGAACCCGTTGATTGAAACCAGGTCAAACATGAACCCAAACTTCGAGTAAAACTTGAACCCGTTGATTGAAACTAGGTCAAACATGAACCTAAACTTCGAGTCAAACTTGAACCCGTTGTTTTAAACCCAGGTCAAACATGAACCTAAACTTCGGGTCAAACTTGAACCTGTTGTTTGAACCCAGGTCAAACATGAACCTATACTTCGAGTCAAACTTGAACCCGTTGTTTGAACCGAGGTCAAACATGAACGTAAACTTCGAGTCAAACTTGAACCCGTTGTTTGAACCCAGGTCAAACATGAACCTAAACTTTGAGTCAAACATGAACCCGTTGCTTGAAACCCAGGTCAAACATGAACCTAAACTTCGAGTCAAACATGAACCCGTTGCTTGAAACCCAGGTCAAACATGAACCTAAACTTCGAGTCAAACTTGAACCCGTTGTTTGAAACCCAGGTCAAACATGAACCTAAACTTCGATTAAAACTTGAACCCGTTGTTTGAAACCCAGGTCAAACATGAACCTAAACATCGAGTCAAACTTGAACCCATTGTTTGAAACCCGGCCAAACATGAACCTAAACATCGAGTCAAACTTGAACCAGTTATTTGAAACCCAGTCAAACATGAACCTAAACTTCGAGTCAAACTTGAACCAGTTGTTTGAAACCCGGTCAAACATGAACCTAAACTTCGCGTCAAACTTGAACAAATTGTTTGAAACCAGGTCAAAGATGAACCTAAACTTCGAGTCAAACTTGAACCCGTTTGTTTAAAACCAGGTCAAACATGAACCTAAACTTCGAGTCAAACTTGAACCCGTTGTTTGAAACCAGGTCAAACATGAACCTAAACTTCGAGTCAAAGTTGAACCCGTTGTTTGAAACAAGGTCAAACCTGAACCTATACTTCAAGTCAAACTTGAACCCGTTGTTTGAAACAAGGTCAAACATGAACCTAAACTACGAGTCAAACTTGAACCCGTTGTTTGAAACCAGGTCAAACATGAATCTAAACTTCGAGTCAAACTTGAACCCGTTGTTTGAAACCAGGTCAAACATGAATCTAAACTTAGAGTCAAACTTGAACCCGTTGTTTGAAACCAGGTCAAACATGAACCTAAACTTCGAGTAAAACTTGAACTCGTTGATTGAAACCATGTCAAACATGAACCAAAACTTCGAGTCAAACTTGAACCCGTTGTTTGAAACCCAGGTAAAACATGAACCTATACTTTGAGTCAAACATGAACCAGTTGTTTGAAACCAGGTCAAACATGAACTTAAACTTCGAGTCAAACATGAACCCGTTGTTTGAAACCCAGGTCAAACATGAACTTAAACTTCGAGTCAAACTTGAACCCGTTGTTTAAAACCCAGGTCAAACATGAACCTAAACTTCGAGTCAAACTTGAACCCGTTGTTTGAAACCCGGTCAAACATGAACCTAAACTTCGAGTCAAACTCGAACCCGTTGTTTGAAACCAGGCCAAACATGAACCTAAACTTCGAGTCAAACTTGAACCAGTTGTTTGAAACCAGGTCAAACATGAACCTAAACTTCGAGTCAAACTTGAACCCGTTGTTTGAAACCCGGTCAAATATGAACCTAAACTTCGAGTCAAACTTGAACCAGTTATTTGAAACCAGGTCAAACATGAACCTAAACTTCGAGTCAAACTTGAACCAGTTGTTTGAAACCAGGTCAAACATGAACCTAAACTTCGAGTCAAACTTGAACCCGTTTGTTTGAAACCAGGTCAAACATGAACCTAAACTTCGAGTCAAACTTGAACCCGTTGTTTGAAACCAGGTCAAACATGAACCTAAACTTCGAGTCAAACTCGAACCAGTTGTTTAAAACCAGGTCAAACATGAACCTAAACTTTGAGTCAAACTTGAACCCGTTGTTTGAAACCAGGTCAAACATGAACCTAAACTTCTAGTCAAACTTGAACCCGTTGTTTGAAACCAGGTCAAACATGAACCTAAACTTCGAGTCAAACTTGAACCCGTTGTTTGAAACCCGGTCAAACATGAATCTAAACTTCGAGTCAAACATGATCCAGTTGCTTAAAACCCAGGTCAAACATGAACTTAATCTTCGAGTCAAACTTGAACCCGTTGTTTGAAACCCAGGTCAAACATAAACTTAAACTTTGAGTCAAACTTGAACCCGTTGTTTGAAACCCAGGTCACACATGAACCTAAACTTCGAGTCAAATTTGAACCCGTTGTTTGAAACCCAGGTCAAACATGAACCTAAACTTCGAGTCAAACTTGAACTCGTTGATTGAAACCAGGTCAAACATGAACCAAAACTTCGAGTCAAACTTGAACCCGTTGTTTGAAACCCAGGTAAAACATGAACCTATACTTTGAGTCAAACATGAACCTGTTGTTTGAAACCAGGTCAAACAGGAACTTAAACTTCGAGTCAAACATGAACCCGTTGTTTGAAACCCAGGTCAAACATGAACTTAAACTTCGAGTCAAACTTGAACCCGTTGTTTAAAACCCAGGTCAAACATGAACCTAAACTTCGAGTCAAACTTGAACCCGTTGTTTGAAACCTGGTCAAACATGAACCTAAACTTCGAGTCAAACTTGAACCCTTTGTTTGAAACCAGGCCAAACATGAACCTAAACTTCGAGTCAAACTTGAACCAGTTGTTTGAAACCAGGTCAAACATGAACCTAAACTTCGAGTCAAACTTGAACCCGTTGTTTGAAACCCGGTCAAATATGAACCTAAACTTCCAGTCAAACTTGAACCAGTTATTTGAAACCAGGTCAAACATGAACCTAAACTTCGAGTAAAACTTGAACCAGTTGTTTGAAACCAGGTCAAACATGAACCTAAACTTCGAGTCAAACTTGAACCCGTTTGTTTGAAACCAGGTCAAACATGAACCTAAACTTCGAGTCAAACTTGAACTAGTTGTTTGAAACCAGGTCAAACATGAACCTAAACTTCGAGTCAAACTTGAACCAGTTGTTTGAAACCAGGTCAAACATGAACCTAAACTTTGAGTCAAACTTGAACCCGTTGTTTGAAACCAGGTCAAACCTGAACCTAAACGTCGAGTCAAACTTGAACCCGTTGTTTGAAACCAGGTCAAACATGAACCTAAACTTTGAGTCAAACTTGAACCCGTTGTTTGAAACCCGGTCAAACATGAATCTAAACCTCGAGTCAAACATGAACCTGTTGCTTAAAACCCAGGTCAAACATGAACTTAAACTTCGAGTCAAACTTGAACCCGTTGTTTAAAACCCAGGTCAAACATGAACCTAAACTTCGAGTCAAATTTGAACCTGTTGTTTGAACCCAGGTCAAACATGAACCTAAACTTCGAGTCAAACTTGAACCCATTGTATGAACCGAGGTTAAACATGAACGTAAACTTCGAGTCAAACTTGAACCCGTTGTTTGAACCCAGGTCAAACATGAACCTAAACTTTGAGTCAAACATGAACCCTTTGCTTGAAATCCAGGTCAAACATGAACCTAAACTTCGAGTCAAACATGAACTTGTTATTTGAAACCAGGTCAAACATGAACTTAAACTTCGAGTCAAACATGAACCCGTTGTTTGAAACCCAGGTCAAACATGAACTTAAACTTCGAGTCAAACTTGAACCCGTTGTTTGAAACCCAGGTCAAACATGAACTTAAACTTCGAGTCAAACTTGAACCCGTTGTTTGACACCAGGTCAAACATGAACCTAAACTTCGAGTCAAACTTGAACCCGTTGTTTGAAACCAGGTCAAACATGAATCTAAACTTCGAGTCAAACTTGAACCCGTTGTTTGAAACCAGGTCAAACATGAATCTAAACTTAGAGTCAAACTTGAACCCGTTGATTGAAACCAGGTCAAACATGAACCCAAACTTCGAGTCAAACTTGAACCCGTTGATTGAAACTAGGTCAAACATGAACCTAAACTTCGAGTCAAACTTGAACCCGTTGTTTTAAACCCAGGTCAAACATGAACCTAAACTTCGGGTCAAACTTGAACCTGTTGTTTGAACCCAGGTCAAACATGAACCTATACTTCGAGTCAAACTTGAACCCGTTGTTTGAACCGAGGTCAAACATGAACGTAAACTTCGAGTCAAACTTGAACCCGTTGTTTGAACCCAGGTCAAACATGAACCTAAACTTTGAGTCAAACATGAACCCGTTGCTTGAAACCCAGGTCAAACATGAACCTAAACTTCGAGTCAAACATGAACCCGTTGCTTGAAACCCAGGTCAAACATGAACCTAAACTTCGAGTCAAACTTGAACCCGTTGTTTGAAACCCAGGTCAAACATGAACCTAAACTTCGATTAAAACTTGAACCCGTTGTTTGAAACCCAGGTCAAACATGAACCTAAACATCGAGTCAAACTTGAACCCATTGTTTGAAACCCGGTCAAACATGAACCTAAACATCGAGTCAAACTTGAACCAGTTATTTGAAACCCGGTCAAACATGAACCTAAACTTCGAGTCAAACTTGAACCAGTTGTTTGAAACCCGGTCAAACATGAACCTAAACTTCGCGTCAAACTTGAACAAATTGTTTGAAACCAGGTCAAAGATGAACCTAAACTTCGAGTCAAACTTGAACCCGTTTGTTTAAAACCAGGTCAAACATGAACCTAAACTTCGAGTCAAACTTGAACCCGTTGTTTGAAACCAGGTCAAACATGAACCTAAACTTCGAGTCAAACTTGAACCCGTTGTTTGAAACAAGGTCAAACCTGAACCTATACTTCAAGTCAAACTTGAACCCGTTGTTTGAAACAAGGTCAAACATGAACCTAAACTTCGAGTCAAACTTGAACCCGTTGTTTGAAACCAGGTCAAACATGAATCTAAACTTCGAGTCAAACTTGAACCCGTTGTTTGAAACCAGGTCAAACATGAATCTAAACTTAGAGTCAAACTTGAACCCGTTGTTTGAAACCAGGTCAAACATGAACCTAAACTTCGAGTAAAACTTGAACTCGTTGATTGAAACCATGTCAAACATGAACCAAAACTTCGAGTCAAACTTGAACCCGTTGTTTGAAACCCAGGTAAAACATGAACCTATACTTTGAGTCAAACATGAACCTGTTGTTTGAAACCAGGTCAAACATGAACTTAAACTTCGAGTCAAACATGAACCCGTTGTTTGAAACCCAGGTCAAACATGAACTTAAACTTCGAGTCAAACTTGAACCCGTTGTTTAAAACCCAGGTCAAACATGAACCTAAACTTCGAGTCAAACTTGAACCCGTTGTTTGAAACCCGGTCAAACATGAACCTAAACTTCGAGTCAAACTCGAACCCGTTGTTTGAAACCAGGCCAAACATGAACCTAAACTTCGAGTCAAACTTGAACCAGTTGTTTGAAACCAGGTCAAACATGAACCTAAACTTCGAGTCAAACTTGAACCCGTTGTTTGAAACCCGGTCAAATATGAACCTAAACTTCTAGTCAAACTTGAACCAGTTATTTGAAACCAGGTCAAACATGAACCTAAACTTCGAGTCAAACTTGAACCAGTTGTTTGAAACCAGGTCAAACATGAACCTAAACTTCGAGTCAAACTTGAACCCGTTTGTTTGAAACCAGGTCAAACATGAACCTAAACTTCGAGTCAAACTTGAACCCGTTGTTTGAAACCAGGTCAAACATGAACCTAAACTTCGAGTCAAAGTTGAACCAGTTGTTTAAAACCAGGTCAAACATGAACCTAAACTTTGAGTCAAACTTGAACCCGTTGTTTGAAACCAGGTCAAACATGAACCTAAACTTCTAGTCAAACTTGAACTCGTTGTTTGAAACCAGGTCAAACATGAACCTAAACTTCGAGTCAAACTTGAACCCGTTGTTTGAAACCCGGTCAAACATGAATCTAAACTTCGAGTCAAACATGATCCAGTTGCTTAAAACCCAGGTCAAACATGAACTTAATCTTCGAGTCAAACTTGAACCCGTTGTTTGAAACCCAGGTCAAACATGAACTTAAACTTTGAGTCAAACTTGAACCCGTTGTTTGAAACCCAGGTCAAACATGAACCTAAACTTCGAGTCAAATTTGAACCCGTTGTTTGAAACCCAGGTCAAACATGAACCTAAACTTCGAGTCAAACTTGAACTCGTTGATTGAAACCAGGTCAAACATGAACCAAAACTTCGAGTCAAACTTGAACCCGTTGTTTGAAACCCAGGTAAAACATGAACCTATACTTTGAGTCAAACATGAACCTGTTGTTTGAAACCAGGTCAAACAGGAACTTAAACTTTGAGTCAAACATGAACCCGTTGTTTGAAACCCAGGTCAAACATGAACTTAAACTTCGAGTCAAACTTGAACCCGTTGTTTAAAACCCAGGTCAAACATGAACCTAAACTTCGAGTCAAACTTGAACCCGTTGTTTGAAACCTGGTCAAACATGAACCTAAACTTCGAGTCAAACTTGAACCCTTTGTTTGAAACCAGGCCAAACATGAACCTAAACTTCGAGTCAAACTTGAACCAGTTGTTTGAAACCAGGTCAAACATGAACCTAAACTTCGAGTCAAACTTGAACCCGTTGTTTGAAACCCGGTCAAATATGAACCTAAATTTCCAGTCAAACTTGAACCAGTTATTTGAAACCAGGTCAAACATGAACCTAAACTTCGAGTAAAACTTGAACCAGTTGTTTGAAACCAGGTCAAACATGAACCTAAACTTCGAGTCAAACTTGAACCCGTTTGTTTGAAACCAGGTCAAACATGAACCTAAACTTCGAGTCAAACTTGAACTAGTTGTTTGAAACCAGGTCAAACATGAACCTAAACTTCGAGTCAAACTTGAACCAGTTGTTTGAAACCAGGTCAAACATGAACCTAAACTTTGAGTCAAACTTGAACCCGTTGTTTGAAACCAGGTCAAACCTGAACCTAAACGTCGAGTCAAACTTGAACCCGTTGTTTGAAACCAGGTCAAACATGAACCTAAACTTTGAGTCAAACTTGAACCCGTTGTTTGAAACCCGGTAAAACATGAATCTAAACTTCGAGTCAAACATGAACCTGTTGCTTAAAACCCAGGTCAAACATGAACTTAAACTTCGAGTCAAACTTGAACCCGTTGTTTAAAACCCAGGTCAAACATGAACCTAAACTTCGAGTCAAATTTGAACCTGTTGTTTGAACCCAGGTCAAACATGAACCTAAACTTCGAGTCAAACTTGAACCCATTGTATGAACCGAGGTTAAACATGAACGTAAACTTCGAGTCAAACTTGAACCCGTTGTTTGAACCCAGGTCAAACATGAACCTAAACTTTGAGTCAAACATGAACCCTTTGCTTGAAACCCAGGTCAAACATGAACCTAAACTTCGAGTCAAACATGAACTTGTTGTTTGAAACCAGGTCAAACATGAACTTAAACTTCGAGTCAAACATGAACCCGTTGTTTGAAACCCAGGTCAAACATGAACTTAAACTTCGAGTCAAACTTGAACCCGTTGTTTGAAACCCAGGTCAAACATGAACCTAAACTTCGAGTCAAACTTGAACCCGTTGTTTGACACCAGGTCAAACATGAACCTAAACTTCGAGTCAAACTTGAACCCGTTGTTTGAAACCAGGTCAAACATGAACCTAAACTTCGAGTCAAACTTGAACCCGTTGTTTGAAACCAGGTAAAACATGAACCTAAACTTCGAGTCAAACTTGAACCCGTTGTTTGAAACCCGGTCAAACATGAACCTAAACTTCGAGTCAAACTTGAACCAGTTGTTTGTAACCAGGTGAAACATGAACCTAAACTTCGAGTCAAACTTGAACCAGTTGTTTGAAACCAGGTCAAACATGAACCTAAACTT
Source organism: Lathyrus tuberosus (assembly GCA_022829125.1). Classification (NCBI taxonomy): domain Eukaryota; kingdom Viridiplantae; phylum Streptophyta; class Magnoliopsida; order Fabales; family Fabaceae; genus Lathyrus; species Lathyrus tuberosus. Next base: position 21,350,981 of record JALAZF010000030.1, read on the forward strand.
CGAGTCAAACTTGAACCCGTTTGTTTTAAACCAGGTCAAACATGAACCTAAACTTCGAGTCAAACTTGAACCCGTTGTTTGAAACCAGGTCAAACATGAACCTAAACTTCGAGTCAAACTTGAACCCGTTGTTTGAAACAAGGTAAAACATGAACCTAAACTTCGAGTCAAACTTGAACCCGTTGTTTGAAACAAGGTCAAACATGAACCTAAACTTCGAGTCAAACTTTAACCCGTTGTTTGAAACCAGGTCAAACATGAATCTAAACTTCGAGTCAAACTTGAACCCGTTGTTTGAAACCAGGTCAAACATGAATCTAAACTTAGAGTCAAACTTGAACCCGTTGTTTGAAACCAGGTCAAACATGAACCTAAACTTTGAGTCAAACTTGAACTCGTTGATTGAAACCAGGTCAAACATGAACCAAAACTTCGAGTCCTACTTGAACCCGTTGTTTGAAACCCAGGTAAAACATGAACCTATACTTCGAGTCAAACATGAACCTGTTGTTTGAAACCAGGTCAAACATGAACTTAAACTTCGAGTCAAACATGAACCCATTGTTTGAAACCCAGGTTAAACATGAACTTAAACTTTGAGTCAAACTTGAACTCGTTGTTTGAAACCCAAGTCAAACATGAACCTAAACTTCGAGTCAAACTTGAACCCGTTGTTTGAAACAAGGTCAAACATGAACCTAAACTTCGAGTCAAACTTGAACCCGTTGTTTGAAACCAGGTCAAACATGAACCTAAACTTCGGGTCAAACTTGAACCCGTTGTTTGAAACCAGGTCAAACATGAACCTAAACTTCGAGTCAAACTTGAACCCGTTGTTTGAAACCCGGTCAAACATGAACCTAAACTTCGAGTCAAACTTGAACCAGTTGTTTGAAACCAGGTCAAACATGAACCTAAACTTCGAGTCAAACTTGAACCATGTGTTTGAAACCAGGTCAAACATGAACCTAAACTTCGAGTCAAACTTGAACCCGTTTGTTTGAAACCAGGTCAAACATGAACCTAAACTTCGAGTCAAACTTGAACCCGTTGTTTGAAACCAGGTCAAACATGAACCTAAACTTTGAGTCAAACTTGAACCCGTTGTTTGAAACCAGGTCAAACATGAACCTAAACTTCGAGTCAAACTTGAATCAGTTGTTTGAAACCAGGTCAAACATGAACCTAAACTTCGAGTCAAACTTGAACCCGTTGTTTGAAACCCAGTCAAACATGAATCTAAACTTCGTGTCAAACATGAACCTATTGCTTGAAACCCAGGTCAAACATGAACTTAATCTTTGAGGTAAACTTGAACACGTTGTTTGAAACCCAGGTCAAACATGAACTTAAACTTCGAGTCAAACTTGAACCCGTTGTTTGAAACCCAGGTCAAACATGAACCTAAACTTCGAGTCAAATTTGAACCCGTTGTTTGAAACCCAGGCAAACATGAACCTAAACTTCGAGTCAAACTTGAACCCATTGTTTGAAACTAGGTCAAACATGAACCTAAACTTCGAGTCAAACTTGAACCCGTTGTTTGAAACCAGGTCAAACATGAACCTAAACTTCGAGTCAATCTTGAACCCGTTGTTTGAAATAAGGTCAAATATGAACCTAAACTTCGAGTTAAACTTGAACCCGTTGTTTGAAACCAGGTCAAACATGAACCTAAACTTCCAGTCAAACTTGAACCCGTTTGTTTGAAACCAGGTCAAACATGAACCTAAACTTCGAGTCAAACATGAACCCGTTGTTTGAAACCAGGTCAAACATGAACCTAAACTTCGAGTCAAACTTGAACCCGTTGTTTGAAACCAGATCAAACATGAACCTAAACTTCGAGTCATACTTGAACCCGTTGTTTGAAACCAGGTCAAACATGAACCTAAACTTCGAGTCAAACTTGAACCCGTTGTTTGAAACCAGTTCAAACATGAACCTAAACTTCGAGTCAAACTTGAACCCATTGTTTGAAACCAGGTCAAACATGAACCTAAACTTCGAGTCAAACTTGAACCCGTTGATTGAAACTAGGTCAAACATGAACCTAAACTTCGAGTCAAACTTGAACCCGTTGTTTGAAACCCAGGTCAAACATGAACCTAAACTTCGAGTCAAACTTGAACCTGTTGTTTGAACCCAGGTCAAATATGAACCTAAACTTCGAGTCAAACTTGAACCCGTTGTTTGAACCGAGGTCAAACATGAACGTAAACTTCGAGTCAAACTTGAACCCGTTGTTTGAACCCAGGTCAAACATGAACCTAAACTTTGAGTCAAACATGAAACCGTTGCTTGAAACCCAGGTCAAACATGAACCTAAACTTCGAGTCAAACATGAACCCGTTGCTTGAAACCCAGGTCAAACATGAACCTAAACTTCGAGTCAAACTTGAACCCATTGTTTGAAACCTAGGTCAAACATGAACCTAAACTTCGATTAAAACTTGAACCCGTTGTTTGAAACCCAGGTCAAACATGAACCTAAACATCGAGTCAAACTTGAACCCATTGTTAGAAACCCGGTCAAACATGAACCTAAACATCGAGTCAAACTTGAACCAGTTATTTGAAACCCGGTCAAACATGAACCTAAACTTCGAGTCAAACTTGAACCAGTTGTTTGAAACCCGGTCAAACATGAACCTAAACTTTGCGTCAAACTTGAACAAATTGTTTGAAACCAGGTCAAAGATGAACCTAAACTTCGAGTCAAACTTGAACCCGTTTGTTTAAAACCAGGTCAAACATGAACCTAAACTTCGAGTCAAACTTGAACCCGTTGTTTGAAACTAGGTCAAACATGAACCTAAACTTCGCGTCAAACTTGAACCCGTTGTTTGAAACCAGGTCAAACATGAACCTAAACTTCGAGTCAAACTTGAACCCGTTGTTTGAAACCAGGTCAAACATGAACCTAAACTTTGAGTTAAACTTGAACCCGTTGTTTGAAACCAGGTCAAACATGAACCTAAACTTCGAGTCAATCTTGAATCAGTTGTTTGAAACCAGGTCAAACATGAACCTAAACTTCGAGTCAAACTTGAACCCGTTGTTTGAAACCCAGTCAAACATGAATCTAAACTTCGTGTCAAACATGAACCTATTGCTTGAAACCCAGGTCAAACATGAACTTAATCTTTGAGGTAAACTTGAACACGTTGTTTGAAACCCAGGTCAAACATGAACTTAAACTTCGAGTCAAACTTGAACCCGTTGTTTGAAACCCAGGTCAAACATGAACCTAAACTTCGAGTCAAATTTGAACCCGTTGTTTGAAACCCAGGCAAACATGAACCTAAACTTCGAGTCAAACTTGAACCCATTGTTTGAAACTAGGTCAAACATGAACCTAAACTTCGAGTCAAACTTGAACCCGTTGTTTGAAACCAGGTCAAACATGAACCTAAACTTCGAGTCAATCTTGAACCCGTTGTTTGAAATCAGGTCAAATATGAACCTAAACTTCGAGTTAAACTTGAACCCGTTGTTTGAAACCAGGTCAAACATGAACCTAAACTTCCAGTCAAACTTGAACCCGTTTGTTTGAAACCAGGTCAAACATGAACCTAAACTTCGAGTCAAACATGAACCCGTTGTTTGAAACCAGGTCAAACATGACCTAAACTTCGAGTCAAACTTGAACCCGTTGTTTGAAACCAGGTCAAACATGAACCTAAACTTCGAGTCATACTTGAACCCGTTGTTTGAAACCAGGTCAAACATGAACCTAAACTTCGAGTCAAACTTGAACCCGTTGTTTGAAACCAGTTCAAACATGAACCTAAACTTCGAGTCAAACTTGAACCCATTGTTTGAAACCAGGTCAAACATGAACCTAAACTTCGAGTCAAACTTGAACCCGTTGATTGAAACCAGGTCAAACATGAACCCAAACTTCGAGTCAAACTTGAACCCGTTGATTGAAACTAGGTCAAACATGAACCTAAACTTCGAGTCAAACTTGAACCCGTTGTTTGAAACCCAGGTCAAACATGAACCTAAACTTCAAGTCAAACTTGAACCTGTTGTTTGAACCCAAGTCAAATATGAACCTAAACTTCGAGTCAAACTTGAACCCGTTGTTTGAACCGAGGTCAAACATGAACGTAAACTTCGAGTCAAACTTGAACCCGTTGTTTGAACCCAGGTCAAACATGAACCTAAACTTCGAGTCAAACTTGAACCCGTTGTTTAAAACCAGGTCAAACATGAACCTAAACTTTGAGTCAAACTTGAACCCGTTGTTTGAAACCAGGTCAAACATGAACCTAAACTTCGAGTCAAACTTGAACCCGTTGTTTGAAACCAGGTCAAACATGAACCTAAACTTCGAGTCAAACTTGAACCCGTTGTTTGAAACCCAGTCAAACATGAATCTAAACTTCGTGTCAAACATGAACCTATTGCTTGAAACCCAGGTCAAACATGAACTTAATCTTTGAGGTAAACTTGAACCCGTTGTTTGAAACCCAGGTAAAACATGAACTTAAACTTCGAGTCAAACTTGAACCCGTTGTTTGAAACCAAGGTCAAACATGAACCTAAACTTCGAGTCAAATTTGAACCCGTTGTTTGAAACCCAGGTCAAACATGAACCTAAACTTCGAGTCAAACTTGAACCCGTTGTTTGAAACCAGGTCAAACATGAACCTAAACTTCGAGTCAAACTTGAACCCGTTGTTTGAAACCAGCTCAAACATGAACCTAAACTTCGAGTCAAACTTGAACCCGTTGTTTGAAATCAGGTCAAATATGAACCTAAACTTCGAGTTAAACTTGAACCCGTTGTTTGAAACCAGGTCAAACATGAACCTTAACTTCCAGTCAAACTTGAACCCGTTTGTTTGAAACCAGGTCAAACATGAACCTAAACTTCGAGTCAAACATGAACCCGTTGTTTGAAACCAGGTCAAACATGAACCTAAACTTCGAGTCAAACTAGAACCCGTTGTTTGAAACCAGGTCAAACATGAACCTAAACTTCGAGTCATACTTGAACCCGTTGTTTGAAACCAGGTCAAACATGAACCTAAACTTTGAGTCAAACTTGAACCCGTTGTTTAAAACTAGGTCAAACATGAACGTAAACTTCGAGTCAAACTTGAACCCGTTGTTTGAAACCAGTTCAAACATGAACCTAAACTTCGAGTCAAACTTGAACCCGTTGATTGAAACCAGGTCAAACATGAACCCAAACTTCGAGTCAAACTTGAACCCGTTGATTGAAACTAGGTCAAACATGAACCTAAACTTCGAGTCAAACTTGAACCCGTTGTTTTAAACCCAGGTCAAACATGAACCTAAACTTTGGGTCAAACTTGAACCTGTTGTTTGAACCCAGGTCAAACATGAACCTATACTTCGAGTCAAACTTGAACCCGTTGTTTGAACCGAGGTCAAACATGAACGTAAACTTCGAGTCAAACTTGAACCCGTTGTTTGAACCCAGGTCAAACATGAACCTAAACTTTGAGTCAAACATGAACCCGTTGCTTGAAACCCAGGTCAAACATGAACCTAAACTTCGAGTCAAACATGAACCCGTTGCTTGAAACCCAGGTCAAACATGAACCTAAACTTCGAGTCAAACTTGAACCCGTTGTTTGAAACCCAGGTCAAACATGAACCTAAACTTCTATTAAAACTTGAACCCGTTGTTTGAAACCCAGGTCAAACATGAACCTAAACATCGAGTCAAACTTGAACCCATTGTTTGAAACCCGGTCAAACATGAACCTAAACATCGAGTCAAACTTGAACCAGTTATTTGAAACCCGGTCAAACATGAACCTAAACTTCGAGTCAAACTTGAACCAGTTGTTTGAAACCCGGTCAAACATGAACCTAAACTTCGCGTCAAACTTGAACAAATTGTTTGAAACCAGGTCAAAGATGAACCTAATCTTCGAGTCAAACTTGAACCCGTTTGTTTAAAACCAGGTCAAACATGAACCTAAACTTCGAGTCAAACTTGAACCCGTTGTTTGAAACCAGGTCAAACATGAACCTAAACTTCGAGTCAAACTTGAACCCGTTGTTTGAAACAAGGTCAAACCTGAACCTATACTTCAAGTCAAACTTGAACCCGTTGTTTGAAACAAGGTCAAACATGAACCTAAACTTCGAGTCAAACTTGAACCCGTTGTTTGAAACCAGGTCAAACATGAATCTAAACTTCGAGTCAAACTTGAACCCGTTGTTTGAAACCAGGTCAAACATGAATCTAAACTTAGAGTCAAACTTGAACCCGTTGTTTGAAACCAGGTCAAACATGAACCTAAACTTCGAGTAAAACTTGAACTCGTTGATTGAAACCATGTCAAACATGAACCAAAACTTCGAGTCAAACTTGAACCCGTTGTTTGAAACCCAGGTAAAACATGAACCTATACTTTGAGTCAAACATGAACCTGTTGTTTGAAACCAGGTCAAACATGAACTTAAACTTCGAGTCAAACATGAACCCGTTATTTGAAACCCAGGTCAAACATGAACTTAAACTTCGAGTCAAACTTGAACCCGTTGTTTAAAACCCAGGTCAAACATGAACCTAAACTTCGAGTCAAACTTGAACCCGTTGTTTGAAACCCGGTCAAACATGAACCTAAACTTCGAGTCAAACTCGAACCCGTTGTTTGAAACCAGGCCAAACATGAACCTAAACTTCGAGTCAAACTTGAACCAGTTGTTTGAAACCAGGTCAAACATGAACCTAAACTTCGAGTCAAACTTGAACTCGTTGTTTGAAACCCGGTCAAATATGAACCTAAACTTCGAGTCAAACTTGAACCAGTTATTTGAAACCAGGTCAAACATGAACCTAAACTTCGAGTCAAACTTGAACCAGTTGTTTGAAACCAGGTCAAACATGAACCTAAACTTCGAGTCAAACTTGAACCCGTTTGTTTGAAACCAGGTCAAACATGAACCTAAACTTCGAGTCAAACTTGAACCAGTTGTTTGAAACCAGGTCAAACATGAACCTAAACTTTGAGTCAAACTTGAACCCGTTGTTTGAAACCAGGTCAAACATGAACCTAAACTTCTAGTCAAACTTGAACCCGTTGTTTGAAACCAGGTCAAACATGAACCTAAACTTCGAGTCAAACTTGAACCCGTTGTTTGAAACCCGGTCAAACATGAATCTAAACTTCGAGTCAAACATGATCCAGTTGCTTAAAACCCAGGTCAAACATGAACTTAATCTTCGAGTCAAACTTGAACCCGTTGTTTGAAACCCAGGTCAAACATGAACTTAAACTTTGAGTCAAACTTGAACCCGTTGTTTGAAACCCAGGTCAAACATGAACCTAAACTTCGAGTCAAATTTGAACCCGTTGTTTCAAACCCAGGTCAAACATGAACCTAAACTTCGAGTCAAACTTGAACTCGTTGATTGAAACCAGGTCAAACATGAACCAAAACTTCGAGTCAAACTTGAACCCGTTGTTTGAAACCCAGGTAAAACATGAACCTATACTTTGAGTCAAACATGAACCTGTTGTTTGAAACCAGGTCAAACAGGAACTTAAACTTCGAGTCAAACATGAACCCGTTGTTTGAAACCCAGGTCAAACATGAACTTAAACTTCGAGTCAAACTTGAACCCGTTGTTTAAAACCCAGGTCAAACATGAACCTAAACTTCGAGTCAAACTTGAACCCGTTGTTTGAAACCTGGTCAAACATGAACCTAAACTTCGAGTCAAACTTGAACCCTTTGTTTGAAACCAGGCCAAACATGAACCTAAACTTCGAGTCAAACTTGAACCAGTTGTTTGAAACCAGGTCAAACATGAACCTAAACTTCGAGTCAAACTTGAACCCGTTGTTTGAAACCCGGTCAAATATGAACCTAAACTTCCAGTCAAACTTGAACCAGTTATTTGAAACCAGGTCAAACATGAACCTAAACTTCGAGTAAAACTTGAACCAGTAGTTTGAAACCAGGTCAAACATGAACCTAAACTTTGAGTCAAACTTGAACCCGTTTGTTTGAAACCAGGTCAAACATGAACCTAAACTTCGAGTCAAACTTGAACTAGTTGTTTGAAACCAGGTCAAACATGAACCTAAACTTCGAGTCAAACTTGAACCAGTTGTTTGAAACCAGGTCAAACATGAACCTAAACTTTGAGTCAAACTTGAACCCGTTGTTTGAAACCAGGTCAAACCTGAACCTAAACGTCGAGTCAAACTTGAACCCGTTGTTTGAAACCAGGTCAAACATGAACCTAAACTTTGAGTCAAACTTGAACCCGTTGTTTGAAACCCGGTCAAACATGAATCTAAACTTTGAGTCAAACTTGAACCCGTTGTTTGAAACCAGGTCAAACCTGAACCTAAACGTCGAGTCAAACTTGAACCCGTTTGTTTGAAACCAGGTCAAACATGAACCTAAACTTCGAGTCAAACTTGAACTAGTTGTTTGAAACCAGGTCAAACATGAACCTAAACTTCGAGTCAAACTTGAACCAGTTGTTTGAAACCAGGTCAAACATGAACCTAAACTTTGAGTCAAACTTGAACCCGTTGTTTGAAACCAGGTCAAACCTGAACCTAAACGTCGAGTCAAACTTGAACCCGTTGTTTGAAACCCAGGTCAAACATGAACTTAAACTTTGAGTCAAACTTGAACCCGTTGTTTGAAACCCAGGTCAAACATGAACCTAAATTTCGAGTCAAATTTGAACCCGTTGTTTGAAACCCAGGTCAAACATGAACCTAAACTTCGAGTCAAACTTGAACTCGTTGATTGAAACCAGGTCAAACATGAACCAAAACTTCGAGTCAAACTTGAACCCGTTGTTTGAAACCCAGGTAAAACATGAACCTATACTTTGAGTCAAACATGAACCTGTTGTTTGAAACCAGGTCAAACAGGAACTTAAACTTCGAGTCAAACATGAACCCGTTGTTTGAAACCCAGGTCAAACATGAACTTAAACTTCGAGTCAAACTTGAACCCGTTGTTTAAAACCCAGGTCAAACATGAACCTAAACTTCGAGTCAAACTTGAACCCGTTGTTTGAAACCTGGTCAAACATGAACCTAAACTTCGAGTCAAACTTGAACCCTTTGTTTGAAACCAGGCCAAACATGAACCTAAACTTCGAGTCAAACTTGAACCCGTTGTTTGAAACCCAGGTCAAACATGAACCTAAACTTCGAGTCAAACTTGAACCCGTTGTTTGAAACCAGGTCAAACATGTACCTAAACTTCGAGTCAAACTTGAACCCGTTGTTTGAAACCAGGTCAAACATGAACCTAAACTTCGAGTCAAACTTGAACCCGTTGTTTGAAACCAGGTAAAACATGAACCTAAACTTCGAGTCAAACTTGAACCCGTTGTTTGAAACCCGGTCAAACATGAACCTAAACTTCGAGTCAAACTTGAACCAGTTGTTTGAAACCAGGTGAAACATGAACCTAAACTTCGAGTCAAACTTGAACCAGTTGTTTGAAACCAGGTCAAACATGAACCTAAACTTCGAGTCAAACTTGAACCCGTTTGTTTTAAACCAGGTCAAACATGAACCTAAACTTCGAGTCAAACTTGAACCCGTTGTTTGAAACCAGGTCAAACATGAACCTAAACTTCGAGTCAAACTTGAACCCGTTGTTTGAAACAAGGTAAAACATGAACCTAAACTTCGAGTCAAACTTGAACCCGTTGTTTGAAACAAGGTCAAACATGAACCTAAACTTCGAGTCAAACTTTAACCCGTTGTTTGAAACCAGGTCAAACATGAATCTAAACTTCGAGTCAAACTTGAACCCGTTGTTTGAAACCAGGTCAAACACGAATCTAAACTTAGAGTCAAACTTGAACCCGTTGTTTGAAACCAGGTCAAACATGAACCTAAACTTTGAGTCAAACTTGAACTCGTTGATTGAAACCAGGTCAAACATGAACCAAAACTTCGAGTCAAACTTGAACCCGTTGTTTGAAACCCAGGTAAAACATGAACCTATACTTCGAGTCAAACATGAACCTGTTGGTTGAAACCAGGTCAAACATGAACTTAAACTTCGAGTCAAACATGAACCCATTGTTTGAAACCCAGGTTAAACATGAACTTAAACTTTGAGTCAAACTTGAACTCGTTGTTTGAAACCCAAGTCAAACATGAACCTAAACTTCGAGTCAAACTTGAACCCGTTGTTTGAAACAAGGTCAAACATGAACCTAAACTTCGAGTCAAACTTGAACCCGTTGTTTGAAACCAGGTCAAACATGAACCTAAACTTCGAGTCAAACTTGAACCCGTTGTTTGAAACCCGGTCAAACATGAACCTAAACTTCGAGTCAAACTTGAACCAGTTGTTTGAAACCAGGTCAAAGATGAACCTAAACTTCGAGTCAAACTTGAACCAGTTGTTTGAAACCAGGTCAAACATGAACCTAAACTTCGAGTCAAACTTGAACCCGTTGTTTGAAACCCAGTCAAACATGAATCTAAACTTCGTGTCAAACATGAACCTATTGCTTGAAACCCAGGTCAAACATGAACTTAAACTTCGAGTCAAACTTGAACCCGTTGTTTAAAACCCAGGTCAAACATGAACCTAAACTTCGAGTCAAATTTGAACCTGTTGTTTGAACCCAGGTCAAACATGAACCTAAACTTCGAGTCAAACTTGAACCCATTGTATGAACCGAGGTTAAACATGAACGTAAACTTCGAGTCAAACTTGAACCCGTTGTTTGAACCCAGGTCAAACATGAACCTAAACTTTGAGTCAAACATGAACCCTTTGCTTGAAACCCAGGTCAAACATGAACCTAAACTTCGAGTCAAACATGAACTTGTTGTTTGAAACCAGGTCAAACATGAACTTAAACTTCGAGTCAAACATGAACCCGTTGTTTGAAACCCAGGTCAAACATGAACTTAAACTTCGAGTCAAACTTGAACCCGTTGTTTGAAACCCAGGTCAAACATGAACCTAAACTTCGAGTCAAACTTGAACCCGTTGTTTGAAACCAGGTCAAACATGTACCTAAACTTCGAGTCAAACTTGAACCCGTTGTTTGAAACCAGGTCAAACATGAACCTAAACTTCGAGTCAAACTTGAACCCGTTGTTTGAAACCAGGTAAAACATGAACCTAAACTTCGAGTCAAACTTGAACCCGTTGTTTGAAACCCGGTCAAACATGTACCTAAACTTCGAGTCAAACTTGAACCAGTTGTTTGAAACCAGGTGAAACATGAACCTAAACTTCGAGTCAAACTTGAACCAGTTGTTTGAAACCAGGTCAAACATGAACCTAAACTTCGAGTCAAACTTGAACCCGTTTGTTTTAAACCAGGTCAAACATGAACCTAAACTTCGAGTCAAACTTGAACCCGTTGTTTGAAACCAGGTCAAACATGAACCTAAACTTCGAGTCAAACTTGAACCCGTTGTTTGAAACAAGGTAAAACATGAACCTAAACTTCGAGTCAAACTTGAACCCGTTGTTTGAAACAAGGTCAAACATGAACCTAAACTTCGAGTCAAACTTTAACCCGTTGTTTGAAACCAGGTCAAACATGAATCTAAACTTCGAGTCAAACTTGAACCCGTTGTTTGAAACCAGGTCAAACACGAATCTAAACTTAGAGTCAAACTTGAACCCGTTGTTTGAAACCAGGTCAAACATGAACCTAAACTTTGAGTCAAACTTGAACTCGTTGATTGAAACCAGGTCAAACATGAACCAAAACTTCGAGTCAAACTTGAACCCGTTGTTTGAAACCCAGGTAAAACATGAACCTATACTTCGAGTCAAACATGAACCTGTTGGTTGAAACCAGGTCAAACATGAACTTAAACTTCGAGTCAAACATGAACCCATTGTTTGAAACCCAGGTTAAACATGAACTTAAACTTTGAGTCAAACTTGAACTCGTTGTTTGAAACCCAAGTCAAACATGAACCTAAACTTCGAGTCAAACTTGAACCCGTTGTTTGAAACAAGGTCAAACATGAACCTAAACTTCGAGTCAAACTTGAACCCGTTGTTTGAAACCAGGTCAAACATGAACCTAAACTTCGAGTCAAACTTGAACCCGTTGTTTGAAACCAGGTCAAACATGAACCTAAACTTCGAGTCAAACTTGAACCCGTTGTTTGAAACCCGGTCAAACATGAACCTAAACTTCGAGTCAAACTTGAACCAGTTGTTTGAAACCAGGTCAAAGATGAACCTAAACTTCGAGTCAAACTTGAACCAGTTGTTTGAAACCAGGTCAAACATGAACCTAAACTTCGAGTCAAACTTGAACCCGTTTGTTTGAAACCAGGTCAAACATGAACCTAAACTTCGAGTCAAACTTGAACCCGTTGTTTGAAACCAGGTCAAACATGAACCTAAACTTCGAGTCAAACTTGAACCCGTTGTTTGAAACCAGGTCAAACATGAACCTAAACTTTGAGTCAAACTTGAACCCGTTGTTTGAAACCAGGTCAAACATGAACCTAAACTGCGAGTCAAACTTGAATCAGTTGTTTGAAACCAGGTCAAACATGAACCTAAACTTCGAGTCAAACTTGAACCCGTTGTTTGAAACCCAGTCAAACATGAATCTAAACTTCGTGTCAAACATGAACCTATTGCTTGAAACCCAGGTCAAACATGAACTTAATCTTTGAGGTAAACTTGAACACGTTGTTTGAAACCCAGGTCAAACATGAACTTAAACTTCGAGTCAAACTTGAACCCGTTGTTTGAAACCCAGGTCAAACATGAACCTAAACTTCGAGTCAAATTTGAACCCGTTGTTTGAAACCCAGGCAAACATGAACCTAAACTTCGAGTCAAACTTGAACCCATTGTTTGAAACTAGGTCAAACATGAACCTAAACATCGAGTCAAACTTGAACCCGTTGTTTGAAACCAGGTCAAACATGAACCTAAACTTCGAGTCAATCTTGAACCCGTTGTTTGAAATCAGGTCAAATATGAACCTAAACTTCGAGTTAAACTTGAACCCGTTGTTTGAAACCAGGTCAAACATGAACCTAAACTTCCAGTCAAACTTGAACCCGTTTGTTTGAAACCAGGTCAAACATGAACCTAAACTTCGAGTCAAACATGAACCCGTTGTTTGAAACCAGGTTAAACATGAACCTAAACTTCGAGTCAAACTTGAACCCGTTGTTTGAAACCAGATCAAACATGAACCTAAACTTCGAGTCATACTTGAACCCGTTGTTTGAAACCAGGTCAAACATGAACCTAAACTTCGAGTCAAACTTGAACCCGTTGTTTGAAACCAGTTCAAACATGAACCTAAACTTCGAGTCAAACTTGAACCCATTGTTTGAAATCAGGTCAAACATGAACCTAAACTTCGAGTCAAACTTGAACCCGTTGATTGAAACTAGGTCAAACATGAACCTAAACTTCGAGTCAAACTTGAACCCGTTGTTTGAAACCCAGGTCAAACATGAACCTAAACTTCGAGTCAAACTTGAACCTGTTGTTTGAACCCAGGTCAAATATGAACCTAAACTTCGAGTCAAACTTGAACCCGTTGTTTGAACCGAGGTCAAACATGAACGTAAACTTCGAGTCAAACTTGAACCCGTTGTTTGAACCCAGGTCAAACATGAACCTAAACTTTGAGTCAAACATGAAACCGTTGCTTGAAACCCAGGTCAAACATGAACCTAAACTTCGAGTCAAACATGAACCCGTTGCTTGAAACCCAGGTCAAACATGAACCTAAACTTCGAGTCAAACTTGAACCCATTGTTTGAAACCTAGGTCAAACATGAACCTAAACTTCGATTAAAACTTGAACCCGTTGTTTGAAACCCAGGTCAAACATGAACCTAAACATCGAGTCAAACTTGAACCCATTGTTTGAAACCCGGTCAAACATGAACCTAAACATCGAGTCAAACTTGAACCAGTTATTTGAAACCCGGTCAAACATGAACCTAAACTTCGAGTCAAACTTGAACCAGTTGTTTGAAACCCGGTCAAACATGAACCTAAACTTCGCGTCAAACTTGAACAAATTGTTTGAAACCAGGTCAAAGATGAACCTAAACTTCGAGTCAAACTTGAACCCGTTTGTTTAAAACCAGGTCAAACATGAACCTAAACTTCGAGTCAAACTTGAACCCGTTGTTTGAAACCAGGTCAAACATGAACCTAAACTTCGCGTCAAACTTGAACCCGTTGTTTGAAACCAGGTCAAACATGAACCTAAACTTCGAGTCAAACTTGAACCCGTTGTTTGAAACCCAGTCAAACATGAATCTAAACTTCGTGTCAAACATGAACCTATTGCTTGAAACCCAGGTCAAACATGAACTTAATCTTTGAGGTAAACTTGAACACGTTGTTTGAAACCCAGGTCAAACATGAACTTAAACTTCGAGTCAAACTTGAACCCGTTGTTTGAAACCCAGGTCAAACATGACCTAAACTTCGAGTCAAATTTGAACCCGTTGTTTGAAACCCAGGCAAACATGAACCTAAACTTCGAGTCAAACTTGAACCCATTGTTTGAAACTAGGTCAAACATGAACCTAAACATCGAGTCAAACTTGAACCCGTTGTTTGAAACCAGGTCAAACATGAACCTAAACTTCGAGTCAATCTTGAACCCGTTGTTTGAAATCAGGTCAAATATGAACCTAAACTTCGAGTTAAACTTGAACCCGTTGTTTGAAACCAGGTCAAACATGAACCTAAACTTCCAGTCAAACTTGAACCCGTTTGTTTGAAACCAGGTCAAACATGAACCTAAACTTCGAGTCAAACATGAACCCGTTGTTTGAAACCAGGTTAAACATGAACCTAAACTTCGAGTCAAACTTGAACCCGTTGTTTGAAACCAGATCAAACATGAACCTAAACTTCGAGTCATACTTGAACCCGTTGTTTGAAACCAGGTCAAACATGAACCTAAACTTCGAGTCAAACTTGAACCCGTTGTTTGAAACCAGTTCAAACATGAACCTAAACTTCGAGTCAAACTTGAACCCATTGTTTGAAACCAGGTCAAACATGAACCTAAACTTCGAGTCAAACTTGAACCCGTTGATTGAAACTAGGTCAAACATGAACCTAAACTTCGAGTCAAACTTGAACCCGTTGTTTGAAACCCAGGTCAAACATGAACCTAAACTTCGAGTCAAACTTGAACCTGTTGTTTGAACCCAGGTCAAATATGAACCTAAACTTCGAGTCAAACTTGAACCCGTTGTTTGAACCGAGGTCAAACATGAACGTAAACTTCGAGTCAAACTTGAACCCGTTGTTTGAACCCAGGTCAAACATGAACCTAAACTTTGAGTCAAACATGAAACCGTTGCTTGAAACCCAGGTCAAACATGAACCTAAACTTCGAGTCAAACATGAACCCGTTGCTTGAAACCCAGGTCAAACATGAACCTAAACTTCGAGTCAAACTTGAACCCATTGTTTGAAACCTAGGTCAAACATGAACCTAAACTTCGATTAAAACTTGAACCCGTTGTTTGAAACCCAGGTCAAACATGAACCTAAACATCGAGTCAAACTTGAACCCATTGTTTGAAACCCGGTCAAACATGAACCTAAACATCGAGTCAAACTTGAACCATTTATTTGAAACCCGGTCAAACATGAACCTAAACTTCGAGTCAAACTTGAACCAGTTGTTTGAAACCCGGTCAAACATGAACCTAAACTTCGCGTCAAACTTGAACAAATTGTTTGAAACCAGGTCAAAGATGAACCTAAACTTCGAGTCAAACTTGAACCCGTTTGTTTAAAACCAGGTCAAACATGAACCTAAACTTCGAGTCAAACTTGAACCCGTTGTTTGAAACCAGGTCAAACATGAACCTAAACTTCGCGTCAAACTTGAACCCGTTGTTTGAAACCAGGTCAAACATGAACCTAAACTTCGAGTCAAACTTGAACCCGTTGTTTGAAACCAGGTCAAACATGAACCTAAACTTTGAGTTAAACTTGAACCCGTTGTTTGAAACCAGGTCAAACATGAACCTAAACTTCGAGTCAATCTTGAATCAGTTGTTTGAAACCAGGTCAAACATGAACCTAAACTTCGAGTCAAACTTGAACCCGTTGTTTGAAACCCAGTCAAACATGAATCTAAACTTCGTGTCAAACATGAACCTATTGCTTGAAACCCAGGTCAAACATGAACTTAATCTTTGAGGTAAACTTGAACACGTTGTTTGAAACCCAGGTCAAACATGAACTTAAACTTCGAGTCAAACTTGAACCCGTTGTTTGAAACCCAGGTCAAACATGAACCTAAACTTCGAGTCAAATTTGAACCCGTTGTTTGAAACCCAGGCAAACATGAACCTAAACTTCGAGTCAAACTTGAACCCATTGTTTGAAACTAGGTCAAACATGAACCTAAACTTCGAGTCAAACTTGAACCCGTTGTTTGAAACCAGGTCAAACATGAACCTAAACTTCGAGTCAATCTTGAACCCGTTGTTTGAAATCAGGTCAAATATGAACCTAAACTTCGAGTTAAACTTGAACCCGTTGTTTGAAACCAGGTCAAACATGAACCTAAACTTCCAGTCAAACTTGAACCCGTTTGTTTGAAACCAGGTCAAACATGAACCTAAACTTCGAGTCAAACATGAACCCGTTGTTTGAAACCAGGTCAAACATGACCTAAACTTCGAGTCAAACTTGAACCCGTTGTTTGAAACCAGGTCAAACATGAACCTAAACTTCGAGTCATACTTGAACCCGTTGTTTGAAACCAGGTCAAACATGAACCTAAACTTCGAGTCAAACTTGAACCCGTTGTTTGAAACCAGTTCAAACATGAACCTAAACTTCGAGTCAAACTTGAACCCATTGTTTGAAACCAGGTCAAACATGAACCTAAACTTCGAGTCAAACTTGAACCCGTTGATTGAAACCAGGTCAAACATGAACCCAAACTTCGAGTCAAACTTGAACCCGTTGATTGAAACTAGGTCAAACATGAACCTAAACTTCGAGTCAAACTTGAACCCGTTGTTTGAAACCCAGGTCAAACATGAACCTAAACTTCAAGTCAAACTTGAACCTGTTGTTTGAACCCAGGTCAAATATGAACCTAAACTTCGAGTCAAACTTGAACCCGTTGTTTGAACCGAGGTCAAACATGAACGTAAACTTCGAGTCAAACTTGAACCCGTTGTTTGAACCCAGGTCAAACATGAACCTAAACTTTGAGTCAAACATGAAACCGTTGCTTGAAACCCAGGTCAAACATGAACCTAAACTTCGAGTCAAACATGAACCCGTTGCTTGAAACCCAGGTCAAACATGAACCTAAACTTCGAGTCAAACTTGAACCCATTGTTTGAAACCTAGGTCAAACATGAACCTAAACTTCGATTAAAACTTGAACCCGTTGTTTGAAACCCAGGTCAAACATGAACCTAAACATCGAGTCAAACTTGAACCCATTGTTTGAAACCCGGTCAAACATGAACCTAAACATCGAGTCAAACTTGAACCAGTTATTTGAAACCCGGTCAAACATGAACCTAAACTTCGAGTCAAACTTGAACCAGTTGTTTGAAACCCGGTCAAACATGAACCTAAACTTCGCGTCAAACTTGAACAAATTGTTTGAAACCAGGTCAAAGATGAACCTAAACTTCGAGTCAAACTTGAACCCGTTTGTTTAAAACCAGGTCAAACATGAACCTAAACTTCGAGTCAAACTTGAACCCGTTGTTTGAAACCAGGTCAAACATGAACCTAAACTTCGCGTCAAACTTGAACCCGTTGTTTGAAACAAGGTCAAACATGAACCTAAATTTCGAGTCAAACTTGAACCCGTTGTTTGAAACAAGGTCAAACATGAACCTAAACTTCGAGTCAAACTTGAGCCCGTTGTTTGAAACCAGGTCAAACATGAATCTAATCTTCGAGTCAAACTTGAACCCGTTGTTTGAAACCAGGTCAAACATGAATCTAAACTTAGAGTCAAACTTGAACCCGTTGTTTGAAACCAGGTCAAACATGAACCTAAACTTCGAGTCAAACTTGAACTCGTTGATTGAAACCAGGTTAAACATGAACCAAAACTTCGAGTCAAACTTGAATCCGTTGTTTGAAACCCAGGTAAAACATGAACCTATACTTTGAGTCAAACATGAACCTGTTGTTTGAAACCAGGTCAAACATGAACTTAAACTTCGAGTCAAACTTGAACCCGTTGTTTGAAACCCGGGTCAAACATGAACTTAAACTTCGAGTCAAACTTGAACCAGTTGTTTGAAACCAGGTCAAACATGAACCTAAACTTCGAGTCAAACTTGAACCCGTTGTTTGAAACCCGGTCAAACATGAACTTAAACTTTGAGTCAAACTTGAACCCGTTGTTTGAAACCCAGGTCAAACATGAACCTAAACTTCGAGTCAAATTTGAACCCGTTGTTTGAAACCCAGGTCAAACATGAACCTAAACTTCGAGTTAAACTTGAACTCGTTGATTGAAACCAGGTCAAACATGAACCAAAACTTCGGGTCAAACTTGAACCCGTTGTTTGAAACCCAGGTAAAACATGAACCTATACTTTGAGTCAAACATGAACCTGTTGTTTGAAACCAGGTCAAACATGAACTTAAACTTCGAGTCAAACATGAACCCGTTGTTTGAAACCCAGGTCAAACATGAACTTAAACTTCGAGTCAAACTTGAACCCGTTGTTTAAAACCCAGGTGAAACATGAACCTTAACTTCGAGTCAAACTTGAACCCGTTGTTTGAAACCAGGTCAAACATGAACCTAAACTTCGAGTCAAACTTGAACCCGTTGTTTGAAACCTGGCCAAACATGAACCTAAACTTCGAGTCAAACTTGAACCAGTTGTTTGAAACCAGGTCAAACATGAACCTAAACTTCGAGTCAAACTTGAACCCGTTGTTTGAAACCCGGTCAAATATGAACCTAAACTTCGAGTCAAACTTGAACCAGTTATTTGAAACCAGGTCAAACATGAACCTAAACTTCGAGTCAAACTTGAACCAGTTGTTTGAAACCAGGTCAAACATGAACCTAAACTTCGAGTCAAACTTGAACCCGTTGTTTGAAACCAGGTTAAACATGAACCTAAACTTCGAGTCAAACTTGAACCCGTTATTTGAAACCAGGTCAAACATGAACCTAAACTTCGAGTCAAACTTGAACCCGTTGTTTGAAACCCGGTCAAACATGAATCTAAACTTCGAGTCAAACATGAACCTGTTGCTTAAAACCCAGGTCAAACATGAACTTAATCTTCAAGTCAAACTTGAACCCGTTGTTTGAAACCCAGGTCAAACATGAACTTAAACTTTGAGTCAAACTTGAACCCGTTGTTTGAAACCCAGGTCAAACATGAACCTAAACTTCGTGTCAAATTTGAACCCGTTGTTTGAAACCCAGGTCAAACATGAACCTAAACTTTGAGTCAAACTTGAACCCGTTGTTTGAAACCAGGTCAAACATGAACCTAAACTTCGAGTCAAACTTGAACCCGTTGTTTGAAACCAGGTCAAACATGAACCTAAACTTTGAGTCAAACTTGAACCCGTTGTTTGAAATCAGGTCAAATATGAACCTAAACTTCGAGTCAAACTTGAACCCGTTGTTTGAAACCCGGTCAAATATGAACCTAAACTCCGAGTCAAACTTGAACCAGTTATTTGAAACCAGGTCAAACATGAACCTAAACTTCGAGTCAAACTTGAACCAGTTGTTTGAAACCAGGTCAAACATGAACCTAAACTTCGAGTCAAACTTGAACCCGTTGTTTGAAACCAGGTTAAACATGAACCTAAACTTCGAGTCAAACTTGAACCCGTTGATTGAAACTAGGTCAAAACTTCGAGTCAAACTTGAACCCGTTGTTTGAAACCCAGGTCAAACATGAACCTAAACTTCGAGTCAAACTTGAACCTGTTGTTTGAACCCAGGTCAAATATGAACCTAAACTTCGAGTCAAACTTGAACCCGTTGTTTGAACCGAGGTCAAACATGAACGTAAACTTCGAGTCAAACTTGAACCCGTTGTTTGAACCCAGGTCAAACATGAACCTAAACTTTGAGTCAAACATGAAACCGTTGCTTGAAACCCAGGTCAAACATGAACCTAAACTTCGAGTCAAACATGAACCCGTTGCTTGAAACCCAGGTCAAACATGAACCTAAACTTCGAGTCAAACTTGAACCCATTGTTTGAAACCTAGGTCAAACATGAACCTAAACTTCGATTAAAACTTGAACCCGTTGTTTGAAACCCAGGTCAAACATGAACCTAAACATCGAGTCAAACTTGAACCCATTGTTTGAAACCCGGTCAAACATGAACCTAAACATCGAGTCAAACTTGAACCAGTTAATTGAAACCCGGTCAAACATGAACCTAAACTTCGAGTCAAACTTGAACCAGTTGTTTGAAACCCGGTCAAACATGAACCTAAACTTCGCGTCAAACTTGAACAAATTGTTTGAAACCAGGTCAAAGATGAACCTAAACTTCGAGTCAAACTTGAACCCATTTGTTTAAAACCAGGTCAAACATGAACCTAAACTTCGAGTCAAACTTGAACCCGTTGTTTGAAACCAGGTCAAACATGAACCTAAACTTCGCGTCAAACTTGAACCCGTTGTTTGAAACCAGGTCAAACATGAACCTAAACTTCGAGTCAAACTTGAACCCGTTGTTTGAAACCAGGTCAAACATGAACCTAAACTTTGAGTTAAACTTGAACCCGTTGTTTGAAACCAGGTCAAACATGAACCTAAACTTCGAGTCAATCTTGAATCAGTTGTTTGAAACCAGGTCAAACATGAACCTAAACTTCGAGTCAAACTTGAACCCGTTGTTTGAAACCCAGTCAAACATGAATCTAAACTTCGTGTCAAACATGAACCTATTGCTTGAAACCCAGGTCAAACATGAACTTAATCTTTGAGGTAAACTTGAACACGTTGTTTGAAACCCAGGTCAAACATGAACTTAAACTTCGAGTCAAACTTGAACCCGTTGTTTGAAACCCAGGTCAAACATGAACCTAAACTTCGAGTCAAATTTGAACCCGTTGTTTGAAACCCAGGCAAACATGAACCTAAACTTCGAGTCAAACTTGAACCCATTGTTTGAAACTAGGTCAAACATGAACCTGAACTTCGAGTCAAACTTGAACCCGTTGTTTGAAACCAGGTCAAACATGAACCTAAACTTCGAGTCAATCTTGAACCCGTTGTTTGAAATCAGGTCAAATATGAACCTAAACTTCGAGTTAAACTTGAACCCGTTGTTTGAAACCAGGTCAAACATGAACCTAAACTTCCAGTCAAACTTGAACCCGTTTGTTTGAAACCAGGTCAAACATGAACCTAAACTTCGAGTCAAACATGAACCCGTTGTTTGAAACCCGGTCAAACATGAACCTAAACTTCGAGTCAAACTTGAACACGTTGTTTGAAACCAGGTCAAACATGAACCTAAACTTCGAGTCATACTTGAACCCGTTGTTTGAAACCAGGTCAAACATGAACCTAAACTTCGAGTCAAACTTGAACCCGTTGTTTGAAACCAGTTCAAACATGAACCTAAACTTCGAGTCAAACTTGAACCCATTGTTTGAAACCAGGTCAAACATGAACCTAAACTTCGAGTCAAACTTGAACCCGTTGATTGAAACTAGGTCAAACATGAACCTAAACTTCGAGTCAAACTTGAACCCGTTGTTTGAAACCCAGGTCAAACATGA
The DNA here is from genome assembly GCA_022829125.1 of Lathyrus tuberosus. Taxonomy (NCBI): domain Eukaryota; kingdom Viridiplantae; phylum Streptophyta; class Magnoliopsida; order Fabales; family Fabaceae; genus Lathyrus; species Lathyrus tuberosus. The sequence continues at coordinate 21,372,728 of JALAZF010000030.1, forward strand.
ACCTAAACTTCGAGTCAAACTTGAACCTGTTGTTTGAACCCAGGTCAAATATGAACCTAAACTTCGAGTCAAACTTGAACCCGTTGTTTGAACCGAGGTCAAACATGAACGTAAACTTCGAGTCAAACTTGAACCCGTTGTTTGAACCCAGGTCAAACATGAACCTAAACTTTGAGTCAAACATGAAACCGTTGCTTGAAACCCAGGTCAAACATGAACCTAAACTTCGAGTCAAACTTGAACCCGTTGCTTGAAACCCAGGTCAAACATGAACCAAAACTTCGAGTCAAACTTGAACCCATTGTTTGAAACCTAGGTCAAACATGAACCTAAACTTCGATTAAAACTTGAACCCGTTGTTTGAAACCCAGGTCAAACATGAACCTAAACATCGAGTCAAACTTGAACCCATTGTTTGAAACCCGGTCAAACATGAACCTAAACATCGAGTCAAACTTGAACCAGTTATTTGAAACCCGGTCAAACATGAACCTAAACTTCGAGTCAAACTTGAACCAGTTGTTTGAAACCCGGTCAAACATGAACCTAAACTTCGCGTCAAACTTGAACAAATTGTTTGAAACCAGGTCAAAGATGAACCTAAACTTCGAGTCAAACTTGAACCCGTTTGTTTAAAACCAGGTCAAACATGAACCTAAACTTCGAGTCAAACTTGAACCCGTTGTTTGAAACCAGGTCAAACATGAACCTAAACTTCGCGTCAAACTTGAACCCGTTGTTTGAAACCAGGTCAAACATGAACCTAAACTTCGAGTCAAACTTGAACCCGTTGTTTGAAACCAGGTCAAACATGAACCTAAACTTTGAGTTAAACTTGAACCCGTTGTTTGAAACCAGGTCAAACATGAACCTAAACTTCGAGTCAATCTTGAATCAGTTGTTTGAAACCAGGTCAAACATGAACCTAAACTTCGAGTCAAACTTGATCCCGTTGTTTGAAACCCAGTCAAACATGAATCTAAACTTTGTGTCAAACATGAACCTATTGCTTGAAACCCAGGTCAAACATGAACTTAATCTTTGAGGTAAACTTGAACACGTTGTTTGAAACCCAGGTCAAACATGAACTTAAACTTCGAGTCAAACTTGAACCCGTTGTTTGAAACCCAGGTCAAACATGAACCTAAACTTCGAGTCAAATTTGAACCCGTTGTTTGAAACCCAGGCAAACATGAACCTAAACTTCGAGTCAAACTTGAACCCATTGTTTGAAACTAGGTCAAACATGAACCTAAACTTCGAGTCAAACTTGAACCCGTTGTTGGAAACCAGGTCAAACATGAACCTAAACTTCGAGTCAATCTTGAACCCGTTGTTTGAAATCAGGTCAAATATGAACCTAAACTTCGAGTTAAACTTGAACCCGTTGTTTGAAACCAGGTCAAACATGAACCTAAACTTCCAGTCAAACTTGAACCCGTTTGTTTGAAACCAGGTCAAACATGAACCTAAACTTCGAGTCAAACATGAACCCGTTGTTTGAAACCCGGTCAAACATGAACCTAAACTTCGAGTCAAACTTGAACCCGTTGTTTGAAACCAGGTCAAACATGAACCTAAACTTCGAGTCATACTTGAACCCGTTGTTTGAAACTAGGTCAAACATGAACCTAAACTTCGAGTCAAACTTGAACCCGTTGTTTGAAACCAGTTCAAACATGAACCTAAACTTCGAGTCAAACTTGAACCCATTGTTTGAAACCAGGTCAAACATGAACCTAAACTTCGAGTCAAACTTGAACCCGTTGATTGAAACCAGGTCAAACATGAACCCAAACTTCGAGTCAAACTTGAACCCGTTGATTGAAACTAGGTCAAACATGAACCTAAACTTCGAGTCAAACTTGAACCCGTTGTTTGAAACCCAGGTCAAACATGAACCTAAACTTCGAGTCAAACTTGAACCTGTTGTTTGAACCCAGGTCAAATATGAACCTAAATTTCGAGTCAAACTTGAACCCGTTGTTTGAACCGAGGTCAAACATGAACGTAAACTTCGAGTCAAACTTGAACCCGTTGTTTGAACCCAGGTCAAACATGAACCTAAACTTTGAGTCAAACATGAAACCGTTGCTTGAAACCCAGGTCAAACATGAACCTAAACTTCGAGTCAAACATGAAACCGTTGCTTGAAACCCAGGTCAAACATGAACCTAAACTTCGAGTCAAACTTGAACCCATTGTTTGAAACCTAGGTCAAACATGAACCTAAACTTCGATTAAAACTTGAACCCGTTGTTTGAAACCCAAGTCAAACATGAACCTAAACATCGAGTCAAACTTGAACCCATTGTTTGAAACCCGGTCAAACATGAACCTAAACATCGAGTCAAACTTGAACCAGTTATTTGAAACCCGGTCAAACATGAACCTAAACTTCGAGTCAAACTTGAACCAGTTGTTTGAAACCCGGTCAAACATGAACCTAAACTTCGCGTCAAACTTGAACAAATTGTTTGAAACCAGGTCAAAGATGAACCTAAACTTCGAGTCAAACTTGAACCCGTTTGTTTAAAACCAGGTCAAACATGAACCTAAACTTCGAGTCAAACTTGAACCCGTTGTTTGAAACCAGGTCAAACATGAACCTAAACTTCGCGTCAAACTTGAACCCGTTGTTTGAAACAAGGTCAAACATGAACCTAAATTTCGAGTCAAACTTGAACCCGTTGTTTGAAACAAGGTCAAACATGAACCTAAACTTCGAGTCAAACTTGAGCCCGTTGTTTGAAACCAGGTCAAACATGAATCTAAACTTCGAGTCAAACTTGAACCCGTTGTTTGAAACCAGGTCAAACATGAATCTAAACTTAGAGTCAAACTTGAACCCGTTGTTTGAAACCAGGTCAAACATGAACCTAAACTTCGAGTCAAACTTGAACTCGTTGATTGAAACCAGGTTAAACATGAACCAAAACTTCAAGTCAAACTTGAATCCGTTGTTTGAAACCCAGGTAAAACATGAACCTATACTTTGAGTCAAACATGAACCTGTTGTTTGAAACCAGGTCAAACATGAACTTAAACTTCGAGTCAAACTTGAACCCGTTGTTTGAAACCCGGGTCAAACATGAACTTAAACTTCGAGTCAAACTTGAACCAGTTGTTTGAAACCAGGTCAAACATGAACCTAAACTTCGAGTCAAACTTGAACCCGTTGTTTGAAACCCGGTCAAACATGAACTTAAACTTTGAGTCAAACTTGAACCCGTTGTTTGAAACCCAGGTCAAACATGAACCTAAACTTCGAGTCAAATTTGAACCCGTTGTTTGAAACCCAGGTCAAACATGAACCTAAACTTCGAGTCAAACTTGAACTCGTTGATTGAAACCAGGTCAAACATGAACCAAAACTTCGGGTCAAACTTGAACCCGTTGTTTGAAACCCAGGTAAAACATGAACCTATACTTTGAGTCAAACATGAACCTGTTGTTTGAAACCAGGTCAAACATGAACTTAAACTTCGAGTCAAACATGAACCCGTTGTTTGAAACCCAGGTCAAACATGAACTTAAACTTCGAGTCAAACTTGAACCCGTTGTTTAAAACCCAGGTGAAACATGAACCTAAACTTCGAGTCAAACTTGAACCCGTTGTTTGAAACCAGGTCAAACATGAACCTAAACTTCGAGTCAAACTTGAACCCGTTGTTTGAAACCTGGCCAAACATGAACCTAAACTTCGAGTCAAACTTGAACCAGTTGTTTGAAACCAGGTCAAACATGAACCTAAACTTCGAGTCAAACTTGAACCCGTTGTTTGAAACCCGGTCAAATATGAACCTAAACTTCGAGTCAAACTTGAACCAGTTATTTGAAACCAGGTCAAACATGAACCTAAACTTCGAGTCAAACTTGAACCCGTTGTTTGAAACCCGGGTCAAACATGAACTTAAACTTCGAGTCAAACTTGAACCAGTTGTTTGAAACCAGGTCAAACATGAACCTAAACTTCGAGTCAAACTTGAACCCGTTGTTTGAAACCCGGTCAAACATGAACTTAAACTTTGAGTCAAACTTGAACCCGTTGTTTGAAACCCAGGTCAAACATGAACCTAAACTTCGAGTCAAATTTGAACCCGTTGTTTGAAACCCAGGTCAAACATGAACCTAAACTTCGAGTCAAACTTGAACTCGTTGATTGAAACCAGGTCAAACATGAACCAAAACTTCGGGTCAAACTTGAACCCGTTGTTTGAAACCCAGGTAAAACATGAACCTATACTTTGAGTCAAACATGAACCTGTTGTTTGAAACCAGGTCAAACATGAACTTAAACTTCGAGTCAAACATGAACCCCTTGTTTGAAACCCAGGTCAAACATGAACTTAAACTTCGAGTCAAACTTGAACCCGTTGTTTAAAACCCAGGTGAAACATGAACCTAAACTTCGAGTCAAACTTGAACCCGTTGTTTGAAACCAGGTCAAACATGAACCTAAACTTCGAGTCAAACTTGAACCCGTTGTTTGAAACCTGGCCAAACATGAACCTAAACTTCGAGTCAAACTTGAACCAGTTGTTTGAAACCAGGTCAAACATGAACCTAAACTTCGAGTCAAACTTGAACCCGTTGTTTGAAACCCGGTCAAATATGAACCTAAACTTCGAGTCAAACTTGAACCAGTTATTTGAAACCAGGTCAAACATGAACCTAAACTTCGAGTCAAACTTGAACCAGTTGTTTGAAACCAGGTCAAACATGAACCTAAACTTCGAGTCAAACTTGAACCCGTTGTTTGAAACCAGGTTAAACATGAACCTAAACTTCGAGTCAAACTTGAACCCGTTATTTGAAACCAGGTCAAACATGAACCTAAACTTCGAGTCAAACTTGAACCCGTTGTTTGAAACCCGGTCAAACATGAATCTAAACTTCGAGTCAAACATGAACCTGTTGCTTAAAACCCAGGTCAAACATGAACTTAATCTTCAAGTCAAACTTGAACCCGTTGTTTGAAACCCAGGTCAAACATGAACTTAAACTTTGAGTCAAACTTGAACCCGTTGTTTGAAACCCAGGTCAAACATGAACCTAAACTTCGTGTCAAATTTGAACCCGTTGTTTGAAACCCAGGTCAAACATGAACCTAAACTTTGAGTCAAACTTGAACCCGTTGTTTGAAACCAGGTCAAACATGAACCTAAACTTCGAGTCAAACTTGAACCCGTTGTTTGAAACCAGGTCAAACATGAACCTAAACTTTGAGTCAAACTTGAACCCGTTGTTTGAAATCAGGTCAAATATGAACCTAAACTTCGAGTCAAACTTGAACCCGTTATTTGAAACCAGGTCAAACATGAACCTAAACTTCGAGTCAAACTTGAACCCGTTGTTTGAAACCAGGTCAAACATGAACCTAAACTTCGAGTCAAACTTGAACCAGTTGTTTGAAACCAGGTCAAACATGAACCTAAACTTCGAGTCAAACTTGAACCCGTTATTTGAAACCCGGTCAAACATGAACCTAAACTTCGAGTCAAACTTGAACCAGTTATTTGAAACCATTTAAAACATGAACCTAAACTTCGAGTCAAACTTGAACCAGTTGTTTGAAACCAGGTCAAATATGAACCTAAACTTCGAGTCAAACTTGAACCCGTTGTTTGAAACCAGGTCAAACATGAACCTAAACTTCGAGTCAAACTTGAACCCGTTGTTTGAAACCAGGTCAAACATGAACCTAAACTTCGAGTCAAACTTGAACCCGTTGTTTGAAACCAGGTCAAACATGAACCTAAACTTCGAGTCATACTTGAACCCGTTGTTTGAAACCAGGTCAAACATGAACCTAAACTTCGAGTCAAACTTGAACCCGTTGTTTGAAACCAGGTCAAACATGAACCTATATTTTGAGTCAAACTTGAACCCGTTGTTTGAAACCAGGTCAAACATGAACCTAAACTTCGAGTCAAAATTGAACCCGTTGTTTGAAACCCAGGTCAAACATTAACCTAAAAACCCGTTGTTTGAAACCCAGGTCAAACATGAACCTAAACTTCGAGTCAAACTTGAACCAGTTGTTTGAAACCAGGTCAAACATGAACCTAAACTTCGAGTCAAACTTGAACCCGTTTGTTTGAAACCAAGTCAAACATGAACCTAAACTTCGAGTCAAACTTGAACCCGTTGTTTGAAACCAGGTCAAACATGAACCTAAACTTCGAGTCAAACTTGAACCCGTTATTTGAAACCAGGTCAAACATGAACCTAAACTTCGAGTCATACTTGAACCCGTTGTTTGAAACCAGGTCAAACATGAACCTAAACTTCGAGTCAAACTTGAACCCGTTGTTTGAAACCAGGTCAAACATGAACCTAAACTTCGAGTCAAACTTGAACCCGTTGTTTGAAACAAGGTCAAACATGAACCTAAACTTCGAGTCAAGCTTGAACTCGTTGTTTGAAACCAGGTCAAACATGAACCTAAACCTCGAGTCAAACTTGAACCCTTTGTTTGAAACCCGGTCAAACATGAATCTAAACTTCGAGTCAAACATGAACCTGTTGCTTAAAACCCAGGTCAAACATGAACTTAATCTTCGAGTCAAACTTGAACCCGTTGTTTGAAACCCAGGTCAAACATGAACTTAAACTTCGAGTCAAACTTGAATCTGTTGTTTGAAACCCAGGTCAAACATGAACCTAAACTTCGAGTCAAATTTGAACCCGTTGTTTGAAACCCAGGTCAAACATGAACCTAAACTTTGAGTCAAACTTGAACCCGTTGTTTGAAACCAGGTCAAACATGAACCTAAACTTCGAGTCAAACTTGAACCTGTTGTTTGAACCCAGGTCAAACATGAACCTAAACTTCGAGTCAAACTTGAACCCGTTGTTTGAACCGAGGTCAAACATGAACGTAAACTTCGAGTCAAACTTGAACCCGTTGTTTGAACCCAGGTCAAACATGAACCTAAACTTTGAGTCAAACATGAACCCGTTGCTTGAAACCCAGGTCAAACATGAACCTAAACTTCGAGTCAAACATGAACCCGTTGCTTGAAACCCAGGTCAAACATGAACCTAAACTTTGAGTCAAACTTGAACCCGTTGTTTGAAACCCAGGTCAAACATGAACCTAAACTTCGATTAAAACTTGAACCCGTTGGTTGAAACCCAGGTCAAACATGAACCTAAACATCGAGTCAAACTTGAACCCATTGTTTGAAACCCGGTCAAACATGAACCTAAACATCGAGTCAAACTTGAACCAGTTATTTGAAACCCGGTCAAACATGAACCTAAACTTCGAGTCAAACTTGAACCAGTTGTTTGAAACCCGGTCAAACATGAACCTAAACTTCACGTCAAACTTGAACAAATTGTTTGAAACCAGGTCAAAGATGAACCTAAACTTCGAGTGAAACTTGAACCCGTTTGTTTAAAACCAGGTCAAACATGAACCTAAACTTCGAGTCAAACTTGAACCCGTTGTTTGAAACCAGGTCAAACATGAACCTAAACTTCGAGTCAAACTTGAACCCGTTGTTTGAAACAAGGTCAAACATGAACCTAAACTTCGAGTCAAACTTAAACCCGTTGTTTGAAACAAGGTCAAACATGAACCTAAACTTCGAGTCAAACTTGAGCCCGTTGTTTGAAACCAGGTCAAACATGAATCTAAACTTCGAGTCAAACTTGAACCCGTTGTTTGAAACCAGGTCAAACATGAATCTAAACTTAGAGTCAAACTTGAACCCGTTGTTTGAAACCAGGTCAAACATGAACCTAAACTTAGAGTCAAACTTGAACTCGTCGATTGAAACCAGGTCAAACATGAACCAAAACTTCGAGTCAAACTTGAACCCGTTGTTTGAAAGCCAGGTAAAACATGAACCTATACTTTGAGTCAAACATGAACCTGTTGTTTGAAACCAGGTCAAACATGAACTTAAACTTCGAGTCAAACATGAACCCGTTGTTTGAAACCCAGGTCAAACATGAACTTAAACTTCGAGTCAAACTTGAACCCGTTGTTTAAAACCCAGGTCAAACATGAACCTAAACTTCGAGTCAAACTTGAACCCGTTGTTTGAAACCAGGTCAAACATGAACCTAAACTTCGAGTAAAACTTGAACCCGTTGTTTGAAACCAGGCCAAACATGAACCTAAACTTCTAGTCAAACTTGAACCAGTTGTTTGAAACCAGGTCAAACATGAACCTAAACTTCGAGTCAAACTTGAACCCGTTGTTTGAAACCCGGTCAAATATGAACCTAAACTTCGAGTCAAACTTGAACCAGTTATTTGAAACCAGGTCAAACATGAACCTAAACTTCGAGTCAAACTTGAACCAGTTGTTTGAAACCAGGTCAAACATGAACCTAAACTTCGAGTCAAACTTGAACCCGTTTGTTTGAAACCAGTTCAAACATGAACCTAAACTTCGAGTCAAACTTGAACCCGTTGTTTGAAACCAGGTCAAACATGAACCTAAACTTCGAGTCAAACTTGAACCAGTTGTTTGAAACCAGGTCAAACATGAACCTAAACTTTGAGTCAAACTTGAACCCGTTGTTTGAAACCAGGTCAAACATGAACCTAAACTTCGAGTCAAACTTGAACCCGTTGTTTGAAACCAGGTCAAACATGAACCTAAATTTCGAGTCAAACTTGAACCCGTTGTTTGAAACCCGGTCAAACATGAATCTAAACTTCGAGTCAAACATGAACCTGTTGCTTAAAACCCAGGTCAAACATGAACTTAATGTTCGAGTCAAACTTGAACCCGTTGTTTGAAACCCAGGTCAAACATGAACTTAAACTTTGAGTCAAACTTGAACCCGTTGTTTGAAACCCAGGTCAAACATAAACCTAAACTTCGAGTCAAATTTGAACCCGTTGTTTGAAACCCAGGTCAAACATGAACCTAAACTTCGAGTCAAACTTGAACTCGTTGATTGAAACCAGGTCAAACATGAACCAAAACTTCGAGTCGAACTTGAACCCGTTGTTTGAAATCCAGGTAAAAAATGAACCTATACTTTGAGTCAAACATGAACCTGTTGTTTGAAACCAGGTCAAACATGAACCTAAACTTCGAGTCAAACTTGAACCCGTTGTTTGAAACCCGGTCAAACATGAACCTAAACTTCGAGTCAAACTTGAACCAGTTATTTGAAACCAGGTAAAACATGAACCTAAACTTCGAGTCAAACTTGAACCAGTTGTTTGAAACCAGGTCAAATATGAACCTAAACTTCGAGTCAAACTTGAACCCGTTGTTTGAAACCAGGTCAAACATGAACCTAAAGTTCGAGTCAAACTTGAACCCGTTGTTTGAAACCCGGTCAAACATGAACCTAAACTTCGAGTCAAACTTGAACCAGTTATTTGAAACCAGGTAAAACATGAACCTAAACTTCGAGTCAAACTTGAACCAGTTGTTTGAAACCAGGTCAAATATGAACCTAAACTTCGAGTCAAACTTGAACCCGTTGTTTGAAACCAGGTCAAACATGAACCTAAACTTCGAGTCAAACTTGAACCCGTTGTTTGAAACCAGGTCAAACATGAACCTAAACTTCGAGTCAAACTTGAACCAGTTGTTTGAAACCAGGTCAAACATGAACCTAAACTTCGAGTCAAACTTGAACCCGTTGTTTGAAACCCGGTCAAACATGAACCTAAACTTCGAGTCAAACTTGAACCAGTTATTTGAAACCAGGTAAAACATGAACCTAAACTTCGAGTCAAACTTGAACCAGTTGTTTGAAACCAGGTCAAATATGAACCTAAACTTCGAGTCAAACTTGAACCCGTTGTTTGAAACCAGGTCAAACATGAACCTAAACTTTGAGTCAAACTTGAACCCGTTGTTTGAAACCAGGTCAAACATGAACCTAAACTTCGAGTCAAACTTGAACCCGTTGTTTGAAACCAGGTCAAACATGAACCTAAACTTCGAGTCATACTTGAACCCGTTGTTTGAAACCAGGTCAAACATGAACCTAAACTTCGAGTCAAACTTGAACCCGTTGTTTGAAACCAGGTCAAACATGAACCTATATTTTGAGTCAAAATTGAACCCGTTGTTTGAAACCAGGTCAAACATGAACCTAAACTTCGAGTCAAAATTGAACCCGTTGAAACCCAGGTCAAACATTAACCTAAAAACCCGTTGTTTGAAACCCAGGTCAAACATGAACCTAAACTTCGAGTCAAACTTGAACCAGTTGTTTGAAACCAGGTCAAACATGAACCTAAACTTCGAGTCAAACTTGAACCCGTTTGTTTGAAACCAAGTCAAACATGAACCTAAACTTCGAGTCAAACTTGAACCCGTTGTTTGAAACCAGGTCAAACATGAACCTAAACTTCGAGTCAAACTTGAACCCGTTATTTGAAACCAGGTCAAACATGAACCTAAACTTCGAGTCATACTTGAACCCGTTGTTTGAAACCAGGTCAAACATGAACCTAAACTTCGAGTCAAACTTGAACCCGTTGTTTGAAACCAGGTCAAACATGAACCTAAACTTCGAGTCAAACTTGAACCCGTTGTTTGAAACAAGGTCAAACATGAACCTAAACTTCGAGTCAAGCTTGAACTCGTTGTTTGAAACCAGGTCAAACATGAACCTAAACCTCGAGTCAAACTTGAACCCTTTGTTTGAAACCCGGTCAAACATGAATCTAAACTTCGAGTCAAACATGAACCTGTTGCTTAAAACCCAGGTCAAACATGAACTTAATCTTCGAGTCAAACTTGAACCCGTTGTTTGAAACCCAGGTCAAACATGAACTTAAACTTCGAGTCAAACTTGAATCTGTTGTTTGAAACCCAGGTCAAACATGAACCTAAACTTCGAGTCAAATTTGAACCCGTTGTTTGAAACCCAGGTCAAACATGAACCTAAACTTTGAGTCAAACTTGAACCCGTTGTTTGAAACCAGGTCAAACATGAACCTAAACTTCGAGTCAAACTTGAACCTGTTGTTTGAACCCAGGTCAAACATGAACCTAAACTTCGAGTCAAACTTGAACCCGTTGTTTGAACCGAGGTCAAACATTAACGTAAACTTCGAGTCAAACTTGAACCCGTTGTTTGAACCCAGGTCAAACATGAACCTAAACTTTGAGTCAAACATGAACCCGTTGCTTGAAACCCAGGTCAAACATGAACCTAAACTTCGAGTCAAACATGAACCCGTTGCTTGAAACCCAGGTCAAACATGAACCTAAACTTTGAGTCAAACTTGAACCCGTTGTTTGAAACCCAGGTCAAACATGAACCTAAACTTCGATTAAAACTTGAACCCGTTGTTTGAAACCCAGGTCAAACATGAACCTAAACATCGAGTCAAACTTGAACCCATTGTTTGAAACCCGGTCAAACATGAACCTAAACATCGAGTCAAACTTGAACCAGTTATTTGAAACCCGGTCAAACATGAACCTAAACTTCGAGTCAAACTTGAACCAGTTGTTTGAAACCCGGTCAAACATGAACCTAAACTTCGCGTCAAACTTGAACAAATTGTTTGAAAGCAGGTCAAAGATGAACCTAAACTTCGAGTGAAACTTGAACCCGTTTGTTTAAAACCAGGTCAAACATGAACCTAAACTTCGAGTCAAACTTGAACCCGTTGTTTGAAACCAGGTCAAACATGAACCTAAACTTCGAGTCAAACTTGAACCCGTTGTTTGAAACAAGGTCAAACATGAACCTAAACTTCGAGTCAAACTTAAACCCGTTGTTTGAAACAAGGTCAAACATGAACCTAAACTTCGAGTCAAACTTGAGCCCGTTGTTTGAAACCAGGTCAAACATGAATCTAAACTTCGAGTCAAACTTGAACCCGTTGTTTGAAACCAGGTCAAACATGAATCTAAACTTAGAGTCAAACTTGAACCCGTTGTTTGAAACCAGGTCAAACATGAACCTAAACTTAGAGTTAAACTTGAACTCGTTGATTGAAACCAGGTCAAACATGAACCAAAACTTCGAGTCAAACTTGAACCCGTTGTTTGAAAGCCAGGTAAAACATGAACCTATACTTTGAGTCAAACATGAACCTGTTGTTTGAAACCAGGTCAAACATGAACTTAAACTTCGAGTCAAACATGAACCCGTTGTTTGAAACCCAGGTCAAACATGAACTTAAACTTCGAGTCAAACTTGAACCCGTTGTTTAAAACCCAGGTCAAACATGAACCTAAACTTCGAGTCAAACTTGAACCCGTTGTTTGAAACCAGGTCAAACATGAACCTAAACTTCGAGTAAAACTTGAACCCGTTGTTTGAAACCAGGCCAAACATGAACCTAAACTTCTAGTCAAACTTGAACCAGTTGTTTGAAACCAGGTCAAACATGAACCTAAACTTCGAGTCAAACTTGAACCCGTTGTTTGAAACCCGGTCAAATATGAACCTAAACTTCGAGTCAAACTTGAACCAGTTATTTGAAACCAGGTCAAACATAAACTTAAACTTCGAGTCAAACTTGAACCAGTTGTTTGAAACCAGGTCAAACATGAACCTAAACTTCGAGTCAAACTTGAACCCGTTTGTTTGAAACCAGTTCAAACATGAACCTAAACTTCGAGTCAAACTTGAACCCGTTGTTTGAAACCAGGTCAAACATGAACCTAAACTTCGAGTCAAACTCGAACCAGTTGTTTGAAACCAGGTCAAACATGAACCTAAACTTTGAGTCAAACTTGAACCCGATGTTTGAAACCAGGTCAAACATGAACCTAAACTTCGAGTCAAACTTGAACCCGTTGTTTGAAACCAGGTCAAACATGAACCTAAATTTCGAGTCAAACTTGAACCCGTTGTTTGAAACCCGGTCAAACATGAATCTAAACTTCGAGTCAAACATGAACCTGTTGCTTAAAACCCAGGTCAAACATGAACTTAATCTTCGAGTCAAACTTGAACCCGTTGTTTGAAACCCAGGTCAAACATGAACTTAAACTTTGAGTCAAACTTGAACCCGTTGTTTGAAACCCAGGTCAAACATAAACCTAAACTTCGAGTCAAATTTGAACCCGTTGTTTGAAACCCAGGTCAAATATGAACCTAAACTTCGAGTCAAACTTGAACTCGTTGATTGAAACCAGGTCAAACATGAACCAAAACTTCGAGTCAAACTTGAACCCGTTGTTTGAAATCCAGGTAAAAAATGAACCTATACTTTGAGTCAAACATGAACCTGTTGTTTGAAACCAGGTCAAACATGAACTTAAACTTCGAGTCAAACATGAACCCGTTGTTTGAAACCCAGGTCAAACATGAACTTAAACTTCGAGTCAAACTTGAACCCGTTGTTTAAAACCCAGGTCAAACATGAACCTAAACTTCGAGTCAAACTTGAACCCGTTGTTTGAAACCAGGTCAAACATAAACCTAAACTTCGAGTCAAACTTGAACCCGTTGTTTGAAACCAGGCCAAACATGAATCTAAACTTCGAGTCAAACTTGAACCAGTTGTTTGAAACCAGGTCAAACATGAACCTAAACTTCGAGTAAAACTAGAATCCGTTGTTTGAAACCCGGTCAAATATGAACCTAAACTTCGAGTCAAACTTGAACCAGTTATTTGAAACCAGGTCAAACATGAACCTAAACTTCGAGTCAAACTTGAACCAGTTGTTTGAAACCAGGTCAAACATGAACCTAAACTTCGAGTCAAACTTGAACCCATTTGTTTGAAACCAGGTCAAACATGAACCTAAACTTCGAGTCTAACTTGAACCCGTTGTTTGAAACCAGGTCAAACATGAACCTAAACTTCGAGTCAAACTTGAACCCGTTGTTTGAAACCAGGTCAAACATGAACCTAAACTTTGAGTCAAACTTGAACCCGTTGTTTGAAACCAGGTCAAACATGAACCTAAACTTCGAGTCAAACTTGAACCCGTTGTTTGAAACCAGGTCAAACATGAACCTAAACTTCGAGTCAAACTTGAACCCGTTGTTTGAAACCCGGTCAAACATGAATCTAAAATTCGAGTCAAACATGAACCTGTTGCTTAAAACCCAGGTCAAACATGAACTTAATCTTCGAGTCAAACTTGAACCCGTTGTTTGAAACCCAGGTCAAACATGAAGTTAAACTTTGAGTCAAACTTGAACCCGTTGTTTGAAACCCAGGTCAAACATGAACCTAAACTTCGAGTCAAATTTGAACCGGTTGTTTGAAACCCAGGTCAAACATGAACCTAAACTTTGAGTCAAACTTGAACCCGTTGTTTGAAACCAGGTCAAACATGAACCTAAACTTCGAGTCAAACTTGAACCCGTTGTTTGAAACCAGGTCAAACATGAACCTAAACTTCGAGTCAAACTTGAACCCGTTGTTTGAAATCAGGTCAAATATGAACCTAAACTTCGAGTCAAACTTGAACCCGTTGTTTGAAACCAGGTCAAACATGAACCTAAACTTCGAGTCAAACTTGAACCCGTTGTTTGAAACCAGGTCAAACATGAACCTAAACTTCGAGTCAAACTTGAACCAGTTGTTTGAAACCAGGTCAAACATGAACCTAAACTTCGAGTCAAACTTGAACCCGTTGTTTGAAACCCGGTCAAACATGAACCTAAACTTCGAGTCAAACTTGAACCAGTTATTTGAAACCAGGTCAAACATGAACCTAAACTTCGAGTCAAACTTGAACCAGTTGTTTGAAACCAGGTCAAATATGAACCTAAACTTCGGGTCAAACTTGAACCCGTTGTTTGAAACCAGGTCAAACATGAACCTAAACTTCGAGTCAAACTTGAACCCGTTTGTTTGAAACCAGGTCAAACATGAACCTAAACTTCGAGTCAAACTTGAACCCGTTGTTTGAAACCAGGTCAAACATGAACTTAAACTTCGAGTCAAACTTGAACCCGTTGTTTGAAACCAGGTCAAACATGAACCTAAACTTCGAGTCAAACTTGAACCCGTTGTTTGAAACCAGGTCAAACATGAACCTAAACTTCGAGTCAAACTTGAACCCGTTGTTTGAAACCCGGTCAAACATGAATCTAAAATTCGAGTCAAACATGAACCTGTTGCTTAAAACCCAGGTCAAACATGAACTTAATCTTCGAGTCAAACTTGAACCCGTTGTTTGAAACCCAGGTCAAACATGAAGTTAAACTTTGAGTCAAACTTGAACCCGTTGTTTGAAACCCAGGTCAAACATGAACCTAAACTTCGAGTCAAATTTGAACCGGTTGTTTGAAACCCAGGTCAAACATGAACCTAAACTTTGAGTCAAACTTGAACCCGTTGTTTGAAACCAGGTCAAACATGAACCTAAACTTCGAGTCAAACTTGAACCCGTTGTTTGAAACCAGGTCAAACATGAACCTAAACTTCGAGTCAAACTTGAACCCGTTGTTTGAAATCAGGTCAAATATGAACCTAAACTTCGAGTCAAACTTGAACCCGTTGTTTGAAACCAGGTCAAACATGAACCTAAACTTCGAGTCAAACTTGAACCCGTTGATTGAAACCAGGTCAAACATGAACCTAAACTTCGAGTCAAACTTGAACCAGTTGTTTGAAACCAGGTCAAACATGAACCTAAACTTCGAGTCAAACTTGAACCCGTTGTTTGAAACCCGGTCAAACATGAACCTAAACTTCGAGTCAAACTTGAACCAGTTATTTGAAACCAGGTCAAACATGAACCTAAACTTCGAGTCAAACTTGAACCAGTTGTTTGAAACCAGGTCAAATATGAACCTAAACTTCGGGTCAAACTTGAACCCGTTGTTTGAAACCAGGTCAAACATGAACCTAAACTTCGAGTCAAACTTGAACCCGTTTGTTTGAAACCAGGTCAAACATGAACCTAAACTTCGAGTCAAACTTGAACCCGTTGTTTGAAACCAGGTCAAACATGAACTTAAACTTCGAGTCAAACTTGAACCCGTTGTTTGAAACCAGGTCAAACATGAACCTAAACTTCGAGTCATACTTGAACCCGTTGTTTGAAACCAGGTCAAACATGAACCTAAACTTCGAGTCAAACTTGAACCCGTTGTTTGAAACCAGGTCAAACATGAACCTAAATTTCGAGTCAAACTTGAACCCGTTGTTTGAAACCAGGTCAAACATGAACCTAAACTTCGAGTCAAAATTGAACCCGTTGTTTGAAACCCAGGTCAAACATGAACCTAAAAACCCGTTGTTTGAAACCCAGGTTAAACATGAACCTAAACTTCGAGTCAAACTTGAACCCGTTGTTTGAAACCAGGTCAAACATGAACCTAAACTTCGAGTCAAACTTGAACCCGTTGTTTGAAACCAGGTCAAACATGAACCTAAACTTCGAGTCAAACTTGAACCCGTTGTTTGAAACAAGGTCAAACATGAACCTAAACTTCGAGTCAAGCTTGAACCCGTTGTTTGAAACCAGGTCAAACATGAACCTAAACTTCGAGTCAAACTTGAACCCGTTGTTTGAAACCCGGTCAAACATGAATCTAAACTTCGAGTCAAACATGTACCTGTTGCTTAAAACCCAGGTCAAACATGAACTTAATCTTCGAGTCAAACTTGAACCCGTTGTTTGAAACCCAAGTCAAACATGAACTTAAACTTCGAGTCAAACTTGAACCCGTTGTTTGAAACCCAGGTCAAACATGAACCTAAACTTTGAGTCAAATTTGAACCCGTTGTTTGAAACCCAGGTCAAACATGAACCTAAACTTTGAGTCAAACTTGAACCCGTTGTTTGAAACCAGGTCAAACATGAACCTAAACTTCGAGTCAAACTTGAACCCGTTGTTTGAAACCAGGTCAAACATGAACCTAAACTTCGAGTCATACTTGAACCCGTTGTTTGAAACCAGGTCAAACATGAACCTAAGCTTCGAGTCAAACTTGAACCCGTTGTTTGAAACCAGGTCAAACATGAACCTAAATTTCGAGTCAAACTTGAACCCGTTGTTTGAAACTAGGTCAAACATGAACCTAAACTTCGAGTCAAAATTGAACCCGTTGTTTGAAACCCAGGTAAAACATGAACCTAAAAAACCCGTTGTTTGAAACCCAGGTAAAACATGAACCTAAAATTCGAGTCAAACTTGAACCCGTTGTTTTAAACTAGGTCAAACATGAACCTAAACTTCGAGTCAAACTTGAACCCGTTGTTTGAAACTAGGTCAAACATAAACCTAAACTTCGAGTCAAACTTGAACCCTTTGTTTGAAACTAGGTCAAACATGAACCTAAACTTCGAGTCAAACTTGAACCCGTTGTTTGAAACCAGGTCAAACATGAACCTAAACTTCGAGTCAAACTTGAACCCGCTGTTTGAAACCAGGTCAAACATGAACCTAAACTTCGAGTCAAACTTGAACCCGTTGTTTGAAACCAGGTCAAACATGAACCTAAACTTCGAGTCAAACTTGAACCCGCTGTTTGAAACCAGGTCAAACATGAACCTAAACTTCGAGTCAAACTTGAACCCGTTGTTTGAAATCAGGTCAAACATGAACCTAAACTTCGAGTCAAACTTGAACCCGTTGTTTGAAACCAGGTCAATCATGAACCTAAACTTCGAGTCAAACTTGAACCTGTTTGTTTGAAACCAGGTCAAACATGAACCTAAACTTCGAGTCAAACTTGAACCTGTTTGTTTGAAACCAGGTCAAACATGAACCTAAACTTCGAGTCAAACTTGAACCCGTTGTTTGAAACCAGGTCAAACATGAACCTAAACTTCGAGTCAAACTTGAACCCGTTGTTTTAAACTAGGTCAAACATGAACCTAAACTTCGAGTCATACTTGAACCCGTTGTTTGAAACCAGGTCAAACATTAACCTAAACTTCTAGTCAAACTTGAATCCGTTGTTTGAAACCAGGTCAAACATGAACCTAAATTTTGAGTCAAACTTAAACCCGTTGTTTGAAACCAGGTCAAACATGAACCTAAACTTCGAGTCAAAATTGAACCCATTGTTTGAAACCCAGGTCAAAGATGAACCTAAAAAACGCGTTGTTTGAAACCCAGGTCAAACATGAACCTAAACTTCGAGTCAAACTTGAACCCGTTGTTTGAAACCAGGTCAAACATGAACCTAAACTTCGAGTCAAACTTGAACCCGTTGTTTGAAACCCAGGTCAAACATGAACCTAAACTTCGAGTCAAACTTGAACCAGTTGTTTGAAACCGGTCAAACATGAACCTAAACTTCGAGTCAAACTTGAACCCGTTGTTTGAAACCCTGGTCAAACATGAACCTAAACTTCTAGTCAAACTTGAACCAGTTGTTTGAAACCCAGGTCAAGCATGAACCTAAACTTCGAGTCAAACTTGAACCCGTTGTTTGAAACCCAGGTCAAACATGAACCTAAACTTCGAGTCAAACTTGAACCCGTTGTTTGAACCCAGGTCAAACATGAACCTAAACTTCGAGTCAAACTTGAACCCGTTGTTTGAAACCCTGGTCTAACATGAACCTAAACTTCGAGTCAAACTTGAACCCGTTGTTTGAAACCAGGTCAAACATGAACCTAAACTTCGAGTGAAACTTGAACCCGCTGTTTGAAACCAGGTCAAACATGAACCTAAACTTCGAGTCAAACTTGAACCCGTTGTTTGAAACCAGGTCAAACATGAACCTAAACTTCGAGTCAAACTTGAACCCGCTGTTTGAAACCAGGTCAAACATGAACCTAAACTTCGAGTCAAACTTGAACCCGTTGTTTGAAATCAGGTCAAACATGAACCTAAACTTCGAGTCAAACTTGAACCCGTTGTTTGAAACCAGGTCAATCATGAACCTAAACTTCGAGTCAAACTTGAACCTGTTTGTTTGAAACCAGGTCAAACATGAACCTAAACTTCAAGTCAAACTTGAACCTGTTTGTTTGAAACCAGGTCAAACATGAACCTAAACTTCGAGTCAAACTTGAACCCGTTGTTTGAAACCAGGTCAAACATGAACCTAAACTTCGAGTCAAACTTGAACCCGTTGTTTGAAACTAGGTCAAACATGAACCTAAACTTCGAGTCATACTTGAACCCGTTGTTTGAAACCAGGTCAAACATTAACCTAAACTTCGGGTCAAACTTGAATCCGTTGTTTGAAACCAGGTCAAACATGAACCTAAATTTTGAGTCAAACTTAAACCCGTTGTTTGAAACCAGGTCAAACATGAACCTAAACTTCGAGTCAAAATTGAACCCGTTGTTTGAAACCCAGGTCAAAGATGAACCTAAAAAACGCGTTGTTTGAAACCCAGGTCAAACATGAACCTAAACTTCGAGTCAAACTTGAACCCGTTGTTTGAAACCAGGTCAAACATGAACCTAAACTTCGAGTCAAACTTGAACCCGTTGTTTGAAACCCAGGTCAAACATGAACCTAAACTTCGAGTCAAACTTGAACCAGTTGTTTGAAACCGGTCAAACATGAACCTAAACTTCGAGTCAAACTTGAACCCGTTGTTTGAAACCCTGGTCAAACATGAACCTAAACTTCTAGTCAAACTTGAACCAGTTGTTTGAAACCCAGGTCAAGCATGAACCTAAACTTTGAGTCAAACTTGAACCCGTTGTTTGAAACCCAGGTCAAACATGAACCTAAACTTCGAGTCAAACTTGAACCCGTTGTTTGAACCCAGGTCAAACATGAACCTAAACTTCGAGTCAAACTTGAACCCGTTGTTTGAAACCCTGGTCTAACATGAACCTAAACTTCGAGTCAAACTTGAACCCGTTGTTTGAAACTAGGTCAAACATGAACCTAAACTTCGAGTCATACTTGAACCCGTTGTTTGAAACCAGGTCAAACATGAACCTAAGCTTCGAGTCATACTTGAACCCGTTGTTTGAAACTAGGTCAAACATGAACCTAAATTTCGAGTCAAACTTGAACCCGTTGTTTGAAACCAGGTCAAACATGAACCTAAACTTCGAGTCAAAATTGAACCCGTTGTTTGAAACCCAGGTCAAACATGAACCTAAAAAACCCGTTGTTTGAAACCCAGGTCAAACATGAACCTAAAATTCGAGTCAAACTTGAACCCGTTGTTTTAAACTAGGTCAAACATGAACCTAAACTTCGAGTCAAACTTGAACCCGTTGTTTGAAACTAGGTCAAACATAAACCTATACTTCGAGTCAAACTTGAACCCGTTGTTTGAAACTAGGTCAAACATGAACCTAAACTTCGAGTCAAACTTGAACCCGTTGTTTGAAACCAGGTCAAACATGAACCTAAACTTCGAGTCAAACTTGAACCCGCCGTTTGAAACCAGGTCAAACATGAACCTAAACTTCGAGTCAAACTTGAACCCGTTATTTGAAATCAGGTCAAACATGAACCTAAACTTCGAGTCAAACTTGAACTCGTTGTTTGAAACCAGGTCAGACATGAACCTAAACTTCGAGTCAAACTTGAACCTGTTTGTTTGAAACCAGGTCAAACATGAACCTAAACTTCGAGTCAAACTTGAACCTGTTTGTTTGAAACCAGGTCAAACATGAACCTAAACTTCGAGTCAAACTTGAACCCGTTGTTTGAAACCAGGTCAAACATGAACCTAAACTTCGAGTCAAACTTGAACCCGTTCTTTGAAACTAGGTCAAACATGAACCTAAACTTCGAGTCATACTTGAACCCGTTGTTTGAAACCAGGTCAAACATTAACCTAAACTTCGAGTCAAACTTGAATCCGTTGTTTGAAACCAGGTCAAACATGAACCTAAATTTTGAGTCAAACTTAAACCCGTTGTTTGAAACCAGGTCAAACATGAACCTAAACTTCGAGTTAAAATTGAACCCGTTGTTTGAAACCCAGGTCAAAGATGAACCTAAAAAACTCGTTGTTTGAAACCCAGGTCAAACATGAACCTAAACTTCGAGTCAAACTTGAACCCGTTGTTTGAAACCAGGTCAAACATGAACCTAAACTTCGAGTCAAACTTGAACCCGTTGTTTGAAACCCTGGTCAAACATGAACCTAAACTTCGAGTCAAACTTGAACCCATTGTTTGAAACCAGGTCAAACATGAACCTAAACTTCGAGTCAAACTTGAACCCGTTGTTTGAAACCCTGGTCAAACATGAACCTAAACTTCTAGTCAAACTTGAACCAGTTGTTTGAAACCCAGGTCAAGCATGAACCTAAACTTCGAGTCAAACTTGAACCCGTTGTTTGAAACCCAGGTCAAACTTGAACCCGTTGTTTGAACCCAGGTCAAACATGAACCTAAACTTCGAGTCAAACTTGAACCCGTTGTTTGAAACCCTGGTCTAACATGAACCTAAACTTCGAGTCAAACATGAACCTGTTGTTTGAAACCCAGGTCAAACACGTACCTAAACTTTGAGCCAGACCTAAACCCGTCAAAAGTGAATCCAAAAGTCCAGCTCATATTGGCATTCAAAATCCAGCTCATACTGGTAACCAAGAATCCAGCTCATACTGGTATCCAAAATCCAGTTCATACTGGTATCCAAAGTCCGGCTCATACTGGCATTCAAAATGCAACTCATACTGGTATCCAAAATCCATCTCATACTGGTACCTGAGATCGAGCTCATACTGGTATCCGAAAGTCCAGCTCATACTAGCATTCAAAATCTAGCTCATGCTGGTATCCAAAGTCCAGCTCATACTGGCATTCAAAATCCAGCTCATACTGGTATCCAAACTATAACCCCAAACTGGTGTCCTTTCTAACTCATATTGGTACTCGAGTCCCATCATCAATGGCTCATTAACCTTATTCCCTGCTAAAAAGTCCAGCCATATTTTATTATCTGGCACGCAAAAGTTTATCTTTGTCTTTTCTGGTTTTTCTTGAAGATCCCGTTTGAACTCTTCAGTATAAGAAAAACCCAGAAAATCCTTTAGCGAATGTCTATCCTTTTATTTCAAACTGATCCCCAGTGGAGATCATGTCTTCTTTCTGGTTTCATGCCCAGTAAGAATGTGTCTTTTTTCCCAGTGTCGTCCGGTCACATGTGAACCTGTCGTCCATCTCCAGGGATTTTTCCCTAGTGGAGAATACCTTTCTGGCTCTCATCTCCAGTAAGGATCTGTAGGGTTTCCCCTCAGCTCTATCTTTCTATCCCCAGTATTTCCTTAGAGGCTCCCCAGTAAGTCTCTCTTATTGGTCAGCCTGTATCCCCTGTGAGTTTTCCTTATGGATACTAACTTTCATCCTTCCCCAGTGTTGCTCACTTGTGGTTGTCTGCTCTTTATCTTTGGTGTCTGGTCTGTCTGCATTTTGAACAATCATGGCATCATATCATCATACTAGGAGTTCATGACATGTCAGCATTTGCATGTCTGTGGCCTGTCCTTAGCATCTGCATTCCATCTAAGGGCAAAATTTTCGGTTTGCTATATTTAAATACCTTTCACCTTGGTGTCCCGAGGACTTCCTTTCCTCGTGCCATCCGGTAAAGCTATTTAAATAGGGGCAAATGTTGTACCCCAAATTTTACCCCTTAGATGTCATAACATCTTGCATAGACATTTAGGATCGATCATATGTGAACTATTTTAACTAACCCATTTCCTGCAGTTTATTTTTCTTATGTTTGGAATTAGGGTTTGCACAGAGTGACCAAAGACCTCCTAAGGTATCCTCTGACTCCATAAAATCATCACAAAGCCTCCCTATTTGTTTGGGAACCAAGATCTCAAGACTTTGAATCAAGTCAAGTCAACAAAGGATCACCAGATCAAAATGTGGAATTAGGGTTTCAATCTGAGGAATCACTGAAGAATTTTGCCCTATCAAGTCAAGCTTTGCTGGTCATCAACCATTTGAGTTTACCTATATCCAAGAGGTCTCACTCAAACAAGAATTCAAGGTCATCTGGTCCTCATCATGAGCAGTTTGAGCCCCAGTTGCACCCTGTCTCCAAATTAGGGTTTCTATAAGACATATGAATCATTGGCCTTGATTTTCATCAGGAGGTGCCCTCAAACCCTAAACCATGACCCCATGAGTTAGTAAACATCCCTAAAGGTCTTCTATGAACTTTGGATATGAAGAAAGAAGCAAGATCACAGAGGTTTATCTCAGTGCATTCACAGTCAAAATTAGGGTTTTGACTGAAACCTTAATCGTTGGGATTTTGATCCAAATGGAAACTCCTTTGCCCTAAATCATCATAACATGTCTTATTGATGATTTAAAGTGTCAAGATCAAGTTTCAAGAAGTTTCTTGCAAAGGAAGTAAGTTTATGATCATGAAGCTTTTCATATGTGAAAATTCCCTCTCTTGTGATAACTTGAAATGGTCATAACTTCCAAACCATACATCCAAATGGAGTGACTCAAAGCCCAAATAAAAGCTATTTCCAAGATCTTCAAAGTGTTAAATATGTATTTTCTCCAAAAAATGAATGGTTTTTGAGTTATGAAGCTTGCAAGCCAAACTGCCCAAAGACAGTAAATTTTCAGCATTTTCTGCCCTAATGAACAACCAACTTCAACCCAGTTTTTCATAAACTTCCAGGCCTCAACTCAAAAAATTTTTGACATGAAATTTGTAGAGGCAATGAGAGCTTTCCAAAGAGTACTAGAACTCCTCCATCCATCAAGGGAGTTGGGAGTTTCGAAGAGTCAAAGATGAGGGTCTCATTCCTTAACATTCAAGAAACTAACTTTTGAGTTTTAGTTCAAACACTTCCCTAACCACCAGTTTTTGTTATTTCTGAGTTCTAATGACTTATTTAACATCTAAACAAACCTCTCCACGAAATTCAAACTTAATTGACATTAAAATAATGATATATGTCTTGTTGGTGCAAGTGGGAGGGAAAGAGAAACTTTCCAAAAATGGAAATAACATAGTTTATTCATGGAGCAATGCACCTATCAGCTCACAACAGTTCTGCTCAGAAGACTCAGAGATCTTTGGAAGATTTCACTCTGCAAGTTTGAAAAATCCTCGCGAAAAAGGAAGGGCAGATTTGGCATTTTTAGCAAGTTGGCCATACCTTGAACTTACTCACTTTTCCTATAAATAGCATGCTCAGTCCTTTGCATTTGACACCAATAATCATTCACAAATATACTCTAAATATTTCTGAGAAGTGAAGTCTTGCAAGAGGAGGAGAGGAGAAATCTTTGCCTTAGCAGCTGGTGAAGGGAGTAGTAGGAGAGAAACCTCTGCACAACTGAAGTTGCAGTGAACATATTCCACTTGGTAACCTTCTTTCCTTCATTTTTCAGTCATACTCATTTATTAATGTTCTATCATATGTTATCATCATAACCATGCCAATATTGTTGTCATGACCCTTTGTTTTGTATATTGCTACTTTAACCACCTATCAGATGTAGATAACATGTTTGGTCCTGTTTGGTTAACTCTGTGTGTATAAAATAGATGTTGCATTACCCCATGTTATTGTTAATATGTGAGAAACACTGTTGGCTTTGGTTATATGTGACTAAGTTGCTAGCTAAGTTCTAAAATCTGTTAATGCTTGGGTGAAAGTGGAGCAAACTGGTTCACTACCTTTTCAGGTATGTTTGAGTTGTTGTTATGATAATATTCTGCCTCCTTGCTGATTTGAATATCTGCACCTGTGTGATCTCACTATTTTATGAAGTTTGTCCACTGCTATGACATATACATAGTTTTGACAGGTTATTGGCTAACTTCTTGCACCTAAACTTGATGTTTGAAACTGATAAGTTATTAAAGATATGTATTTGGATATAATCTGTTTTTAATGTGCTTCACTAGGTATGTTAAGACTAAGAGTAAGTGCTTATTCCTGTTTTGCATCTACCATAGATTAGTGATTGAATCATTGCAGCCACCCACTTATTCACATTTGGTTTACCATGTTAGCTTTGCTGCCATTATTTGATTGAGGTTTGGTGAATGAAGATAAACTCATGATGTACTTACTTTAGCAAGTCTATTATGTCCATATGCCTATTTGACCTTAGGATGATGCATTCTTTTCTCATGATATGCCATAAACATGTATTTGCTGTCATCATACTATGCTTAGCATTAGGGACATGGGTGTGTGATTTCAGGATGCCTTTTGATACATGTCTGATTTAAGAGTGACATCAAACCTGGTGTCCATTTTGAATGATTAATATGTGTGAACCATTGTTATGCCTTGATTTGGTGTGCACCAGTTGCTGCTAAAACCACCAAAACTTATGATGCTGGCCTGTTTAGTGCTCATAATGTTCCATGATATTTTATTTTGACACTCAAAATTGAAACATGCTGGTATGCCAAGATTGATATATATATATCTTTAAGGATATTGCTTTGTGACATGTACAAAACTGCCCTAATTGTTGATATGTTACCTACCTGCACACTCATCACTTTAGCCTTATTAATACCTCTGTCATCAATATCTAGCTGCCATGGTTTGTCTTCTTTGCCAGGATCAATATGTAGGTCAAGTTAATCTAATACCTATGATCTTTCTTGCTTTAGTCATCTTGCCATGCTGAGCTTTGTGTTGAGAATATGTGTACCAGCATTGAATAGTCATGTAGCATGTTTCCAAGTTGTATGTGTGTATTAAAATGCTCTGACCCTGCTATGTCATTCTTTTGAAATAGTTAAAACTGATGTATTTGGTTTGGTGATTTGTTAAAGACATGTAGTTGGTTTTGACCTGTGATGTTAATTTGGTTGCAGTCTTCTAATATTGGTTTTACACTGAACATTACTTTTGGATTCACTCTGATACATTGACACTTTCACACACTTTTCATAAACCTATTGAATGTACAAATCACCATGCTGTGAAAAGGGTGGGCTGCCACCATGATATTTATTGCTGCCATATTCTGTAGTTGTTGATTGATAATACTATGTTTTCCATTTCTCCTAATATACCCTGTTGGTTGTTGAACACTACATTTTTTTTGCTGCCTTGATTATGTGTTTGCTTCAAATTATCCCTCTGATACCACCTGAACCATGACCATATAATCTATGCTGCATCGGTTCAAGAGGTAGTCATATCAAGGTCTGCATTAGTTTAAGATAGTTCTTGAAACACCCATGCCATGTCTGATACAGTCTATATGTGTGTGCAAGCTTTTCATATCCAGGATGATTGTGTGTGATAGCTCTTAACATGTTTATTTGCCTTGTTTCTAACTTGTTCAAATCTTTGCCATATCATGTCACTAATTTGAGTGTGCCAATTTATGACAATCTGTTTTGTTAAATTGTTCTTTGTTGCAAATATTGTATGATGTTTCTTTTCATTGTGTCTGTCTAACATATGATTCAAGTTATGCATTGCCTATCCTTCTCAATATGTCCTTTGGATTTTGCTCATGCCTGCTCCTTCTCAACTGATATAGGTTTTTTTTTTCTTTTATGCTATGTTTACTTTACTTCATGCTAGGCACTCACCATGTCAAACTAATGATGCCATGATCAAGTCTATTACTCATCAGCTTGTGTTGTCTAGATTTCATACCACCAACTAGTTATTTTAGGTTTGACATGTCATGAGTTTTGTTTTGAACCAAGTTGACTTGTGTGTCCGAGATTGGTATATTTGAAATTGCTAACTTACTGAAGTAGGCAGCTGGTTATGCTTTGTGTTTTACTTGTTGTTTACACCTGCGGAACTAGATATAGCCTCAGGAGTATGTGTGATTGCCAAATTTGTCCTTAAAAATAAGAAATTGACACTGCTCATTTAGGTTGAAGTTGTTTTGTTTTGGTATCCAACCATGTATTTTTTTCAACATTTCACAAACTTATCTTGTATAAACTGCTATACCTGACTCATATGGCTGTCATTGTTGATTTATAATTGGTTTGTATATCTAAACTTATGATATGCATGCTTTTACTTTGTTAAACTTGTCTTATACATGTGTCTGTTTAGATCTCCTAAAGGATGTAAAACTTTGCCATGATGCCCTGAATATATACTATCCTGCTAAATCTTTGTGTTCAAACTTACATGCAAATTTCCAAAATACTCCCTGATGTAAGAGTATTGTCAAGCTTTATGCCCCTTTTGTGTGCATAGGTGTAACCAGTTTGTGTGAATCATTGCTTTATTTTGTGCTCAATTGGTATGTGCCAACTATTGTTGTCCTCTTGAATTATTGGTTTGTTGCCCTGCTTAACATTCAGTTGACATGCATGTACTAAGGTCATATAACTTGTTTCCTAAACCTATTTTGTTGTCATTGCCCATTTGCCTGAGCTGCTACTTGGTAAAACATGTTCAATAATGATGTAAGATCACCTTCCTAATGTATTCATGCTTCATGCTGATTTTGAGTGTTTAAATGTCAATAGCATGTTTAGAAAGATTTGGAGTAGCATATCTGTTTGACCAGATTTGTTGATGTCTTTCTGTTTGCACCATATCCTAATCATCTTGTTCACTGGTTTGAATTTTGTCCATTGTCCAATATAGACATATATCCAGTTTTTTTTTCTTGAAAGAATTTATGTAAGTGATAAGGCTTGGAACCTTTTCGAGTTTGTGTTTCCTCATACGACCTAATAAACTGGACCTTCATGTGTGGCATGATAAATCTGAATTGATATCATTTTGATGCATTTAAACATGGCATTGTCTTTTTCTTTTTTTGTTGCATTGAACTACACAAGATACTATGAGGCCAGGTTTGAAACCTTGTTGATGCTAAAATTCAGTAATAGTTCATTATGTTGCTAGCACATAACACTATGGCTATCATGTCACATTTAGGTTGCCATAACTTTATCCTCAATAAGATCTTGAGAATTCTTCAGTTTCTGTTGATAAGTTTTTCTACTAGTCATTGGTGGCTATTCTGATCAATTCCTATGCTTGTTCCAGCTTCATCTCATTGTCATGATTTTTATGAATTGATAAGGGAAACAAGTTTAAAGATTGAACCCTGCTTTGATTTAATAAGACTAGGAACAACCTCCTTTTAGTGTTTACAATATGATTATCATGTCCTGTCATTATTCGATTGCCTTCCCTTAACTGGTAGACATGCTTCCTTTGGCAAGTTACCAAACTCATTGGTTTTTTCATGTGTCAAGGCAAGAATAAGGAGTTTGGTTTATTGCATTAAGTTTCTATTCAAGATTGTGTTGCAAATGATTGTCATTCCCACTGATTATGCTTACATAAATGCTAAAGCTTAAATTATTATGGCAGTTAGAATCAGGTTCCTTTTACACCAAGGCCTTGATAGTTGGTATAGCTTAGTTTTTAAAGGTTCGCGCATAAGGCTTATGTATTTATGGAGTGAGGTTAATAACTCGATGTAACAGCCACCCCAGTGGCAATCACATACCTTTCACACGCCTTTGACCCTTGGGACAGGGGTTTGAATCCCCCTCGCCCCCGTCCTTTTATTTTGATTTTCCAAATTAACCTTGTTTCGTATATATATCATTGTTGCTACTACTTGTTAAAAGTGCGCGCGTAGCTCAGTTGGCCAAGGTTTTGAGCAATAGGCTCCGTGGTGTGGGTTCAACACCCATGTGGTGCATTCCCATTTCTTTTTATCACTTGTTCATGTTTATTTTATGGTTGATACACCAAACTTCAAATATTCATAACTTAGTCATTTTTAACCTTTTTTCACTCATTCTTTTTGCTAAATGTTCATAAAAGAATCTATTTTTTTAACTATAAAAAGATATTTAAAAAAAAATTTAATATTGAGACATTTATTCATAATGAAAGTGGAAAGATCTTTTTAGGGTTTTTGTTACCTTTCTTGATTGTGTTTGATTCTTAATTATGATATCTTGCTTGTATAATATCTATATGTTTGATTTTGATCTTGCATGATTGTTATAAGCCTTGTTCAAATTGAATGCTTTGTTGTTAATACCACCTTTTTTATGTGCACATCTTTTGTAATCTTACCGTTTCGTAAAAATTGCTATCCCCCCATTCCAAAGGAAATTCCCTTTCAATTGACTCATAAGTCAATAAACAAGTCAACCCTTGACCTCATAGTCATAGGTGTTCACATCCTCCTTGACCTCATAGTCATAGGAGCCCCTCTTGACCTCATAGTCATAGAGCTATCTCTCAAACCTTTGACCTCATAGTCATAGGTAGGCTTTGACCTCATAGTCATAGGTAGGCTTTGACCTCATAGTCATAGCCATTCTCCCTTGGCCTCATAGCCAATTATATTACAACTTACAACAAGTTACAGTTTTTGAACTCTATGTGAAACTCATCACTATGAATATTCACTTCCCCCATTATAACTTAGACTTAGAGAGTTTCTCAAACTCTAAATGAGCTCATACTCATTTCCCCTTGGAACTTTGGCCTTAGTCAATGGTTCCTCAAATTCACCCTTAGTTAGGTGAACTACGATTGCTCTGATTCTTTAGTCAGATACGTAGGCACAAGATGTGATGTCTTGGCGAGCAAACTTAGTGTACATACCCTAGGTCCTTTAGCATTAACAGATTTCTCTTAGCAAGCAAACATAACATAACACAAACCAAACAAGAGGTTCCTGTAGAGTACTACAAATATTAAGGGTGCTAATACCTTCCCTTAGTATAACCAACCCCCGAACCTTAGATCTCCCCCTTTAGGTTTTCTCGATCTTGAACCTTTCCTTTGGATAAATCAAAGTCGGTTGTGAATTTAAAGAAATGTGATGCAAGTTAATTAAATAGCTTGTTATCCGATTCTCACCGCAACAAACATATTTAAGTTAAAAAAAATATGTTATTAGAGAATGGCTCAAGCATATGAAAATGTTCTTGATAAACTCCCACTAACCCAAACTATCATAAAACTTACTCATGTGTATAAGTTTATGGTTAATGATTATACTGGTGAGTTTTAGACTATGGGTCATAGAATATTCACATAGGTATAATAATAGTAATTACATATAGGTGTACCCTATTATGAGTGTAATTATATTTAATCATAAGTACTTTCATAAAACAATATCATATTTGACAAAAGTATTGATATTATACTTGTACTTTTGTATTTATGATCTCAAGAGTGTGGATGTTGAATATATAATAACACAATATTATTGTATGCTAAAAAATTATTATGTCTTTTCAATATCAACCTAAACATCAAATTATGATGTTTACTGAGATTAAGAAAATAATATTTATCTCAATATAATAGAATAAGACTTATTAGAATTATTATATATTTTGAAGTCTTCTTAGAATATGTCATATTTATAATTTGCGCAAGAATATATGACAATATAAGAATAATAATCTAAAATTTTTAGATTATATAATTATGTACACATGCACTCCCACTTATCTAATAGAATAAAGATTTATAATAGTCCACTAGTATTAAATACTCTGATTATACAATGGGATGTTGATTTTATTTTTAGTGCAAAACTATACAGATGAGTGGTTCTATAATATATCATCACTAGAGTTTTACAAACTCAACCACGTATTTTGCACGTAAATAAAATATGTTATTATTTAGATGATTTCACATAAAAGAGTATGATGGTCATATTAAAAGTTTATCATCATTTGAGTGAGATCAAATTTCTATAAATAAATAGAATATAACTTTATATACAACATCTTAATAACTCACTGAAAACTTAAATGATACAAATATAACTACACACATTTGAGAAACATATTATGTTATACGCGTCAGAAAAATATGAGACTTTCGTTTAATTAATATTGCGGATATCACACAACTAGTCGTAAATTTCCATCAATAACACGAGACTATAACATCCTTAATATAAATCTCCATAAAACAATATTATATTAAATAAATAATATTTGATTCCCCTTTTTATACAATTGACATGTTAAATTATTCCACTTGATAGAGAATAATAGTTGAATTATTAATTGAAGAGTATATAAATATTTTAAATAAATATTCAATTATTTTCTCTATCACAGAATAATCATGTCAAGTAACGTCATACTGAAAGGGTATGTCTACCACTTACATAATATAGAGGCAAATGAAATTCATTTTAATAAATAAAAAATTGAAAATAAATTATTGAATTTTATAATGTAATACACGTCTTTAAAATAATTTTTTATTTCTCAATTAATACTTTTAATAATTTTAAATAAAAATATAACAATGTACAAATATTATGTCACCAAAATTTTTTAATGCTGATAGGGTACTCGAACAATAATTTACATAATCATAAATCATAAGAACATTGATCAAACAAATTATATTAATAATAACATACCGATAGGGTAAAACTATTGTCAATATAATATCTATTATAATTAAAATAAATTTAATTATTTTATTAAACAAAATTTGTATAATTGTATTCACGATAAATGAGTTACAATAATACAAATTAAGAATGCTTATATTTTATTCAAAATAGAAAATTTTATATAATTGTACCCACATGGGTGAGATTACAATTATATAAATTAATAGTGATTACGAAATTTTTCAGAATAAAACTTTTAAAATAATAAGATTTCTAATATACTCATAAAATTGTATTTTTATTTATTTATTTGAGTATATAACAAGAAATCAATTTATGACAATAAATAAAGAGTTTTAATTAAGAATATTTCTAAAAAATTAATAATTTTATATAAATGCACATATTATATATATATATATATATATATATATATATATATATATATATATATATATATATATATATCTTATTATATGCAATTATATAATTATAAGATATTGAAAATAAATTATAACTAACTTCTGAGAATATCACATTTATCCATATAAATAGAATTGATGAATTTTTGATAACTTTTGAAGTATTGCAAGAACTTATATAACATCATCTCAACAATTTATAAATAAAAAATAAATGTTATATCAAAATCTAAAAGTTAATAATAAATCAATATAATTTATATAAATAATAAATCAAAAGAATGATAATCTTATTTGTCTCAAATAATTCTCAATAAAATTATATCAATAATAATTAATAATTAAGAATATAAATACCAACAAGTTAATAAAGAGTTTATTATCATTCAAACAATTACCAAATATATTTATAAAATAGAATTTATGTTCAAGTATTTGAGAATATATCATTTGAATTAGTAGAGAATTTATAAATTAAATGACATCAAATATTTAAATAATAAAATTGCAATTCTAATATTCAAGAGTTAAAATTAAATGAAAGTCAATCAAATATTTTTAATTGAATATATATGGAACATATGGACATGAATTGATTATATAAGGAACATACTATCATCTCATAAAAAATGTGGAGTATCTTTTAAAAATATTGGAGACAGGTAGAGCCGTCAAAATGGGCCGAAGCCCATGGGCCGGCGCGCCGAGCCCGAAAAAAGTTAGGGCTTGGGCCTTATTTTTGGAGCCCATATTATTCCGGGTCTTTTTGAGCTCGGCCCGAAAAAGCCCGAAAAAAAATGAGCCGGCCCGTATGGGCTATGGGTAGCCCGCCAGCCCGACAACTTTTTTTAAAAGAATTAATTTAACTATTTGGCCCATAATATAAATTAATAAATATATATAATTGGACCTAAAAAATAAATTTGGCCCAAGAAACATTTGGATACAATGTGTTAGTGCTTCTTTGGTTCGGTCCACACACACTTCAATGACTACCAGAACATTAATTTCTATTACATTATATTACATTACAGTATTCTAAAATGAATATATTACATTAAGATCATTAAAATGAGTATTAATTTCTATAACATTATATATTAAAATGAGTATTAATTTCTATTACATTATATATTACTTAAAAAATGAATTTTTTATTTTTTTTTTAAAATGGGCCCGTTTAGGGCCGGGCCTGTTTAGGGCTGGGTAGCCCGCAGCCCAGACAGGGCTGGGCCTGGGTAGTAAAAAAGGAGCCCGTATTCAAAATGGGCTTTTTGAGCCCGGCCCGGAAAAGCCCGAGGCCCGTCAGGGCAGGCCCGTTTAGGGCCGGGTAGCCCGTTTTGACAGCTCTAGAGACAGGGTTATGAGAATTTTATATTTAACATAACATTTGATTTTAAATAAACTCATATCACACGTTTAATTCACGTATTATGGTTGGTATTGATTTTGGAGGTTTTTTTAAGAAACCCCCAATAAAAAATAATGTTGAAATCCTATTAACATAGTACAACTTTTCAAATATCTTCTTCGTATGAAATCTCCATAACAGCCCGAGAGACCCTTAAGACTACACGCGATGGTACCTTAAAAGTACGCATGTCAAGACTTTAGCTCCTCATTATCAAATTTAAAAATCAGAGGATGAAAGAAGACGAAACTATTACTGATTTTAATGTTTGTCTCTATGACATAGTCAATAACTCATTTGCTCTCGATGAAAAATATCTAAAAAATTCTCAGATCTCTTCTAAATAAGTTTTGATATGAAGGTCACAGTAATTGAAAAAGCTCAAGACATTAGTACTATCAAAGTGGATGAACTCGTGGGCTTGCTACTCACCTTTCAAATGGCCTTCGACGACAAATCAGATAAAAGAAACATAGGTGTTTATTTCAAAGATGACATTGAAAATGATGATGAATAGGCAGAAGAAGA
This sequence comes from Lathyrus tuberosus, assembly GCA_022829125.1. NCBI lineage: Eukaryota > Viridiplantae > Streptophyta > Magnoliopsida > Fabales > Fabaceae > Lathyrus > Lathyrus tuberosus. The sequence continues at coordinate 21,406,241 of JALAZF010000030.1, forward strand.
TACTTATGATAACCTATGTGAATCTATTGCATTACTTGCAAAAACAATTGGTAAGATTATGAGAAAACTTGATATAAGGTCAATGAATAATTTCATAACTAATGTCAAATACAATTTATCATCCAACTCCAGAGGATTTAGCTCTCGTTGTAAAAGTAGAGAAGAAGATAAGTCAAATAAAGGAAAATGAGTCCAAAGCCATGAATGCGAAGGAATTGGACACATTCAGGCGGAATGTGCCAATTTACTTAAGAAACAAAACAAGGGATACACTACCATATTGTCAGATGAGGAATGAGAAGATAATAGTGAATGAGAAAAGGCAAACAATGGTTGCCTTCACAACTCGTGTAAAATCCAACAAATTGTTCATGATGCTGGTTAGTCTAGTGATGATGACAAAGGGATACACTGCCACATTGTCATATGAGGAATCAAAAGATGATAGTGATGGAGAAAAGGAAAACAATGTGGTTACATATACAACCCGTGTAAGATCCAAGCAAACTGTTCATGATTGTAACACCCCATTTTTAATTATTTAATCGTCTGGTTTTATTTTAATTGTTGGCCTGGTTTAGGGTGCGTGTCTGAGTGCGTGGGGGGTGATGTTAGTTATATGGAATTATTATTATTATTATTATTATTATTATTATTATTATTTTATTAATAGTATATTTCATAATATTATTATTAGTATGGTTAGTATTATTTAGTAAAATAAAATCTGATATAATTAAGTAAATAATGGAAAATATAATTAATGAGGACAGTTTAGTAATTAGAGATTAATTAGTGGAAATTGGTAAGGGTCGAGCATAATCAGAATTTTAGAGATAGAAAGAGAAGGGCTAAGGAAAGGAAGAACAAGGGTGTGCTAGGGCAAAGATCTTCATCAATTTTCGCAGAAATTAATCAAGGATTCGAGGTAAGGGGGGAGTTTTGTTTAATATTTGGTGAATTAATCGTATAAGGGTAGTGGGGAGTCCTTAACCCCGTAGGGATTTGTATGCAAAATGTTGTGTTGATGATTTGTTGTATATGTCTAATATGATGCTGAGATTATGCATGAATCGATCTGTGTTAATATGATTTTTCTGTTGTTGTTGCTGTTGTATGAACATCTCTGTTGCAGATTTGTTTTTGACCCAAATTGGGAGAACAATTGGGAATCTAAGACCTAAAAGTCATGTAGTAATAATAGGTGAAGTGATAAGATGAAATTATGAGTACTAAAACTGATGTAGAACCAATTTTAGGACCAATTTGGAGTGGAAATTGGAGAATCCCGTAGCAGAATTCAGTCTGGTGTGGGAATGGTGAATTTGCGTAATAGATCTGGCCATACGCATATGGGGTAGGGTGATACGCGTATGGGCTGGGCAGGGCAAGGGCCATTACGCGTAAGGGGAGGTCAAGAGGAAGAATTGACACGGCCTTCTGCCCATACGCGTAAGGGTACGCGTATGGTGGCAAGATAATACGCGTATGAGAGTAGCCGTACGCGTAAGCAAATCTGGAAGTTGGATTTTGGAGGGAAAAATGGGTCTCTTCCCATACGCGTATGGAGTTGGTCAGTACGCGTATGGTGGTGCGAGGCCGGACGCCTTACGCGTCTGGTACGCGCAGGAGGGGCGAGGGAGTTGGTCATTACGCGTATGACCAAGGTCAATACGCGTATGGACAACGTGAGTGCATAAATTCCCCGTTTTGCGATTTCTTTCTCGTTTTCGCATCGGATTTGGTTTCTCTTGGATTGATAGGTTGAAGATAGATGCCAGATGTGGAGAGATGTAACAATGGTTATGAAATTAATTAATTTAATACTTTTTGGAGGATTAATTAATAATTAAGTGGATTAGGTGATGTGAAATAATCTTATGGTGTTGAATGATGATTGTGTGTTTGATGGTGTGATCAGGAGGATCGTGAGCATGTATCTATGTTATAATACATGTGTTTTATTATGCATTCGGTGTCATGCATTTCATGGTGATGGTGGGATGAATCATTGCTCAGGAGGAGTGTATGTGATTCGTCCGTACTCTGAAATGGAGAATGGTGGGGATATATCATTGCCAAGTAGGGGTGTATGTGATCTATCCGGGTTCGATTGAATGAACGGTGTTGTTGGTACCACATGCATTGTGTCCGTGTCATGTCGCATTGCATTTGTTATTTGTTGATTGATGGTGATTGAATGTGACAGTAGGTCGTGGTTGCATGTTGTTGATTTATGTGAGATGTTACTTCTTATATGTATTATTCATCTTTTTTTATATTGAATGTAGTTCTCATCCCTCTGTTGTTGTTGTGTTTGTGCTTCTTCGGAAGTGCAGATAATCCAAGTACTTAGGATGCGTGGATATGCGTGTTGCTTGTTCGAGTCTTAGGAGCGCTCTGATACGTAACACGAGGATATTTTAGGAGATTTTGTTATTTATCAATTTACTTGAGATTTCGTTACGTATCTTTATTCTGTTGAACCTTCATGGTGAACCACTAGTTGATGTGGAATTTTATATGTTGTTGGCATGTGGCCGTGATTTAATTAAATGAATTATTTTTGCTGTTTTATTTCGATTAATAAAAGGAGTTTCGATGTTGATTTTGCAAATGTGGCATCCTACTTTATTTTGGTGTAAAAAATATGATTATTTTCATAGAATTTTATGCATTTTCATAAATGGGAAAGTGGGGTGTTACAATTGGTATCAGAGCAGGTCGGTCCGTCCGGCCAGGTGTTATAGTTGAGTCTGCCCTTAGAATAGGAGTTGATTTGGTGTTCTGACCTTATGTTAATTGTTGAACAGTATGGCAGGAAGGAATGATGCTGCTATGCAAGCCATGACACAAGCTGTAGAGAACGCCAATCAGGCTGGAGGTGCTCAGTTTCGTGACTTAGCACAGTTCCAGAGCAACAAGCCGCCTACTTATGAGGGAGGTATCTTAGATCCAGAAGTTGCACAGAAATGGCTGAAGGCTGTGGAGAAGATCTTCAGGACCATGGGATGCAGTGATGCTCAGAAGGTACGGTTTGGTACACATATGCTGGAAGGAGAGGCTGAGGCTTGGTGGGACAATAGTCGTCAGAGATTGGAAGCTGCAGGTACTGAGATTACTTGGGCTGTGTTTCAAGCTGAGTTTCTGGAAAAGTATTTTCCGGAAGACATTCGTAGTGCAAAAGAGGTTGAATTTTTGGAGCTGAAACAGGGTGATAAGACAGTTGTAGAGTATGCCGCTAAGTTTGAGGAGCTGGTTCAATATTGTGCTCATTACAATACTGAAGAAGCTATGACTTCGAAGTGTTTGAAGTTTGAGAACGGGCCGCGTCCCGAGATCAAATTGGGTATTGCTTGCCAGAAGATAAGAAACTATCCAGAGCTGGTAAGCAGAAGCAGAATTTATGATAATGATAACAGGGCCAGAATTGCTCATTACAAGGCTGTGAATGAGAAGAAAGGTAAGTAGAGATTTGGAGGTACTCCTTACAGTGCTCCAGCTGATAAGGGGAAACAGAAAACTGATGTGGGAAAGAAACCAAAGAAGAAGGGAGCAGGTGCTGATACTCTCAAGTGCTTCAGATGTGGTGGCGCGTGTCACCGTGCTAACAACTGTCAGAATAAGGTGAAGAAGTGTTTCAAGTGTGGCAAAGCAGGGCATGTTATAGCTGACTGCAGAGCCACTATGCCTACTTATTATAATTGTGGAAGGAAGGGTCACATCAGCACCCACTGAGAGAAGCCGAAGAAGTCTCAGGCGTCTCAAATTGGTGGGAAAGTATTTGCCTTGGTGGGAGCCCAATCCACTGAGGAAGAGCGTTCCGTCAAAGGTACTTGCTTTATTAATGATGTTCCTTTGATTGCTATCATTGACACGGGTGCAACACACTCGTTTATTTCTGTTGACTATGTGAAGAGATTAGGGTTGTGCCATCTACTCTAGAGCAGAGGATGACGATTGAAACTCCATCTATTGGTTCCGTGGTTACTTCCTTGGTGTGTTTGAAGTGTCCGCTGACCATGTTTGGTAGATATTTCAGAGTGGGCTTGATTTGTTTGCCACTCGGTAATCTGGATGTTATTTTGGGAATGATCTGGTTGGAGTTCAACCGGGTGTATATTATTTGCTTAGGAAGACGTTACTGTTTCTTACTCCTGAAGAGGAAGCATTAGCAGATTCGCTATCTAGCAAGGAGTTGAGGGTGTTGTTGGAGGACGAAGTGAAGCTGTTTGCGGTGTTTGCCTCGTTATCTGTTGAAAGCAGGACTTCAGTTAATGAATTACCAGTAGTGAATGAATTTCCCGAAGTGTTTCCAGATGACATCACAGAATTGCCTCCGACAAGGGAAGTCGAATTCGCTATTGATCTTGTACCGGGTACCAGACCTATCTCTAAGGCACCGTACAGAATGTCTGCATCAGAATTGGCAGAGTTGAAATCTCAGGTCGGGGAATTGCTCGATAAGAAGTTCATCAGACCAAGTGTGTCGCCGTGGGGAGCTCTAGTGTTGTTGGTGAAAAAGAAGGATGGTAGTATGCATCTGTGCATTGATTACCGTCAGTTGAATAAAGTAACCATTAAGAATAAGTATCCACTTCCGAGGATTAATGACTTAATGGATCAGCTGGTAGGAGCTCGTGTTTTCAGCAAAATTGATTTGAGGTCGGGTTACCATCAGATTAAAGTAAAGGAAGGTGATATTCAGAAGACTGCTTTCAGAACTCGCTACGGACATTACGAATATGCAGTGATGCCTTTCAGAGTGTCTAACGCGCCGGGTGTATTTATGGAATATATGAATCGTATTTTCCATTCTTATCTGGATCAGTTTATTGTGGTATTTATTGATGATATACTGATTTATTCTAAGTCTGACGAAGAGCATGCAGGTCACTTAAGAATTGCATTGCAGGTGCTGAAAGATAATAAACTGTTTGCAAAGTTCTCGAAGTGTGAATTTTGGTTGAAGACTGTGAGTTTCTTGGGTCATGTGATTTTTGGTGATGGTATAGCGGTGGATCCCTCTAAAGTAAGTGCAGTACTTCAGTGGGAAACTCCGAAGACCGCCACGGAGATTAGAAGCTTTTTGGGTTTGGCAGGTTACTATAGAAGATTCATTGAAGGGTTTTCTAAATTGGCGTTGCCATTGACTCAGTCGACCAGGAAGAATCAAGCTTTTGTCTGGGATGCTGCCTGTGAGGAGAGTTTTGAGGAACTGAAGAAGAAATTGACTACAGCACCAGTGTTGATTTTACCAAGTCCAAACGATTCTTTCGTAGTGTATTGTGATGCGTCTAAGATGGGATTAGGCGGTGTGTTGATGCAAGGTGGCAAGGTAGTGGCTTATGCTTCAAGACAGTTGAGGGTGCATGAGAGAAACTATCATACTCATGATCTGGAATTAGCTGCAGTGGTGTTCTTGTTAAAAATCTGGAGACATTATTTGTATGGATCAATATTTGAAGTATTTAGTGTTCACAAAAGTTTGAAATATTTGTTCGACCAGAAAGAATTGAATATGAGGCAGAGAAGGTGGTTAGAGTTCTTAAAGGATTATGATTTCAATTTGAGTTACCATCCGGGAAAAGCTAATGTTGTGGCAGATGCTCTGAGCCGGAAGACAATCCATATATCTGCGTTAATGGTGAAGGAAATGGAATTGATTGAACAGTTCAGAGATTTGAGTATGGTTTGTGAGACTACACCGGGAAGTGTCAGGCTGGGTATGCTGAAAGTGAATAATGACTTTTTGGATGTAATTAAGGAAAATCAGAAACTAGATGTGAAATTAGTGGACTTGATGCCTGCAGGAGGAGATGATCCTGATAGTGACTTTAAAGTGGATAATGTTGGTGTGTTGAGATTCCGGGGAAGGATTTGTGTGCCGGATAATGAGGAATTGAAAAAGGCAATCTTGAAGGAAAGTCATCGGAGTAGCTTGAGTATTCATCAGGGAGCTACAAAGATGTACCATGATTTGAAGAAGTTGTTTTGGTGGTCCGGTATGAAGAGGGACATAGCTCAGTTTGTCTACGCTTGTTTGACATATCAGAAGTCAAAAGTAGAGCACCAGAAGCCTTCGGGATTGATGCAACCGTTAGAGATTCCTGAATGGAAATAGGACAGTATTGCTATGGATTTTGTGACTGATCTGCGAAATACGGCAAGGGGCTTTGATGCTATTTGGGTAGTGGTGGATCGACTTATGAAGTCCGCACATTTTATACCAATTAACATCAGTTTTTCGTTGTCGAAGCTGGCGGAGATTTATATCAGGATAATTGTGAAGTTACATGGTGTTCCGGCGAGCATAGTGTCGGATAGAGATCCGAGGTTTACTTCAAAATTTTGGAGGAGTCTACAGGAAGCTTTGGGTTCTAAGTTGAAGTTGAGCTCCGCTTATTATCCATAGACCGATGGTCAGTCAGAGAGGACTATTCAGTCGTTGGAAGATTTGCTGAGAGTCTGTGTGTTGGAGAAAGGTGGTGCGTGGGATACTCATTTGCCATTGATTGAGTTCACGTATAATAACAATCACCATTCTAGCATTGGAATGGCGCCTTTCGAAGCTTTGTATGGTAGGAGGTGTAGGACACCTCTGCGTTGGTATGAAATAGGTGAGAATGTGGTGCTTGGACCAGAAATTGTGCAACAGACTACTGAGACGATTCAAATGATCCGTGAAAAGATGAAGGCGTCTCAGAGTAGTCAGAAAAGTTATCATAATAATCGGAGGAAAGATTTGGAATTCAGTGAAGGTGATCATGTGTTCCTGAGGGTTAACCCAGTGACCGGTGTGGGTCGTGCTTTGAAATCTAAGAAGTTGGATCCTAAGTTTATTGGACTGTATCAGATATTGCAGAGAGTTGGTACAGCTGCTTACAGGGTGGCGTTGCCACCTGAACTTTCGAACTTGCATGATGTGTTTCACGTGTCGCAACTTCAGAAGTATGTTTCAGATCCGTCTCATGTTATTCAGAGGGATGGAGTACAAATCAGGGAGAACCTTACAGTGGAGACGATGCCTTTAAGGATCGAGGATCGCAAGATGAAGCAACTCAGAGGAAAGGAGATACCTCTGGTGAGAGTAGCTTGGGGAGGAGCTGCTGGCGGAAGTGTGACCTGGGAATTAGAGAGCAGGATGCCGGAGTCGTATCGAGAACTGTTTCCATCAGGTACATTTTCGGGGACGAAAATAATTTAAGTGGGGGAGAGTTGTAACACCTCATTCTTAATTATTTAATCGTCTGGTTTTATTTTAATTGTTGGCCTGGTTTAGGGTGCGTGTCTGAGTGCGTGGGGGGTGATGTTAGTTATATGGAATTATGATTATTGTTATTATTATTATTATTATTATTATTATTATTATTTTATTAATAGTATATTTCATAATATTATTATTAGTATGGTTAGTATTATTTAGTAAAATAAAATCTGATATAATTAAGTAAATAATGGAAAATAGAATTAATGAGGGCAATTTAGTTATTAGAGATTAATTAGTGGAAATTGGTAAGGGTCGAGCATAATCAGAATTTTAGAGATAGAAAGAGAAGGGCTAAGGAGAGGAAGAACAAGGGTGTGCTAGGGCAAAGATCTTCATCAATTTTCGCAGAAATTAATCAAGGATTCGAGGTAAGGGGGGAGAATTGTTTAATATTTGGTGAATTAATCGTATAAGGGTAGTGGGGAGTCCTTAACCCCGTAGGGATTTGTATGCAAAATGTTGTGTTGATGATTTATTGTTTATGTCTGATATGATGCTGAGATTGTGCATGAATCGATCTGTGTTAATATGATTTTTCTGTTGTTGTTGCTGTTGTATGAACATCTCTGTTGCAGATTTGTTTTTGACCCAAATTGGGAGAACAATTGGGAATCTAAGACCTAAAAGTCATGTAGTAATAATAGGTGAAGTGATAAGATGAAATTATGAGTACTAAAACTGATGTAGAACCAATTTTAGGACCAATTTAGAGTGGAAATTAGAGAATCCCGTAGCAGAATTCAGTCTGGTGTGGGAATGGTGAATTTGCGTAATAGATCTGGCCATACGCGTATGGGGTAGGGTGATACGCGTATGGGCTGGGCAGGGCAAGGGCCATTACACGTAAGGGGAGGCCAAGAGGAAGAATTGACACGACCTTCTGCCCATACGCGTAAGGGTACGCGTATGGTGGCAAGACAATACGCGTATGAGAGTAGCCGTACGCGTAAGCAGATCTGGAAGTTGGATTTTGGAGGAAAAAATGGGTCTTTGCCCATACGCGTGTGGAGTTGGTCAGTAGGCGTATGGTGGGACGAGGCCGGACGCCTTACGCGTCTGGTACGCGCAGGAGGGGCGAGGGAGTTGGTCATTACGCGTATGACCCAGGTCAATACGCGTATGGACAGCGTGAGTGCATAAATTCCCCGTTTTGCGATTTCTTTCCCATTTTCGCATCGGAATTGGTTTCTCTTGGATTGATAGGTTGAAGATAGATGCCATATGTGGAGAGATGTAACAATGGTTACGAAATTAATTAATTTAATAATTTTTGGAGGATTAATTAATAATTAAGTAGATTAGGTGATGTGAAATAATCTTATGGTGTTGAATGATGATTGTGTGTTTGATGGTGTGATCAGGAGGATCGTGAGCATGTATCTATGTTATAATACATGTGTTTTATTATGCATTCGGTGTCATGCATTTCATGGTGATGGTGGGATGAATCATTGCTCAGGAGGAGTGTATGTGATTCGTCCGTACTCCGAAATGGAGAATGGTGGGGATATATCATTGCCAAGTAGGAGTGTATGTGATCTATCCGGGTTCGATTGAATGAACCGTGTTGTTGGTACCACATGCATTGTGTCCGTGTCGTGTCGCATTGCATTTGTTATTTATTGATTGATGGTGATTGAATGTGACAGTAGGTCGTGGTTGCATGTGGTTGATTTATGTGAGAGGCTACTTCTTATATGTATTATTCACCTTTTTTTATATTGAATGTAATTCTCACCCCTCTGTTGTTGTTGTGTCTGTGCTTCTTCGGAAGTGTAGATAATCCAGGTACTTAGGATGCGTGGATATGCGTGTTGGTTGTTCGAGTCTTAGGAGTGCTCTGATACGTAACACAGGGATATTTTGGGAGATTTTGTTATTTATCAATTTATTTGAGATTTTGTTACGTATCTTTATTCTGTTGATTCTTCCTGGTGAACCACTAGTTGATGTGGAATTTTATATGTTGTTGGCATGTGGCCGTGATTTAATTAAATGAATTATTTCCGCTGTTTTATTTCGATTATTAAAAGGAGTTTCGATGTTGATTTTGCAAATGTGGCATCCTACTTTATTTTGGTGTAAAAACTCTGATTATTTTCATAGAATTTTATGTATTTTCATAAATGGGAAAGTGGGGTGTTACAATGATGATGGTGAGTATATTGTTAAAGACCTCTCATATGAAGATGTTGTTGAAGCCTACATATTTCTATATCTTAAGTGGAAATAGGAATACATATCTGGTGAGAAACAAAGGGAAAAAAATCAATGTTCTCCTTCAAGATAAAGAAAATCTCACAACAACTATCACAAAGCTAAAAGAAGGAGTTGACAACCTGAACACCAAACTTGAAGGTATGACCAAATTGGTTTGTATGCTAAACTTTGGCTCTAAAACTCTTGATGAAATCCCAGGGTTTGGCAAGATTTCTAGAGATATGAAAGGACTCGGGTTTGGTTATAGCTCCATGAATGGAAACCATAAGTTTGTTCTTCCAGTAAAGATCATTGAGTTTCTTACATCAAACTATATGTCTCAACATCATGCTCGACATCATTACTAGTGCAAAAACATTTACAACAGAGCTTTATGGGTTTGTCACCGTTGTGGATTACAAGGTCATATAAGACCTTTTTACTACAAATTGTATGGAAGACCCTACTACCAATATAAAAAAATATCCCATCAGGAACACCTTAAAGAATGATCATCTTCAACAAGTATGGAAAGTCAATGAGGCAATTACAAGTCACATTTCTCACGCTTCATCGAGGGTGTCCTCCTATGAAGATTGGTTTTTTGACAGTGGGCGCTCTAGACACATGATTGGAGAAAATACCTACTTGAAAGAGGTAAAACCTTACTCAGATAGATATGTTACCTTAGGTGATGGTGCCAACGAAAAGGTCATTAGAAAAGGAAAATTAGATTATACATGTATTCCTAGTCTATATTATTTTCTTCTTGTTATAGGTCTTAGTGCAAATCGCATTAGTATCATCCGATTGTGTGATCAAGAGTTATGTGTAAACTTCAATCGTTCTGAATGCATTGTTACTAACAACTAGCTAGAACAAATAATGAAGGATACTGAATCATCAGGAAATTGCTATATGTGGTGTTCAAAGGCCACCTATTGAGGAGAATATACATAAAGGCCACCTTACCAGTGTGTTCAACCATGTTCGACAATACATATTGAAACTAAATTCTAAGAAGTTCACTTTTGGATTTAATGCCATTAAGTTCATGTGATTCTACTTAATGGAGAGAGATATATAAGCTAATTCAAAAATACATGATGTAATAATAAGGATATAGATTCCAACCGTGAAAGAGAGAATAATGAAATTGAATGCAATGATAACCAACCTCAATAGTTTTATTTTTTAGATATGCCCTACATGCCCTTCCATTCCACAGACTCTCGAGGAAGGAGGTACAATGTGACTATACACCAAAATGCGAGCATGTGTTTGTTGAGTTGAAGATTGCCATCTTAAACCCCTGGTCATGTCAAGGCCCATGGTTGGGAAGACTATATTCATATATCTAACCCTCTCAACTAAAGAATTAAGCATCTTCCTAGTAAGAAAGGTAGGAACAAATCAAAACCATGTATACTTCATCTCGAAGGCACTAGCATGTCCTAAAATCTGTTACTAGAAGATCGCCTTGGCGTTAGTTGTAACATAATGAAAGTTGAGACAGTAGTTTCTATCATTCTTGATAATAATCCAAACATATCAATCATTGAAGCATATCTTCATTAGACCAGATTTAGCATGATGGATAACTAAGTGGGCAATTGAGACTTCAGAGTTTGCCATCTCTTATGAACCAAGGAAAAGTATGAATTTTCCACCACCAATATTTTTCCACAATTTGAATATTCAACCACCAATAATCAAGAAAAGTATGAATCTTTCATTTTAGGTTTCAGACTAGCATCTAAAACGGGGACAAAAGAGATCAAACTATATAGATATTCTCATCTTGTAGTTTCCTAATTCAATGGGGAGGCTCAGGCGAATGACCCACTATTACAATAATACGTAACCATCGTTAAAGATAAGTTGTGATCTTTCAATGTGTATGCGATTCATGTTCCAGTAGAGCAAAACACAATATAAAATGTCATAGTCAAATCTGGGAAGTACAAGGGTGGGAGTAATCAACAAATTATTCATCCAGAAGACTCTTAACAAACCTAGTATTTCCATAATAATATATGTAGTCGCAATAATAAATGGGACAATAGAGATGTCATGGATCACCTTGATCATGGTGTATATTGAGAATGAGACTCTCCCAATTGATCTCACCAAAGCCAACTTAGTGAAGAAAAGGGCATGCTCGTACACAATCATGAGGCAGAAGATTTACAAGAGTTTTTTTCACTCAACTAATAAAGTGTTTGGAGCATAATGAAGCCAAATATACCATTAATGAAGTCCACGAAGGTATATCATAAAGCACCTTGGAGGGAGGTCCTTATCCAAAAATATTCTAAGAGTGGGATATTATTGGTCTTCAATGGTCCAATATGCCAAGAATTATGAGTTAAAGTGTGACAAGTGCTAAAAGCATGAAGATATACTCATTGCTCCTCCTTCAGAACTTAACAATTTAAGAGAAAAACTTGCGTAGGAACGAATTTAAATCTTGAGTGTTACAAACAACCAATAAAAAAGAGAGAAAATATTAAATTTATTTAAAATTTAATTTATTTTTAATTTGGATTTATGGGTGGTTGTGATTATGGAGGAGAGAAAATATTATTTTTTTATTTTTTTATTAATTAAAAAATATGATTGGTTGTTTCTAAAACCAAGTGTTAGGTTTGTGTCTACCTAAGTTTTTTCCACAATTTAATCACGTCGTAGTTGTTATCCCAGTGAGGCAAGGATATTCTTATTCAGTTCCCACTGGCCCATGGCAGTTAATTTTTTTTATTGTGGTTGTGTATTATTTTAATAAATGGATTAAGGCAAAATTTTTAACAAAAATCACCAATATAAATACTCATAAGTTCTTCAAGAAAAACGTTCTCACAAGGTATGGGATCCCATAGTCTGTCATCACAGACAATAGTACCTAATTAAAAAACAAAAGCTTGAAGAAACTATTTGAAGATATAAGAGTCAAACATTACTTTATTTCAACAGAACATCCTTAAACCAACAACCAAATTGAAGCCGCTAACATTATTTTGTTGGGAGGATTAAAGAGAATATTTGAAGGACCAAGGGAAATTGAGTGGAAGAACTCCAACAAGACCGTTGGTCATATAGAAAAGCAATTCATTCATCTACCAAGGAAACATTTTTAAGACACACTTACAATACTAAAGTTAATGTCCTTGTCAAGGACACCCCTTCTACAAAAAATAAAATTCATAGGCAATAAGCGATTATCTAGACTTCGTGGATGAGAATGTTGGAACAAACTTGGTTTGTCCTATATCCCTTAGGTTTTGATGATAACAAAGTATTTAAAGAACAATTGGTTATACTAATATTTGTTCAAGTGTGCAGAACCATAGACTAAAATTTCATGAACAATCCAAGTATTGGTTCTAACTATGAATACTTTTAGAGAAGCTTAAAGACCAGAATCTGATAGATTAGAAGTTGAAGACCAGACTCCGAAGAAGTCAACTTCTAAAGAGGTCAACGTTTGAAGATCAAAGTCTGAAGAGGTCAGCCTTTAAAGACCATACTTTGAAGAAGTCTTCTTTTGATGATCAGAACCTAAGTCAGTCAAAGTGCAAGGACCAAGGTGACTCTGGTGGGTCACTGTCAACCTCTGAGACTACTTTGTCATATGAAGACCTAAGCTCAATTTTCTTCATAGAATCATCTGAGATGCAACTAATAATTCCTCTTGCAGTAAAGTAATTTCAAACAAGCTTTCAACGTCAATAACCATTTCAATAAACATCTCAACATCTATATTCAAGCTTTCCAAAGACTCTATTGCGTTATATCTTCAACGACTTTTTTCCTTCTCTATTTAAAGAGCTGAAGACTTGAAGAAACATACAACAATTGGCATTCAAAGAGAAGTTACTTTGTAAAAACAAAAGCACAACTTGATCTTAAGATTTCTTATCCTTGTATATCTTAGAAATCCCTATGTCTTAAAAGATTTTATTTGCATTATATTCTTTCTACACTTCTGATTGTATATCAAGTGTATTACCCCCAAACAATCATTTATATGTTAACTAGATTATTAGAAGTCTTTTACTAAGTGTTTGAGCATTTGAAGTCTCTTGCTTGTGTGCTTGAGCATAGAAGTATCTTGCTTGTGTGCTTGAGCATTAGAAGTCTCTTGCTTGTGTGCTTGAGCATAGAAGTCTCTTACTTTAGTGTTTGAGCATTTGAATTATCTTGCTTGTGTGCTTTAGCATTGAAGTATCTTGCTTGTGTGCTTGAGCATTGAAATTTGATTGCTTGTGTGCTTGATAAAATTGTAATCTTGTGTGATTATAGTGAAAATCTCTTATAAGTACAAGGGGACTGAATCACTCTCAAGTTATGAGAGGAACCGGGATAACTTTATGTGTGTCTCTTCTTTCTTGCATTTCATATTCGCTGCCTTCCTGTGATTGAATCAGGTTATATACTTTGTGTTTAGAATCTGACCAAGAGTTTAAAAACAAATAAAAAGTCAACACAATTCAACTCCCCCTTCTTGTGTTTTTTCTCACCTTCAGTTGGCATCAGAGCAAGGTTTGTGCTAAACATTTAACAGTGGTGCAAAAAAGATCTTGGGAAAAACATATTGATTCATGTTTGGAGTGTTTGAATCTGGAAGTGGTACTCCTAATCCATATCCTACTATTAATCACGATTATAGCAATTAAAAAAAGAACAATTATACAACTAGACCTCCAACTTCCAATGGAGATTCTACTAAGTTTGAATGGTGGAAGAGCAAGATGTATACTCATATCATAGGTCTTGATGGTAAGTTGTGGGATATTCTGAAAGATGTCATTAATATTATAGTCAATGGAGTTGGAATGGTGTCTGATAGAAAAACTCTCACACCTGCTCAGAAAAAGATCTATAGTAAACATCATAGAGTTAGAGGCATCTTGGTTGATGCTTTACCTCATTCTGATTACATCAAAGTCATTGATAAATATACTGCTGAGACCATTTTTAAATCCCTATGTGCTACTTATGAAGGGAATCAACAAGTTTAGGAAGCTAAGGTCAACCTTCTAGTTCAACTGTATGAGCTGTTCAGAATGATGGAGGATGAAGACATTTAAACCATATTATTAAGGTTTCAAGTTCTTGTATCTGGACTTCAGGTTCTGAACAAGAACTATACTACCTCTGATTATGTCAAGAAGATTCTTATGAGTCTTCCTATCAGATACAGAGCCAAGGTGACAACTATCCAGGAGGCTAAAGACTTAAACACATTAAGTCTTGAAAGTCTTATATCCAACCTCGATAGCCATGAGATGAAGCTCGATGGAGACGAACCTGTTAAGAAATTAAAGCTTATGGCTTTGAAATATGTTGATAAAACTGCCAAGGCTCCTCAAGTTTGAGAGTCTGAAGAAGCTTCTCATGTAGAAGGTTATGAAGATTACTCAAATGATGAGGAAATGGCCTTTATCATCAAATGGTTTTAGTATCTGGCCAAGAAGAATAAAAGATTCTCTGGAAGAAAAAGTGGCTTCAAAGGATCTAGCTCTAGAGAAAAGAAGGATGATCAGAAAGGATGATTCAACTGCAAGAAGCATGGTCACTTCATTGATGACTGTCCAAAAGTACAAAAGGACAAGTAAAAGAATGGAAGCTTTCCGAAGGATAGCTTCAAAAACAAGTTCAAGAAGAGTCTCCTGGCAACATGATATAGACTTGAAAAAGAAGAAGACTTTGGAAAGGATGAAGAGCAAGCAAACCTTGCTTTGGTGGTTCTTACATCTTCTAAAGCAGAATCTAACTCAGAATCTAATGAAGAAGATAAGGTATTTTCTAAACTATCTCGTTCTAATTTAATTACTTTCATCAATATCTCGTGGGAAGATGTCAAGAGAAATCTAGACACATGAAAATATTGAAAAAGCAATATGATCTTTTGAAGGAAGAATTAAATTTTGTTCAGAGCAAAAATAAATCCCTAAAGAAATACCATATTTATCTAATAAAAGAAGTGTCTGATAAATCCCTTGATGTGCATGAAATGGCTATTCAATATTTTATCATAAATGGTTTTAATAGAGCTAAACTTGCTTCCATGGTTTATGGAGTAAGTAGAACCAAATGGGGAGGTATTGGTTACTCGCAAAAATATTTTAATCCAAGGTTTGAAACCTTGAGTAAATCAACAAATCCTTCTTTTTCAAGCTCTTCTAAGAAAGGGCTTAAATCTTATTTTGTACTTGTTGTTGAGAATGAAAGGGTTTTAAACCAGTTAGAACCTAAAGTTGTTGAGCTAAGGGTTCAAAAGAAACCATAATCTGAGATTCTAAAGTCAAAGGTTCCGAAGAAACATGAACCTAAGACTCTAAAGTCAAAGGTTATGAAGAAACCAGAACCTAAGACATCAAGAGCGAAGGTTATGAAAGGTTTAAAACCTAAGGCCAAAGTTCATTCAAGACAATGAATTTTTAAATCAAAAGGCTTGAATTATTCTAAGCCTTATCATATAAATGCAAAGGTACAAAAAAAGAAGAAACATATCATAAGTAACCCTAAAGGACCCATAAGACTATGGGTACCTAAATCTCAAATTGTTTTCGCTACATATATGCTTTAAGGGAGAAGCAAGGCAACAATCATAGTACCTAGACAGTGGCTGCTCACGACATATAATAGGAGAAAAGCATATGTTTCAAACCCTAACTCTGAAAGAGGGAGGAACTGTGGGATTTTGAGGAAACCAGAAAGGAAATATAATTGGTATGTGTATTATTGGTAACTCCTCTATCTCAATTAATAATGTTTGGCTTGTAGATGGACTTAAACATAACCTACTGAGCATTAGTCAATTTTGTGACAGTCGTTATAAAGTCATGTTTAGTAAGAACAATTGTATAGTCATTAATGAATCTGAAAAGTCCATTGTGTTTAAAGGTAAAAGGAAAGACAATGTTTGTATTTTTCTGAATTGGCTAATCAGAAGATACTTTTCCTTCTATCAGTGAGTGATGAGATGTGGCTATGGTACAGAAGGTTAGATAATGCTAACTGGAGATTAATCTTTAAACTTGGCAAGTTGAAACTTATTAAAGGATTGCTAGAACTCAGTTATCACTCAAATGCTCTTTGTGGAGCATGCCAAGTAGGGGAAATTAGTAAAACTTATTTCAAAACTAAACACATTGTCTGTACCTTCAGACCCTTAGAACTATTTCACATTGATTTGTTTGGTCCTGTTAGTACTGCATCAATCAATGGGAAGAAATATGGAATAGTAATTGTTGATAACTATAGCAGATGAACTTGGGTTAAATTCCTTAGAACCAAGGATGAATCATAGAATTTTTTCAACATCTTCGGCATACAAGTACAATCTGAAAAGTAATAAAAAAAATTTAAAAGTAAGAAGTGATCATGGCGGTGAATTTGAAAATGAGCCATTTGAATTTTTTGTAAAAAAAATGAAATTCTCCATGAGTTCTCTTCTCCTAAAACTCCATAGCAAAATGGAGTTGTAGAGAGAAATAAAAAATCTTTATAAGAAATGTGCAGAACCATGATCCATGAAAACAACTTACCTAAGTACTTATGGGCAGAAGTTGTAAACACAACATGTTATGTTCATAATAGAATCTATATTATACTTATTCTGAACAAAAATTCATATGAACTATTCAAAGGAAGAAAGTCAAGCATTTATTATTTTCATTAATTTGGATGTAAATGTTACATCTTAAACAATAAAGTCTATCTGGAGAAATTTGATGTCAAAGCTCAAAAGGGTATCTTTTTAGGATATTATGGACGCTCTAAGGTATACAAGGTGTATAACTCTGCAACCAATATGGTTAAAGAGTGAATACACAACAAATTTAATGATAAAGAGTCGGACAGTAAAATGTCAGAGCTAGTTTAAAGTTTTTCAGAAATCTGTGTATCTGAAGACACATCAGGAGCTAGAGGTATAACTTTGGAAGTTTAGAACCTAACAACCCATCAAAAGCTGAATGCTCAAAAGCTATAATAACTTTAAAATCTGGTGATCCAGAAGTTGATCAAACCTCATAAGCTTATCCAAATTTTGAAGATTATGAAGAAGCTCAAGATGGCTCCTCGGATGCATCACAATCCATTAAGACCTTCAAGTACAAGTCTTCTCATCCAGAAGAGTTAATTCTTGGAAATAAAGATTGTCCTAGAAAGACAAGGTCTGCCTTTAGATAAAAGCATTCAATGTTAAGACTACTTTCCATGACTGAAATCATTTTTGTTGATGATGCTCTTTATGATGATGGTTGTATTATGGTAGTGCAAAAAGAGTTGAATCAGTTTTAAAGAAATGATGTATGGGATTTGGTACCCAAACCTTTGTAGAAAAACATTATTGGAACAAAATGGGTATTCAGAAATAAGTTCAATGAGAAAGAAGAAGTGGTAAGAAATAAGGCGAGACTGGTAGCTCAAGGTTACAGTCAGCAAAAATGTATAGATTTCTCTAAAACCTTTGAACCGGTTGCAAGGTTAGAGGAAACCAGATTACTTATCTCTTATGTTATTGATCATGACAATGTTTTATACCAAATGGATATTAATAGTGCATTTTTAAATTGAGTCATTTCTGAAGAAGCGTATGTCAAACAACTAATTGGGTTTGAGGATTCAATCCACCCAGATTATGTTTTCAAACTTAAAAAAATCATTATATGGACTCAAACAATCTCCTAGAGCTTGGTATGAGAGACTGAGTAATTTATTTTAGAAAATGATTTTCAAAAAGGGCAAGTTGACACTACACTCTTCAGAAAAACACATAAAAATGATATCCTAATGGTCCAAGTTTATGTAGGTGATATTATATTTAGTTTAACTAATGTTTTCCTTTGCCAAGCATTTTCAAAGACAATGCAGACTGAGTTTGAGATGAGTATGATGGGAAGCTGAAGTTCTTCCTTTGTATTCAAATCAATCAATGCAAAGATGAAGTTTATGTTCATTAGACAAAATATAGGAAATAGATTATGAAGAAGTTAAAGCTAGATGATTGCAAAATCATGAGCACTCTTATGTGTCAAACCTGCAATCTGAGCAAATAGGAAAATAGCACCAAGGTCTGTCAAAAGCTGTATAGAGGTATGATTGTCTCTTTACTTCATTTAATAGCTTCTAGACTAGATATTTTATTCTGGATTTATCTGTGTGCAAGATTTCAGTCAGATCCCAAAAAGACTCACTTAACAGATGTTAAGAGGATCTTTAGGTATTTGAAGGAAACAATCAATCTAGGGTTGCTTTATAAAAAAATCCCTATATTATAAGCTAGTTGGATTCTGTGATGTTGTCTATGTTCGGGATAGAATTGAGAGAAAATCCACTAGTGGAAGTAGTCAATTCATAGGTGAAAACCTAATATCATGGCCTAGTAAAAGACAAGCAACTATTTATTTGTCTACAGTAGAAGCATAATACATCTCAGCTGCAAGTTATTGCACACAACTACTTTGGATGAAATATCAATTGAAAAACTATCAGATAAGTGGAAGCAGTATTATAATCTTTTGCGATAATACTACTGCTATCTATTTGACAAATAATCCTTTTCAACATTCTAGAGCCAAGCACATAGAAATAAAACACCATTTTATTATAGACTATGTTCAGAAGCGTGTGATAGATATACAACTCATTGATATTGATCATCAGTGGGCTGATATATTTACCAAACCTCTTGCTATTTAAAGATTTGATTTTATCAAAATGAATCTGAAGCTACTGTGATCAGAAGCTCTGAACTAGCTTCTGATGAATAGTAGCATCTGATGCATCTCAGCCTCTGATGCTCAGTATTTGACTAGTTGTCTCTGATAACATATAAGTGGAAAAAAAGTACACATGTCCATTTATGTGTCATGTATCTGAAAGGTTTTCTGACACTTGGTTTTCTTAGCTGTTGGATAATACCTGATGGTTAGTGATGTAAGTGTTTTGAATAATATGTCTTATCCCCATTTATCATTACCATTTATTTTATTACCATATAATTACTTTGTGCCTCTGATTGTTTTCTTTGTGTTTATGAGTTATTAGACTCTGAACTAGCCAGTTTTTTGAGTAAGAAGGCTTTTTAGTTCAGAAGGTCCTAAGTAAGAATTCCTCTAGGAATTTTCTGTCTTATGATCCTTGAGTTATATTAATAGGCATAACCAAGCATTTTCTGTTAAGGCAAAGAAGTATGACATTTGTCATACATATTCTTTTGTTGTAAAAAATGTTTGTGTTACCTTTGGGAGTTATTGTCTTTGATAAAACTAAATCTTGTTTTTACCCCCCTAAATCATTTCTATTATGGTTGTGTGATTAAAATTACTTTTAAACTCATTATATGTTTCTTAACACACGCAACACAAAATTGGTTGAAATGGCTGAAAATTTCTCTGAAACTTTCTTCTTAATGCCTCAACAAACGGATGTTAGTGATAAAATAATCATAAATAAATGCAAAGGAAAAGGATATGATATTATTAATAAAGAAGGTGGTACAATTATGCATTATTATCATAGGCAACATATGCTCTACAAAGACTACAACTCTCATACTACATCAGGATGAAAATCTCGCATTCTGAGGTAGTTCATCCAATCCTCATCAGCATCTAATCCATAGTCATCAGTTGGATCCTTATTCTTTTTGAGTTTCTTCATCTTGGAGATTGAAGTTCTTCCAACCAGAGAAGCTCCAACAGATGAACCCATTTTTAGCTTTGCATCTTCAGAAATCTCGAGCTTATCTTTCTTGTGGCTCCTTTCTTCAGCATCTCTGACTGCCTTTCCAGTCCTTTGGAAGAGCTCTCCTTGGAATTCTTGGATGACTTGCTCATATTATCAGTTATAAGAAGAGATAGATAGAAACGAATGGGACTTTGTTGGTAATAGAAGATAACTTTTATAGAGAGTTTGGGATAAAGCATAACCAATGTTGATTATTATGCACCAATGGACATTGGAGAGAGATATATTATTGGTCTTCAAGCACATCAACCCAGCCTTGTTTGCCTTATTTCTATCAAATCCTCAGTTGTCAAAACCTGTTTTGACCATCTCGAGAATTGAAGAGTTGTTTCCCAACCATTCTAGTCAGTTTTCAATCTCTTTCTAAAAATATTTTTCAAATTATTTTTGAAAAAAAGGAGAAATCAATTATGATTTTAAATTATCTTTATCCATATATGATAAAATCCCAAATATTTTATATTTGTGAATTTTCTTTACAGATTTTCGTGCCTCTGAAATCTTTTTTGGTTAAATGAAATTTGTCTTACCTATCTTTTCTATTTCCTTAATCTGTTTTTGTTGATGGCGAAAGGGAAAATAGATATAGAAGTATATAAGCAAATGAAATCCAATAGTTATTATTCTAGCTTAAATTTTGAAGAATTATTATTATGCTTTAATTGTTTAATTTTAATTAACTTGAATAGGACTTAGGGGGAGTTTACAAACCTCACCTTATGGACTATTAGACTCAGGGGGGAGCTTACAAACCTCATACCATGAATTCATCTTGTTAATTAAATTAACAACCGTTGTTCTTAAATACATATGTTTGTCATCATCAAAAAGAGGGATATTTTTGGGAAAAAATTGGTTTGTCCCATATCCCTTAGGTTTTGATGATAACTAAGTATTTAAAGAACATTTGAGTATACTAATATTTGTTCAAGTGTGCAGGACCATGGACTAAAACTTCATGAACAATCTAGGTATTGGTTTTGACTAAGAACATCTTAAGAGAAGCTTAAAGACTAGAATCTTATATATCAAAAGATGAAGACCAGACTCTGAATTAGTCAACTTCTAAAAAGGTCAACGTATGAAGGTCAGAGTCTGAAGAAGTCAACCTCTGAATACCAGACTTTGAAGAAGTCTACTTCTGATGATCAAAACATAACCTTATCAAAGCGCAAGGACCAAGGTGACTCTGATGGGTCACTATCAACCCCTGAGCCTACTTTGTCACATGAAGATATAAGCTCTATTTTCTTCATAGAGTCACCTGAGATACAACTGATAATTCCTCTTGCAGCAAAGGAATTCTAAATAAGCTTTCATTGTTAGTAACCATTTCAAGAAACATATCAATGTCTATATTCAAGCTTCTCAAAGACCCTGTTGTGTTGGATCTTCAACGACCCTTTTCCTTCTCTATTTAAGGAGATGAAGACTTGAAGAAACATACAACAATTGACACTCAAAGAGAAGTTACTTTGTCAAAACAAAAGCACAAGCTGAACTTTGGATTTATGATCCTTTTATATCTTAGAACCAATAAGTCTTAAAAGAGTCTATTTGCATTGTATTCTTTCTACACCTCTGATTGTATATCAAGTGTATTACCCCAAAAAATCATTTATCTTTCAGGTAGATTATAGAAAGTTTCTTACGAAGTGTTTAAGTAATTGAAGTCTCTTGCTTATGTGCTTGAGCATTATAAATCTCTTGCTTGTGTGCTTGAGCATATGAGTCTCTTACTTTAGTGTTTGAGCGTTTAAAATCTATTACTTGTGTGCTTGAGCATATAAGTATCTTACTTGTGTGCTTGAGCGTTAAAAGTCTTTTGCTTGTGTGTTTGAGCATAGAAGTCTCTTACTTTGTGTTTGAGCATTGGAAGTCTCTTGCTTGTGTGTTTGAGCAAATTCTAATCTTGTGTAATTATAGTGAAAATCTCTTGTAAGTACAAGGGGGCTGGATTACTCTCAAGTTGTGAGAGGAACCAGGATAACACTTTGTGTCTCTCTTCTTTCTTGCATTTCATATCCACTACCTACCTATGATTGAAGCAAGTTATATACTTTTTGTTTAGAATCTTACCAAGAGTTTAAAAAGAAAGAAAAAGCCAACACAATTTAACCCCCATTCTTGTGTTTTTTCTCACCTTCAGATAAGAGATGTGTCACCGCCCATAATGATGCCACAGTCGAGCAACCCCAAAACTCCAAATATAACAAGAAAGTCAAACCAATATAACTCCACTTTAGATATTTATGCTCTATGTAGGGGGAATAAATGTTGGAGAAGGCATACTCACATCAAATTGGTAAGGCCCTTACCACGTGCAATGTGTAACACCCTTCTACC
Source organism: Lathyrus tuberosus (assembly GCA_022829125.1). Lineage (NCBI taxonomy): Eukaryota > Viridiplantae > Streptophyta > Magnoliopsida > Fabales > Fabaceae > Lathyrus > Lathyrus tuberosus. The sequence continues at coordinate 21,428,817 of JALAZF010000030.1, forward strand.
CCACGTACAATTTCTAGTAAAACATTTTATATTATCAGAGTAAAAACAACATAAAGGGTGTCACACATATTCAAAAACATCATGTAAATATCATTGTCCTGTCCCGTAACACGGGTTACTCGTTCATCAATATCAAAATTTACAACAACGCAGCGGAAATCAACTTTTATTTTCAATTCCTCAAAATACTTCATAATAAATATGTCCAAATTGAACACCATCATCAACATTATAAAAATTCAGTCATAAATTAAAAGAAACGAGGTTCACAACAATTTTCCCAACCCGATGTTACATGACACAGAGCAGGACACCTCTAACTAGACAGTAATAACGAAACACTCCAAAGCTACTTCCTTCATCACCTCGTAGCTATTCTTGGTTATTTGCAAGTTACCCACATAAGAGGCAACATTTCCAAGCAGGCAGGGTGAGAAAACATAATTCATTATAGTAATACAAAGACATGGAAGATAAATAATTAAGCAACAACAACATCAGAATCATCATCAACAATCATTCACAACACAATCTCAACTACTTCATGAAAATGCGATGTCAACATAATGATATGCAAGGGATGTATGTGGTACCGATTTTTCTCCATGTGATGGACACTGGCCATCAACCCTCCACAAGGGAGCACAACATAACAACATATCACTTCAATCCGCACTATGGGATTGAAGCTACCAATAGGCCGAAGCCCCAACATAAAATGCCATGAAATGCAATAATGCTAAACTCCTCATTTCATCCAATTATCAACATGTGCATCATTCATTTCATTCTCAACAATATTCATGATAAAATCATGTTTTTATCATCCACATATCAACAACAATTGTACAACAACGATTCAACACGAGAAACATCAAAACCTCATGAAATAGACGACAAAATGACAAGACAGCAGCAAAATGACAAGACAATAACAATCAGCAAGAGAAAATGTCAAAACAGCAAAAACGGAAAATACTCAGTGGCCTGACACGGCCGCCCGTGTCCCGTGACACGGCCCGTGTCAGGAGGCCTGCACTAAAAACCCAAAACAGAAAAGTTTTCGACAGAAACAGAGGCCTGACACGGCCGCCGTGTCCTGTGACACGACCCGTGTCGGAAGCTCTGTAACAAAATTTTTTATTTTTCCCAACCAGTAGGCTGACACGGGTGCCCGTGTTGTGTGACACGGCCCGTGTCAGGATGCGACAAAAACCCAGCTTTTCCCGAAAAGTGCGTTTCTACGTTTTTAACTTCGATTACCCCAAAAATCAGTGTTCTACACGAAATTTGATCAAAAATACTCACAAAACACGCATATAGCAATACACATCAATCAAATTCATCACACTTTCATCAAATTACTCATTCTACATCAACAATCATCAAAATCAACACAATTCATACAATCCTTAATCTAATCATCTCCAATTCCTATAAAACTATAAGAAATTATGAACTATCCCCATACCTTAGAGTAATCTGAAGCTTTTTCCTTCTTTCTTCAAGATTCCTCTAGTAATCCTCAAACCTTAGCTCTCTTTCTTCTTTCTTCTTCAGTGTTCTTCACAAAAGATACGACAAAATGAGAATACGATCGTTCTCCTTCTTTGGTTAACAAATCCCAACTTATGAACTTCCCATCCTATCCTTACTTACTCTCCAATAAGACCACCTTGCCCTTTCTCATTTTATTCTTAATAATAATAATAATAATATAAATAACACATGCTCATTTACTTTATTAAAATTATTCAAAAACACCATTTTACTCCAAAATTCTTCAAAATGATCAAAACCCCTTAATTCCTTCTAAATTAATTAAATAAATAATTAAATAATTGATTTATATTTTCGGGTCGTTACAACTCTCCCCTACTTTAAAAATTTTCGTCCTAAAGAATTACCTGAGGTAAACAGAGTCGGATATGACTCCTTCATCTGATCTTCACGCTCCCAAGTCCAACTATTACCAGCTGGTCTGCCCCACAATACTTTCACTAAAGCAATCTCTTTACCTCGCAGTTGCTTCAATTCTCGACCTTCAATCCTCACAGGCAAAGCTTCTATTGCCAGGTTATCTCTCACCTGAACATCATCCATTTGAATCACGTGCGACGGATCTAGAATATACTTCCTCAACTGCGACACATGAAACACATCATGTAAATTTGCAAGTGACGGTGGTAAAGCCACCCGATAGGAAACCTCTCTTATCCTCTGCATAATCTGATACGGACCAACAAAGCGCGGAGTGAGCTTTCTAGACTTTAAAGCTCATCCCACACCAGTCATCAGAGTAACTCTTAAGAACACGTGATCTCCCTCTTGGAATTCAAGTGCTTTTCTTCTCTTATCTTGGTAACTCTTCTGACGACTCTGCGATGTCTTCATTTTATCCCGAATCATTTTAATCTTCTCCGTTGTCTCTTGAACAATCTCAGGCCCAAGTACAGTACTCTCTCCCAACTCATACCAACACAATGGAGTTCGACAACGTCTACCATACAATGCCTCATATGGAGCCATCCCAATACTAGCATGAAAACCGTTGTTGTATGTAAACTCGATCAACGGCAAGTGACTATCCCAAGATCCTCCTTGATCCAGCACACAAGCTCTCAACAAATCTTCTAAAGATTGGATTGTTCTTTCCGTCTGACCATCTGTCTGCGGGTGATAAGCAGAGCTCATCCTCAACTTAGTACCCAAAGCATCCTGTAGACTCTTCCAAAACCTTGACGTAAACCACAGATCTCTATCCGATACAATACTCGAAGGCGTCCTATGCAACTTCACAATTTCATCAATATAAATTTTAGCTAACTTCTGCATAGAATAATTAATTCTCATTGGCAATAAATGCGCCGACTTAGTTAACCTATCCACAATTACCCATATCGAGTCATTACCTCTTGCAGTCTTCGGTAACCCAGTCACAAAATCCATGGAAATGCTATCCCATTTCCATTCAGGAACATTCAACGGCTGCATCATACTTGAAGGCTTCTGATGTTCAATCTTGGACTTCTGGCAAGTCAAACATGCATACACAAATTCAGCAATATCTCTTTTCATACCTGGCCACCAAAACAATCTACGCAGGTCTTGATACATCTTCATAGCACCAGGATGAATACTCAAGTGACTTCTATGCCCTTCCTCCAAAATACTCTTTTTGATTCCAGAAATATCCGGAATACATACTCTATCTCGAAATCTCAAAACTCCATCTTCATCAATTCGGAACTCACCTCCATTACCTTGATTAATCTTCATTAACTGGTCAACTAATTTCAAATCAGATTTCTGACCCTCCCGAATTTCCTCCAAAATTCCACTAGTAAATTTAGCATGCCCAATTTCACACTATCAGCGGTCGTCTCACACAACAAACTCATGTCTCTGAATTGCTCAATCATTTCAAGTTCTCTCACCATAAGCATCAAAATATGCAATGACTTTCTACTCAAAGCATCAGCCACTACATTTGCTTTACCGGGATGATAATTCAAATTGAACTCAAAATCCTTTAACAATTCTAGCCACCTTCTCTGCCTCATGTTTAACTCTTTCTGATCGAACAGTATTTCAAACTTTTATGATCATTGAATACCTCAAATTTCGAACCAAAAAGATAATGCCTCCAAATCTTCAGCACAAATACTACAGCAACCAACTCTAAGTCGTGTGTAGGGTAATTCCTCTCATGGACTCTTAACTGCCTAGAAGCATAAGCGACCACTTTACCATTTTGCATTAAAACTCCACCAAGGCCCGTCTTTGAAGCATCACAATAAACCACAAAGGACTCATTCGGGTCTGGCAAAACTAACACCAGAGCAGTTGTCAACTTTTTCTTTAGTTCTACAAAAATTTCTTCACAAGCGATATCCCATACATACGCTTGTCCTTTTCGAGTCAATTGCGTCAAAGGAAAAGCCAACTTAGAAAAACCTTCAATGAATTTACGATAATAACCAGCCAACCCAAGAAAACTACGAATCTCCGTAGCAAACTTCGGAGTCTCCCACTGCAACACTGCATCAATCTTCGAGGGATCCACAGAAATCCCACCACTTGAAATCACATGGCCTAGGAAACTCACTTCCTTAAACCAGAACTCGCACTTTGACAACTTAGCATACAATTTCTTTTCCCTCAACACTTGTAACACAATCTTCAAATGTTCTGCATCTTCTTCTTCTGATTTAGAATATACCAAGATGTCATCTATGAAAACCACCACAAACTTATCAAGGTATTCATGAAAGATCCTGTTCATATACTCCATGAACACACCAGGCACGTTAGAAACTCCAAATGGCATCACCGTATATTCATAATGACCATACCTCGTTCTGAAGGCTGTTTTCGGGATATCGTCAGCTTTAACTCTAATCTGATGATAACCAGACCTCAGATCAATCTTACTGAACATACAAGCACATACGAGTTGATCCATTAAATCGTCGATTCTCAGAAGCGGATATTTATTCTTGATGGTCATCTTATTCAACTGCCGATAATCGACACACAATCTCATACTACCATCCTTCTTCTTAACGAGCAACACCGGGGCACTCCACGGAGAAACGTTAGGTCGAATGAACTTCCTTTCTAACAATTCTTCTAGTTGTTTCTTCAGCTCACTCAATTCCGAAGCAGACATCTGATAAGGAGCCATCGACACTGAACTAGTACCTGGTATTAAGTCCACAGTAAACTCAACTTCACGTTCCGAAGGTAAATCACTTATATCCTCAGGAAACACATCTTGAAACTCACAAACCACAGGCAACTCAGCACTGGTGGCTTCACCATCAGCTGGCAACGATGCAAACACCGCGAACATCAACGCTTCATCTAATAAAAGTTCATCCACTTGTTTAGAAGATAAGAACATCAGTTCACCATCCTCACCTAACTCTGGAAACCTCATAGTCTTGCTATATCAATTAATATGAACGTAGTTGAACTCCAACCAGTTCATACCAAGGATAACATCGATTTGGTGCAAGGGTAAGCACACCAAATCCATCACAAAATTCTTCTCAAAGATTGTCAAAGGACACTTCAAACAAACAAGCATGGTAGTCACCGAACCATTAGCCGGAGTCTCTATTATCATACTACCATTCATGTTGGACAAATTCAAACCCAATCTAGTAGCACACTCAAGAGAGATAAATGAATGCGTAGCTCCAGTATCAATAATAGCAATAAACTCAACATTATTAATAAAACAAGTACCTCGAATTAAGTTGTCCTTCTTGGGAACCTCTGAGCCAACCAAAGCAAACATTCTTCCAGTAGTCTGGGCAGCAGTAGCAGTCTTCTTTGGTTTCTGGCATTGAGTACTGATATGCCCCTGTTCACCACAGTTGAAACAGGTCGGACCCTCATTCGGACAATCACCAATCCTATGCCCAGTCTTACCACAACGGTAACATCTCAGAACTTTGTTAGTACACCCATCAGCTTTATGACCTGACTCTCCACACTTATAACACTTAGTAGGTGCATTAACGGCTCCCCTACTTGACTTCTACTCATCTGATACCCTCTGTTTCCCTTTATCACCTTGGGTCGCATAAGGTTTTCCTCTAAACTGACCCTTATCTTTCTTTTCACTTAGCTGTTTGTAGTGAGCAGATCGAGCTCGACTATCTTCATCATAGATCCTACTCTTATCCACCAGTTCCGCATACCCGCGGATCTGTTGGCATCCAATCCCCTGCTTAATCTCTGGTCTCAGCCCATTCTCAAATTTGAGACACTTAGAAAGTTCAGCATCTGCATGGTTGTAATGAGGACAAAACTTCACAAGCCTCTCAAATTTGGCAGCATACTCCGCCACGGTCATAATTCCTTGCTTCAATTCAATGAATTCCACTTCCATCTTACCACGAGCATCTTCAGGAAAATACTTGCCCAGAAATTCTTGCTTGAACACATTCCAAGTCACTACAGTGCCAACATCTTCCAGCCTCTGACGGGTGTTATCCCACCAGTCCTCGGCCTCTTCTTCCAGCATATGCGTTCCGAACTGCACTTGCTGTGCATCAGAGCACCCCATCACTCTAAAAATATTCTCAATCGCCTTGAGCCACTTTTGTGCGCTCGCCGGGTCATGAGTTCCTTCAAACTTCGGTGGGTTATTCCTCTGAAACTTCTCCAACGCACGAAACTTATCAGGAGCATGGTTCCGAGCAAGAGCTGCAATAGCATCAGCAAGAGCGCGCGTGTTGTTTTCAGCCATTCTGTACAACACTCACCACGTCAGAAAGAAATAAATAATCGTTAACAAGTAACGACTGACAACAGACTGACCACACAAAACTTGGCCGGACAGACCGACCTGCTCTGATACCACTAATGTAACACCCTTCTACCCCACGTACAATTTCTAGTAAAACATTTTATATTATCAGAGTAAAAACAACATAAAGGGTGTCACACATATTCAAAAACATCATGTAAATATCATTGTCCTGTCCCGTAACACGGGTTACTCGTTCATCAATATCAAAATTTACAACTACGCAGCGGAAATCAACTTTTATTTTCAATTCCTCAAAATACTTCATAATAAATATGTCCAAATCGAACACCATCATCAACATTATAAAAATTCAGTCATAAACTAAAAGAAACGAGGTTCATAACAATTTTCCCAACCCGATGTTACATGACACAGAGCAGGACACCTCTAACTAGACAGTAATAACGAAACACTCCAAAGCTACTTACTTCATCACCTCGTAGCTATTCTTGGTTATCTGCAAGTTACCCACATAAGAGGCAACAATTCCAAGCAGGCAGGGTGAGAAAACATAATTCATTATAGTAATACAAAGACATGGAAGATAAATAATTAAGCAACAACCACATCAAAATCATCATCAACAATCATTCACAACACAATCTCAACTACTTCATGAAAATGCGATGTCAACATAATGATATACAAGGGATGTATGTGGTACCGATTTTTCTCCATGTGATGGACACTGGCCATCAACCCTCCACAAAGGAGCACAACATAACAACATATCACTTCAATCCGCACTATGGGATTGAAGCTACCAATAGGCCGAAGCCCCAACATAAAATGCCATGAAATGCAATGATGCTAAACTCCTCATTTCATCCAATTATCAACATGTGCATCATTCATTTCATTCTCAACAATATTCATCATAAAATCATGTTTTTATCATCCACATATCAACAACAATTGTACAACAATGATTCAACACGAGAAACATCAAAACCTCATGAAATAGACGACAAAACGACAAGACAGCAGCAAAACGACAAGACAATAACAATCAGCAAGAGAAAACGTCAAAACAACAAAAACGGAAAATACTCAGTGGCCTGACACGGCCCGTGTCAGGAGGCCCGCACTAAAAACCCAAAACAGAAAAGTTTTCGACAGAAACAGAGGCATGACACGGCCGCTCGTGTCCTGTGACACGACCCGTGTCGGAAGCTCTGTAATTTTTTTTAATTTTTCCCAACCAGTAGGCTGACACGCGTGCCCGTGTGGTGTGACACGGTCCGTGTCAGGATGCGACAAAAACCCAACTTTTCCCGAAAAGTGCTTTTCTGCGTTTTTAACTTCGATTACCCCAAAAAACAGTGTTCTACACGAAATTTGATCAAAAATACTCACAAAACACGCATATAGCAATACATATCAATCAAATTCATCATACTTTCATCAAATTACTCATTCTACATCAACAATCATCAAAATCAACACAATTCATACAATCCTTAATCTAATCATCTCCAATTCCTATAAAACTATAAGAAATTATGAACTCTCCCCATACCTTAGAGTAATCTGAAGCTTTTTCCTTCTTTCTTCAAGATTCCTCTAGTAATCCTCAAGCCCTAGCTCTCCTTCTTCTTTCTTCTTCAGTGTTCTTCAGAAAAGATACGACAAAATGAGAATATGATCGTTCTCCTTCTTTGGTTAACAAATCCCAACTTATGAACTTCCCATCCTATCCTTACTTACTCTCCAATAAGACCACCTTGCCCTTTCTCATTTTATTCTTAATAATAATAATAATATAAATAACACATGCTCATTTACTTTATTAAAATTATTCAAAAACACCATTTAACTCCAAAATTCTTCAAAATTATCAAAACCCCTTAATTCCTTCTAAATTAATTAAATAAATAATTAAATAATTGATTTAGATTTTCGGGTCATTACACAATGTAGTATGGAAAAAGAGGCTTACACCATGAAAACTCTCTTGGGTGGATGTATCCCAAGGACATGGAATATGGATAAGCTAAAGCCATATTACGGCTAAGTTGCTTCATTGTGTTGAACTTCAAATCATTGTGTAAAAATATCTAATATGTAATTTTCCTTGCATTACAAATGAAAAAAAAATGATTTTCACCAAATTTATTTTTGCATTACAATTTGCATAAATGGCACAGTAAAGTTCAAGCCCTTTGTGTTGACATGAGCCCTCTAACGCGTAGGAAGTGTTACATCAAAAGGAAAAGCCAAAGGAGCTATAAACCTCAAACACAAAGGTGGAACACAAACTAAAGACATTAAACTTTAACACAAAGGTGTACACACGACTAGCCTTTATTGGTAGCTAGTCAGTCTAGTGCGAGAGCAATGACACCACTCACTTCGGCCTCGAACTAAGTTTTCACTCAGGGCATGAAAGGGGAATGCAACCCTTACTAGGGCTTAGTCACTAGACGCGTCCAATAAATCAATTTGCAATAGCAACCTCAAAGAGGGATGCTAAGACACAGGTATTTATACCATCACATTTTATTCACTGAGTTAAACCACATAAACTATTGTCAAAGGAAACAATAAAATATTGCAACATGTCAAATATTAAAGAAAAATGTGCTCTTAATTTATCAACATAATAAAAGTTCCATAGATCGATACATCCATAATGAAGATCAAGTAGACCAATATGGTTGCATTATACAAATCAATGATAAAGAAAAAAATCTATGTAGCTAAATTACACCATATGGAACAAGTTTTCCGTCTACAACTTCCTCCTTAACATTAAACTTTTCATGGGGATAATTGACCTCTACCTAACTTAAAGCATTATTAGAGGAAGCTTGTATAACATCATATTTGGTTTCAATGGCTTAGGCATGTTTATCATGCAAGGGACTTTTTTCGGCTTACACGGCCTTTTGATGTCCATTCACTTTCTCTAAGTCTTCTTCTATTTCGAGAAGGGATGCACATGACTCCCTCAAGTAATTTTCCATGTCTTAAAAGATTTTATAAACAGAGGTCAAAGACTCGTTAACCTTAGCAAAAGTAGTCTTAGTATCAGTTAAAGATGTTTGTACTACTCCTAAAGCATTCTCCTTCTCTCTAACTAACACCTCGAGTTGTTTCATCCTCTTGTCCAAGATAAATGAGATCCATAATTATTATTCTCTTCATAAACATCACTCAAAATCGTCTTCGCCTCCCGAATCTTCATAATAAGATTGTCCCTACAAGAGAAATATACTTCAAACGCATCTACAACACATTTTTCTCCCTCCTCGAATTATTTGTGGGGAAGAACATTGCCTCCTCCAGTTGCGCTAAAGGCCAATACGTTATCTGCCATGTGAAAATGAACAGACTTTTTTTTCCATTTCCTTAGTCAATTTGATTTAGTCAGGTGAGCAAAATAGACATATTTATCATGTATGAGAGCACTCAAAACATCTATAGTTGTTATGGCCCAGAGAGTGAAGATAAATGATTCTAGAGAATAAGAAAGCGAGTTGTTATGACTTCCTTTGAGGATCAACTTACCCAAATCAAACCCATCCATCCTAGATATCTTTTAGGTAAATTTCTCCTTAACAAGAATCTTTTCTGATCTCCATCTAGAAGAGTCTTCACTAAACATCCTCGACTAAGATCTTTTGAGGTGTTGTGTCTAGGTTAAACATTATTTTCTTTAACATACGAATATGAGGTTGCAGGGGACCTTTCATGTCGGGGGTTCCCATCTTCCACCAACTAGATTATTCTTAAGAGTTGTTGTCATTAGCTCTAAAACCCAATTAGTACCTTCAAGATCAAATTGCATATATTTCTCAACTCTAGCCTCCACGGGTTAGGCTTGTGACATAACAAAAAAGGAAGAAAGAGTCCTCAACCCACTCTTAATTTGAATCATTTCTTGAAGGTAATTCATAATATCCACAAAATAGAAATTCATGACGAGCAGACAAAGAAAACTTTAACAAAAACACCAATCACTCATAAGTGTAAAATAAATTAGACTTAAATGCACATTCGGTCCCTGTAAGTTAGCGAGTTTTTTGAGTTTAGTCCCTGTAATTGATTTTTTTGTTTGAGTCCTTATATCTCACTTTTTGCGTGCGTTTTAGTCCCTAAAGCCAAAATCCGCAGGAAAAGCTGAAAGAAAATCAACAGGGAACCTGCAGATTTTCCTGCGGATTTTGGCTTTAGGGACTAAACCACATACAAAAAATGAGACATGGGAACTCAGGAAAAATAAATTACATGGACCAAACTCAAAAACTCGCTAATTTACAGGGACCAATAGACTATTTAAGCCAATAAATTATTACTTCATCAAACATTCTATGCATTTCCTCTTTGGCGATTGCATATACGAACAACTCAATTTTGAGGTGGCGCTTATTATGATTCAAAGACTTGTCACTGGAAGGGTCTACATCATCCACAAAACCCATGTCATCCTATAACTTGACCAATTTGTTCTTCATGTATTCCTCTTCCCATGACACGCTACTACAAATAAAACATACAACGATGCTCATTTTACCACGGTTCTATGAAGGGCCGTAACAACATCTCTAAAATTAGAAGTCGCATTATTTATTTATTTATTTCATTAAAATTAGTTTACATATTACCACGGTTGGATATAGCAACAATGAAGAACGTTTCTAAAGTTCTTAGGTTCGAATCTCAGCGCCAACAAATTTGTGATTTCTTTAATATTATAGTTGCACCTTTATTTTTTATTTATTTTTAAGTTAAATATAAACATGATCTTACTACGGTTCTTTCTTCTAACCGTGGTGATATATTTTACCTTTTTCTTTTTATCTTTATACTGGCGCCATCCTTTTTTATTTATTTATAATCTGAAAAATATTCTAGATATCACTATGGTTGTTTAACTTAACCGTTGTGATATACTTTCCCTTTTATTTTTAAATGATTAAAAATTGGAGGGTTTTATTTAATTTAATTAAATAAATCATATATCAACACAATTCGTTTAAACAATCGTGGTGAAATGTTTTATTCAGAAACAAGAAACACAACTTAACGTGTTTATTCAATTGCCAATTTTTTTTATCACATAACCATTTGAACCTTAACACACAACGAAACCATTTTAACCCTAACACACAGTGAAAATTTAACCCTAACACATAGTCTCCATTAATGAAACGAAACACACAACTATCATAATCGTTCTTGGCTTAGCGTACAAAGCCATCAAAATCGTTATTGGCTTAATGTGAAAAAAATGTCAGCACAAGCGTTCTTGGATTATCTCCATTAACGAAACAAAAAAGTATAGGAAACAATGATGAAGAAGCATTGTTGGCTTTTATGTATTCATCACGTTAACACGTAAACTTTTCACCATGCATGTACAATATAAAACTCACAGTATTTGGCTCATTGTTGTTGTTGTTTATGTTATTGATGTTGAATGTTTATGTTCTTGTTGTTAATATTTATGTTTATGTTGTTGATGTTTAATATTTATGGTTATTATTGTTCTTGAATGTTTATGTTTATGTTGTTGTTTATGTTATCGTCGATGAATGTGTATTAGGCACAATGTTGTTGTTGTTTGTATGTTGTTGTTTATATGTTGTTATTTTTAATGTGTATGAAACACATTTGTTATGTTGTTGTTGTTTATGTTGTTGTTGAGGAATGTGTATTAGACACATTGTTGTTGTTTATATTGTCGTTGTTGTTGTTGAATGTGTATGAGACACCATTGTTATATTATTGTTGTTTATATGTTGTTTTTGATGAATGTGTATCATACACATTGTTATTGTTGTTGTTGTTTTTGTTCTTGTTGATGTTGCCGTTTGTATGTTGTTGTTGATAAATGTGTATTAGACACATTGTTGTTGTTTGTATGTTTTTGTTAAGATTGGTTTAATCTTTTGTTAGTAGTTTTGAACATAGATGGAATCTTCATCTAGCATCAAAACTCATACAAATAAAACTCATACAAAGGAATCTCAAATTGTAGAGGGAAAAATAAAAGAAAACAATTAGGTGCTACAAATGATGGCTAAATTAACAAAAGTCTGAAATCGGGTAACAAATTAACGATCAAGTTTAATACCATAAATTGGACATGTTATGGGGTTAAAACTTTGCTTTTTAGAAGTTATGTTGTGTTCCTTGGACATGGAAAAGTGACTATTTTGATATATGATTGGACCCAAATATCATTAAATGTTAAAGAAAGCATATGGACAAACGTTAAGGTATTAATTTTGATTTACATTATTTGATAGTATTTTTATAATTACTAATACAAACTTATTGATGTAACTGTAGTTGACTTTTGAGTTTACTGGTGATGATAAGTTAAAGAAAAAGTGGATCACTTATGTTGGCAAGTGTTGGAGGGGCTTTATGTCACAACTCAAGCGTAACTACATCACAAATGGCAGGGAAATGCTCGCATATCCAATACTAATAAAAAAAAATACAAATCAAGAAATGTCAAGCATAACAATTAAATAAGAACTAAATTTCAAATTATAACTTTTAATATACCTGAAACAGACTCAAATAGCCAACAAGCTTCTTGGTCTCAAAGGAAGTCGCAACTCCAAGTGTTGCATATAGGTTAGTCAATGCAGCGCACCCCTAAGCCCAACTGGTATGCTCAAGGCTACTAAATAACCACGGGTACCGGACATCAATATAAACATGAAACTTATCCGCAAAGATAGTATATGCTACTAGATGTAGCATGTATACCCTTGCGGCTTTGTTGTACATTTGCCGCTCCACAAGGTCGGTATACCTGTCCCGAAGCCAAGAAATTCGAAAGTGAGCTCCCATATAAAAATAAAACTCCTCTAGCATGATCACCTCAGTAATTCCCAAATCACGTGTAGTCATGTTACATGCAAGCTCCTAGTTAATAACAGGAGCGATAACGAATCTAGCAGCAATGGAGAGATGGAACAGTGAGGAGACATCATTGTTGCATCCCAAATTTTACCCCTTAGATGTCATATCATCTTGCACTTATATTTAGACTTCAATCATGTGTGCATTGTTAACTAACCATTTCTTTTCGTAAGTTGTTTTTTTTTTATTGTGGAAGATAGGGTTCACATAAAGAGGATAAGGTATCCCTAAGACATCTCTTTGCCCTAAATACAACCATTGGAATTTATATGCATCCAAGAAGTCTTTTTCAATAAGAAATCAAATGCCTTTCATTACAAGCAAAGTGTGATCCCAAGTCTTGAGATATTATTCCATGTGTTAATGAAACATCCTTGGAATCCACCTATGGGCCTTAAAGATTTTTCTCTTAAGTTCAAGAATTTTTCATTTGGATAAATATTCACCAAGGTGCAACATCTCAAATTGGTGCCATGAGAAGATTTGATGTTGTAACTTGGAATTTCCTAAGTTTGTTCCCGTGGCATTTTCTTTTTGCATGGGCATGTGATGTATCTCAAAATTCTATTGGGCCCAAAATATTGTCATTTGGATCAAAGGCCATAAAAAATTATGAAGGTTCCAAAATGGTGTTCCCGTATGGTTAAGCAGAAGGCATTATGCATTTAGTTTATTCCATGTGCCACTTGTATTGTTTGAAAAAAAATCTGAAGATGCTTTGCTTGTAAGACAATTTTGTGAGGTCACTACATATTACCTTTTTCTATCTTCTCTCTGATGACACAAATAAAAGAGCTTTTGGAATAAATATTGAAGGGTGAAAGCAACAGACCTGCACCATATCCTCCGCTGCATGGTTCCGCATGGTGATCTCCAAGGTTGACTGAGACGCAAACCCTAATTTTTTCCTCTACGGATAAAGCTTGTGTCCACTGTGCCTCCAATACCCGGACCATTTCATTTTTCCTATAAAAGGAGACCACTTCTCCTTTGTTCAACACACCAGAAATTACCAAGAAAATTTCTCTCTACTTCTCCCTTCCATAATCCTGCAAGTAATCTTCAAAAACTTGCAAAGGAATTCACCACTTTTCATTCCCTCTGTAAACACAACAAAAAACACCGAGCAAGAGATAAGAAAACTCTCTCCAAATCCCTCCAATTCTCCCTTTCTTAGTTCTGCAAGTAATCTTCAAAACTTGCAAAGAACTTATCATTTTCAGTCCTTCTGTAAACACTTCAAACCCTCAAACACCCAACATCCTAACCACCAGTCACTTGTGATTCTTTCTAGGAAGTAAAAGGAAAAGAGATTTGGCTCTGTAGCAGTGAGGAAGGGAAGCTCATCCACCATTTCCAGAAACCCATACTTGTGAAGAAGCAGTGGACTCTCTCCACTAGGTATCACTCTATTTCACTCTGTTTTTTATACACAATGATCATTTGTTTCATATTTGCACCATACTGTTATCATATTTGTCATCTCATTGTTGTATAATTCTAGGATCATTTTGCTCCATGTTGTTATCATGTTGTCATATTCGTTATCTTGTTGTTGTCTGATTATTGCTTGTTTCTGTGATGAATGTTGTAGATCCTAAATGTTGGTTTTGTAAAAAAAAATCATTGAACTGAACTCGTCTGTTTGAATAAAAGATGAACAAGAAAAAGTTAAAGTGACGCTCGCCATATATATAGTGGCGCCCTCCACACATCACTAATACACAAAACAAATAAAAAATAATAATACCCACATACACACATGGCGCCCGCCATGCAATCTGTGGCGTTGGCCACATGAACAAGTCCCCTATGGCGCCGACCATGAATGTTAGTGTGGCTCCCGCCACACTGTAGTTTTTATTTTATTTTATTCATTTTATTATATTTTGATCCACCTTTTAACTATTTTATTTTTCTAAGGATTTCAAAACAATAAAATGTGCATAACCTCATTTTTAATCCTTAAACTTTTTCTGTAAATAAAATCAATCATTTTTCTTGAAAATGTTAGAGGATTTTTCTTAGGACTATTATGTAAACTTGTAAATTTTTTTTTATTACTCCCTGACTTTGAACAAAGCTTTATCATGAGAAAGTTTGTTTGTACTTTTCTGGCTTCTGATTGTTAAGTTGCATGATTCCAAATGCATTTGTTTTCAAACCGTGAGAAGGCCTTCTCTGCCATACTCGGCTTATTTACGTGACCACTGACTTTAAAGTGAGTTTTCTTTGAAGTGTGCTTAGCTTGTGAATTTTGTTGGAACATTGCTTCCTGACTTTAAACAAAACCTTATCGTGAGAATAATGTCTGACTCTAAATGTTCTTTTTTTTTTAAACTATGAGAATACTTTCTCTACTGTACTTGTCACATTGACAAGATCACTTATTCTTGCTGTTTGCTATGTTCACGTTTAAAAGTTCACTTCATGTGTTGATTAAATGCTTACTGTTTGGAATTCTTGAACTCATATGTTTCATTATATTTCAACCCCACTATAACTCTTGTTTACAAGATGTTACTCTTCCCCTTCCTTCCAAAGGAAAAGTTTTTCCATTGACCTCAAAGTCATAGAAAGCTCATTACTACCTTTGACCTTATAGTCTTAGACATCCTTCCCTCCTATACCTCATAGTCATAGGAACCTCTCTTGGCCTCATAGTCATAGAGTTACATCTTCAACCTTTGACCTCATAGTCATAGGTAACCTTTGACCTCATAGTCATAGGCAAGCTTTGACCTCATAGTCATAGCCACCCTCCATTGACCTCATAGTCATGGAAAAATCCTCTATCGACCTCATAGTCATAGAAAAGTCTCTCTATTGACCTCATAGTCATAGAACCTCTCTTGACCTCATAGTCATAGAGTTACATCTTCAACCTTTGACCTCATAGTCATAGGTAACCTTTGACCTCATAGTCATAGGCAAGCTTTGACCTCATAGTCATAGCCATCCCCCATTAACCTCATAGTCATGGAAAAGTTCCTCTTCCCTTGACCTCATAGTCATAGGATCCTTTCTCCAAACCTTTGACCTCATAGTCATAGGTAAGCTTTGACCTCATAGTCATAGCCATCCTCCTTGGCCTCATAGGCCTCTTTATCGTCTTAGCCTCATAGCCATTATACCTTGACCTCATAGTCATAGGACACCGTCTTGGCCTCATAACCATCTTCCCTCTTGGCCCCATATCCATTCATTCACCCATCATAACTTAGACTTAGAGAGTTTCTTTGACTCTATATGAGCTCATACTCATTCCCCTTGGAACTTTGGCCATAGTCAATGGTTCCTCTTTCACCCTTAGTCATGTGAACTGCGGTTACTCTGATTCTTTAGTCAGATACGTAGGCACAAGATGCGACGTCTTGGCGAGCAAACTTAGTGTACATAACCTTAGGTCTTCACCTTACCCTTAGCAAGCAAACATAACATAACACAAACTTAAACAAGAGGTTTCTGTAGAGTACTACAGATACTTAGGGTGCTAATACCTTCCCTTAGTATAACCAACCCCCGAACCTTAGATCTCCCCCCTTTAGGTTTTCTCGATCTTGAACCTTTCCTTTGGATAAATCAAAGTCGGTGGTGAATTCAAAGAAATGCGATGCAAGTTAATTAATAGCTTGTTATCCGATTCTCACCGCAACAGAAATGGCGACTTCACTGGGGACCTATTATTTTTGAGGGTTAAACCCACCTTGTTTTGTTTATGTTGTTTATGCTTGCTTGCTATATTTGTACATATCTGTATGTTTACCTGTATATATGCTTTGCTTGAGATCTTCTGTTGGCATGGTGCTTTTGAGTGGTGAGATAAGTCCTAACCCGAACTTGAGAGCACACATATGATAGGATCGTGGTGTAATCAATAGTCGGTTATTGGGAGTAGTCCTAACAATTTATGGCATATGATGACCACACTCAGATGAGGCCTTTTGGGATTGTTGATGTCTGATGTGAGCAGTCGCATTGATATTACTCTTCCCAATTGGGAGCCAGGGATTCTGAGGACCGTAGTTACCTTCACCCCACTTGGCCTTTTAGGATGTAGTGCGGTGGCTGCGAGGGAGTAAGTCCCAAGTAGTTGTTGCGCGATACTACACTCATATGAGTTTTTCTTGAGAATATTATTAACCCGCGTGAGTAGTCATGCAGGCCGACAATATTCGAAGGATTTACGTAGACTCTGGGAACTTTTAGAACCTTGTTCTACAGTTGAGGAACCTATAGTCCACACCTTGTTGGGATGGGTAGACCATGGCTCCATCCATGAAACCCCTAAACCTGAGACTGGTGTGCTTCGTTGTATGTACATATGCCCGTGTTTGTTGTGCACCCGTATTTGTGCATTGCATACATCTCATTGCATCCATTATTGGTTTCAACGAATTCAGACATTAATTTCGTTTTCAAAAGATCAATAGAGCTTGGATCCTAAAAACAAAAACTTCTTTTGTTTTTCTACAAAATTTTTGCAACTTGCCTTTGAGTTCCTTGAAACCACTTGGCTTGCATTACATTTCATGCGCATCGCATTCACATTTCTCAGTCATGCGTTTCTTCCTCTGTGTCTGAAGGATACGTAGCACCTATTCAAGATAATGGCATCAATGAATGAGATTTTGAGGAACCAAGCAGACTTGAAAGAGGAGGTCAAAATCCTCAAAGGCCAGATGAATTGGGTTCTGGAAACTTTGCAAGCTTTGATGAAAAAAGAGGAGCACGCTCACCCTATTACTTCTAGAGGAGTTTCCAGTTCACCAGCTCTTATGGTTCCTCCTACTCAAGGACTTCCTCGGTATCAAGGAACAGACCACCCTCAACCGCGTCAGCATGCACGACCAAGGCCAAGAAAGACAGAGAGGCACTTCTCTCCATTATCAATGTCATACAGCCAAATTTTACCAGTCCTGATCGAAAGTGGATTGATAGTGCCAAAATAATTGAAGCCAGTACCATTTCCGTATCCACCAGGCTTTGACGCCAATGCTCGATGTGACTACCATGCTGGGGCACAAGGGCATTCCACTGAAGACTGTAAAGTGCTCCTGAGTAAAGTTCAGAATCGTTTAGACTCTGAGAGGATCTCATTCACGCCTCAAGGAATTCAAATCAATAATCCTTTGCCATCTCCCGTGGTTCTCCTATACCAAGGATCTGCTTTTGAGGAAACTTCACGCCAGCCAACCTTTGGTCTTGGTCTCGCGCTAGAATGTAATCGTCATCAGGTGTCTACCGAAAGGGTGTTTCAGTCTCCAATGGTTGTTTTTCCTCGAGGTTATCGAAACCAAAATAAAAAGAGGTGCTCTGTCAAAAGGGGAGAGGTTCACTACACTCCTATCCCGGTGCCGCTAAGCAAACTGTTCCCACTGCTGATTCAGAATAAGTTGGTGACTCCTCAACCTTACAACCCTGTGCCTGGACCTTGGCACAATGCAAATCTGACTTGCGACTTTCATGAAGGGGCTGGAGGACATAATTTGGATGGTTGCCTGGTTTTAGAAGCTACTGTGCAAAATCTGATCCACAACAAGGATTTGATCTTTGAAGAGGACCATCCGGAGATTGAATGCATATTCCGTACTGGGACAATGGGGCATCCCATTAAAGAATTCAAAGAGTTCGAAACGAGACTGCTAAACCTGCTAAAAACGCTGCAACCTCAAGAAGGTACGTTAGATGCCAATGTCTCAACTTTTGAAGCAAAAGGCAAAACACTTGCAAGGCCTCTCAAGATTTTGTATCACAAGGAACTAGTGATTAGTGGCGAGGGTGTTCCCCCGTTTGGGTCTGGAAGCTGAAATCTTTTGAAATCAATTCGCCAAAACTGGATGCATTTTGTTCATTTCAGTATTTTCAATTGTATTTCCTTTGCACTTTGAATTTGTTTTTTGCTTATAAGCTTTGTTGTACTTTCAAATTGGCAAGATTAATGAAATGTGTGTGCACCTTTTGATTAAGTCCATTCGTTTCACTCATTTACTTTTATGTTCGTGAAAAAACAAAAATATATCTTTATCTTGTTTCTTTCCACTTATCAAACTGTTAGTTTAAGCAAAGATTGGGGAGGATGATGAAAATATCATATCCATAACTGCTGTGGTATGCTTTCGATTAAACCCTGCCGAGGATGTAAGGCATTGTTTCAATTCCCAAACACTGGAGAAATAAGGAAGATAATCCCTCGCTAACCCCTTTGAGCCTAGAAGTATGAGTTTTCTTTCCTTACAAAAAAAACCCTTAAATCTTAACCTTGGGGCAGGGTAGTTCTCAGTTTAACTTGGTTATGCATTCTAATGCAATCGCTTCATGCAAGACACCAATCAGCTCTCTCAAAACAAGTGACAATCAAAAAGAGGTCTCAAAACCTCAACAAAGACAAAGAAGAGGTCTCAAAACCTCAACAAAGACAAAGAAGAAGTCTCAAAACCTCAACAAAGACAAAGAAGAAGTCTCAAAACCTTAACAAAGACAAAGGAGAGGTCTCAAAACCTCGGTGAAGACAAGAAGAGGTATCAAAACCTCAGCAAAAAGGATAACCAAATTCTGCAAAAGAGTAATGGCTACAAAGGTGTATGAATCATCATCAACTATCATCAATTCATTCCTAGCCTATAGGAACTTGAATGTATAGCTTAAGTTAACTGAGCGTAGGATTGGAGTTCATCACGGAGTTTGGGTAGGGACAAATAAACTTTGAGCCTTTATCCTTTGTTTCATAAACCTTGAACCAGGCCACGTTACAACCCTTAAAAGACCTAATTGAGGTAAGGTTGTTTTGAAAGCATACTACAGCAAGGTTGATTAACCTGACTCCTAATGATCTTTGCTATTTGCATGTGTAAATCACTTCATCTGTCATTCCATAACTGGCTAGACCCACCTTTGTTTTATTATTATTTAGTCATTCCACCGTGTGTGTTTCCTTAAATAAAACTTGATTTCAAAAGTTTGCATGAATTTTACATTAAAATTGCCAATTTTTAATGAACAATACTGGTTTGCAAGACAATTCAAAGGAATCCCAACAAATGCAGCCAGCTAGGGAATTTGACTTGATAAAGGGATCAGACTGGGGCATCTCCTTCATAGATCCAGCATCTCAAGAGCTACTAAATCAGGGGCCGAAACTCTTCAAATTCAGGATATTGGGGCAAGCCTTCTTGAGGCCATCTTATGACAAGTTTAGACCCCAATGACCTACCAACAGGGGCAAGTGTGTTCCCCAGTTGTTTCTACCGTAGTCTGAGGACTTTGTATAGCGAATACCGTTAATCAGGGGCAATCAGTTCGAGATTCGGTAAATCTCTAAAAGGTCAATCGGTCTGGGGTACCTCCTTCACGGATCAACCGGTCTAAAGAACAAGTTCAAGGACCTTGTGGTATAAATGCAGTAAAACTGGGGCAGATATGTCAAAATCCATGAATCCCTTCAAGAGTTTGAAGATATTGGAGCATCTGGTATACCAATTCTTATGTAAAATCCTTTTTGATGACTTATCCTCGCAGACCAGTTAGAAGCAGTCAGGTCGAGATTAGACAAATCTCTCAAAGGTCAGTTAGTCCGGGGCATCTACTTAGCATGGGACAAGTTTGTTTTCCCGTTGTCTGAAGAACAAGTTCAAAGACCTTATTGTGCAAGTGTAGTTAATCTGGGGAAGTTATGCCGAGATCTATGAATCTCTCCAAGAGTTTGAAGATATTGAGGCATTTCGCATGACAATTCTTCTGTAAAATCCTCTTGGTATTTTCTCCCAACAGACCATGTAATCTGGGGCAGAGAAGATTTGAAAAGTACCTGTTGCAAGAGCCCTTGTTCATTATGGTGATCATCATGCGAGTCAGGACGCAGAATGACTCCATTCTTGTGATATCCTTTTCCAGCTCCCCAGTAAATTACTGCTTCAGTCGATCTTGACAATTCTCCATGGATTTCCCTCCAACAAAGAAATCAAGCTTATGATGGTAATCCTAGTGAAGTCATGATGCTATACCAGGTGGAGTACTCTTCTTACCGGAGAAGGTCTTAATCTTGAAGAAGAACTACTGATCCTACTTATTCATCCCCAGCGATTGTCCAATCTGATGAGATTGGCTGGGTATCCTTGTCGAGATGTTTATTTCATCTTTCGTCTTCGCTTCCCTTTGTCTGTTTTGTCAGCATAAGTATAAGCAAGGCATACATGCATTCATGTGTATAACATCTTAGCATTTTGCTATCCCTTTTTGATGTTTACCTGTTTTTGTTCACTTTGGTGTTTATCTCCCCAAGTGACTGGATTTGTCTATTCTCTCCAATAGAGTTGTCAGCTCTAAGCATAAAGTGCCCATCCTTCTAAATTCCCCATAGAGATTGGTTCTCGTGGATGATGGTTGGTTCAGTTATCTTTTTCCATGCATAGGATAAGATAATTCCCATTTGAGCTCATTCCTCAATGGTTGGAGTTTTGTTTGACCATTTCTTTCTAGCTTGTTCCTAGATTGAACTTTGATCCCTGGCCGGTGTGGTTTCTGAGCCCATCTTGAACGTGCATTTATTTTGCACTGTGTCTCGCAGGAAGAATCTTTTGCAGACCCTCATTGAAGACAATTACTTCTCCAGCAGTGTTGTAAAATTAACAGCTCTTTGGAATTTATACCCAACAACAAGTGATAATCTCCTTGAGAAGCTTGTTTTTCTATCATTACCTCTACAACGATAAGTAGCAATCTCTCTCCTGAGAAGCTTATCCGTCCTTGGTATCATTCATACTTCCACAGTTACCAATGATGTTACCTTCAATCAGTCATTTTCCATCAACCTGTTTGATGTGATCCCTATTTGAGGTATTTCTTCCAGCCAATCTGTTTGATGAGGTGTTCCGAGCTCAGGTTTCATACCTTCGGATATGTTATTATCCCTTGCCATCAATCTGTTTAATGAGGTGTTCCAAGCTCAGGTTTCGTACCTTCGGATATGTTATTATTTCTGGCCGTCAATCCGTTTGATAAGGTGTTCCGAGCTCAGGTTTCGTACCTTCGGATATGTTATTATTCCTTGCCGTCAATCCGTTTGATGAGGTGTTCCGAGCTCAGGTTTCGTACCTTCGGATACGTTATTATTCTTGGTCGTCAACCAGTTCTGACGATATAAAAACTAGGTTAGATATGAACTTAAACCTCAGGTCAGATATAAACTCGAAGTTTGAAAACCAAGTCAGACCTCAAGTCAGATATGAATCTGTTGTTTGAAGTCAGGTCAGATATAAACCTAAAATCCAAAGTCCAGCTCATACTGGTATCCAAAAATCTAGCTCATACTGGTATCTA
This sequence comes from Lathyrus tuberosus, assembly GCA_022829125.1. Taxonomy (NCBI): domain Eukaryota; kingdom Viridiplantae; phylum Streptophyta; class Magnoliopsida; order Fabales; family Fabaceae; genus Lathyrus; species Lathyrus tuberosus. The sequence goes on from JALAZF010000030.1 coordinate 21,451,342, forward strand.
AAAAAAATCCAGCTCATACTGGTATCTAAGATCCGGCTCATACTGGTAATCAAACTGTAACCCCAAATTGGTGTCCTTCCCAACTCATATTGGTACCCGGGTCCAATCCTTAATGATTAATTAACCTTATCCCCAGCTAAAGTCCAATCATCTTTTCATCTGGCACGCAGAGTTTATCTCTGTCTTTCCTAGCTTTTCTTGAAGATCCTGTTTGAAATCTTCAGTATAAGAAATCCCTAGGAAATCTGTTAGTGAATGTCTATCCTTTTATTTCAAATTGATCCCCAGTGGAGATTATGTCTTCTTTCTAGTTTCATGCCCAATAGGAATATGTCTTTATTTCCCCAGTATCGTCCGATCACATATGAACCTTGCGTCCATCTCCCTGGATCTTTTCCCAATGGAGAGCTCCTCTCTGGTGCCTATCTCCAGTGAGGATCTGTGGGGTATTCCCTCTTTTACTTTTCTATCCCTAATATTTCCTTAGAGTCTCCTCAGTGAGTCTCTGTTGTCGGTTAGCCTGTATCCCTAGTGAGTTTTCTTCATGGATACTAACCTTCATCCTTCCCCGGCAGTGCCCGCCTTTGGTGGTTTGCTCTTTATCTCTGGTGTCCTATTTTTCTGCATTTTTGCACTATCATGACATCATATCATCATACTAGAAGTTCATGGCATGCCATCATTTGCATGTTTATCGTTTGTCCTTAGCATTTGCATTCCATCTAAGGGCAAAAATTTTCGGTTTGCTATATTTAAATACCTTTCACCTTGATGTCCCGAGGATTTCCATTCCTCGTGCCATCCGGTAAAGCTATTTAAATAGGGGCAACTGTTGTACCCTAAATTTTACCCCTTAGATGTCATATCATCTTGCACTTACATTTAGACTTCAATCATGTGTGCATTGTTAACTAACCTTTTCTTTTCGCAAGTTGTTTTTTTTTTATTGTGGAAGATAGGGTTCACATAAAGAGGACAAGGTATCCCTAAGACATCTCTTGGCCGTAAATGCAACCATTGGAATTTACATGCATCCAAGAAGTCTTTTTCAATAAGAAATCAAATGCCTTTCATTACAAGCAAAGTGTGATCCCAAGTCTTGAGACATTATTCCATGTGTGTCATACCTCAAATTTGTCCTACCTGTTTATAGTTTTCATCTGTACATACCCACTAACAATTATCCAGAAAATCCAAAAAATATATGGCTGTTATCCTTCAGTTGTTCAAATCCAGGCGTTGTAAGGTTGAATTAAGTTTCATTTGAGGATATCCAGTCAGGGGTGTGTGTCCAGGCAAGAATTTGGTTTCATGATCAAGTCATCTGTGTATGGACCAGGTTTCCAGGTTATGTCAAGATTTTCAGTACTTCGTGATTAAGGATTATCAGTGGGTTCATTCAAAGCTTATTGTGTATTCAATTCAAGTGTGGCGTTGGATTAGGTGTGCATCTGTGGCTTTAGTTTGAGAAATCATTTTCCAGACCATTATCCATTCTTATCCATTTTTCACCATCATTCATATCCAATTCTAAACCTTTTTTTATTATTCATCTCAAAATATCCATATTTTATGGTCCATACTTATTCATTTCCAATAAATAACCAAATGTCCATTCAAGATCCTTTATTTCTTAAATCCACCTTTTTTTATTTTATTTTATTATTATCCCCAATTCTCCAAATTAGTTTCAATAACCATATTTAATTCAAATTTAGAACCATAAACCATTTTTTCACATTTTTTCCACTTTTATCCATATCCAATTTTCACTCCATATTTTAAATCACTCATGTTAATAACCTTTAAACCATTTTTCAATTTCATTTTTATCCACTTTTCATTTCAAAATCCAAATTCTATGTCCAAATCCACAAAATCAATTTCAAGATCATATTTTACACAGTCCATCAAAAAATAAATAAATACAATTCACAAAAGCTGCTACCATTATGCCAAAATAAGAACAACCACACACCAAACCACGTTTGCCATACACATCTCCAGCCCAGTCAAAACAAAACTAATACTGCCAACATCAGGATTTCAACAGTCACCTCCCAAACTTCAGCAAGTCGCCCAACACTTCAATATACCATATTTTCAACCATGAATAGAAATGACAGAAAATTTCTACAGCGAACATTCACCTCGCCACAACACTCATCAGCCGTCACGACACCAGCAGCCAACAAAATTCAACTAAACCACATAACACAAGCCAGCCACAACATATGAGCTCTTTCAATCACCAACAGATTCCACACAGCAACCTGCACACACTAACCTTGGAAAACCGTCACAAAATACAACACAACCATCCGCAACGCGTACGACAATTCACAACACTCACACTGTTATTTACAAGAAACAAATTCTGAGCAAAAACAACCATAAATCACGCAACGCACACCAAGCTTCAACGTTCCAAAACCATCACCACAAACCAATACCCGCAGCATAACCGTACACACCAGCCAGCATTCCACAATTTCCTCCATGATTCGTAAATTCACGTCACACACCGCTCAATGCAAGCCATTATCTCCACACACTGCCGTACAAAGGTGAAATCACGACTTTGCAAGAGGGAAATAAGACGCAGCAGGTCCGCATCATGATGTCCACAAAATTATGCCCTGCTAACTGTCTCACACAACAGCAACAGTCATGTACCATTAGTCTATTACACACCCTACGCATAAGACAAAATACGTACCAGCATGCAATTTTCTGCTACAGCCCGCGTCCTCCCACCTCAATACAATTACCCTGCAACCAAATTCTCCACAAGCCTGTACCTGCACCAAACCAATTTCATCTATCTTAACGCCAAGGCATGTGCATAACAGTGTTGATACAAAAGTGCCAAATTCCAAACAGAAACGTGTTATTCTAAGCTAAGATACAACTAGTTACAAGAGCCATAACATGAAGCAATGATAAAATTTACAAATGGAATTCAAAACTTATGGATTACATCGGAGACTAACTTCAGATTCTGGATGCATTAGAGAAATCTAAGGACAAATATGATAAGCATTTCTAAGTTGCTGCAAAAAGTGAAATTGTTGATTAGTAAAAGAAAGAAACCAAGCCATTCCCAGATTCAGTATCAGTTTTGAAACAACCTGCAAACAACCCAAGTAATTCCCTTGCGATAAGACTCATAATAACATCAAGAGTATCTTGGTCATGTGAGAAGTTATGCATAATGATGGGAATAAATAGAGTTATTCCAAGGTTCCAAAAGTCATTATCATTGTTGAGAAAATATTTGACAATTCAAACAAACCATTCTTGACAAAGTTCATACCGGAATGAAGATTTTGATCACCTCCCAAGCAATATGATCACCACCAAAACCATATTATTTCACAAGTTGCAACCTTCAAGACGGTCCATTTCCTCGCACTGAGTTTTTGGAATACACATGAACAAAGATGATTAGAGTAGGCAGACCGATAATAGTATACACAAACAAGAAATTATGCACAACAAAGTCACATATAATCTCAAGCCTAAAAGGTTCGAACATCTTGGTAAGAACTGACAGAACTAAAAGAGAAGAAAATGGAGATCATGTCATTTATGGTACATTTATAACACAGCACGTACAATTCATAGGAACTATCAGAGTACCTTCAAAAAAGGGAAAGGATAAACATGACAGTATGGATATTTACACTTGCAATAGCGAAATTCACAGCGGTAAAAATAAGAAGTAATGCAGTAAAACTAACTCACATGTTCAGTAGAGTAAATCACAACCTCGTTCATGGGACCACCACATTCTAGAAGAAATCTCCATTCACTACAGACAAAACCAAAAATGAGTCACCATTAGCCTTGATACCACAAAATCCCACTACGAGGATCCTCTCTAACGGAATTGCAAATTCCCAGCTCAGACTCACACGAATTAGAGGATATTCCTCTGATAGTTCATTGATTCAAACGTACCAGAAAACCCCAAAACCTCCTATAAATCAAACACTTTCTTCACTCTCTTTCTCCAAGTTCTTTGAACTAAGAAACCCCTGCAAAAATCTTTCCCAAACCGCAACAAAACCCTTTCAAAGACCAAATCTCATTCACAACCTTCAACCATCTTCATCATTTTATCGAATCCACAACCATAATACTCAAACCTTCAATTTCAACCTTTCAACCGATATCCCCAAATCGATTCTAAATAACCCAAACCAGAGAAACCAAAACTCACCCCAAATCATAAATCAGAAGGAAGAGAAGCAGAGTACCTGGTGCTTAAGCTCCAAAGCGTCTCAACGGTTGGTTGACCTTTGAATTTTTTTGCACTTCTTGTTCTGATCTCAAATGTACATGTAATCACGCCCAAAATAAGGAAAGGGGGTATCGGGTTCGCGTGGGATGAGGGTATTCATTGTTTGATGAAGTTTCACATTTGTGTTGTTGTTTGATTAACGATTTTGCATACGATTTGTGCGTTTGCTGGGTTTAGTTCGCAATGCCGATGATATGCGATGAAGGTTCTGCTATTTTCCTTTTGGAGAAGAAGAAGGACTGAGTATAAGGCAAATGGGTATTTGGAAATGTTGGAGAATTATTTTGTATCTGTGTTTTAAAAGAGCGTTGTTTTTCATTTATGTGGTTTTATAGTGTATTCAATGAGGGTGTATTGGTTTTGATCTCAATCACATGCGTGCTTTATTGATTTAATAGTGTTTAATTTAATTTATTGGTTTTTCAATGACTCAATTATTTCTTCATTTATCAGTTTGCACTGTTCGAGGTATTTTGGTCCTTGTTCCTAGCCTTACTTGATGGATGATTTGTCAGTGTGATTAATGTAAAGGCATCATGCCTTTACTGAATATTTACTTTAACAGTTAGGGTTTTGTTTTGCTTTTCCCTTTGTGTTGGTTGCTCCACGGATTATAGTGAGTGGGCCAGCAACCCGCCTAATCATTCTGGGCATTATACTCCCTGTTTTGCTAATACACCCTCTTGAGTTTGTTAATTTTACTTAATTGTGTGCTTATTAATTTTAGTGATTGAGTTTAACTATTTTTTAATTCAACTAATTAACTATATTAATTGTGCTTGGTAACTCTAATTGAATAATTTTGTTAGTCCTAATATTATTAACTAGCAATGCTAGTTTAGCTTATTAGTTATTTGATTTTAGGAAATAATAATCCATGCCTTTCCTAATTAAAACAATTTTAACGTCTCCCCCTAACTAATTACGAAAGTGGTGAATTCTTGAGGTCTAGCACTTCTTGGGTTCTTGAATGAATGCTCTTGAGGCGCACGCTTTGAGTTGTGTTCATTCCGTCTTTCGTTTATATAAAAAATACTTAAAATGATTAACTTTTGCTTAATTAAAAATACTATTTAACCTATAGTCAAAATACTCGATTAAATTAAGAATCATAAATACTTAATCTAATTAAGTTCTTAACCTTTAAAAATAATTTTCTTAAATCAAATTAAATCATAACCCACCTTGCCTAATCATTGACTATTTTCTTAAATCAAATCATAAAATATTTAGGTTAATATTTCTAAACTATCTTCTTAATTAAATTATGGAAGTAGTGGGGTTTTGGAGTCTAGCACTCCTTGGGTCCTTGAACGATCGCTCTTGGGGCGCACGCCTTGGGTTGTGTTCGTTCCGTCTTCCATTTCTAAAACACTTAAAATACGTAATCCTTTTAAAACACTTAATTCCCCTAAAAAAACACTTAATTCGTTCAAACCCTAATTCGATTAAGTACGTCTAATTAAAATGCTCTAATCATATCAAATTCGTTTTCCTAATTAAACTATGAAAGTAGTGGGTTCTTGGGGTCTAGCACTCCTTTGATCTTTGAATGAACGCTCTTGGGGCGCACACCTTGGGTTATGTTCATTTCGATCTTTCGTTCCTAAAATACGCCCTAATTACATGGACAAAGAAGCCCATTGTCCAACAAACACGATTTCATAAATCAATCGAATGAAAAAGGTGTCGTTGGGATCTAGCATCCCAATAATGCCCCGATTAATTGGTTGCGAGGCCGACGTCTCGTTTATCGAATAATCGTCATTCTTCCTAAAACACTTAACAAACCAAACCAATTCTCGACTCTTCGTCGAGCCAATCGTCAAAACATTATCGTAAGTCGAGTGCCTTTTGCCTCGTCGTCAAATGCACACTCGCACATCTCGAGGTTTCGTTACCAGGAGCACCCCTAGGGACTAGTATCAAACCTCACCTCTCTTCTTAACCAATTCGACTCAATCTTTTTTCAAACGGTTTTTTAATCAACTTACGAAAGGAGGAGATTCTTGGAATCTAGCATCCCTTGGATCTTCGAATGAATGGCTCTTGAGGCATGCCCCTTGGGTTGTTATTCATTCACCCTTTCATCTTAAAACACTTAATCCCTATCAAACATTTTCATAATAAACTCACGAAAGAGCTGAGTTCTTGGAGTCTTGCATTCCTTGAATTCTTGAGTGAATGCTCTCAAGGCACGCCCTTGGGTTGTATGTCATTCAATCTTTCATCTCCAAAAATTCAAACCCTAACCCTTTTTTGTGGGCGTACCATGAACTACGACCGCTCTGATTCTTTATTCTCGTCCGAATAATGATACGTAGCACAAGATTGCGATGATCTTGGTGAGCACACTTTTTTCTTTTTCCACCATTTGCGTTTACCTTCCCCCCATCTCCCGTCTTCCCTCTATCCCTTCCTGTAGTCGAACTACGATTGCTCTGATTTCTCATTCTCATCCGAATGAGCATACGTAGGCCCGAGGTCGCGATGATCTTGCCGAGCACCCTATCCTAAAACCACCCCATTTCCCTTAGTAATCGAAACCATTTACCTTATCGTTTCACGTTTAACATTGAGAAGAAAACAAATAAGCTTAGATAACATTCCTCGCGATTCGAACTAAGAGGTTCCCGTTGAGTATAACTGACGTGAGGGGGTGCACGTACCTTCCCCTCACGTAACTGACTCCCAAACCCGGAATGTGGTTGCGACGACCATGTTCTTATCCTTCTCCTTAAAGGTTTTCTCGATATTTTCCTTTCCCTCTTTTGGGATAAATAAAGTTCGGTGGCGACTCTGTCGAACTGTTTTCCGCGCCTTTCGCGCGAGGGTCGCGTCCTTCGATTGATGATTTTTCGAGTTGCGACAGCTGGCGACTCTGCTGGGGATAATTGCTCCATGCAAGAGAGAGTCGAGCCTAACTTAGAGTGATTTGTGAGGAGCATTATATTTGTTTGCTTGTTTTCTTCTCGTTTACGTATTTGTTCTCTTATGGCTTTCATATGGTCATTATTATTCTTATCTGTTGGATCTTGGGATAATATCATGAGAAAAACTCTACACCCGAGCTTTGGTAAAAGCAGAGAGAACACATAGTTTAGAATTGGATGTCGAGTAGTGTTAGTCCCCAAGGACTCGCTCCTTGCGTGCCTAGCATGAAAGCTCCCCTAGAGTAGACCTTTTCGTAGATCTTGTTGTAACACAGCTAGCCTGTCACACGACTTGATTCATGAAGGGTCCGTGACTCTATGAACCACTCTTAGAACCAAGTTCTATATTGGTGGTCGTGTAGTGTTAGTCTCCAAGGACTCGCTCCTTGTGCGCCTAGCACGAGGACACCACTCAGGGGAGACCTTGTCGTCATTATCGTTGTAATACAGCTAGCCTGTTGCGTGACATTGATGCGATTTATGTCCGTAATCCTGGGAACCTTATCCGTCAACATAGAAACTATCTCGTGTGTGGGTTTGTGGGTAAAGAACCTAGAACTTTCCTCATAGAGCCTACCTATAGGGTTTTTTTGATCAGAGACTTTGGTCATTTACCCGTGAACGACCAACCTCATAACTGTTTGAACCTGTGATCTGAGATCCTGGATCTTGCATCTTGCATTGCATTTCATGTCATTGCATTGCATTGCATCTGTTATGCATCTTGCATTGCATTTTTAACCTCAGAATCTTACTTCAACTTCCTTCCTTCTCCAGTAAATCAAGCTGATTCCTCGACACTAGTACGCAACTCGAGCCAATACTAGACGAATGATGGAGCAGATTCAACAAGAACAAGCCGCCTTCAGAGAAGAGTTGGATTCTATCAAAGGAAAGATCGATCTGATTCTCAAAGCCATCATGATGGCCAACAACAATGTGCCTGTTCAAGCATCTACCTCAAGGCTCTCTGTTCCTGTTCCCAACCCCATCACTTATGCAATACCAATGGACTTCGCTCCTGCCACATCTCAACCACTTCCAACATCTGGAGTTACTGTTGGAGCTATTCCGCAAGCCCAACCTGTTGTCGCTCAGGTTCCTTTTCCCCATACTGAAGAGAATCAGATGGATCAGTATGATGAGGTCCAAAACTACCATGCTGCTATCCCAATTGTCAATCCTACTATTGCTCAGGATTCTGAAGCTATCAAGATGTGTCGTGATCTAGCTGAGAAACTCTGAGTCATGGAGGGACGCAACTCAACTTCTTTGAATGCTCTGGATATGTGCTTGGGGCCAGATGTTATCATTCCTCCCAAATTTAAAGTGCAAGAATTCCCAAAGTACAAAGGTCTCAGTTGTCCCCACATGCATCTAAGGATGTACTGCCGCAAGATGGCTGCCCATGCCAAAGACGAAAAGCTGATGATCCATTGCTTCCAAGACAGCTTGTCTAGGGCATCTCTTGAGTGGTATATGCAGCTAGAGCGTAGCAATGTGCACACCTGGGATGATCTAGCTGATGCATTTGTCAAGCAATACAAATACAACACTGACCTTGCTCCGAATCGTACTCAACTTCAAAGTATGGCTCAAAAGGACAACGAATCCTTTAAGGAGTATGCGCAACGCTGGAGAGAGCTAGCTGCAAGAGTGCATCCACCTCTTGTTGACCATGAACTGATTGACATCTTCATGGGTACCTTGTGTAGCGAGCGATTTTGGACGCGGTTCTTAAGCGTTGGTCGCTCTCTGCGGTTTGAGCTTTAAACTACAGGTCGATTCATTTTTTATCCTATTGTGAGCTGAATAAGGATGGGAAATAGATGTCTCCAATTAACCCTGCTTTGCATACTGAGTTTAAACAGCGGTCTGTTAGGTTACGAATGCTATCAATATGGGGGGCCTTTGTACTGGTTATTCGTATTTCGCCAATAGAGGTTTCTTTCTTTCTTTTTTTCTAGGCAAAGGGTTTCTGGCGGGGAATAAGGATTTGGGTTTTTTTGTTGATTGCGCTTGCTAAGATCTTTTCTTTCGATCTTATGCCTACGTATTCCCGTTTACCGAAACAGGGAAATTAGAGCGTTCGTAGTTCCTCCTATTCTATGGGAGGAAATTGGTTTTTGGTGTCTTGTTCAAAGCCCAAGACGTGAAGCGAAAGGTGATTTGTATCTTGTTCAAAGCCCAAGATGTGAAGCTAAAAGGTCTATTTGTGTCTTGTTCAAAGCCCAAGACGTGAAGCTGAAGGGCCTCGACTTTAGAGAGAATTTGTCACCTCTAAAGAGGGGAGAAGGAGAATTACTTTAACTGGGATACGCGGATCCGAGCAATGCCATAATTTCCGAAGAAAGGGTTTTAACCTGAAGGAGAAGACTTTAACTCAGTGTAGAGCAATGCCATCTTTCCTTAGGAATTTCTCATGCTAAAAGAGGGACAGTGGCATGGATGTAGACGATCCAGAGGCTTGCCGCTTACAGCGATTAGATGAAGGGAAAGGAGTTGTTGATGTTTGTGTACTGTGAACGAGGCACATCTTTGATGCTAAAAGGTCGATTGGATCAACCAGTGGTTTTCTTATACAAAGCCTAAGAGGAGGCTAATTTCCGCTAGGAAAATCATTATACAAAGCCTAAGAGGAGGCTATTTTGTGTCTCGTACAAAGCCCGAGAGAGAGGCTAAAATTTTTTGACCCAGTGGGGCATATCGTTATACAAAGCCTAAGAGGAGGCTAGCAAAGAGTTGACTCAGTTGGAGAATCTTTTATACTCAGTAAGAGAGTGTTTTTGTATCTCGTACAAAGCCCGAGAGAGAGGCGAAAAGGTTATTTTGACTCCACTGGGGAGAATTTTGGTATCTCGTACGAAGCCCGAGATGGAGGCTAAAAGGTTGTTTCAGTTGAGTGACAGATCCAATATACTGATTTAAAAGAGAAAATCAGTTCTTATATGAGTAAGATTGTACACAGGGATTTGATTTGAGGATCAGGGATATTTCCTTTTCTTTGAGGAAACGGGAAATCCAAAGGGTATTGAGACTGTCCGAGTCTGCGGGTTTCCTTCCTATTTAACGAAGGGTGTTTGAGAATGTCTTTGAGACTCAAGGAAGTTAGACTGTCCAAGTCTAGAGTTTTATCTTTTGTACTATGCTTTGAGAAACAGTAGTAGACTCTATGAAAGGACTGTTCTATGAGGATGACTAAGTTCTGTTCCTATACCTTTAGGAGGTCGTCGGGACAATTTGTACGAAGCACAAGAGGAGGCTGGAATCTTTTAAGAAGCCGACGGGTCCTTGTACGAAGCCCAAGAGGAGGCTATCATTCTCGGAGGAAGAGATCATTATACGAAGCCTAAGAGGAGGCTGAGAATACTTCTAAGAAGCCGTAGGGTCCTTGAATAATGCCCAAGAGTAGGCCGGGTTGCTTTTAGGAAGCCTGTGGGTCCTTGTATGATGCCCAAGAGGAGGCCGATGCTTTTAAGAAGCCCGTGGGTCCCAAACCAAAGAAAAGTTCAAGAAAACTCTTTTAGAGTTAAAACCACTGGTAAACGTGCGAGGTTTACTATCCAGTGACTTTAACTTTTAGAGAGAGTTCGAACCGTTCGGCGGTTTGAAGAAATTCAAGAGAAGTTTCACCGAGAATAATTCATCTCTGGGGGATAGAACTTCTTGACGATTCCTAAGGAGGACAGCCGAAGAGAAGACTGTATCTGGTGCTCCTATTGGGGATCTAGGCGTCTATTTCTATGAATAAATGAAACGGCGTCACTTAGTTCTAGACGTAGTAGCCGGGGAAACTCGAAATATCTATACTATTATTACACAGTAGATATGAGTTTATGAAAGGAGACTTACAGTGAGCAGCCCCACAATAGAGTTTTATAATATGAAAGCAGTAAATGAAAGCGATAACCACTTACTCGGTTGTAGAGCTTCCATGCTGTTTGGTTAGTTGTTCAACAAAGAAAGATTAAAAACAACAGTATATTCAAAATCAAAGGAGAAACTGCTTTGAAAAAGAAAGGTTTGAGGCTTACAGCTCAAGGAGAGGCCCAGGGTTTTATCAGTGAGCGCACTGTTTAAATTTGTACAGAGGGACTTATACAAGTGACTGGGGCCCAAAATGGTTTTCTGTACAAAGGGATGGGTCTTACACTCTCTCAAGAGGCCCAAAAAGGTTTAAAGAAAAAGTGTGGGGCTTATAACACGAGGGTAGGCCCAAATGATTTTTTCGTTTAAAATGGCAATCGCGCCGAGGTTTTCTTTTAACGCAGAGGGACTTATACAATAAGTGAGGCCCAAAATTGTTTTGGTTAAAAGGGGGATTGGGTCTTACACTCTAATAGAGGCCCAAAGTGTTTTGAATGGGTCTTATAGCTCAAGGAGAGGCCCAGATGTTTTTTTGAAAAGGCGACGATCGCGCCGTTTGTTTTTTTGACGGTATCGGGACTTATACAATAAGTGAGGCCCAAGGATGATTTGGTCAAAAAAGGATTGGGTCTTACACTCTAATAGAGGCCCAAAGTGTTTTGAAAATGATTTATGAGGGTTGAATTAATCCAAAACCCTAATTTGTTTTCAAAAATGTATTTAATTGAATAAAAATTCAATTAAAATGATCAAAAATTGTTTAACACATGGAAAACAAATTGTGATCTTGGATTAATGCTTCAAAAATTAAGTATTGACCTACAAAATAATTAGAAAGCATTAAAAGTTGCAAAATCAATGTAGAAAAAATATTTAAAATGTCAAAAACAATTAAAATATTAATTCTTTGCAAAAATATCAATTATATGAAATAAATAATATTTTTGGGATTTTTTGATAAAATAAAATATTTTAACATTTTTGTGAATTATTAAAAAAAGAATCAACTCAAAATCATTAAAACTCAGAGAGAAATTAATTTTTGAATCAATTAAACAAAATCACAAAATTCAAATATTTGAATTATTCAAAAATGGCGCCAAGAACAGCTGAAGAACACGCGCGTGTTCTTGGTTTCTCAGATTTGCGTTTTCTATCCAATCTCCATGAATACGTAATCATATCATGCAATCCACATATCATTATGCTCGTCTCAACCTCACGATCATGTCTATGTACTTTAATTTCATTTAAATTAAACATACAACAAGAAATCACGAAGAAACCTCAAGAACCCTAATTTCTGCATGAAGGCTAGGATTTTTGATACACGATTCAAACAATGCAATTAATTGAGGGAAAACATTCCATGCATGATTATGAACATATGGCCAAATTATTGTGCGAGGAAATATGCATAGATTGAGAGATGCCCAAGTTTAGGCTTACCTTCAAGTCGTGACAGCAAGAGCAGATGTGATTTTGAGTTGGAGGTGTTACAGACAAGTTGTGATGATCTGGACAGTTTCCCTACACCATATGGAGTGTGTTTGAACACTTGCATTGAATTGAAATGGACTGGATCAATTTATGGCATCTCAGCTGCAACTTCACTTCAAACATGTGTGGATGGCAAGTGATTTTGTGAAATTGATGTTTTAGATGTTATGTGAGTGTTTGATCAGCTCATATGTGATGTATGTGAGGTGTGTGAGTGATTGGTTTGTGCAGAATTGCTCTCAAACTCAAAACCCGATAGCTACCTTGCTAAGAAAGGCATTTTTGCCAAGAGAAAGAGATTTTGAGGAAAGCATCTGTTAGATGGCTTTGGTGTACTTAAACTGACCACAATTGAGCTCTATTTATAGTAGAGCAAGTTTGTTTTGCAAGGAATAGTACATGGCAGCTGGTAAGTAGGTTTCCTCAATGTTGGCCAATGGAAATGAAAGTCTCCTCTAGCCATTGACTAGAGGTTAGGGCACAGAGCTTTGGTCCCCTTGGTCTTGGATAAGTCTTGACTGATTTCAGATGAGAATGGCTCAGTCCATGCTACCTTGATGGTTCCATTGAATGCCTCATTCCAAATTTGAAGTCTTGTCCCTATTTTGGCAACTCTAGGTTCAACATGCTATTCTTTGTTCCTTGGACCTTGGAGGCTTGGCTCAGTGATTGTCCCCTTTGGATTCAATCCTCTGAGGTGTCCAAGTGGATTGGAGCAATTGCAATTGGCTGATTTTGGCAAATCGAGCCAAAATGCAAATTCTGCCTTGCTTTGACAGATTTCAGCAAGGCAACTTGCCAATGTTGTATCTCATGATGTAGGTTGAATTTGGCAATGTTCTTGGCCATTTTGGAAAGCCCTAACATGATACAACAACTGTTTGAACAAGTTTGGTTTTGATCTCTTTTGATTCCAAGTGAAAAATCCCCCTACATTTGGCAAAAAGTGAAGCAGAATTCTGCCTTAGTGAAAATTTCACTAAGTGTTGGAAAAAGTGACTTTTTCACTTTTCAGCCACTTTGATCACTCCATAACTCAAAATCCTTAATGAATTGGAATGACTTGTAGTTGAAGTTTTTGTAGGTGATAGTGAGGGCTACAAATCCATCTTTGGATGAGAAAAAATGGCCTTGTGGTTTAGGAGTTATGGTCCTCCAAAGTTGGTACCATTGCCAATTTATTTTTAACTTAGAAAAATTTCTAAGTTTTATGGTTACCCCTTTTACAAGTTATCTCACTTTTCTTGATTTTTCTTGATGAATGATGATTCAAATCATACATTAACATCATTTTAGGGTTAAAAATCTCAAAAAGTCAAAGTTGACTTTTGTGCACAGTTGACTTTTTATCAGATGAATTCCAAACTGTGCAATTCTTCAGGAAATCATGTCCTTGACCTAAATCAAACTTGATGGACATGTTCCATGGGTGTCATAGGGTATATTCAATCATGTATTAGGGTTTGGGAGCATGTCCAGGTCAAAAGTCAAAGTTACAGTTGACTTTTCCCTTAAAACCCTAATTGTGGTGCAGATGAAAATGAAACTTGTTGCTCAAGCTTCTTGGATCAATCCATTGTTCCAAATGGATCAATATGGTGTATTAGAGACCCTCAAATCATCTCTTGAGGTCTTGGCTCATGGTTTATCCCAAAAGTCAACTTACGGGTGAATTAGGTCAAGAAACCCTAATTCCTGATTTTTTATGAATGCATCCCCTGAGGCAAAATTGACTTGATGCATGGGTTCATGAGGTTCCATGAAGTATATTAGGTCATGTTTTGGACCAATGGCTTGTTCCCAGATGAAAATTTCCATCTGGAGGCCCTGGTCGACCAAAACCCTAATTTGGTGACACTGTCGATCTTGAGACTTGATCCACCTAGAAGGGAGCAGCTTTGTGCTTAATCCTTGAAGTGGGAGTCCTTTTTGATCCATTGTGGATGTTTAAGACATTAGACAAGTTGAAGATCATGTCATTTCTTGATTGATCCTTTGTCTAAGCACTCAGAGGGGGCTTGAATCCCTAATTTTGATTCTAGTGGATGCTCACCCATCTTTGGGGAGACTGATGAAGCATGATGGTTCATCCATATTGTGATGATGATTTTCACAATAATGGGAAATCTAAGTGGTCAAAATTTGGGGTATTACGATGCCCCTATTTAATCTTCTTGGACCCGAAGGTGTGAATGACGAAGGTGTTCGGGCATTCGGGGTGCAAGAGGATTAAATATCGGAATATCCGAAATTTTGATGGTGGTTATGAATGGTAGCTTATGCATTCATCTTCTTTAGCTAAGCAATGATGCTTAGAAAAGGTAAACTTCCCCTCGATCCTGGTCTTCAGCCAAGGAACTGGTCTCAGTTTTCTTTTGAAATAAACCTCCCCTCGTTCTTGGTTTCCTACCAAGGAACTGGTCTTAGTTTCTGATTTGAACTTCCCCTCGATCCTGGTTTCCTACCAAGGAACTGGTCTTAGTTTCTGATTTAAACTTCCCATCGATCCTGGTTTCTTACCAAGGAACTGGTCTAAGTTTCTTCTGCCAATAAACTATACTGACAAGGGACGCTATTCGTAGCGGCTTTCCTCAAACTTCTCGCCGAATTTTCTTGGGGAGATGCCATTTGAGTGAAAAAAGTTTTGATGTCAGACTTGCTGGGGAACCCATTCATCTGAGTTGTAGAGGTACACAAACTTCTCTGTTTTGGAGACGCCATTTGTCGATTCTACTGGGGAAAGCGAGTCTCTTGAGAGACTATTTTCGTTTGGGGTTACATCATACTTTTCTCGGGATCTTCCCGGAGAAATGCCATATGATGGGATCTAATTTTGAGGTGCCGATGACCTTTTCATCAACGGTTTTTTCGGAGCAAAACTGGCGTGCTGCCGAATCTCTGATCACGAGGCTTTCTCTGTGGATTTTCCTTAATCCGAGAAAGCAAGGGTATCATCTTCAATGGCGAAGAGTGACATTTGTTGAAGTTTCTCTGATCTTTCAGAGGTTAAAGTTATCAAAGTGGCCAAGTGCCGACTCTGATCTAAAAATACACTGGTGGCGAGATTGTGCAGACGCAACACTTCCTGACGAGGAAAGAACTGACAAACTCGATTGAGAAAACTGTTTATCACTAGGGGACAAGACCGACTCAAGTGATAGTGATGCAATATGAAATGTGAATGCAAATAAAAAATGCATGAAGTATGTATGTTTATGCTGACAAAACAGACGCGACATATAGACTAATGGATAAACATAATTGGATACTCAGCCATCGCGGGGCGAAGAAGTACCGTTGATTCAAAATAGCAATTCCACCTTGCTTAGGGGAGATAGTCCACGCGGGGAGCTATGTTGATCGGGCTTAGGAGATGAGAACTCGGCCGAGGGTGTCAGACGAAACAAGGTCTCTGACACAGTTGATCCCTTCATTCAGGCATACTGGCTTAGAAGGAGTACTTTGATTCTGCACTTTGAGGTTCGATTACTTCTGGAGAAGCGACCGATGTTCTTCTGATGTTCAACAGTCAAAAGAAATTCCATCTTTAATTTAAAAGCAGAAAAAGTTTTAACAAGTAAATTCATTTTTGTTTTATTTCAAGAATCGCTGATTAAGTTTAAACAACGTCGTTCTGTAAAGCTAAAACAAGTAAAGAATTACAAACAAAAGCACAAGGGCTCAAATTTTATTGATAAGATGGAGATCAGCCAAACGCGTGATTCCAAAGAGTATATACAAAGTTAGAAAATGGTAATTTACAGGGAAAAGGGCTACGTTGAAACATAACGACCACTATCCTTCTACCAACTTTGAATTCGGGGCATCCTGAGCTTCCGTCGAAGATGACCTTTGACTGGAGATTTTCTCCGATAGATGATGCTGTAACTGCTGCTGAGGGACTTGCCTCTGTTGAACATAGTTACTTGCCATTATCCCTAATTTTTGCCTGGATTGTACTATGAGATTTCCAATCCATCAGGATGATTCTTTTTTTTTCATGTCTCTAACTTTTGCCTGGACCGCCCGTTCGGGTTTTCAATCCACCGAGACGTTTTTTTTTAGTTTAGGCGAAGTATTTCTTGACTACATCAACATTTGTGGGGTAGGCAAATTCCTCTCCGCCATGGTTACAAGTCTCAAAGCGCCGCCTGAGAAAGCTTTCGTGACCACATAGGGGCCATCATAATTCGGGGTCCATTTGCCTCGAGAGTCAGTGAGAAATGATTGTATCTTCTTGAGCACGAGGTCTCCTTTTCTGAAGACACGAGGTCGGACCTTTTTGTCGAACGCCCTCTTTATTCTCTGTTGATACAACTGACCGTGGCATAGTGTCGTGATTCGCTTCTCTTCGACCAGGTTCAGTTCGTCGTGTCGACTTTGACACCATTCAGCTTCGGTGAGCTGAGCTTCCATCAATACCCTGATTGACGGGATCTCTACTTCTATGGGAAGCACTGCTTCCATGCCATATACTAGAGAGAAAGGGGTTGCCCCTGTTGAAGTGCGGACAGATGTATGATAACCGTGAAGAGCAAAGGATAACATCTCGTGCCAATCTTTATAGGTTACAACCATCTTCTGAACGATCTTCTTGATGTTCTTGTTAGCCGCTTCTACCGCTCCGTTCATCTTGGGTCGGTAGGGAGATGAGTTATGGTGTTCAATCTTGAACTCTGCACACAACTCTTTCATCATCTTATTGTTCAAGTTGGATCCATTATCAGTAATGATCTCACTTGGAACACCATAACGGCAGATGATATTGATTTTGATAAATCGGACCACCACTTGTCGGGTTACATTGGCGAATGACGCTGCTTCGACCCACTTGGTGAAATAGTCAATGGCTACCAGGATGAACCGATGTCCGTTTGAAGCCTTGGGCTCAATCATACCAATCATGTCGATTCCCCATATGGAAAAAGGCCACGGGGAAGAAAGAACTTTGAGATGTGATGGCGGTACATGAATTTTGTCAGAGTATATCTGACACTTGTGACACCTCCTCATGTACTTGTAGCAGTCGGATTCCATTGTCAACCAATAATACTCGGCCCTGAGAATTTTTCTCGCCATTGTGTGTCCGTTGGAATGAGTGCCAAAGGATCCTTCATGAATTTCTTTCATGAGCATGTCTGCTTCTGGTCTGTCGACACATCGGAGCAAAACCATGTCAAAATTTCTCTTATAAAGAGTGTCACCGCTCAGGAAGAAGTTTCCAGCCAATCTTCTGAGGGTTTTCCTGTCTTTTCTGAGTGCCCCTGATGGGTACTCTTGTTTCTGAAGGAAGCATTTGATATCGTGATACCAAGGTCTGTCGTCTATGACTACTTCAATCATGAAGATGTAAGCGGGCCGTTCAAGGCGCACGATGTCTATCTTAGGTATGTCATTCCATTGACCTACACTAATCATGGAAGAGAGAGTGGCTAATGCATCAGCCATGTGATTCTCATCACGAGGGATATGATGAAAGTCGACTCTGTTGAAGAAGGGTAACAACCTTCTTGCATAGTCTTTGTAAGGAATCAATCCTGATTGGTATGTGTTCCAATCTCCTTTTATCTGGTTAATAACCAATGCTGAATCGCCGTATACGTCCAAGTTTTTGATCCTTAAATCAATCGCTTCTTCGAGACCCATGATACATGCTCCGTATTCGGCCTCGTTGTTCGTACATTTGAACGTAAGTCTGGCAGTGAAAGGAATGTGGGAACCCTGAGGGGTAACAATGATTGCCCCAATTCTGTTTCCATAATGATTGACTGCTCCGTCAAAGATAAGTCCCCACTGGGAACCTGGTTCTGGCCCTTCACTGGGTAGCGGTTCATCGCAATCTTTCATCTTTAGATACATGACATCTTCGTCTGGGAAGTCAAACCCGATTGATTCTTGATCGTCAATCGATTGATGAGCCAAATGATCGGCTAGAATACTTCCTTTAACGGCTTTCTGAGCATGGTACTCTATGTCATATTCTGATAGTAACATCTGCCAACGGGCAATCCTTCCCGTGAGAGCAGGTTTTTCGAAAACGTACTTGATTGGATCCATTTCGGAGACCAACCAAGTAGTATGACGAATCATGTACTGGCGAAGACATTTGGCTGCCCAAGCCAAAGCGCAACAAGTTTTCTCAAGCATTGTGTACCGAGTTTCGCAGTCGGTGAATTTCTTGCTTAAATAGTAAATGGCAGACTCTTTCCTTTTGGTTTCGTCTTGTTGGCCAAGTACACATCCCATTGAGTCCTCTAGGACTGTGAGGTAAATGATCAGTGGTCTCCCTTCCACTGGAGGTGATAGAATCGGAGGATTCAACAGATATTCCTTAATGCTGTCGAAGGCAGTTTGGCAATCTTCTGACCAAACGCAATCCTGGTTCTTTTTCAGTAACTTGAAAATCGGCGCACAAGTGGCGGTCATAAGGAATATGAATCTGGAGATGTAGTTCAAATGTCCCAGGAATCCTCTGACTTGTTTTTCAGTTTTCGGAGAAGGCATTTCTTAAATGGCCTTGACCTTGTCAGGATCAACCTCAATTCCTTTCTGGCTGACGATGAACCCTAGTAATTTCCCCGAACGGACATCGAAGGTGCACTTGTTGGGATTCAAGCGGAGCTTGAATTTTCTTAGACGTTCGAACAATTTTGACAGATGTTCAACGTGCTCATCCTCTGTTCTTGATTTTGCAATCAAATCATCGACATATACCTCGATTTCTTTGTGTATCATGTCATGAAACAGAGTAGTCATGGCCCTTTGATAGGTTGCCCCGACATTCTTCAAACCGAACAGCATTACCTTGTAACAAAAGGTACCCCATGGGGTAATGAACGAAGTTTTCTCCATGTCTTTCGGCGCCATTTTGATCTGGTTATAGCCCGAGAATCCATCCATGAAGGAGAAAACTTTGAACTTTGCTGTGCTGTCAACCAGCATGTCAATGTGTGGTAAAGGAAAGTCATCCTTTGGACTTGCCTTGTTTAGATCTCTGTAATCAACACACATTTTGACCTTCCCATCCTTTTTGGGAACGGGTACGATGTTGGCTAACCATTGAGGATATTCAGATGTAGCGAGGAAACCCGCGTCAATCTGTTTCTGTACCTCCTCTTTGATTTTGATGGCCATGTCCGGGTGAGTGCGTCTCAACCTTTGCTTTACTGGTGGATATTCTGATCTCAACTGTAAATAATGTTCCACGATGCTGGTATCCAACCTTGGCATATCCTGATAGGACCAAGCGAATACATCGGGGAATTCTTTGAGAAGCTTTACCAAACCCTCTCTGGCAGTTGGACTGAGCAATGCTCCGATCCTGATTTCTTTTCTCTCTTTTTCTGAACCCAAGTTTACCATTTCCAACGGCTCTTTGTGAGGTTCAATGGACCTTTCCTCTTGTCTGAGTAGTCGGGAGATCTCTTCTGGAATTTCGTCGTCATTTTCTTCTTCAGCCTCGAATACTGGGAACTCAAAGTTGAAAGAAGGCATCGGATCGTATGTTTCAACGGGGTATAAAACAAGCAATCTGCATGACGTGATGATTCGTGTTTAGAAGAGATAGAGAAAATGTAAGTGTGTGCAGTGTATTTATTTTACTGCTTGTTTTTATTATTGAATGTTTTTTAGGATTACCATTTTCCGAAAAATCAAAAAGAGAAAACAACAATTAATGCGGAAATTATAGAACGACGTTATTTTATTAATGAACAAGTCGAATCTTGAAACTACAGCCCTATAAAACAAAACTCTGTCGCTTCAGGCAAAGCAAAGAGGGAAATTTACAGAAAGCGAGCCCTATCAAAACATCCGTTTCACCTGGGCAGGGTGAAAGGTTAAAGATGGCAATTACTTTGACTGATGAACGACCTTCGGAACCTTGACGGTAACCCATTGGCGGCGAACTCCTCGGTGAATCACAGAGTCTGGCACTTTCCTTGATTTGTCTTCAGAAATGACGCTGATTTCTGGTGGAGTAGGATCATTGGAATCTGTCTCCCAAGCAGAATTGTCGTAGGAGGATTCCTCTGTTGCATTTTGCATAGCATTTGTGCTCTCAGCTGTATCTCCCCATCCAGTAGACTGGATATCTTCGAGCCTGATACGAGAGCTTTTGGGAGCGGTGTACTTGACCATAAAGTCGTATTTTCCACTTGGTTGTCCCAAAGTGTCCCAAACTTCTTTGGAACTGGAGAAGTCATCCCTCTCGATGACGTTGACCTCATGAAAAGCATAGTTGATGAATTCTAGTCCTGCAAACGTTGCGAATTCATCTTCATGTTGAGTAGTTTCTGAATGACCTGAATGTTGTTCCCATGACATGGTGGGGACACAAGTATTCTGTTCAATGACGCTCAGCTGAGTTTCATTACTCGGCTGACTTTCTTGCCCCAAGTTTCCTGGGTAAGGCTGCCTCATTGGCAGACAATCCATCGGGCCATAGTAATTATGATCAAAGTTGTCTTTCATCAGAGTGTCCTCCTCTAATGAATTTGGCGGAGCACGACATCCTTCCGGATCACAATCTCCGTAGATCATTTCGACATCTGATCTTGGTATAAATCTCGGACTTTCTGTAGGAAAGCAAAAAGGCATAGGCACCTCTTCCTGAGACATATAGCCGTCCTTGTTAAGGTAGGACTTCCATTCTTCATCTGTGTCAGAGGGATCTTCCTCATTGATAACATGAACTGTCTGAGACACTGGGTGAAGAAAACCTCCACTGTGGAAAAAGTTTTGAAGGGGATGAAGACTTTCATCGTTGGCAGTTGTCTGGGTACAGGTCGCAGAAAAACCAAGACCCTTCTTTGTTTTATTGTCAATAGGGATGACAAGCCGTCCCCATCCGGTTGTATCGGTACTCTCGACCGCTTTGATAGCATCTTTGTATGAAGAAATTGAAGTTCCTTCTTTGTACTGATCGTTCTTGCTCACCGATAGTGCTTGGAACTGAGTTCCAATAACCTCCTCGGGTTCCACACAAGTAGATGATGATAAGTTGCTCACAAGCAAGGCTTGTTCCCCACAAACCGTGACAAGTTGATCGTTCTTGACGAACTTTAGCTTTTGGTGGAGGGTTGAAGTAACCACTCCAGCCTGATGTATCCAAGGTCTTCCTAATAAACAACTGTATGTTTCCCGGATGTCCATGACCTGGAAAGTGATTTGGAAAGTGTGAGGACCAATAGTTATGGGAAGATCAACTTCGCCGATAACTATTTTTCTGGATCCGTCGAATGCTTTGACGACGACCTCGCTGACTCTCATCGGAGAGCCCTTGAATGATAATTGCGTCAAAGTGG
The DNA here is from genome assembly GCA_022829125.1 of Lathyrus tuberosus. Lineage (NCBI taxonomy): Eukaryota > Viridiplantae > Streptophyta > Magnoliopsida > Fabales > Fabaceae > Lathyrus > Lathyrus tuberosus. The sequence goes on from JALAZF010000030.1 coordinate 21,473,253, forward strand.
ACTTCGGCATAACATTCAGGGCTGACCCTGTGTCTACCAGTACGTTGGCTAAAGCATCACCCTGGCAGTTAACCGTAATGTTGAGCGCCATGTTATGACAGCGACCCTCTTCAGGTAATTCCTCATCACTAAATCCCAAATTATTGCAGGAAGTGATGTTAGAGACAATACTATCGAACTGTCTGATTGTTACATCCTGTTCCACAAAGGCTTGCTCCAAGACTTTCTGTAGAGCCTCTCTGTGTGCTTCTGAACTGAGTAACAGCGATAATACTGAGATCTTTGAAGGAGTCTGTAACAGTTGATCAACAATGTTATATTCACTCCTTTGGATGAGCTTTAGCATCTCATCTTTGTCTTTTGAAAAGTCGGGATTACCAGATTGACCGACTGGTGGATCAGGAATTTCTGCCTGAAGTTCCTTTTCTTTGTTGGATTCTCCAACCCCTCGGTTGAAGATTCGACCGCTCTGTGTTACACGACTGATGTCTGCAATATTCACGACGGAGGGTAATGGAATTTCCTTTCCATTCTCGATTATTGTTGCACCGTATTTGTAAGGGATCGCCTTAGCTGATTCATACGGTAATGGCTCCGGTAGATAGATGACTATGGGAACCTTCTGATTTTTCTGACCATCATAAGTAATCTCGATCTGTTCCTGGTTGGGAACTTTAGATTCGTCAAGAAGAGGAACGATGGCAAAAACATACCTGGTCCTATGATGACTAGAAATTGTGACAACATCCTCAACTTGCTCGGCAAGGTAGTTCGGCGACCAAATGATGGGTCCTGAACCTGGATATGGACGAATTTCTCCATGATCGACCTGACCCTGAAGAGCTGCTCTCACAAGGTAACACCCTTGGTTACTTTTCGAACAGACGCTACAACTGTCATAGTTGTGTGGTGGCACCTGGCCACGCACACTTTGAATACAATGTAACCTCACTAGGTTACCTTCCATTGATCGGACATCCTGACTTTGACGACGAGTAGGATTCCTGTTATTGATACTAATCTGCTGAGTATCTTCGTCCATATAGATTGGCATCCACCAGTGATTTAACAAGTGCTGAAGTGCCTCCTGGACAAGCGTACAACCTCGATCGTTTTCGCAACCCGCTTTACAATATTGATAGTCATGTGATATTAAGAATTCAAGTCGGACCTGCTCAGCATGTAACTCTACCAGGTTGATATTCATTACGCGGATATCGAAGATCTGAACCATGTTGATTTGATAGGAGTTCCTATCATGGTAGTCTTGGATCCATCCAAGATCCATCTGACGCTGGAGGGCCTCTTGTATGAAAGAGCATCCCTGTTTGTTTACCGAGCAAATCAGACAGGAACTGTAATTGTGCCGCGGCAGATTATGATACTGGCTTTGCCTTGAGTGCATTGCCACCAAGTTGACATTCATCGCACGGATGTCGTGGTTTTGAATGACGTTAGAATTTGTGTAGACCATGTTAACTCCACGAACTCGGTGCTCCTGGATCCATCCAAGATCCATTTGTTCCTGTAGAGCTGCTTGCACTACAGAACATCCCTGGTTGTCTTTAGAGCAGATATCACACTGGTGATAATTATGAGGTGGCACATGGCCATATCCACTCTGTCTACAATGCATCTTGACCAGATTGGTCCCCAATAAGAGTACATCGTGAATTTGATAGACATTGTTAGTCTCTTTCTCAATCAGATTGACTGCAGCCTTCTCATGTTGAGGCAGCGAGTTCGTAAGAACATTAGGATTCGTATCTTTGAAAGATAAGAGCCCGCTCCTAACAAGCTTTTGCACGTCGGATTTGAAATTGAGACAAGTCTCAATGTTATGCCCTGAACCTCCTTGATGATAAGGGCATGTTTGATCCGCTTTAAACCAAAAAGGCGGTTTTTCCGGTACTGTAAGAGGAGACTTAGTCTGAATGTGCCCCTTGGCTAGCAGTAACGGAAACAGTTCTGCGTACGTTACAGGTATAGGATCAAATCCTGATGGCCGTGTTGTACAGTTGTTGTTATATGGAGGACGAGCCTGCTGAAGAGGCTGTTGTGTCCTTTGCTGGCCAGGTTGGCTCTGCGCGACCTGAGGTTGATACATAGGAACAGGCGCGGGGCCGATAGCAGGAGTAACAGCTGCTACTGGCTGATAACGCCGCCTTTGCTTTCCGAGAGAGATATTCCCAATATCTTGCTCTTTTTTCTTAGGGAGAGCACTACCGTATTTTTTAGTACCGCTCGTCGATCCAGTGTCTTTTACCAAACGTCCTTCTCAGACGGCTTTCTCAAGACGTACACCCATGCCGACCATTTCGGTGAAATCACTGGGCGCACTGGCGACCATTCGGTCATAGTAAAATGAGCTTAAGGTCTTTAAGAAGATTTTTGTCATCTCTTTTTCCTCAAGAGGTGGACAAATTTGAGCGGAAATTTCATGCCACCTTTGAGCATACTCCTTAAAGGTTTCCTTTTCCTTTTGCGACATTAATCTGAGTTGATCTCTGTCGGGTGCCATGTCCAAATTGTACTTGTATTGTTGGACGAAGGCAGTACCAAGATCTCTGAATGTACTGATCGTAGTACGGTTTAAACCCATGTACCATTTGAGTGCGGCACCGGTTAAACTATCCTGGAAGTAGTGAATCAGCAGGTCCTGATTCTCTATCTGAGCTGACATCCGTCGAGCGTACATCACCAGATGGCTCTGAGGGCAAGAGTTACCCTTGTATTTTTCAAAGTCGGACACTTGGAACTTGTGCGGGACTTTCACATTTGGGACCAAGCAGAGGTCTGCGGCGTCCTTTCCAAATAGATCCTGACAGCGAATGGCTTGCAGCCCTTTCTACATTTCCAAGAACTGTTCCTGGAATTCCTCCATTCTGTCAAACATAGTTTCCTTCTTACCATAAGGTGTTGGTGGAATCTGTCCTTCCGGGACAGTGTGCACCACAGGGGGTGGTACCGTGACTACGACAATAAGTCTTGGCGCCTCCCGAAGTTTGTAACCTTTAGGAGTCTTCAGTATGCCCCTAGCATCTTCGCTTTCCCGAAGTTTGTAACCTTCAGGCCCAGCGGCTTCTGTTGCGATTCCCTGATCTTTAGTGATCTGCGGAACATATCCTTCCGGGATATAGTTAACAGGCATGCCCCAAGGACGATCTTTCGGTATCTGATACCTAGGATCATACTTTTCTATGATGGGCGTTGAGGTGATCTCTGAGATCACAGTTCTTTGTAGCTGAGCTTCTACCATGGCTTGCATATCGTTACGAAGCTTTCTCATATCCTCTCTCAGAGCGTCGATCTCTTCTTTCAACTCTCTGTTTTCTTCCTCAAGATCATCCATCTTTTTCTGACGATTGGCCCGAGTATTATACGAATGAGACAGTTTGACTCTAGAACCGAGACACAAACGTGAGATTCGTAGGGAAGAAGAATACGCGATGTGAGAATGATGAATGCAATGATTATATTAATTGTTTTTAGGTTTAATTAAAATAAACTTCGACAATTAGATTGCAAATATCAAACAGTGGGGAAACGCCTTTTTATTGAATTCCAAAGGATTACAGAAATGGAAATACAGTAGATTACAAAGTGCAGAAACAGAAACCTAAACTAATGGGTCCCGAGTCCTCTCTGAAGAGAAATCGGGTGCTGATTCTGGTATCTTCCTTTTCTTTGACCGGGGCGCTTGGGCCGTTGTCGGTTTGTCATTCCTTTGCCAAGTGAAAGGAGCGAGCAAATTCCTTTGGTCATCTTGATTCTCTACAGCATGCTGCTCCAAAATTTCAATCAAAGCATTTTTCTCTCTCAGTAGTTGCTGTATTTGGATACACTCTATGTTGAGGGTGCGGTACTTGTTCTTCCAAGACCTTCTTTCCTTTTGAACTTTGTTGAGAGTAACCTGAAGCCTTTCAGTTTCCGTCATGAAGTACATGACAGTTTCCCTCGGTGGAAGAATTCCGTAACGAGGATAAGGCATCTTTAGCTTGAGAGCTCTAGTTTGTACCCAATGGAGATAAGGCTCCACCGAGACACAGTCCGGTTTTCCCAGAGACTCTCGTCCTTTCTTATGAACCTGTTTCCAAGCTTGCACTATTTCCATCTTTAGTGCTCTGTCATTTTCTCCTTCTTTGAAGAAAAGACCTTCCAGATGAACACCCTGTGGGATGTGTCTCATCGGGTATCCAAATTGACGAAGAACTAATATCGGATGATAGTTGATTCCTCCTTTAGTTCCTATGAGGGGTACGCTGGGGAAGTTTCCACAACGGTCAATGATTCTGATTCCCTCATAAATCCTATTACACCAATCTATATCAGAGTTGGTGAGAGACATGATCTTCTGCGACCAACGTAAGACACTCTTGCAATCCCAAAAAGCAGCAGACTTGGGCAAGTGAGAGATAAACCATTTGTAAAGAAAAGGTACACAGCATGTGATCTCCCCTCCGCTGTACAAATTTCCCAAGTGTACAGAATGATATGCATCTGCGAGCAAAGTCGGCGCAGGGTTTCCAATGAGAAAAACCTTAATAGCGTTGATATCGACGAAGTTATTGATGTTGGGAAACAAAAATAACCCGTAGGTGAGCAAGACAAAGATGCTTTCAAAAGCAGTCCCGTTCCCTATACTAGCGAAGTACAGAGCTTTCTTTGTCAAGAACTGGGCTGGCAAACCTTGGATGCCACCCTTAGTGGTCATGTGAGTCTTGACCTCAGACTCGTCCAAATGAATCACTCTTGCAATAGTCTGATTCTTTGGAATTTCTTCCAGTCCAGAAAATGGTGCTCGATCAGTGATATGTAAATCAGCCAGATGAGAATACTCCTCCAGCGTTGGTGATAGCTGGTAATCCGGGAATGTGAAACAGTGATAAACCGGATCGTAGAACTGAATGAGCGCGTCCATGATCCCCTCAATCACATGGACTCTTAACAGTGGTAGCAAACCACTGTGCTTGGCTCTGAAAGCCTCTGGGTTAACGATCATCCTCGCTAACTTTCTCAAATCCCCTAGTTTTGGAACCTTGAAGGTATACTGGTGAGTTCTCCTTCTACCGAAATCCATTAGCATAATCCTTTTCTCTGATATTTGCAATCACAGTCTTAGTTTAATTTGAAAAACAGAGAGACTAGAAGAGAAATTTTTTTGAATGTTTTAATGTTTTATTAAATGAATGCATGAATGCAGCACACAAAAACATAGAAAAAACATGGGGTCAAAGGGTCGTTGTCATGAAGTCAAGGCTCTACCCATCCCCAAAGGTTTATACTAGGGTGATTTTTGTACCTGTACTCATTATCATCAGCTCCTCCTAGGAAGGCAGACAACAAGCGGATTGCCAGCGAGTTGTGTGCAATCTTAGAGTAAGTGCCATTCACCGAGAATAGATCACCAGCCTCAAATGAGGGTAGTATCGCGTAACAGCTATTTCCGATAGCTTCCGCACTACGAAAAAGGTTGGCTTTTCTTAAGTGTATACTCAATCTCACCACATGCGGCATCACACGCATTCCCAGTAGCAGAAAAATAAACATGTATAACAATTAGGAAAAGCAGTATATATATTTGTCCTAATCATCCTAGACTTATAAAGCTATGAATCTTAAGTTCCTGACAAAAATGGGTTCCCCGGCGGAAGCCCCAATCTGTGGTTCCCTGCCTAAGAGATGGACCAGCATAGGTCAATCTTTCTCTTCGGTAGAGTTCCCATTTTCCGTAGAAAACGGGGACGATGCCCTAAGGTAGAAAAGGAGACTAACCAGCAGAGTCGCCATTTGTGTAATTTTTCACACAAGAGAAGTAGAAAGAAAGTCAATCTGGCCCCACGGTGGGCGCCACTTTTCTGTAGCGAGCAATTTTGGACGCGGTTCTTAAGCGCTGGTCGCTCTCTGCAGTTTGAGCTTTAAACTACAGGTCGATTCATTTATTATCCTATTGTGAGCTGAATAAGGAAGGGAAATAGATGTCTCCAATTAACCCTGCTTTGCATACTGAGTTTAAACAGCGGTCTGTTAGGTTACATATGCTATCAATGTGGGGGGGCCTTTGTACTGGTTATTCGTATTTCGCCAATACAGGTTTCTTTCTTTCTTTTTTTCTAGGCAAAGGGTTTCTGGCGGGGAATAAGGATTTGGTTTTTTTTGTTGATTGCGCTCGCTAAGATCTTTTCTTTCGATCTTATGCCTACGTATTCCCGTTTACCGAAACAGGGAAATCAGAGCGTTCGTAGTTCCTCCTATTCTATGGGAGGAAATTGGTTTTTGGTGTCTTGTTCAAAGCCCAAGACGTGAAGCGAAAGGTGATTTGTATCTTGTTCAAAGCCCAAGATGTGAAGCTAAAAGGTCTATTTGTGTCTTGTTCAAAGCCCAAGACGTGAAGCTGAAGGGCCTCGACTTTAGAGAGAATTTGTCACCTCTAAAGAGGGGAGAAGGAGAATTACTTTAACTGGGATACGCGGATCCGAGCAATGCCATGATTTCCGAAGAAAGGGTTTTAACCTGAAGGAGAAGACTTTAACTCAGTGTAGAGCAATGCCATCTTTCCTTAGGAATTTCTCATGCTAAAAGAGGGATAGTGGCATGGATGTAGACGATCCAGAGGCTTGCCGCTTACAGCGATTAGATGAAGGGAAAGGAGTTCTTGATGTTTATGTACTGTGAACGAGGCACAGCTTTGATGCTAAAAGGTCGATTGGATCAACCAGTGGTTTTCTTATACAAAGCCTAAGAGGAGGCTAATTTCCGCTAGGAAAATCATTATACAAAGCCTAAGAGGAGGCTATTTTGTGTCTCGTACAAAGCCCGAGAGAGAGGCTAAAAGTTTTTGACCCAGTGGGGCATATCGTTATACAAAGCCTAAGAGGAGGCTAGCAAAGAGTTGACTCAGTTGGAGAATCTTTTATACTCAGTAAGAGAGTGTTTTTGTATCTCGTACAAAGCCCGAGAGAGAGGCGAAAAGGTTATTTTGACTCCACTGGGGAGAATTTTGGTATCTCGTACGAAGCCCGAGATGGAGGCTAAAAGGTTGTTTCAGTTGAGTGACATATCAAATATACTGATTTAAAAGAGAAAATCAGTTCTTATATCAGTAACACTGTACACAGGGATTTGATTTGAGGATCAGGGATATTTCCTTTTCTTTGAGGAAACGGGAAATCCAAAGGGTATTGAGACTGTCCGAGTCTGCGGGTTTCCTTCCTATTTAACGAAGGGTGCTTGAGAATGTCTTTGAGACTCAAGGAAGTTAGACTGTCCAAGTCTAGAGTTTTATCTTTTGTACTATGCTTTGAGAAACAGTAGTAGACTCTATGAAAGGACTGTTCTATGAGGATGACTAAGTTCTGTTCCTATACCTTTAGGAGGTCGTCAGGACAATTTGTACGAAGCCCAAGAGGAGGCTGGAATCTTTTAAGAAGCCGACGGGTCCTTGTACGAAGCCCAAGAGGAGGCTATCATTCCCGGAGGAAGAGATCATTATACGAAGCCTAAGAGGAGGCTGAGAATACTTCTAAGAAGCCGTAGGGTCCTTGAATAATGCCCAAGAGTAGGCCGGGTTGCTTTTAGGAAACCTGTGGGTCCTTGTATGATGCCCAAGAGGAGGCCGATGCTTTTAAGAAGCCCGTGGGTCCCAAACCAAAGAAAAGTTCAGGAAAACTCTTTTAGAGTTAAAACCACTGGTAAACGTGCGAGGTTTACTATCCAGTGACTTTAACTTTTAGAGAGAGTTCGAACCGTTCGGCGGTTTGAAGAAATTCAAGAGAAGTTTCACCGAGAATAATTCATCTCTGGGGGATAGAATTTCTTGACGATTCCTAAGGAGGACAACCGAAGAGAAGACTGTATCTGGTGCTCCTATTGGGGATCTAGGCGTCTATTTCTATGAATAAATGAAACGGCGTCACTTAGTTCTAGACGTAGTAGCCGGGGAAACTCGAAATATCTATACTATTATTACACAGTAGATATGAGTTTATGAAAGGAGACTTACAATGAGCAGCCCCACAATACAGTTTTATAATATGAAAGCAGTAAATGAAAGCGATAATCACTTACTCGGTTGTAGAGCTTCCATGCTGTTTGGTTAGTTGTTCAACAAAGAAAGATTAAAAACAACAGTATATTCAAAATCAAAGGAGAATCTGCTTTGAAAAAGAAAGGTTTGAGGCTTACAGCTCAAGGAGAGGCCCAGGGTTTTATCAGTGAGCGCACTGTTTAAATTTGTACAGAGGGACTTATACAAGTGACTGGGGCCCAAAATGGTTTTCTGTACAAAGGGATGGGTCTTACACTCTCTCAAGAGGCCCAAAAAGGTTTAAAGAAAAAGTGTGGGGCTTATAACACGAGGGTAGGCCCAAATGATTTTTTCGTTTAAAATGGCGATCGCGCCGAGGTTTTCTTTTAACGCAGAGGGACTTATACAATAAGTGAGGCCCAAAATTGTTTTGGTTAAAAGGGGGATTGGGTCTTACACTCTAATAGAGGCCCAAAGTGTTTTGAATGGGTCTTATAGCTCAAGGAGAGGCCCAGATGTTTTTTTGAAAAGGCGACGATCGCGCCGTTTATTTTTTTGACGGTATCGGGACTTATACAATAAGTGAGGCCCAAGGATGATTTGGTCAAAAAAGGATTGGGTCTTACACTCTAATAGAGGCCCAAAGTGTTTTGAAAATGATTTATGAGGGTTGAATTAATCCAAAACCCTAATTTGTTTTCAAAAATGTATTTAATTGAATAAAAATTCAATTAAAATGATCAAAAATTGTTTAACACATGGAAAACAAATTGTGATCTTGGATTAATGCTTCAAAAATTAAGTATTGACCTACAAAATAATTAGAAAGCATTAAAAGTTGCAAATCAATGTAGAAAAAATATTTAAAATGTCAAAAACAATTAAAATATTAATTCTTTGTAAAAATATCAATTATATGAAATAAATAATATTTTTGGGATTTTTTGATAAAATAAAATATTTTAACATTTTTGTGAATTATTAAAAAAAGAATCAACTCAAAATCATTAAAACTCAGAGAGAAATTAATTTTTGAATCAATTAAACAAAATCACAAAATTCAAATATTTGAATTATTCAAAAATGGCGCCAAGAACAGCTGAAGAACACGCGCGTGTTCTTGGTTTCTCAGATTTGCGTTTTCTATCCAATCTCCATGAATACGTAATCATATCATGCAATCCACATATCATTATGCTCGTCTCAACCTCACGATCATGCCTATGTACTTTAATTTCATTTAAATTAAACATACAACAAGAAATCACGAAGAAACCTCAAGAACCCTAATTTCTGCATGAAGGCTAGGATTTTTGATACACGATTCAAACAATGCAATTAATTGAGGGAAAACATTCCATGCATGATTATGAACATATGGCCAAATTATTGTGCGAGGAAATATGCATAGATTGAGAGATGCCCAAGTTTAGGCTTACCTTCAAGTCGTGACAGCAAGAGCAGATGTGATTTTGAGTTGGAGGTGTTACAGACAAGTTGTGATGATCTGGACAGCTTTCCTACACCATATGGAGTGTGTTTGAACACTTGGATTGAATTGAAATGGACTGGATCAGTTTATGGCATCTCAGCTGCAACTTCACTTCAAACTTGTGTGGATGGCAAGTGATTTTGTGAAATTGATGTTTCAGATGTTATGTGAGTGTTTGATCAGCTCATATGTGATGTATGTGAGGTGTGTGAGTGATTGGTTTGTGCAGAATTGCTCTCAAACTCAAAACCCGATAGCTACCTTGCTAAGAAAGGCATTTTTGCCAAGAGAAAGAGATTTTGAGGAAAGCATCTGTTAGATGACTTTGGTGTACTTAAACTGACCACAATTGAGCTCTATTTATAGTAGAGCAAGTTTTTTTTGCAAGGAATAGTACATGGCAGCTGGTAAGTAGGTTTCCTCAATGTTGGCCAATGGAAATGAAAGTTTCCTCTAGCCATTGACTAGAGGTTAGGGCACAGAGCTTTGGTCCCCTTGGTCTTGGATAAGTCTTGACTGATTTCAGATGAGAATGGGTCAGTCCATGCCACCTTGATGGTTCCATTGAATGCCTCATTCCAAATTTGAAGTCTTGTCCCTATTTTGGCAACTCTAGGTTCAACATGCTATTCTTTGTTCCTTGGACCTTGGAGGCTTGGCTCAGTGATTGTCCCCTTTGGATTCAATCCTCTGAGGTGTCCAAGTGGATTGGAGCAATTGCAATTGGCTGATTTTGGCAAATCGAGCCAAAATGCAAATTCTGCCTTGCTTTGACAGATTTCAGCAAGGCAACTTGCCAATGTTGTATCTCATGATGTAGGTTGAATTTGGCAATGTTCTTGGCCATTTTGGAAAGACCTAACATGATACAACAACTATTTGAACAAGTTTGGTTTTGATCTCTTTTGATTCCAAGTGAAAAATCCCCCTACATTTGGCAAAAAGTGAAGCAGAATTCTGACTTAGTGAAAATTTCACTAAGTGTTGGAAAAAGTGACTTTTTCACTTTTCAGCCACTTTGATCACTCCATAAATCAAAATCCTTAATGAATTGGAATGACTTGTAGTTGAAGTTTTTGTAGGTGATAGTGAGGGCTACAAATCCATCCTTGGATGAGAAAAAATGGCCTTGTGGTTTAGGAGTTATGGTCCTCCAAAGTTGGTACCTTTGCCACTTTATTTTTAACTTAGAAAAATTTCTAAGTTTTATGGTTACCCCTTTTACAAGTTATCTCACTTTTCTTGATTTTTCTTGATGAATGATGATTCAAATCATACATTAACATCATTTTAGGGTTAAAAATCCATTTTGGTGAAAAATCTCAAAAAGTCAAAGTTGACTTTTGTGCACAGTTGACTTTTTATCAGATGAATTCCAAACTGTGCAATTCTTCAGGAAATCATGTCCTTGACCTAAATCAAACTTGATGGACATGTTCCATGGGTGTCATAGGGTATATTCAATCATGTATTAGGGTTTGGGAGCATGTCCAGGTCAAAAGTCAAAGTTACAGTTGATTTTTCCCTTAAAACCCTAATTGTGGTGCAGATGAAAATGAAACTTGTTGCTCAAGCTTCTTGGATCAATCCATTGTTACAAATGGATCAATATGGTGTATTAGAGACCCTCAAATCATCTCTTGAGGTCTTGGCTCATGGTTTATCCCAAAAGTCAACTTAGGGGTGAATTAGGTCAAGAAACCCTAATTCCTGATTTTTGATGAATGCATCCCCTGAGGCAAAATTGACTTGATGCATGGGTTCATGAGGTTCCATGAAGTATATTAGGTCATGTTTTGGACCAATGGCTTGTGCCCAGATGAAAATTTCCATCTGGAGGCCCTGGTCGACCAAAACCCTAATTTGGTGACACTGTCGATCTTGAGACTTGATCCACCTAGAAGGGAGCAGCTTTGTGCTTAATCCTTGAAGTGGGAGTCCTTTTTGATCCATTGTGGATGTTTAAGAGATTAGACAAGTTGAAGATCATGTCATTTCTTGATTGATCCTTTGTCTAAGCACTCAGAGGGGGCTTGAAACCCTAATTTTGATTCTAGTGGATGCTCACCCATCTTTGGGGAGATTGATGAAGCATGATGGTTCATCCATATTGTGATGATGATTTTCACAATAATGGGAAATCTAAGTGGTCAAAATTTGGGGTATTACACCTTGCAAGGCCAATACTATGAGAAATTGATTGGTAATGTTTCTGCTGGATTCTCTGATTTGGTAATTGTCGGTGAGAGAATTGAAGAAGGTTTGAAGAGCGGAAAGATCCAAGGAGGTTCTAGCAGTCAGGCTGGAGCTAAGAAGCCTTTCAATGGATACAAGAAAAAAATGGGAGAAACAAATGCTGTCTCTGCTCAGAAAGGGCAAGCTCAACAACGAGCTCCCCCTCCAATGCCTTATCAAATGCCATACTTCCAGTATCCATATGTTGCCGCTGCGCAATATGCTCTGATGCCTTATCAGCCAACTGTTCAAGCTGTTCAAGCTCCAATGCCTCAACAACAGGCTCCTCAGCAACAATCCTACAATCAGCAAGGGTATCAGTATCCTCCTCAACATCAACAACAAATAGCTGCTCAACAACGGCAGCCTAATCAACAAAGAACAAGGAGGTCTGATAGAGATTTTGATCATCTGCCAACATCATATGCTCAGATCTTTGCTCAATTAATGGAGAAGAAGGCAATCGCTCTGAGGGACCTAGCTCCTCCAACTGTCATTCCCCCAGATTATGATGCTAATGCTCATTGCGAGTTTTATAAGGGTGCTCCAGGGCATACGATTGAGGACTGTAGAGCTTTCAAACACAAGGTTCAAGACATGATCGACTCAAAGTTTCTCACGTTCAATGGAAGGGCTCCGAACATCATCAACAACCCTTTGCCATCGCCAAACTAGCGCCAACATCAAGTCAAGTCAAGTCGAGTCAAGTCAAGTTAAGTTTATTCCCCGAAGAAGGCAGACATGTTGCCATCCCATCATTTGCATTCTTGTATTTTCGTCTTTATTTGTTTAAGTATTATATGCTTTGAACATTGCCGTTTGTATTTGGTTTTCTTAATGTATTGATTATGCATGTTTTGAATCAGTTATGTCGTATTCACTCATTTTTCCTTTTACTGCAAATCACCGACACATTTTTTCCACTTCACTCTCTATATCAAACTGTTGTTAGCAATGATTGGAGGGAGGATGATGACAACAAAATACCCATAATTGCAAAATGTATGCTTTCGGACAAAATCCCGCCGATGATGTACAGGAATTGTTTCAACCCCCAAACACTGGAGAAACAAGGAGATAATCCCTAGTTAACCACTTCGAGCCAAGAAGTAGCAGATTCCTTCGGATATTCAAACCCTTACACTTAACCTAGGGCAGGGTAGTATTCAGTTAATCCAATTACACACCCAAATCACAAAAGCAAAATCCAAAAGACATGTCGGTTGTTCATCAATACTCATGACTCGGCAGTCACAATCATCCAACAAAAACAAAAAAAAACAAAAATCAAAAGCCTGCTAAGTCGAGCACCTCAAAGGAGACTTAGGCAAAAAAATCAAGGCAATCCCGATGGACTCGGAAAGCGAAATCAGTCCATGCAAGAGATAGGGATCAAAAAACAAAAGAGGCCCTCGAATCCTCAACAAAAACAAAATAAAGTCCAGTGACCACCAAATCAAAACCAAAGGGCCACTGACATCCATCAAAAACAAAATAAGGTGACTGCCATTTTAAGCATACCTTGAACCGTCAACCCTTTTGGAGTACAAACATGTGCAGATTTAACTGAACGTAGGACTGGAGATCATCACGAAGAAAGGGTGGGTATAAATTGTACTTCGAGCCTAATATCCTTTGTTTCTTAAACCGCGAACCAGACCACGTTCCAACCCTCAAAAGACCTAATTGAGGCGAGGTTTATTCTGAAAGCGTACTATTGCAAGGTTGCGTAAACTGACTCCCCATATTTGCTAATCTTCAGCATTGGTGTCATTTTCCTTGCTATATCTTTCACACCATCAAAATCAGCACACGCTTGGGCTAACGGTCCATTCGTCTCACTATCATGACACTCCAATAAATTACTCTTTTTCAAAACTTGCATGAGCATTGCATTAAGATTACCATTTGTGAATGTGAAATTTTAACTGCAAATCAGTGCTAGACATCAAAGCAATTCCAACAAGGGGCAATCGAAGAGGAACTTGAACTCTCAGTGGTGCCGACCCGAAGCAAGACTCCCTCAAAACCCTCAGGCTGGGGCAAACCCTTCAACAGCTCTATCAGGGGCAAGCTACCTCAAAGCACATCAAAAGTTCATCTTCCAAAGATCAGACCACTTCAGAACCGGTTAATCAGGGGCAGACCATTACCATGTTCAGATTGGGGCAAGCCTTGTTGCAGAAGGTCATCCTAACCGACAAGCACAAATCAAGAAGTGATCAAACTCGAGGCTTCAAGAGCATATTCTTTCACTTCTATCATGGCGTCTTCAACAAACTGAGTGTCGAGGAAATCAAATCCCTCCCACCACCCAAAAGTCCAATCCGCATTGGCAACTACTAAAGTCCACCACGCTGGCACCTCCAAACATATCCAATCATCCGTCTATAATCATATGCATCATACGCGTCATACGCATCACATTCAACATCATATGCATCATATGCATACCAATCATACTTCCCTAGCACTTGCATCTCTGCGCGTCAGCATTTGCATTGCATATCATTACAAAATCAAGCATTCATACATGTGTGAGATCCAGGATCAATCTCGAGACTACAAGATGATCTTCAGCCCAGGCAGGGGCATCTTCATCAAATCCGTGGACGTTCTTCACAAAGTTATTCCAAGACGATCTTCAGCCCAGCCAGGGGCATCTTCATCAAATCCGTGGGCGTTCCTCACGAAGTTGGTTCAACCTTTTGTTGACCAAGCTCAAAGCAATCTTCAGCCCGGTCAGGGGAATCTTCTTCAAGTTCATGGGCGTCCCCTATGAAGTCTTCAACCTTTTGTTGATGAAGCTGTGATCGCCAAGCAAATCAGTGTGCATTATTCATTGGGTTGTGTTCCTCAACTTTTTGTTGCTAAGGTCGTCATCCTCATCCCAACCAATAAACATTCCTCCGAGTCAGTGGGTGTTCCTCATTGAATCTTTTCTTTAAAGTCGAACTACGACTGCCCTGATTCTTTATTCTCGTCCGAGTAAAGATACGTAGGCACAAGATTGCGTAGATCTTGGCGGGTTACCTTCTCCATTTTTCACTGTTTCCCGTTCCTTTTCGAGGGCTTTCCTCGTTGAATTCTTTACTTCAACCTTTTGTTGATGTCTCCAAATAAATCTCATCACATCCCCAGCAAACTTGACCTTTTGTCAATTGCCTTACTATCATCCTTTTGGTGATAGCCAAACCCAATCAACTTAATTCAACCTGCATCCTTTTGGTGTTGGTAACCCTCAAATAAAAACTTTTCTATCATCCTTTTGGTGATAGCCAAAACCATGTCATTTCAATTTAACCTATGTCCTTTTGATGTTGGTCCTCACAAATAAGAAGTTCCTATCATCCTTTTGGGGGTAGTAGCTTGTTTTGATCCGTCATCCTTTTGGTGTCGCCGATCCATAAACCCTTGGTCTATGTGTCATCCTTTTGGTGAGTGACAGCCTGTGTGTGTGTGCCCTATTATCCTTTTGGTAATAGCAGGCTGTGTTGTGTGTCATACTATCCTTTTGGTAGTAGCAGGCTGTGTGTGTGTGCCCTATTATCCTTTTGGTAATACCAGGCTGTGTTGTGTGCCATACTATCCTTTTGGTAATAGCAGGCTGTGTTGTGTGCCATACTATCCTTTTGGTAGTAGCAGGCTGTGTTTTGTGCCCTATTATCCTTTTGGTAATAGCAGGCTGTGTTGCGTGCCATACTATCCTTTTGGTAGTAGCAGGTTGTGTGTGTGTGCCCTATTATCACGTTGGTAATAGCAGGCTTTGACCTCATTTCCATCCTTTTGGTGGAAGGGTCTATGTGTGTGTGTGCCCTATTATCCTTTTGGTAATAGCAGGCTTTGATCTCATTTTCATCCTTTTGGTGGAAGGGTCTGTGTGCGTGTGTGCCCTATTATCCTTTTGGTAATAGCAGGCTTTGACCTCATTTTCATCCTTTTGGTGGAAGGGTCTGCGTGCGTGTGTGCCCTATTATCTCGTCGGTAATAGCAGGCTTTGACCTCATTTTCATCCTTTTGGTGGAAGGGTCTGTGTGTGTGCCCTATTATCTCGTCGGTAATAGCAGGCTTTGACCTCATTTTCATCCTTTTGGTGGAAGGGTCTATGTGTTGTGTGCCTATTATCCTTTTGGTAATAGCAGGCTTTGACCTCATTTTCATCCTTTTGGTGGAAGGGTCTGTTATGTGTGTGCCCTATTATTTCGTCAGTAATAGCAGGCTTTGACCTCATTTTCATCCTTTTGGTGGAAGGGTCTGTGTGTGTGTGTGCCCTATTATCTCGTCGGTAATAGCAGGCGTTGACCTTATTTTCATCCTTTTGGTGGAAGGGTCTGTGTGTGTGTGCCCTATTATCTCGTCGGTAATAGCAGGCTTTGACCTCATTTCCATCCTTTTGGTGGAAGGGTCTGTGTGTGTGTGCACTATCATCCTTTTGGTGATAGGTCTGTCGTCTTTTTGGCATCAGATTTCTCAATATTCCACCTCCCAAGCATTTTCTTTCTTGTCGGACAAATTTGTGGTCGCCTTCTTATCTAATTGTCTTATACCTCGAAAGACCGAACACCGTAGCAGTTCATCTAACTCAGTTTAAGCCAATTAGATAGGGGCATCTGTCATACCTCAAATTTGTCCTACCTGTTTATAGTTTTCATATGTACATACCACCCACTAACAATTATCCAGAAAATCCAAAAAATATATGGCTGCTATCCTTCAGTTGTTCAAATCCAGGCGTTGTAAGGTTGAATTAAGTTTCATTTGAGGATATCCAGTCAGGGGTGTGTGGCCAGGCAAGAATTTGGTTTCATGATCAAGTCATCTGTGTGTGGACTAGGTTTCCAGGTTATGCGAAGTTTTTGATATAAACTTCCCAAAACCTTAGGCATTTTAGGATTTCTTTACTTTAGGCTCTATTTTGCTCTTTCAATGATTTTGTTTTGCATACCATTATTGTTTCTCATTCTCTATTGAATATTAATGAAATTTTCTTTTACATATTACTTTGTCAATTTCTTATCTATACCTTTTTGATTTATGACAAAGGGGAGAAAGCGATATATGATTTTGATATCCAATCTAAATAATATCATCCCAAACATAATTAAATATGTTTTACTTCTAACCATATGCTTGAGAATTGATCAGGAACTTCGCAAAAGTTCACTGTATGTTAGAACAGGTTATCAGATGATAGAAGATAAGACATATCAGAAGCTATGATATATCAGAATACATAACTTGTATTTGATAAGCTATCAGAAGATATGCTATATCAGAAGACATGTACAAGAAAGAAGAATGCCAAACAAGCTTGATCTGATAATATATTAATGTCTGGTGTTGACCACTAAGTTATCAGAAACAAGAGATGTCCATGAATTTTGCGCTCATGCCAAAAACTTGTCTGAAGTTATTAACTTTATGAAAGGATGATTCAATTGGTATCTAAAATTCAATGGTATCCAAACCTCAAATGGTATCTAGACTCCAGCATTAAAAGAATGTAAATTCTTCAGGGATGAAATCATATCATGGTTATAAAAGAAAATATTTGGTTTCTGAACCATTAAATGACATAAGGAGATGTGCACCTGTTGGTGATCTGTGCTAAGATATTGAAGATTTGGTTTTGATACATGATGCGTGGCATCTAAGAAAGTATCTACCAGTTTTTGATATATAATGCAAGACATCAAGTCTAATAAGACAAATCAGGTTTTGATACGTATATAGTATTCTGATAACAAGCTTGGTTCTGAGATGAAGACCGACTAGTTCTAGTCAGATTCTGATAAGACGTCACTAAGAAGTAATCCTTCTCTATAGACATGATTCTACTTCAAAATCATTTTGTGAGTCTTGGGATCAGGGGGAGACTCTGAACAAGAATAAATGAATTTTGAGAGTAACAGAATCAGGGGGAACTTGTTAAGCTTATCTCTGACTCTGTGGATTTATGGTGATTACCCTATACGAATTGCTCTATCAAAATACTTTGTTTGTCATCATCAAAAAGGGGGAGATTGTAAGAACAAGATTTGGTTCTAAATCTGGCCCTTAAGTTTTGATGATAACTGCACATGTTATCTAAGAGAACAATTCTGTATGATATGGTTTCTGTCTAGTGTATGGCTGTTTTCAATATGATTCTGACTCTGATAAGAAGGCGTGTGATGTCATCAACACTCTGGAAGTAAAACATATGTGTGTACAAGTTAAATTCAAGATTCATGAATGTTTCTAATACAACGGTTCTAATGAACGTTAGTTCTGAACATTCTAATTAAGAAGGTCTACAAGAGTTTCTAATGTGATGCGCTTCTATTGTTACAAGTTCTGAAGATTTTGAAGACGTGGTTCAGGTAAACAAAGTTCTGAAGATTCTGAAGACACAATTTATGAAGATCAAGTTCTGAAGAGTTTCTGAAGACAACGTTCTGATTGAACGAAGTGCTGAAGACTCTGAAGAAAAAGAACATGCTTAATGAAATCTGAAGACTCTAAAGACAAGGTTCTAAAGGAACAGGTTCTGAAGACTCTGAAGATAATGCTTCTAAAAGAACGAGCGCTGAAGATTCTCAAGATAGATTCTGCTGAACAAAGATCTTGGAATTCTGAAGACTGGGTTTCTGAAGACTACACAAAGAATGACTCTTCTACAACACGCTTCATCAAGTTAATATCTGAAGCCTCTGAAGATGCTACAAGATTAAAGATCGGAATGGTTTTAAGCTGAATATAATAATACTAAAACTTTGTATCCTCTACCTCGAAAAGGTGGCGTATGAGCAGCTTTTTGTACAGTGATGTTGACCATTCCTTCATGTGAACGTTGGGATATTGTTGTTGGAATATGTTTCCAAGAATACCCCTCACCGAATCTATTCTCTCCTGCTCTATAAATTGAAGACTTGGAAGCTTGAAGAAATGTTGCTAATGGCTAGAAGCTAGTTGCTTGTCGCTCATAGCTTATTGTTGAAGTAGCCGCTGATCACAAAGAGAGAAAGATAAAAAGATTGTGGATTGTTGTTCATACAAAGGATTATCATCGACACAATAAACAAATCAACATGTAGCAAGAAATGATGAAGCCGCTACTACAAGTGTGCACGACAATGATTATGCTAACACCATATGAAACTACTCAAGTGAGACATTATAAGTGAAGCATAGTAGCTTAGTTGAACTTGATGGTTGAATTAGAAAAAAAGTATTATATGCTCAAGAAAGGAGTACAAGATGCTGCAAGTTGAAGCTTAAACGGAGAATGCTCAATGGAGAAGAAGCTGAAGTTGAATGATGAAGAATGCACAACGATGCAACATGCTAACGCCATGTGAAATTCATCAAGTGAAACATCAATAAGTGAAGCACAGTAACTTAGTTGATCTTGATAGTTAAGCTGGAAGAAGCATTAACTAATCCGAAGGAGTACATAAAAAAGAAGCTTAAAGCTCATGATAAGAAGTCGCAGTGCTCATAAGAAATATTTTAAGTAATACAAAAGTAGGGTTCTTATAATCTCTTAGAGATTTATTTTTAGATAGTTTCTGTATTAAAAAGCAAGGAGTTCTTGCTCACATCTTGCTAGAAACACTTAGGTGTTCACGTACTTCATTTGTGTAATCCGCTTGTAAGAAGCATATATAGTGCACACAGATATCCTTGAAAAATGTAATGTTCCTTGAGCGGTCGAATGATGACCAAAATGCTTGAGAGGGCTAAGTCGTGGTTGAGCGTCTTGGAGGTTGATTCCTTGAGCGGTCGAGTGAAGACCAGAATGCTTAAGAAGACTAAGTGTGTTTCTAACAGCTTAGTGGATGATTCCTTGAGAGGAGAATGAATACCAAGATTCTCAAGAAGGCAAAGGAGGGTATCTATTATGGTTGTAATTATGTTGATTATTAGTGGATTAAGTCCTTGTGATAAGGCGAAATCACCTTGAGGGTTGGGCTGGAGTAACTTCGTTAACAGTGAACCAGGATAAAATAATTATGTTTATTTATTTTATTTACATGTTAACGCAATTAGTTTAATTTCCGTAAATAGGGACGAAATGTGAAACCCAATTCAAACCCCCCTTTCTTGTGTTTCTCAACCTTCAATTTCTTCTTGATGGATTAGTGGAAATTCTACATGTTTCGACTCAAATATGTTTTATAGTCGAAACTTGGTATCAATTTGTAATTTTTCTGATCTTTAAAGTGATTGTTATTTGATTGGGTTTGAATGTTATCTTGTTGGAACATTATTCTACTTAGGTTGTTAATCGTTGTATGATATAATGCATTTTATGTTTATTATCATCAATTCTTATATGTGGCATATTAAGCTAATGTACAACATACTCATGTTTGTTGTTCAGATTAATGAGAAATAAGCAAGGATATCAGATTCCAACTCGATAAATGGAGACTTAACGTTAAACCGTCAGCATGATCCAACCCAATTCTTCACATATTGGTGTAAGTCTATTATAAAGAAATGTTGTATATGATTCAGCATCATTTTTCAAGCTCATATGATTGTTTTATCATCCTTATTTTGAATTTTTTTCATTTATTTGACTAATATTATATAATTAGGGAAAGATAAACATTAAGTTAAATTAAAAATAAAAAACACACAGACATAATCATTAAATAATTTTTTCTTGAACTAAACATTCAAACATCCAAAACACATGGACAAACGGACATTAAACCCTCATTCATTCCTTCTAGTGTTCTTCCTTCTTGGTTGTCTCAGTAGCCCAACATACAATATCTCTACAGCAGAGTGATAATGAAATAGCAAGACATCACCAACCTTTAAGGTTTTGGACTTTAAATACTCATACTAGTCATATCCAATATACCTTTCAATTTGTGGTTTGTTTCCTTTTAGAATCTTACAATCATGAGTCATTTCGTCAAGGTCCATCAAGGTTAGAGCAGTCTAGTCCATACGTAGACCCTTCCAAACAATCTCAGTTGGAAAATGCTAAATATTTAAAAGTTTTTTCATTTTAAAAATAATAAAAATAACAATATAATTAATTGAAAAACATATGTATGGAAAATGATATGTAAGTTGTTATATAAATTATCACCAAGACATTTTTTTCCACCCTTTAAAGTTTTTGTGATGTCTTTCTCCCAAAACAAATATGCTTCCAGTTCAGATACATTCATGTTCTACTATGCTGAATTTGGTTGTTCTACATTCATCTCTGCATTTGTATTCTCCTATTGTGATTGACCATCTACTGCATGCTCCTTATCCCTATTGATTTCAGGAAATATATCTGCTGCTTGAGCTTGGTTTAGATGTTGTGGTTGATTCACTTCCGTAACCCGTCCACCTATTATTTCCATGATTTTGTCGGCGTCAAAATATGATAGATTGCAAATTCAAAAATAGTTACTCTCATGCAACCTTATTAAAACATGTTAGGTTAGAGAAAAACAAAAAAAATCGAGTAACAAACATATGGTTTGTATGCAACCTGCTGAACGAAGAAGACATTGACAAAGTGGTTTCAAAATTTCTGAAACTGATATTTTGAGAGGCACAACGAGGATGTAGGAAAACTTACTTCTATATATATTACTTCCAGGTTACTTCTTATTTTGGACTTGGTGGTAATGCAAATTGATTGTACACTAAGGGAATCTATAACAAAATTGTTTTCTTACAAATAATGAAAAGATCTTATAGAGGTATTGTGACTAATTGATATTCGTACCCACTACACTGTATGCCACAAAGTAAATGTTAATGGTCACTATATTATACTATTTTCGAAGTGTAATACCCCATATTCTCTAAACACTCAATTGGATATCGGATGAGCTTTTGTGTGCTCTATCTTGGTTATTTGGAATAATGGAATTCCTTAAGTATTGCCAATTGAGATCTATAGAGCAACTGGTGAGCTCTGAAGCGATAGATTATTTAATGAAAGAGACAGATTAATAATTATTAGTTCAAGAGAGGATTTTATGGTAACTCTAATAATTGATCAAGTGGGTTGAGATGACAAAATATCAATTGGAGTATTTTACTCTATTGGATTATATTATATAATAAGTATATATATATATATATATATATATATATATATATATATATATATATGTGTGTGTGTGTGTGTGTATATATATATATATATGTGTATATATATATGTATATATATATTCTGTTCTGCACCAGAGTAACCGATTACTCTGTGGAAAAAGCAATAATCTGCGCAAATTTGAACTGAGTAACCGACTACCCTATTTGGG
Source organism: Lathyrus tuberosus (assembly GCA_022829125.1). Classification (NCBI taxonomy): domain Eukaryota; kingdom Viridiplantae; phylum Streptophyta; class Magnoliopsida; order Fabales; family Fabaceae; genus Lathyrus; species Lathyrus tuberosus. Next base: position 21,495,274 of record JALAZF010000030.1, read on the forward strand.
TAACCGATTATGAAATGTGCCTCTAACTCTAAATTTGATTCTGTTTTGAACAGTGAGGATAAAGTAACCGGTTACTCATTTTGGGTAACCGATTACCACTGACAGTTTGTGAAAAATGGAAATTGAATCGGTCATAACTTTTGAACCGTGATTCCGATCGAGAGAATATGCATGCTTAAAAATGAATTAGGAAGAGTAAGGAAACTTTACTCCAAAACCAAATGATATGATTCTAGGTTCTGACTAGGATTGTAGTAGAGAATCTAGATGGTGATGCTCGTGCATTCGATGTAGAAAGGTGCATCCTTGCCGAGTAATGGTCTAGAGGAGAGTGAGACACTAGTATGGAACATGTGTGTGAACCTTGTGTTCTTTGTGAAAAGGCGAAATGGGCCTTAAGGTGAATGTGGCCTTATGATTGTTGAATACAACCGTGTTTGTGTGTGAAATCACGTAATTGTAACCGTTTCCCTTGAGTTGCAGTTTCATTAGCCTCGGGCTCATCTGGAACGTATGCATACTTACTTGGTAGGTTTGATTCCCGCGTGTAGTACGAATGGAGCCTATATGGTAAAGAGACTTGTGATGGTTAACATGCCATGAGAAGTGACGATTCACGGTTAACAGGTCGATGATCTCGAATCCATTTTGTATGCCAAGTAAATTACAAGGATTCATGACTCGGGTCGACTTCTAGACGTAGAAGCGGACGGGAAAAGGGGATGCCTTGGTAAGGTTATCGATTAGTGATATTTTGAGTTGGTGAACTCATGAACATGTTTCCATATAGTGTGAGATTGTGAACTCAATGTCATTTCCCTTCCCCTTGACTTGAGTTAGGATTGGCTAGAACCCTGTAAAGCCGAGAGAATCCATAATATAGGGAACTCACTGAGATTTAATATCTTACCCCATTATTGTTGTTATTTTTCAGGCATTGTTTACAGGTTTGATTTACAAGTGGAGCTATGCTTGGATGTTTCAAGAGAAGCTTAGCTTTAGTTTTCCGCTGTGTAATTATTGTATACAATTGAGGATATTGTATATTGATCTTAGTTTTTATTGTTTTACCTAATTTCTGTATCTTGTACCATAGATTGTGTTTATGTTTTTAGAATGGTCAAGTATGTGAATTACGCCATTAGACACTTATGATGGTGTCAGTACCAAATAAAATGCGTGTATAGCATTATTCTAGATATTTATTATACAGGGCATTACACGAAGACTGCATTGGCAATTGAATTAATGTAGGTTAACAACATCATGATTTCACAAGTAATTATTGAATTAGTGGAATTAATGCAATCACCTAATTTATTAAATGTTGTTGTAATGATGATAATTACAAGTTTAGTATCAACAATTAATGAAGCGAATAACATTTTACCACCATCACAATGTTCTTCGCGTGACAATTCTGTAGCGTGCATTTTTGTCGGTAACGCAACCACCTTATCGCAGAATTGTGGGTTCCTCCTCACCGCAATGGTAGGAGGAAGAGGTGCTACTTTCTGATTTCTTATTTATCCCGTGAAGCTGGAAGGGAAAGGAAAGCTGTCTAAAACTAACCTTGCACGCGAATGTTTAACTGAACAAACGCTTAAAGAGATTGGGGGGTCCGGGGTCAGGTTATAAAATGGGGAGTTGTCAATTACCCATCCTATATGTGGTTATCCACAGGTTGTTAGCAATAGGTTCTACTTTTATACCTGATGGTGTTTATCTGTTGATGGGTTGGGAAAGTTTCTTGGGAAATATGAGAGAGAGAGAGAGAGAGAGAAAGTTTTTGATGATTTTGGTGAGGTACTGGACCTAAGTTTTGATTAGAGTGAAGGTACTGGACCTGATGTTTTTGATTGGTATGAAGGTACTGGACCTAGAGTTTTTGATTGGTATGCTCGCTAAGATTTCGCAATCTTATGTCTTCGTATTCCCGTTTAAAGAAACTGGGAAATCAGAGCAATCGTAGTTCCTCCTATTCTATGGGAGGAAAAGATGTGTCTTGTTCAAAGCCCAAGATTAAAGCTAAAATGTTTGACTGAGAGAGAATTTGTCATCTCTAAAGGGGAGACATATCGCCTGTTTATCACAACTGTTGGGTGACTGTTTATAAAGGAGGGTTACTTTAACTGGGATATGTGAATCCAACAATGCCATAATTTCCTTTATAGGGGATTTGTCCTGAAGGAGAAAACTTTAACTCAGTGTAGAGTAATGCCATTTTCCTTATGAGATTTCATGCTAAGAGTGGGATAGTGGCGTGGATGTAAATAATCCAGAGGCTTGCCGCTTAAAACAATTAGATGAAAGAGAGGGTTTTACCAGGATAAGAGATGGACGACAACTAGATGAAGCAGCAGACTTGGGTATATGGGAAGTGAACCATTTGTATAGCAGGGGTACACAACATGTGATCATTCCTCCACTATACAAATTCCTTAAATGTACAGAATGATAAGCATCTACGAGCAAGGTTGGTACATAGTTTCCAATCAGAAATATCTTAATGGCATTGGTATCGACGAAGTTATCGATGTTGGGAAAAAGGAACAACCCGTATGTGAGTAGAACAAAGATATCTTCAAAAGCAGTAACGTTTCCTATACTGGCAAAGTATAGGGCTTTCTCTACCAAAAACTTGGCCGGTAAACCTTGGATTCCTTCCTTAGTGGTCATGTGAGTCCTGACATCTGACTCGTCCAAATAGATTGCTCTTGCAATGGTTTGATCCTTTGGAATTTCTTCCAGTCCAGAAAATGGAGCTTGGTCAGTGATGGGTAAATCAATCAGGTGAGAATACTCCTCCAGTGTTGGTGCTAGTTGATAATCTGGGAATGTGAAACAGTGATAAATCGGATCATAAAACTGGATTAGCGTAGATAGGATTCCTTCAACTACATGGACCCTTAACAGAGACAGCAGTCCTCCGTACTTAGCTGTGAAAGCATCAGGGTTGGTGATCATCCTTGCCAACCCTCTTAAATCCTCTAGTTTTGGAACCGTGAAGGTGTGTGCGTCTTTCTTCTACCGAAATCCATAACGCAGTCTTTCTCTCTGATATTTGCAATCATTGTTTTAGTTTAATTTTGAAAAAGAGAGACTAGAAAAGAAGATTTTTTTTCCTTTGTTTAAAAGTTTTTTAAATAAATGCATGAATGCAGCACACAAAAACATAGAAAAACAAGGGTTCAAAGGTTCAACATCACGAGCATGGAGTCATGGCTCTACCCATCCCCAAAGGTTGTGCTATGGTGAATTTTTGTACCTGTACTCAAAATCATTGACCCCCCATTGGGATAACAACAGCAAGCTGGTTCACCCGAGCGAGCTGTAGAATCTTAGGGTAATATCAATTGAGTGTAGTATCGCGTGACAACTATTTCCGATAGTTACCGCACTACTAAATAGTCACATGGTTACTGTCTACTAAATCCTCAGATTCATGGATACCACAATCGAACAATTTACTTTCACAACCGAAGTCGTTAGACATTGAATCTGCAAAGGGTATCTCCACTGATTTGATGGTCTACCGGGACAGCTTATTCGGGATTCACTCCCTGTAAGACCGCTCGTCTCTGCCATCACATATCTTAGGTATCACTCAAACGTTTCGCATGCGACATCACTCGCATTCCTATTGACAGAAAAATAAACACGGATATCAAGTAGGAAAAGCGATATATATATATATATATATATATATATATATAGTATGATTCCTAAAACTAACATCCTAGACCTCTTAAGAGTTCTATCATACCCTAAATTTTGACCAGACATTTTTATTTTTTCTCATTTCATCTATCTATGTTTTCATACTGTGTCGTCTGCATATAATATCGTATATTTTCTTCACGGATATTTTTTGAATTATTAGCCGGAATTAACGTGTTAAATTTTTAGGTATTTTTGGACAAACTGAAAAGTCAACTGTGAAAAAAGTTGGTGTCCGGGCAGTTTTTAAAATCAAACTTACAGACATCATTTTTAATCTATTTTTCACGTACTTTAACCCGGTGTGTTTATTTTAATTTTTTGACTTTCCGGTCATCATGTTTCTGACCCGTCTGAGCCATTTTAGCGAGTAAAATCAATTTCAAAATTTGAAAAAATGCTGTATTTTTTCAAAACGTATATTTTTTGCTTATCGTTTTGGTGTGTTCATTTTATTTTTTCGGACACTTCGATACAGACAGTTTTTATCGTTTTTTTTACCGATTTCGTTTCAATTTTAATTAATTAATCCAGATTTTCATAACTTATTTTTTTATTATATTTAATTTGTTTATTATATTAGTAAATTATTATAATATATAATATAATTTTTGTTTTATTATTTTTACACTACTAGTCTCTCTTTTACACTACTAGTCTCACATATTTCACAAAAGTGCCAAAATTCTTCTCCCTTTCACTACACCACTCACGCTGTAGCGAGCGATTTTTATTGGTGACGCGACCACCTTATTGCTGGGTTTTCCTCACCGCAATGAGGAGGAGGGTGCTATTTTCTGATTTCTTATTTAGCCTGTGAAGTTGGAAGGGAAAAGGAAGCTATCTAAAACTAACCTTGCATGCGAATGTTTAACTGAACAAATGCTTTTAAAGAGATTGGGGGGTCCGGGGTTAGGTTATACAATGGGGAGTCGTTAATTACCCATCCTATATGTGGTTATCAACAGGATATTAGCTTTAGGTTTCGCTTTATAATTGATGGTGTTTATCTGTTAATGGGTTGGGAAAGTGTCTTGGGAACTATGAGTGAGTGAGTTTTTTAATGTTCGGGGTTTTCCCGATGTTTTTGGTAAGGTACTGGACCTAAGTTTTTATTGGTGTGAGGGTACTGGACCTAGAGTTTTTGATTGGTATGCTCGTTAAGATTTCGCAATCTTATGCCTACGTATTCCCGTTTAAACGAAATAGGGAAATCAGAGCAATTGTAGTTCCTCTTATCCTAAGGGAGGAAAAATATATTCTGGTGTCTTGTTCGAAGCCCAAGATTGAAGCTAAAAGGTTTTGTCTGAGAGAGAATTTGTCATCTCTAAGGAGGGGTTTGTTGATTTTTGTGTGCCTTGATCAAAGCCCAAGGTTGAAGCTACGAGGTTGATTGACTCCACTGGGGAAGTCTATGAAATTCTAGTATCAGATATGTGATGTCGAGTGAGATGTCACAACATCAATATCTGCTATGTGAACAAGATAGTAAAAGTAACAGCACTTAAAAGTAATAAATAAACACAGAAAATTGTTCACCCAGTTCGGTCTAACAACCTACGTCTGGGGGCTACCAAGACAGGGAGGAAATTCACTATTAGTAGTATCAATTCATAGACTCTACAATCAACACACAAGTTGACAATCTACTCACTTAATCACTACCCAATGACACTTCTATCTAAGACACTCTCAGATATGAGACACCTCTCACTCCCCCTCAATCACAACAGTGATGACAATAGAAAAATTACAAATATTAGAAGATCACACTTCAATGACAATACTTGATCTTGCTTAAAAGATTCAATCAAGAACAAACACTCGTGCTTAAAAGCTTAGAGTGGACAACATACAACTCAAACAATCAGTCTAATTCAAGCATCTGAAAGATGAATGAATGGCTCACAAATAACAGACGAAAACACAAAACCTAACACTTGACACTCATTTTTTAATCTCTAGTCTTTGTCGTTTCCAAGTAGGGTTGAGACTCCTTTAAATAGAAATAGATTCTTGGGCTTGGGCAATAATAATTCTTAGAATTAATTCTCAATTAAAACTGATAAAACTCCAAATCTTTATGCATGAAAATAACAACTCCCTATTCTTCATAAACAAATTACCTCCAAAAATAACACTCCAATATATTACCACTTCAGTAAATTTCGCAGCAATCAGATAACATAAACACACAAAAGATTGCTAAAAATAGTGCAATAAATAAAACCTAAAACCAGAACTGGAAGTTCTGTCAACTGATGTCAGAACATCGTGTTCGACATCAAGCACACAGTCTGCAATACTAACAAACACCACCAACACTTCACCTGCAGAATGTTAGAGACAGCATGTCAAGACATCAAGTAGAACATCTTGATGCAACACATTGTTTTACCAAAATTGCTGCCAATACAGAACCAACAAACTCCCCCTTTGGAAAATTTTGGCTAAAACAACACCATATCAGAGATCCCTGCAGCAACCCACACAAACACAACTAACATTCTCAGAAAACCAGAAACTCCCCCTCAAGCCAACGAGCACAGAAAAACAAAGAAGAAAACCAGCACCTGCACACAAGAAAACCATCGAGAAAACCAGCAAAACAACTACTACACTACTCTCCAAAGCTACTCAAAAACTATACGCTACTCTCCCCCTTTTTAGCCATAATTTAGACAAACCAAAAACCAAATAAAGTCAGAAAAATAAGCACACACAGGTGCCAGCAGAAATCTAGAACAAGATACGAGCACACAAAGGTGCTTAAAGAAATCCAACCAAAAAAAAAAAAAAATAAGGAAAACTTCAAGGCCAGAATCCTCAAGTCTCTCCAGAATCACCAGAATCCTCAATATCAGTCATGTCATTAGCATTCTCCTCAGATCCTCCCTTTTTACTAGCATCATTCCCACCATCACATTCTTCCATTCTCAGAGTCATGATAATTCTTTCAAATTTTTGTTTCCTTTCTGTGCTGACTCTAATGACATCATCTAGTTCCCTGCATGCCTCTTCCAACTCAGAAATCACCCCAGACTTGGATGGTGGCTGGTGTGAAGTTGAGGCAGATGTCTTGACAATGTCAGGAACATGCTTACCTTCAAACAATTTGTAGTGAAGGGACAGAGCAGACTCCCTCTTGCACACAACATCAGATTGGGATAGAATACCAGGGTGCTGAGTCAAAATGATTCCACAGATAAGGGAGGGGAAGGCAATTGGCATCTTCACAGCACAAGTTCTAGCTTGCTTCATTGTTTGATCAAAAATCACAGAACCATAATCAACTTTCTTCCTAGTTCCAACAACATATATAAACTTACCCAGACAAACAGAAATAGTGGAAGTGTGGTTGGTGGGGACCCAATTGGCTGCTCCAATCCTGTGGAGAATAGCATACTTCACACTCAGACAACCAGCTGACAATTTGTTAGGCTTCAAGGGCCAAGCCTTTATTTGATTAGCATTTATTTCCTCACACACTTGATTATCTGTGACTTTAAGCTCACCACATTCTTCTTCACTTCTGCCAAGAAATTTGTTGATGATCACTGGGGAAAACTCAACGCATTTTCCTCTGACATAGACTTTTCTAAAATCCTGACTCTTGTGATTAGAACAGTCTTCAGGAATGTTAACAATGAATTCTTTTACCAACACCTCATAACATTTGGAGAACTTTGTTACAGTCTTCATCAAAATCAATTCCTTCTACCTGAGTGTAACCTTGGGTAACCAGTCTAGCCTTATTTCTGGTGACCACTGCTTGTTCATCAGATTTATTCTTGTAAACCCACTTGGTGCTAATTACATTTATTCCATCAGGCCTTGGTACAAGATCCCACACTTCATTCCTTTTGAATTGTCCCATCTCTTCTTGCATGGCATTAATCCAAAATTCATCTTTCAAGGCTTCTTTAACATTTTTGGGCTCAATTTTAGATACAAAGCAAGAATTTGACACAACCTCTCTTGACCTAGTGCTAACTCCTGAGTTTGGATCACCTATGATAAGCTCTTTTGGGTGGTCCTTTTGCACTCTGATGGATGGTCCCTTGTTAGGCTGCTCTGGTTCAGGTTCAGCAGCAGTAGGACTGGGATTTACACTTCTGTCTTCAGCTTCTGTTGATGCATAATCAACAAATGTTCCAACATCACCCAGGACATCAGCATCTTCCTTAATTCCATAGTCATCAACAACCACATTTACAGATTCCATCATGACTCTGGTTCTGGAGTTGAATACCCTATAAGATCTGCTATTTGTAGAGTATCCCAAAAAGATCCCCTCATCACTTTTAGGATCCATTTTCCTCCTCTGTTCACGATCTGACAGAATATAACATTTACTTCCAAAGACATGAAAGTACTTCACACTTGGTTTTCTTCCCTTCCACAGCTCATACAAGGTAGTTGAAGTACCTCTTCTCAAAGTAGCTCTGTTGTGAATGTAGCAGGCAGTATTCATAGCTTCAGCCCAGAAATGGTAAGGAAGCTTTTTGGCATGAATCATTTCTCTAGCAGATTCTTTAATGGTTCTGTTCTTCCTTTCAACAACTCTATTTTGCTGAGGGGTAATAGGTGAAGAAAACTCATGATTGATGCCTTCAGTAGAACAATATTCAGCAAACTTGCTATTTTCAAACTCTCTCCCATGATCACTTCTTATTCTGATGACATTGCTCTCCTTTTCTCTTTGGAGTCTTTGACAGAGATCCTTAAACACATCAAACACTTCTATTTTGTCTTTGATAAAATTCACCCAAGTGTACCTGGAATAATCATCCACAACTACATAAGCATATTTCTTCCCACCTAGACTTTCCACCTGCATAGGCCCCATTAAGTCCATATGAAGAAGTTCCAACACTTTAGAAGTAGTGGGATGCTGAAGCTTTTGATGTGACATCTTGGTCTGCTTCCCTATCTGACAATCTCCACAAACTTTTCCTTCTTCAATTTTGAGCTCTGGGATTCTTCTTACTGCTTCTGTAGATATGATTCTCTTCATTCCCTTCAGATGTAGATGTCCCAACTTTTGATGCCATACTTTGACTTCATCTTCTTTTGCAAGAACACATGTGGAGGAACTTGAGTCTTGTGACACCCATAGGTAACAGTTGTCCTTAGACCCATTACCCTTCATGATAACTTCACCTTTCTCATTTGTGACAATGCACTCAGTTTTTGTAAAATTAATTATGAGTCCTTGATCACATAGTTGACTAATACTGATCAAATTTACTGCCAACCCCTTGACTAGCAGTACATCATCAAGTCTAGGTGCACCTTCACAATTCAGCTTTCTCACACCCTTGATTTCTCCTTTGACACCATCACCAAAAGTCACATGGCCAGAAGAATGAAGTTTATCATCCACCAACAAATTCTTCACTCCTGTCATGTGTCTTGAACAACCACTGTCAAAGTACCAGTCTTCTTTAGTGGAGACTCTAAGAGAAGTATGAGCTATCAAGCTGTTAGCAGCAATCTTGGGAACCCATTGTTTTCCACTTGTACGAATGCTTATATTTGGTCTAGGTTGAGGATTAGGTTTAGGATATCCATGCAGTCTAAAGCAAAAAGGTTTTGTGTGACCAAATCTTCCACAGTAATGACATCTCCATCTTTGAAATCCTCCTCTGAAGTGGTTGGGATGTCTTCTCCCTTGAGGATGTCTTCTCCCATGATGTTGAGGCTGTCTTCTGCCATGATGTTGGGGCACAAAATGATTAGGTCCAGAAACATGGCCTTTCCCATGATGTTGAGATATCTGATAAGGCAGAAACTGCTTAGGTCCAGAAGCATGAACTTTCCCATGATGTTGAGACATCTGATGGGACAAGTTATGTTTGGGACCATAAGAACTAGCATCTGAAGAAGGTTTTTTCTCACCATCAAATCCCAGCCCAGTCATATCTCCAGCCAGTTTTCCAGTCTGAAGAATATCATCCAAGGTATCAGTCCCCATGTTCAGCATTCTGATAGATTTGACCATTTGATCAAGCTTGGAGTTCAGTAGTCTGACTTCATTCTCCAGTTCAGCCTTTTCAGCCTTTAGTTGAATTTTAATTTTCTTCTGCTTCTCCCCTTCTTGACAAACTTCTTCACTTCTAATGCATAACTCTCTATATGATGCAGCTAGCTCCTCACAGGTAATCTCTCCATCACTTGAATCATCATCAGACTCACATATTCCAGTCATTGCTCTGACATGCTTGGCATATTCATCTTCACTTTCAGTGTCCTCATCAGACCAAGTGACAGACAAACCCTTTTTCTATTTAAGGTATGTAGGGTATTCAACTCTGATGTGACCATAACCTTTACAGCCATGGCATTGGATTCCTTTGTCATTATTAGGCTTCTCCTCTACTTTGGTTTTCTTCATCTGATCACCTGACCTGTTGATGTCAGATGTGATGTTCTTGACATAAGGTTTATAGCTCCTGTCCATTCTTTTCAACACCTTATTAAACTGCCTTCCCAGCATCACGATTGCATTGGATAGCTCCTCATGGGTTTCAATGTCACACTCTTTCTTTTCATCTTTAGTACTAGACACCAATGCTATGCTTTTGGCATTCTTTTCTGATCTGTCATTCAATCCTAATTCAAATGTCTGAAGGGAACCAATCAATTCATCTACCCTCATCTGGCTGATGTCTTGAGCTTCCTCTATAGCAGTCACCTTCATTTCAAATCTCTTAGGGAGAGATCTAAGAATTTTTCTCACCAGCTTCTCATCAGACATCCTCTCTCCTAGGGCACTAGAAGCATTTGACAGTTCAAGTATATTCATGAGAAAGTCATGAATGGTCTCTTCATCTTTCATCCTCAAACTTTCAAACTTTGTTGTTAGCAGCTGAAGTCTTGACATCTTGACCTTGGAAGTTCCTTCATAAGTTGTTTTCAGGATATCCCAAGCCTCCTTAGCCACTTCACATGTGTTGACCAGCCTGAAAATGTTCTTGTCAATACCATTAAACAAGGCATTCAAAGCCTTAGAATTTCCAAGAGCAAGTTCATCTTCTTCCTTGGTCCAATCTTCTTCAGGTTTCAACTTTAACTGACCATCTTCTCCCACAATGACAGGATGTTTCCATTCTTTCAAAACAGCTTTCCAAGCCCTGCTGTCTAAAGACTTCAAAAAAGTAACCATGCGAGGTTTCCAATAGTCATAATTTGATCCATCTAGAATAGGGGGTCTATTCACAAATCCACCACTCTCCTTGTCCATTGCACCAGAAAGTAACAGCCCTAGATCTCACCCAGATACAGAGCAGAATGCCTGCTCTGATACCAATTGAAATTCTGGTATCAGATATGTGATGTCGAGTGAGATGTCACAACATCAATATCTGCTATCTGAACAAGACAGTAAAAGTAAGAACACTTAAAAGCAATAAATAAACACAGAGAATTGTTCACCCAGTTCGGTCTAACAACCTATGTCTGGGGGCTACCATGCCACGGAGGAAATTCACTATTAGTAGTATCAATTCATAGACTCTACAATCAACACACAAGTTGACAAACTACTCACTTAATCACTACCCAATGACACTTCTATCTAAGGCACTCTCAGATATGAGACACCTCCCACACCCCCTCAATCACAACAGTGATGACAATAGAAAATTACAAATATTAGAAGATCACACTTCAATGACAATACTTGATCTTGCTTAAAAGCTTCAATCAAGAACAAACACTCGTGCTTAAAAGCTTAGAGTGGACAACATACAACTCAAACAATCAGTCCAATTCAAGCATCTGAAAGATGAATGAATGGCTCACAAATAACAGACGAAAACACAAAACCTAACATTTGACACTCATTCTTTAATCTGTAGTCTTTGTCGTTTCCAAGTAGGGTTGAGACTCCTTTAAATAGAAACAGATTCTTGGGCTTGGGCAATAATAATTCTTAGAATTAATTCTCAATTAAAACTGATAAAACTCCAAATCTCTTTATGCATAAAAATAACAACTCCCTATTCTTCATAAACAAATTGTCTCCAAAAATAACACTCCAATATATTACCACTTCAGTAAATTTCGCAGCAATCGGATAACATAAACACACAAAAGATGGCTAAAAATAGCGCAACAAATAAAACCTAAAACCAGAACTGGAAGTTTTGTCATCTGATGTCAGAACATCGTGTTCGACATCAAGCACACAGTCTACAATACTAACAAACACCACCAACACTTCACCTGCAGAATGTTAGAGACAGCATGTCAAGACATCAAGTAGAACATCTTGATGCAACACATTGTTTTACCAAAATTGCTACCAATACAGAACCAACAAACTCCCCCTTTGGAAAATTTTGGCTAAAACAACACCATATCAGAGATCCCTGCAGCAACCCACACAAACACAACTAACATTCTCAAAAAACCAGAAACTCCCCCTCAAGCCAAGGAGCACAGAAAAACAAAGAAGAAAACCAGCACCTGCACACAAGAAAACCATCGAGAAAACCAGCAAAACAACTACTACACTACTCTCCAAAGCTACTCAAAAACTATACGCTACTCTCCCCCTTTTTAGCCATAATTCAGACAAACCAAAAACCAAATAAAGTCAGAAAAATAAGCACATACAGGTGCCAGTAGAAATCTAGAACAAGATACGAGCACACAAAGGTGCTTAAAGAAGTCCAACAAAAAAAAAACAATAAGGAAAACTTCAAGGCCAGAATCCTCAAGTCTCTCCAGAATCACCAGAATCCTCAATATCAGTCATGTCATTAGCACTCTCCTCAGATCCTCCCTTTTTACTAGCATCATTCATACCATCACATTCTTCCATTCTCAGAGTCATGATAATTCTTTCAAATTTTTGTTTCCTTTCTGTGCTGACTCTAATGACATCATCTAGTTCCCTGCACGCCTCTTCCAACTCAGAAATCACCCCAGACTTGGATGGTGGCTGGTGTGAAGTTGAGGCAGATGTCTTGACAATGTCAGGAACATGCTTACCTTCAAATAATTTGTAGTGAAGGGACAGAGCAGACTCCTTCTTTCACACAACATCAGACTGGGATAGAATACCAGGGTGCTAAGTCAAAATGATTCCATAGATAAGGGAGGGGAAGGCAATTGGCATCTTCACAGCACAAGTTCTAGCTTGCTTCATTGTTTGATCAAAAATCACAGAACCATAATCAACTTTCTTCCTAGTTCTAACAGCATATATAAACTTACCCAGACCAACAGAAATAGTGGAAGTGTGGTTGGTAGGGACCCAATTGGCTGCTCCAATCCTGTGGAGAATAGCATACTTCACACTCAGACAACCAGTTGACAATTTGTTAGGCTTCAAGGGCCAAGCCTTTATTTGATTAGCATTTATTTCCTTACACACTTGATTATCTGTGACTTCAAGCTCACGACATTCTTCTTCACTTCTGCCAAGAAATTTGTTGATGATCACTGGGGAAAACTCAACGCATTTTCCTCTGACGTAGACTTTTCTAAAATCCTAACTCTTGTGATTAGAACAGTCTTCAGGAATGTTAACAATGAATTCTTTTACCAACACCTCATAACATTTGGAGAACTTTGTTACAGTCTTCAGCAAAATCAATTCCTTCTACCTGAGTGTAACCTTGGGCAACCAGTCTAGCCTTATTTCTGGTGACCACTGCTTGTTCATCAGATTTATTCTTGTAAACCCACTTGGTGCCAATTACATTTATTCCATCAGGCCTTGGTACAAGATCCCACACTTCATTCCTTTTGAATTGTCCCATCTCTTCTTGCATGGCATTAATCCAAAATTCATCTTTCAAGGCTTCTTTAACATTTTTGGGCTCAATTTTAGATACAAAGCAAGAATTTGACACAACTTTTCTTGACCTAGTGGTAATTCCTGAGTTTGGATCACCTATGATAAGCTCTTTTGGGTGGTCCTTTTGCACTCTGATGGATGGTCCCTTGTTAGGCTGTCTGGTTCAGGTTCAGCAGCAGTAGGACTGGGATTTACACTTCTGTCTTCAGCTTCTGTTGATACATCATCAACAAATGTTCCAACATCACCCAGGACATCAGCATCTTCCTTAATTTCATTGTCATCAACAACCACATTTACAGATTCCATCATGACTCTGGTTCTGGAGTTGAATACCCTATAAGATCTGCTATTTGTAGAGTATCCCAAAAAGATTCCCTCATCACTTTTAGGATCCATTTTCCTCCTCTGTTCACGATCTGAAAGAATATAACATTTACTTCCAAAGACATGAAAGTACTTCACACTTGGTTTTCTTCCCTTCCACAGCTCATACAAGGTAGCTATGTTGTGAATGTAGCAGGCAGTATTCATAGCTTCAGCCCAGAAATGGTAAGGAAGCTTTTTGGCATGAATCATTGCTCTAGCAGATTCTTGAATGGTTTTGTTCTTCCATTCAACAACTCTATTTTGCTGAGGGGTAATAGGTGAAGAAAACTCATGATTGATGCCTTCAGTAGAACAATATTCAGCAAACTTGCTATTTTCAAACTCTCTCCCATGATCACTTCTTATTCTGATGACATTGCTCTCCTTTTCTCTTTGGAGTCTTTGACAGAGATCCTTAAACACATCAAACACTTCTGTTTTGTCTTTCATAAAATTCACCCAAGTGTACCTGGAATAATCATCCACAACTACATAAGCATATTTCTTCCCACCTAGACTTTCCACCTGCATAGGCCCCATTAAGTCCATATGAAGAAGTTCCAACACTTTAGAAATAGTGGGATGTTGAAGCTTTTGATGTGACATCTTGGTCTGCTTCCCTATCTGACAGTCTCCACAAACTTTTCCTTCTTCAATTTTGAGCTCTGGGATTCCTCTTACTGCTTCTGTTGATATGATTCTCTTCATTCCCTTCAGATGTAGATGTCCCAACTTTTGATGCCATACTTTGACTTCATCTTCTTTTGAAAGAACACATGTGGAGGAACTTGAGTCTTGTGACACCCATAGGTAACAATTGTCCTTAGACCTATCACCCTTCATGATAACTTCACCTTTCTCATTTGTGACAATGCACTCAGTTTTTGTAAAATTAATTATGAGTCCTTGATCACATAGTTGACTAATACTGATCAAATTTACTGTCAACCCCTTGACTAGCAGTACATCATCAAGTCTAGGCGCACCTTCACAATTCAGCTTTCTCACACCCTTGATTTCTCCTTTGACACCATCACCAAAAGTCACATGGCCAGAAGAATGAAGTTTATCATCCACCAGCAAATTCTTCACTCCTGTCATGTGTCTTGAACAACCACTGTCAAAGTACCAGTCTTCTTTAGTGGAGACTCTAAGAGAAGTATGAGCTATCAAGTTGTTAGCAGCAATCTTGGGAACCCATTGTTTTCCACTTGTACGAATGCTTATATTTGGTCTAGGTTGAGGATTAGGTTTAGGATATCCATGCAGTCTAAAGCAAAAAGGTTTTGTGTGACCAAATCTTCCACAGTAATGACATCTCCATCTTTGAAATCCTCCTCTGAAGTGGTTGGGATGTCTTCTCCCTTGAGGATGTCTTCTCCCATGATGTTGAGGCTGTCTTTTGCCATGATGTTGGGGCACAAAATGATTAGGTCCAGAAACATAGCCTTTCCCATGATGTTGAGATATCTGATGAGGCACAAACTGCTTAGGTCTAGAAGCATGAACTTTCCCATGATGTTGAGACATTTGATGGGACAAGTTATGTTTGGGACCAGAAGAACTAGCATCTGAAGAAGGTTTCTTCTCACCATCAAATCCCAGCCCAGCCATATCTCCAGCCATTTTTCCAGTCTGAAGAATATCATCCAAGGTACCAGTCCCCTTGTTCAACATTCTGATAGATTTGACCATTTGATCAAGCTTGGAGTTCAGCAGTCTGACTTCATTCTCCAGTTCAGCCTTTTCAGCCTTTAGTTGAATTTTAATTTTCTTCTGCTTCTCCCCTTCTTGACAAACTTCTTCACTTCTAATGCACAACTCTCTATATGATGCAGCTAGCTCCTCACAGGTAATCTCTCCATCACTTGAATCATCATCTGACTCACATATTCCAGTCATTGCTCTGACATGCTTGGCAGATTCATCTTCACTTTCAGTGTCCTCATCAGACCAAGTGACAGACAAACCCTTTTTCTATTTAAGGTATGTAGGGTATTCAGCTCTGATGTGACCATAACCTTCACAGCCATGGCATTGGATTCCTTTGTCATTATTAGGCTTCTCCTCTACTTTGGTTTTCTTCATCTGATCACCTGACCTGTTGATGTCAGATGTGATGTTCTTGACATAAGGTTTATAGCTCCTGTCTATTCTTTTCAACACCTTATTAAACTGCCTTCCCAGCATCACGATTGCATTGGATAGCTCCTCATGGGTTTCAATGTCACACTCTTTCTTTTCATCTTTAGTACTAGACACCAATGCTATGCTTTTGGCCTTCTTTTCTGATCTGTCATTCAACCCTAATTCAAATGTCTGAAGGGAACCAATCAATTCATCTACCCTCATCTGGCTGATGTCTTAAGCTTCCTCTATAGCAGTCACCTTCATTTCAAATCTCTTAGGGAGAGATCTAAGAATTTTTCTCACCAGCTTCTCATCAGACATCCTCTCTCCTAGGGCACTAGAAGCATTTGACAGTTCAAGTATATTCATGAGAAAGTCATGAATGGTCTCTTCATCTTTCATCCTCAAACTTTCAAACTTTGTTTTTAGCAGCTGAAGTCTTGACATCTTAACCTTGGAAGTTCCTTCATAAGTTGTTTTCAGGATATCCCAAGCCTCCTTAGCCACTTCACATGTGTTGACCAGCCTGAAAATGTTCTTGTCAATACCATTAAACAAGGCATTCAAAGCCTTAGAATTTCCAAGAGCAAGTTCATCTTCTTCCTTGGTCCAATCTTCTTCAGGTTTCAACTTTAACTGACCATCTTCTCTCACAATGACAGGATGTTTCCATTCTTTCAAAACAACCTTCCAAGCCCTGCTGTCTAAAGACTTCAAAAAAGTAACCATGCGAGGTTTCCAATAGTCATAATTTGATACATCTAGAATAGGGGGTCTATTCACAAATCCACCACTCTCCTTGTCCATTGCACCAGAAAGTAACAGCCCTAGATCTCACCCAGATACAGAGCAGAATGCCTGCTCTGATACCAATTGAAATTCTGGTATCAGATATGTGATGTCGAGTGAGATGTCACAACATCAATATCTGCTATATGAACAAGACAGTAAAAGTAACAACACTTAAAAGCAATAAATAAACACAGAGAATTGTTCACCCAGTTCGGTCTAACAACCTACGTCTGGGGGCTACCATGCCACGGAGGAAATTCACTATTAGTAGTATCAATTCATAGACTCTACAATCAACACACAAGTTGACAATCTACTCACTTAATCACTACCCAATGACACTTCTATCTAAGACACTCTCAGATATGAGACACCTCCCACACCCCCTCAATCACAACAGTGATGACAATAGAAAATTACAAATATTAGAAGATCACACTTCAATGACAATACTTGATCTTGTTTAAAAGCTTCAATCAAGAACAAACACTCATGCTTAAAAGCATATAGTGGACAACATACAACTTAAACAATCAGTCCAATTCAAGCATCTGAAAGATGAATAAATGGCTCACAAATAACAGACGAAACAAGAGAGTGCTTTTATCTGTCCTGTACAAAGCCCAGGATTTGGCTGAACAACCTGGAGAATTTATTCTACACAACTTGAGAGGAGACTAGCTCCTGCTAGGGAAAACTCTTTGTGCCAAGCCTAAGAGGAGTCTGGAAAAGATTGACTCAACAAGAGAGTGTTTTTACCTGTCTTGTACAAAGCCCAAGATTGAGGCTAAAAAGATTGACTCAACAAGAGAGTCTGAAAAGTGATGGACTCAACAAGAGAGTCTGAAAAGGTTAGCTCCACTGGGGAGAATCATTGTACAAAGCCCAAGAGGAGGCTGACTGTGTTCAGGAAAGATCATTATACAAAGCCTAAGAGGAGGCTATCTTTCTGTTGGGGAATATTGAGATCCCGAGTCAGGTCCAAATGGGGGAATCAAATCTTGTTGAGGATTACAGAATAGTTGAGGTATCAGATGCCTTGAGGTTTTGATTTGGGATAGTGTTATCTAATGATAACTTGACCCTGGTTGGGGACTTCTTAGGAGAGAGACTGGGTTTTAACTCTGCCGGAGATTGATCCAGAGTGACCGAGGTTTCTCCTATGTTTGTAAGGAACTTGAGAATGTCTTTGAGACTCAAGAGGGGATTTAGACTGTCCAAGTCTATTGGTGTGGAAGAGTTTTATCTTTTGTATGATGCCCAAGAGGAGGCACGAGTATTAAGGGATGAAAATCAACCCTAAATCCGAGATTTGACACTGGAAAGACTGCTCTAGCAACGGATGACTAAGTTCTGTCTTATACCTTTAAGAGGCCGTCAGGGTCCTTGTATTAAGCCCAAGAGAAGGCATGAGAACTTCTAAGAAGCCGGAGGGTCCTTGTACAAAGCCCAAGAGGAGACAAGGATGCTTTTAGGAAGCTCGTGGGTCCCAAACCAAGAGAAGTTCAAGAAATGCTATTCACCAAGAATATAACATTTAGTGAAAGTTCTGTGATTTGAAGAAACTCAAGAGATGCTATTCACCGAGAATAGATCAACTCCGGGGAGTAGAATTTATTTGACAATTTCTAGGGGTGACAGTCTGAGAAAAGGTTCACGAAGAATACTGCCTTTCTCTTTGTTACGTATTGTTTAAGCCCAAGAGAAGACAAGACTGTATCTGAAAATCCTATGGGGATCTAGTTTTGACTGTATTCAAGAGTGACCAACAGGGCTTTACCTAGTTCTAGACCTAGTTTCCGGGGAAAACTCTAAATAACTATACTAGTATATATACAGTGGATATATGACAAGTATTTAAAAAAGGGTATGAAAGAAAACTAAGTATGCGCAGCTTCCCACAATACAGTTATATATATATATATGAAAGCGAGTAAATGAAAGCTGTTTAAAACTTACAGGTGAGCAAGCTTCCATGCTGTATTGTTAGTTGTTCAGAGAAATTAAAGAAAGTTTTGATAATATCATGTATATTGAATCTAAATCAAAAGGGATATTTCTTTGAAAAGATTGTTGAGGCTTATACTCAAGGAGAGGCCCAAGTTTTAACAGTGATCTTACCATTGTTCTGAAGATCGCATCGGGACTTATACAACAACTGAGGCCCAAAGAGGTTTACTTACAAAAGGGGTGGGTCTTACAATTCAAGGATAAGCCCATAGGGTTTTAAGAGAAAAGAAATGGGACTTACAACACAAGGGTAGACCCAAATGATTTTCGTTTTGAAATGGCGATCGCGTCGAGACCTTTTTTTTAATGCAGAGGGACTTATACAATTTCTGAGGCCCAAAAATAGTTTTGGTTAAAAGGGGATTGAGTCTTACACTCTATTAGAGGCCCATGAGTGTTTTGAAAAAGATTGATGAGGGTGAAATCAATCAAAACTCTAATTTTGTTAAAAATGGAATTAATTTTGATTAAAATTAATAAAAATTATTGAAAACATGTGAGAAATGAGTGGTGATTTTGGATCAATGTCTCAAAAATTATGTTTTTATCCACAAAATGATTTAAAACCATTTAAGTTTGGAAAATCAAGAGAAAGAAAATTTTCAAAATGTTGAAAAACAAATAAAAATGAATTCTTTTCAAAAATATCAAATATGTGAAATAAATAATATTTTTGGGGAATTTTTGTAGAATAAAATATTTTAACATTTTTGTGAATTATTAAAAAATGAATCAACTCAAAAACATTAAAATTCAGAGAGAAATTAATTTTTGAATTAATTAAATAAAATCACAAAAATTCAAAAATTCAAATATTTGAAAAAGGGCACCAAGAACATCTTGTTCTTGCCCGCGTTCCCTGTTTTGCCCAGATTTGCGTTTTCTCATCAATCTCACTGAATACTTGATGGAATCATACAATCCATATATCAATCTGCTCGTTTTCAACTCACGATTATGTCTATGATCTTTAATTTCATTTATTTTAAGTATGGAATGAGAAATCAAAACAAAACCTCAAGAACCCCTAACTTGTGCATGAAGGTTGAAGGTCGTGGCAGCAAGAGCAATTTGATTTTTGAGTTAGAGGTGTTACAGATGAGTTGTGATGATCTGAACAGCTTCCCTACACCATATGGAGTGTGTTTGAAAGCTTGGATTGATTTGAAATGAACTGGAACATATTATGGCACCTCAACTGCAACTTTGTTGAAAACTTGAGAAAATGGATGATGATTTCATGAATTTGGTGTTCCAGTTGTTGGTTTAGTGTTTGATCAGCTCACATATGATGTTTATGAGGTGTGTGTGTGTGTGTGTGTGTGTGATTAGTTTGGTTGGAAACATATTCTAATTCAAAACCCGATAGTAGCTTGCATTAGAAGGCATTTTTGGAGGCGAGAGTGTGATTTTGAGAAAGACAAGTGTTATAGGCCTTTGGTGTACTCAAACTGATCAGAAATGAGGTCTATTTATAGTGTGTCAAGTTTGTTTTGGCATCAATAGGGAATGGAAACTACACTAGGCCTTTGGCCAATGTGGATCAAATGGAATCTCAAGTCTTCTCTAGCTATTGACTTGAGATTAGAGCACAGGCCTATGGTTCTTTGATTCAGAGCTTATCCTTGACTCATTCAGTTGGAATAGGCTCAGTTCATGCCACCTTGGTGCATCCATTGAATGGTTGGAAACAAAATTGGAGTCTCGGCCTCTTTTAGGCTTTTTAGGTTTGGCATGCTACTTGTAGATTTTGGGACTTTGGAGGCTGATAGATCAATGCTTGTCCCTTGTTTGTTCCCCCTTGAGGTGTACAGATGGATAACCATGCTTGTTGTTGCACAATTTGATCAAATCGAGCCCTTATGCACAAATCTGCCTTGCAAAATAGTTTGTATCAAGGCATATTGCAGCTGTCATAACTCCTAGCTTAGGTGGAGTTTCATGGAGTTCTTGGTCATTTTGGAAAGCTGATATATCCTATTTCAAAATGATGTCCAACTTTGGTTTTGAACCAACTTTAATTACAATGAAAAATGCCTCTACATTTGGGAAAAAATAAGGCAGATTCTGACTTAGTGAAAATTTCACTAAGTGTTGCAAAAATGTCATTTTCACATTTTTTGTGATTTTGATCACTCCATAACTTAAAATCCATGGGGAATTGGAATGAGATGTAGTTGACACTTTTAAAGTATGCCATGAGAGCTACAAATCCAGCTTTGGACCATCCAAAGTGGTTGCTTGGATATCAAGTTATGATCCTTGGAAGTTGGTACCCTAGCCACTTTGTTCCATAACTTAGAAAAATTCTAGGTTTTTTATGGTTACCCCTTTTAGAAGTTAACTCACTTTCTTTGATTTTTCTTGATGAATGATGATTCCAATCACATATTAACATTGGTTTAGGGTTAAAGAACGATAATTGTGAAAAATCTCAAAAAGTCAAACTTGATTTTGTGCACAGTTGACTTTTTATCGGATGAAATCCAAACTGTACGATCCTTTGTGCAATCAAGTCCTTGACCTAATTCAAACCTAATGGATGTGTTCCATAGGTGTTATAGGGTGTATTGAATCATGTCCCAAAGTTTGGGAGCATGTCTTGGTCAAAAGTCAAAGGTACATTTGACTTTTTCCTCGAAACCCTAATTGTGGTCCTGATGAAATTGAAACTTGTGGATCAAGCTTCTTGGATCAATCCATTGTTGCAAATGGATCAATGTGGTTTATTAGATACCCTCAAATCATCTCTTGAGGTCTTGGCTCATGTATTGCCCCAAAAGTCATCTTAGGGGTGAATTGGGTCAAGAAACCCTAATTCCTGATTTTTAGTGTATGCATCCCCTGAGGTTAAATTGACTTGATGATTGGGTCCATGAGGTCCCTTGGAGTATCTTGGGTTATATTTTGAAGTAATGGTTCATTCCCAGAGGAAAATTTCCATCTGGAGGCCTCAGTCGACCAAAACCCTAATTTGGTGACACTGGCGATCTTGAGGCTTAATCCACTTGGAATGTTGCAACCTTGTGCTTGATTCTTGATTTGGGAGTCCTCTTGATCCCTTATGGGTGTTTGAGAGGTTAGACAAGTATTAGATCATGTCATTTCTTGATTGATCCTTTATCTAAGTGCTCTGAGAGGGCTTGAAACCCTAATTCTTTGATTATAGTGAATGCTCAACAATCCTTGAGGAGATTGATGAGGCATGATGGTACATCCATATTGTGGTGATGATTTGCACAATGATGGGAAATCTTAGTGGTCAAAATTTGGGGTATGACAGATGCCCCTATTTAATTTTCTTGGAACCGAAGGTGTGAATGGCGAAGGTATTCAGGCATTCGGGGTGCAAGAGGATTAAATATCGGAATACCCGAAATTTTGATGGTGGTTATGAATGGCAGCTTACTCATCCATCTTCTTTCGCTAAGCAATGATGCTTAGAAAAGGTAAAAACTTCCACTCGATCCTGGTCTTCAGCCATGGAACTGACCTCAGTTTCTGATACAAACTACCCCTCGATCCTGGTTTTCTACCAAGGAACTGGTCTAAGTTTTCTGATATAAACTTCCCCTCGATCCTGGTTTCTTACCAAGGAACTGGTCTAAGTTTCTGATATAAACTTCCCCTCGATCTTGGTTTCCTACCAAGGAACTGGTCTAAGTTTCCGATATAAACTTCCCCTCGATCCTGGTTTCCTACCAAGGAACTAGTCTAAGTTTCTGATATAAACTTTCCCTCAATCCTGGTTTCTGTAACACCTCAAAATTTGCCCTCTTGTTTTAGCTTTAACTGGCTTATGTTTCATTTCATTTTGCATCGTCATTTCTGCATTTACATGTTTCTTTTGGGCATGGCATCAAGGTATTTTCCAGCAGCTCATGGTGTTATCATTTCCAGTACTATTTTCAGCAGTATTCATAGCCAAGCAGATAATTTTCAAGGTCTTTTGGAGCTTTTATTTTGCTCATTAAACGTTTTGATGATCAGCGGCTTCAACAATCATTTTGTGATCCGGCGATCCAGCATCAGACATTATTAATTCAACAAGGTATTCTGGGCTGTCAGCAAGAATTTGTGTTTAATTCCAGGTTTTATTCAATAGCAACATCAAGTCTTGAGGTTCAGAGGCTTAACGGGTTTAAAACAACTGCCAGAGATCACTTTTCCAAGTTTCCCTCCAAAAGGCGCCAAAATTCAAAATTTGAACTAAGTAACCGATTACTCACCATGCGTTAACCGGTTACTCCTTTGTTTTTCTGCGTACCATTAGCAGATTTGAACTAGGTAACAGGTTACTCACCGTTTGTTAACCGGTTACTCTTAGCACATTTTGAAAAAATTAAGTTTGCATCATTAGTGATCATGTACTTGGCTTGTGCATGTGTGGGAATGATCTAGAATTGATTCAATTTCATCATTTTCCATCCAAAATTCAAATCCCTTCCAAGAATTTCCACTATAATTCCTCTTTTCCTTTCCTAATTCATTTTTCACCCCAATTTCCACCCACTAAACCTCAATCCAAACCCAAACTTAACTCCTAACCTAGGGGTTATTTAAATCAATTTATCCCAAACCACAAGGGACCTAGATCATTTTTCACTCTCATTTTTTCAGAATTTGCTCTCAATTATCTCTCACTTTTTCATTCTCCATCTTCATCTTCAACCTCTCACCAAAGCTCCAAATTCATAGATTCACAAATTCTTCATTGGAATTTGTGAATTCTTGAGCTAAACCTCCATCACATCTTCATTCTTGGTTCAATTCTGCAGTAGCAACTGGTTTGGATTTTGGATTAAGCTGTTAGAATAACTTTTGGAACAACTTTTGCTTATTTGGAGTGTTCTTGCTTGGATCTTCAATTTTTCTTGATAAAGCTTCATAGATGTCTGGTTTTCTTATTTGGATCCATCAATTTTCGTTTACAACACTTACCAAAGCAAATCTCAGCTTTGTAGGTTGGTTTTCTATAGATCCATACTTGATTTGGCTTAATTGCAAC
Organism: Lathyrus tuberosus; assembly: GCA_022829125.1. Classification (NCBI taxonomy): domain Eukaryota; kingdom Viridiplantae; phylum Streptophyta; class Magnoliopsida; order Fabales; family Fabaceae; genus Lathyrus; species Lathyrus tuberosus. The sequence continues at coordinate 21,519,114 of JALAZF010000030.1, forward strand.
TTATACAATGTAGATCCATGACTTTTGATGTGTTTTGATTCATTTGCTTCAATTTGATTGTGGATGTTGTTGTTTGTTGGATTCAAATGATGTTTGATGGCTGTGATTCAATGTAATTTTGTGCTTATTTGATTGCATGTTCATTTGAATGTTTGGAGAAGTGACTTGCTGCTGAAAAGTGCTTTTGAAACAGTTTTTTTTTGCCACAGTCCCAGAGTAACCGGTTACTCACCGTTTGTTAACCGGTTAACATGTTGTATTTTTGCGTAAATTGTCTTATTTTTAACTAAGTAACCGGTTACTCACCGTTTGTTAACCGGTTACTCTAGGACATCATGTGTATTTTTGTGCATTTTCTTGTTTGTTTGAGATCCTTTGCATGCCTAAACTTCATGGATTAATATGTTGATGATTTGTGGATTATTCTAGAGCTGGTTCACCTCACATTATTGCATGAACACAATTCTTTGACACACGATTTTTGGTTTCTCATTGTTGGATGTTCATGTTTCCATTGATGTTTTCTTTATGTGATGAACACCTTGCACATACTCCTTGAAGCAATTTAATTGTGATTTATTGTTGGTGTCGCTGGAGTTGTTGTTTGGAACGTGATTGCTTGCATTTAACTTCATGAGATGCATGTTTGATTTGACTTGTTCATGTACCAAATGATGTGCATTTTGCCATGATGTTCTCAAGTTTATTCCATATGATGTGTGATGTGTTTGTGATCATGATTAATTGAGGAATGCATGATGTTGGATACACATTTGCTATGCCATGGTTGAACCATCTTCAAATGTATTGCATGCTGCCCTGTTTCTACTGCTGTTTTTGTGCTTATGTGCTGTCTATTGCATTCACTTGCTGCCTGCTACCTTTTACACCTATTTTGTGCTGAATATATAAGCTGTTGAAAGCTGTTTGGCTTGTTTGCTATTTTTTTACTGTTGTGTAGATGTGGGAGTGCTGGTATAGCTGCTGCTTTTTTTGGTTTATTCATCTCTTTTTTCATCTCTCATCTATCTTACTTGTTTTTTCCTTTTGTGAATAGCATGATATAATGCTTGATTGTGTAGAACTCTTTCACATCCCTTTGGGATCCTAGCTCATCCTTAATTTTTGATTAAGGTGAGGTAGGATAAGCATTAGGTAGTGCTATCCCTCTCTCTTCTTTAGACTTAGGTTGTTCTTAAACCTTGACCTTAGGGCCATCTTTTGCATGACAACATTAGGAACATTTAGTTTCCCCTTAGTGTTTTCTTTTCTTTGAGTCTTCTCTTCTCATCTCATAACCTTTATAAAACACTTAATAAAGGTTAACAGGTATTGCGCATGAGCCTTATATATGGGAAGTGAAGTATGGGGGATCTCCCTTCATTCTTCTAGGGTACTTAGTGTACGTCCTGTTGAGGACAATACACGACATATTCGTTCCTATGTTGTAGACTTGGGTGCAATGCAAGTTGCAAACAAACTTCAATCCACTTCATGTCTAAAAAACACAAAACAAATTCAAACCTTTTTTATCCTTCGGGATTGTTAAGTTTCAAACCTTTTTCAGAAAAGGGCACGTTATTTTCCATTTTGTCGCAAACAGGCATCGACCCTAACTGCCGGACGCGAACTTAACGTCGCTCATAAAAAACACTAAGACCTCGTTAGGTCGAACTAAGACTGCTATTATTTCCTCCTTCTGGTTAGATTGAGGATACGTAGGCATTAGACGGCGATGTCTTGGCGAGCAACCTTCCCCCTTAGTTCGTGTCCGAACTACGTTGATTCTGACTTTCCCATTGCACGAGGGAATATGTAGGCATAGGACGTTGATGTCCTATCGAGTCACTTCTTTTTCTTTTCTTCTTCTTTTCTTCGTTCTTTTCTGTTCCAGTTCTTTTTTCCTTTCCAGTAGCAGTGGAGCTCCAGACGACAACACCCTTTGATCGAGACAACCAGCGTGGATCCCATCGAGTACGATGGACGCGTGGGGTGCTAACACCTTCCCCTTGCATAACTGACTCTCTTACCCGTTTCTCTTGGTCGCGAGACCATGCTTTTCCTTCCCTCAGGTTTACGCGGTGTTTCTTTTCCCTCTCTTGGGATAAATACACATTGCTGGCGACTCTGTTTCCGCGCCACTTTCGCGTTTGTACTTGGATGAAAATCTCGGGAGCGACAGCTGGCGACTCTGCTGGGGAGAGGTTGACCTCTTGCTGGTCCATCCCCTACGCGAGTCAATCCTAGCGCTTGGTTGTTTATTTTCATTGAGTGTTTATTGTGGTGCTTTATTTTACTGTATTACTATGTTACTGTTTTACTATTTTACTGTATTTACCACATTTATGGCATTGCATTTCATTATTATGCTGGACTATGCTGTGCTGTACTGGATTTTCTGTTTGGCAGGTTGGGATTTCTGAGAGATAAGCCCACTACCCAAGCTTGAGCATACACATAGGTATTAGCGTGGGCAGGCGTGACGCTCCCGTGGTGTTGGCCACGTGCGGGTGTTCACGAGACCTACAGCCAGACGAGGTTCTATCTGGAGATATCTGCTACTGTATATTGATACAGGTCAGTAGTTATTCTCTTGAGGAACTGTCGACTCTGGTGACCATTCCAGGGGACTCAGTTACGGCACTCCTCCCGAGACGTGATAATGGTAGACCAGAAATGGCAAACCCATTACACTTCTCGATCCGAGGACCCAATGCTGGGAACTTGCTATAGGATATCCTTTTTTAGGGGAATCAGATGAGGCCTCCTCGTTTGATGATGATGCCAAACCAAAAATGGTGAACGTATCATCATTTCTCGACCTGAGAGCCCGGGATATTGAGGATCCCCGCCTTTCTAGAACCCACATGTGAGAGGGGTTGGGTGTTTGTAGGTTTGCAGGTAACCTTGACCTTCAGCATACCCGATACTTTGGGATTTCTTATCAGTATGAACTTATCAGTGTGGTTACTCTGGTGTTCTAGGTATTTGGGCAGAATCTTGAGATTATTCAGTCAGTTCAGTGCAGTAGTTGTCCAGCTTGTGTGGATACCTTGATCCCATGCTTTGCATTGCATTTAATTTTTCTGACGTTCATATTTTTGCATTTCCAGGTAGTATTTGATCTTTTGATTCTAGTCAACAGGTAGTCATCGGGATGGACACATAGAAGAGTAAGAAGAATATCATTGTTTACAAGTTCCCGAAGCTCACTCTTGGTCAGATTGGGAGTTTATAGAATATGGCTAGTCCTGAAGTGTTGGGAGTTTTCAAAAAGAAATATGGTTGGATCTTATCTTTCGCTCGTAACATCAGTGAGTGTGAATATAATGGCTTGCACACTTTGATGCAGTTCTATGATCCTTCCCTGAGATGCTTCGTGTTGCCAGAATATGTATTGGTCCCTACTCTGGAGGAGTACTTAAACATCCTGGGGATTTCCATTAAAGAAGGTGCTCCATTCTGTGCTTCCAAGGAAGACCTTGACTTCAAAGCTGTGGCTGAGGCTCTTTATTTGAGCAAATCAACTTTGGAGGCTGACATCACCAACAAGGGAAAGTCCCATGGCTATCACTTGGCGTACTTGGTAAAGAAGGCTCAAGAAGCGGCTAAGGGGAAGAGGTGGAAAGCTTTCAATGCAATACTGGCTCTCTGTGTATTTGGTATTGTCCTTTTTCCTAATGAGTATGATTTTGTTGATATGGATGCTATCCGGATCTTTACAACTCAGAATCCAGTGCCGACCTTGTTAGGAGATCTTCACTATGCCTTGTACAACAGGAATGAGAATAGGCGAGGCGGGTTAGTTCACTGTTGTGCATCTCTTTTCTATATGTGGTTTGCAAACCGTCTACCCCAGTCAGGTGCTTTTATGGATACTAGGACTTCTCTGGATTGGAGTAAATGTCTGATGGGTCTAGCTGCTAAGGATATTGTTTGGGTGGATCAAGGATTGCTTGGCAAAGACATTTTGCACACCTGTGGTGAGTACCCTAACGTACCATTGTGTAGCACGAATTTTTGGACGTGGTTGCGAAGCACTATCGCTTTTGGGGTACTACAGTTCAATTCATTTTTTATCCTATTGAAGCTGATGAAGGAAGGGAAATAGATGTCTCCAATTAACGCTGCTTGCATACTGAGTTTAAACAGATGACTGTTGGTTTACAGATGCTATTGAGATTGTGGGTCTCTCTTAAGTTATTTTTTTAAAATAGTGCCTGGACGATTGGAGGGAGTTTAAGACTGATGCTTTTCAATTGATATGTGAAGGTATGGGATTTGGGACTTTGGATTAGTGTGCTCGCTAAGATTTTTATTTCAATCTTATGCCTACGTATTCCCATTTACCGAAACAGGGAAATCAGAGCGATCGTAGTTCCTCCTATTCTATGGGAAGAAATGGTGTTTTGGTGCCTTGTTCAAAGCCCAAGACATGAAGCTGAAAAGGTGGTTTATATCTTGTTCAAAGCCCAAGATGTGAAGCTGAAGGGTCTATTTGTATCTTGTTCGAAGACCAAGATGTGAAGCTAAAAAGGTGTTGGCTTTAGAGAGAATTTGTCATCTCTAAAGGGGGCCTGTTTGTCACGACTGTTGGGTGACTGACTATAAAGGAGGATTACTTTAACCGGGATATGTGAATCCTAGCAATGCCATAATTTCCTTTATAGGGGGTTTTAACCTGAAGGAGAAGACTTTAACTCAGTGTAGAGCAATGCTATCTTTCCTTAAGAATTTTTCAAGCTAAAAGAGGGACAGTGGCGTGGATTTAAATAAACTAGAGGCTTGCCGCTTACAGCGATTAGATGAAAGGAGTTGTTGATGTTTGTATCTTGTGAACGAGGCACAGTTTTGATGCTAAAAGGTTGATTGACTCAACCGGGGTTTTTTCTTATACAAAGCCTAAGAGGAGGCTATTGGCCCAACAAGAGGGTGTTTTTATGTGTCTCGTACAAAGCCCGAGAGAGAGGCTAAAAGGGTTTGACTGAACAAGAGAGTGTTTTTGTATCTCGTACGAAGCCCGAGATGGAGGCTAAAAGGATGGCTGTTTCAGTTGAGTGACAGGTCCAGTAGGTTGCTTAAAAGAGAAAATCAGTTCTTATAAAGAGGCTGATTAAAGGTAAGGCTATGCTTTGGGATGGATCAGAGGATCAGGGTTATTTCCTGTTCTTTAAGGAAATAGGGAATCCAGAGGATATTGGAGACTGTCCGAGTCTACTGGTTTTTCTTCCCTACTTGAGAATGCCTTCGAGACTCAAGGAGATTAGACAGTCCAAGTCTAGAGTTTTATCTTTTGTACTATGCTTAAAGAAACAGTAGTGGTACGTTCACGGTAGAAAGATCTAGGCTCTTTGAAAGACTGTTATATTAAGATGACTAATTTCTGTTCCTATACCTCTAGGAGGTCGTCGGGACAATTTGTACGAAGCCCAAGAGGAGGCTGGAAACTTTTAAGAAGCCGAGGGACAATTTGTACGAAGCCCAAGAGGAGGCTCTCTTCCCGAAGGAAGAATCCTCATACGAAGCCTAAGAGGAGGCTGTGAATACTTCTAAGAAGCCGTAGGGTCCTTGTACAACGCCCAAGAGGAGGCGGGGATGCTTTTAGGAAGCCTGTGGGTCCCCAAAACCCCGAGAAATTAAAGACAGGCTATTCACAGAGAATAGATCAAGCCAGGAAAGTTCGAGAATTTGGAAGAAACTCAAGAGATGCCATTCACGGAGAAAAGATCATCTCTGGGGAGTAGAGTTTCTTTGACAATTTCTAAGGGTGACAGACTGTGAAAGGGTTCACCGAGAATGCTGCCTTTCACGTCTCCATATTGTTTAACCCCAAGAGGAGGGAAGACTGTGTCTAGTAATCCTATGGGGATCTAGTTTTGTTTGTTTTTAAGAGTGATCAACTGGGCTTAGTGCTAGACGTAGTTTCCGGGGAAACTCTAAATAGCTATACTAGTATTACACAGTTGATATGAGTTTATGAAAGAAGACTTACAGTGAAATAGCCCCACAATATAGTTATATGTATATGAAAGCGGATAAAGAAAGCATATAAACACTTACTCGGTTGTAGAGCTTCCATGCTGTTTGGTTAGTTTTTTCAACAAAGAAAGATTGAAAACAACAGTATATTCAAAATTAAAAAAGAAAGTATTTTGAAAAGATGTTGGGGTTTACGGCTCAAGGAGCGGCCCAAGGTTTATCTGTGATCGCACTGTTGAATTTGTACAGAGGAACTTATACAAGTGACTGAGGCCCAAGAAATTTTCTGTACAAGGGGATGGGTCTTACACTCTCTCAAGAGACCCAAGTGTTTAAAGAAAAAGAATGAGGCTTACAACACGAGGGTAGGCCCAGATGATTGGTTTTTTATTGGCGATCGCACCAAGGTTTTCTTTTAACGCAGGGGGACTCATACAATGTCTGAGGCCTAAAAATTATTTTGGTTAAAAGGGGATTGGGTCTTACACTTTAATAGAGGCCTAAAAGATTTATTTTTGTACAAGTGGTGGGGCTTACAGCTCAAGGAGAGGCCTAGGGTCATTTGTTTGAAAATGGCAATCGCGCCGAGATTTTTGAAAACGCGGTGGGTCTTATACAATGCATTGAGGCCCAAAATGGTTTGGTTTTCAAAGGGGGTTGGGTCTTACACTCTAATAGAGGCCCAGAAGATTTTGAATGGGTCTTATAGCTCGAGGAGAGGCCCAAGGTTTTTTTCAACAGACGATGATCGCGTCGAACTTTTTGAAATACAACGGGACTTATACAATAAGTGAGGCCCAAAAATAGGTTTGTATTTACAAAGGATTGGGTCTTACACTCTAATAGAGGCCCAAAAGTGTTTGAAATTGTTTGATGAGGGTTAAAATCAAAGAAACCCTAATTTGTTATTCTTTAAATGTAAATATTTAAAGAAAATCAAATAAAATACCAAATAAGTTTGAATAAACCATTTGTGATTTTTGTTTAAGGTTTGAGAAATGAGGGATTAATCACAAGGTTAATTAAAACTCACTTGGTTTTGATTTTCAAAGTAAATATTCACTTTTAAAATGTTTAAAAACATTAAAAAGGAATTTATTCACAAAAATAATTATTATATTAAATAAATAATATATACTTAATTTTTTTGTGGAATACAATATTTCAACATTTTTGTGATTTTTTACAAAAAGAACCAATAAAAAATAATTAAAATTTAAAGAGTTATTAATTTTCCAATTAATTAATAAAACATAAAATATTGGAAAAAATAGCAAAAATGTGAGAAAACACAAAATGGCATGGGTGGGGTTTGAACCCACGACCTCAAGGTTATAGGGCGCGCACCTTACCACTGGGGTGGTGATACATCCATTGCTTGAAGTGAATCCACAAATATACAAGGCATGCCTTGTTTTCTAGGCCTGGTCAAGGCAAGGCAAGGCAAGTTTTGCCAAGAAACGGGAAGGTCCATAACTTTCTCATTTCTTAATGGATGGGGACAAAATTTATATGCATCTGGCCTAAAATTTCACAAGAAATCCAATGGTGGTGGTATTTTTTTCAGATCATACCCCCTCCTCAAAACCCGATAGTGGTTTTGAAAAAGGCCTATAATTGCATATTCTATGCTACACTTTGATACATGCATGAATTACATGATGAATTGGTCCAAAAACAACATATATAACATATATGGGGTGTGTATGATCAGTGGACTTTAAAGTAATGCATATTTTGAAAAGTTCAAGTCATGATGCTTACCTCTTTTTGAGCTTTTGGAGTTTTCTGTGCAATCTGCCAAACTTCTTGTTCCATAAATGGTTTGATGCTTTGGACACTCTCAAATGATCCCTTAGGAGCTTTGAGGATGGTTGGAATCAGCTGGAACCTGCATTAACACAAACTGGCCCTTTCTTGCAAAAGGGGTTAAAATGACCAAAATAACAACTCCCTCATATGGTGTTCCAGATGGGGGGAACCATTTGGGACAGTTCAAGGATGTTATTTGGAGTGTGTTTGAGATTTTATCTGGTTTGGAAAGTGACTGAATCAAGACATGGCTTGAAAAATGCACAAAAGGCCTATTTTGAGGTTTTGAGAGGTGACTTTGTGATTTTGGTGTTACAGGTCACTTTTGATAGTTTGGATCACCTACATATGATGTTTATGAGGTGTTAGGATCATGAGTTGTGATGGAAATGCTCTTTAACTCAAAAACTCAGAGTTACCTTGCTAAAGAAGGCATTTTGGCCTAAAGAGAGGGATTTTGAGGAAAAGATCTGTTTGATGGCTTTGGTGTACTCAAACTGAGCACAAATGAGATCTATTTATAGTAGATAAAGTTTGTTTTGGGATCAATAGTGAATGGCAACTGCAGCAGAGGTTTGGCCAATGGTTGCACTTTGGAATCCAAGTCTCCTCTAGCCATTGACTAGAGGTTAGGGCACAGGGCTGTGGTTCCCTTGATCTTAGATAAGTCTTGACTGAATTCAGTTGCCAATGGCTCAGTCCATGCCACCTTGGTGTATGCATTGAATGCTCTAATCCAAAATTGGAGTCTTGTCCCTCTTTTAGGAAATTCTAGGTTTGGCATGCTACTTCTTGTTCCAAGGACTTTGGAGGCGTGGCTCAGTGCTTGTCCCCTTTAGATTTGATCCTCAGATGTGTCCAAAGTGATGACAAGGCTTGGAATTATTTGATTTTTCCAAATCCAGTAAAAATGCAAAATTCTGCCTAGCCTTGGCAATTTTCAGCAAGGCATATTGCCATTATCATATCTCTTGGCCCAAGTGGAATTTGGTGATGTTCTTGGCCATTTTGGAAAGCCCTCATATGATACAACAACTGTTTGATCATATTTGGTTATGATACCTTTTGGATCCAAGTGAAAAATCCCCCTACATTTGGAAAAAAGTGAAGGCAGATTCTGACTTACTGAAAATTTCACTAAGTGTTAGACAAGTTGAAGATCATGTCATTTCTTGATTGATCCTTTGTCTAAAAGCTCTGAGAGGGCTTGAAACCCTAATTTTGATAGTAGTAAATGCTCACCCATCTTTGGGGAGACTGATGAGGTATGATGGTTCCTCCATATTGTGATGATGATTTTCACAATGATGGGAAATCTTAGTGGTCAAAATTTGGTGTATGACAGATGCCCCTATTTAACCTTCTTGGACCCGAAGGTTTGAATGGCGAAGGTATTCGGGCATTCGGGGTGCAAGAGGATAAAATATCGGAATACCCAAAATTTTGATGATGGTTAAGAATGGCAGTTCGCACATCCTTCCTCTTTTGCTAAGCAACGATGCTTAGAAAAGGTAAAATTTCCCCTCGATCCTGGTTTCCTACCAAGGAACTGGTCTTAGTTTCTGAAATAAACTTCCCCTCGATCCTGGTTTCCTACCAAGGAACTGGTCTTAGTTTATGATGTAAACTTCCCCTCGATCCTGGTTTCCTACCAAGGAACTGGTCTTAGTTTCTGATGTAAACTTCCCCTCGATCCTGGTTTCCTACCAAGGAACTGGTCTTAGTTTCTTTTGAACTAAACCTCCCCTCGATCCTGGTCTTCAGCCATTGAACTGGTCTCAGTTTCTTTTGTCAATAAACTTTCTTGACAAGGGACGCTATTCGTAGCGATTTTCCTCAAACTTCTCGCCGAATTTTCCTGGAGAGATGCCATTTGATAGAAAAAGTTTTAATGTCAGAGTTGCTGGGGAACCCAGTCGTCTGAGTTGTAGAGGTGTATAAACTTCTCTGTTTGGAGACGCCATTCTCTACTGGGGAAAACGAGTCTCTTGAGAGACTGATTTCACGCTTAGGGATATTGTATCATACTTTTCTCGGGATCTTCCCGGAGAAACGCCATATGATGTGATCCAATTTTAAGGTGCTGATGACCTTTTTATCAGCGGTTTTTTTTTTGGGAGAACAACTGCTGTATTGCCAAATCTCTGCTTAAGAGGCTTCCTCTAGGGATTTTCCTTAATCCGGGAAAGCGAAAATATCATCTTCAATGGCGAAGAGTGACATCGGTTGAAGGTTCTCTGGTCTTTCAGAGGTTCAAGTTATCAAAGTGGTCAAGGGCCAATTTTGATCCAGAACTAAACTGGAGGAGAGAGATTGTTCAGACGCAACCTTTCCTAACGAGGAAATAACTAACAACTTGATTGAGAGGACTGTTATCACTAGGGGACAAGACTGACGGGAGTGATATTGATGCAATATGAATGTGAATGCAAATCAATAATGCATGATGTATGTATGTATATGCTGACAAAACTGACGCGCCATACAGACTAATAGATGAACATGACTAGATACTCGGCCATCGCGGGGCGAAGAAGTACCGCTGGTTCAAGATAGCAATTCCGCCTTGCTTAGGAGAAATGGTCCCTGTTGGGAGCGATGCTGGTCGGGCTTAGGAGATGGGAACTCGGCCGAAGAGGTCAGATGGAACATTCGCATCTGACATAGCTGATCCTTCATTCAGGCATACTGGTTTAGAATGAGTACTTTTATTCTGCACTTTGAGGCTCGAACACCTTTGGAGAAGCGGTCGATGTTCTTTCGATGTTCAACCGTCAAAAGAAATTGCCATCTTTATTTTTAAAAGCAGAACAATTTTAATAAGTAAATTCATTTTTGTTTTGTTTCAAGAATCGTTGATCATGTTAAAAACATCATTCTGTAAAGCTAAAACAAATATGAATTGCAAATAAAAGCACAAGGGCTCAAATTTTATTGATAGGATGGAAATCAGCCAAACGCGTGATTCTATAGAGTATTTACAAAGTTTGAAAATGGTAATTTACAGGGAAAAGGGGCTACGTTGAAACATAACGACCACTATCCTTCTACCAACTTTGAATTCTGGGCATCCTGAGCTTCTGTCGATGACGACTTTAACTGGAGCTTTCCTGACGGATGATGTAACTGCTGCTGAGGGACTTGCCCCTTTGTCGAAAGTAGTTACTTGCCGTTATCCCTAATTTTTGCCTGGATTGCACTTTGAGATTTCCAATCCACCGGGATGATTTTTGATCATGTCTCTAATTTTTGCCTGGACCGCCCTTTCGGGTTTTCAATCCACCGAGACGTTTTTTTTTAGTTTAGGCGAAGTATTTCTTGACTACATCAACATTCGTGGGGTAGGCAAATTCCTCTCCGTCCATGGTTGCAAGTCTCAAGGCACCGCCTGAGAAAGTTTTCTTGACCACATAGGGGCCGTCATAATTCGGAGTCCATTTTCCTAGGGAATTAGTGAGAAATGATTGTATCTTTTTGAGCACAAGGTCTCCTTTCCTGAAGACGCGAGGTCGAACCTTTTTGTCCAACGCCATCTTCATTCTTTGCTGATATAACTGACCGTGGCATAGTGCCGTTATTCGTTTCTCTTTGATCAGGTTGAGTTCGTCGTGTCGACTTTGACACCATTCAGCTTCTGTAAGCTTAGCTTCCATCAATACCCGGATTGATGGGATCTCTACTTCTATGGGAAGCACTGCTTCCATGCCATATACTAGAGAGAAAGGGGCTTCCCCTGTTGAAGTGCGGACAGATGTGCGATAACCGTGAAGAGCAAAGGGTAGCATCTCGTGCCAGTCTTTGTAGGTTACAACCATCTTTTGAACAATCTTCTTGATGTTCTTGTTAGTCGCTTCTACCGCTCCGTTCATCTTTGGTCGGTAGGGAGATGAGTTATGGTGTTCGATCTTGAACTCTACGCACAACTCTTTCATCATCTTATTGTTCAAGTTAGATCCATTATCTGTAATGATATGGCTCGGAACATCATAACGGCAAATGATATTGTTTTTGATAAATCGGACCACCACTTGTCGGGTTAAATTGGCGTACGACGCTGCTTCGACCCACTTAGTGAAGTAATCAATGACTACTAGAATAAACCGATGTCCGTTGTAGCTTTGGGCTCAATCAAGCCAATCATGTCGATTCCCCATATGGAAAAAGGCCATGGGGAAGAAATAACTTTGAGATGCGTTGGCGGTACATGAATTTTGTCGGAGTATTTCTAACACTTGTGACACTTCCTCATGTACTTGTAGTAGTCGGATTCCATTGTCAACCAATAGTACCCTGCTCTTAGAATTTTTCTCTCCATTGCATGTCCGTTGGCATGAGTGCCAAAGGACCCTTCGTGAATTTCTTTTATCAGCATGTCTGCTTCTGGTCTGTCTACGCATTAGAGCAAGACCATGTCAAAATTTCTCTTATAGAGAGTATCACTGCTTAGGAAGAAACTCCCTTCCAGCCTTCTGAGGGTTTTCCTGTCCTTCCTTAGTGCCCTAAGTGGGTACTCTTGTTTCTGAAGGAAGCATTTGATATCGTGATACCAAGGTTTGTCATCTATGACTGCCTCAATCGTGAAGATGTAAGCGGGCCGTTCAAGGCGCATTATGTCGATCTTAGGTATGTCATTCCATTAACCTACACTAATCATGGAAGAGTGAATGGATAATGCATCAACCAGGTGATTCTCCTCACGAGGGATGTGATGAAACTCAACTCTGTTGAAGAAGGGTAGCAACCTTCTCGCGTAGTCCTTGTAAGGAATCAATCCTGATTGGTATGTGTTCCAATCTCCTTTAATTTGATTGATAACCAGGGATGAGTCGCCATATACGTCTAAGTTTTTGATCCTCAAATCAATCGCTTCCTCGAGACCCATAATACAAGCTTCGTATTCGGACTCGTTGTTTGTGCACTTGAATGTCAGTCTGGCGGTGAAAGGAATGTGGGTACCCTGAGGGGTGATAATGATTGCCCTAATTCCATTTCCGTAATGATTGACAGCTGCGTCAAAGATAAGTCCCCATTGGGAACCTGGTTCTGGCCCTTCACTGGGTAGCAGTTCATCGCAATCTTTCATTTTTAAATACATGACATCTTCGTCTAGGAAGTCAAACCCGATTGATTCCTGGTCGTCAATCGGTTGATGAGCCAAATGGTCGGCTAAAATACTCCCCTTAACGACTTTTTGAGCATGGTACTCTATGTCATATTTTGACAGCAGCATCTGCCTACGGGCAATCCTTCCCGTGAGAGCAGGTTTTTCAAAGACATACTTGATTGGATCCATCTCGGAAATCAACCAAGTAGTGTGACGAATCATGTACTGGCGCAGACGTTTGGCTGCCCAAGCCAAAGCGCAACAAGTTTTCTCAAACATAGTGTACCGAGTCTCGCAGTCGGTGAATTTCTTGCTCAAATAGTAGATGGCAGACTCCTTCCTTTTGGTTTCGTCTTGTTGGCCAAATACACATCCTATTGAGTCCTCTAGGACTGTGAGGTAGATAATCAGTGGTCTTCCTTCCACTGGAGGTGATAGAATCGGCGGATTCAACAGGTATTCCTTGATACTGTCGAAGGCAGTTTGGCAGTCTTCTGTCCAAACGCAGTCCTGATTCTTTTTAAGTAATTTGAAAATCGGCGCACATGTCGTGATCATGAGGAATATGAATCTGGAGACGTAGTTCAGACGTCCTAGGAATCCTCTGACTTGTTTTTCAGTTTTCGGAGAAGGCATTTCTCGAATGGCCTTAACCTTGTCAGGATCAACCTCAATTCCTTTCGGGCTGACGATGAACCCTAAAAGTTTTCCCGAACGGACACCGAAGGTGCATTTGTTGGGATTCAAGCGGAGTTTGTACTGTCTCAACCGCTCGAATAGCTTTGACAGATGGGTCACATGCTCCTCTTCTGTCTTAGATTTTTCAATCATATCATCGACATATACCTCGATTTCTTTGTGTATCATGTCATGAAAAAGAGTAGTCATGGCCCTTTGATAGGTTGCCCCGACATTCTTCAAACCGAACGACATTACCTTGTAACAAAAGGTACCCCATGGGGTAATGAATAAAGTTTTCTCCCTGTCTTTCGGTGCCATTTTTATTTGATTATAGCCCAAGAATCCGTCCATGAAGGAGAAAACTTTGAACTTTGCTGTACTATCAACCAGCATGTCGATGTGTGGTAAAGGAAAGTCGTCCTTTGGACTAGTCTTGTTCAGATCTCTGTAATCCACATACATTCTGACTTTTCCATCCTTTTTTAGAACGGGTACGATGTTGGCTAACCATTGAGGATATTCTGATGTGGCGAGGAAACCCGCGTCAATCTATTTCTGTACCTCCTCTTTGATTTTGATGGCCATGTCCGGGTGAGTCCGTCTCAACCTCTGTTTTACTGGCGGACATTTCGAACTCAACGGTAAATGATGTTCCACGATGCTGGTATCCAACCCTAGCATATCCTGATAGAACCAAGCGAATACATCAGGGAATTCTTTGAGAAGCTTTACCAAATCCTCTTTGGCAGTTGGACTGAGCAGTGCCCCAATCCTGATTTCTTTTCTCTTTTCTGAACCTAAGTTTACCGTTTTCAACGGATCTTTATGAAGTTTAATGGACCTTTCCTCCTGTCTGAGTAATCGGGAGATCTCTTCTGGAATTTCGTCGTCATTTTCTTCTTCAGTCTCAAATACCAGGAACTCAAAGTTGGGAGAAGGCATCGGATCGTATGTCTCAATGGGGTTTAAAACAAGCAATTTGCACGACGGTATGATTTGTGTTTAGAAGAGATAGAGGAAATGCAAGAGTGTGTGCAGTGTATTTATTTTACTGCTTGTTTTTATTATTGATTTGTTTTTTAGGATTACCATTTTCTGAAAAAACAACAAGAGAAAATAGCAATTAATGCGGAAATTACAGAACGACGTTATTTTATTAATGAACAAGTCGATTCTTGAAACTACAACCCTATAAAACAAAACTCTGTCGCTTTGGGCGAAGCGAAGAGGGAAATTTACAGAAAGTGAGCCCTATCAAAACATCCGTTTCACCTGGGCAGGGTGAAAGGTTAAAGATGGCAATTACTTAGACTTATGAACAATCTTTGGAACATCGACAACAACCCATTGGCGGCGAACTCCTCGGTGAAACACAAAGTCCGGCACCTTCCTTGATTTGTCTTCAGAAATAACGTTGATTTTTGGTGGAGCAGGATCATTGGAATCTGTCTCCCAGGCAGAGTTGTCGTAGGAGGATTCCTCTATTGTATTTTGCATAGCATTGGTGCTCTCAGGTAGATCTCCCCATCCAGTTAGCTGGATGTCTTCAGGCCTGATACGAGAGCTTTTGGGAGCAGTGTACTTGACCATATAGTCGTATTTCCCACTTGGTTGTCCCAGGGTGTCCCACACTTCTTTGGAACTGGAGGAGTCATCTCTCTCGATGACGTTGACCTCTGGAAAAGCATAGTTGATGAATTTAAGTCCTGCAAATGTTGCAAATTCATCGTTGTATTGGACGTTTTCTGAATTACCTGATTGTTGATCCCATGATATGGTGGGGACGCAGGTATTCTTTTCAATGATGCTCGGTTGATTTTCATTGTTCGGCTAATTTCCTTGCCCCAAGTCTCCTGGATACGGCTGCCACTTTGGTAGGCCATCCATAGGGCCATAATAGTTGTGGTCAAAGTTGTCCTTCATCAGAGTGTCCTCCTCTAATGAGTTTGGTGGAGCACGGCATCCTTCCGGATCACAATCTCCATATATCATTTTGACTTCTGACCTGGGTATAAATGTCATACTCTGTGTAGGAAAGCAAAAGGGAGTCTGCGCTTCGTCCTGAGACATATAATCGTCCTTGTTAAGATAGGACTCCCATTCTTCTTCCATATCAGAGGGATCACCTTTATTGATGGTATGCACTTCTTGAGGCACTGGGTGAAGGAAACCTCCACTGTGGAAGAAGTCTTGAATGGGATGAAGACTTTCATTGCTGGTAGTAGCTTTCGGGGTACAGGTTACAGAAAAACCAAGACCCTTCTTTGTTTTACTGTCAGTAGGAATGACTAGTTGTCCCCATCCTGTTGTATTGGTACTCTCGACCGCTTTAATAGAATCTTTGTATGAGGAAATGAAAGTTCCCTCTTCGGATTGATTATCCTTGCTCACCGTAAGCGCTTGGAACTGAGTCCCAATAACCTCCTCGGGTTCTACACCAGTAGATGATGATAAGTTACTCACAAGCAAGGTTTGTTCTCCACAGAC
The DNA here is from genome assembly GCA_022829125.1 of Lathyrus tuberosus. Taxonomy (NCBI): domain Eukaryota; kingdom Viridiplantae; phylum Streptophyta; class Magnoliopsida; order Fabales; family Fabaceae; genus Lathyrus; species Lathyrus tuberosus. Next base: position 21,535,177 of record JALAZF010000030.1, read on the forward strand.
CATGACGAGCTGGTTGTTCTGGACGAACTTTAACTTTTGGTGGAGGGTCGAGGTGACCGCCCCAGCCTGATGTATCCAAGGTCTTCCTAATAAACAACTGTACATTGCCTAGATGTCCATGACTTAGAAAGCGACTTGGAAAGTGTGAGGACCAATAGTTATGGGAAGGTCGACTTCGCCGATAACCATTTTTCTGGACCCGTCAAATGCTTTGACGACGACCTCACTGGTTCTCATCGGGGGTCCTTTGAAGGATAATTGCATCAAAGTGGACTTCGGCATAACATTCAGGGCTGACCCTGTGTCTACCAGTACGCTGGCTAAAGCATCGCCCTGGCATTTGACCGTGATATTGAGCGCCATGTTATGACGGCGACCCTCTTCAGGTAATTCCTCATCACTAAATCCCAAGTTATTGCAGGAAGTGATGTTAGAGACAATGCTATCGAACTGTTTGATTGTTACATCCTGTTCTATAAAGGCTTGCTACAAGACTTTCTGTAGAGCCTCCTTGTGCGCTTCTGAACTGAGTAAAAGTGACAACACCGAGATCTTTGAAGGAGTTTGTAATACCTGATCAACAATGTTGTATTCACTTATTTGGATGAGCTTCAGCATTTATCGTTGTTTTTCGAAAGGTCAGGATTACTGGATTGACCGACCGGTGGATTGGGAACTTCTGTCTAAGGTTCCTTTTCTTTGTTAAATTCTCCAACTCCTCGGTTGAAGTTTCGACCACTCCGTGTTACTCGACTGATATCTGAAATATTCACGACGGAGGGTAATGGAATTTCCTTTCCATTCTCGACTGTTGTTGCACCGTATTTGTAAGGGATAGCCTTAGTTGATTCATACGGTAATGGTCCCGTTAGATAGATGACTATGGGAGCCTTCTGATTTTTTTGACTGTCGTAAGCAATTTCGATCTGTTCCTGGTTGGGAACTCTCGATTCGTCAAGTAGAGGGATGATGGTACAAACATCCCTAGCCTTCTGATGATTAGAGATTATGACAACGTCCTCAATTTGATCAGCGAGGTAGTCTGGCGCCCAGTTGATTGGTCCAGAACCCGGATATGGGCGAATCTCTCTATGATCCACCTGACCCTGAAGAGCTACTCGCACAAGGTAACATCCTTGGTTACTTTTCGAACAAACTCTACAGCGTTCATAGTTGTGTGGTGGCACCTGGCCACGCCCGCTTTGAATACAATGTAACCTCACTAGGTCAGTTTCCACAGATCGAACATCCCGACTTTGATGCCGAGTAGGGTTCCCGTTGGTAATACTAATTTGCCGGGTTTCTTCATCCATATAGATTGGAAGCCACCAGTGGTTCAACAAGTGCTGAAGGGTTTCCTGGACAAGGGCACAACCTTGATCTTTTTCGCAACCCGCCCTACATCTCTGATAATCATGTGATACCAGGAACCCGAACCGGACCTGTTTATTATGTAACTCCACCAGGCTGGTATTCATCAAGCGAATATCGAAGATTTGAATCATGTTGATCTGATAGGGATTCCTATCATGGTAGTCCTAGATCCATCCAAGATCCATCTGACGCTGGAGGGCCTCTTGTACAAAAGAGCATCCCTGTTTGTTTACCGAGCAAGTCAGACAAGAACTGTAATCGTGCCGCGGCAGATTATGATATTGGCTTTGCCTGGAGTGCATCGCCACCAAGTTTACATTCATTGCACGGACATCGTGGTTCTGAATGATGTTAGAATTCGTGTAAACCATGTTAACTCCACGAACTCGGTGCTCTTGGATCCATCCGAGATCCATCTGTTCATGTAGAGCTGATTGCACCACAGAACATCCTCGATTTCTTTTAGAGCAGATATCATACTAGTGATAGTTATGAGGTGGCACATGGCCATATCCACTCTATCTGCAATGCATCTTGACCAGATTGGTCCTTAACAAGAGTACATAATGAATTTGATAGACATTGTTAGTCTCTCCCTCTATCAAATTGACTGTAGCTTTCTCGTGTTGAGGCAGCGAATTTGTGAGAACATTAGGATTTGTATCCTTGAAAGATAAGACCCCGCTCCTAACAAGCTTTTGTATGTCGGATTTGAAATTGAGACAGTTCTCTATGTTATGCCCTGGTCCTCCTTGATGGTAAGGGCAAGTCTGATCCATCTTAAACCAAAAAGGCAGATTTTCTGGTACTATAAGAGGGGACTTCGTCTGGACATGCCCCTTAGCCAATAGTAATGGAAATAGTTCTGCGTACAATACGGGTATAGGATCAAATCCTGGTGGCCGCGTTGTACAGTTGTTATTGTATGGAGGACGAGCCTGCTGAAGAGGATGTTGAGTCCTTTGCTGATTAGGTTGGCTTTGCGCAACCTGAGGTTGATACGTAGAAATAGGCGCAGGATTAATAGCAGGAGTCACAGCCGCTACTGGCTGATAACGTCGCCTTTGCTTTCCGAGAGAGATATTCCCAATATCTTGCTCTTTTTTCTTAGGGATAGCACTACCGTATCGCTTTGTACTACTTGATGATCCAGTGTCTTTAACTAGACGTCCTTCTCGGACGGCTTCCTCAAGACGAACTCCCATACCGACCATTTCGGTGAAGTCACTTGGTGCACTGGCAACCATTATGTCGTAGTAAAATGAGCTCAAGGTCTTTAAGAAAATCTTTGTCATCTCTTTTTCCTCAAGAGGTGGACAAATTCGAGCGGCAATTTCACGCCATCTCTGAGCATATTCCTTAAAGGTTTCCTTGTCCTTTTGCGACATTGATCTGAGTTGATCTCTGTCGGGTGCCATGTCCAGATTGTATTTATATTGTTGGATGAAGGCAGTGCCAAGATCTCTGAAAGTGGTGATCTCAGCGCGGTTTAGACCCATGTACCATTTTAATGCGGCACCGGTTAAACTATCCTGAAAATAGTGAATCAGTAGGTCCTGATTCTCTGTCTGAGCTGACATTCGCCGAGCGTACATCACCAAGTGGCTCTGAGGGCAAGAGTTACCCTTGTACTTTTCAAAATCGGGTACTTGGAACTTGTGCGGGACTTTCACATTGGGGACCAAGCAGAGGTCCGCGGCGTCCTTTACAAATAAATCCTGACCACGAAGGGCCTACAGTTCTTTCTGCATTACCAGGAACTGTTCCTGGAGCTCATTCATTCTTTCGAACATGTTGTCGTTTCCACCAGAAGGTATCTGTGGAATCTGTCCTTCCGGGACAGTGTGTACCACGGGCAGTGGTATAGTCACTATGGCCGAGAATCTCGGTGCCTCCCGAAGTTTGTAACCTTTAGGAGTTGCTGTCATGCCCCTGGCATCTTCGCTTTCTCGAAGTTTGTAACCTTCAGGCCCAGCGGTTCCTGCTGCGGTCCCTTGATCCTCATTGATCAACGGGATATATCCTTCCGGGATATAGTTAAGTGGCATGCCCCAGGGACGATCTTTTGGCATTTTGTACCTAGGATCGGACTTATCCACTATGGGCGTTGAGGTGATCTCCGAGATCACAGTCCTTTATAGCTGAGCTTCTGCCATGGCTTGCATGTCGTTATGAACCTTTCTCATATCCTCTCTCATAGCGTCGATCTCTTCTCTCAACTCTCTGTTCTCTTCCTCGAGATCATCCATCTTTTTCTGACGATTGGCCCGAGTATTGTACGAATGAGACAGTTTGACTCTAGAACCGAGACACAAACGTGAGATTCGTAGGTAAGAAGAATATGTGATGTGAGAATGATGAATGCAATGATTATATTAATTGTTTTTTTTTTGTTTAATCAAAATAAACTTCGACAATTAGATTGCAAATATCAAACAATGGGGAAACCCCATTTTATTGAATTCAAAGGATTGCGAAAATAGAAATACAGTAGATTACAAGGTGCGGAAACAGAAACCTAAGCTAAGGGGTCCCGAGTCCTATCTGGGGAGAAACCGGGTGCTGATTCTGGTACTTTCCTTTTCTTGGACCGGGGCTCTTGGGCCGTTACCGGGTTGTCATTCCTTTGCCAAGTGAAAGGAACGAGCAAATTCCTTTGGTCATCCTGATTATCCACAGCATGTTGCTCCAAAATCTCAATCAGAGCATCCTTATCTTTGAGCAGTCGCTGTATTTTGGTACACTCTACATTGAGGGTGCGGTACTTGTTCTTCCAAGGCCTCCTCTCCTGTTGAACTTTGTTGAGAGTAACCTGAAGTTTTTCCATTTCAGTCATGAAGTACATGACAGATTCCCTCGGTGGAAGAACTCCGTGATGAGGATAAGGCATCTTTAGCTTGAGAGCTCTAGTTTATACCCAGTGGAGATAAGGCTCCACCGAGACACAGTCCGGTTTTCCTAGAGACTCTCATCCTTTCTTATGAACATGTTTCCAAGCGTGCACTATTTCCATCTTTAGTGCCCTGTCATTTTCTCCTTCTTTGAAGAAAAGACCTTCCAGATGAGCATTATGTGGGACATGCCTCATCGGGTATCCAAATTGACGACGAACCAATACTGGATGGTAGTTGATTCCTCCCTTAGTTCCTATGAGGGGTACGTTGGGGAAGTTTCCACAATGATCAATGATCCTGATCCCGTCATAAATCCTATTGCACCAATCTATATCAAAGTTGGTAAGAGACATGATTTTCTGCGACCAACGTAAGACACTATTATGATCCCAAAACGCAGCAGAATTGGGTAAATTGGAGATAAACCATTTGTATAGCAGGCGTACACAGCATGTGATCATCCCTACGCTGTACAAATTTCCTAAGTGTACAGAATAATACGCGTCCGCGAGCAAAGTTGGCACATGGTTTCCAATGAGAAAAACCTTAATGGCGTTGATATCGACGAAGCTATTAATGTTGGGAAACAGAAATAACCTGTAAGTGAGTAAGACAAAGATGCTTTCAAAAGTAGTCATGTTCCCTATACTAGCAAAGTACAGAGTCTTCTTTGTCAGGAACTGGGCTGGCAAACCTGGGAGCCCACCCTTGGTGGTCATGTGAGTCTTGATTTCTGACTCATCCAAATAGATTGCTCTTGCAATGGTCTGATCCTTTGGAATTTCTTCCACTCCAGAAAATGGAGCTTGATCAGTAATGTGTAGATCGGTTAGGTGAGAATACTCCTCCAGCATTGGTGCGAGCTGGTAATCCGGGAATGTGAAACAGTGATAGACCAGATCATAAAACTGAATGAGTGCCTCCATGATTCCTTCAACCACATGGACTCTTAATAGAGGTAGCAAACCTCTATACTTGGCTCTGAAAGCTTCAAGGTTAGTGATCATCCTCGCTAATCCTCTCAAATCTTCTAGTTTTGGAACCCTGAAGGTATACTTATGAGTTTTCCTTCTACCGAAATCCATGAGCTCAATCTTTTTCTCTGACATTTGCAATCATGGTCTTAGTTTAATTTGAAAAAGAGAGACTAGAAGAGAAAATTTTTCTTTGATGTAATGTTTTTTAGATGAATGCATAAATGCAGCACACAAAAACATAGAAACAACATGGGGTCAAAGGGTCGGTGTCATGAAGTCAAGGCTCTACCCCCCCCCCCCCCCAAAGGTTTATACTAGTGATTTTTGTACCTGTATCTCAAAATCATCAGTTCTTGTCGAGAAAACACCAGCGGGGCGGGAACCGTGCTAGGTGATGTTTTTCGAAGAACCATCAAAAGAGGGTAGTATCGCGTGACAACCATTTCCAATAGTTTCCGCACTACTAAAAGAGGTTTTTCCTAGGTGTATACTCAATCTTTCCACATGCGGTATCACATGCATTCCCATTAGCAGAATATATATTTGTCCTAAAGTCCTAGACTTTGAAGATCTATGAATCCTATGTTCCTGACAAAAATGGCTCCCCGGTGGAGTCGCCATTCTGTGGTATCTTCCCAACTTTAAAGGTTTTTTACCTAAGATCCTAGTGAAGTCAACAAAAATCCTATCCCAGTGAAATCCCCAAAGAAAGAAAGAAAATAAAAGAGCCCCACGGTGGGCGCCACTTTTCTGTGGAACTTTTTAAGGTTTCTTCTTAAGTGATGGGAAGAGAACAAGATCTCGTTGTCCCCAGTGAAGTCGCCATTTTTCTCTGTGGAAAATGGTGACGAATGATGACTAAGGTGAGATAGATCCTAATGACACTTCCCCAGTGAAGTCGCCATTTTTTCTGTAGCGCGAAATTTTTGGACGTGGTTGCGAAGCACTATCGCTTTTGGGGTACTACAGTTCGATTCATTTTTTATCCTATTGAAGCTGATGAAGGAAGGGAAATAGATGTCTCTAATTAACCCTGCTTGCATACTGAGTTTAAACAGATGACTGTTGGTTTGAGATTGCGGGTCTCTCTTAAGTTATTTTGTTAAAATAGTGCCTGGGCGATTGGTGGGAGTTTAAGACTGATGCTTTTCGATTGATATGTGAAGGTATGGGATTTGGGACTTTGGATTAGTGTGCTCGCTAAGATTTTTCTTTCAATCTTATGCTTACGTATTCCCGTTTACCGAAACAAGGAAATCAGAGGGATCGTAGTTCCTCCTATTCTATGGGAGGAAATGGTGTTTTGGTGTCTTGTTCAAAGCCCAAGACGTGAAGCTGAAAAGGTGTTTTATATCTTGTTCAAAGCCCAAGATGTGAAGCTGAAGGGTCTATTTGTATCTTGTTCGAAGCCCAAGATGTGAAGCTAAAAAGGTGTTGTCTTTAGAGAGAATTTTTCATCTCTAAAGTGGGTCTGTTTGTCACGACTGTTGGGTGATTGACTATAAAGGAGGATTACTTTAACTGGGATATGTGAATCCTAACAATGCCATAATTTCCTTTATAGGGGGTTTTAACCTGAAGGAGAAGACTTTAACTCAGTGTAGAGCAATGCTATCTTTCCTTAGGAATTTCTCATGCTAAAAGAGGGACAGTGGCGTGGATGTAAATAATCCAGAGGCTTGCCGCTTACAGCGATTAGATGAAAGGAGTTATTGATGTTTGTATCCTGTGAACGAAACACAGTTTTGATGCTAAAAGGTTGATTGACTCAACCGGAGTTTTTTCTTATACAAAGCCTAAGAGGAGGCTATTGGCCCAACAAGAGGGTGTTTTTATGTGTCTCGTACGAAGCCTGAGAGAGAGGCTAAAAGGGTTTGACTCATCAAGAGAGTGTTTTTGTATCTCGTACGAAGCCCGAGATGGAGGCTAAAAGGATGGCTGTGTCAGTTGAGTGACAGGTCTAGTAGGTTGGTTAAAACACAAAATCAGTTCTTATAAAGAGACTGATTAAAGGTAAGGCTATGCTTTGGGATGGATCAGAGGATCAGGGTTATTTCCCGTTCTTTAAGGAAATGGGGAATCCAGAGGATATTGGAGACTGTCCGAGTCTACTGGTGTTTTTTCCCTACTTGAGAATGCCTTCGAGACTCAAGGAGATTAGACTGTCCAAGTCTATAGTTTTATCTTTTGTACTATGCTTAAAGAAACAGTAGTATTACGTTCACGATAGAAAGATCTAGACTCTTTGAAAGACTATTCTATTAAGATGACTAATTTCTGTTCCTATACCTCTAGGAGGTCGTCGGGACAATTTCTACGAAGCCCAAGAGGAGGCTGGAAACTTTTAAGAAGCCGAGGGACAATTTGTACGAAGCCCAAGAGGAGTCTCTCTTCCCAAAGGAAGAATCCTTATACGAAGCCTAAGAGGAGGTTGTGAATACTTCTAAGAAGCCGTAGGGTCCTTGTACAACGCCCAAGAGGAGGCGGGGATGCTTTTAGGAAGCCTGTAGGTCCCCAAAACCCCGAGAAATTCAAGACAGGCTATTCACAGAGAATAGATCAAGCCAGGAAAGTTCGAGAATTTGGAAGAAACTCAAGAGATGCCATTCACGGAGAAAAGATCATCTATGGGGAGTAGAGTTTCTTTGACAATGTCTAAGGCTGACAGTCTATGAAAGGGTTCACCGAGAATGCTGCCTTTAACATCTCCATATTGTTTAACCCCAAGAGGAGGGAAGACTGTGTCTGGTAATCCTATGGGGATCTAGTTTTGTTTGTTTTTAAGAGTGATCAACTGGGCTTAGTGCTAGACGTAGTTGCCGGGGAAACTCTAAATAGCTATACTAGTATTACACAGTTGATATGAGTTTATGAAAGAAAACTTACTGTGAAACAGTCCCACAATACAGTTATATGTATATGAAAGCGGATAAAGAAAGCATATAAACACTTACTCGGTTGTAGAGCTTCCATGCTATTTGGTTAGTTTTTTCAACAAAGAAAGATTGAAAACAACAGTATATTCAAAATTAAAGGAGAAAGTATTTTGAAAAGATGTTGGGGCTTACAGCTTAAGGAGAGGCCCAAGGTTTATCAGTGATCGCACTGTTGAATTTGTACAGGGGAACTTATACAAGTGACTGAGGCCCAAGAAATTTTCCAGTACAAGGGGACGGGTCTTACACTCTCTCAAGAGGCCCAGGTGTTTAAAGAAAAAGAATGGGACTTACAACACGAGGGTAGGCCCAGATGATTGGTTTTTTATTGGCGATCGCGCCGAGGTTTTCTTTTAACGCAAGGGGACTTATACAATGTCTGAGGCCCAAAAATTGTTTTGGTTAAAAGGGGATTGGGTCTTACACTCTAATAGAGGCCCAAAAGATTTATTTTTGTACAAGTGGCGGGGCTTACAGCTCAAGGAGAGGCCCAGGGTCATTTGTTTGAATATGGCGATCGCGCCGAGATTTTTGAAAACGCGGTGGGTCTTATACAATGCATTGAGGCCCAAAATGGTTTGGTTTTTAAAGGGGGTTGGGTCTTACACTCTAATAGAGGCCCAGAAGATTTTGAATGGGTTTTTATAGCTCGAGGAGAGACCCAAGGTTTTTTTCAACGGACGATGATCGCGTCGAACTTTTTGAAATACAACGGGACTTATACAATAAGTGAGGCCCAAAAATAGGTTTGTATTTAAAAATGATTGGGTCTTACACTCTAATAGAGGCCCAAAAGTGTTTGAAATTGTTTGATGAGGGTGAAAATCAAAGAAACCCTAATTTGTTATTCTTTAAAAGTAAATATTTAAAGAAAATCAAATAAAATACCAAATAAGTTTGACTAAACCATTTGTGATTTTTGTTTAAGGTTTGAGAAATGAGGGATTAATCACAAGGTTAATTAAAACTCACTTGGTTTTGATTTTCAAAGTAAATATTCACTTTTAAAATGTTTAAAAACATTAAAAAGGAATTTATTCACAAAAATACTAATTAAATTAAATAAATAATATAAACTTAATTTTTTGTGGAATAAAATATTTCAACATTTTTGTAATTTTTTGCAAAAAGAACCAATAAAAAATAATTAAAATTGAAAGGGTTATTAATTTTCCAATTAATTAATAAAACATAAATATATTGGAAAAAATAGCAAAAATGTGAGAAAACACAAAATGGCATGGGTGGGGTTTGAACCCACGACCTCAAGGTTATAGGGCGCGCGCCTTACCACTAGGGTGGTGATACATCCATTGCTTCAAGTGAAACCACAAATATACAAGGCATGCCTTGTTTTCTAGGCCTGGTCAAGGCAAGGTAAGGCAAGTTTTGCCAAGAAACAGGAAGGTCCATAACTTTCTCATTTCTTAATGGTTGGGGACAAAATTTATATGCATCTAGCCTAGAATTTCACAAGGAATCCAATGGTAATGGTATTTTTTTTCAGATCATACTCCCTCCTCAAAACCCGATAGTGGTTTTGAAAAAGGCCTATAATTGCATTTTCTATGCTACACTTTGATACAGGCATGAATTACATGATGAATTGGTCCAAACACAACATATATAACATGTATGAGGTGTGTATGATCAGTGGACTTCAAAGCAATGCATATTTTGGAAAGTTCAAGTCATGATGCTTACCTCTTTTTGAGCTTTTGGAGTTTTATGTGCAATCTGCCAAACTTCTTGTTCCAGAAATGGTTTGATGCTTTGGACACTCTCAAATGATCCCTTAGGAGCTTTGAGGATGGTTGCAATCAGCTGGAACCTGCAAAAACACAAACTGGCCCTTTCTTGCAAAAGGGGTTAAAATGACCAAAATAACAACTCCCTCAAATGGTGTTCCAGATGGGGGGAACCATTTGGGACAGTTCAAGGATGTTATTTGGAGTGTGTTTGAGGTTTTATCTGGTTTGGAAAGTGAATGAATCAAGACATGGCTTGAAAAATGCACAAAAGGCCTATTTTGAGGTTTTGAGATGTGACTTTGTGATTTTGGTGTTACGGGTCACTTTTGATAGTTTGGATCACCTACATATGATGTTTATGAGGTATTAGGATCATGAGTTGTGATGGAAACGCTCTCTAACTCAAAAACTCAGAGTTACCTTGCTAAAGAAGGCATTTTGGCCTAAAGAGAGGGATTTTGAGGAAAGCTTCTGTTTGATGGCTTTGGTGTACTCAAACTGAGCATAGTAGAGCAAGTTTGTTTTGGGATCAATAGTGTATGGCAATTGCAGCAGAGGTTTGGACAATGGTTGCACTTTGCACAATGGTTGCACTTTGGAGGCTTGGCTCAGTGCTTGTCCCCTTTAGATTTGATCCTCAGATGTGTCCAAAGTGATGACAAGGCTTGGAATTATCTGATTTTACCAAATCGAGCAAAAATGCAAAATTCTGCCTAGCCTTGGCAGTTTTTAGCAAGGCATATTGCCATTATCATATCTCTTGGCCCAAGTGGAATTTGGTGATGTTCTTGGCCATTTTGGAAAGCCCTCAAATGATACAACAATGGTTTGATCATATTTGGTTTTGATACCTTTTGGATCCAAGTGAAAAATCCCCCTACATTTGGAAAAAAGTGAAGGCAGATTCTGACTTAGTGAAAATTTCACTAAGTGTTGGAGAAAAGTGACATTTTCACTTTTTGTGATTTTGATCATTCCATAACTCAAAATCCATGAGGAATTCAGAGGGAGGCCAGTTTTAAGCTTTTGTAGAGGGTAATGAGATCTACAAATCAAGCTTTGGATGGAAAAAAATGGTTTTGTGGTTTAGGAGTTATGATCCTCCAAAGTTGGTACCCTTGCCACTTTGTTCATAACTTAGAAAATTTTCTAAGTTTTTATGGTTACCCCTTTTACAAGTTATCCCACTTTTCTTGATTTTTCTTGATGAATGATGATTCAAATCATACATTAACATCATTTTAGGGTTAAAAAACCATTTTTGTAAAAAATCTCAAAAAGTCAAAGTTGGCTTTTGTGTACAGTTGACTTTTTATCAGATGAATTCCAAACTGTGCGATCCTTTAGGACATCAGGTCCTTGACCTAAATCAAACTTGATGGACATGTTCCATGTGTGTTATAGGGTATATTGAACCATTTCCTAGGGTTTGGGAGCATGTCCTAGTCAAAAGTCAAAGATATAGTTGACTTTTCTCGCGAAACCCTAACTGTGGTACTGATGAAATTGAGACTTGCTGCTCAAGCTTCCTGGATCAATCCATTGTTACAAATGGATAAATGTGGAATGTTGGAAACCCTCAAATCCTCTCTTGAGGTCTTGGCTCATGATTTGTCCCAAAAGTCAACTTAGGGGTGAATTAGGTCAAGAAACCCTAATTCCTGATTTTTGATGTATGCATCCCCTGACGTCAAATTGACTTGATGCTTGGGCCCATGAGGTTCCATGGAGTATTTTAGGATATGCTTTAAAGCATTGGCTCATGCCCAGAGGAAAATTTTCATCTGGAGGCCCTGGTCGACCAAACCCTAATTTGGTGACACTTGTGATCTTGAGGCTTGATCCACCTGGAAGGGAGCAGCCTTGTGCTTAATCCTTAAAGTGGGAGTCCTCTTGATCCCTTGTGGATATTTGAGAGGCTAGACAAGTTAAAGATCATGTCATTTCTTGATTGATCCTTTGTCTAAAAGCTCTGAGAGGGCTTGAAACCCTAATTTTGATAGTAGTGAATGCTCACCCATCTTTGGGGAGACTGATGAGGTATGATGGTTCCTCCATATTGTGATGATGATTTTCACAATGATGGGAAATCTTAGTGGTCATAATTTGGGGTATGACACATTGATAGGGAGAAAAGGGGGTATTAATTACAATCCTTCTTTGGCCATCAGGCAGTTTGGATATGCTCTGAAAGATCCTCCGGTTGAAAAAGATCTGAAAGAGTCTTTGTATTTTCATATAGCCGATGGTTTAATTGTGGCGCATAAGGCTTCCGAAGCGTGGCTCAGTAGACAAAAGAAAGGAAAAACCGCTTTGGGCAAACCCAATAATCAAGCTTTCTCTCAGTATACAGACGGGGTAAAAAATAAGAGTGAAAGAGTTGCACTTGCCTTTTGATTGGGTGCCTCCCTTGTATCCTGAGACTGTGGAGGAGAGGCTCACTGTACCCATTGAAGAATTCGATAAGCAGCGAGAATTGGTGCATGATTTGAGGATGGAGAATGCTGGTATGAGTAGTCGGCTGCAAGGTGCTTTACATGACAACCGGGAGTTGAAATAGAAGGTTCAAGATGTGACAAAGCGCCTGGAAGAGAAGGAGAAGGATCTCACTGATAGAGCTCAGCACTTCAGAAAAGTCAGTATGGCTGTTGAATCCTCTGGCAAGGCCTACAGGAAAAACAAGAAGCTCTTGACCGAGACTGAAGCCAAGCTTGCCACGTATCAGGAGATGTGGGAAAAGCTCAAGATTGAGAATGAGGAGTTGAAAGAAACACTTCACAGGATGAAAGCTAAAAAAAAGCATTTCTCCGGCAAGTGGAAAGAAGCTCAGAAGGAAATTGAAGAGCTCAAGTTGCAAGCCGAAGTCAAGAAATTAAGGTGCGGAGGAAACAATGTTGAGGAAAAGATTGCTAGGCTGAATCAAGATATTGAAAAGAGAAACAGACTAATCAAAGGGGGATAGAGCGGCCTACACATCCAGACACTGTGGATCTTCTCGAGGACGTTGAAGCCAGCTTGTTTGGAATTAATTTGTAGTGATCTTGTTGTCATATTTTGTTGTGATTACCATCAGGATTGTTGATGGAATCGCCTTTGATTGTATCAGACCCGTCTGTATGAATTCTTATGATATGATATTGAAAGGTTTGGTCCAGCCATATGTGTCTCAACATCTCTCAGTTTTCAAAGATGTGCTTCCTTTGTGTGGATTCTTCAGTATTTATTGGTTCGGATTTATTTTCTGATATTGTGTCCAATCCCGTGCCTGGTTTCAAAGACTGGAATCAAAGTGGATACGTCCTGGGAATGTTTAAATATGATGTTTGCATTTGCATTTGCATAACCATAATCATTTTTCATTTTGCATAGCATGTTTATCTCTAGGTTTCTTATCGTGTTCTCTCTTCAGGCAGGATTGCTGACCAGCAGATTCATCGGTATTCTACCAGGCTCAATCAGAAGAGAACTATGGAACAGATGCAAGCTGAGATGGCTGCCATGCAGAGTCACATGGCCCAGTTCATGGAATTAATGCAAGTCGTTGCACAATGGCAAGAACAGCTGAGGACCCTTGTCCATGTCTTGGTGGCAAGAGTTGACGAGGATGATGTTCTTCATGGCGGCCTTCATAGTGATGTAATTCCTCCGGAAGGAGGTATTGGGAGTAATGGTATTCCTATTGGTCCTCCGGGCAGAGGTGTTTATGTCCCTTCTGTTGTGATCCCTACGGGCGGAGGAGAACAGGTTGTGATTCCTTATGTGGTAGGAGGAGGAAATAGTGTATGTGCTGCTCATGGCCGTCGATATGATGACCAACAGGATGACATATTTTCTGAGCAAGGCGGGGATGCTGGTGTTCCCCCGGTTGTTGATGATCAGAGGATCAGGTTGATTGAAGAACAACTCAAAGGGGTTGTGAATCAAAACTCTGTGGGTATGGATTTGGATGATTTAGGGCTGGTCCCGGGTGTCAGGATTCTGCACAAGTTCCAGGTTCCCACCTTTGAGAAATACAATGGTACCACGTGCCCAAAGACTCTTGTCCGGGCATACGCAAGGAAAATGGTTGCATACTCTAGTGACAAGAAATTACTGATGCATTTCTTCCAGGATAGCCTGTCTGGGGCATCTTTAGAGTGGTATATGCAATTGGAGAGATGTCACGTCCACAATTGGAGAGAGCTGGTAGAGGATTTTGTCAAGCACTACCAATATAACACTGATATGGCTCCCAATAGGACTCAGCTGCAGAGTATGTCTCAGAAGAATAATGAAAGCTTCAAGGAATACGCCCAGAGGTGGCGTGAACTGGCAGCGAGGGTACAACCTCCCATGTTGGAGAAGGAGATGCTGAATATGTTCATGGCCACCTTGCTGGGTCATTATTATGAGAAGCTTCTGCCTTGCATGTCAAGAAAGTTTGCTGATCTGATCTTAGTTGGGGAAATGTTGGAAAGTGGAATCAAAGTTGGAAAGCTGTCAGGCAGTGATGGGTCTTCTTCTAGTGGAGGGAAGAAACCTTATGTGAATTACAAGAAAAAAGAGGAAGCAAATTCTGTTTCTTCATACCGCGGTAAGAGAAAGCAGCGTCAGAATTATAATCAGCAGGTGGCTTTAGTGACTATTCCTGCAGCACTTCCGCCACAGGCAGCACAACAACAAAATACTGCTCCCCGTCAGTACCCAGCTAGACCGAGAATGGCTGATAGGCATTTTGCAACACCACCCATGCCTTACTCTCAATTGTTCCAGCATTTGCTACAACTACAAGTGGTCCAGAAGAGGACTCTGGCCCCTTTTACCGGTAAGCCACCTCCCGGTTACGACACCAATGCTCATTGCAACTTCCATGATGGAGCGCCTGGACATCACATTGATAATTGTAAAGCATTTAAACACAAGGTTCAGGATCTGTTGGACTCAAAGGCTATTAATTTCTCAAACGACGAGCCAAATGTCATTCAGAAACCAATGCCGGACCACGGTGGGCCGAGGGTTAATGCTGTTATAGAAGATGATGAATCTTTGAATTTGGTTCTGGACGTGAATAAACTGAAGACTCTGTTGTTGGTAGTGAAAGAGAGACTACTGAAGGGTGGAGTATTCGCTGGTTGTGATAAGAGTTGTTTAGAATGTATGCTGCAGACTAATGGTTGTGATATGTTGAGATCCGAAATTCAGAAGCTGATTGACAAAGGTCAGTTACAGTTTGATAGGTTCCATCAGAAGAATGAAGTTACTGGCAGAAAGAATTATATTGGCACTGTTACGATCCCCTTTAAAATAATAACTATTTCAGCACCGACAAGACAAGCGCCGGTCATTATCACCACTCTTGGGTCTATTCTATATGAGAGCACCAAAGCTATTCCCTGGAATTACGGTGCTGAAGTGTTTGTTAATAGGAAGAAGCAAGAATTGATAGGAACATCAGTGATGAACTCCAGTGTTGAAAGTAATGATGAAGCAGGAGCTATTACCCGGAGTGGTAGAGTCTTTATCCCATCTGATGATCAGGCTGGTGGTTCTAGGCCAGACAAAGGAAAACACCTTATGGATAATTCTGTGCAGACGCCGGTGGTGAATGATTCCACAGTAAAACCAGTTGACAACTCCTTCTCAGAGAATGTGGAAGAGTTTATGAGGATGATTCGGAAAAACGACTATAAAATTGTTGATCAACTGCACCAAACACCATCTAAGATATCCATTTTATCTCTATTATTGTGCTCGGAAGCGCATCGAAACACGCTGTTGAAAGTATTAAATGTTGCGTATGTACCCCAGGAGATCTCAGTTAATCAGCTGGAGGGGGTAGTGGCTCATGTTAATGCAGGAAATGGTTTGGGATTTACCAATTTTGATTTGACTCCAGCTGGGAGAAATCATAATAATGCTTTGCACATTTCAGTCGAATACCGAGGATCTTTAATGTCGCATGTGCTTGTTGACACTGGGTCGTCTTTGAATGTTTTACCGAAGAAAGCACTGATGAAGTAGGACACTCGTGGGTTAATTGCACACCAAGTGATTTGGTGGTGCTTGCATTTGATGGTTCCAAGAGATCTGTCTTCGGGGAAATTGTGCTTCCAATTAAAGTTGGTCCAGAGGTTTTTAAAGCCACTTTCTATATTTGGTGGTGCTTGCATTTGATGGTTCCAAGAGATCTGTCTTCGGGGAAATTGTGCTTCCAATTAAAGTTGGTCCAGAGGTTTTTAAAGCCACTTTCTATATCATGGACATCCAACCTGCTTATAGTTGTCTACTGGGCCGTCCATGGATTCATAGTGCTGGGGTTGTGACGTCCACACTGCATCAGAAGCTGAAGTACATGGTAGATGGACATGTAGTGACGGTTTGCGGAGAAGAGGATATCATGATAAGTCATCTATCTACTTTCAAATATGTGGAGGTAGATGGCGAAATACATGAAACTTTATGTCAGGGTTTTGAAGCGGTGAAGATCCCTGAGGAATCTCTCAAGGAAGTCAGCCAATCTGAAGTGGTAAAGCAGCCTATCGTGGTATATCAGCCAGGGGTCTCCATGTCTTCCTTCAAAGACGCACGGGTTGTGCTTGAAGCCGGCAGTTCACAGAAATGGGGTCAAGTTATTGAAGTCTAGAAAAAGCAGAATA
Source organism: Lathyrus tuberosus (assembly GCA_022829125.1). Classification (NCBI taxonomy): domain Eukaryota; kingdom Viridiplantae; phylum Streptophyta; class Magnoliopsida; order Fabales; family Fabaceae; genus Lathyrus; species Lathyrus tuberosus. Next base: position 21,551,744 of record JALAZF010000030.1, read on the forward strand.
CTTACGGGCTGGGATATAAGCCACCTAGGCGTCCCGAGGATCCTCCCAAGTTTTATGGTCTGGATCGTTTCACCAGTGCTGGTGTGTTCTTCGACAGAGTCAATGTTGTAGATGAGGAAGGGGATAACGATTGCGATATGGATAATTGGATCCGCCCCTGCATTCCACGTCAAAGTCTTTGCAACTGGTCATCAGAGAAAGCCATTCAAGTGATCGTCCCAGTGTAATTGCCTTTGTTTTCCTGTTATGACAATCCTACATTCTGCCCAAGACGTAGTGATTTTGTTTGTAGGACTTGAATATTTTGTGTGTTTTCTTTATCATTAATAAAGGACGTTTTTCACATTCAAATATTTCGATCCCTGTCTTTCTGTTTTTACTTTGTGCGTTAAATCACATCAAAATGGCAATGTGTTTTTGTTTGTTGCATACATAATAAACATAAATCATCAATCATGCAGGTTTCCTTGTTCATATACCACCAATCATGATTCAACTATGGCTCGGTATGATTTCGACAATCCCATTTATCAGGCTGAAGAAGAGACTGATGAAGATTGTGACTTACCCTAGGAATTGGCCAGATTGTTGAGACAGGAGGAAAGGGTCATTGTACCTCATCAGGAGGAGATCAAGATTGTTAACTTGGGAACTGAGGATGCAAAGAAAGAAGTAAAGATTGGGGCTGCTTTGGAAGATAGTGTAAAGGTAAGATTGATTGAAATGCTTCGAAAGTATGTTGATATCTTCGCCTGGTCTTACCAAGACATGCCTGGGCTTGACACTGATATTGTGGTACACCGTCTGCCGCTCAAAGAGGGATGTACTCCAGTTAAGCAGAAGCTGAGGAGGACGAAACCGAAAATGTCTGTCAAGATTAAAGAAGAGGTTCAGAAACAGATAGATGCTGGGTTTCTGGCTGTGGCAAGTTATCCTCCATGGGTTGCTAACATTGTGCCTGTACCTAAGAAGGATGGAAAGGTCAGGATGTGTGTTGACTACAGAGATCTGAATAGAGCAAGCCCGAAAGACAATTTCCTGCTTCCTCACATTGATGTGTTAGTGGACAACACTACTCAGTACTTGGTATTTTCCTTCATGGATGGCTTCTCTGGGTATAACCAAATCAAAATGGCCCCAGAGGACATGGAGAAGACTACGTTCATAACACTGTGGGGAACGTTCTGTTACAAGGTAATGCCCTTTGGATTGAAAAATGTTGGGGCAACCTATCAGCGGGTATTGGTGACTCTCTTTCATGATATGATTTATAAAGAGATCAAAGTCTATGTTGATGACATGATTGCGAAGTCACAAATGGAGGAAGAACATCTGGTGAATCTTCAGAAGCTGTTTGAAAGGTTGATAAAGTTCAGACTGAGGTTGAATCCGAACAAGTACACCTTCGGGGTGAGGTCTGGAAAATTGCTGGGGTTTATTGTTAGCGAAAAAGGTATCGAGGTTGATCCTGCTAAAGTAAAAGCCATACAAGAAATGCCTGAACCGAGAACAGAGAAAGAGGTTCGTGATTTCATAGGGAGGTTGAACTACATTGCTAGATTCATCTCTCATCTTACAGCCACGTGTGAACCAATATTCAAATTGTTAAGAAAAGATCAAGAGGTCAGGTGGAACGAAAATTGTCAAAAGGCGTTTCAAAAAATAAAAGAATATTTGCAGGAACCTCCGGTCCTTATGCCGCCAGTGCCAGGAAGGCCATTTATTATGTATCTTACGGTTCTTGAGAACTCAATGGGGTGTGTGCTCGGTCAACACGACGAGTCAGGTAGAAAAGAGCATGTCATTTACTACTTGAGTAAAAAGTTCACTGATTGTGAGTCGAGATACTCAATGATGGAAAAAACATGTTGTGCACTCGCTTAGGCAGATAAGTGTTTGAGGCAGTATATGTTAAACCACACAACCCTCTTGATTTCGAAGATGGATCCGATCAAGTATGTGTTTGAAAAGCAGGCGCTTTATGGAAGAATAGCTCGTTGACAGATGGTTCTGACAGAGTATGATATTCAATATGTTTCCCAAAAGGCCATTAAGGGAAGCGTTTTGTCAGAATATCTTGCTGAACAACCAATTGAGGATTATCAACTGATGAAGTTTGAATTTCCTGATGAGCACATTATGTTTCTGAAGATGAAAGACTGTGATGAACCGCTACCTGATGAAGGACCTGAAATTGGATCATAATGGAAGCTGGTTTTTGATGGGGCTGTTAACTCATACAGTAATGGAATCCGGGCAATCATTACAACTCCAAAGGGTTCTCATATACCCTTCACTGCCCGGTTAGCGTTCATATGCACCAACAACGAGGCAGAGTATGAAGCATACATCATGGGGTTAGAAGAAGCAATTGATTTGAGAATAAAAAACCTCGATGTCTATGGTGATTCCGCGTTGGTGGTTAATCAGATTACAGGTGAATGGGAAACTCGTCAAGCGAATTTGGTGCCTTATAACAACTATACCAAAAGGTTGTTACCTTTCTTTGATAGAGTTGATTTCCATCATATACCCCGGTTGGAGAATCAGATGGCAGATGCGTTGGCAATGTTATCTTCGATGTATCAGGTGAATCGTTGGAATGAAACTCCCTCAATCAGAATCATGCGTCTGGATAGACCCACTTTTGTGTTTGCAGTTGAAGGGGTATCAGATGGCAAACCTTGGTATCATGATATTAAGGTATTTCTGAAGAGTCAAGAGTATCCAGAGGGTGCGTCTGCCAAAGATAAGAAAACTCTGAGGAGGTTGGCATGGAACTTCTTTTTGAATAAAGACGATGTGATGTACAAGAGGAACTTTGACATGGTCTTGCTACGTTGTGTTGATGAACAAGAGGCAAGCCTATTAATGGAAGAAGTTCATGAGGGTTCTTTTGGTACCCATGCTAATGGGCATGCTATGGCTAGAAAGCTGTTGAGGGCGGGGTATTACTAGATAACTATGGAGTCTGATTGTTTCAAATACGCCTAAAAATGCCACAAATGCCAGATTTATGCAGATAAGGTGCATGTACCGCCTACTCCTCTGAATGTGTTGTCATCACCTTGCCCCTTTGCCATGTGGGGCATTGATATGATCGGAAAGATTGAGCCAACTGCTTCCAATGGGCATTGTTTCATTTTGGTCACCATTGATTATTTCACAAAGTGGGTGGAAGCAGCCTCGTATGCCAACGTCACCAGACGAGTGGTAGCCCGATTTATTAAGAAGGACATCATCTGCCGGTATGGAGTCCCAGAGAGAATCATTACTGATAATGGTTCAAATTTGAATAACAAGATGATGAAGGGTCTATGTCAGAGCTTTAAGATAGATCATCACAATTCTTCTCCCTATCGTCCAAAGATGAATGGGGCTGTTGAGGCTGTGAATAAGAATATCAAGAAGATTGTGCAGAAGATGGTAGTGACGTATAAAGACTGGCATGAGATGTTGCCTTATGCTTTACACGTTTATCGTACTTCAGTACGCACATCAACTGGGGCAACTCCTTTCTCACTTGTATATGGTATGGAAGCAGTTCTACCAGTAGAGGTTGAGATTCCTTCTTTGAGAATTCTGGAAGACGTGAAGCTTGATGAAGCTGAATGGGTGCGTTCTAGATTGAATCAGCTGAACCTTATCGAGGAAAAGAGATTGGCAGCCATTGCACATGGTCGGTTGCATCAGAGCAGGATGAAGAAAGCCTTTGATCAGAAAGTGCGTCCTCGGTGTTTTCAGGCTGGTGAATTGGTTTTGAAAAGGATCCTTCCTCCTCAAACAGACCACAGGGGCAAATGGACTCCAAACTACGAAGTGCCATATGTAGTAAGACAGGTTTTCTCAGGTGGAGCCTTATTACTCTCAACTATGGATGGCGAAGATTTTACATCCCCTGTGAATGCAGACGTAGTCAAAAAATACTTTGCATAAAAGAGACCCGCTGGACATAAAAAGAAGATCCAGGTAAAAAAGGGCATCCCGGCGAACCATAAAAAGAAACGGTTCGGGCAAAAATTAGGGATAAAAAGAAAAAAAAAAGAAGAAAAGAATAAACCCGCAAAGTTGAAAACCTGAAAAGGCAACTTTGGCAAAAATGGGTATCCCGGTGGATTGAAAACCCGAAAAGGGAAATCCAGGCAAAAGTTAGGGATTTGAAAGCAAGAGGCTGCGATCTGCGTTCGATCTGTGAACACTTTTGTTAATGGGAAATTTCGAGGGAAAGGAATCAGTCCAGTCAGTCTCTTCGAAGGTCAAAGCATCTACGGATAAATAAACCATATCGGGCTATAGCTAAATTGAATCATGGTGGATATTTGTTCCCCACATTGTCGACATGTGTATTTTCTTTTACTTCTTTTGTGCAATTACCTCTTTTCAGGAATTGCTTCCGGATGTAAACGCCTATTTACAGGCCAATTCATTCAATAAAATTTTTATTTTCATTCAAAGAGCTTTCCATTTGTGTTTTTACCTTAACTGTTTGTTTGTGAAAATGTCCGATATTTTTGATAAACATTGCATGCGAAAATGTTAAGCTTTGTGAATCATATCGGAAGACCGTGGAAATTGCTCAGACAACAGTCATTAGGATGGTTATCTAGATGGCCATTTTTCATATACTGTTGATTTTGTTTGCAGGGCAGCAGGATTTCTCCCCAGTAGAGCTATTCTCCCCAGCACTGAAAGTTCATCATCCTCCACATAACTCATTCTCCCCAACAAGCAGTTTAAAGTGGATTGCTCCGAGGTGAATTTGGTTGTATCTCCAGCAGGAGGTGTGTTAGATGTCTTTGAAAAGACTTTATCTTCCCCACAGAGCCTGGTAATCACTTTCCTCAGGAGGTCAGGAAGTGTAGTTTCGTCAGCAACGACATGCTCTAATCCCCAGGAGGGTAAATTCTTTCCTCTAACAGTAGGTTAAGCTCAATGATATCCCTCGGTAGGTTTCGTTGACTATTCTCCCCAGTAGGGCTATTCTCCTCAGCAGTGAAATTCATCTTCCTCAGCAGGTAGTTGCTCTCCCTAGCCAGAGTACAGAGGATTACTCCCCAGCTAGAGTTGTGATTGACTTATTACTCTCTCAGCAAACAGTCAGAAGTTGATGTTATTGTATCCCTAGTAGGAGACTGATGGAATACCGTCTTTGGACAAAGATGTTATTTGCCCCACAGAGTCTTGGCACTCATTTTCCTCAGCTAGTCATGAAATGCGTTCTCACCAACAATGGTATAGTCTGATCCCCAACAGATGAGTAAGCTTGATGGTATCCCCTAGCAGAGTTGATGTCATTAATCACCATTCCCCAAGCTGGTTTGCTAATAGTCGTTGATATTCCCCAGCTGGGTGAAAGTACAGATGTCTCCCCGCAGCAGATTAAGTTCGGTAATATCCCCAAGCAGGTTCGGTATTATTGACTTGTCTCCTCAAGCAGAGTTTGGTGGTGATCTTTGCAGTGGTTTGTTCAACAATGGTTGATATCCCCAGCAGGTCTTAAGTCCAATTGTTATTGGCATATTTCAGATCCAGGTTTTGGGTTCTGTCTTCGGTAGAAGCCATGGGTAATCTCTAGCGGAGAGAAATTTCTTGGGTTCCATCTTCATCTTTATCCGTCTCCAACAGAGTGGAATTTCTCTCAGAGTACTCATCTCTAGCAGAGTTGGTGATCAGGAACCCGTTCAGTGAAATCTTCCTCAGCAGGATCTTTTAATTCAGGAGACAATTCAGTTTGTCATCCCCGGTGGAGTTTCCTTCATCTTCAACATTTATTTTGCTGGAGTGCCTCTTTTGCATTGCATAAGCATTCTTGCATGGCATCATCCCAAATGCGTAGCATTTCCATTTCGTATGGAGCATTAAGCCATAGAAAAATTCAAACATATGCATTCGAAGCATAAGCCAGGTTTGATATCTGTTACTAGTTTCTGTCCCCAGCAGAAAGAGATGTAATTAAGGAGATGTTGTTTGACATTACACTACAACCAGTGGATTCGTCCTTCTTACTGTTGTCCGTTCCTATACTCCCCTACAGAGTTGTCTGTGTATATTTCTCTATCCCCAGCAGAGTCATCTTCTTTTCAGGTTGTAAGTCCATTGATTCTACTTCCTGTGTATTTTCGGCCGTGATTCCAACTTTTGGTTGGTCTTCTTTGTTGTGAGTACGCCTTTGGTTGGCGTCCTCGTTATCCTAACTTTTGGTTAGTGTATTTCGTCCCAACTCTTGGTTGGTCTCCTTTGTGGTGAGTACGCCTTTGGTCGGCGTCCTCGTTATCCTAACTTTTGGTTAGTGTATTTCGTCCCAACTCTTGGTTGGTCTCCTTTGGTGTGAGTACGCCTTTGGTCGACGTCCTTGTTATCCTAGCTTTTGGTTAGTGTGTTTCGTCCCAACTCTTGGTTGTTCTCCTTTGTGGTGAGTACGCCTTTGGTCGGCGTCCTCGTTATCCTAACTTTTGGTTAGTGTATTTCGTCTCAACTCTTGGTTGGTCTCCTTTGTGGTGAGTACGCCTTTGGTCGGCCTCCTCGTTATCCTAACTTTTGGTTAGTGTATTTCGTCCTAACTCTTGGTTGGTCTCCTTTGTGGTGAGTACGCCCTTTGTCGGCGTCTTCGTTATCCTAACTTTTGGTTAGTGTGTTTCGTCCCAACTCTTGGTTGGTCTCCTTTGTGGTGAGAACGCCTTTGGTCGACGTCCTCGTTGTCCTAACTTTTGGTTAGCGTGTTTCGTCCCAACTCTTGGTTGGTCTCCTTCGTTGTGAGTACGCCTTTGGTCGGCGTCCTCGTTATCCTAACTTTTGGTTAGTATCTTTCATCCCAACTATTGGTTGGTCTCCTGTGTTGTCCTAACTCTTGGTTAGTGTTTTTTGTCCCAACTATTTGTTGGTCTCTGTTGATCGTTCCAATTATTGGTTGGAACCTCTTATTCCAACTATTGGTTGGTATCCTTCCTTTATCCCAACTTTTGGTTGGTCTCTTTTATTGTAAACACGCCTTTGGTCGGCGTCCTCATTGTCCCAACTATTGGTTGGTATCCACTGTTTCTAAGTCCACCTTCAGCTGGCAAACACTTTACCTCCCCGCAGGTTGCAAATTTCCAAGTTATTTTAGTATTCAAACCCCGTGTATCCTAATAGTCTGAAAGCCATTGCTATCATACCCTCAAATCCAAGAAGTTTGAATAGGGGCAGCTGTAACACCTCAAAATTTGCCCTCTTGTTTTAGCTTTAACTGGCATATGTTTCATTTCATTTTTGCATCGTCATTTCTGCATTTGCATGTTTCTTTTGGGCATGGGATCAAGGTATTTTCCAACAGCTCATGGTGTTATCAGTTCCAGTACTATTTTCAGCAGTATTCAGAGCCAAGCAGATAATTTTCAAGGTCTTTTGGAGCTTTTATTTTGCTCATTAGACATTTTGATGATCAGAGGCTTCAACAGTCATTTTCTGATCCAGCGATCCGGCATCAGACATTATTAATTCAACAAGGTATTCTGGGCTGTCAGCAAGAATTTGTGTTTCATTCCAGGTGTTATTCAATAGCAACATCAAGTCTTGAGTTTCAGAGGCTTAACGGGTTCAAAACAACTGTCAGAGATCACTTTTCCAAGTTTCCCTCCAAAAGGCACCAAAATTCAAAATTTGAACTAAGTAACTGGTTACTCACTGTGTGTTAACCAGTTACTCCTTTGTTTTTCTGCGCACCATTAGCAGATTTGAACCAGGTAACCGGTTACTCACCGTTTGTTAACCGGTTACTCTGAGCACATTTTGAAAAATTTAAGTTTGCATCATTAGTGATCATGTGCTTGGCTTGTGCATGTGTGGGAAGGAACTAGAATTGATTCAATTTCATCATTTTCCATCCAAAATTTAAATCCCTTCCAAGACTTTCCACTCTAATTCCTCTTTTCCTTTCCTAAATCATTTTTCACCCCAATTTCCACCCACTAAACCTCACTCCAAACCCAAACTTAACTCCTAACCTAGGGGTTATTTAAATCAATTCATCCCAAACCACAAGGGACCTAGATCATTTTTCACTCTCATTTTTTCATAATTTTCTCTCAATTCTCTCTCACTTTTTCATTCTCCATCTTCATCTTCAACCTCTCACCAAAGCTCCAAATTCATAGATTCACAAATTCTTCATTGGAATTTGTAAATTCTTGAGCTAAACCTCCATCACATCTTCATTCTTGGTTCAATTCTGCAGTAGCAACTGGTTTAGATTTTGGATTAAGCTGTTAGAATAACTTTTGGAACAACTTTTGCTTATTTGGAGTGTTCTTGCTTGGATCTTCAAGTTTTCTTGATAAAGCTTCATAGATATCTGGTTTTCTTGTTTGGATCCATTAATTTTCGTTTACAACACTTACCAAAGCAAATCTCAGCTTTGTATGTTAGTTTTCTATAGATCCATACTTGATTTGGCTTAATTGCAACTTATACAATGTAGATCCATGACTTTTGATGTGTTTTGATTCATTTGCTTCAATGTGATTGTGGATGTTGTTGTTTGTTGGATTCAATTGATGTTTGATGGCTGTGATTCAATGTAATTTCGTGCTTATTTGATTGCATGTTCATTTGAATGTTTGGAGAAGTGATTTGCTGCTGAAAAGTGCTTTTGAAACAGTTTTTTTTTGCCACTGTCCCAGAGTAATCGGTTACTCACCATTTGTTAACCGATTAACATGTTGTATTTTTGCGTAAATTGTCTGGTTTTTAACTAAGAAACCGGTTACTCACCGTTTGTTAACCGGTTACTCTGGGACAGAATGTGTATTTTTGTGCATTTTCTTGTTTGTTTGAGATCCTTTGCATGCCTAAACTTCATGGATTAATATGTTGATGATTTGTGGATTATTCTTGAGCTGGTTCACCTCACATTATTGCATGAACACAATTCTTCGACACACGATTTTTGGTTTCTCATTGTTGGATGATCATGTTTCCATTGATGTTTTCTTTATGTGATGAACACCTTTCACACACTCCTTGAAGCAATTTAATTGTGATTTATTGTTGGTGTCGCTGGAGTTGTTGTTTGGAACGTGATTACTTGCATTTAACTTCATGAGATGCATGTTTGATTTGACCTGTTCATGTACCAAATGATGTGCATTTTGCCATGATGTTCTCAAGTTTATTCGATATGATGTGTGATGTGTTTGTGATCATGATTAATTGAGGAATGCATGATGTTGGATGCACATTTGCTATGCCATGGTTGAATCATCTTCAAATGTATTGCATGCTGCCCTATTTCTACTGCTGTTTTTGTGCTTATGTGCTGTTTATTGCATTCACTTGCTGCCTGCTGCCTTTTACACCTATTTTGTGCTGAATATATAAGTTGTTGAAAGTTGTTTGGTTTGTTTGCTATTTTGTACCGCTGTGTAGATGTGGGAGCGCTGTTATAGCTGCTGCTTTTTTTGGTTTATTCATATCTTCTTTCATCTCTCATCTATCTTACTTGTCTTTTCCTTTTGTGAATAGCATGATATAATGCTTGATTGTGTAGAACTCTCTCACATCCCTTTGGGATCCTAACTCATCCTTAATTTTTGATTAAGGAGAGGTAGGATAAGCATTAGGTAGTGCTAGCCCTCTCTCTTCTTTAGACTTAGGTTGTTCTTAAACCTTGACCTTAGGGCCATCTTTTGCATGACAACATTAGGAACATTTAGTTTCCCCTTAGTGTTTTCTTTTTTTTGAGTCTTCTCTTTTCATCTCATAACCTTTCTAAAACACTTAATAAAGGTTAACGGGTATTGCGCATGAGCCTTATATATGGGAAGTGAAGTATGGGGGATCTCCCTTCATTCTTCTAGGGTACTTAGTGTACGTCCTGTTGAGGACGATACGCGACGTATTCGTTCCTATGTTGTAGACTTGGGTGCAATGCAAGTTGCAAACAAACTTCAATCCACTTCTTGTCTAAAAAACACAAAACAAATTCAAACCTTTTTTATCCTTCTGGATTGTTAAGTTTCAAACCTTTTTCAGAAAAAGGCACGTTATTTTCCATTTTGTCGCAAACAGGCATCGACCCTAACTGCCGGACGAGAACTTAACGTCGCTCATAAAAAACACTAAGACCTCGTTAGATCGAACTACGACTGCTCTGATTTCCTCCTTCTGGTTAGATTGAGGATACGTAGGAACTAGACGGCGATGTCTTGGCGAGCAACCTTCCCCCTTAGTTCGTGTCTGAACTACGTTGACTCTGACTTTCCCATTGCACGAGGGAATACGTAGGCATAGGACGTCGATGTCCTATCGAGTCACTTCTTTTTATTTTCTTCTTCGTTTCTTCGTTCTTTTATGTTCCAGTTCTCTTTTCCTTTCCAGTAGCAGTGGAGCTCCAGACGACGACACCCTTTGATCGAGACAACCAGCGTGGATCCCATCGAGTACGATGGACGCGTGGGATGCTAACACCTTCCCCTCGCGTAATTGACTCCCTTACCCATTTCTCTTGGTCGCGAGACCATGCTTTTCCTTCCCTTAGGTTTGCGCGGTGTTTTCTTTCCCTCTCTTGGGATAAATACACATTGCTAGCGACTCTGTTTCCGCGCCACTTTCGCGTTTGTACTTGGATGAAAATCCCGGGAGCGACAGTTTCCTACCAAGGAACTGGTTTGAGTTTTCTTTTGGAATAAACCTCCCCTCGATCCTGGTCTTCAGCCATGGAACTGGTCTCAGTTTCTTTTATCAATAAACTTTCTTGACAAGGGACGCTGTTTGTAGCAGTTTTCCTCAAACTTCTCGCCAAATTTTTCTTGGGAGATGCCATTTGATGGAAAAAGATTTGATGTCAGACTTGCTGGGGAACCCATTTGTCTGAGTTGTGGAGGTGTACAAACTTCTCTGTTGGAGACGCCATTTGTTGACTCTACTTGGAAAAACGAGTCTCTTGAGAGACTGCTTTCCGCTTGGGGATATTTCATCATACTTTTCCCTGAGATCTTCTCGGAGAAATGTCATGTGATGTAATCCAATTTTGAGGTGCTGATGACCTTTTCGTCAGCGAATTTTCTGAAGAAGAACTGCTGTATTGGCAAATCTTTGATGAAGAGGCTTTCTCTGAGGGATTTTCCTGAATCCGGGAAAGCGAAGATATCATCTTCAGTGGCGAAGAGTGATGTTTGTCGAAGGTCTTCTTGGCTTTCAGAGGTTCAAGTTATCAAAGTGGTCGAAGACTATCCCCATCCCAGAAATAAAGTGGAAGAGAGATTGTTCAGACGCAACATTTCGTGACGAGGAAAGAACTGACAACTCGATTGAGAGGACTTTTATCACTTGGGAAAAAGACCAACTAGAGTGATAGTGATGTAATATGAATATGAATGTAAATCAATAATGCATGATGTATGTATGTTTATGCTGATAAAACTGACACGACATACAAACTAGTGGATGAACACGACTGGATACTCAGCCACTGCAGGGGACGAAAAGTATCACTGGCCCAAAAGTAGCAATTCTACCTTGCTTAGGAGAGATAGTCCCTATGGGGAACAACGTTGGTCGGGCTTAGGAGATAAGAACTCTACCGGGGGTATCAGATGAAACACGGTCTCTGACACAGTTGATCCTTCATTTAGGCGTACTGATTAAGAAGGAGTACTTTGATTCTGCACTTTAAGGTTCGATTACTTCTGGAGAAGCGGTCGATGTTCTTTCGATGTTCAACAGTCAAAAGAAATTGCCATCTTTATTTTAAAAGCAAAAAAAGTTTGACAAGTAAATTCGTTTTTGTTTTATTTCAAGAATTGTTGATCATGTTAAAAATGTCATTCTGTAAAGCTAAAACAAATAAGAATTGCAAACAAAAGCACTAGGGCTCAAATTTTATTGATAGGATGGAAATCAGCCAAACGCGTGATTCCATGGAGTATTTACAAAGTTAGAAAATGCTAATTTAAAGGAAAAAGGCTACATTAAAACATAACGACCGTTATCCTTCTACCAACTTTGAATTTCGGACATCCTGAGCTTCCGTCGAAGATGACCTTGACTGGAGTTTTCCTGACGGATGGCATGATCGCTGCTGGGGGATTTGCCCCTTTGTTGGACGTAGTTACTTGCCATTAATCCCTAACTTTTTCCTGGACTGTACGTTTGAGACTTCCAATCCATCGGGATGATTTTTGATTATGTCTCTAATTTTTGCCTGGACCGCCCTTTCGGGTTTTCAATCCACCGAGACGTTTTTTTTAATTATTTAGGCGAAGTATTTCTTGACTACATCAACATTTGTGGGGTAGGAAAATTCTTCTCCGTCCATGGTTACGAGCTTCAAGGCGCCGCCTGAGAAAGCTTTCTTGACCATATAAGGGCCTTCATAATTCGGAGTCCATTTGCCCCGTGAATCAGTGAGGAACGATTGTATCTTCTTGAGCACGAGGTCTTCTTTCCTAAACACGCGAGGTCGGACCTTTTTGTCAAACACCTTCTTCATTCTTTGCTGATACAACTAACCATGACATAGTGCCGTTATTCACTTTTCTTCGATCAGATTCAATTCATCGTGTCGAATTTGACACCATTCAGCTTCTGTTAACTTAGATCCCATAAATACCCGGATTGATGGGATCTCTACTTCTATGGGAAGCACTACCTCCATGCCATATACTAGAGAGAAAGGGGTTTCCCCTGTTGAAGTGTAGACAGATGTGCAATAACTGTGAAGAGCAAAGGGCAGCATTTCGTGCCAGTCTTTGTAGGTTACAACCATCTTTTGAACAATCTTCTTGATGTTCTTGTTAGCCACTTCTACCGCTCCGTTCATCTTGGGTCGGTAGGGAGATGAGTTATGGTGTTCAATCTTGAACTCAACACACAACTCTTTCATCATCTTATTGTTCAAGTTGGATCCATTATCCGTAATGATCTGGCTTGGAACACCATAACGGCAAATGATATTGTTTTTGATAAAGCGGACCACCACTTATTGGGTTACATTGGTGTATGACACTGCTTCGACCCACTTGGTGAAGTAGTCAATGGTTACCAGGATGAACCGATGTCCTTTTGAAGCTTTGGGTTAAATTATGGCAATCATGTCGATTCCCCATATGGAAAAAGGCCATGAGGAAGAGAGAACTTTGAGATGCGTTGGCGGTACATGAATTTTGTCTGAGTATATCTGACACTTGTGACACCTCCTCATGTACTTGTAGCAATTGAATTCCATGGCCAACCAATAGTACCCTGCTCTCAGAATTTTTCTCGCCATTATGTGTCCTTGGCATAAGTGCCAAAGGATCCTTCATGAATTTATTTCATCAACATGTTTGCTTCTGGTCTGTCTACACATCGAAGTAAGATCATGTCAAAGTTCCTCTTGTAGAGTGTATCACCGCTCAGGAAGAAGCTACCCGCTAGCCTTCTGAGGGTCTTTCTGTCTTTTCTGGATGCCCCGGGTGGGTACTCCTATTTCTGAAGGAAGCACTTGATATCATGATACCAAGGTTTTTCGTCTATGACTGCTTCGATCGTGAAGATGTAAGCGGGCCTTTCAAGGCGCATTATGTCGATCTTTGGTATGTCATTCCATCGACCTACACTGATCATGGAAGAGAGAGTGGCTAATGCATTAGCCATGTGATTCTCTTCACGAGAGATGTGATGAAACTCAATTCTGTTGAAGAATGGTAACAACCTTCTCGCATAGTCTTTGTAAGGAATCAGTTCTGATTGGTATGTGTTCCATTCTCCTTTGATCTGATTGATAACCAGGGCTGAGTCGCCATATACATCCAAGTTCTTGATCCTTAAGTCGATCGCTTCTTCGAGACCCATGATACAAGCTTCGTATTCGGCCTCATTATTTGTACACTTGAATGTCAATCTGGTAGTGAAAGGAATTTGGGTACCCTGAGGTGTTATGATGATTGCCCCAATTCCGTTTCCATAATGATTGACAGCTCCATCAAAGATTATTCCCCATTGGGAACCTGGTTCTGGCCCTTCACTGGGTAGTGGTTCATCACAATCTTTCATTTTCAAGTACATGACATCTTCTTCTGGGAAGTCAAATTCGGATGATTCCTGATCGTCAATTGGTTGATGAGCCAAATGATCGGCTAAAACACTTCCTTTTACGGCTTTTTGAGCATGGTACTCGATGTCGTATTCTGATAACAACATCTGCCAACGGGCGATCCTTCCCGTGAGAGCAGGCTTTTCAAAGACGTACTTGATCGAAACCATTTCGGAGATTAACCAAGTAGTGCGACAAATCATATACTGGCGAAGACGTTTGGCTGCCCAAGCCAGAGCACAACAACTTTTCTCAAGCATAGTGTACCGAGTTTCACAGTCGGTGAATTTCTTGCTTAAATAGTAAATGGAAGACTCTTTCCTTTTTGTTTCGTCCTGTTGGCCGAGTACACAACCCATTGAGTCTTCCAAGACTGTTAAATAGATAATCAGTGGTCTTCCCTTCACTGGTGGTGACAGGATAGGTGGGTTCAACAGGTATTCCTTGATACTGTCGAAGGCGGCATGGCGGTCTTCTGTCCAAACGCAGTCCTGATTCTTTTTGAGTAATTTGAAGATTGGCGCACATGTCGCGGTCATGAGGAATATAAATCTGGAAATGTAGTTCAGACGTCCCAGGAATCCCCTGACTTGTTTTTCAGTCTTTGGAGAAGGCATTTCTTGAATGGCCTTGACCTTGTAAGGATCAACCTCAATTCCTTTCTGGCTGACGATGAACCCTAGCAGTTTCCTTGAGCAGACACCGTATGTGCACTTGTTGGGATTCAAGTGGAGTTTGTACTTTCTCAGACGCTCGAATAGCGTTGATAGGTGGGTCACATGCTCCTCTTCTGTTCTAGATTTGGAAATCATATCATCGACATACACTTGTATTTCTTTGTGTATCATGTCGTGAAACAGAGTAGTCATGGCCCTTTGATAGGTTGCCCCGGCGTTCTTCAAACCGAACGGAATTACCTTGTAACAAAAGGTACCCCATGGGGTGATGAATGAAGTTTTCTCCATGTCTTTCGGCGCCATTTTTATCTGATTATAGCCCAAGAATCTATCCATGAAGGAGAATACTTTGAACTTTGTTGTACTGTCTACCAGCATGTCAATGTGTGGTAAAGGGAAGTCATCCTTTGGACTGGCTTTGTTCAGATCCCTGTAGTCTACACATATTCTGACCTTTCCGTCCTTTTTCGGAACTGGTACTATGTTGGCTAACCATTGAGGATATTCTGATGTGGCGAGACCCGCGTCAATCTGTTTCTGCACTTCCTCTTTGATTTTTAAGGCCATGTCTGGGTGAGTCCGTCTTAGTCTTTGTTTTACCGGCGGACATTCTAATCTTAATGGTAGATGATGTTCCACGATGCTGGTATCCCACCATGGCATATCCTGATAGAATCAAGCAAACACATCGGGAAACTCTTTGAGAAGCTTTATTAAACTTTCTTTGATAGTTGGACTGAGCAGTGTCCTAATCTTGACTTCTTTTCTGTCTTCTTCTAAACCCAAGTTGACCGTTTCCAACGGCTCTTTGTGAGGTTCAATGGACCTTTCCTCTTGTCTAAGTAGTAGGGAGATCTCTTCTGAAATTTCTTCGTCCTCTTCTTCTTCAGCCTCGAATACCGGGAACTCAAAGTTGGGAGAAGGCATTGGATCATATGTTTCAATGGCGTTTAAAACAAGCAATCTGCATGACCTGATGATTTGTTTTTAGAAAAGATAGAGAGAAATGCAAGAGTGTGGTGCAATGTATTTTTGAAAAATGCTCGTTTTTATTATTTGAGTTGTTTTTTAGGATTACCATTTTCTGAAAAAGCGAAAAGAGAAAACAACAATAAATGCGGAAATTACAGAACGACGTTATTTTATTTATGATCTTGTCGATTCTTGAAACTACAACCCTATAAAACAAAACTCAGCCGCTTTGGGCAAAGCGAAGAGGTACATTTACAGAAAGTGAGCCCTATCAAAACATCCGTTTCACCTGGGCAGGGTGAAAGGTTAAGATAAAGACGACAATTACTTAGACTTATGAACGACTTTCGGAACGTTGACTGCAACCCATTGGCAGTGAACTCCTCAGTGAATCACAAAGTCTGGTAACTTCCTTCTTGGCCTGTCTTCAAAAATGTTGATTTCTGGCGGAGCAGGATCGTTGGAATCTGTCTCCCAGGCAGAGTTGTCATAGGAGGATTCTTCAGCTGTATCTTGCACAGTGTTTGCACTCTCAGGAAGATCTCCCCATCCAGTTAGCTGGATGTCTTTGAGCCTGATACGAGAGCTTTCAGGAGCGGTGTACTTGACCATGAAGTCATATTTTCCACTCGGTTGTCCTAAAGTGTCCCACACTTCTTTGGAATTGGAGGAGTCATCCCTTTCGACGACGTTGACCTCGGGAAAAAAGTAGTTGATGAACTGCCGTCCTGCAATCTTTACAAATTCATCGCTGTGCTGGATATTTTCTGAATGCCCTGAGTAATGATCCCCAGATTTGGTTGGGATGCAGGTATTCTTTTCAATGATGCTCAGCTGATATGCATCGTTGGGCTGACTCTTTTGCCCCAAGTCTCCTGGGTAAGGCTGCCAGATAGGCAGGCCATCCATTAGGCCATAATAGTCGTGGTCAAAGTTGTCTTTCATCAGAGTGTCCTCCTCTAATGAGTTAGGTGGAGCACAACATCTTTTCGGATCACAATCTCCATATATCCTTTTGAAGTCTGATCTTGGTATATATCTCGGACTCTGTGCGGGATAGCAACATTGCGTAGGCACCTCTTCCTAAGACATATAACCGTCCTCGTTAAGATAGGACTTCCACTTTTCATCTGTGTCGGAGGAATCATCCTCGTTAATGGTATGGACTTCTTGAGACACTGGGTGAAGGAAACCTCCATTGTGGAAGAAGTTCTGAATGGGATGAAGACTTTCATCGTTAGTAGCAGTTTGGGTACAGGTTGAGGAAAAACCAAGACCCTTTTTTGTTCTGTTATCAGTAGGAATGACAAGTTGTCCCCATCCCTTTGCACTATTACTTTTGATCTCTTTGAGAGCATCTTTGTACGAGGAAATCGACGTTCCTCTTTCTGATTAGTTCTCATTGCCTACCAACAGTGCCTGGAACTGGGTTCCAACAACCTCCTCTGGTTCGACACAAGTGGATGACGATAAGTTACTCACGATCAAGGCTTGCTCTATGCAGACTGTGACTAGTTGGTAATTTTTTACGAACTTCAGCTTCTGGTGAAGTGTCGAATTGACTGGCCTAGCCTCGTGTATCCAAAGTCTCCCTAACAAACAGCTGTATGCTGCCCGGATGTCCATGACCTGGAAAGTGACTTGGAAAGTGTGAGGACCGATAGTTATGGGAAGGTCGACTTCGCTGATAACTATTTTTCGGGACCCGTCAAATGCTTTGACGATGACCTCACAACCCCTCATCCGAGATCCTTGGTATGATAATCACATCAGAGTGGATTTAGGCGTAACATTTAGAGCTGATCCGGTGTCTACCAGTACGCTGGCTAAGGCATCGTCCTGGCAGTTGACGGTGATATTGAGTGGCATATTATGATTTGGGCCCTCTTCTGGCAGTTCCTCATCACTAAATCCCAAGTTGTTGCAGGAAGTGATGTTGGAGATGATACTATTGAATTATCTTATTGTTACATCTTGTTCCACAAAGGCTTGCTCTAAGACTTTCTGTAGAGCTTCCCGGTGAGCTTCGAAATTGAGTAAAAGAGATAACACAAAGATTTTTGAAGGAGTTTACAATAGCTGATCAACAATGTTGTATTCACTCTTCTGGATGAGCTTTAACATCTCATCATTGTTCTTTGAAAGGTCAGGATCACAGGATTGACCGACTGGTTGATCAGGAACTTCTGTTCGGGGTTCCTTTTCTTTGCTGGGTTCTCCAACTCCTCGGTTGAAGATCCGACCGCTCCGTGTTACTCGACTGATGTCTGCAATATTCACAACAGAGGGTAATGGAGTTTCCTTTCCATTCTAAGTTGTTGTTGCACCGTATTTGTAAGGGATAGCCTTATCGGACTTGTACGGTACTGGTCTCGGCAGATAGATAACTACAGGGGTCTTTTGATTTTTCTGACCATCATAGCCGACCTCAATTGGTTCGAGGTTGAGAATCCTTCCACCATCAAGAGGAACTCTTGATTCATAGAGTAGAGGGATTATGGCACACACGTCTTTGGCCATTTCTCGTTTAGGGATCAAGACAACATCTTTGCCTTGATTAGGATGATAGTCTGACGTTGAACTAGAGCTCGACCATGGTTGAATCTCTTTATGGTCTAACTGACTTTGAAGGGCTGCTCGCACGAGGTAGCATCCTTGATTATTCTCTGAGCAAACTCTACAGCGCTCATAGTTGTGTGGTGGAACCCGACCATGTTCGCTTTGTATGCAGTGTAACCTCACTAAGTCTGTTTCCATTGATCGAACATCCTGACTCTGATGCCTAGTAGGGTTCCCGTTAGTCATACGGACTTATTGTGTGTATTCATCTAGATAGATTGGAAGCCACCAATGGTTTAATAAGTGTTGAAGTGTCCTCTGAACGTGTGCACATCCTTGATCATTCCCACGACACACTTTACAGTTCTGATAATCGTGCGAAGTCAAAAAACTGAGCTGGACTTGTGTAGCGTGAAATTCCACCAAGCTGGTATTCATCAAGTGAATATCAAAGATTTGAATCATATTCACTTGATACTGACTTCTATCGCGGTAATCCTGAATCCACCCAAGATCCATCTGACGCTGGAGGGTCTCTTGTACAAACGAGCATCCCTGATTGTTTACCAAGCAAATCAGACAGGAATCGTAATCGTGCCATGAAAGATTTTGATGTTGGCTTTTCCTTGAGTGCATTTTCACCAAGTTGAAATTCATTGCACGGATGTCGTAGTTTTTAATGATGTTGTAATTCTTATGAGTCATGTTGACCTCACGAATTCGGTGATCCTGGATCCATCTGAGATCCATCTATTCTTGTAGAGTTGATTACACCACAGAACATCCTTAATTGTTTTTAGAGAAAATCTCACACCGGTGATAATTATGAGATGGTATGTGACCGTATCCGCTCTGTCTGCAATGCATCTTGACCAGGTTGGTTTCCAATAAGAGTACATCATGAATTTGATAGCTGTGCTTAGACTCTTCTTCCATCAAATTTACCGCAACTTTCTCGTGTTGGGGCAACGGGTTCGTTTGAACGTTTGGATTTGTATCTTTGAAGGATAAGACCCCGTTCCTAACAAGCTTCTGCACATCAGATTTGAAGCTGAGGCAATTTTCTATGTTATTCCCTGGTCCTCCTTGATGGTAAGGGCGAGTCTGATCCACTTTGAACCAAAAAGGCAGATTCTCCGGTATCGTAAGAGGAGCCCTAGTTTGGACATGCCCCTTGACCAGTAGTAGTGGAAATAGTTCTGCGTACAACAATGGTATAGGGTCAAACTCTGGTGGTCGCGTTGTACGATTGTTGTTGTACTGAGGATGAGCCTACTGAAGAGGCTGTTGTGTCCTTTGCTGATATTGTTGTTGATTCGGTTGGCTATGAGCAACCTGAGGTTAATACGTAGGAACAGGTGCAGGGTTGATAGCAGGAGTTACAGCTGCTACTGGTTAGTACAATTGCCTTTGCTTTTCGAGACAGATATTGCCAATATCTTGCTCTTTTTTCTTAGGGAGATCACTAGCGTATCTTTTGGTATTGCTTGATGGTCCAGAATCTTTTACTAAACGTCCTTCTCGGACTACTTCTTACAGACGAACTCCTATGCCCACCATCTCAGTAAAGTCGCTGGGCACACTGGCAACCATTTTGTCGTAGTAAAATGAGCTCAAGGTTTTCAAGAAAATCTTTGTCATCTCCTTTTCCTTAAGAGGTGGACAAATCTGGCCGGCAATTTCACTCCATCTCTGAGCATATTCCTTGAAGGTTTCCTTATCCTTCTGCGACATGGCTTTGAGTTGATCTCTGTCTGGTGCCATGTCCAGGTTATACTTATACTGCTGAACGAAAGCCGCGCCAAGATCTCTAAAAGTGACGATCTTAGTGTGGTTTAAACCCATGTACCATTTGAGTGCGGCACCGGTTAAACTATCTTGGAAGTAGTGGATCAGTAGCTGTTGGTTATCTGTGTGAGTTAACATCCTCCGAGCATACATCACCAAATGGCTTTGAGGGCAAGAGTTACCCTTGTATTTTTCAAATTCGGGCACCTTGAATTTGTGCGGAACTTTTGCATTGGGGACCAAACAGAGGTCTGCGGCGTCCTTTCCAAATAGATCCTGACTGCGAATGGCCTGCAGTTCCTTCTACATCTCCAAGAATTGCTCCTGGAACTCATTCATTATGTTAAACATACTTTCATTTCCACCAGAAGGTATCTGTGGAATCTGTCCTTCCGGGACAGTGTGTACCATGGGTGGTGGTATAGTCATTATGGCAGTGACTCTTGGTGCTTCCCGAAGTTTGTGACCTTCAAGAGTTGTTGTCATACCCCTTACATCTTTGCTTTCTCGAAGTTTGTAACCTTCAGGCACAGCGGTTCCTGCTGCAGTTTCCAGATCTTCC
This sequence comes from Lathyrus tuberosus, assembly GCA_022829125.1. Taxonomy (NCBI): domain Eukaryota; kingdom Viridiplantae; phylum Streptophyta; class Magnoliopsida; order Fabales; family Fabaceae; genus Lathyrus; species Lathyrus tuberosus. The sequence continues at coordinate 21,572,352 of JALAZF010000030.1, forward strand.
GTGATCGGCGGAATATATCTTTCCGGGATATAGTTAATAGGCATGCCCCAGGGACGATTTTTAGGCATGTTATATCGAGGATCATACTTTTCCACTATGGGCGTCGATGTGATCTCTGAGATCACAGTCCTTTGCATCTAAGCTGCTGCCAGAGCTTGCATGTCATTATGAAGTTTCCTCAAATCCTCTTTCAGAGTGTCGATCTCTTCTCTTAACTCTCTGTTCTCTTCCTCGAGATCATCCATTTTCTTTTGTTGATTGGCCCGAGTATTGTACGAATGAGACAGTTTGACTCTAGAATCGAGACACAAACGTGAGATTCGTAGGTAAGAAGAATACGTTATGCGAGAATGATGAATGATATGCAATGATTTATACTAATTATTATTTTTTAATAAATAAAAACTTCAACAATTAGATTGCAAATATCAAACAGTGGGGAAAACCTTATTTTATTGAATTCAACGATTGTGGAAATGGAAATACAGTAATTTACAAAGTGTTATAAAAGGAAATGTCTAAACTTATGGATCCTAAGTCCTCTCTAAGGAGGGCTCAGGTGCTGGTTCTGGTACTTTCCTTTTCTTTGACCGGGGCTCTTGGGTCGTTGTCGGGTTGTCATTCCTTTGGTCTTCTTGATTCTCTACAACGCGTTGCTCGAAAATCTCGATCAGAGCATCTTTTTCTTTTAACAGTTGCTGTATTTTGTTACACTCCACACTGAGAATACGGTACTTGTTCTTCCAAGACCTCTTATCCTGTTGAACTTTGTTGAGAGTAACCTGAAGTTTTTCCGTATCTGATATAAAATAAAGGACAGATTCCTCTAACGGAAGAACTTCTTGACGAGGGTAAGGCATCCTCAGTTTGAGAGCTCTAGTTTGTACTTAGTGGAGATAAGATTCCACAGAGACACATTCTGGTTTTCCTAGAGACTCTCTTCCTTTCCTGTGAACATGTTTCCAGGCATGCACTATTTCTATCTTTAGTGCCCTGTCATTTTCTCCTTCCTTGAAGAAAAGACCTTTCAGATGAACATTACGCGGGACATGTCTCATCGAGTATCCAAATTGACGACAAAATAAAACTGGATGATAATTAATTCATCCTTTAATTCCTATGAGGGGTACATTAGGGAAGTTTCCACAACGGTTAATGATTCTTATCCCGTCATAGATTCAATTATACCAATCGATGTCAGAGTTGGTAGGAGACATGATTCTCTGCGACCAACGCAAAGTACTATTATGATCCCAAAATGCAGCAGACTTGGGTAAGTGGGAAGTGAACCATTTGTATAGCAGGGGTAATAAAATCCTTAAGTGTACAGAATGATAAGCGTCTGTGAGCAAGGTCGGTACAGGGTTTCCAATTAGAAAATTCTTAATGGCATTGATATCAGCGAAGTCATCAATGTTGGGAAACAGAAAAAACCCGTAGGTGAGTAAGACAAAGATGCTCTCGAAAGCAGTCACGTTTCCTATACTAACAAAGTACATAGCCTTCTTTATCAAAAACTTGGCTGGCAAACCTTGGATTCCACCCTTAGTGGTCATGTGAGTCCTGACTTCTGACTCGTCCAAATAGATTGCTCTTGCAATGGTTTGATCTTTTGGAATTGCTTCCAGTCCAGAAAAGGGAGTTTGGTCAGTGATGGGTAAATCAGTCAAATGAGAGTACTCCTCCAGCGTTGGTGCAAGTTGAAAATCCGAGAATGTGAAATAGTGATAGACCGGATTATAAAACTGAATGAGCGTAGCCAGGACTCCCTTGATTACATGGACCCTTAACAAAGACAGCAGTCCTCCGTATTTAGCTCTGAAAGCATCAGGGTTGGTGATCATCCTTGCCAACCCTCTCAAATCCTCTAGTTTTGGAACCTTGAAGGTGTACTTGTGAGTCTTCCTTCTAACAAAATCCATAACGCAATCTCTTTTCTCTGATATTTGCAATCATTGTCTTAGTTTAATTTGAAAAAGAGAGACTAGAAGAGAAAATTTTCTTTGTTTAAAGTTTTTTAATGAAATGAATGCATGAATGCAGCACACAAAAACATAGAAAAAAACATGGGGTCAAAGGTTCGGTGTCATGAAGTCATGGCTCTACCCATCCCCAAAGGTTGTACTGGTGATTTTTTGTACCTGTCCTCACAATCATTGACCCCTCTTGGGATAACAACAGCAGGCTGGTTCACCCGAGCGAGCTGCAGTATCTTAGAGTAATCTCAAATGAGGGTAGTATCGCGTGACAACTATTTCTGATAGCTTCCGCACTACAAAATAGTAACATGGTCTCAGCCTACTAAATCCTCAGTTTCACGGACACCACAATCGAACAATCTGCTTTAAACAACCGAAGTCGTATAGGCATTGAATCCGCAAAGGGCATCTCCACTGATTCGATGGTCAACCGGGGTCTCTTATTTGGAAGTCACTTCCCTGTAAGATTACCCGTCTAGTGCCATCACTTATCTTAGGTGTCACTCAAACTTTACAGATGCAACATCACCCGCAGTCCCATTAGCAGAAAAATAAACACAGATATCAAGTAGGAAAAGTGATATATATATATATATATATATATATATATATATATATATTCCTAAAACTAACATCCTAGACCTCTTAGGAGCTATAATCTTAGTCCTATACAGACAATGACTCCCCAACAGAGTCACCATTTTACTGTAGCAAGCGATTTTTATCGGTGACGCGACCACCTTATCACTGGGTTTTCCTCACCGCAATGAGGAGGAGGGGGTGCTACTTTCTGATTTCTTATTTGTCCCGTAAAGCTGGAAGGGAAAGGAAAGCTATCTAAAACTAACCTTGCACTCGAATGTTTAACTGAACAGACGCTTTTAAAGAGATTGGGGGGGGGGTCCGGGGTCAGGTTATACAATGGGGAATCGTCAATTACCCATCCTATATGTGGTTATCCACAGGATATTAGCTTTAGGTTTCGCTTTATAATTGATGGTGTTTATCTGTTAATGGGTTGGGAAAGTTTCTTAGGAAGTCTGAGTGAGTGAGTTTTTGTTAATGATTAGGGTTTTCCCGATGTTTTTTGTAAGGTACTGGACCTAAGTTTTGATTGGTGTGAGGGTACTGGACCTAGAGTTTTTGATTGGTATCCTCCTATCCCAAGGGAGGAAAAATATATTCTGGTGTCTTGTTCGAAGCCCAAGATTGAAGCTAAAAGGTTTTGTCTGAGAGAGAATTTGTCATCTCTAAGGAAGATTTGTTGATTTTTGTTTGCCTTGATCAAAGCCCAAGGTTGAAGCTAAGAGGTTGATTGACTCCACTGGGGAAGTCGTTATCCAAAGCCTAAGAGGAGGTTGGATAAGACCAACTCAACAAGAGAGTGCATATATTGGTGTCTTGTACAAAGCCCAAGATTGAGGGAAAAAAGAGTCTGACTCTTTGGGGATATCCTTATACAAAGCCTAAGAGGAGGCTAAAAGTTTGACTTTTCTGGGGAACATGTTCTATCTGTCCTGTACAAAGCCCAAGATTGAGGCTAAAGAGGTTTTGACTCCGTCGTGGGGGGGGGGGGGAGGTTTGTATGTGTCTTGTACAAAGCCCAAGGTTGAGGTTAAAGGTTTGACTCTTGTTGGAGAGTATTATTCCGTAAAGCCTAAAAGAAGGCTGAGAGGGAATGACTCTGCTTAGGAAGATATTTTTCCCAAGCTTAAGAGAGGGTTGTGAAAATTTGTGTCTTGTACAAAGCCCAAGATTGAGGCTAAAAGGGGTTTGACTCAACAAGAGAGTGCTTTTATCTGTCCTGTACAAAGCCCAGGATTATGGTTGAACAAGTTGGAGAATTTATTCTACACAACTTGAGAGAAGACTAGCTCCTGCTAGGGAAACTCTTTGTGCCAAGCCTAAGATGAGGTTGGAAAAGATTGACTTAACAAGAGAGTGTTTTTATCTGTCTTGTACAAAGCCCAAGATTGAGGCTAAAAAGATTGACTCAACAAGAGAGTCTGCAAAGGTGATTGACTCAACAAGAGAGTCTAAAAAGTGATGGACTCAACAAGAGAGTCTGAAAAGGTTAGCTCTGCTGGTTAGAATCATTGTACAAAGCCCAAGAGGAGGCTGAATGTGTTGAGGAAAGATCATTATACAAAGCCTAAGAGGAGGTTATCTTTCTGCTGGGGATTATTGAGATCCCGAGGTAGGTCCAAATGGGGGAATCAACTCTTGTTGAGGATTATAGAAGAGTTGAGGCATCAGATGCCTTGAGGTTCTGATTTAGGATAGTGTTATCTGATGATAACCTAACCCTGGTTGGGGACTTCTTAGGAGAGAGATTGGGTTTTAACTCTGCTGGAGATTGATCCAGAGTGATCGGGATTTCTCCTATGTTTGTAAGGAACTTGAGAATGTCTTTGAGGCTCAAGAGGGGATTTGGATTGTCCAAGTCTACTGGTGTGGAAGAGTTTTATCTTTTGTATGATGCCCAAGTGGAGGCACGAGTATTAAGGGATGAAAATCAACTCTAAATCTGAGATTTGACACTGGAAAGACTGCTCTAGCAACGGATGACTAAGTTCTGTCTTATACCTTTAAGAGGTCTCCAGGGTCCTTGTATTAAGCCCAAGAGAAGCCATGAGAACTTCTAAGAAACCGGAGGGTCCTTGTATAAAGCCCAAGAGGAGGCGGGGATGCTTTTAGGAAGCCTGTGGGTCCCAAACCAAGAGAAGTTCAAGAAATGCTATTCATCGAGAATAGATCATTTAGTGAAAGTTCTATGATTTGAAGAAACTCAAGAGATGCTATTCACCGAGATTAGATCAACTTCGGGGAGTAGAATTTCTTGGACAATTTCTAGGGGTGACAGTCTGTGAAAAGGTTCACGAAGAATACTGCCTTTCTCTTTGTTCCGTATTGTTTAAGCCCCAGAGAAGGCAAGACTGTATCTGGAAATCCTATGGGGATCTAGTTTTGACTGTATTGAAGAGTGACCAACAGGGCTTTACCTAGTTCTAGACCTAGTTGCTGGGGAAAACTTTAAATAACTATACTAGTATATATACAGTGGATATATGACAAGTATTTAAAAAAGGGTATGAAAGAAGACTAACCATGCGCAGCTTCCTACAATACAGTTATATATATATATATATATATATATATATATATATATATATATATATATATATATATATATATATGAAAGCGAGTAAATGAAAGTTGTTTAAAACTTACAGGTGAGCAAGCTTCCATGCTGTATTATTAGTTGTTCAGAGAAATTAAAGAAAGTTTTGATAATATCATGTATATTGAATCTAAATCAAAAGGGAAATTTCTTTGAAAAGATTGTTGGGGCTTATACTCAAGGAGAGGCCTAAGTTTTAACAGTGATCCCACCATTGTTCAGAAGATCGCATCGGGACTTATACAACGACTGAGGCCCAAAGAGGTTTACTTACAAAAGGGGTGGGTCTTACAATTCAAGGATAAGCCCATAGGGTTTTAAGGGAAAAGAAATGGGACTTACAACACAAGGGTAGGCCCAAATGATTTTTGTTTTGAAATGGCGATCGCGCCGAGACCTTTTTTTTAATGCAGAGGGACTTATACAATGTCTGAGGCCCAAAAATGGTTTTGGTTAAAAAGGGATTGGGTCTTACACTCTATTCGAGGCCCATGAGTGTTTTGAAAAAGATTGATGAGGGTTAAATCAATCAAAACCCTAATTTTGTTAAAAATGGAATTAATTTTGATTAAAAATTAATAAAAAATATTGAAAACATGTGAGAAATGAGTGGTGATTTTGGATCAATGTCTCAAAAATTATGTTTTTATCCACAAAATGACTGAAAACCATTTAAGTTTGGAAAATCAAGAGAAAGAAAATTTTCAAAATGTTGAAAAACAAATAAAAATTAATTCTTTTCAAAAATATCAAATATGGGAAATAAATAATATTTTTAGGGAATTTTTGTATAATAAAATATTTTAACATTTTTGTGAATTATAAAAAAAGAATCAACTCAAAATCATTAAAATTCAGAGAGAAATTAATTTTTGAATTAATTAAATAAAATCACAAAAATTCAAAAATTCAAATATTTGAAAAAGGGCGCCAAGAACATCTTGTTCTTGCCCACATGCCCTGTTTTGACCAGATTTGTGTTTTCTCATCAATCTCACTGAATACTTGATGGAATCATACAATCCACATATCAATCTGCTCGTTTTCAACTCACAGTCATGTCTATGGTCTTTAATTTCATTTATTTTAAGCATGGAATGAGAAATCAAAACAAAACCTCAAGAACCCTAACTTGTGCATGAAGGTTGAAGGTCGTGGCAGCAAGAGCAATTTGATTTTTGAGTTAGAGGTGTTACAGATGAGTTGTGATGATCTGAACAGCTTCCCTACACCATATGGAGTGTGTTTGAAAGCTTTGATTGATTTGAAATGAACTGGAACAGATTATGGCACCTCAACTGCAACTTTGTTGAAAACTTGAGCAAATGGATGGTGATTTCATGAATTTGGTGTTCTAGTTGTTGGTTTAGTGTTTGATCAGCTCACATATGATGTTTAGGAGGTGTGTGTGTGTGTGTGTGTGTGTGTATGTGTGTGTGTGTGTGATTGGTTTGGTTGGAAACACATTCTAATTCAAAACCCGATAGTAGCTTGCATTAGAAGGCATTTTTGGAGGTGAGAGTGTGATTTTGAGAAAGACAAGTGTTATAGGCCTTTGTGTAATACCCCAAATTTTGACCACTTAGATTTCCCATTATTGTGAAAATCATCATCACAATATGTATGAACCATCATGCTTCATCAGTCTCCCCAAAGATGGGTGAGCATCCACTAGAATCAAAATTAGGGTTTCAAGCCCCCTCTGAGTGCTTAGACAAAGGATCAATCAAGAAATGACATGATCTTCAACTTGTCTAATCTCTTAAACATCCACAATGGATCAAAAAGGACTCCCACTTCAAGGATTAAGCACAAAGCTGCTCCCTTCTAGGTGGATCAAGTCTCAAGATCGACAGTGTCACCAAATTAGGGTTTTGGTCGACCAGGGCCTCCAGATGGAAATTTTCATCTGGGCACAAGCCATTGGTCCAAAACATGACCTGATACACTTCATGGAACCTCATGAACCCATGCATCAAGTCAATTTTGCCTCAAGGGATGCATTCATCAAAAATCAGGAATTAGGGTTTCTTGACCTAATTCACCCCTAAGTTGACTTTTGGGATAAACCATGAGCCAAGACCTCAAGATATGATTTGAGGGTCTCTAATACACCATATTGATCCATTTGGAACAATGGATTGATCCAAGAAGCTTGAGCAACAAGTTTCATTTTCATCTGCACCACAATTAGGGTTTTAAGGGAAAAGTCAACTGTAACTTTGACTTTTGACCTGGACATGCTCCCAAACCCTAATACATGATTGAATATACCCTATGACACCCATGGAACATGTACATCAAGTTTTATTTAGGTCAAGGACATGATTTCCTGAAGAATTGCACAGTTTGGAATTCATCTGATAAAAAGTCAACTGTGCACAAAAGTCAACTTTGACTTTTTGAGATTTTTCACCAAAATGGATTTTTAACCCTAAAATGATGTTAATGTATGATTTGAATCATCATTCATCAAGAAAAATCAAGAAAAGTGAGATAACTTGTAAAAGGGGTAACCATAAAACTTAGAAATTTTTCTAAGTTAAAAATAAAGTGGCAAAGGTACCAACTTTGGAGGACCATAACTCCTAAACCACAAGGCCATTTTTTCTCATCCAAAGATGGATTTGTAGCCCTCACTATCACCTACAAAAACTTCAACTACAAGTCATTCCAATTCATTAAGGATTTTGAGTTATGGAGTGATCAAAGTGGCTGAAAAGTGAAAAAGTCACTTTTTCCAACACTTAGTGAAATTTTCACTAAGTCAGAATTCTGCTTCACTTTTTGCCAAATGTAGGGGGATTTTTCACTTGGAATCAAAAGAGATCAATACCAAACTTGTTCAAACAGTTGTTGTATCATGTTAGGGCTTTCCAAAATGGCCAAGAACATTGCCAAATTCAACCTACATCATGAGATACAACATTGGCAAGTTGCCTTGCTGAAATCTGTCAAAGCAAGGAAGAATTTGCATTTTGGCTCGATTTGCCAAAATCATCCAATTGCAATTGCTCCAATCCACTTGGACACCTCAGAGGATTGAATCCAAAGGGGACAATCACTGAGCCAAGCCTCCAAGGTCCAAGGAACAAAGAATAGCATGTTGAACCTAGAGTTGCCAAAATAGGGACAAGACTTCAAATTTGGAATGAGGCATTCAATGGAACCATCAAGGTGGCATGGACTGAGCCATTCTCATCTGAAATCAGTCAAGACTTATCCAAGACCAAGGGGACCAAAGCTCTGTGCCCTAACCTCTAGTCAATGGCTAGAGGAGACTTTCATTTCCATTGGCCAACATTGAGGAAACCTACTTACCAGCTGCCATGTACTATTCCTTGCAAAACAAACTTGATCTACTATAAATAGAGCTCAATTGTGGTCAGTTTAAGTACACCAAAGCCATCTAACAGATGCTTTCCTCAAAATCTCTTTCTCTTGGCAAAAATGCCTTTCTTAGCAAGGTAGCTATCGGGTTTTGAGTTTGAGAGGAATTCTGCACAAACCAATCACTCACACACCTCACATACATCACATATGAGCTGATCAAACACTCACATAACATCTGAAACATCAATTTCACAAAATCACTTGCCATCCACACAAGTTTGAAGTGAAGTTGCAGCTGAGATGCCATAAACTGATCCAGTCCATTTCAATTCAATCCAAGTGTTCAAACACACTCCATATGGTGTAGGGAAGCTGTCCAGATCATCACAACTTGTCTGTAACACCTCCAATTCAAAATCACATCTGCTCTTGCTGTCACGACTTGAAGGTAAGCCTAAACTTGGGCATCTCTCAATCTATGCATATTTCCTCGCACAATAATTTGGCCATATGTTCATAATCATGCATGGAATGTTTTCCCTCAATTAATTGCATTGTTTGAATCGTGTATCAAAAATCCTAGCCTTCATGCAGAAATTAGGGTTCTTGAGGTTTCTTCGTGATTTCTTGTTGTATGTTTAATTTAAATGAAATTAAAGTACATAGACATGATCGTGAGGTTGAGACGAGCATAATGATATGTGGATTGCATGATATGATTACGTATTCATGGAGATTGGATAGAAAACGCAAATCTGAGAAACCAAGAACACGCGCGTGTTCTTCAGCTGTTCTTGGCGCCATTTTTGAATAATTCAAATATTTGAATTTTGTGATTTTGTTTAATTGATTCAAAAATTAATTTCTCTCTGAGTTTTAATGATTTTGAGTTGATTCTTTTTTTAATAATTCACAAAAATGTTAAAATATTTTATTTTATCAAAAAATCCCAAAAATATTATTTATTTCATATAATTGATATTTTTGCAAAGAATTAATATTTTAATTGTTTTTGACATTTTAAATATTTTTTCTACATTGATTTTGCAACTTTTAATGCTTTCTAATTATTTTGTAGGTCAATACTTAATTTTTGAAGCATTAATCCAAGATCACAATTTGTTTTCCATGTGTTAAACAATTTTTGATCATTTTAATTGAATTTTTATTCAATTAAATACATTTTTGAAAACAAATTAGGGTTTTGGATTAATTCAACCCTCATAAATCATTTTCAAAACACTTTGGGCCTCTATTAGAGTGTAAGACCCATTCCGTTTTTGACCAAATCATCCTTGGGCCTCACTCATTGTATAAGTCCTGATACCGTCAAAAAAACAAACGGCGCGATCGTCGCCTTTTCAAAAAAACATCTGGGCCTCTCCTTGAGCTATAAGACCCATTCAAAACACTTTGGGCCTCTATTAGAGTGTAAGACCCAATCCCCCTTTTAACCAAAACAATTTTGGGCCTCACTTATTGTATAAGTCCCTCTGCGTTAAAAGAAAACCTCGGCGCGATCGCCATTTTTAACGAAAAAATCATTTGGGCATACCCTCGTGTTATAAGCCCCACACTTTTTCTTTAAACCTTTTTGGGCCTCTTGAGAGAGTGTAAGACCCATCCCTTTGTACAGAAAACCATTTTGGGCCCCAGTCACTTGTATAAGTTCCTTTGTACAAATTCAAACAGTGCGCTCACTAATAAAACCTTGGGCCTCTCCTTGAGCTGTAAGCCCCAAACCTTTCTTTTTCAAAGCACTTTCTCCTTTGATTTTGAATATACTGTTGTTTTTAATCTTTCTTTGTTGAACAACTAACCAAACAGCATGGAAGCTCTACAACCGAGTAAGTGGTTATCTCTTTCATTTACTGCTTTCATATTATAAAACTGTATTATGGGGCTGCTCACTGTAAGTCTCCTTTCATAAACTCATATCTACTGTGTAATAATAGTATAGATATTTCGAGTTTCCCCGGCAACTACGTCTAGAACTAAGTGACGCAGTTTCATTTATTCGTAGAAATAGACGCCTAGATCCCCAATAGGAGCACCAGATACAGCCTTCTCTTCGGCTGTCCTCCTTAGGAATCGTCAAGAAATTCTATTCCCCAGAGATGAATTATTCTCGGTGAAACTTCTCTTGAATTTCTTCAAACCGCCGAACGGTTCGGACTCTCTCTAAAAGTTAAAGTCACTGGATAGTAAACCTCGCACGTTTACCAGTAGTTTTAACTCTAAAAGAGTTTTCCTGAACTTTTCTTTGGTTTGGGACCCACGGGCTTCTTAAAAGCATCGGCCTCCTCTTGGGCATCATACAAGGACCCACAGGCTTCCTAAAAGCAACCCAGCCTACTCTTGGGCATTATTCAAGGACCCTACGGCTTCTTAGAAGTATTCTCAGCCTCCTCTTAGGCTTCGTATAATGATCTCTTCCTCCGGGAATGATAGCCTCCTCTTGGGCTTCGTACAAGGACCCGTCAGCTTCTTAAAAGATTCCAGCCTCCTCTTGGGCTTCGTACAAATTGTCCCGACGACCTCCTAAAGGTATAGGAACAGAACTTAGTCATCCTCATAGAACAGTCCTTTCATAGAGTCTACTACTGTTTCTCAATGCATAGTACAAAAGATAAAACTCTAGACTTGGACAGTCTAACTTCCTTGAGTCTCAAAGACATTCTCAAGCACCCTTCGTTAAATAGGAAGGAAACCCGCAGACTCGGACAGTCTCAATACCCTTTGGATTTCCCGTTTCCTCAAAGAAAAGGAAATATCCCTGATCCTCAAATCAAATCCCTGTGTACAGTGTTACTCATATAAGAACTGATTTTCTCTTTTAAATCAGTATATTGGATCTGTCACTCAACTGAAACAACCTTTTAGCCTCCATCTCGGGCTTCGTACGAGATACCAAAATTCTCCCCAGTGGAGTCAAAATAACCTTTTCGCCTCTCTTTCGGGCTTTGTACGAGATACAAAAACACTCTCTTACTGAGTATAAAAGATTCTCCAACTGAGTCAACTCTTTGCTAGCCTCCTCTTAGGCTTTGTATAACGATATGCCCCACTGGGTCAAAAACTTTTAGCCTCTCTCTCGGGCTTTGTACGAGACACAAAATAGCCTCCTCTTAGGCTTTGTATAATGATTTTCCTAGCGGAAATTAGCCTCCTCTTAGGCTTTGTATAAGAAAACCACTGGTTGATCCAATCGACCTTTTAGCATCAAAGTTGTGCCTCGTTCACAGTACACAAACATCAACAACTCCTTTCCCTTCATCTAATCGCTGTAAGCGGCAAGCCTCTGGATCATCTATATCCATGCCACTGTCCCTCTTTTAGCATGAGAAATTCCTAAGGAAAGATGGCATTGCTCTACACTGAGTTAAAGTCTTCTCCTTCAGGTTAAAACCCTTTCTTCAGAAATTATGGCATTGCTCGGATCCGCGTATCCCAGTTAAAGTAATTCTCCTTCTCCCCTCTTTAGAGATGACAAATTCTCTCTAAAGTCGAGGCCCTTCAGCTTCACGTCTTGGGCTTTGAACAAGACACAAATAGACCTTTTAGCTTCACATCTTGGGCTTTGAACAAGATACAAATCACCTTTCGCTTCACGTCTTGGGCTTTGAACAAGACACCAAAAACCAATTTCCTCCCATAGAATAGGAGGAACTACGAACGCTCTGATTTCCCTGTTTCGGTAAACGGGAATACGTAGGCATAAGATCGAAAGAAAAGATCTTAGCGAGCGCAATCAACAAAAAAACCCAAATCCTTATTCCCCGCCAGAAACCCTTTGCCTAGAAAAAAAGAAAGAAAGAAACCTGTATTGGCGAAATACGAATAACCAGTACAAAGGCCCCCCCCACATTGATAGCATCTGTAACCTAACAGACCGCTATTTAAACTCAGTATGCAAAGCAGGGTTAATTGGAGACATCTATTTCCCTTCCTTATTCAGCTCACAATAGGATAAAAAATGAATCGACCTGTATTTTAAAGCTCAAACCGTAGAGAGCGACCAGCGCTTAAGAACCGCGTCCAAAATCGCTCGCTACAGAAAAGTGGCGCCCACCGTGGGGCCAGATTGACTTTCTTTCTACTTCTCTTGTGTGAAAAATTACACAAATGGCGACTCAGCTGGGGAGTCTCCTTTTCTGTCTTAGGGCATCATCCCCGTTTTCTATGGAAAATGGGAACTCTACCGAAGAGAAAGATTGACCTATGCTGGTCCATCTCTTAGGCAGGGAACCACAGATTGGGGCTTCCGCCGGGGAACCCATTTCTGTCAGGAACTTAAGATTCATAGCTTTATAAGTCTAGGATGATTAGTACAAATATATATACTGCTTTTCCTAATTGCTATACATGTTTATTTTTTCTGCTAATTGGAATGCGGGTGATGCCGTATGTGGTGAGATTGAGTATACACTTAAGAAAAGCCAACCTTTTTCGTAGTGCGGAAGCTATCGGAAATAGCTGTTACGTGATACTACCCTCATTTGAGGCTGGTGATCTATTCTCGGTGAATGGCACTTACTCTAAGATTGCACACAACTCGCTGGCGATCCGCTTGTTGTCTGCCTTCCTGGGAGGAGCTGATGATAATGAGTACAGGTACAAAAATCACCCTAGTATAAACCTTTGGGGATGGGTAGAGCCTTGACTTCATGACAACGACCCTTTGACCCCATGTTTTTTCTATGTTTTTGTGTGCTGCATTCATGCATTCATTTAATAAAACATTAAAACATTCAAAAAAATTTCTCTTCTAGTCTCTCTGTTTTTCAAATTAAACTAAGACTGCAATTGCAAATATCAGAGAAAAGGATTATGCTAATGGATTTCGGTAGAAGGAGAACTCACCAGTATACCTTCAAGGTTCCAAAACTAGGGGATTTGAGAAAGTTAGCGAGGATGATCGTTAACCCAGAGGCTTTCAGAGCCAAGCATGGTGGTTTGCTACCACTGTTAAGAGTCTATGTGATTGAGGGGATCATGGACGCGCTCATTCAGTTCTACGATCCGGTTTATCACTGTTTCACATTCCTGGATTACCAGCTATCACCAACGCTGGAGGAGTATTCTCATCTGGCTAATTTACATATCACTGATCGAGCTTCATTTTCAGGACTGGAAGAAATTCCAAAGAATCAGACTATTGCAAGAGCGATTCATTTGGACGAGTCTGAGGTCAAGACTCACATGACCACTAAGGGTGGCATCCAAGGTTTGCCAGCCCAGTTCTTGACAAAGAAAGCTCTGTACTTCGCTAGTATAGGGAACGGGACTGCTTTTGAAAGCATCTTTGTCTTGCTCACCTACGGGTTATTTTTGTTTCCCAACATCAATAACTTCGTCGATATCAACGCTATTAAGGTTTTTCTCATTGGAAACCTTGCGCCGACTTTGCTCGCAGATGCGTATCATTCTGTACACTTGGGAAATTTGTACAGCGGAGGGGAGATCACATGCTGTGTACCTTTGCTTTACAAATGGTTTATCTCTCACTTGCCCAAGTCTGCTGCTTTTTGGGATTGCAAGAGTGTCTTACATTGGTCGCAGAAGATCATGTCTCTCACCAACTCTGATATAGATTGGTGTAATAGGATTTATGAGGGAATCAGAATCATTGACCGTTGTGGAAACTTCCCCAGCGTACCCCTCATAGGAACTAAAGGAGGAATCAACTATCATCCGATATTGGTTCTTCGTCAATTTGGATACCCGATGAGACACATCCCACTGGGTGTTCATCTGGAAGGTCTTTTCTTCAAAGAAGGAGAAAATGACAGAGCACTAAAGATGGAAATAGTGCAAGCTTGGAAACATGTTCATAAGAAAGGACGAGAGTCTCTAGGAAAATCGGACTATGTCTCGGTGGAGCCTTATCTCCATTGGGTACAAACCAGAGCTCTCAAGCTAAAAATGCCTTATCCTCGTTACGGAATTCTTCCACCGAGGGAAACTGTCATGTACTTCATGACGGAAACTGAAAGGCTTCATGTTACTCTCAACAAAGTTGAAAATGAAGGAAGGTCTTGGAAGAACAAGTACCGCACCCTCAAAATAGAGTGTATCCAAATACAGCAACTACTGAGAGAGAAAGATGCTTTGATTGAAATTTTGGAGCAGCATGCTGTAGAGAATCAAGATGACCAAAGGAATTTGCTCGCTCCTTTCACTTGGCAAAGGAATGACAACCCGACAACGGCCCAAGCGCCCCGGTCAAAGAAAAGGAAGATACCAGAATCAGCACCCGATTTCTCTTCAGAGAGGACTCGGGACCCATTAGTTTAGGTTTCTGTTTCTGCACTTTGTAATCTACTGTATTTCCATTTCTGTAATCCTTTGGAATTCAATAAAAAGGGGTTTCCCCACTGTTTGATATTTGCAATCTAATTGTCGAAGTTTATTTTAATTAAACCTAAAAACAATTAATATAATCATTGCATTCATCATTCTCACATCGCGTATTCTTCTTCCCTACGAATCTCACGTTTGTGTCTCGATTCTAGATTCAAACTGTCTCATTCGTATAATACTCGGGCCAATCGTCAAAAAAATATGGATGATCTTGAGGAAGAAAACAGAGAGTTGAAAGAAGAGATCGACGCTCTGAGAGAGGATATGAGAAAGCTTCGTAACGACATGCAAGCCATGGTAGAAGCTCAGCTACAAAGAACTGTGATCTCAGAGATCACCTCAACGCCCATCATAGAAAAGTATGATCCTAGGTATCAGATACCGAAAGATCGTCCTTGGGGCATGCCTGTTAACTATATCCCGGAAGGATATGTTCCGCAGATCACTGAAGATCAGGGAATCGCAACAGAAGCCGCTGGGCCTGAAGGTTACAAACTTCGGGAAAGCGAAGATGCTAGGGGCATACTGAAGACTCCTAAAGGTTACAAACTTCGGGAGGTGCCAAGACTTACTGCCGTAGTCACGGTACCACCCCCTGTGGTGCACACTGTCCCGGAAGGACAGATTCCACCAACACCTTCTGGTAAGAAGGAAACTATGTTTGACAGAATGGAGGAATTCCAGGAACAGTTCTTGGAAATGCAGAAAGAGCTGCAAGCAATTCGCGGTCAAGATCTATTTGGAAAGGACGCCGCAGACCTCTGCTTGGTCCCAAATGTGAAAGTCCCGCACAAGTTCCAAGTGCCCGACTTTGAAAAATACAAGGGTAACTCTTGCCCTCAGAGCCATCTGGTGATGTACGCTCGACGGATGTCAGCTCAGACAGAGAATCAGGACCTGCTGATTCACTACTTCCAGGATAGTTTAACCGGTTCAGCACTTAAATGGTACATGGGTTTAAACCGTACTACGATCAGTACATTCAGAGATCTTGGTACTGCCTTCGTCCAACAATACAAGTACAATTTGGACATGGCACCCGACAGAGATCAACTCATATCAATGTCGGAAAAGGAAAAGGAAACCTTTAAGGAGTATGCTCAAAGGTGGCGTGAAATTGCCGCTCAAATTTGTCCACCTCTTGAGGAAAAAGAGATGACAAAAATCTTCTTAAAGACCTTAAGCTCATTTTACTATGACCGAATGGTCGCCAGTGCGCCCAGTGATTTCACCGAAATGGTCGGCATGGGTGTACGTCTTGAGGAAGCCGTCCGAGAAGGACGTTTGGTAAAAGACACTGGATCGACGAGCGGTACTAAAAAATACGGTAGTGCTCTCCCTAAGAAAAAAGAGCAAGATATTGGGAATATCTCTCTCGGAAAGCAAAGGCGACGTTATCAACCAGTAGCAGCTATTACTCCTGCTATCGGCCCCGCGCCTGTTCCTATGTATCAACCTCAGGTCGCGTAGAGCCAACCTGACCAGCAAAGGACACAACAGCCTCTTCAGCAGGCTCGTCCTCCATATAACAACAACCGTACAACACGGCCATCAGGATTTGATCCTATACCTGTAACGTACGCAGAACTGTTTCCGTTACTGCTAGCCAAGGGGCACATTCAGACTAAGTCTCCTCTTACAGTACCGGAAAAACCGCCTTTTGGTTTAAAGCGGATCAAACATGCCCTTATCATCAAGGAGGTTCAGGGCATAATATTGAGACTTGTCTCAATTTCAAATCCGACGTACGAAAGCTTGTTAGGAGCGGGCTCTTATCTTTCAAAGATACGGATCCTAATGTTCTTACGAACCCGCTGCCTCAACACGAGAAGGCTGCAGTCAATCTGATTGAGAAAGAGACTAACAATGTCTATCAAATTCACGATGTACTCTTATTGGGGACTAATCTGGTCAAGATGCATTATAGACAGAGTGGATATGGCCATGTGCCACCTCATAATTATCACCAGTGTGATATCTGCTCTAAAGATAACCAAGGATGTTCTGTAGTGCAAGCAGCTCTACAGGAACAAATGGATCTTGGATGGATCCAGGAGCATCGAGTTCGTGGAGTTAACATGGTCTACACGAATTCTAACGTCATTCAAAACCACGACATCCGTGCGATGAATGTCAACTTGGTGGCAATGCACTCAAGGCAAAGCCAGTATCATAATCTGCCGCGGCACGATTACAGTTCCTATCTGATTTGCTCGGTAAACAAACAGGGATGCTCTTTCATACAAGAGGCCCTCCAGCGTCAGATGGATCTTGGATGGATCCAAGACTACCATGATAGGAACTCCTATCAAATCAACATGGTTCAGATCTTTGATATCCGCGTAATAAATATCAACCTGGTAGAGTTACATGCTGAGCAGGTCCGACTTGGATTCTTAATATCACATGACTATCAAAATTGTAAAGCGGGTTGCGAAAACGATCGAGGTTGTACCCTTGTCCAGAAGGCACTTCAGCACTTGTTAAATCACTGGTGGATGTCAATCTATATGGACGAAGATACTCAGCAGATTAGTATCAATAACAGGAATCCTACTCGTCGTCAAAGTCAGGATGTCCGATCAATGGAAGATAACCTAGTGAGGTTACATTGTATTCAAAGTGGGCATGGCCAGGTGCCACCACACAACTATGACAGTTGTAGCGTCTGTTCGGAAAGTAACCAAGGGCATTACCTTGTGAGAGCAGCTCTTCAGGGTCAGGTCGATCATGGAGAAATTCGTCCATATCCAGGTTCAGGACCCATCATTTGGTCGCCGAACTACCTTGCCGAGCAAGTTGAGGATGTTGTCACAATCTCTAGTCATCATAGGACCAGGGATGTTTTTGCCATCGTTCCTCTACTTGACGAATCTAAAGTTCCCAACCAGGAACGGATCGAGATTACTTATGATGGTCAGAAAAATCAGAAGGTTCCCATAGTCATCTATCTACCGGGGCCATTACCGTATGAATCAGCTAAGGCGATCCCTTACAAATACGGTGCAACAATAATCGAGAATGGAAAGGAAATTCCATTACCCTCCGTCGTGAACATTGCAGACATCAGTCGTGTAACATGGAGTGGTAGAATCTTCAACCGAGGGGTTGGAGAATCCAACAAAGAAAAGGAACTTCAGGAAGAAATTCCTGATGCACCAGTCGGTCAATCTGGTAATCCTGACTTTTCAAAAGACAAAGATGAGATGCTAAAGCTCATCCAAAGGAGTGAATATAACATTGTTGATCAACTGTTATAGACTCCTTCAAAGATCTCAGTATTATCGCTGTTACTCAGTTCAGAAGCACACAGAGAGGCTCTACAGAAAGTCTTGGAGCAAGCCTTTGTGGAACAAGATGTAACAATCAGACAGTTCGATAGTATTGTCTCTAACATCACTTCCTGCAATAATTTAGGATTTAGTGATGAGGAATTACCTGAAGAGGGTCGCCGTCATAACATGGCGCTCAACATTACGGTTAACTGCCAGGGCGATGCTTTAGCCAACGTACTGGTAGACACAGGGTCAGCCCTGAATGTTATGCCGAAGTCCACTTTGACGCAATTATCATTCAAGGGCCCTCCGATGAGAGTCAGCGAGGTCGTCGTCAAAGCATTCGACGGATCCAGAAAAACAGTTATCGGCGAAGTGGATCTTCCCATAACTATTGGTCCTCACACTTTCCAAATCACTTTCCAGGTCATGGACATTCGGGCAACATATAGTTGTTTATTAGGAAGACCTTGGATACATCAGGCTGGAGCGGTTACTTCAACCCTCCACCAAAAGCTAAAGTTCGTCAAGAACGATCAACTTGTCACGGTTTGTGGGGAACAAGCCTTGCTTGTGAGTAACCTATCATCATCTACTTGTGTGGAACCCGAGGAGGTTATTGGAACTCAGTTCCAAGCACTATCGGTGAGCAAGAACGATCAATCAGAAGAAGGAACTTCAATTTCTTCATACAAAGATGCTATCAAAGCGGTCGAGAGTACCGATACAACCGGATGGGGACGGCTTGTCATCCCTATTGACAATAAAACAAAGAAAGGTCTTGGTTTTTCTGCGACCTGTACTCAGACGGCCGCCAACGATGAAAGTCTTCATCCCCTTCAAAATTTCTTCCACAGTGGAGGTTTTCTTCACCCAGTGTCTCAGACAGTTTATGCTATCAATGAGGAAGATCCCTCTGACACAGATGAAGAATGGAAGTCCTATCTTAACCAGGACGGCTATATGTCTCAAGAAGAGGTGCCTATGCCTTTTTGCTTTCCTACAGAAAGTCCGAGATTTATACCAAGATCAGATGTCGAAATGATCTACGGAGATTGTGATCCGGAAGGATGCCATGCTCCGGCAAATTCATTAGAGGAGGACACTCTGATGAAAGACAACTTTGATCACAATTACTATGGCCCGATGGATGGTCTGCCAATGTGGCAGCCTTACCCAGGAAACTTGGGGCAAGAAAGTCAGCCGAGTAATGAAACTCAGCTGAGCGTCATTGAACAGAATACCTGTGTCTCCACCATGTCATGGGATCAACATTCAGGTCATTCAGAAACTACTCAACATGAAGATGAATTCGCAACGTTTGCAGGACTAGAATTCATCAACTATGCTTTTCATGAGGTCAACGTCATCGAGAGGGATGACTTCTCCAGTTCCAAAGAAGTTTGGGACACTTTGGGACAACCAAGTGGAAAATACAACTTTATGGTCAAGTACACCGCTCCCGAAAGCTCTCGTATCAGGCTCGAAGATATCCAGTCAACTGGATGGGGAGATACAGCTGAGAGCACAAATGCTATACAAAATGCAACAGAGGAATCCTCCTACGACAATTCTGCTTGGGAGACAGATTCCAATGATCCTGCTCCACCAGAAATCAGCGTCATTTCTGAAGACAAATCAAGGAAAGTGCCAGACTTTGTGATTCACCGAGGAATTCGCCGCCAATGGGTTACCGTCAAGGTTCCGAAGGTCGTTCATCAGTCAAAGTAATTGCCATCTTTAACCTTTCACCCTGCCCAGGTGAAACGGATGTTTTGATAGGGCTCGCTTTCTGTAAATTTCCCTCTTCGCTTTTCCCGAAGCGACAGAGTTTTGTTTTATAGGGCTGTAGTTTCAATATTCGACTTGTTCATTAATAAAATAACGTCGTTCTGTAATTTCTGCATTAATTGTTGTTTTCTCTTTTTGCTTTTTCAGAAAATGGTAATCCTAAAAAACATTCAATAATAAAAACAAGCAGTAAAATAAATACACTGCATACACTTACATTTTCTCTATCTCTTCTAAACACGAATCATCACGTCATGCAGATTGCTTGTTTTATATCCCGTTGAAACATACGATCCGATGCCTTCTTCCAACTTTGAGTTCCCGGTATTTGAGGCTGAAGAAGAAAATGACAACGAAATTCCAGAAGAGATCTCCCAACTACTCAGACAAGAGGAGAGGTCCATTGAACCTCACAAAGAGCCGTTGGAAACGGTAAACTTGGGTTCAGAAAAAGAGAGAAAAGAAATCAGGATCGGAGCACTGCTCAGTCCAACTGTCAAAGAAAGTTTGATAAAGCTTCTCAAAGAATTCCCCGATGTATTCGCTTGGTCCTATCAGGATATGCTAGGGTTGGATACCAGCATCGTGGAACATCATTTACCGTTGAGATCGGAATGTCCGCCAGTAAAGCAAAGGTTGAGACGCACTCACCCGGACATGGCCATCAAAATCAAAGAGGAGGTACAGAAACAGATTGACGTGGGTTTCCTCGCTACATCTGAATATCCTCAATGGTTAGCCAACATCGTACCCGTTCCCAAAAAGGATGAAAAGGTTAGAATGTGTGTCGATTACAGAGATCTAAACAAGGCAAGTCCAAAGGACGACTTTCCTTTACCACACATTGACATGCTGGTAGACAGCACAGCAAAGTTCAAAGTTTTCTCCTTCATGGATGGATTCTCGGGCTATAACCAGATCAAAATGGCGCCGAAAGACATGGAGAAAACTTCATTCATTACCCCATGGGGTACCTTTTGTTACAAGGTAATGCCGTTCGGTTTGAAGAATGTCGGGGCAACCTATCAAAGGGCCATGACTACTCTGTTTCATTACATGATACACAAAGAAATCGAGGTATATGTCGATGATTTGATTGCAAAATCAAGAACTGAGGATGAGCACGTTGAACATCTGTCAAAATTGTTCGAACGTCTAAGAAAATTCAAGCTCCGCTTGAATCCCAACAAGTGCACCTTCGGTGTCCGTTCAGGGAAATTACTAGGGTTCATCGTTAGCCAGAAAGGAATTGAGGTTGATCCTGACAAGGTCAAGGCCATTCAAGAAATGCCTTCTCCGAAAACTGAAAAACAAGTCAGAGGATTCCTGGGACGTTTGAACTACATCTCCAGATTCATATTCCTTATGACCGCCACTTGTGCGCCAATTTTCAAGTTACTGAAAAAGAACCAGGATTGCGTTTGGTCAGAAGATTGCCAAACTGCCTTCGACATCATTAAGGAATATCTGTTGAATCCTCCGATTCTATCACCTCCAGTGGAAGGGAGACCACTGATCATTTACCTCACAGTCCTAGAGGACTCAATGGGATGTGTACTTGGCCAACAAGATGAAACCAAAAGGAAAGAGTCTGCCATTTACTATTTAAGCAAGAAATTCACCGACTGCGAAACTCGGTACACAATTCTTGAGAAAACTTGTTGCGCTTTGGCTTGGGCAGCCAAACGTCTTCGCCAGTACATGATTCGTCATACTACTTGGTTGGTCTCCGAAATGGATCCAATCAAGTTCGTTTTCGAAAAACCTGCTCTCACGGGAAGGATTGCCCGTTGGCAGATGTTACTATCAGAATATGACATAGAGTACCATGCTCAGAAAGCCGTTAAAGGAAGTATTCTAGCCGATCATTTGGCTCATCAACCGATTGACGATCAAGAATCAATCGGGTTTGACTTCCCAGACGAAGATGTCATGTATCTAAAGATGAAAGATTGCGATGAACCGCTACCCAGTGAAGGGCCAGAACCAGGTTCCCAGTGGGGACTTATCTTTGACGGAGCAGTCAATCATTATGGAAACGTAATTGGGGCAATCATTGTTACCCCTCAAGGTTCCCACATTCCTTTCACTGCCAAACTTACGTTCAAATATACGAACAACGAGGCCGAATACGAAGCATGTATCATGGGTCTCGAAGAAGCGATTGATTTAAGGATCAAAAACTTGGACGTATATGGCGATTCAGCATTGGTTATTAACCAGATAAAAGGAGATTGGAACACATACCAATCAGGATTGATTCCTTACAAAGACTATGCAAGAAGGTTGTTACCCTTCTTCAACAGAGTCGACTTTCATCACATCCCTCGTGATGAGAATCACATGGCTGATGCATTAGCCACTCTCTCTTCCATGATTAGTGTAGGTCGATGGAATGACATACCTAAGATCGACATCGTGCGCCTTGAACGGTCCGCTTACATCTTCATGATTGAAGCAGTCATAGACGCTACACCTTGGTATCACGATATCAAATGCTTCCTTTAGAAACAAGAGTACCCATCAGGGGCACTCAGAAAAGACAGGAAAACCCTCAGAAGATTGGCTGGAAACTTCTTCCTGAGCAGTGACACTCTTTATAAGAGAAATTTTGACATGGTTTTGCTCCGATGTGTCGACAGACCAGAAGCAGACATGCTCATGAAAGAAATTCATGAAGGATCCTTTGGCACTCATGCCAACGGACACACAATGGCGAGAAAAATTCTCAGGGCCGGGTATTATTGGTTGACCATGGAATCCGCCTGCTACAAGTACATGAGGAGGTGTCACAAGTGTCAGATATACTCCGACAAAATTCATGTACCGCCATCACATCTCAAAGTTCTTTCTTCCCCGTGGCCTTTTTCCATATGGGGAATCGACATGATTGGTATGATTGAGCCCAAGGCTTCAAACGGACATCGGTTCATCCTGGTAGCCATTGACTATTTCACCAAGTGGGTCGAAGCAGCGTCATTCGCCAATGTAACCCGACAAGTGGTGGTCCGATTTATCAAAAATAATATCATCTGCCGTTATGGTGTTCCAAGTGAGATCATTACTGATAATGGATCCAACTTGAACAATAAGATGATGAAAGAGTTGTGTGCAAAGTTCAAGATTGAACACCATAACTCATCTCCCTACCGACCCAAGATGAACGGAGCGGTAGAAGCGGCTAACAAGAACATCAAGAAGATCGTTCAGAAGATGGTTGTAACCTATAAAGATTGGCACGAGATGCTACCCTTTGCTCTTCACGGTTATCGTACATCTGTCCGCACTTCAACAGGGGCAACCCTTTTCTCTCTAGTATATGGCATGGAAGCAGTGCTTCCCATAGAAGTAGAGATCCCGTCAATCAGGGTATTGATGGAAGCTCAGCTCACCGAAGCTGAATGGTGTCAAAGTCGACACGAAGAACTGAACCTGATCGAAGAGAAGCGAATCACGACACTATGCCATGGTCAGTTGTATCAACAGAGAATGAAGAGGGCGTTCAACAAAAAGGTCTGACCTCGTGCCTTCAGAAAAGGAGACCTCGTGCTCAAGAAGATACAATCATTTCTCACTGACTCTCGGGGCAAATGGACCCCGAATTATGATGGCCCCTATGTGGTCACGAAATCTTTCTCAGGCGGCGCCTTGAGACTTGCAACCATGGACGGAGAGGAATTTGCCTACCCCACGAATGTTGATGTAGTCAAGAAATACTTCGCCTAAACTAAAAAAAAACGTCTCGGTGGATTGAAAACCTGAAAGGGCGGTCCAGGCAAAAGTTAGAGACATGAAAAAAAAAGAATCATCCCGATGGATTGGAAATCTCATAGTACAATCCAGGCAAAAATTAGGGATAATGGCAAGTAACTATGTTCAACAGAGGCAAGTCCCTCAGCAGCAGTTACAGCATCATCTATCGGAGGAAATCTCCAGTCAAAGGTCATCTTCGACGGAAGCTCGGGATGTCCCGAACTCAAAGTTGGTAGAAGGATAGTGGTCGTTATGTTTCAACGTAGCCCTTTTCCCTGTAAATTACCATTTTCTAACTTTGTATATACTCTTTGGAATCACGCGTTTGGATGATCTCCATCTTATCAATAAAATTTGAGCCCTTGTGCTTTTGTTTGTAATTCTTTACTTGTTTTAGCTTTACAGAACGACGTTGTTTAAACTTAATCAGCGATTCTTGAAATAAAACAAAAATGAATTTACTTGTTAAAACTTTTTCTGCTTTTAAATTAAAGATGGCATTTCTTTTGACTGTTGAACATCAGAAGAACATCGATTGCTTCTCCCGGAGTAAGCAAATTTCAAAGTGCAGAATCAAAGTACTCCTTCTAAGCCAGTATGCCTGAATGAAGGGATCAACTGTGTCAGAGACCTTGTTTCGTCTGACACCCTCGGCCGAGTTCTCATCTCCTAAGCCCGATCAACATAGCTCCCCGCGTGGACTATCTCCCCTAAGTAAGGTGGAATTGCTATTTTGAATCAACGGTACTTCTTCGCCCCGCGATGGCCGAGTATCCAATTGTGTTCATTAGTCTGTATGTCGCGTCTGTTTTGTCAGCATAAACATACATACTTCA
Source organism: Lathyrus tuberosus (assembly GCA_022829125.1). Classification (NCBI taxonomy): domain Eukaryota; kingdom Viridiplantae; phylum Streptophyta; class Magnoliopsida; order Fabales; family Fabaceae; genus Lathyrus; species Lathyrus tuberosus. The sequence continues at coordinate 21,596,863 of JALAZF010000030.1, forward strand.
TGCATTTTTTATTTGCATTCACATTTCATATTGCATCACTATCACTTGAGTCGGTCTTGTCCCCTAGTGATAAACAGTTTTCTCAATCGAGTTTGTCAGTTCTTTCCTCGTCAGGAAGTGTTGCGTCTGCACAATCTCGCCACCAGTGTATTTTTAGATCAGAGTCGGCACTTGGCCACTTTGATAACTTGAACCTCTGAAAGATCAGAGAAACTTCAACAAATGTCACTCTTCGCCATTGAAGATGATACCCTTGCTTTCCCGGATTAAGGAAAATCCACAGAGAAAGCCTCGTGATCAGAGATTCGGCAGCACGCCAGTTTTGCTCCAAAAAAACCGTTGATGAAAAGGTCATCGGCACCTCAAAATTGGATCCCATCATATGGCATTTCTCCGGGAAGATCTCGAGAAAAGTATGATGTAACCCCAAACGAAAACAGTCTCTCAAGAGACTCGCTTTCCCCAGTAGAATCGACAAATGGCGTCTCCAAAACAGAGAAGTTTGTGTACCTCTACAACTCAGACGAATGGGTTCCCCAGCAAGTCTGACATCAAAACTTTTTTCACTCAAATGGCATCTCCCCAAGAAAATTTGGCGAGAAGTTTGAGGAAAGCCGCTACGAATAGCGCCCCTTGTCAGTATAGTTTATTGGCAGAAGAAACTTAGACCAGTTCCTTGGTAAGAAACCAGGATCGAGGGGAAGTTTAAATCAGAAACTACGACCAGTTCCTTGGTAGGAAACCAGGATCGAGGGGAAGTTCAAATCAGAAACTAAGACCAGTTCCTTGGTAGGAAACCAAGAACGAGGGGAGGTTTATTTCAAAAGAAAACTGAGACCAGTTCCTTGGCTGAAGACCAGGATCGAGGGGAAGTTTCCCTTTTCTAAGCATCATTGCTTAGTTAAAGAAGATGAATATGTAAACTACCATTCATAACCACCATCAAAATTTCGGATATTCCGATATTTAATCCTCTTGCACCCCGAATGCCCGAACACCTTTGTCATTCACACCTTCGGGTCCAAGAAGATTAAATAGGGGCATCTGTAATACCCCAAATTTTGACCACTTAGATTTCCCATTATTGTGAAAATCATCATCACAATATGGATGAACCATCATGCTTCATCAGTCTCCCCAAAGATGGGTGAGCATCCACTAGAATCAAAATTAGGGTTTCAAGCCCCCTCTGAGTGCTTAGACAAAGGATCAATCAAGAAATGACATGATCTTCAACTTGTCTAATCTCTTAAACATCCACAATGGATCAAAAAGGACTCCCACTTCAAGGATTAAGCACAAAGCTGCTCCCTTCTAGGTGGATCAAGTCTCAAGATCGATAGTGTCACCAAATTAGGGTTTTGGTCGACCAGGGCCTCCAGATGGAAATTTTCATCTGGGCACAAGGCAATGATCCAAAACATGACCTAATATGCTTCATGGAACCTCATGAACCCATGCATCAAGTCAATTTTGCCTCAGGGGATGCATTCATCAAAAATCAGGAATTAGGGTTTCTTGACCTAATTCACCCGTAAGTTGACTTTTGGGATAAACCATGAGCCAAGACCTCAAGAGATGATTTGAGGGTCTCTAATACACCATATTGATCCATTTGGAACAATGGATTGATCCAAGAAGCTTGAGCAACAAGTTTCATTTTCATCTGCACCACAATTAGGGTTTTAAGGGAAAAGTCAACTGTAACTTTGACTTTTGACCTGGACATGCTCCCAAACCCTAATACATGATTGAATATACCCTATGACACCCATGGAACATGTCCATCAAGTTTGATTTAGGTCAAGGACATGATTTCCTGAAGAATTGCACAGTTTGGAATTCATCTGATAAAAAGTCAACTGTGCACAAAAGTCAACTTTGACTTTTTGAGATTTTTCACCAAAATGGATTTTTAACCCTAAAATGATGTTAATGTATGATTTGAATCATCATTCATCAAGAAAAATCAAGAAAAGTGAGATAACTTGTAAAAGGGGTAACCATAAAACTTAGAAATTTTTCTAAGTTAAAAATAAAGTGGCAAAGGTACCAACTTTGGAGGACCATAACTCCTAAACCACAAGGCCATTTTTTCCCATCCAAAGATGGATTTGTAGCCCTCACTATCACCTACAAAAACTTCAACTACAAGTCATTCCAATTCATTAAGGATTTTGAGTTATGGAGTGATCAAAGTGGCTGAAAAGTGAAAAAGTCACTTTTTCCAACACTTAGTGAAATTTTCACTAAGTCATAATTCTGCTTCACTTTTTGCCAAATGTAGGGGGATTTTTCACTTGGAATCAAAAGAGATCAAAACCAAACTTGTTCAAACAGTTGTTCTATCATGTTAGGGCTTTCCAAAATGGCCAAGAACATTGCCAAATTCAACCTACATCATGAGATACAACATTGGCAAGTTGCCTTGCTGAAATCTGTCAAAGCAAGGAAGAATTTGCATTTTGGCTCGATTTGCCAAAATCAGCCAATTGCAAATGCTCCAATCCACTTGGACACCTCAGAGGATTGAACCCAAAGGGGACAATCACTGAGCCAAGCCTCCAAGGTCCAAGGAACAAAGAATAGCATGTTGAACCTAGAGTTGCCAAAATAGGGACAAGACTTCAAATTTGGAATGAGGCATTCAATGGAACCATCAAGGTGGCATGGACTGAGCCATTCTCATCTGAAATCAGTCAAGACTTATCCAAGACTAAGGGGACCAAAGCTCTGTGCCCTAACCTCTAGTCAATGGCTAGAGGAGACTTTCATTTCCATTGGCCAACATTGAGGAAACCTACTTACCAGCTGCCATGTACTATTCCTTGCAAAACAAACTTGCTCTACTATAAATAGAGCTCAATTGTGGTCAGTTTAAGTACACCAAAGCCATCTAACAGATGCTTTCCTCAAAATCTCTTTCTCTTGGCAAAAATGCCTTTCTTAGCAAGGTAGCTATCGGGTTTTGAGTTTGAGAGCAATTCTGCACAAACCAATCACTCACACACCTCACATACATCACATATGAGCTGATCAAACACTCACATAACATCTGAAACATCAATTTCACAAAATCACTTGCCATCCACACAAGTTTGAAGTGAAGTTGCAGCTGAGATGCCATAAACTGATCCAGTCCATTTCAATTCAATCCAAGTGTTCAAACACACTCCATATGGTGTAGGGAAGCTGTCCAGATCATCACAACTTGTCTGTAACACCTCCAATTCAAAATCACATCTGCTCTTGCTGTCACGACTTGAAGGTAAGCCTAAACTTGGGCATCTCTCAATCTATGCATATTTCCTCGCACAATAATTTGGCCTTATGTTCATAATCATGCATGGAATGTTTTCCCTCAATTAATTGCATTGTTTGAATCGTGTATCAAAAATCCTAGCCTTCATGCAGAAATTAGGGTTCTAGAGGTTTCTTCGTGATTTCTTGTTGTATGTTTAATTTAAATGAAATTAAAGTACATAGACATGATCGTGAGGTTGAGACGAGCATAATGATATGTGGATTGCATGATATGATTACGTATTCATGGAGATTGGATAGAAAACGCAAATCTGAGAAACCAAGAACACGCGCGTGTTCTTCAGCTGTTCTTGGCGCCATTTTTGAATAATTCAAATATTTGAATTTTGTGATTTTGTTTAATTGATTCAAAAATTAATTTCTCTCTGAGTTTTAATGATTTTGAGTTGATTCTTTTTTTAATAATTCACAAAAATGTTAAAATATTTTATTTTATCAAAAAATCCCAAAAATATTATTTATTTCATATAATTGATATTTTTGCAAAGAATTAATATTTTAATTGTTTTTGACATTTTAAATATTTTTTCTACATTGATTTTGCAACTTTTAATGCTTTCTAATTATTTTGTAGGTCAATACTTAATTTTTGAAGCATTAATCCAAGATCACAATTTGTTTTCCATGTGTTAAACAATTTTTTATCATTTTAATTGAATTTTTATTCAATTAAATACATTTTTGAAAACAAATTAGGGTTTTGGATTAATTCAACCCTCATAAATCATTTTCAAAACACTTTGGGCCTCTATTAGAGTGTAAGACCCAATCCTTTTTTGACCAAATCATCCTTGGGCCTCACTCATTGTATAAGTCCCGATACCGTCAAAAAAACAAACGGCGCGATCGTCGCCTTTTCAAAAAAACATCTGGGCCTCTCCTTGAGCTATAAGACCCATTCAAAACACTTTGGGCCTCTATTAGAGTGTAAGACCCAATCCCCCTTTTAACCAAAACAATTTTGGGCCTCACTTATTGTATAAGTCCCTCTGCGTTAAAAGAAAACCTCGGCGCGATCGCCATTTTAAACGAAAAAATCATTTGGGCCTACCCTCGTGTTATAAGCCCCACACTTTTTCTTTAAACCTTTTTGGGCCTCTTGAGAGAGTGTAAGACCCATCCCTTTGTACAGAAAACCATTTTGGGCCCCAGTCACTTGTATAAGTTCCTCTGTACAAATTCAAACAGTGCGCTCACTGATAAAACCCTGGGCCTCTCCTTGAGCTGTAAGCCCCAAACCTTTCTTTTTCAAAGCACTTTCTCCTTTGATTTTGAATATACTGTTGTTTTTAATCTTTCTTTGTTGAACAACTAACCGAACAGCATGGAAGCTCTACAACCGAGTAAGTGGTTATCGCTTTCATTTACTTCTTTCATATTATAAAACTGTATTGTGGGGCTGCTCACTGTAAGTCTCCTTTCATAAACTCATATCTACTGTGTAATAATAGTATAGATATTTCGAGTTTCCCCGGCAACTACGTCTAGAACTAAGTGACGCAGTTTCATTTATTCGTAGAAATAGACGCCTAGATCCCCAATAGGAGCACCAGATACAGCCTTCTCTTTGGCTGTCCTCCTTAGGAATCTTCAAGAAATTCTATTCCCCAGAGATGAATTATTCTCGGTGAAACTTCTCTTGAATTTCTTCAAATCGCGGAACGGTTCGGACTCTCTCTAAAAGTTAAAGTCACTGGATAATAAACCTCACACGTTTACCAGTGGTTTTAACTCTAAAAGAGTTTTCCTGAACTTTTCTTTGGTTTGGGACCCACGGGCTTCTTAAAAGCATCGGCCTCCTCTTGGGCATCATACAAGGACCCACAGGGTTCCTAAAAGCAACCCGGCCTACTCTTGGGCATTATTCAAGGACCCTACGGCTTCTTAGAAGTATTCTCAGCCTCCTATTAGGCTTCGTTTAATGATCTCTTCCTCCGGGAATGATAGCCTCCTCTTGGGCTTCGTACAAGGACTCGTCGGCTTCTTAAAAGATTCCAGCCTCCTCTTGGGCTTCGTACAAATTGTCCCGACGACCTCCTAAAGGTATAGGAACAGAACTTAGTCATCCTCATAGAACAGTCCTTTCATAGAGTCTACTACTGTTTCTCAAAGCATAGTACAAAAGATAAAACTCTAGACTTGGACAGTCTAACTTCCTTGAGTCTCAAAGACATTCTCAAGCACCCTTCGTTAAATAGGAAGGAAACCCGCAGACTCGGACAGTCTCAATACCCTTTGGATTTCCCGTTTCCTCAAAGAAAAGGAAATATCCCTGATCCTCAAATCAAATCCCTGTGTACAGTGTTACTCATATAAGAACTGATTTTCTCTTTTAAATCAGTATATTGGATCTGTCACTCAACTGAAACAACCTTTTAGCCTCCATCTCGGGCTTCGTACGAGATACCAAAATTCTCCCCAGTGGAGTCAAAATAACCTTTTCGCCTCTCTCTCGGGCTTTGTACGAGATACAAAAACACTCTCTTACAGAGTATAAAAGATTCTCCAACTGAGTCAACTCTTTGCTAGCCTCCTCTTAGGCTTTGTATAACGATATGCCCCACTGGGTCAAAAACTTTTAGCCTCTCTCTCGGGCTTTGTACGAGACACAAAATAGCCTCCTCTTAGGCTTTGTATAATGATTTTCCTAGCGGAAATTAGCCTCCTCTTAGGCTTTGTATAAGAAAACCACTGGTTGATCCAATCGACCTTTTAGCATCAAAGTTGTGCCTCGTTCACAGTACACAAACATCAACAACTCCTTTCCCTTCATCTAATCGCTGTAAGCGGCAAGCCTCTGGATCATCTATATCCATGTCACTGTCCCTCTTTTAGCATGAGAAATTCCTAAGGAAAAATGGCATTGCTCTACACTGAGTTAAAGTCTTCTCCTTCAGGTTAAAACCCTTTCTTCAGAAATTATGGCATTGCTCGGATCCGCGTATCCCAGTTAAAGTAATTCTCCTTCTCCCCTCTTTAGAGGTGACAAATTCTCTCTAAAGTCGAGGCCCTTCAGCTTCACGTCTTGGGCTTTGAACAAGACACAAATAGACCTTTTAGCTTCACATCTTGGGCTTTGAACAAGATATAAATCACCTTTCGCTTCACGTCTTGGGCTTTGAACAAGACACCAAAAACCAATTTCCTCCCATAGAATAGGAGGAACTACGAACGCTCTGATTTCCCTGTTTCGGTAAACGGGAATACGTAGGCATAAGATCGAAAGAAAAGATCTTAGCGAGCGCAATCAACAAAAAAACCCAAATCCTTATTCCCCGCCAGAAACCCTTTGCCTAGAAAAAAAGAAAGAAAGAAACCTGTATTGGCGAAATACGAATAACCAGTACAAAGGCCCCCCCACATTGATAGCATCCGTAACCTAACAGGCCGCTGTTTAAACTCAGTATGCAAAGCAGGGTTAATTGGAGACATCTATTTCCCTTCCTTATTTAGCTCACAATAGGATAAAAAATGAATCGACCTGTAGTTTAAAGCTCAAACCGTAGAGAGCGACCATCGCTTAAGAACCGCGTCCAAAATCGCTCGCTACAGGACCAAAGCTCTGTGCCCTAACCTCTATTCAATGGCTAGAGGAGACTTGGATTTTCATTTGCCAACATTGGCCAAACCTACTTACCAGCTGCCATACACTATTCCTTGCAAAACAAACTTGCTCTACTATAAATAGAGCTCAATTGTGGTCAGTTTAAGTACACCAAAGCCATCTAACAGATGCTTTCCTCAAAATCTCTTTCTCTTGGCAAAAATGCCTTTCTTAGCAAGGTAGCTATCGGGTTTTGAGTTTGAGAGCAATTCTGCACAAACCAATCACTCACACACCTCACATACATCACATATGAGCTGATCAAACACTCACATAACTTCTGAAACATCAATTTCATGAAATCACCAGCTGGTTGCTCAAATTTTCCAACAAGGTGCAGCTGAGGTACCACAAAATGATCCAGCCAATTTCAATCAAGTCCAAACATCCAAACACAATCCATAGGGTGTAGGGAAGCTGTCCAGATCATCACAACTCATCTGTAACACCTCCAAATCAAAAATCACTTTGAACTTGCTGTCACGGCTTGGAGGTAAGCACATACTTGGTCATCTCTCAATCTATGCATATTTCCTCGCACAATAATTTGGCCATGTGTTCATAATCATGCATGGAATGTTTTCCCTCAATTAATTGCATTGTTTGAATCGTGTATCAAAAATCCTAGCCTACATGCAGAAATTAGGGTTCTTGAGGTTTCTTCGTGATTTCTTGTTGTATGTTTAATTTAAATGAAATTAAAGTACATAGACATGATCGTGAGGTTGAGACGAGCATAATGATATGTGGATTGCATGATATGATTACGTATTCATGGAGATTGGATAGAAAACGCAAATCTGAGAAACCAAGAACACGCGCGTGTTCTTCAGCTTGTTCTTGGCGCCTTTTTTTTTCAAATTCAAATATTTGAATTTTGTGATTTTGTTTAATTGATTCAAAAATTAATTTCTCTATGAGTTTTAATGATTTTGAGTTGATTCTTTTTTTAATAATTCACAAAAATGTTAAAATATTTTATTTTATCAAAAAATCCCAAAAATATTATTTATTTCATATAATTGATATTTTTGTAAAGAATTAATATTTTGATTGTTTTTGGCATTTTAAATATTTTTTCTACATTGATTTTGCAACTTTTAATGCTTTCTAATTATTTTGTAGGTCAATACTTAATTTTTGAAGCATTAATCCAAGATCACAATTTGTTTTCCATGTGTTAAACAAATTTTGATCATTTTAATTGAATTTTTATTCAATTAAATACATTTTGAAAACAAATTAGGGTTTTTGGATTAATTCAACCCTCATAAATCATTTTCAAAACACTTTGGCCTCTATTAGAGTGTAAGACCCAATCCTTTTTTTTGACCAAATCATCATTGGGCCTCACTTATTGTATAAGTCCTGATACCGTCAAAAAACAAACGGCGCGATCGTCGCCTTTTCAAAAATCATCTGGGCCTACCCTCGAGTAGTAAAACCCATTTATTTTTCTTCAAAACCCTCTTTGGGCCTCTTGAGAGAGTGTAAGATCCATCCCCCCTTGTACAAAAACTTTTTGGGCCTCACTCATTGTATAAATCCCTCTGTACAAGTAATAGGCGCAATCGTCGCCCGTTTAAAAAATAAAAACCATCTGGGCCTACCCTCGAGTAGTAAGACCCATTTCTTTTTATTCAAAACACTTTGGGCCTCTAATAGAGTATAAGACCCAATCCCCCTTTTAACCAAAACATTTTGGGCCTCACTTATTGTATAAGTCCCTCTGCGTTAAAAGAAAACCTCGGCGCGATCGCTATTTTTTTTAAACGAAAAAAATCATTTGGGCCTACCCTCGTGTTATAAGCCCCACTCTTTTTCTTTAAACTTTTTGGGCCTCTTGAGAGAGTGTAAGACCCATCCCTTTGTACAGAAAACCTTTTTGGGCCCCAGTCACTTGTATAAGTCCCGCTGTACGAAGTCAAACAATGCGCTCACTGATAAAACCCTGGGCCTCTCCTTGAGCTGTAAGCCCCAAATCTTTCTTTTTCAAAGCACTTTCTCCTTTGATTTTGAATATACTGTTGTTTTCAATCTTTCTTTGTTGAACAACTAACCAAACAGCATGGAAGCACTACAACCGAGTAAGTGGTTATCGCTTTCATTTACTGCTTTCATATTATAAACTGTATTGTGGGGCTGCTCACTATAAGTCTCCTTTCATAAACTCATATCTACTGTGTAATAATAGTATAGATATTTCGAGTTTCCCCGGCTACTACGTCTAGAACTAGGTGACGCCGTTTCATTTATTCGTAGAAATAGACACCTAGATCCCCAATAGGAGCACCAGATACAGTCTTCTCTTCGGCTGTCCTCCTTAGGAATCGTCAAGAAGCTCTACTCCCCAAGATGAATGTATTCTCCGTGAATGGCATCTTTGAGTTTCTTCCCAATTCTCGAACTTTCCTGACTTGATCTATTCCTTGTGGATAACTTGCCTTGAATGTCTCGGGGTTTGGGTACCCACTACGGTCATAATCTTGGACCTTAACTAAGGAACCCTCTTTAAAAGCTAAAAGTCGCTGGATAGTAAACCTCGCACGTTTACCAGTGGTTTTCATCTTTAAAAGAGTTATCTCTCCTAATGGAAAGGAGGTGATAGACCCACGGGCTTCTTAAAAGCATCGGCCTCCTCTTGGGAATTATTCAAGGACCCTACGGCTTCTTAGAAGTATTCACAGCCTCCTCTTAGGCTTCGTATAATGATCTCTTCCTCCGGGAATGATAGCCTCCTCTTGGGCTTAGTACAAGGACCCGTCGGCTTCTTAAAAGATTCCAGCCTCCTCTTGGGCTTGGTACAAATTGTCCCGACGACCTCCTAGAGGTATAGGAACATAACCTAGTCATCCTCATAGAACAGTCCTTTCATAGAGTCTACTACTGTTTCTCAAAGCATAGTACAAAAGACAAAAGAAAAACTCTAGACTTGGACAGTCTAACCTCCTTGAGTCTCAAAGACATTCTCAAGCACCCTTCATTAAATAGGAAGGCAACCCGCAGACTCAGATAGTCTCGATACCCTTTGGATTTCCCGTTTCCTCAAAAAGAAGGAAATATCCCTGATCCTCAAATTAAATCCCTGAGTACAGTGTTGCTCATATAAGAACTGATTTTCTCTTTTAAATCAGTATATTGGATCTGTCACTCAACTGAAACAGTTACAATAGCCTCCATCTCGGGCTTCGTACGAGATACCAAAATTCTTCCCAGTGGAGTCAAAACAACCTTTTCGCCTCTCTCTCGGGCTTTGTACGAGATACAAAAACACTCTCTTACTGAGTATAAAAGATTCTCCAACTGAGTCAACTCTTTGCTAGCCTCCTCTTAGGCTTTGTATAACGATATGCCCCACTGGGTCAAAAACTTTTAGCCTCTCTCTCGGGCTTTGTATGAGACACAAAATAGCCTCCTCTTAGGCTTTGTATAATGATTTTCCTAAAGGAAATTAGCCTCCTCTTAGGCTTTGTATAAGAAAACCACTGGTTGATCCAATCGACCTTTTAGCATCAAAGCTGTACCTCGTTCACAATACACAAACATCAACAACTCCTTTCCCTTCATCTAATCGCTGTAAGCGGTAAACCTCTGGATCATCTATATCCATGCCACTGTCCCTCTTTTAGCATGAGAAATTCCTAAGGAAAGATGGCATTGCTCTACACTGAGTTAAAGTCTTCTCCTTCAGGTTAAAACCCTTTCTTCAGAAATTATGGCATTGCTCGGATCCGCGTATCCCAGTTAAATTAATTCTCCTTCTCCCCTCTTTAGAGATGACAAATTCTCTCTAAAGCCGAGGTCTTTCAGCTTCACGTCTTGGGCTTTGAACAAGACACAAATAGACCTTTTAGCTTCACATCTTGGGCTTTGAACAAGATACAAATCACCTTTCGCTTCACGTCTTGGGCTTTGAACAAGACACCAGTCCTAACATTCTAAATACGAATAACCAGTACAAAGGCCCCCCCACATTGATAGCATTCGTAACCTAACAGACTGCTGTTTAAACTCAGTATGCAAAGCAGGGTTAATTGGAGACATCTATTTCCCTTCCTTATTCAGCTCACAATAGGATAAAAAATGAATCGACTTGTAGTCAAAGCTCAAACCGCAGAGAGCGACCAGCGCTTAAGAACCGCGTCCAAAATCGCTCGCTACAGAAAAGTGGCGCCCACCGTGGGGCCCGTTCCTTTCTTTCTACTTCTCTTGTGTGAAAAATTACACAAATGGCGACTCTGTTGGGGAGTCTCCTTTTCTGCCTTAGGGCATCATCCCTGTTTTCTACGGAAAATGGGAACTCTACCGAAGTGAAAGATTGACCTATGCCAGTCCATCTCTTAGGCAGGGAACCACAGATTGGGGCTTCCGCCGGGGAACCCATTTCTGTCAGGAACTTAAGAATCTTAGCTTTATAAGTCTAGGATGATTAGGACAAATATATATACTGCTTTTCCTAATTGCTATACGTGTTTATTCTTCTGCTACTGGGAATGCGTGTGATGCCGCATGTGGTGAGAATGAGTATACACCTAGAAAAGCCAAACCCTTTTGTAGTGCGGAAGCTATCGGAAATAGCTGTTACGCGATACTACCCTTATTTGAGGCTGGTGATCTATTCTCGGTGAATAGCACTTACTCTAAGATTGCTCTACAACTCGCTGGCGGTCCGCTTGTTGTTTTGCTTTCCTGGGAGGAGCTGAGGATAATGAGTACAGGTACAAAAATCACCCTAGTATAAACCTTTGGGGATGGGTAGAGCCTTGACTTCATGACAACGACCCTTTGACCCCATGTTTTTTCTATGTTTTTGTGTGCTGCATTTATGCATTCATTTAATAAAACATTAAAACATTCAAAAAATTTCTCTTCTAGTCTCTCTGTTTTTCAAATTAAACTAAGACTGTGATTGCAAATATCAGAGAAAAAGATTACGCTAATGGATTTCGGTAGAAGGAGAACTCACCAGTATACCTTCAAGGTTCCAAAACTAGGGGATTTAAGAAGGTTAGCAAGGATGATCGCTAACCCTGAGGCTTTCAGAGCCAAGCACGGAGGTCTGCTACCACTGTTAAGAGTCCATGTGATTGAGGGAATCATGGATGCGCTCATTCAGTTCTACGATCCAGTTTATCACTGTTTCACATTCCCGGATTACCAGCTATCACCAACGCTGGAGGAGTATTCTCATCTGACTGATTTACATATCACTGATCGAGCTCCATTTTCTGGACTGGAAGAAATTCCAAAGAATCAGACTATTGCAATAGCAATTCATTTGGATGAGTCTGAGGTCCGGACTCACATGACCACTAAGGGTGGCATCCAAGGTTTGCCAGCCCAGTTCCTGACCAAGAAAGCTCTGTACTTTGCTAGTATAGGGAACATAACTGCTTTTGAAAGCATCTTTGTCTTGCTCACCTACGGGTTATTTTTATTTCCCAACATCAATAACTTCGTCGATATCAACGCTATTAAGATTTTTCTCATTGGAAACCCTGTGCCGACTTTGCTCGCAGATGCGTATCATTCTGTACACTTAGGAAATTTGTACAGCGGAGGGGAGATCACATGCTATGTACCTTTGCTCTACAAATGGTTTATCTCTCACTTGCCCAAGTCTGCTGCTTTTTGGGATTGCAAGAGTGTCTTACGTTGGTCGTAGAAGATCATGTCTCTCACCAACTCTGATATAGATTGGTGTAATAGGATTTATGAGGGAATCAGAATCATTGACCGTTGTGGAAACTTCCCCAGCGTACCCCTCATAGGAACTAAAGGAGGAATCAACTATCATCCGATATTAGTTCTTCGTCAATTTGGATACCCGATGAGGCACATCCCACTGGGTGTTCATCTGGAAGGTCTTTTCTTCAAAAAAGGAGAAAGTGACAGAGCACTAAAGATGGAAATAGTGCAAGCTTGGAAACATGTTCATAAGAAAGGACGAGAGTCTCTGGGAAAACCGGACTGTGTCTCGGTGGAGCCTTATCTCCATTGGGTACAAACTAGAGCTCTCAAGCTAAAGATGCCTTATCCTCGTTACGGAATTCTTCCGCCGAGGGAAATTGTCATGTACTTCATGACGGAAACTGAAAGGCTTCAGGTTACTCTCAACAAGGTTCAAAAGGAAATAAGGTCTTGGAAGAACAAGTACCGCACCCTCGACGTAGAGTGTATCCAAATACAACAACTACTAAAAGAGAAAGATGCTCTGATTGAAATTTTGGAGCAGCATGTTGTAGAGAATCAAGATGACCAAAGGAATTTGCTCGCTCCTTTCACCTGGCAAAGGAATGACAACCCGACAACGGCCCAAGCGCCCCGGTCAAAGAGGAGGACTCGGGACCCATTAGTTTAGGTTTCTGTTTCTGCACTTTGTAATCTACTGTATTTCCATTTCTGTAGTCCTTTGGAATTCAATAAAAAGGGGTTTCCCCACTGTTTGATATTTGCAATCTAATTGTCGAAGTTTATTTTAATTAAACCTAAAAATAATTAATATAATCATTGCATTCATCATTCTCACATCACGTATTCTCCTTACCTACGAATCTCACGTTTGTGTCTCGATTCTAGAGTCAAACTGTCTCATTCGTATAATACTCGGGCCAATCGTCAGAAAAAGATGGATGATCTTGAGGAAGAAAACAGAGAGTTGAAAGAAGAGATCGACACTCTGAGAGAGGATATGAGAAAGCTTCGTAACGACATGCATGCCATGGCAGAAGCTCAGCTACAAAGAACTGTGATCTCAGAGATCACCTCAACGCCCATCATAGAAAAGTATGATCCTAGGTATCAGATGCCGAAAGATCGTCCTTGGGGCATGCCTGTTAACTATATCCCTGAAGGATATGTTCCGTCGATCACTGAAGATCAGGGAATCGCAACAGAAGCCGTTGGGCCTGAAGGTTACAAACTTCGGGAAAGCGAAGATGCCAGGGGCATACTCAAGACTCCTGAAGGTTAGAAACTTCGGGAGGCGCCAAGACTTACTGCCGTAGTCACGGTACCACCCCATGTGGTGCACACTGTCCCGGAAGGACAGATTCCACCAACACCTTCTGGTAAGAAGGAAACTATGTTTGACAGAATGGATGAATTCCGGAGCAGTTCTTGGAAATGCAGAAAGAGCTGCAAGCCATTCGCAGTCAGGATCTATTTGGAAAGGACGCCGCAGACCTCTGCTTGGTCCCCAATGTGAAAGTCCCGCACAAGTTCCAAGTGCCCGACTTTGAAAAATACAAGGGTAACTCTTGCCCTCAGAGCCATCTGGTGATGTACGCTCGGCGGATGTCAGCTCAGACAGAGAATCAGGACCTGCTGATTCACTACTTCCAGGATAGTATAACCGGTGCCGCACTCAAATGGTACATGGGTTTAAACCGTACTACGATCAGTACATTCAGAGATCTTGGTACTGCCTTCGTCCAACAATACAAGTACAATTTGGACATGGCACCTGACATAGATCAACTCAGATCAATGTCGCAAAAGGACAAGGAAACCTTTAAGGAGTATGCTCAAAGGTGGCGTGAAATTGCCGCTCAAATTTGTCCATCTCTTGAGGAAAAAGAGATGACAAAGATCTTCTTAAAGACCTTAAGCTCATTTTACTATGACCGAATGGTCGCCAGTACGCCCAGTGATTTCACCGAGATGGTCGGTATGGGTGTACGTCTTGAGGAAGCCGTCCGAGAAGGACGTTTGGTAAAAGACACTGGATCAACGAGCGGTACTAAAAAATACGGTAGTGCTCTCCCTAAGAAAAAAGAGCTAGATATTGGGAATATATCTCTCGGAAAGCAAAGGCGACGTTATCAGCCAGTAGCAGCTGTTACTCCTGCTATCGGCCCCGCGTCTGTTCCTATGTATCAACCTCAGGTTGCGCAGAGCCAACCTGACCAACAAAGGACACAACAGCCTCTTCAGCAAGCTCGTCCCCCATATAACAACAACCGTACAACACGGCCACCAGGATTTAATCCTATACCTGTAACGTACGCAGAACTGTTTCCGTTACTGCTAGCCAAGGGGCACATCCAGACTAAGTCTCCCCTTTCAGTTCCAGAAAATCCGCCTTTCTGGTTTAAGGTGGATCAAACATGCCCTTATCATCAAGGAGGTTCAGGGCATAACATTGAGGCTTGCCTCAATTTCAAATCCGACGTGCAAAAGCTTGTTAGGAGCGGGCTCTTATCTTTCAAAGATATGAATCCTAATGTTCTTACGAACCCGCTGCCTCAACATGAGAAAGCTGCAGTCAATCTGATTGAGAAAGAGACTAACAATGTCTATCAAATTCACGATGTACTCTTATTGGGGACCAATCTGGTCAAGATACATTGTAGACAGAGTGGATATGGCCATGTACCACCTCATAATTATCACCAGTGTGATATCTGCTCTAAAGACAACCAGGGATGTTCTGTAGTGCAATCCGCTCTACAGGAACAAATGAATCTTGGATGGATCCAGGAGCACCGAGTTCGTGGAGTTAACATGGTCTCTACGAATTCTAACGTCATTCAAAACCACGACATCCGTGTGATGAATGTCAACTTGGTGGCGATGCACTCAAGGCAAAGCCAGTATCATAACCTGCCGCGGCACGATTACAGTTCCTGTCTGATTTGCTCTGTAAACAAACAGGGATGCTCTTTCATACAAGAGGCCCTCCAGCGTCAGATGGATCTTGGATGGATCCAAGACTACCATGATAGGAACTCCTATCAAATCAACATGGTTCAGATCTTTGACATCTGTGTGATGAATAACAATCTGGTAGAGTTACATGCTGAGCAGGTCTGACTCGGATTCTTAATATCACACGATTATCAAAATTGTAAAGTGGGTTGCGAAAACGATCGAGGTTGTACCCTTGTCCAGGAGGCACTTCAGCACTTGTTAAATCACTGGTGGATGCCAATCTATATGGACGAAGATACTCAGTAGATTAGTATCAATAACAGGAATCCTACTCGTCGTCAAAGTCAGGATGTCCGATCAATGGAAGGTAACCTAGTGAGGTTACATTGTATTCAAAGTGAGTGTGGCCAGGTGCCACCACACAACTATGACAGTTGTAGTGTCTGTTCGGAAAGTAACCAAGGGTGTTACCTTGTGAGAGCAGCTCTTCAGGGTCAGGTCGATCGTGGAGAAATTCGTCCATATCCAAGTTCAGGACCCATCATTTGGTCGCTGAACTACCTTGCCGATCAGGTTGAGGATGTTGTCACGATCTCTGGTCATCACCAGATCAGAGATGTTTTTGCCATCGTCCCTCTACTTGACAAATCTAGAGTTCCCAACCAGGAACGGATCAAGGTTACTTATGATGGTCAGAAAAATCAGAAGGTTCCCATAGTCATCTATCTACTGGGACCATTACCGTATGAATCAGCTAAGGCGATCCCTTACAAATACGGTGCAACAACAATTGAGAATGGAAAGGAAATTCCATTACCCTTCATCGTGAATATTACAGACGTCAGTCGTGTAACACGGAGTGGTAGAATCTTCATCCCCTTCAAAACTTCTTCCACAGTGGAGGTTGTCTTCACCCAGTGTCTCAGACAACTCATGCTATCAATGAGGAAGATCCCTCTGACACAGATGAAGAATGGAAGTCCTACCTTAACAAGGACGGCTATATGTCTTAGGAAGAGGTGCCTATGCCTTTTTGCTTTCCTACAGAAGGTCCGAGATTTATACCAAGATCAGATGTCGAAATGATCTACGGAGATTGTGATCCAGAAGGATGCCGTGCTCTGCCAAATTCATTAGAGGAAGACACTCTGATGAAAGAAAACTTTGACTACAACTACTATGGCCCGATGGATGGTCTGCCAATGTGGCAACCTTATCCAGGAAACTTGGGGCAAGAAAGTCAGCCGAGTAATGAAACTCAGCTGACCGTCAATGAACATAATACCTGTATCCCCACCATGTCATGGGATCAACACTCAGGTCATTCGGAAACTACTCAACATAAAGATGAATTCGCAATGTTTGCAGGACTAGAATTCATCAACTATGCTTTTCCTGAGGTCAACGTCATCGAGAGGGATGACTTCTCCAGTTCCAAAGAAGTTTGGGACACTCTGGGACAACCAAGTGGAAAATACGACTTTATGGTCAAGTACACTGTTCCCGAAAGCTCTCGTATCAGGCTCGAAGATATCCAGTCAACTGGATGGGGAGATACAGCTGAGAGCACAAATGCTATGCAAAATGCAACAGAGGAATCCTCCTACGACAATTCTGCTTGGGAGACAGATTCCAACGATCCTACTCCACCAGAAATCATCGTCATTTCTGAAGACAAATCAAGGAAGATGCCAGACTTTGTGATTCACCGAGGAGTTCTCCGCCAATGGGTTGCTGTCGAGGTTCCGAAGGTCGTTCATCAGTCAAAGTAATTGCCATCTTTAAACCTTTCACCCTGCCCAGGTGAAACGGATATTTTGATAGGGCTCGCTTTTTGTAAATTTCCCTCTTCGCTTTGCACAAAGCGACAGAGTTTTGTTTTATAGGGCTATAGTTTCAAGAGTCGACTTATTCATTAATAAAATAACGTCGTTCTGTAATTTCCGCATTAATTGTTGTTTTCTCTTTTTGCTTTTTCAGAAAATGGTAATCCTAAAAAACATTCAATAATAAAAACAAGCAGTAAAATCAATACACTGCACACACTTGCATTTTCTCTATCTCTTCTAAACACGAATCATCACGTCATGCAGATTACTTGTTTTATACCCCGTTGAAACATACGATCCGATGCCTTCTCCCAACTTTGAGTTCCCGGTATTCGAGGCTGAAGATGAAAATGACAACGAAATTCCAGAAGAGATCTCCCGACTACTCAGACAAGAGGAAAGGTCCATTGAACCTCACAAAGATCCGTTGGAAACGGTAAACTTGGGTTCAGAAAAAGAGAGAAAAGAAATCAGGATCGGAGCACTGCTCAGTCCAACTGTCAAAGAAGGTTTGATAAAGCTTCTAAAAGAATTCCCCGATGTGTTCGCTTGGTCCTATCAGGATATGCCAGGGTTGGATACCAGCATCGTGGAACATCACTTACCGTTGAGATCGGAATGTCTGCCAGTAAAGCAA
The DNA here is from genome assembly GCA_022829125.1 of Lathyrus tuberosus. Classification (NCBI taxonomy): domain Eukaryota; kingdom Viridiplantae; phylum Streptophyta; class Magnoliopsida; order Fabales; family Fabaceae; genus Lathyrus; species Lathyrus tuberosus. Next base: position 21,614,909 of record JALAZF010000030.1, read on the forward strand.
AGGTTGAGACGCACTCACCCGGACATGGCCATCAAAATCAAAGAGGAGGTACAGAAACAGATCGACGCGGATTTCCTCGCTACATCTGAATATCCTCAATGGTTAGCCAACATCGTACCCGTTCCCAAAAAGGACGGAAAGGTCAGAATGTGTGTTGATTACAGAGATTTGAACAAGACAAGTCCAAAGGACGACTTTCCTTTACCACACATTGACATGCTGGTTGACAGCACAGCAAAGTTCAAAGTATTCTCCTTCATGGATGGATTCTCGGGCTATAACCAGATCAAAATGGCACCGAAAGACATGGAGAAAACTTCGTTCATTACCCCATGGGGCACCTTTTGTTACAAGGTAATGCCGTTCGGTTTGAAGAATACCGGGGCAACCTATCAAAGGGCCATGACTACTCTGTTTCATGACATGATACACAAAGAAATCGAGGTATATGTCGATGATTTGATTGCAAAATCAAGAACAGAGGGTGAGCACGTTGAACATCTGTCAAAATTGTTCGAACGTCTAAGAAAATTCAAGCTCCGCTTGAATCCTAACAAGTGCACCTTCGGTGTCTGTTCAGGGAAACTACTAGGGTTCATCGTCAGCCAGAAAGGGATTGAGGTTGATCCTGACAAGGTCAAGGCCATTCAAGAAATGCCTTCTTCGAAAACTAAAAAACAAGTCAGAGGATTCCTGGGACGTTTGAACTACATCTCCAGATTCATATTCCTTATGACCGCCACTTGTGCGCCGATTTTCAAGTTATTGAAAAAGAACCAGGATTGCGTTTGGTCAGAAGACTGCCAAACTGCCTTCGACAGTATTAAGGAATATTTATTGAATCCTCCGATTCTATCACCTCCAGTGGAAGGAAGACCACTAATCATTTACCTCACAGTCCTAGAGGACTCAATGGGATGTGTACTTGGCCAACAAGACGAAACTAAAAGGAAAGAGTCTGCCATTTACTATCTAAGCAAGAAATTCACCGACTGCGTGACTCGGTACACAATGCTTGAGAAAACTTGTTGCGCTTTGGCTTGGGCAGCCAAACGTCTTCGCCAGTACATGATTCGTCATACTACTTGGTTGGTCTCCGAAATGGATCCAATCAAGTACATTTTCGAAAAACCTGCTCTCACGGGAAGGATTGCCCGTTGGCAGATGTTACTATCAGAATATGACATAGAGTACCATGCTCAGAAAGCCGTTAAAGGAAGTATTTTAGCCGATCATTTGGCTCATCAACCGATTGAAGATCAAGAATCAATCGGGTTTGACTTCCCAGACGAAGATGTCATGTATCTAAAAATGAAAGATTGCGATGAACCGCTACCCAGTGAAGGGCCAGAACCAGGTTCCCAGTGGGGACTTATCTTTGACGGAGCAGTTAATCATTATGGAAATGGAATTGGGGCAATCATTGTTACCCCTCAGGGTCCCCACATTCCTTTCACTGCCAGACTTACGTTCAAATGTACGAACAACGAGGCCGAATACGAAGCTTGTATTATGGGTCTCGAAGAAGCAATTGATTTAAGGATCAAAAACTTGGATGTATACGGCGATTCAGCCCTGGTTATTAACTAGATAAAAGGAGATTGGAACACATACCAATCAGGATTGATTCCTTACAAAGACTATGCAAGAAGGTTGTTACCTTTCTTCAACAGAGTCGACTTTCATCACATCCCTCGTGATGAGAATCACATGGCTGATGCATTAGCCACTCTCTCTTCCATGATTAGTGTAGGTCGATGGAATGACATACCTAAGATCGACATCATGCGCCATGAACAGCCCGCTTACATCTTCGCGATTGAAGCAGTCATAGACGACAGACCTTGGTATCACGATATCAAATGCTTCCTTCAGAAACAAGAGTACCCACCTGGGGCACTCAGAAAAGACAGGAAAACCCTCAGAAGATTGGCTGGAAACTTCTTCCTGAGCGGTGACACTTTTTATAAGAGAAATTTTGACATGGTCTTGCTCTGATGTGTCGACAGACCAGAAGCAGACATGCTCATGAAAGAAATTCATGAAGGATCCTTTGGCACTCATGCCAACGGACACACAATGGCGAGAAAAATTCTCAGGGCCGGGTACTATTTGTTGACCATGGAATCCGACTGCTACAAGTACATGAGGAGGTGTCACAAGTGTCAGATATACTCCGACAAAATTCATGTACCGCCATCACATCTCAAAGTTCTTTCTTCCCCGTGGCCTTTTTCCATATGGGGAATCGATATGATTGGTATGATTGAGCCCAAGCCTTCAAACGGACATCGGTTCATCCTGGTAGCCATTGACTATTTCACCAAGTGGGTCGAAGCAGCGTCATTCGCCAATGTAACCCGACAAGTGATGGTCCGATTTATCAAAAACAATATCATCTGCCGTTATGGTGTTCCAAGCGAGATCATTACTGATAATGGATCTAACTTGAACAATAAGATGATGAAAGAGTTGTGTGCAGAGTTCAAGATCGAACACCATAACTCATCTCCCTACCGACCCAAGATGAACGGAGCGGTAGAAGCGACTAACAAGAACATCAAGAAGATTGTTCAAAAGATGGTTGTAACCTATAAAGATTGGCACGAAATGCTACCCTTTTCTCTTCACGGTTATCGAACATCTATCCGTACTTCAACAGGGGCAACCCCTTTCTCTCTAGTATATGGCATGGAAGCAGTGCTCCCCATAGAAGTAGAGATCTCGTCAATCAGGGTATTAATGGAAGCTAAGCTCACCGAAGCTGAATGGTGTCAAAGTCGACACGACGAACTGAACCTGATCGAAGAGAAGCGAATCACGGCACTATGCCACGGTTAGTTGTATCAACAGAGAATGAAGAGGGCGTTTGACAAAAAGGTCCGACCTCATGTCTTCAGGAAAGGAGACCTCGTGCTCAAGAAGATACAATCATTTCTCACTGACTCTCGGGGCAAATGGACCCCAAATTATGATGGCCCCTATGTGGTCACGAAAGCTTTCTCAGGCGGCGCCTTGAGACTTGCAACCATGGACGGAGAGGAATTTGCCTACCCCACGAATGTTGATGTAGTCAAGAAATACTTCGCCTAAACTAAAAAAAAAAAAAACGTCTCGGTGGATTGAAAACCCGAAAGGGAGGTCCAGGCAAAAGTTAGAGACATGAAAAAAAGAATCATCCCGATGGATTGGAAATCTCATAGTACAATCCAGGCAAACGTTAGGGATAATGGCAAGTAACTATGTCCAACAGAGGCAAGTCCCTCAGCAGTAGTTACATCATCTATCGGAGGAAATCTCCAGTCAAAGGTCATCTTCGACAGAAGCTCAGGATGCCCCGAATTCAAAGTTGGTAGAAGGATAGTGGTCGTTATGTTTCAACGTAGCCTTTTCCCTGTAAATTACCGTTTTCTAACTTTGTATATACTCTTTGGAATCACGCGTTTGGCTGATCTCCATCTTATCAATAAAATTTGAGCCCTTGTGCTTTTGTTTGTAACTCTTGCTTGTTTTAGCTTTACAGAACGACGTTGTTTAAACTTAATCAGTGATTCTTGAAATAAAACAAAAATGAATTTACTTGTTAAAACTTTTTCTGCTTTTAAAATAAAGATGGCAATTTCTTTTGACTGTTGAACATTAGAAGAACATCAATAATGTGTCAGAGACCTTGTTTCGTCTGACATCCTCGGCCGAGTTCTCATCTCTTAAGCCCGATCAACATAGCTCCCAATGGGACTATCTCTCCTAAGCAAGGTGGAATTGCTATTTTGAATCAACGGTACTTCTTCGCCCCGCGATGGCCAAGTATCCAATTGTGTTCATCCATTAGTCTGTATGTCGCGTCTGTTTTGTCAGCATATACATACATACTTCATGCATTTTATTTGCGTTCGCATTTCGTATTGCATCACTATCACTTGAGTCGGTCTTGTCCCCTAGTGATAAACAGTTTTCTCAATCGAGTTTGTCAGTTCTTTCCTCGTCAGGAAGTGTTGCATTTGCACAATCTCGCCGCCAGTGTATCTTTAGATCAGAGTTGGCACTTGGCCACTTTGATAACTTAACCCTCTGAAAAGCCAGAGAAAACTCTCAATAAACATCACTCTTCGCCATTGAAGATGATATCCTTGCTTTCCCGGATTAAGGAAAATCCACAAAGAAAGCCTCGTGATCAGAGATTCGGCAGCATGCCAGTTTTGCTCCGAAAGGACCGCTGATGAAAAGGTCATCGGCCCCACAAAATTGGACCCCATCATATGGCGTTTCTCCGGGAAGATCCCGAGAAAAGTATGATGAAAGATCCCAAATGAAAACAGTCTCTCAAGAGAATCGTTTTCCCTAGTAGAATCGACAAATGGCGTCTCCAAAACAGAGAAGTTTGTACACCTCTACAGCTCAGACGAATGGGTTCCCCAGCAAGTCTGACATCAAAACTTTTTCCACTCAAATGGCATCTCCCCAGGAAAATTCGGCGAGAAGTTTGAGGAAAGCCGCTATGAATAGCGTCCCTTGTCAAGAAAGTTTATTGACAAAAGAAACTAAGACCAGTTCCTTGGTAGGAAACCAGGATCGAGGGGAAGTTTATATCAAAAACCGAGACCAGTTCCTCGGTAGGAAACCAGGATCGAGGGGAAGTTTAAATCAGAAACTAAGACCAGTTCCTTGGTAGGAAACCAGGATCGAGGGGAAGTTTAAATCAGAGATTGAGACCAGTTCCTTGGTAGGAAACCAGGATCGAGGGGAAGTTTACCTTTTCTAAGCATCATCGCTTAGCTAAAGAAGATGAATGCGTAAGCTACCATTCATAACCACCATCAAAATTTCGGATATTCCGATATTTAATCCTCTTGCACCCCGAATGCTCGAATCCCTTCGTCATTCACACCTTCGGGTCCAAGAAGATTAAATAGGGGCATCTGTAATAACCCAAATTTTGACCACTTAGATTTCCCATCATTGTGAAAATCATCATCACAATATGGATGAACCATCATGCTTCATTAGTCTCCCCAAAGATGGGTGAGCATCCACTACAATCAAAATTAGGGTTTCAAGCCCTCTCTGAGTGCTTAGACAAAGGATCAATCAAGAAATGACATGATCTTCAACTTGTCTAATCTTTTAAACATCCACAATGGATCAAAAAGGACTCCCACTTCAAGGATTAAGCACAAGGCTGCTCCCTTCTAGGTGGATCAAGTCTCAAGATCGACAGTGTCACCAAATTAGGGTTTTGGTCGACCAGAGTCTCCAGATGGAAATTTTCATCTGGGCACAAGGCAATGATCCAAAACATGACCTAATATGCTTCATGGAACCTCATGAACCCATGCATCAAGTCAATTTTGCCTCAGGGGATGCATTCATCAAAAATTAGGAATTAGGGTTTCTTGACCTAATTCACCCCTAAGTTGACTTTTGGGACAAACCATGAGCCAAGACCTCAAGAGATGATTTGAGGGTCTCTAATACACCATATTGATCCATTTAAAACAATGGATTGATCCAAGAAGCTTGAGCAATAAGTCTCATTTTCATCTGCACCTCAATTAGGGTTTTAAGGGAAAAGTCAACTGTAACTTTGACTTTTGACCAAGACATGCTCCCAAACCCTAATACATGATTGAATATACCCTATGACACCCATGTAACATGTCCATCAAGTTTAATTTAGGTCAAGGACATGATTTCCTGAAGAATTGCACAGTTTGGAATTCATCTGATAAAAAGTCAACTGAGCACAAAAGTCAACTTTGACTTTTTGAGATTTTTCACCAAAATGGATTTTAAACCCTAAAATGATGTTAATGTATGATTTGAATCATCATTCATCAAGAAAAATCAAGGAAAGTGAGATAACTTGTAAAAGGGGTAACCATAAAACTTAGAAATTTTTCTAAGTTAAAAATAAAGTGGCAAAGGTACCAACTTTGGAGGACCATAACTCCTAAACCACAAGGCCATTTTTTCTCATCCAAAGATGGATTTGTAGCCCTCATTATCACCTACAAAAACTTCAACTACAAGTCATTCCAATTCATTAAGGATTTTGAGTTATGGAGTGATCAAAGTGGCTAAAAAGTGAAAATGTCACTTTTTCCAACACTTAGTGAAATTTTCACTAAGTCAGATTCTGTCTCACTTTTTGCCAAATGTAGGGGGATTTTTCACTTGGAATCAAAAGAGATCAAAACCAAACTTGTTCAAACAGTTGTTATATCATGTAAGAGCTTTCCAAAATGGCCAAGAACATTGCCAAATTCAACCTACACCATGAGATACAACCTTGCCAAGTTGCCTTGCTGAAATCTGTCAAGGCAAGGCAGAATTTGCATTTTGACTCGATTTGCCAAAATCAGCCAAATTCAATTGCTCCAATCTACTTGGACACCTCAGAGGATTGAATCTAAAGGGGACAATCACTGAGCCAAGCCTCCAAGGTCCAAGGAACAAGGAATAGCATGTTGAACCTAGAGTTGCCAAAATAGGGACAAGACTTCAAATTTGGAATGAGGCATTCAATGGAACCATCAAGGTGGCATGGACTGAGCCATTCTCATCTGAAATCAGTCAAGACTTATCCAAGACCAAGGGGACCAAAGCTCTGTGCCCTAACCTCTAGTCAATGGCTAGAGGAGACTTGGATTTTCATTTGCCAACATTGGCCAAACCTACTTACCAGCTGCCATGCACTATTCCTTGCAAAACAAACTTGCTCTACTATAAATAGAGCTCAATTGTGGTCATTTTAAGTACACCAAATCCATCTAACAGATGCTTTCCTCAAAATCTCTTTCTCTTGGCAAAAATGCCTTTCTTAGCAAGGTAGCTATCGGGTTTTGAGTTTGAGAGCAATTCTGCACAAACCAATCACTCACACACCTCACATACATCACATATGAGCTGATCAAACACTCACATAACTTCTGAAACATCAGTTTCATGAAATCACCAGCTGGTTGCTCAAATTTTCAAACAAGGTGCAGCTGAGGTACCACAAAATGATCCAGCCAATTTCAATCAAGTCCAACCATCCAAACACAATCCATAGGGTGTAGGGAAGCTGTCCAGATCATCACAACTCATTTGTAACACCTCCAAATCAAAAATCACTTTGAACTTGCTGTCACGACTTGGAGGTAAGCACATACTTGGTCATCTCTCAATCTATGCATATTTCCTCGCACAATAATTTGGCCATATGTTCATAATCATGCATGGAATGTTTTCCCTCAATTAATTGCATTGTTTGAATCGTGTATCAAAAATCCTAGCCTTCATGCAGAAATTAGGGTTCTTGAGGTTTCTTCGTGATTTCTTGTTGTATGTTTAATTTAAATGAAATTAAAGTACATAGACATGATCGTGAGGTTGAGACGAGCATAATGATATGTGGATTGCATGATATGATTACGTATTCATGGAGATTGGATAGAAAACGCAAATCTGAGAAACCAAGAACACGCGCGTGTTCTTCAGCTTGTTCTTGGCGCCTTTTTTTTCAAATTCAAATATTTGAATTTTGTGATTTTGTTTAATTGATTCAAAAATTAATTTCTCTCTGAGTTTTAATGATTTTGAGTTGATTCTTTTTTTAATAATTCACAAAAATGTTAAAATATTTTATTTTATAAAAAAATCCCAAAAATATTATTTATTTCATATAATTGATATTTTTGTAAAGAATTAATATTTTGATTGTTTTTGGCATTTTAAATATTTTTTCTACATTGATTTTGCAACTTTTAATGCTTTCTAATTATTTTGTAGGTCAATACTTAATTTTTGAAGCATTAATCCAAGATCACAATTTGTTTTCCATGTGTTAAACAATTTTTGATCATTTTAACTGAATTTTTATTCAATTAAATACATTTTGAAAACAAATTAGGGTTTTTGGATTAATTCAACCCTCATAAATCATTTTCAAAACACTTTGGGCCTCTATTAGAGTGTAAGACCCAATCCTTTTTTTTTTACCAAATCATCTTTGGGCCTCACTTATTGTATAAGTCCCGATACCGTCAAAAAACAAACGACGCGATCGTCGCCTTTTCAAAAATCATCTGGGCCTACCCTCGAGTAGTAAGACTCATTTATTTTTCTTCAAAACCCTCTTTGGGCCTCTTGAGAGAGTGTAAGACCCATCCCCCCTTGTACAAAAACTTTTTGGGCCTCACTCATTGTATAAGTCCCTCTGTACAAGTAAACGGCGCGATCGTCGCCCGTTTAAAAAATAAAAACCATCTGGGCCTACCCTCGAGTAGTAAGACCCATTTCTTTTTATTCAAAACACTTTGGGCCTCTAATAGAGTGTAAGACCCAATCCCCCTTTTAACCAAAACATTTTGGGCCTCACTTATTGTATAAGTCCCTCTGCGTTAAAAGAAAACCTCGGCGCGATCGCTATTTTTTTTAAACGAAAAAAATCATTTGGGCCTACCCTCGTGTTATAAGCCCCACTCTTTTTATTTAAACTTTTTGGGCCTCTTGAGAGAGTGTAAGACCCATCCCTTTGTACAGAAAACCTTTTTGGGCCCCAGTCACTTGTATAAGTCCCGCTGTACGAAGTCAAACAGTGCACTCACTGATAAAACCCTGGGCCTCTCCTTGAGCTGTAAGCCCCAAATCTTTCTTTTTCAAAGCACTTTCTCCTTTGATTTTGAATATACTGTTGTTTTCAATCTTTCTTTTTTGAACAACTAACCAAACAGCATGGAAGCACTACAACCGAGTAAGTGGTTATCGCTTTCATTTACTGCTTTCATATTATAAACTGTATTGTGGGGCTGCTCACTGTAAGTCTCCTTTCATAAACTCATATCTACTGTGTAATAATAGTATAGATATTTCGAGTTTCCCCGGCTACTACGTCTAGAACTAGGTGACGCCGTTTCATTTATTCGTAGAAATAGACGCCTAGATCCCCAATAGGAGCACCAGATACAGTCTTCTCTTTGGCTGTCCTCCTTAGGAATCGTCAAGAAGCTCTACTCCCCAAGATGAATGTATTCTCCGTGAATGGCATCTTTGAGTTTCTTCCCAATTCTCGAACTTTCCTGACTTGATCTATTCCTTGTGGATAACTTGCCTTGAATGTCTCGGGGTTTGGATACCCACTACGGTCATAATCTTGGACCTTAACTAAGGAACCCTCTTTAAAAGCTAAAAGTCGCTGGATAGTAAACCTCGCACGTTTACCAGTGGTTTTCATCTTTAAAAGAGTTATCTCTCCTAATGGAAAGGAGGTGATAGACCCACGGGCTTCTTAAAAGCATCGGCCTCCTCTTGGGCATTATTCAAGGACCCTACGGCTTCTTAGAAGTATTCACAGCCTCCTCTTAGGCTTCGTATAATGATCTCTTCCTCCGGTAATGATAGCCTCCTCTTGGGCTTAGTACAAGGACCCGTCGGCTTCTTAAAAGATTCCAGCCTCCTCTTGGGCTTCGTACAAATTGTCCCGACGACCTCCTAGAGGTATAGGAACAGAACCTAGTCATCCTCATAGAACAGTCCTTTCATAGAGTTTACTACTGTTTCTCAAAGCATAGTACAAAAGACAAAAGAAAAAACTCTAGACTTGGACAGTCTAACCTCCTTGAGTCTCAAAGACATTCTCAAGCACCCTTCGTTAAATAGGAAGGAAACCCGCAGACTCGGATAGTCTCGATACCCTTTGGATTTCCCGTTTCCTCAAAAAGAAGGAAATATCCCTGATCCTCAAATTAAATCCCTGAGTACAATGTTGCTCATATAAGAATTGATTTTCTCTTTTAAATCAGTATATTGGATCTGTCACTCAACTGAAACAGTTACAATAGCCTCCATCTCGGGCTTCGTACGAGATACCAAAATTCTCCCCAGTGAAGTCAAAACAACCTTTTCGCCTCTCTCTCGGTCTTTGTACGAGATACAAAAACACTCTCTTACTGAGTATAAAAGATTCTCCAACTGAGTCAACTCTTTGCTAGCCTCCTCTTAGGCTTTGTATAACGATATGCCCCACTGGGTCAAAAACTTTTAGCCTCTCTCTCGGGCTTTGTATGAGACACAAAATAGCCTCCTCTTAGGCTTTGTATAATGATTTTCCTAGAGGAAATTAGCCTCCTCTTAGGCTTTGTATAAGAAAACCACTGGTTAATCCAATCGACCTTTTAGCATCAAAGTTGTGCCTCGTTCACAGTACACAAACATCAACAACTCCTTTCCCTTCATCTAATCGCTGTAAGCGGCAAGCCTCTGGATCATCTATATCCATGCCACTGTCCCTCTTTTAGCATGAGAAATTCCTAAGGAAAGATGGCATTGCTCTACACTGAGTTAAAGTCTTCTCCTTCAGGTTAAAACCCTTTCTTCGGAAATTATGGCATTGCTCGGATCCGCGTATCCCAGTTAAAGTAATTCTCCTTCTCCCCTCTTTAGAGATGACAAATTCTCACTAAAGCCGAGGTCTTTCCGCTTCACGTCTTGGGCTTTGAACAAGACACAAATAGACCTTTTAGCTTTACATCTTGGGCTTTGAACAAGATACAAATCACCTTTCGCTTCATGTCTTGGTCTTTGAACAAGACACCGAAAACCAATTTCCTCCCATAGAATAGGAGGAACTACGAACGCTCTGATTTCCTTGTTTCGGTAAACGGGAATACGTAGGCATAAGATCGAAAGAAAAGATCTTAGCGAGCGCAATCAACAAAAAACCCAAATCCCATATCTCCGTCAATCAAAAGCAGTAATTCAAAAGCACCAGTCCTAACATCCTAATCCTTATTCCCCGCCAGAAACCTTCTGCCCAGATCGAAAGAAAGAAACCTGTATTGGCGAAATACGAATAACCAGTACAAAGGCCCCCCACATTGATAGCATTCGTAACCTAACAGACCGCTGTTTAAACTCAGTATGCAAAGCAGGGTTAATTGGAGACATCTATTTCCCTTCCTTATTCAACTCACAATAGGATAAAAAATGAATCGACCTGTAGTCAAAGCTCAAACCGCAGGGAGCGACCAGCGCTTAAGAACCGCGTCTAAAATCGCTCGCTACACTTTGGTGTACTCAAACTTATCAGAAATGAGGCCTATTTATAGTGTGTCAAGTTAGTTTTGGCATCAATAGGGAATGACAACTGCAGCAGGCCTTTGGCCAATGTGGATCAAATGGAATCTCAAGTCTCCTCTAGCCATTGACTTGAGATTAGAGCACATGCCTATGGTTCTTTGATTTAGAGCTTATCCTTGACTCATTCAGTTGAAATAGGCTCAGTTCATGCCACCTGGGTGCATCCATTGAATGCTTGGAAACAAAATTGGAGTCTTGGCCTCTTTTAGGATTTTTAGGTTTGGCATGCTACTTGTAGATTTTGGGACTTTGGAGGCTGATAGATCAGTGCTTGTCCCTTGTTTGTTCCCCCTTGAGGTGTGAAGATGAATATCCATGCTTGTTGCTGCACAATTTGATCAAATTGAGCCCTTATGCACAAATCTGCCTTGCAAAACAGTATGTATCAAGGCATATTACAGCTGTCATAACTCCTAGCTCAGGTGGAGTTTCATGGAGTTCTTGGTCATTTTGGAAAGCTGACATATCCTTTTTCAACATGATGTCCAACTTTGGTTTTAAATCAACTTTAATTACAATTAAAAATACCTCTACATTTGGGAAAAAATAAGGCAGATTCTGACTTAGTGAAAATTTAACTAAGTGTTGGAAAAATGTCATTTTCATGTTTTTTTGTGATTTTGATCACTCCATAACTTAAAATCCATGAGGAATTGGAATGAGATGTAGTTGACACTTTTAAAGTAGGCCATGAGAGCTACAAATCCAGCTTTAGACCATCCAAAATGGTTGCTTGGATCTCAAGTTATGATCCTTGAAAGTTGGTACCCTAGCCACTTTGTTCCATAACTTAGAAAAATTCTAAGTTTTTTATGGTTACCCCTTTAAGAAGTTAACTCACTTTATTTGATTTTTCTTGATGAATGATGATTCCAATCACATATTAACATTGTTTTAGGGTTAAAGAACCATAATTGTGAAAAATCTCAAAAAGTCATACTTGATTTTGTGCACAGTTGACTTTTTATCGGATGAAATCCAAACTGTGTGATCCTTTGTGCAATCAAGTCCTTGACCTAATTCAAACCTAATGGATGTGTTCCATAGGTGTTATAGGGTATATTGAATCATTTCCCAAAGTTTGGGAGCATGTCTTGGTCAAAAGTCAAAGGTACAATTGACTTTTTCCTCGAAACCCTAATTGTGGTCCTGATGAAATTGAAACTTGTGGATCAAGCTTCTTGGATCAATCCATTGTTGCAAATGGATCAATGTGGTTTATTAGAGACCCTCAAATCATCTCTTGAGGTCTTGCCTCATGTTTTGCCCCAAAAGTCAACTTAGGGGTGAATTAGGTCAAGAAACCCTAATTCCTGATTTTTAGTGTATGCATCCCCTGAGGTTAAATTGACTTGATGATTGGTCCATGAGGTCCCTTAGTGTATGCATCCCCTGAGGTTAAATTGACAAAATGCTGTATTTTTTCAAAACGTATATTTTTTGTTGATCGTTTTGGTGTGTTCATTTTATTTTTTCGGACACTTCGATACAAACAGTTTTTATCTTTTTTAACCGGTTTCGGTTCCAATTTTAATTAATTTTTATTAATTAATCAAGATTTTCATAACTTATTTTTTTATTAAAATTTTTTATTATATTTAATTTGTTTTTTATATTAGTATATTATTATAATATATAATATAATTTTTGTTTTATTATTTTTACATTACTAGTCTCTCTTTTATACTACTAGTCTCACATATTTCACAAAAGTGCCAAAATTATTCTCCCTTTACTACACCACTCACGCCTCTTTCTCTCTTTCCTAACATTTCTCTTCTCTCTTTTTCTATGTAATAAATTCACACTTTAAATACAAAACAATTTTTATTTAACATTCAAACATTTTTCAACATTCAAATTTCAATATTCTTCATTCAATCTTCAAGAACATGTGCTCCAAGACTCATTCAAACTTATGACATCGTGTTGCTTACATCATAATCTTCATCTCCAAGTCTTGATTTTACTATAAATAGATGCAAATGTTACACTTACAATTCACACCAAAACAATGTTCTAACTTTGTTTTCTCACAATCTCTCCCTCACACATATATTTCTCTCTTTCATATTTCTCTATTATTTAGTTTTAATTTTCTTATTTCTAGTTTTAATTAGTTTAATAAATATTTAAAAATGTAAAAAAATATTGTTTAATTATTAATTAATTTAGATATTTTTATTTAATATTGATTAATTAAATTATTAGTTAATCTTATTAAATATTACTATTTAAATTAATTGATAATTCTTCTTGTTGCCCGATTTTATTTCGTGACTTGCTTGTTTCCTCGATTAAATCCTGATCTTGTGCCTTGATTATTTCATGATGTTTTTTCCGTGATTGTATTTTTCTCTGTCACGATGTTTTGTCGTGTATATGTTTTTATCTCACGATGTTTTGCCGTGTATATGCTTTTATCTCACGATGTTTTGCCGTGCACTTTCTGTTTATTTATCCAGATGCTTTGCCGTGATTGTCTGTTAATTTTACGTGTTGATGATTTCCACGATGTTTTGCCGTGTATATGCTTTTATCCCACGATGTTCTTCCGTGTATATTTCATCTGTCACGATGCTTTGTCGTGTATTCATTTATTCCGTGATGTTTTTCCATGTATGCATACTCCCTTAGGATCTCATAGTTTAAACTTAATTTTCGATTAAGTTTGAAATAAGATAGACATTATAATATTCAATCTTTGCATTATAACTTTAGGTTAAATTTCCCCTCTCGCCGTCGTGCGATTTAAACTTTATTTTTTGTAGTTCGTGCCCCTCAAGGGTGAACTACGACCGCTTTGATTTCTCAAGACCCCGTTGAGAATACGTAGGCATAAGACTATAAAGTCTTAGCGAGCAACCTTTTCTTATTTTTCATCGCCTCTTTACATCCGATGTTTTCCCGGATATTCATATTTTCAACCTCTTATTTTATCTCTTTCAATCCGATATTTTTCCGGATATCTGCAACCTTTTATTTTTTCTATCTTCCCCTGCAATCCGATGTTTTCCCAGATATTCATATCGCTTCTTTTTAAAACAACTTTCTCCTTGTGATTTAAATTCAAATTCATATTTTTTTTATCATAACTTTCTTCAATTTCTTGAATAACTAACCATACAGCTGTTACAATGGAAGCTTGCTTGCCTGTAAGTTTTTATCAGCTTTCTTTTACATGCTTATACATATCTATATTTGTCTGTAATGCTGGAAGCTTGCTCACATGTAAGTCCTTATGTCGTTCTTTTAAATACTTGTCATATATCAACTGTATATATACTTGTATATTTGCTTAGAGTTTTCCCCGGCAACTAAATCTAGAATTTGGTAAAGTCAGTTGATCACTCTTTAAATACAGTCAAAACTAGTTCCCCATAGGAATTTCTAGATACAGTATTGCCTTCTCTTGGGCTTAAACAATATGGAACAAAGAGAAAGGCATTATTGCTAGTGAAACTTTTCTCAGACTGTCACTATTAGAAAATTGTCAAAGAAATTCATTTCCCCAGAGAGGATTAATTCCCGGTGAAACCTCTCTTGAATTTCTTCAAACCCTAGAACTGTTCATTAAACAAAGGATTAATTCCCAGTGAAACCTTTCTTGAACTTTTCTTAAGTTTGGACCCACAGGCTTCCTAAAGCATCCCCCGCCTCCTCTTGGGCATTGTACAAGGACCCTCAAGCCTCTTAAAGGTTCTCATGCCTCCTCTTGGGCTTAGTACAAGGACCCGACGACCTCTTAAAGGTATAGGAACATAACCTAGTCATCCTTTCCTAGAGCAGTCTTTCTAGAGTCAAAAAATCAAACCAATTTAGGGTTGATTCTCATCCCTTAAAACACCAGCCTCCTCTTGGGCATCATACAAAGATAAACCTTTTTCATACCAGTAGACTTGGACAATCTTATCTCCTTTTGGATCTCTAGAAACCCTCAAGTTTTCCTAAAAAACACAGGAAAAACCCTTTCCTTTTATTTTTCATCCGACGCTTTCCCAGATATTCCTTCTATTTTCATCCGATGTTTTTCTCGGATATTCATACCTCAATCTTTAATCTCTTCACTCTTTCAATCAATTCCCACAAACACCCCTTTAGCTTCAATCTTGGGCTTTGAACAAAACACCAAAACATCATATTTTTCCTCCCATAGAATAGGAGGAACTACGATTGCTCTGATTTCCCAATTTTCTTTAACGGGAATACGTAGGCATAAGATTGTGAAATCTTAGCGAGCACACTTATCAAAAACCTTAGGTCCAGTACCTTACGAAAAACATCGAAAAACCCAAAAACGAAAAAAGTATCTTTTCAACATCTCTCAACCTTCCCAAAGGAGAAACATTCCCATTTACGACAGATAAACACCAGTAAGTAGAAAGTAGTAAGGAAAATTGGTAATAACCCATGGATAACAATGTATAGGATAGGTAATTGATAATTCCCCATTGTATAACCTGACCCGGACCCCCCAATCTCTTAGTATTTGTTAAAGAAAACATTTGCGTGCAAGGTTAGTTTGAGATAGCTTCCCTTTCCTTTCCAGCTTCATAGGAGAAATAAGAAATCAAAAAGTAGAATCCAATCCCATCCGCAGACGGATGTGGGCGGTCACAAAAACCGCGCTACAGAAAAATGGTGACTCTGCTAGGGATTTCAAATTAGGATTAGAACTCCTAAGAGGTCTAGGTTGTTAGAAATCATACTATATACAATATACTATATATATATATATATATATATATATATATATATATATATATATATATACTGTTTTTCCTACTTCATATCCGTGTTTATTTTTCTGTCAATGGGAATGCGAGTGATGCCGCATATGGAAAGTTTGAATGATACCTAAGATAGGTGATGGCATAGACGGGTGGTCTTACAGGGAGTGATTCCCGAATAAGCGATCCTTGTAGACCGTCAAATCAATGGAGATACCCTTTGCGGATTCAATGTCTAACGACTTCGGTTGTGAAAGTAGAATGTTCGATTGTGGTATCCATGAAACTGAGGACTTAGTAGACAGTAACCATGTGACTACCCTCAATTGAGATTACCCTAAGATGCTACAGCTCGCTCGGGTGAACCAGCCTGATGTTGTTATCCTAGGGGGGATCAATAATTTTGAGGACAGGTACAAAAATTCACCATAGAAAAACCTTGGGGATGGGTAGAGCCTTGACTTCATGACGCCAAACCTTTGAGCCCATGTTTTCCACATGTTTTTGTTTGCTGCATCTATGCATTGCATTTGCATCCCTTGCATATTTCATACATACGTCCGGGTCATTGTCTATTCATTCCAACCTTCTGTCTTTCAGTCATCTGTAAGTCGTCAAACTGATTCCTCATCACCGATACAGGACTAGAGATAACGTCAGGCGCAAAATGTCAGAACAAGAAGTGCACAATGCAGAGATTAGGATGGAAATAAATGATCTGAAGTCAAGCATGACTAATTTAATGGAAATGCTTCAGGTCCTAATTGCCAGCGGAGAGCCACCTCAGAGGACTGTCATCCAAGAAATCATGAGTGCTGCTATTGAGCCTCAGCCTATTCAGATGCCACCATCTACATGGCCGGAATTTGGATTACCTCACGACTTCATTCCACAATAGGTCACTACCACTTTGGTCGGTCAAACTCCAGGACCTGAGTTTCAAGTCCCTATTGTCTCAAAACCTAGACCTCTGGTACGGACTACCAGAATTCCTTTTGAGAATCCTAACTTTGATTACAATGATAGTGCTCAAAGTGAGGACAATGTGGACATTGAGCCTGAAGATGCCAATGAACAATATCAAACTTTGGAGAAAAGGCTCAGAGCCGTAGAAGGAAATGACTTCTTCAATGTTGATGCAGACAACATGTGTCTTGTGTCTAACCTCGTCATGCCAGCAAAATTTAAGACCCCTAAGTTTATAAAGTACAAAAGTGACTCCTTCCCAAAGCCTCATTTGGTTATGTACTTTCGTAAAATGGCTGCCTACACCCACAACCAAAAGTTGCTCATCTACTGCTTTCAGGACAACTTAAGTGGAGCTTCACTCAAATAGTACATGAACCTTGAACGAAGCAACATTCATTGCTTTCAGGATCTTATCAATGCTTTTATGAATCAGTACAAATATAACATGGACATGACTCCAGACCATCGTCAACTCTAGAACATGACTCAGAACGAGAAGGAATCTTTCAAAGAGTATGCTCAATGGTGGAGAGAGATGGCTTCTCAAGTCGAACCCGCTTTGGCTGAGAAAGAACTTACCGGAATATTCTTAGACACTTTACCTCCCATCTTTTGGGAAAAGATGATTGGCAGTGTTTCATCAAACTTCACAGACTTGGTCATCATTGGCCAGAGACTTAAAGAAGGCATCAAGAATGAAAAGGTCTCGAAAACTGCTGAATCTTCTAACGCCGTAAAGAAACCCTATGGAAACTTCCAAAAGAAGAGGGAATATCAGACTAATTTTGTCTTGGATGAGGACAGGAAACCTCATTACAGACCTCAACAGCCTAATCAAGCTTATATTGCTGCTCTCACTCCTCTGTTTGCTGCTCGACCAGCTCAAGCTCCTCAATGTCCGGCTGTTGGACAAAACCATAACTACAATAAGACTCACTTTGATCCTATTCCTATGATGTACATTGAACTGTACCCTATTTTGATTCAGAAAAGAGCGATTACTACTAAGGCAGCACCTCTTCCTCCAAATCCACTTCCACCTGGATTCAGATCTGACCTTCATTGCGCATTCCATGAAGGAGCTGCGGGCCACAATTTAGAAAAATAATATGCACTAAAGGCTAGAGTGCGAGATCTGATCAGGGAAAACCTCCTTAGCTTTCGTGACACCAATCCTAATGTCCAGCACAATCCTCTGCCTGAACATAAGAACTGAAACTTCAATCAACTTCAGCTCAGTTACTTCCCAAAGACAGGACAACTCATCCTTGTGTTTGATTAGTCACTTACCTTGTTTCTGTCTATTTTTCATTTTCCTTGTTTATATCATATTTGCTTTCATCTTGTTTATCTTTAAATGTCAGTTTTAATGAAATGAGCATGTACAGTATTTTGATTCAAATCATCTGTTCATTTACATCTTTATGCTTTCTCTTTCAAAAAAAAAAGAAAAAACAAAAACTTTCAAAAAAAGGATACACCTCTTTTTCAAAATTTTGACTATGCAAATATTTGTGGTAGGATGATAAAAATATAATACCCATAATTGTTGACGGTACGCTTTCGAATAAACTTTGCTGACGATGTAAGGCTTTTTTTTTCAATTCCCAAACACTGGAGATATAAGGAAGATAATCCCTCGTTAACCCTTTTGAGCCTTGAAGTAGGAGTTTCTTTCTTTATAAAAAAACCCGTAATTTTAACCAGGGGCAGTGTAGTTCTCAGTTTAATTTGGGTTGTGTATTCAAGTTCAAAAAGTTTGCACACAACAGGCAGATGCTGAAAACGTCTTTCAAATCAAAAGCCAATGATGGTCCGTCGTAATCATCAAATCAAGCAGTCACTTTCTTTCTAAGAAGAAATAAAAAAGAAAAAGCCCGCTAAGTCAAAGAGCTTAGGCAAAAACTAGGGCGTCCCACTGACTATAAATAAAAAAAAAATAGTTCAGGCAAAAGTTAGGGATAATACAGAGAAGAGGTCCTTAAATCCTCGATCTTCAAAAATCCACAAGGATAAAAACAACTAAATGTTGTAAAGAAATAGTAGTTGCTGTCTCAAGACTTCTGGACCATCGTCATCACTATCATCAGTATAATTCCAAACCTTTTGGAACCTGAATGCACAATTTAAGTTTAACTGAGCATAGGACTGGAGAACATCACGAAGTTGGGGTGGGCACAAACAAATTTTGAGCCTTTATCTTTCTTTCATAAACTGTAAACCAGGCCACCTTATAACCCTCAAAAGACTTAATTGAAGTAAGGTTATTTTGAGAGCATACTACAGCAAGGTTGCGTAAACTGACTCCAAAATCATTTTTTCCAATTCATTTGTTTTGGTATTATACCTTTGTTTTACTTTTCATTTAAAATGTTTTAAACCATCGTGTTTCTAACCTGTAATCCATATTATTGTACTTTTTCTAAACAATGATTTTGTTTTCAAAAGTTTTTGCATGAACTTTGCATTAAATTTGCCATGTTTAAATAAACATTTTTTATTGCAAAATAGCTTTCCTCTCATGAAATTTTCAAAACAGTTTAGAAACTAGGCCAGTGATCCTATCAGGGGCAAGTTCTTTCCAGAGCCTGTTAAGAATTAGTTCAAGATTTGTTCAGTGCAAGTCATTCTCAGAACTGGTTTATTCAGAAAAAATTTCAAGACTCATTACTGGGGGCAAGCCTTCCTAGTATACAGCATACAATTATTATCACTTAAAGCTGAATCATTAATCAGTTCATCTACAACAGTCAGCGAGTCTGGGGCAATTTATTTGGAAAAATCCCCAAGCAAGCTATTCAGCCTTCCTCCAAGGATTATAAACTTGATACAGTTTATTAGTATGGCGAAGATGTGTTTAGCAAACAGAATTTTTAGTCCCCTAAGCAATGGCAGTGATCTCTGTGTTGAGGAATCAGTCTTATCTGTCACTCCCCAAAAGAGTATAAACTTGTTGATTTTCACTCCTCAAAGAGTCTAAACTTGTTGTCAGCATTTTCATTTGCATTACATACATTTAATCATACATCATAACTTTTTCATATACTATGCATTCAAGAGTATTTTAATCCTCATTTTCATTCATCAGTGGTCGTGTTATTATCAACATCTTACCTTTCTACATAGTCCAACTTATCTGGCACCTATACTTTTATGTCTTATCTGATGTTTTTCCAGATATAACTTTGTTTATATCCGATGTTCTTCCGGATATGTCTATCTGTTCTGATGCTTTTCCAGAACTTTTATCTATGTCTATCCGATGTTCTTCCAGATATGTCTGTCTGTTCTGATATTTTTTCCAGAACTTTCTTTCTTCATCCGACGTTCTTCGATATATGTCTCTTTTATTCTGATGCTCTCCCAGATATGACTTTCCTCATCTGATGCTTTTCCAGATGCAACTTTTGTTCTGATGACTTATCTGATGATTTTCCTGATATGACCATCGTTCTGTCAGTCTTCTAAAATTTTTTCTGTATGTTTAATGCTTTTCTAAATGTTTCAGATTTACACTCAAAGTTATTTTTAATACATTCAACGCTTTTCTGGATGTCATTAATATGCCTTTAAGTTTGTTTCTCATTCATCCAATGTTTTTCTGGATGTGCCTGATTTATTTTTAAGACTTCATTCAATGCTTTCCTGAATGTCTCTGATTGATTTCCTGATATCTTTAAATATTTACTCTTTTCCAGATTTCATTCAATACTCTTCTGAATGTCTTTTACGGTTGTTATTGTTCTTTTTCAGGGTTTTTTCAATGCATTTCTGAAAACCTCTGATGAATGTAACCTTTTTCCCAGTAAAGTTACCTTCGCTTTCTGAATGTTCCCGTGTATTTCACAATAAAATTAAACTGCTTTCTCAGAAGTCTCTAACATATCCTCAGATTTGGTCTCATTCCACATCTAATGCTTTTCTAGATGCTTTTAATATATTTTCCAGAGTACGATACTGTTTTCGCATCTGATGCTTTTTCGGATGTCTGAATCTCTATTCCAGGGTTTATCCCTCTCTTTCCAAATACTACTGAATACTATTTGTCACCTCGACAAATTTCCACAATATCTTATATCCCAAGAAAATTCTGTTGGTCTGTCTCCTGTGGCATCATTCCCCACAGTGTTCAAAAGTCTTCCATTTATCACATATCATTTCATCTGCATTTACGGTCAAAATTTTAGTTACTCTGATATTTAATCCTCTTATACCTCGAATGTCTAAAACTCTTTGCTATTCATACCTTCAGGTCTAAGAAGATTAAATAGGGGCATCTGTCATACCCTAAATTTTGACCAGGCATTTTTATTTTTTCTCATTTCATTTGTCTATGTTTTAATACTGTGTCGTCTGCATATAATATCATATATTTTCTTCACGAATATTTTTGAATTATTAGCCGGAATTAACGTGTTAAATTTTTTGGTATTTTTGGTCAAACTGAAACGTCAACAGTGAAAAAAGTCGGTGTCCGGGAAGTTTTTAAAATCAAACTTTCAGACATCACTTTTAATCTATTTTTCGCGTACTTTAACTCGGTGTGTTTATTTTAATTTTTTTACTTTCCGGTCATCATGTTTCTGACCAGTCTGAGCCATTTTAGCGAGTAAAATCAATTTCAAAATTTGGCAAAACGTTGTATTTTTTCAAAACGTATATTTTTTGCTGATCGTTTTGGTGTGTTCATTTTATTTTTTCGGGCACTTCGATACAGACAGTTTTTATCGTTTTTTAACCGGTTTCGGTTCCAATTTTAATTAATTTTTATTAATTAATCAATATTTTCATAACTTTTTTTTTATTAAACTTTTTTGATTATATTTAATTTGTTTATTATATTAGTATATTATTATAATATATAATATAATTTTTGTCTCATTATTTTTACATTACTAGTCTCTCTTTTACACTACTAGTCTCACATATTTCACAAAAGTGCCAAAACTCTTCTCCCTTTCACTACATCACTCACGCCTCTTTCTCTCTTTCCTAGCATTTCTCTTCTCTCTTTTTCTATGTTAATAATTCACACTTTAAATACAAAATAATTTTTATTTAACATTCAAACATTTTTCAACATTCAAATTTCAATATTCTTCATTCAATCTTCAAGAACATGTGCTCCAAGACTCATTCAAACTTATGACATCATGTTGCTTACATCATAATCTTCATCTCCAAGTCTTGATTTTACTATAAATAGATGCAAATATTACACTTACAATTCACACCAAAACAATGTTCTAACTTTGTTTTCTCACAATCTCTCCCTCACACATATATTTCTCTCTTTCATATTTCTCTATTATTTATTTTTAATTTTCTTATTTCTAGTTTTAATTAAATATTTAAAAATGTAAAAAAAATATTGTTTAATTATTAATTAATTTAGATATTTTTATTTAATATTGATTAATTAAATTATTAGTTAATCTTATTAAATATTAATATTTAAATTAATTGAAAATTCTTCTTGTTGCTCGATTTTATTTCGTGACTTGCTTGTTTCCTCGATTAAATCCTGATGTTGTGCCTTGATTATTTCACAATGTTTTTCCGTGATTGTATTTTTTCTCCGTCACGATGTTTTGTCGTGTATATGTTTTTATCCCACGATGTTTTGCCGTGTATATGCTTTTATCTCATGATGTTTTGCCGTGCACTTTCTGTTTATTTATCATGATGCTTTGCAGTGATTGTCTGTTAATTTTATGTGTTGATGATTTCCACGATGTTTTGCCGTTTATATGCTTTTATCCCACGATGTTCTTCCATGTATATTTCATCTGTCACGATGCTTTGCCGTGTATTCATTTATTCCGTGATGTTTTTCCACGTATGCATGCTCCCTTAGGATCTCATAGTTTAAACTTAATTTTCGATTAAGTTTGAAATAAGACAGACATTAGAATATTCAATCTTTGCATGATAACTTTAGGTTAAATTTCCCCTCTCGCCGCCGTGTGATTGAAACTCTATTTTTTGTAGTTCGTGCCCCTCAGGGGTGAACTACGACCGCTCTGATTTCTCAAGATTCCGTTGAGAATACGTAGGCATAAGACTGTAAAGTCTTAGCGAGTAACCTTTTCTTATTTTTCATCGTCTCTTTACATCCGACGTTTTCCCGGATATTCGTATTTTCATCCTCTTATTTTATCTCTTTCAATCCAACATTTTCCCGGATATCTGCAACCTTTTCTTTTTTCTATCTTCCCCTGCAATCTGATGTTTTCTTGGATATTCATATCGCTTCTTTTTAAAACAACTTTCTCCTTGTGATTTAAATTCAAATTCATATTTGTTATCAAAACTTTCTTCAATTTCTTGAATAACTAACCATACAGCTGTTACAATGGAAGCTTGCTCGCCTGTAAGTTTTTATCAGCTTTCTTTTACATGCTTATACATATCTATATTTGTCTGTATGCTGGAAGCTTGCTCACCTGTAAGTCCTTCTTTCATTCTTTTAAATACTTGTCATATATCAACTATATACATACTTGTATATCTGCTTAGAGTTTTCCCCGACAACTAAATCTAGAATTTGGTAAAGCCAGTTGATCACTCTTTAAATACAGTCAAAAATAGTTCCCCATAGGAATTTCCAGATACAGTCTTGCCTTCTCTTGGGCTTAAATAATATGGAACAAAGAGAAAGGCATTATTCATGGTGAAACTTTTCTCAGACTTTCACTATTAGAAAATTGTCAAAGAAATTCATTTCCCCCAGAGAGGATTAATTCCCGGTGAAACCTCTCTTGAATTTCTTCAAACCCTAGAACTGTTCATTTAAGAAAGGATTAATTCCCGGTGAAACCTTTCTTGAACTTTTCTTAAGTTTGGACCCACATGCTTCCTAAAAGCATCCCCCGCCTCCTCTTGGGCGTTGTACAAGGACCCCCAGGCCCCTTAAAGGTTCTCATGCCTCATCTTGGGCTTAGTACAAGGACTCGACGACCTCTTAAAGGTATAGGAACATAACCTAGTCATCCTTTGCTAGAGCAGTCTTTCTAGAGTCAAAACATCAAACCAATTCAGAGTTGATTCTCATCCCTTAAAACATCAGCCTCCTCTTGGGCTTCATACAAAGATAAACCTTTTTCATACCAGTAGACTTGGACAGACTTATCTCCTCTTGGATCTCCAGAAATCCTCAAGTTTTCCTAAAAACATAGGAAAAATCTTTTCCTTTTATTTTTCATCCGACGCTTTCCCGAATATTCCTTCTATTTTCATCCGATGTTTTTCTCAGATATTCATACCTCAATCTTTAATCTCTTCACTATTTCAATCAATTCCCACAAACACCCCTTTAGCTTCAATCTTGGGCTTTGAACAAGACACCAAAACATCATCTCTTTCCTCCCATAGAATAGGAGGAACTACGATTGCTCTAATTTCCCTGTTTTCTTTAACGGGAATACGTAGGGATAAGATTGCGAAATCTTAGCGAGCACACTTATCAAAAACCTTAGGTCCAGTACCTTACCAAAAACATCGAAAAACCCAAAAATGACAAAAATATCTTTTCAACATCTCTCAACCTTCCAAAAGGAGAAACTTTCCCATTTACGACAGATAAACACCAGTAAGTAGAAAGCAGTAAGGAAAATTACTAATAACCCATGGATAACCATGTATAGGATGGGTAATTGACAACTCCCCATTGTATAACCTGACCCCGGACCCCCCAATCTCTTAGCATTTGTTAAAGAAAACATTTGCATGCAAGGTTAGTTTGAGATAGCATCCCTTTCCTTTCCAGCTTCGTAGTATAAATAAGAAATCAGAAAGTAGCATCCAATCCCATCCGCAGACGGATGTGGGCGGTCACGAAAACCACACGACCACCTTATCACAGAATTGTGGGTTCCTCCTCACCGCAATGGTAGGAGGAAGCGGTCCTACTTTCTGATTTCTTATTTATCCCATGAAGCTGGAAGGGAAAAGGAAGTTATCTAAAACTAACCTTACACACGAATGTTTAACTGAACAAATGCTTAAAGAGATTGGGGGGTCTGGGGTCAGGTTATACAATGGGGAGTTGTTAATTACACATCTTATATGTGGTTATCCACAGGTTGTTAGCAATAGGTTCTACTTTTATACTTGATGGTGTTTATCTGTTGATGGGTTGGGAAAGTTTCTTGGGAAATATGAGAGAGAGAGAGAAGAGAGAGAGAGAGAGAGAGAGAGAGAGAGAGAGAGTTTTTGATGATTTTGGTGAGGTACTGCACCTAAGTTTTGATTAGTGTGAAGGTAATGGACCTGATGTTTTTGATTGGTATGATGGTACTGGACCTACAGTTTTTGATTGGTATGCTCACTAAGATTTCGCAATCTTATGCCTACGTGTTCCCGTTTAAAGAAACATGGAAATCAGAGCAATCGTAGTTCCTCCTATTCTATGGGAGGAAAAGATGTTTTGGTGTCTTGTTCAAAGCCCAAGATTGAAGCTAAAAGGTTTATTTGTGTCTTGTTCAAAGCCCAAGATTGCAGCTAAAAGTTTTGACTGAGAGAGAATTTGTCATCTCTAAAGGGGAGACATATCGTCTGTTTATCACAACTGTTGGGTGACTCTTTATAAAGGAGGGTTACTTTAACTGAGATATGTGAATCCAGCAATGCCATAATTTCCTTTATAGGGGATTTGTCTTGAAGGAGAAAACTTTAACTCAATGTAGAGTAATGCCATTTTTCCTTAGGAGATTTCATGCTAAGAGAGGGACAGTAGCGTGGATGTAAATAATCTAGAGGCTTGCCGCTTACAGCAATTAGATGAAAGAGAGGGTTTTACCAGGATAAGAGATGGACGACAGCTTGGATATTTGAATTAACAAGTGTGCCACTTACAGCAGTTATCTGGGATTAAGGTTGGTTTTGAGTTATCTGTTTTGATATGTGATAACGCAGAGAAATGTTTTCCTATAGAGATTTTTAGATTTCCTCTCAGGGGACGTTGATATTTGTGTGCCTTGATCAAAGCCCAAGGTTGAATCTAAGAGATTGATTGACTCCGCTGGGGAAGTCTTTATACAAAGCCTAAGAGGAGGCTAGAAAAGACTGACTCAACAAGAGAGTGTTTATATTTATGTCTTGTACAAAGCCTAAGATTGAGGCTAAAAGAGAGTTAACTCTTTCGGGGATATCATTATATAAAGCCTAAGAGGAGGCTAAAGGTTGACTTTTTCGGGGAAATATTTTGTCTGTCTTGTACAAAGCCCAAGATTGAGGCTAAAAGGGATTTTGACTCTGCTGAGGAGGGTTTGTTTGTGTCTTGTACAAAGCCCAAGATTGAGGCTGAAAAGAATTCTGACTCTGTGGGAAAAATCTTTATCTGTCTTGTACAAAGCCCAAGAATGAGACTGAAAAGAGACTTTACTGACTCAACTGAGGATATTTTAGGTGTCTTGTACAAAGCCTAAGATTGAGGCTAAAAAGATTTTGACTCTGCTGGAGAGTATTATCTGTCTTGTACAAAGCCCATGATTGAGGCTGAAAGAGGATTTACTCTGCTTAGGGAAATTTATATGGTGTCTTGTACAAAGCCCAAGATTGAGGCTGAAAAGAGGATTAACTCTGCTTAGGGATATTATTTCTCAAAACCTAAAAGAAGGCTGGGAGGAATTGACTCCGCTGGGAAAGACATTTATCCAGAGCTTAAGAGAAGGTTACAAAGAGTTTGACTTTATCGTAGAAAGCTTATATATGTCTTGTACAAAGCCCAAGATTGAGGCTGACCAAGCTGGAGAAATCATTATACACAGCCCAAGAGGAGGCTAACTTATGCTATGGGAAATCATTATACCAAGCCTAAGAGGAGGCTGAAAAAAGACTGACTTAACAAGGGAGTGTTTTTATCTATCTTGTACAAAGCCCAAGATTGAGGCTAAACGGGTTGACTCAACAAGAGAGTATGGAAAGGTGATTGACTCAACAAGAGAGTCTGAAAAGTGATTGACTCAACAAGAGAGTCTGAAAAGGTTAGCTCAGCTGGGGAAAATATTTGTACAAAGCCCAAGAGGAGGCTGACTGTGCTGAGGGAAGGAAGAATCAATATACAAAGCCTAAGAGGAGGCTATCATTGCTGAGGATGATTGAGATCCAGAGGCAGGTCCAAATGGGGAATCAACTCTTGCTGAGGGTTTACAGAAGGTTTGAGATATCAGATGCCTTGAGGTTCTGATTTGGGATAATGTTATACTGATGATAAACTGACCCTGGCTGGGGAATTTTTAGGAGAAAGACTGAGTTTAGAACCCATGGGTTTTAACTCTACTGGAGATTAAATGACCAGGGTTTCTCATATGTTTGTAAGGAACTTGAGAATGTCTTTGAGATCCAAGAAGGGATTAGACTGTCCAAGTTTATTGGTATGGAAGAGTTTATCTTTGTATGATGCCCAAGAGGAGGCAGGTGTTTTTAAGGGATGAGAATTAACCCTAAATTGGTCTGAGGTTTTGACTCAAGAAAGACTGCTCTAGCAAAGGATAACTAAGTTATGTCCTATACCTTTAAGAGGTCTTCAGGGTCCTTGTATTAAGCCCAAGAGAAGACATGAGAACTTCTAAGAAGCCAGAGGGTCCTTGTACAAAGCCCAAGAGGAGGCGGTGATGCTTTTAGGAAGCCTGTGGGTCCAAACTTAAGAAGAGTTCAACAAAAGTTTCACCGGGAATAATCTTTTCTTTAGTGAACAGTTCTAGGGTTTGAAGAAAGTCAAGAGAGGTTTCACCGGGAATTAATCCTCTCTGGGGAAATGAACTTCTTTGACAATTTCTAATAGTGACAGTATGAGAAAAGTTTCACTGGGAATAATGCCTTTCTCTTTGTTCCATATTATTTAAGCCCAATAGAAGGCAAGACTGTATCTGGAAATCCTATGGGGATCTAGTTTTGACTGTATTAAAGAGTGGCCAACTGGCTTTACCTAGTTCTAGACCTAGTTGTCGGGGAAAACTCTAAGCAGATATACAAATATATATATATATATATATATATAGTTGATATATGACAAGTATTTAAAAGGATGTGAAAGAAGGACTTACAGGTGACCAAGCTTACAACAATACAGTTATATATATATATATATATGAAAGCATGTAAAGAAAGCTGAGAAAAACTAACAGGCGAGCAAGCTTCCAGCAATACAGTTATATATATATATATATATATGAAATCATGTAAAGAAAACTGATAAAAACTTACAAGCGAGCTAGCTTCCATTGTAACAGCAGTATGGTTAGTTGTTCAAGAAATTAAAGGAAGTTTTGATAACAACTATGGATTTGAACCTAAATAAAAAATGAAGTTGTTTTTAAAAGATTGTTGGGGCTTATACTCAAGGAGAGGCTCAGATAAAAAAAACAGTAATCGTACCGTTGTTTTGTAAACTGTACTGGGGCTTATACAATGACTAAGGCCCAAAAAAGGTTTTTTTGTACAAATGAATGGGTCTTACAACTCAAGGAGGGACTGAGGCCCAAATTATTTATTTACAAGAGGGGTTTGGGTCTTACACTCTATTAGAGGCCCAAGTGATTTTAAAAGATTTGTTAGGGTGATAGTGATCAAAACCCTAATTTTTGGTTTTAAAATGTATTTTAATTGAATAAAAATTCAATTAAAATTATCAAATATGTGAAGAAAAAGGTTGTGATTTTGGATTTATATTTGGAAAATCATGTTTCATTCATGGGATGATTTAAAAATCATTTGAATTTTGCAAAACCAAGAGAAAGAAATATTTTTAATGTTTAAAAATAAATAAAAATATAATTCTTTACAAATATACCAAATATATGAAATAATTAATATTTTTGTGAAATTTTCAATGAATAAAATATTTTAATATTTTTGTGAATTTTCAAA
Source organism: Lathyrus tuberosus (assembly GCA_022829125.1). Classification (NCBI taxonomy): domain Eukaryota; kingdom Viridiplantae; phylum Streptophyta; class Magnoliopsida; order Fabales; family Fabaceae; genus Lathyrus; species Lathyrus tuberosus. The sequence goes on from JALAZF010000030.1 coordinate 21,643,600, forward strand.
AAAATAATCAATAAAAAATAATAAAAATTGAGAGAGAAATTAATTTTTCAATTAATTAACAAAAACATGAAAATATGGAAAAAATAGCAAAAACAAAGAAAAATGGCAAAATGGTTTGGGTAGGGTTTGAACCCACGACCATCAAGCCAAACACACATGCGCGCTACCACTGGGGTGGTGATACATCCGTGTATCAAAACCACCCCATGAATTCATAAGGCATGCCTTGTTTCTAGGCCTGGGCAAGGCAAGCTTTTGGGCAATCTACGTGAAGCCTCTAACTTTCACATTTCTCCATGGATTGGGACAAAATTTAGGTGCATCTGACCTAGAATTTCTTGAGGAATCCAATGGTATCCTTGGAATTTTCAGAAAATGTTTCCTCCTCAAAATCCGATAGTGGTTTTGAAATAGGCCTATTTTTGCATGTTCTATGCTATCTCATGGCACAGGCAAGAATAACATGGAAAATTGGTTCAAACACAACATATACAACATGTATGAGATGTTTATGATCAATGGACATCAAAGGAATGCATAATTCAAAGAGTTCAAGTTGTCATGCACTTACCTCTTGAAGCTTTTTGTGCTATCTGCCAAGTTCCTTGTGCCAGAAGTTGTTTGATACTTTGGACACTCTCAATTGATCCCTAGAAGCTTTTAGAATGATTAGAACTAGCTGGAATCCTCAAGAACAAGTTTTGGCACTTTCTTGCAAAAGGGGCAAAAGTGACCAATATGGCAACTCTCTCAAATGGTGTTCTAGATGAGGGGAACCATTTGGGACAGTTTGAGGATGATATTTGGAGTGTGTTTGAGGCTTTTTCTTTGTTTTGGAAGAGACTGAATCAAGACATGGCTTGAAAAATGCAGAAAAGTCCAATTTTGAGGTTTTGGAAGTGGACTTTGTGATTTTGGTGTTTCAGGTCATAAGTGAGTGTTTGAACAGCTTAGATACAACATATTAGAGGTGTTTGGATCATGAGCTGTGGTGGAATTGCTCTCTAACTCAAAAACTCATAGATACCTTGCAAAAGAAGGTATTTTGGCCTAGAGAAAGAGATTTTGAGGAAAGCAAGTGTTGTAGTGCTTTGGTGTACTCAAATTGAGCACAAATGAGCTCTATTTATAGTAGAGAAAGTTTGTTTTGCAAGCAATAGTGATTGGTAGCTGCAGCAGGCCTTTGGCCAATGTTGAGCAAAAGGAATCTCAAGTCTCCTCTAGCCATTGACTTGAGGTTAGGGCACAGGCCTATGGTCCTTTGATTCAGTGCTGATCCTTAACTCATTCAGTTAGGAATATGTTAGTCCATGCCACCTTGGTGTATCCATTAAATGCATTGAAACAAAATTGGAGTCTTGGCACCTTTTTAGCCTTTTTAGGTTTGTTATGGCTAATGTAGATTTGTGGACTTTGGAGGCTTGGGGATCAGATCATTCTCCTTTTGTTTTATCCTCAGATGTGTCCAAATGGATGACAAGGCTTAGAGTTGCTCAATTTTGCCAAATCGAGCAAAATGCCAACATCTGCCTTGCTTAGGACAGTTGTGTAGCGAGCGATTTTTGTCGGTGACGCGACCACCTTATCGTTGGGGTTTGGGTTTTCCTCCTCGAGGAGAAAGGGGTGCTACTTTCTGATTTCTTATTTATCCCATGAAGCTGGAAGGGAAAGGGAAGGTATCTAAAACTAACCTTGCTCGCGAATGTCTAACAAGACAAACGCTTAAAGAGATTGGGGGTCCGGGGTCAGGTTATATAATGGGTAGTTATCAGTTACCCATCCTATATGTGGTTATCCACAGGATATTAGCTTTAGGTTTTGCTTTGTACTTGGTGGTGTTTATCTGTTAATGGGTTGGGAAAGTATGAGTGAGTGAGTTTTTGTTGATGTTTTTGGTAAGGTGTTGGACCTAAGTTTTGATTGGTGTATGAAGGTACTGGACCTAGAGTTTTTGATTAGTATGATCACTAAGATTTCGCAATCTTATGCCTACATATTCCCGTTTAAACGAAACAGGGAAATCAGAGCAATCGTAGTTACTCCTATTCTAAGGGAGGAAAAAGAAGTTTTGGTGTCTCGTTCAAAGCCCAAGACAGAGGCTAAACAGAGTATTTGTGTCTTGTTCAAAGCCTAAGATTGAAGCTAAAACATTGACTGAAAGAGAATTTGTCATCTCCAAAGAGGGATTGTTGATTTTTATGTGCCTTGATCAAAGCCCAAGGTTGAAGCTAAGAGGTTGATTGACTCCACTGGGGAAGTCCTTATACAAAGCCTAAGAGGTGGTTGTATGAGATCGACTCAAGAGTGGATATATTGGTGTCTTGTACAAAGCCCAAGACGAAGGCTAAAAGAGACTGACTCTTTGGGATATCCTTATATGAAGACTAAGAGGGGGCTAACTCCACAGGGGAGGTACTTATCTGTCTTGTATGAAGCCCAAGATTGAGGCGAAAAAGGGTTTGACACAACAACAAAGTGCTCTTATTTGTCTCGTACGAAGCCCGAGATTGAGGCTAAAAAGGGTTGACTTAACAAGAGAGTGCTTTTTATCTGTCTCGTACGAAGCCCGAGATTGAAGCTAAAAATGGTTGACTCAACAAGAGAGTCTGGAACGTGATTGACTCAACAAGAGAGTCTGAAAAGTGTTTGACTCAATAAGAGAGTCTGAAAAGGTTAGCTCAGCTGGGGGAAAATCATTGTACAAAGCCCAAGAGAAGGCTGACTTTCCTGAGGAAAGGATCATTATACAAAGCCTAAGAGGAGGCTATCTTATGTTGGGAATTGTTGAGATCCCGAGGTATGTCCAAGTGGGGAACCAACTCTTGCAGGGGAATCTAGAAGAGTTGATGGATCAGAAACCTTGAGGTTCTGATTTGGGATAGTTTTATATGATGATAAATTGACCCTGGCTGAGGGATGAGAGAGACGGGGTTTTAGAACCCACAAGTTTTAACTCTAGTGGAGATTAATCCAGAATCTGGGGTTTCTTCCTATGTTTGTAGGGAACTTGAGAATGTCTTTGAGACTCAAGCAGATTTAGACTGTCCAAGTCTATTAGTGTGGTCTATCTTTGTACAATGCCCAAGAGGAGGCCGACTCTTTTAAGGGATGAGTATCAACCCTAAAATTGGTCTGAGGGCTTTTTGGTGACTCTTTTTAGAAAGACAGCTCTAGGAAAGGATGAATAAGTTATGTCCTATACCTCTAAGAAATCGTGAGGGTCCTTGTATGAAGCCCAAGAGAAGGCATGAGAACTTTTAAGAAGTCGACGGGTCCTTGCACAAAGCCCAAGAGGAGGCGGGGATACTTTTAGGAAGCCTGTGGGTCCCAAACCAAGAAAAGTTCAAGAAATGTTATTCACAGTGAATAGATCATTTAGCAAAAGTTCTGTGATTTGAAGAAACTCAGGAGATGCTATTCACAGAGAATAGATCAACTCCGGGGAGTAGAATTTCTTTGACAATTTCTAAGGGTGACAGTCTGATAAAAGGTTCATCGAGAATACTACCTTTCTCTTTGTTCCATATTGATTAATCCCAAGAGAAGGGAATACTGTATCTGTAAATTCTATGGGGATCTAGTTTTGATTGTATTTAAGAGTGACCAACATGGCTTTACCTAGTTCTAGACCTAGTTACCGGGGAAAACTCTAAATAACTATACTAGTATATATACAGTTGATATATGACAAGTATTTAAAGGAGTACGAAAGAAGACTAACCATGCGTAGCTTCCCACAATATAGTTATATATATTTGACAGGTATTTAAAAGAATGAAAGAAGATTAACCATGCACAGCTTCCCACAATACAGGTATATATATATATTAAAGCGAGTAAATGAAAGCGGATAAAACTTACAGGTGAGCAAGCTTCCATGCTGTATTGTTAGTTGTTACAAGAAATTAAAGAAAGTTTTGATAACAACTGTATATTTGAATCTAAATCAAAAGGGAAGTTGTTTTGAAAAGATTGTACTGGGACTTATAAAACGTCTGAGGCCCAAAAGGTTTTCTGTACAAATGTATGGGTCTTACAATTCAAGGAGAGGCCCAAAGATTATTTTGAAAAAGAAAGATGGGACTTACAACACGAGGGTTGGCCCAGATGGTTTGTTTGAAAATGGCGATCGTGCCGAGGTTTTTGAAAACACCGCGGGTCTTATACAATGTCTGAGGCCCAACAAGGTATCTTATTTACAAGGAATGGGTCTTACACTCTATTAGAGGTGTCGCTCTCGGGATTTTCATCCTAGTACAAACGCGAAAGTGGCACCGAAACAGAGTCGCCGGCAATGTGTATTTATCCCAAGAGGGGGAAAGAAAACACTGCGTAAACCTGAGGGAATGGAAAGAGCATGGTCTTGTGACCAAGAGAACTGGGTTCGGGAGTCGGTTACGCGAGAGAAAGGTATTAGCACCCCCTCGCGTCCATCGTGCCCGATGGGATCCACGCTTGCTGCTCGATCAAAGGGTGTCGTCGACTGGAGCTCCACTGCTAGAGAAATGGAAAAGAAAGGTAGAAAGGAGAGGGGGGAAAGGAAAAAAGAGAGAACAAGAAACAAATGTAGGGAAAATAAAAGAAGTGCTCGAATGGGCCCTACCCCACTGCCTACGTATCTCATGGGGAACATGAGAATTAGAGCGACGTAGTTCCCCTCAGCTAAGGGAAAATTGTTTGTGTTTTTTGGTGGAATACATCAACGTTCGCGTCCTAGCAGTTTAGGTGTTGCAGCTCGTTGTATGGAGACTTAGGCGTTACCTGTTTGCGGTAGAACGGAAATGACGCATCCTTAAGGAATGAGTAAATGAGATGAGAAGAGAATAGCTTGTTTGTTTTTGTCTTTTAAGAAAGAAGTGTTTTGATTATTTTGTGTTTTGTAACACGTATTGTATTTAAGTCCTTCATATAGGATCGAATGCCTCGCATATCGACCCAAGAGGGGACGTACGCTAAACATTCTAAGAAAATGAGAGAAGACCCCTCACCTCCTTATTCCCACATGAAAGGCTCAAATACAATGCATGCTATGCATTTTATTAAGTATTTTTTTTATTTTGTTTTAAGGTGAGAAGAAGAGAGACTCAAATGGGAGCAAAAGGTGAAAACTAAAGGGGACTAAGACTCAAACCCTAAAGTTATCATACATGGATGTTCCTATGGTTAATGTGGTTTAAGAAACCTAATCCTAAAAGAAAGGAGAAGAAGATTGAATTAAACAACTCACTTCCAAAGTAGAAGATGAGTTATAACTCAAAGGGGGAAGAAAGAAGTTATTCAAGGAAAGCATATAAATGCTTATCATGATCACAAGTTGAATTATTAAAAGAGATAATAGAAGATGAAAGAAAGAAGTGTGTGTGGAAGCATATCCACACACTTACTTACCATTTGCACCTACATGCAAAGGTTAGTTCAAAAACTATTTACAAGTAGTGGAATAAGGAAAGAATACCAAATGATGATCAAACCAATTAAGAACCAATGCATAAAGATCCTAAGAGATGAAACTCAATCAAAGTCAGAACCTAAACTATGAGAATGTTCTCTAATGTTAGGATATTAAACACACACCAACTATGCACAAACAAAGTCTTAAGCAATCAAATATAAGCCCCTATGAAAGGAAAAGATGAAAGACGAGTGGACATGCAAAGTGATCATGCATTAATGCTTCATAAAAGATCAAAGTCAGAACTTAATACCATTTTTCAATGTCTTAAGACGCACATGGATCATCATACAAATCATGAATAAAAGGATACAAGTAGAAGAAATAAGATGAAGAAGAAGTAAGTATAAGAGAGACATGTTCAATTAGGTGCACAAAGTGACATATTAAAGATGCATAACATGTAACATGATTAAAGAATGCATATGGGCAGTGGCATACCATTGATAATATGCTAGTGGAATGAGATAAATGTCATATAAAATGCACACATGAAACATGTAGAGCATAAGAGGAGATAAGAGGTGGAAACATGTCAAAGTTCAAATTATAACACATAAACTCACACCAAATGCAAATGAAAATCAAAGTGACTTATAATGAAACAAAGGTGACCTGTAATATCATACAGATGACCTATAAAAGATGCACAAACAATTATGCAAAGCAAACACAAAAAGTGGCACAAGTGCCTCAACAAAATCATATGAGAATGAGATAGAAGAATGGACATGTGTAACCTCAAGTGCAAGGAATTAGACAAATATCAAAGCACATGATAAGGTTGTAAAATTAAGTCCTAAACAAGCCAAGTCAGAAACACAAACATGTACCAAAAATCCATAGCAAAACTCAAAAGGGAAGTGCCTCAAAAGGTCTCATAAAAACACATGGAAACACATCACAAGAATGCTCAAACAAGAACTCCTAAACACACGATAAAATGACTTTAAAAATCAAAAGAAAATTGATTTAGATGCTTTAGTGTATTATCTAATCAATGCAAAAAGAATGAGTGAGAAACAGTGTGTGAAATGAGAGAAATAAAATGTACAAGTTTGAGTGTCATGAAGAAGTTTGCTCAAAAAAAAGAAATTAAAAGAAAATAATAGAATTATGCTCAAAAATTCACAAAGTCGGAATTAAAAATAAAATAAAATTATTTAAATGTATTAAGAACACACATGAATTAATTTGGGATTTTTAGAGATGATTTAGTATTTTTAAAATAAGAAAATCAAAACAATATGTGAAATAAAAATAAAAAACAAAAGAAAATGAAATGGGGGTGCAGAGCAAGTAAAAGGTACGTTGAAACTGAAATGGGCTTGGCATAGGGGTGTGCAAATAGTAATCAGAAACCCAATCCAATTAAACGTGTAATTGTGTGTGATAGAGTGTATGTCAGTCAACGTGTGGATGTAATCATGGCCATATAATTAATCAACACCAATCAATCATCAAGGGAAAATGCATCCAACGGATCACAACTCACGCATACCACAATTACCACGCACACACGCACATGTAAGCAATCTGATTTAAACAAAATAACACGTGAGGGACCACACGTTCATTAATGTGCTGGCAAGTTGTGAGCCCTAAGATCAATCAGTCAGTCAATCATCAAGAAAAGCAAGACAATCACATGGATGAGAACGCAAGCACATGTTAATTAGCATACACTCACACACACGCAACAACTCTCATTAATGTGTTGGCACAATATTAGACGTAGGATCAAATGAATCAAACGGCCATGATATAAAATGGAACAACCCTAGCATTAAACCTCACCGGCCGGAGAAGGACCTCCGGTCATCTTCTCCGGCCACTCTCCACCACCTGCAACTTTTACACCTCCCCAGAAATCAACAAAAAGCATACCATTCGAAAGCTGAAGTTATGGAGATTAAGAATACGGCTTCAAAATTCACAAATCACATGCACACAAAGAGAATCGAACACATCAATTTTGCCCTAATTTCTGAAACTATGCATCTAACATGCCTATCAACTAGCCGGATTCAACACTGCTTCTATTAAGCCACAAACAACATGAAAACAAGCTATGCTCAGTGAAAAAAAGTTGAGAAAGAGGAACCTGAAATGTGAAGAGACTTTGGATCTTCAGAAATCCATAAATGAATACTTGAACTCTGGAACTTGTTGAGCAAAATAAATGCTACTTGACCTTGAGAATAAGAAGAGAAATTGAATCTGAGATTGAAGATAATGGAGTTTTTCAATGCTTCAGTGATGTGTTCTTGCTTGATGGTGAAGATTGAAGAAGATTGATGAAAAAACAATGGTGAATAATGGTGAGTTCGTACATAGAGAAATAGAACTGAGAGAGAAAAATTGAGAGTGATTTGTGAAGTGAGAGTGAGAATGAAGTTCTGAGAATGTGAAAAAATGAGAGAGCCAATTGTCGCTCCCGGGATTTTCATCCAAGTACAAACGCAAAAGTGGCACCGAAACAGAGTCGCCAGCAATGTGTATTTATCCCCAGAGAGGGAAAGGAAACACTGCGTAAACCTGAAGGGAAGGAAAAGCATAGTCTTGCGACCAAGAGAACTGGGTTCGGGAGTCAGTTACGCGAGAGGAAGGTATTAGCACCCCCACGCGTCCATCGTACCCGATGGGATCCACGCTTTCTGCTTCAATCAAAGGGTGTAAGGAAAAGATACTGGAAAAAGAACTAGAAAAGGAATGGAAAGAGAAAGAGGAACAAATGTAGTGAAAATAAAAGAAGTGCTCGAATGGGCCCTACCCCACTGCCTACGTATCTCATCGAGAACATGAGAATCAGAGCGACGTAGTTCCCCTCAATAGGGATGGATTGTTTGTGTTTTTTAGGGAACAGCTAACGTTCTAGCTCAGGTGTTGGAGGCTCGCTGGTCCGAGTGCGTTACCATCTTGCAAGAGAACGAGGAGAAGCGCGTTCGTACGTTGAGAATGAGTGAGATGAGAGAAGAATTCCCGAAGGAAAGACGTTATTGTTTGTTTTTGTCTTTTAAGCAAGAAGTGTTTTTGATTATATGTGTTTTGTAACTCGTATTGTATTTAAGTCCTTCATATAGGATCGAATGCCTCGTATATCGACCCAAGACGGGACGCAGGCTAAATATTCTAAGAAAGTGAGAGAAGACCCCACACCTCCTTATTCTCACATGAAAGGCCTAAATACAATAGGTGTTATGCCTTTAGTAAGTGTTTTTTACTTTTGTTTTAAGATGAGAAGAAGTGAATAAAAAAAGGAGTAACGGTAAAAACTAAAGGGAACTAAGACTCACCCTAATGTTAGCATGCTTGGAGATCCTATGGTTAATGTGGTTCAACAAACCTACTTCTAAAAGAAAGAAGAAGAAGAGCAAAAGAAACAACTTACTTCCAAGATGGAAGTTAAGTTTATCTTAAAGAGGGATGAAGAAGAAGTTATTCAAAGAAAGCATGTAAATGCTTATCAAACACTTTGAATGATTAAATGAAATAAGAGAAGATGAAAGAGAGAAGTGTATGTGGAACTAAGTCCACACTCTTACTTACCATGCACCTACATGAAAAGGTTAGCTCACAAAATTATTTACAAGTAATGCCATAAGGAAAAGAATAACAAGTAATTATTAACAAGCTAAGAATTAAAAAAGAAATGTCCTAAAGGTGTGAAGAAAACTCTACACAAGACAACATGTCGTGTTATCCAAATAAAAAATAAAATGGAATGAAACAATGAAAACAACAACAATTACAGCTCATAAATGTAATGCAGCAGTAAAAACTATCATCATGTACCAAACAGCAATTAACAGCACATGTTCAGCTTACAAAATGGGTGTAAAAAGCATTTGGCAGCACATACAACAGCACATATGTGTATAATCAGCAGTAGAAACAGGACAGCATGCAATACATTTAAATGCAATTCAATCATGACATAGCAAACATGTATCCAACATCATGCATTCCTCAACTAATCATGATAATAAACACATCATACATCATGTTGAATAAACTTGAAAACATCATGGAAAAATGTACATCATAAAAGGATGCATAACATTGAGCATGTGAACAAATTGAAGCAAGTATGCACCTCAAGGAATAGAAAGCAAACAGGCATGCACCATATAATTCCAGCAACACAAACATTAATTCACAATTAGCATGTTCAAGGGGTGTGTGCTATGTGTTTATCGCATCAAGAACGCAACTACGCAAGCATGACCATAAACGATGAAAATCCAAGAGTCGCGTGTCGGAAAATTGTGTGCATACAAAGGTGATGTGAACAAAATGAAGTGAGGATAGAGCAAAGTTAGAACTTAAAACATATCATGATAGTTCAATTCAAACATGCAAGACAATTTCACATTAACATGCATCAAGATTAATTAATCATACACCATGATCGTTGTCAACGGAAAACAAATGTTCAAGCAAGGAAAAAGCATACATAATCCAACGTATGCACACTACAGCATCACACTCACATATATCACCCCACACTCATCTTCAAGAGATTACACAAATTCAACAAGTCATTATTCACACATGAACCAAAATGCCTCAAGAACATGCTTCAAGAATGCAAGCAAATCAACAATTGGATAATCATGCATCAAAGATTCACATACATCCAGCAACTAGAGGTTAAACAACCCTAGAAAATTCTACAAATATGCATCACACAAAGCCACGAAGGTTAGAGGTGGAATAGGTATCACTACATGCTTCAAAACAAGCCAAAAACACAAAAGTTACAGGTGCAAATCGATTGCAGCAGGGTGCAAATCGATTGCACAGCTACAGAATGCACTTTCTAGTGAAAAAAACAAAGGTGCAATCGATTGCACTAAGATGCAAATCGACTGAACAGTACCAGACCTGCAAAAATCACTTCTCATAATCACTTTTTAAGCACCAATCACTTATCCAAACATCCAAATGATCATGTACACAATTAGGCATGAAATTACATTGAATTACATTCAACAAACATCAATTGGATTCAATTAACAATCACATCAAGAATCATACTCAAGCACATGAATCCAAATCAAAATCCATAAAATCTACATCGAATAAGTTGCGAATAAGCTAAAAACAGTGTAGATTTAGGGAAAACCAACCTACAAAGCGGAGACTTGCTTTGGTAATTTTTGCAAAGTAATCTTGGTGCAGAAAATGAAAGAAAACCAGAGATTCTTCAATCAATAGCCGAAATGTGTCGAAACCGAACGAAATCGCGAAAATCTACCAAAATCTAACTTGCACCAAAATAAATGGTGAGAGACCTTTGGATTGAAGAAGAATACTCTGAACTTCCAGAAATCCAACCAAAGAATGCTAAATGATGAAGTTTAGCTCAAGAATTAATCACTTTTCAATGTAAAAAGTGATTATTCTTCAAGAAATAAGAGCTTTTGTGTGTGGTTTTGGAAGAGAGAAGTAGAAGTTGATGAAGAATGAGTAGAGAAATTAGACAGAAATGTGAGAGAATTGAGAGTGAAAATGGAGCAAAAATGGTTAAAGCCTTGAAAATGAGTGAAGCATCTCTTAAATAGATTTTAGGTTTGGAGTATAAGTGGCTTGGAATGAGGTTTGGGTTTGGAGCTAGGGTCAGAGTTAGTTAGACTCAACTCACCGAGTCAAGTTAGTTAACTCGGTTAGTTAGGATCAACTCAGTTGCTTGGAAAACAAGGAACCACAATTGGTGTATTAGTGTATGACTTGGGCTGCAAGCAAGGCCTTGTGACTTGTGAACTTTCAGCATGAAACCACCATGTTCGAGCCCTCGTATGACCTTCATAACTTGTTCAAATAAAAAAAATGTCCAACATCAAAGTTGAAGAGGACATGAAGATGAACAAATTTGATGTTCAACAATTTTTCATTTGAAGCCTTCTTGATGGAGAAAATTGGCTTGACATTTGGCACGCCAACTGTTCGATGAAATTATGGCCTATGGGCCTGCACTTGCCTTGCCATGACTTGGTTTTTGCCTTGATTTTACAAAACTTTGATTGATCATAACTCCCTCAATTTTGATCCGATGGAAGAGTTCTTTATATGGATTTGAAGCTTGAAACAAGATCTTTTGTTGTGGCCTGGTGGATTTTTGATTTGATGCTTTAAAATTGAGAAAGCCTAACTCAAAGAGAGGTGCTAAAATGGCCAAAACTTACTATTTTTGGAAACCCCAAAGTTTCTATTTTTGGCAGTTTTGTAATTTCTTGATTTTTCATTATTCCTCCATCATTTCTTGATCAAATTTTGTCCAACAAACTTATGTAACATGAATTTCATGAATTTGACTTTAAAAAGTCTGGAATTGACTTTTTTCACTGCACAGTTGACTTTTTCCCCCAATTTCTTGGTTATCAAGCAACTGACCAATTGAACCTCTTCTGAAATGAACCAATGGCCAATCTTCCATCCTTAGACAATTAATATCATGTAGAAAACATTGATATCAAGTTTGAATCAAAATTTCATCAGGAGACCACTTGAATCCAAAACCCTAATTTTGACTGTTTTGTGTAGGAGATGATGCACTGTCCAATCTTTTTGATGAATTCTCCTCTTCCAATGCCTTGTGGGATCAATTGAGATAATATATGACATAAGAGACCCTTGAGGCTTGTTTGAAGACCCTTGGCTCTTATTCTTTTGCTTTGGACAATCCACCTCTTTGAGGAACACCTGACCACATGCCCTTATGCAAGATGCAATGCCAAATGCTTAATGTTTATTTTTCTATGCTTGAATGCAATGAAATGAAATGAAAGCTCATGCTAAATGATATGAAGAAATGAGAGGGCAAATTTTGGGGTATTACAGCTGCCCCTATTCAATCACTGTAGACCTGAATGGATGATAGCGATTGCTGTCAGACTTTCAAGGTATGGAGGGATTGAATACCAAAAATAACCAAAAAATTTGCGCTCTATGCAGAAGAAGAAAAGGGATATAAACCCAACCAAATGAACTCTACTTGTATAAAACTCTGATGGGAAGAAATAACACTGAAGAGATGTCTTTTGTACAATGCCAGACGACTACTGGCTTGCCACACTGCGGGTGGACTTTAACAATGTCTTTTAGCACAACGCCAGACAACTACTGGCTTGCCACACTGCGGGTGGACTTTAACAATGTCTTTTAGAACAATGCCATATGACTACTGGCTTGCCACACTGCGGGTGGACTGTCTTTTGGAATGGAGTCAGAAGACTACTGACTTGCCACACTGCGGGTGGACTTTTGCCAATCTACGGTTGGACTTTGCAGCTGAATTGCCACACTGTGGGTGGACTTTTGCCAATCTACGGTTGGACTTGCTGATGATTTGCCACCCTTAGATGGTCTTTTGCCAATCTACGGTTGGACTTAGCTGCGGTCTTTTAAAAGGAGCCAGACGACTACTGACTTGCCACACTGCGGGTGGACTTTTGCCAATCTACGGTTGGACTTTGCCTTGCTTTGCCACCCTTGGATGGACCTTTTGCCAATCTACGGTTGGACTTTAAGAATTTGCCACCCTTGGATGGACCTTTGCCAATCTACGGTTGGACTTTAAGAATTTGCCACCCTTGGATGGACCTTTTGCCAATCTACGGTTGGACTTTAAAAATTTTCCACCCTTGGATGGACCTTTTGCCAATCCACGGTTGGACTTTGAGAATTTGCCACCCTTGGATGGACCTTTTGCCAATCTACGGTTGGACTTTCGCAAAAGCATTCAACATTGGATTACGCTCTACATCCATATCAGACATCTCTGCTGACTCTGCTGCGGAACAATAATCAATGATTTGATCTTAGAGACTCCTGAAAGGATAATATCTCTGCTGGAGAATGAATGAACAATTCGTCTGCTTTGAACTGTCAGGCCTGCTAAAAATAAATTGGACTTTGGGATATGAAGGGAGTGGTGATTCTGCCAGGAATTACTTCATCTGCTTGAGGATGAATTCCGGTCAAAGTGACTCCGCTGGGGGTGAGAATTTTCTGAATGGCGTCCTGCTGGGGAAGAAAAGTCATTAAAACTCTGCTTGGGGATCTACCAAACCTGAGATCCTTTGCGGGGAGAATCAACCTGCTAACCCGGCTAAGGAAAGAATGTACTAACACTCTGCTGAGGAAGAGATTCTGTTGATCAATACGCCTCTTGCGGAGAGAAAAACAACTTAGCTGGGGAATATTGTTGACAAGATTCAATGATGAACTCTGTGGGGATATCATTACCAGAGATACGATTTTGCTGGGGATCAAGGCTACTCTGTCGGGGATATGAAAATCCTAGTTGGAAGACCTTACGTTGTAACTTGCTGGGAAAGAGTCCTTAGATCTGCTGGGGAAACCCAAAGCAATTCCACGGTAATCTACTGAGGAATAAGACTGTCGAGCCTAGGATAAGTGTCACAATGCCCCATGTTAGGCGAACTTTCCGTTTGACGACTCCACTGGGGATAATGAGTTTATAACAAACTCTGCTGGGGAAAACAGCTTCCAAGCATCTCGTGCTGAGGAATGCCTTTTAAGAGGATTTTACAGAAGACCAAACGTCCTCAAACTCTACTGGGGATGATAGATCCAGAACATCTTCTGCAGGGGAAATTCAATATGCCCCATGTTTGGGAAGGTCAACAACTTGCCTTTTGCTCCATGATACAAGATTTATCTGAAGAAAACGTCATAAGAGGATTTTACAGAAGATTAAGCACCTTCAAACTCCTGGCGCTTTCACTGAGGATTAACCATCAACTTGGGTGTCTCCGAAGCAACTTTACTGGGGAATTTGCAACCGTTATCGACACACAAAATCTTGTAGCTGTTGGAAGTACTGAATGAGAGAATCGACTTAATAAGATACAACGATACCCAGTTGAACTCAATTCACTGATATCGAAACGTCGTGACCGACCGTCGACCGAATGATAGACTCAATCAGCAAATGTTGTGACAAAAGGGTGACAAGTGAACCCTTCCCTAAACATGATTTCCCCAGTCTTCTGCGTGGGAATAAGTGATTACAAGTCTAAGAGGAAAAATGCTTCTTGTGCTTGAAGTCATCTGGACCTGTTACCTGCAACAAAAGAACACACACACATGCCCCGGAATATTGCGTGGTTTGAATCCACCATCCAGGATTATTCAGCATTCAAAGCAATTTTAAATGTTTTTCTGTGCATGTTATTGTAAAGCCACCGTGTTTTCAAATGCAATGTTTTATCAAAAATTCAGACGTTTTTGCAAACAAAGCAGTAAAACAAAATAAGAAGCTTTTTACTGAAATTCAATTTATTGAAGAAAGGCCCAGAATAGGAAATTACATCAGGAAGCAATCCCTAGAAATAGGAGATCACTGAAAATTGAGAAAAGAAACTATCCTAATGGCAATGTGAAAATGGCATTCCACTGAGTTTCAATTCTGCTATGGCCAGTATGTCTTCAAGACTCCCCGACATTGCCTTCTGAGGAATGATCAGACTGATTCCTACCCTTTGGACTGTTAGTTGTTGAAACGATGACGGAGTACAGATAACTCAAACCGTAGTCGTTCGCTTAAATCCCTCTTTTGCGTGGACCGCCCTTTCGGGTTTTCAATCCACCGGGATACCCTTTTTTGCCTGAGTTGTCCTTACGGATTTTCAACTCACCGGGTGTACAACAATTTTTTTTTATATATTATCCCTAATTTTTGCCCGAACCTTTTTTATTCTATTTTTTGTGGTTCGCCGAGATGCCCATTTTTTGCCTGGACTTTTCCTTTTTTGTCCAGCGGGTCTATTCATGCGAAGTATTTTTTGACTACGTCTGAGTTGACAGGGGATGAAAAGTCTTCGCCGTCCATGGTTGTAAGTAATAAGTCTCCGCCCGAGAAGACCTTCTTAACCACGAATGGACCTTCATAGTTGGGAGTCCATTTGCCCCTGTGATCTGTACTAGGAGGAAGGATCCTTTTGAGTACCACATCTCCCACTTTGTAAACCCGAGGACGCACCTTTTGGTCAAATGCCTACTTCATCCTCCGCTGGTATAACTGCCCATGACACACCACTGCCAGTCATTTCTCCTCAATAAGGCTCAACTGATTAAACCTGGTGCGAACTCACTCAGCTTCGTCTAACTTGACATCCATCATGACTCTGAGGGATGGAATTTCAACTTCAACTGGTAGTACTGCCTCCATACCGTATACAAGTGAGAATGGGGTTGCCCCAGTGGACGTGCGTACTGACGTTCGGTACCCATGCAAAGCAAATGGTAACATCTCATGCCAATCTTTATATGTGACAGGAATTTTCTGTACAATCTTCTTAATATTTTTGTTGGCCGCCTCCACAGCGCCATTCATCTTCGGGCGATACGGAGAAGAATTGTGATGTTCAATTTTGAAGTCCCGGTACATCTCAGCCATCATTTTGTTGTTCAGATTAGAACCATTATCAGTAATGATTCTCTTGGGAACTCCATAGCGACAAATGATATGCCGCTTCAGGAAACGAGCTACCACCTGCTTAGTGACGTTGGCATAAGATGCTGCTTCAACCCATTTAGTGAAATAATCAATGGCGACCAAGATGAAGCAATGGCCGTTTGAAGCAGTAGGCTCAATTTTTCCGATCATATCAATACCCCACATTGCAAAGGGCCAAGGTGAGGACATGACACTCAACGGATTTGGAGGAACATGCACTTTGTCTGCATTAATTTGGCACTTGTGACACTTGCGGGCGTACTTGCAATAATCCAACTCCATTGTCAACCAGTAATATCCCGACCTCAATAATTTCTTAGCCATTGCATGACCTCCGGCATGGGTACCAAAAGAGCCTTCATGCACTTCCTGCATTAACAGGTCTGCTTCGTGTCTATCCACGCATCTGAGCAGAACCATGTCAAAATTCCGTTTGTACAACACGTTATCCTGATTCAAGAAGAAGCTACTAGAAAACCTTCTCAACGTCTTCTTATCTTTAGCAGATGCCCCTGGCGGGTACTCTTAACTTTTCAAGAAACACTTAATGTCATGGAACCATGGCTTGTCATCAGACGTTGCATCAACAGCAAACACAAATGCAGGTCTGTCAAGACGAGATACTTCGATCTTAGGTACATGATTCCATCTTTGCACTTTGATCATGGAAGATAACGTGGCCAGGGCATCTGCAAACTTATTTTCATCTTGGGGAATATGGTACAGCTTCACTGTTGTGAAAAATGTCAGCAATCTCCTCGTATAATCTCTATACGGAACCAGATTTGCTTGGTGCGTGTACCAACTCCCTTTCACTTGATTAATTACCAAAGCTGAATCACCGAAGATATCAAGGGTCTTAATTCGTAAATTAATCGCCTCCTCAATCCCCATTATACAAGCTTCATACTCTGCTTCATTGTTGGTGCATCCGAAAGTTAATCGGGCAGTGAAAGGCATGTGAACACCTTCCGGCGTGATAAGAACTGCTCCAACTCCGCATCCATTCATATTGACGGCCCCATCAAACATCAAACTCCATTTAGATTCAGGGTCTGGCCCCTCCTCCGGGAGTGGTTCCTCGCAGTCTTTAACTTTGAGAAACATGATGTCCTCATCAGGGAAATCAAATTTCATGGGTTGGTAATCATCAATTGGCTGTTACGCAAGATAGTCTGACAAGATACTTCCTTTGATGGCCTTTTGGGAAGTATACTGGATATCATACTCTGTCAAAACCATTTGCCACCACGCAACTCTGCCTGTTAGTGCTGGTTTCTCGAAAATGTATTTGATAGGATCCATTTTTGAAATCAACAAAGTTGTGTGCCTGATCATATACTGCCTCAATCGCTTAGCAGCACATGCAAGTGCACAACATGTCTTTTCAAGCATTGAGTACCGGGACTCACAGTCATTGAACTTTTTGCTCAGGTAGCAGATAGCATGCTCCTTCCTACCTGTCTCGTCGTGTTGACCGAGAACACAACCCATAGAACCTTCAAGTATTGTCAAAATACATTATCAAAGGCCTTCCTGCAACTGGGGGTATGAGAATTGGAGGTTCCTGCAAGTACTATTTTATTTTATCGAAAGCTAATTGGCAATCGTCATTCCACCTGACCGCTTGATCTTTTCTTAGCAGTTTGAATATTGGTTCGCACGTGGCTGTTAGGTGAGATATGAACCTTGCAATGTAGTTCAATCTACCCAAGAAGCCACAAACCTTTTTTTCTGTTCTCGGTTCAGGCATATCTTGTATTGCTTTCACTTTGGCAGGATCAACCTCAATTCCTTTTTCACTCACAATGAAACCCAGCAACTTTCCAGAACGCACCCCAAAAGTGCACTTGTTAGGATTCAACCTTAGACGGAACTTTCTCAACCTTTCAAACAACTTTTTCAAGTTAATCAGATGTTCTTCTTCTGTTCTCGACTTGGCAATCATGTCATCCACATAACATTCAATCTTTTTATGAATCAAGTCGTGAAACAAAGTTACCATTGCTCGCTGATAGGTTGCCCCTGCGTTTTTCAACCCAAAAGGCATCACCTTATAACAGTATGTACCCCACAGAGTGATGAACGTGGTCTTCTCCATATCCTCGGGTGCCATCTTAATCTGGTTGTACCCAGAGAAACCGTCCATAAACAAGAACACTGAAAACTGAGCTGTATTGTCAACCAACACATCGATGTGAGGCAGTGGAAAAACATCTTTTGGGCTAGCTTTGTTAAGATCTCGATAATCCACACACATTCTAACCTTTCCGTCTTTCTTTGGTACCGGCACAATGTTGGTAACCCAGGGAGGATAGTTAGTCACAGCAAGAAACCCTGCATCCCACTGCTTCTGAACTTCTTCTTTGATCTTTATGGCCATATCGGGATAAGTCCGACGAAGTTTCTGCTTGATCGGTGGGCATTCTTCTCTCAACGGCAGCCTGTGTACAACAATATCAGTATCCAACCCTGGCATGTCTTGATACGACCAAGCGAAGATGTCAACATATTCACACAACATCTCAGTCAAAGCTTTCTTCACATCTGCTCGCAGGTTGGCGCCAATCTTGATCTCTTTCTTAGCTTCCTCAGTACCAATATTGATGATCTCTATGGTCTCTTGATGAGGTTGGATGGCCCTTTCCTCTTGTTTTAACAATCTGGCCAGTTCACAGCCCTTCTCATCCCCTTCTTCGGCTTGATAAATCGGTTTGTCAAAGTCATACATAGCCATAGCATAACCGTTATCAATGAAATCCGGAGGATCAAGTATGCACGAACGGGTTCATGCTTTATTTTAGAGTTTATTTTTAAACAAAAAGAAACGAAACATTGCCATTTTATTATTTTTGTGCAAAAATAAAAAAGACAGACAAGGAACAAAATTTGAGTGCAAAACGTCCTTTATTGATGATTAAAATTGCAAATGCAAACCGGTGGCGCTACAAATGAATCTATACGCCTTGGGTAGAGCGCAAGATTTTAACATGCATTATGGTTAGAAAAACAAAGAAAATTACTCTGTTTGAAGAGTAACTCGGATGACTTCTTCAACAGACCAATTCTGCAATGGTTGTCCCGGAGCACGTGGGCGTACCCAGTTGTCTAAGTCACAGTCACTGTCAACACCGTCTTCTGTAACTGCACAAGACTAATCTGGGTAAATGATTCCCCCACTGCTGAAAGTGATGGGTCCACTGATCTTTGTAACTGAAGTCATAGAAGGATGATATCCAATACCAAACTTGTCCTCCTTCATTGGGGTCTCCATCAGCTTGCCCCAGCCTTGGGCGTTGCCCGCTCTGACAACCTCAACAGCTTGCTTATAGGATGAAATGGATGTACCGGCTTTATCTGGTGCAAGGGAAGATTCAAGCACGTTGTCAATATTTACCGCTTCAAACGACTGGCAAAGCATCTTGTGAATTTCCCCATCCATCTCAATATACTTGAACATGGACAAATGACTACAAAAATGTCTTCCTCGCCACACACTGTCACAACTTATCCCTCGAACTCGTACTTTAGCTTTTGGTGTAAGGTGAATGTAACAGCCCCGACCACATGAATCCAAGGGCGGCCTAATAAGCAGCTATACGCCGGCTGTATATCCATCACATGGAATGTAGATTTGAACACTTGCGGTCCAATTTGCATGGGCAATTCCACTTCACCAAACACAGATCTTTTCGTTCCATCGAACGCTCGGACAACCAACTCACTTGGTCTTAATATCAAACCATCAACTTCCAGCTTCATTAGCGCCTTCTTAGGCAAGACATTGAGTGAGGAACCAGTGTCTACCAGCACGTGAGACAACACTGCACCCCTCCACTCCATTGTAATGTGCAAAGCTTTATTGTAGTTTCTCCCTTCAGACGTCAAATCTCTGCTTGTGAAACCCAATCCGTGGCTGACATTGACGTTAGAAATTACACCCTCAAGCTGACTGACAGTGATTTCCTGTGGAACATATGCTCTCTTCAACACTTTCAACAAAGCCTCCCGGTGCGCGTCAAACACACATCAACAGTGACAAAATTGAGATCTTCGAGGGCGTCTGGTTCAGTTGATCGACAATCTTATAATCACTTTTCTTTATTATCCTCATGAACTCTTCTACCTCGTTGTCAAAAGTAATCTTGGTCTCTGTTTCAGGCACAGGCACGCTCTCAACCACCTGTTTTCCCTTAGCTTTTGTCGCGGCCTCAACTTCTTGATCACTGCGCAAAGTTTGGGGAGCAAACAACCTTCCTCTCCTAGTAAAGCAACCTACACCACCCACATTATCAATATTTGAACTGGCTGATGTCCCGATTTCCTGCTTTTTACCTTCATAGTACACGTCTGCCCCATAGTGCCATGGGATTGCTTTTGTAGATGTAAACGGAACTGGTCCTGGCACCGTGATGGTAACAGGACTGGATCTTTCTTACACAACACTTGCTACAGGAGTTGTACTTGCAGGCACCTGAATCTCAGCGGGAGTATAATAGATGGTCACATTTGACACCTCATCAATATCTTTCACAACCCTGTCAAACTGCAGACGGCCATCACTGATCAGATTCTACAGACCAACTTTCAACTTATCACAGCCATTCTCTTGATCCATACACTCAAAACAATCTTGATCACAACCCAGGAACACCTGTCCCTTCAACAAACGATCCTTTACAACCAACAGGGAAGTCTTCACCTGATTGATATCTGCTACCAAGTTCAATCTTTTTCCGTCCTCAATAGCATGCACATCTGCCACACCATGATTAGGCATGGGGTTTTGGAGAACATTAGGAGGTAGAGAGAAATTGATTGCTTTAGCATCTATCAAGTCTTGCACCTTATGATGGAACGCCCAACATTTTCCAATGGTGTGCCCCTGAGCACCTGAGTGGAAATCACAATGAGCGTTAACATCGAAATTAGGTGGCAAGTTGCCAGCGGTAGGAGGTCTCATAGTACGAAGCTCAACCAACTTCAATTTGAGTAACTGCGGTAACAACGCTGAATACATCATAAGGAGAGGGTCAATCTTACGATCCCTCTACCTAGACCTCTGCTGGAAAGGAGGTTGTTGCTGTTGCTGCTGAGCTTGCTGTTGTGGTTGTTGTTGTTGAACAGCTGGTGCGGGGATTGTTACTGCACCTACCTGGTGATAAGCTTGAGAACGTCCTCTTCCTCGTCCTCTATACACAGCATTTGTATCACCTTCTCTTCTTTTCTGACCACTAGTAAAGGGTTTCTTTGTTCCAGAAGAGCCAGCCCCACCTACATCTTGGATCTTCCCCAACTTCAACAGACTCTCTATTCTTTCTCCAGCAATCACTATATCAGCAAATCCGGTTGATGGACACGTAGCCAATCTTTCAAGAAATGTCCCTTGCAGGGTGCCCATAAATATATCTGCCATTTCTCTATCCAACAAGGGAGGTTGAACCTGTACACCCATCTCCCTCCACCTTTGAGCGTATTCCTTGAAACTTTCCTTAGCATTCTGTGACAACCCTTGCAATTGAGTGCGGTTGGGCGCCATGTCGATATTGTACTGATATTGCTTTAGGAATGCTTCTGCCAGATCTTTCCAACTTCTCACAGCAGCTCTGTTCAATTTCATATACTAGGTCAAAGGAGCTCCAGCCAGACTGTCTTGAAAGTAATGCATCCATATCTTCTCATCATCCGTATAGGCTGAGATCTTCCCAAAATAAGCTTGGATATGTGTCTGGGGACATGTATTGCCCTGATATTTATCAAAAGTGGGCGGCTTGAATTTGGGAGGAATTTTGACTCTTGGGACCAGCCCTAAACTAGTAACATCAATACCCATAGAATTCTTGCACTCTATTGCCCTTATCTTCTCAACCAACTCATCGTACCTTTTGTCATTAGGAGCACCCATGTCAGTATCTAGCAGGGTGAATTGGTTTTCTAGAACATCTTCTTGAATGACACCAACATTTCTGCCATTTCCAGTTCCCAAATTACCAACAGGAGGAGGATTGCCACCAGGAGGAGGAGTGACCCTTGTCTGTAGATTGTCAACTTGATTACCTTCAGGCGTGGTTTCTCGACGCTCGACCAGAAGCCTCAATCTTTCCTGAACCTGTGCCATACCAGTCATGAGAGTTATGAACTGGTCCATTCGTGCCCTCATTTCAGCCAAATCATTCTGCATTTGATCCATTATCCTTGCTTGATTTCTTCGAGTTGAGTATCGGTGTACGTGATTCTCAGCTATAATGCCTGAAACCAAATAAAGGTTAGAGATCTCCTGCAACGAGTACCTGAAAACAAGCAACAGAATGCAAAAAAAAACAATGCAAATGCCATGTTTATCACTTCCAGGGAATCTCGCACCCTGATTCCAGTCTTAGTCACAAGAATCTCACTGATAGTCACACAATATTGAGAGAAAAATATGCATAACTGCGCAGTGATAATGTGCTGGTGAATAATGTGATGCCGAAGAAACCCCTTTGAATGATCCATTCATTAAATAGAAGGCTAATAAGAGCCAAAACATTTCACAATGAGTTCACACATGGGGAGTACATCAAAGAAATGACTCCATCAACAAGCCTGATGGTAGCCAACAATAAATCAACAAAAACATTAAAAGAGGGGAAAGTAAGATCAAACATCTAACTCCAAATCTTTCAATTTCTCGCTAGAATGCTTGATTTCTTCAAAAAGGATTCTAGTGCGCTGATGACCCAGATTTTCAATCAACTCTTTGATCAAAATGTCCCTCATATTCAGAGCTTCGGTCAATGAATCTGCATGCATCAGGAGAGCTTCATCAGTACTCACCTCCTTGAACCTTTTCACCCCAGCTTGTATCTTGAGTCTTCCCATCTCCACCATGGCATCCTTGAGCTTTTCCTTGGACCTCTTCAGTTCATCGTTAACAACCTCCAGCTGCTCCTGGCTTTTTGCAAAGTCTTCCCTATGCTTTCGCCGTTGCTCATGTACTCTAAGGAGTTTGTCATCTTTGGCCTTTAACTGTTCCTGTAACTCTGCATTCTCGAGCCTGACCTCATCCCAGGCTTGCTGAAACTTGGCTAACTTCTCTTTGTTCTGCGCTAAGGCCTGTTTGGTCTTCTTGTGAGCTTGAGTAGCAACATCATCACCTTTACTAATCTTTTGGAAGTGTTGGGCTCTTTCAGCAAAGTCCCCTTCTTTTGCTGCTAAGATTCGTTCCGCGTCTTGAGCTCTCCGCTCCAGCTCTCTGTTGGCATGTAGAACATTCTGAAGAAGACTACTCAAATCGGAATTCTCCACCCGAAGTTCATTCACTGTAGCCTGCAGCTTGTTAAACTCCTTCATGGGAACGGTGGTAGGCTGTTCCGGAACTGCTGGATATAGAGGTGGCTCTCTTGAAAAGGGTAAAAGAACTTCTTCAACCTTTCTCTGAATCCATTCCGTATACTGTGGATAAGCTCTACAATCACCTTTTCCAAAGACAGTCTTCCCAGTCTTGTGTAGGTGCCCCCAAGCATGCACAATCTTTCTTAATACCTCTGTATCTTCATCCCCATTGAAGAATAAAGACTCTTCTATATGTTGGTCTTCAGGAGGGTTCCTTGAGGCATACCCAAATTATCTGATAGCCAAGATTGGGTTGTAGTTAATTCCCCCTTTCCTTCCTATCAGAGGCACATTCGAGAAGTTTTCGCAGCTGGTAATGATCTCCACTCCTTGCAACTGACGATCAAACCAAACAATGTTATCAGCATTCAACCCCATTATCCATTTAGACCACTTTAAAGAATCCCTAGTGTCCACAAACGCACCAGATTTAGGCAAATGTTTCAGAAACCAATCAGCCAAAAGTGGAGTACAGCAGTTGACAGGACCCCCTCTTCTTTTCTCATTTTTGAAATGCACCGAGTGGTAGAAATCACCTAACAAAGTGGGAATAGGATTTTTCCGGATGAAAACCCTCACAGCGTGCATGTCCACAAAGTGAGGTTGATTGGGAAATAGAATGATACCGTAGATACAAAAGGCCAGGATAGAGTTATAGACCGTCCAATTCTTGGCGTTGGCAAATTCTTGAGCTTGGTCTACAAGAAATTCCAAGTGAAAACCTTTGACTCCACTCTTATTGGCAACATTTCTCTTCAGCACTGACTGTTCCACCTGTAGAGCCGTTGCAATTTCTTCCATGCTAGGGTGATCTCCCGAAAAGAAGGGCACATTGATTTGACTGAAATACCCAAGATGAATGAAAGCTCCTCCAGTGTAGGCATCAAGATATACCCCGGAAAGACAAAGCATCTTAGCGACGGCTCATAGAATTGCAGTAGAGTGTGGAGGTCATCATGCTCATACTTTGTAATGTTATGGACCATTTTCTCCAATCTCCCATATTTCTTCGGGAAAGTGATATGAACACCCGGGTCAGCCATGGCTATCATTTTGTGAAGTAGATCCAAGGTTGGCTCTGGAAATTTTTAAGCAACATTATTCTTTCTCTTAGCATCTGTCTCTGTCAAACCCATTGACTGGAATCAGAGGTAAAATAAGCACCTGGAAATGACAAACATGAATGTTATGTTATGATAATGTAATGCAAAAGGCATGGTATCAGTGCTCTGTGTCTGTGCTGGACTGTGTGCACGGTGCTGTACAAGGCTGAGAATAATACTGCAGATAGAAACCCACTGACTGTCACAAGTTACATCATCTGTCTGTGAATATATCAGAGTATCAAGGTATGTAGGAAGCATGGTTACCTGCAAACCTGTAAACACCCGCCCATACTCACATGTAGGTACTAGAACAGCGGTTCCTCAGTTTCAGATTCTCGATTTGGGAAGCAATAGCACATTCAGCCCGTAGGATACAATGCTATTGCCAAACAAAGAGGTCGTCCACTGATTCCCCAAAAATGGTCATCCTATAGCAACGTTAATTTCGTCTTGCTTTCTATTTATGAAGTAAGTAACAAACCACTTAACAAAAGGCATGAAATCCAGGGCAAGGTTCATTTGAGTATAGTACTCATCCTTAAACTGGGTTTGTTCAGGTGTAGAAAAGTTTTTTAAAAACCATTTTCTAAATTGAGTGTATCTCTCATGTTGAAACTCATCATTGATGAGGTTTCTTAACTTACTACCTGAGGAATAATCTAACATCATAACTAGAAGTCCATATCAGAAGGAGTAGGTGATTCTACTCTGGGAGGATTGGGTTTTTGATATATACCATGAAGGATTCTATTTTCGCTGAGTCTTATATTTTCAACGACTTCTATTTCTTCTCTTAATTGAGAAGTTGAAGGTCTAGTTAATTGGCTAGGAGCAGAGTAATATTCATTCACATAATTATTAGAATGCCTAGCAGACATAGACCTAGGTATCCTCATCATCCTTTTAGGAGTAAAGTTTATTTCTAAGTCTCCTTCACTGGTTTGAATTATTTGATCTATATCCCTATTTAGGATAGGTTCAGGATCCATTTCCTAAGGGAGAGACCATGTTTCAGGGAAGTTAATTTCATCCCATTTTATCAATCTATTGATTGCAACATTAGATGTTAACAAATTGGTTTGAATTAAGGTTGTAGTTCCTTGAAACGATATTTGTTTCGCTTTAGGTTTTAAAGATGTTAAAACTTTATAGTAAACTCTACATCATATTGCCATGATTTCACTACCAGGTTTGAAATTATAACCATTGGTATGACTAGTTAACTGAAGAGCATCCAATAAATTTTTATCAGACATAGATAAACTTAAATTAGGTGAGACTTCAAAATAAACAGGTCCATGACATAGACTTGTCTCAACTAAAGCAGCTTGAGATTGTTAAAAATCTCTACATCTACCATCTCTATTATATCCCATAATGCTAGTATTTCATCCTAACAAGGTTAAAGATTTAACAGCAATTTGAATTAAACCAACATGGATGTAATTATATTTCTTAAAAGGAATCAAATCCTTTTTTGTCAACAATTTAATTGTTTGAGTACTATCAGAAATTTGAACAGTTTGTTCTAAACTTTTCACAGCAAGGCGAGATAATATATCTATTTTACCAAACTTATAAATTTGATTAGAAGGAACTGATGGAATTGTCCATTTATTAAGTTTATTCAAAGTTTTTGGATAATCCACAAGTTCTTCATTCTTTATCAAATTATTTTGATGATTATCGTCATCAGAATCCATAAAAAAGACCAGGCTAAGATTGTTGTGGGTGGTTGATTTTCAAAGTTAAATCTAACTAGGTAAGTTGAGCTCATAACATTACTATAACCGTGTTAAAACACAAAGGGATAATTTCCAGATCATACAACCAATTTAAAGTCATCTGAGCAAACAACGAATTGTTTAAATATCAAACCGAAGGGATATAAGGATTTCTACTAAATCAAAGATGTCAAAATGTTTTCAGCAAAAATTTTCTTTATGAAATCATCATAACATTCCCTTCCTCGGGAAAAAATATGAACTTAGCAGAAAACACTAAAAACATTTCTTGTTTTGAAAACACAAAAAATTGGTTGTCTAGTTAACATAAGTTTATGAGAAGAACTTACATACTTTGTTTAAACTAAGTTAATCAACCATCCACAACAATAAATTCGCTACTAATTGTCATTACAATTAGTTGGATTTGAAATAGTACCTTAGATTTCGTAACCAAACAATCATACCAATTAATTATAAACTGTCTATTGCTTATGTTTGTAACAAAGATATTTGTATATATATAAAAACTAAAAAAAAACTTGAAACTGATTTCTCAATTTTAACTCACAATTGATGCTACACAGTACATACCAAAACGTTATTCTCAATTTCACTCCTATGTGTACTACAGTGTGTGTGTGTGTGTATATATATATATATATATATATATATATATATATATATATATATATATATATATATATATATATATACACACACACACACACACTGTAGTACACATAGGAGTGAAATTGAGAATAACGTTTTGGTATGTTCTGTGTAGCATCAATTGTGAGTCAAAATTTAGAAACCAGTTTCAAGTTTATATATATATATATATATATATGGTTCATATCTTATTAGAATGTCATTTTTATCTAAGAACATGAGAATGAATCTGAATCATTAGATTTTAAAATAAATGGTGGAGATTACATGTGGTTTTTGTTTTTCTCTTTCCTCCATTATTAAAATAAATGATGAATGAGAGAGAAAAAAAACTGACACATAATCTCCACCATTTATTTTAAAATCTAATGGTTCAGATTCATTCTCTTGTTCTCACATAAAAATGACATTCTCATATGATACGTTCCATATATATATATATATAATATATATATATATATATATATATATTTTTTTTTTTTTTTTATTAGTATAATGAATAATAATACTAATAATAATTTAATATTATTAGTATAATGTTTTTTTTTTTGGAATTCTGAATTAGAGATAAATAATTAGGTTAATTGGTTAATCCAAGTTATTTTCAATTTTATTAGAGTTGTCAATAGAATTATCAGAGTTGTTTTGAGTTATTAAGAGTTATATTTTTATTTCTTTTGAGTAACTTTGACATGTTTAGAGTTGTCAAAGCTGCTTTCGAGTTGTTTAGAGTTAAATCAGATGAGTCGTAGAAATAAAATTAATGATATTTGACTCTTTAGAGTTGTTTTATTATTACTTGAGTCAGATCATCGACCAATTAAGTTAATAAGAGTTATCTTTATAGGCCAGAGTTGTCAGTAGAGCATTTTTAGCGCTTTAGAGTTATTTTAGAGTTCTAGAGATTGTTGTAGAGTTGTTTAGAGTTCTTTGGGAACTCTGTCGAGTTATAATTATGTATTGTTATAATCTTTTAAGAGTTAAGAGTATAAAATAAATTAATAAAAATACTCTGTTGATATGTTTTGAACTCATAAAAATGTATTTTTAATTCTTTTGAGTTTTCGGGATTAACTGTTGACTATCGTTGGGTAGTGTTAGGGGCTGTTTGGTGTGACTTAAATAATTAAAATTAATTTTTCATTGATTTTATTAATTTTATGAGAGATGGTTATGTATAGACGAGTTGATGATGTTGTGCCATATTATTGTGCTTTCTCTTGAGTACTTGTTGATTCTATAAGTATGTTGTTGTGTATCTTTGAGTTAAAGGTGAGTTATGTAATGCTGCAGACTACTTTCAGGATTACCGACTGACCCCATAAACCAACACGAGTCTTTTCAGCATGCTTTATTCTCACTCACAGGTTTTCCAAGAAACTTCCTTGAAGGTCACCCATCAAGATGCATCTTGTTGGTATAGGTAGTATCAATCAATCTTTATAACCCTTCCTTCAACCATGTAGTCCTATCCCTACAGAGCCTCAGGATCCCTCTCATTCCGATGTGAATTCATTTTTTCCCTGAAAGCTGCTAGGAGTGTCTCATTGTAATGCCTTGTGCACTAACAACCACTCCCTCGCCCTCGAGTGTTATATGTAACCACTCTCCACCCTCTTCGGTATCGGGTGTTATAAGTTACATATATGTGAATTGATAATTTTATTGAGTTAAATTATTATATGTGCTGGAGTTGTGTTGATATGTTGAGTATTGTGTGAGTTGTTGTGGTAATTCAAGAGAGAGGATTACGCGAGTTTGTAAATTCATGTATGTCAGGATCGGAAGAGGGGTCTTAACGCATTGAAATTTTGTTAACATGTTCATACATTCGTGTTGAGTTGTGTCAAGAGGCATGCTCGCTAGTTCAGAAAAGAGAACTAGTGGCTTATCCCAAGCTCAGAAGAGGGGGCTTGGAGCTCATAAGAGGGGGCTAAGGGGTTGAGAAGAGGGGACCGAGTTCCAAAGAGAACCAAATGTTCAGTTGGTACCATATGTATAGAGTTGCATAGAGGAGTTGCATTGCATAACGAGTCATATGTGCATTTGTTGAGATATATTTGTTGAGTTATGATTGATTTGGTGAGTTGGGTGTGAGAATGTAATTGATATACTATGATTGAGATTCTGTAGAATATGCTATGTGATTAATATCCTACCTTGCAGTATTTGCCTGTTATTATTAATTGTGATTTCTCACCCCTTTAGTTAGAAGTTGTCTTTACATGGACATCGTGCATATACTTAAGAGCAGCGACACTGTTGTGAGTGGAAGCTAGCTCCTAGAGATATTTCTTTTACTTTCTTTGTTTTAGTTTTATTTATACTCTGATATGTAACACTAGGGAGCATTTTTCTTTGTTTTATGTTGAGGTTTTCTGAGAGACTGTGAATGATCTCGTATGTTTATGTTTTGGTGTGATAAGCATTTGGAGGAGACCTATGAGTCGATGCGTTTAATTATAATATGAAGTTTTATTATGTGATTTAAATTGGTGTGTGTTTATGTGTTAATTATGATTCTGCTGCCATGATATCAGATGAGTTGGATGTCGTGTAAACATCCCAAGTACAGATCAGATGAATTAATGTCGTGTAAACATCCTAAGTGCAATTGTGTGCATTAAAATATTGTGTTGCATGTTTATTTAAATTAAGTGTTACATGATTAGCTAGCATGTGTGTGTGTGTGTGTTTGTTTTTCGAGAGATGTAATATCCTATGTGAAAATATTGTGAAAAAGCTCTGATTTAATTATAATTATACGTTGGGGAATAGGGTGTTACATTCAGAACTTTTAATGGGGCTGTGAACCTTAAATTACTTTCACAATTGCATAAGTTGTTCTTATCAATAATCTATTTTATTGCTCTTATTTCTTTAATAATCTCTTTTCTTCTATGCTGTGTAACTACAGAATTGTACTTTATGGACTGAGGTCTTTGAAAATCCATCTTTTTGGAGTAACGAACACAAACCATAGGTTAAATAAATGGTACAATATAAGTTTAAGATATGGCATAAGTGTTGCAATTCATTTATGTATTTTACAAGTAAATTCATATGCATGAAATTTTATGTTATGGACATAACGTTAAAGTCATGCAACATATGGTTATAAGATATGTTCAATTGCATATGATATTTAATTACAAATTTTAAAAGTCACATAGTAGAGGTGAATGTGTCATAACCCAAATTTTTTGACCACCAATTTCCCATCATTGTGCAAATCATCATCACAATATGGATGTACTTTCATGCCTCATCAATCTCCTCAAAGATGATTGAGCATTCACCACAATAAGGAATTAGGGTTTTGAGCCCTCTCAGAGCACTTAGACAAAGGATCAATCAAGGAATGACATGATCTTCAACTTTTCTAACCTCTCAAACACCTATATAGGATCAAGACGACTCCCACATCGAGAATCAAGCACAAGGTTGCAACATTCCAAGTGGATCAAGCCTCAAGATCGCCAGTGTCACCAAATTAGGGTTTTGGTCGACTGAGGCCTCCAGATGAAAATTTTCATCTGGGCCTGAGCCAATGCTTCAAAGCACAACCCAAGATACTCCAAGGGACCTCATGGACCGAATCATTAAGACAATTTAGCCTCAGGGGATGCATTTACCAAAAAAAATCAAGAATTAGGGTTTCTTGACCTAATTCACCCCAAAGTTAACTTTTGAGGCAAAGCATGGCCCAATACCTCAAGACATGATTTGAAGGCCTCAAAAACACCACATTGATCCATTTACAACAATGGATTGACCCAAGAAACTTGATTCACAAGTTTCAATTTCATCAGGACCACAATTAGGGTTTTGAGGAAAAAGTCAACTATGCCTTTGACTTTTGACCAAGACATGCTCCCAAACCATGGGACATGATTCAATACACCCTATAACACCTATGGAATCCATCCATTAGGTTTGATTTAGGTCAAGGACTTAATTTCACAAAGGATCGCACAGTTTGGATTTCATCCGATAAAAAGTCAACTGTGCACAAAATCAAGTTTGACTTTTTGGAATTTTTCACAAATATAGTTCCCTTAAGTCAAAAACAATGTTAATGTATGATATTGATCATCATTCATCAAGAAAAATCAAGAAAAGTGAGGTTTCTTACAAAAGGGGCAACCTTAAGAAACCAAAATTTTTCTAAGTTATGGAATAAAAGTGATTTTGGTACCAACTTCCAAGGACCATAACTTGAGATCCAAACAACCATTTTGGGTGATCCAAAACTGGATTTGTAGGTCTTGCTACACTCTAAAAAAGCTTCAACTACCTCTAACTCCAATTCTTTATGGATTTTAAGTTATGGAGTGATCAAAATGACAAAAACATGAAAATTACACTTTTTCCAACACTTAGTGAAAATCTGCCTAAGTTACCAGCCTTGAACATCAATGTTCATGGGGATTTTTCAGTTGGATCCAAATAGTTTCAAAACAAACTATGATCATACATGTTTTGTATCGTATGAGGGCTTTCTAAAAAGCACAAGAGCCTCCCATAACCCAACTTGAGCAAGGAGATATGAATTCCTCAAAATCACCATTTCCAACTTGTCATACCCCAAATTTTGACCACCAAAATTTCCCATCATTGTGTAAATCATCACCACAATATGGATGAACCATCATGCCTCACCAGTCTCCCCAAAGAGGGGTGAGCATTCACCACAAACAAGAATTAGGGTTTTAAGCCCTCTCTGAGCACTTAGACAAAGGATCAATCAAGGAATGACATGATCTTCAACTTATATAACTTCTCAAACACCTATAAAGTCTCAAGAGGACTCCCACATCAAGAATCAAGCCTCAAGATTGCCAGTGTCACCAAATTAGGGTTTTGGTCTACCAATGCCTCTGTAATACCCCAAATTTTGACCACTTAAGTTTTCCATCATTGTGAAAATCATCATCACAATATGGATGAACCATCATGCTTCATCAGTCTCCCCAAAGATGGGTGAGCATCCAATACAATCAAAATTAGGGTTTCAAGCCCTCTCTGAGTGCTTAGACAAAGGATCAATCAAGAAATGACATGATCTTCAACTTGTCTAATCTCTTAAATATCCACAATGGATCAAAAAGGACTCCCACTTCAAGGATTAAGCACAAGGCTGCTCCCTTCTAGGTGGATCAAGTCTCAAGATCGACAGTGTCACCAAATTAGGGTTTTGGTCGACCAGGGCCTCCAGATGGAAATTTTCATCTGGGCACAAGGCAATGATCCAAAACATGACCTAATATACTTCAAGGAACCTCATGAACCCATGCATCAAGTCAATTTTGCCTCAGGGGATGCATTCATCAAAAATCAGGAATTAGGGTTTCTTGACCTAATTCACCCCTAAGTTGACTTTTGGGACAAACCATGAGCCAAGACCTCAAGACATGATTTGAGGGTCTCTACTATACCATATTGATCCATTTGGAATAATGGATTGATCCAAGAAGCTTGAGCAACAAGTCTCAATTTCATCTGCACCACAATTAGGGTTTTAAGAGAAAAGTCAACTATAACTTTGACTTTTGACCAAGACATGCTCCCAAACCCTAATACATGATTGAATATACCCTATGACACCCATGGAACATGTCCATCAAGTTTGATTTAGGTCAAGGACATGATTTCCTGAAGGATTGCACAGTTTGGAATTCATCTGATAAAAAGTCAACTGTGCACAAAAGTCAACTTTGACTTTTTGAGATTTTTCACCAAAATGGATTTTTAACCCTAAAATGATGTTAATGTATGATTTGAATCATCATTCATCAAGAAAAATCAAGAAAAGTGAGATAACTTGTAAAAGGGGTAACCATAAAACTTAGAAATTTTTCTAAGTTAAAAATAAAGTGGCAAAGGTACCAACTTTGGAGGACCATAACTCCTAAACCACAAGGCCATTTTTTCTCATCCAAAGATGGATTTGTAGCCCTCACTATCACCTACAAAAACTTCAACTACAAGTCATTCCAATTCATTAAGGATTTTGAGTTATGGAGTGATCAAAGTGGCTGTAAAGTGAAAATGTCACTTTTTCCAACACTTAGTGAAATTTTCACTAAGTCAGATTCTGCCTCACTTTTTGCCAAATGTAGGGGGATTTTTCACTTGGAATCAAAAGAGATCAAAACCAAACTTGTTTAAACAGTTGTTGTATTATGTAAGAGCTTTCCAAAATGGCCAAGAACATTGCCAAATTCCACCTACATCATGAGATACAACATTGTCAAGTTGCCTTGCTGAAATCTGTCAAAGCAAGGCAGAATTTGCATTTTGGCTCGATTTGCCAAAATCAACCAATTTCAATTGCTCCAATCCACTTGGACACCTCAGAGGATTGAATCCAAAGGGGACAATCACTGAGCCAAGCCTCCAAGGTCCAAGGAACAAAGAATAGCATGTTGAACCTAGAATGGCCAAAATAGGGACAAGACTTCAAATTTGGAATGAGGCATTCAGTGAAACCATCAAGGTGGCATGGACTGAGTCATTCTCATCTGAAATCAGTCAAGACTTATCCAAGACCAAGGGAACCAAAGCTCTGTGCCCTAACCTCTAGTCAATGGCTAGAGGAGACTTGAATTCTCATTGGACAACATTGGCCAAACCTACTTACCAGTTGCCATGCACTATTCCTTGCAAAACAAACTTGCTCTACTATAAATAGAGCTCAATTGTGGTCAGTTTGAGTACACCAAAGCCATCTAACAGATGCTTTCCTCAAAATCTCTTTCTCTTGGCAAAAATGCCTTTCTTAGCAAGGTAGCCATCGGGTTTTGAGTTTGAGAGCAATTCCAATCAAACCAATCACTCACACACCTCACATACATCACATATGAGCTGATCAAACACTTAGATTACTTCTGAAACATCAATTTCATGAAATCGCCAGCTGGTTGCTCAAGGTTTTAACCAAAGTGCAGCTGAGGTACCACAAAATGATCCAGCCAATTTCAATCAAGTCGAACCATCCAAACACGATCCATAGGGTGTAGGGAAGCTGTTCAGATCATCACCACTCATCTGTAACACCTCCAAATCAAAAATCACTTTGAACTTGCTGTCACGACCTAAAGGTAAGCCTAAACTTGGGCATCTCTCAATCTATGCATATTTCCTCGCACAATAATTTGGCCATATGTTCATAATCATGCATGGAATGTTTTCCCTCAATTAATTGCATTGTTTAAATCGTGTATCAAAAATCCTAGCCTTCATGCAGAAATTAGGGTTCTTGAGGTCTCTTCGTGATTTCTTGTTGTATGTTTAATTTAAATGAAATTAAAGTACATAGACATGATCGTGAGGTTGAGGCGAGCATAATGATATGTGGATTGCATGATATGATTACGTATTCATGGAGATTGGATAGAAAATGCAAATCTGAGAAACCAAGAACACGCGCGTGTTCTTCAGCTGTTCTTGGCGCCATTTTTAGAAATTCAAATATTTGAATTTTGTGATTTTGTTTAATTGATTCAAAAATTAATTTCTCTCTGAGTTTTAATGATTTTGAGTTGATTCTTTTTTTAATAATTCACAAAAATGTTAAAATATTTTATTTTCACAAAAAATCCCAAAAATATTATTTATTTCATATAATTGATATTTTTGCAAAGAATTAATATTTTAATTGTTTTTGACATTTTAAATATTTTTTCTACATTGATTTTGCAACTTTTAATGCTTTCTAATTATTTTGTAGGTCAATACTTAATTTTTGAAGCATTAATCCAAGATCACAATTTGTTTTCCATGTGTTAAACAATTTTTGATCATTTTAATTGAATTTTTATTCAATTAAATACATTTTGAAAACAAATTAGGGTTTTGGATTAATTCAACCCTCATAAATCACTTTCAAAACTTTTTGGGCCTCTTGAGAGAGTGTAAGACCCATCCCCCCTTGTACAAAAACATTTTGGGCCTCACTCATTGTATAAGTCCCTCTGTACAAGTAAACGGCGCGATCGTCGCCCGTTTAAAAATAAAAATCATCTAGGCCTCTCCTTGAGCTATAAGACCCATTCAAAACACTTTGGGCCTCTATTAGAGTGTAAAACCCAATCCCCCTTTTAACCAAAACATTTTGGGCCTCACTTATTGTATAAGTCCCTCCGCGTTAAAAGAAAACCTCGGCGCGATCGCCATTTTTAAACGAAAAATCATTTGGGCCTACCCTCGTGTTATAAGCCCCACTCTCTTTTCTTTAAACCTTTTTTGGGCCACTTGAGAGGGTGTAAGACCCATCCCTTTGTACAGAAAACCTTTTTGGGCCCCAGTCACTTGTATAAGTCCCGCTGTACAAATTCAAACAGTGCGCACACTGATAAAACCCTGGGCCTCACCTCGAGCTGTAAGCCCCAAATCTTTCTTTTTCAAAGCACTTTCTCCTTTGATTTTGAATATACTGTTGTTTTCAATCTTTCTTTGTTGAACAACTAACCAAACAACATGGAAGCACTACAACCGAGTAAGTGGTTATCGCTTTCATTTATTGCTTTCATATTATAAACTGTATTGTGGGGCTGCTCATTGTAAGTCTCCTTTCATAAACTCATATCTACTGTGTAATAATAGTATAGATATTTCGAGTTTCCCCGGCAACTACGTCTAGAACTAGGTGACGCCGTCTCATTTGTTCATAGAAATAGACGCCTAGATCCCCAATAGGAGCACCAGATACAGTCTTCTCTTCGGCTGTCCTCCTTAGGAATCATCAAGAAGCTCTACTCCCCAAGATGAATGTATTCTCCGTGAATGGCATCTTTGAGTTTCTTCCAAATTCTCGAACTTTCCTGACTTGATCTATTCCATGTGGATAGCTTGCCTTGAATGTCTCGGGGTTTGGGTACCCACTACGGTCATACTCTTGGACCTTAACTAAGGAACCCTCTTTAAAAGTTAAAAGTCGCTGGATAGTAAACCTCGCACGTTTACCAGTGGTTTTTATCTTTAAAAGAGTTATCTCTCCTAATGGAAAGGAGGTGATAGACCCACGGGCTTCTTAAAAGCATCGGCCTCCTCTTGGGCATTATTCAAGGACACTACGGCTTCTTAGAAGTATTCACAGCCTCCTCTTAGGCTTCGTATAATGATCTCTTCCTCCGGGAATGATAGCCTCCTCTTGGGCTTCGTACAAGGACCCGTCGGCTTCTTAAAAGTTTCCAGCCTCCTCTTGGGCTTCATACAAATTGTCCCGATGACCTCCTAGAGGTATAGGAACAGAACCTAGTCATCCTCATAGAACAGTCCTTTCATAGAGTCTACTACTGTTTCTCAAAGCATAGTACAAAAGAAAAAAACTCTAGACTTGGACAGTCTAACTTCCTTGAGTCTCAAAGACATTCTCAAGTGACCCCTTCGTTAAATAGGAAGGAAACCCGCAGACTCGGACAGTCTCAATACCCTTTGGATTTCCCGTTTCCTCAAAGAGAAGGAAATATCCCTGATCCTCAAATCAAATCCCTGAGTACCGTGTTGCTCATATAAGAACTGATTTTCTCTTTTAAAATCAGTATATTGGATCTGTCACTCAACTGAAACAAACCTTTAGCCTCCATCTCGGGCTTCGTACGAGATACAAAAACACTCTCTTGTTGAGTATCAAAGACTCTCTTGTTGAGTCAAACTTTTAGCCTCTATCTCGGGCTTCGTACGAGACACAAAGACTCCCTCGTAGAGTCAAACAAACAATCGCCTCCATCTCGGGCTTCGTACGAGATACAAAAAAACTCCCTTGTTGAGTCAAATAGCCTCCATCTCGGGCTTTATACGAGATACCCAAAAGACTCCATCGTCGGGTCAAAATCTTTTAGCCTCTCTCTCGGGCTTTGTACGAGACACAAAATAGCCTCCTCTTAGGCTTTGTATAATGATTTTCCTAGCGGAAATTAGCCTCCTCTTAGGCTTTGTATAAGAAAACCACTGGTTGATCCAATCAACCTTTTAGCATCAAAGTTGTGCCTCGTTCACAGTACACAAACATCAACAACTACTTTCCCTTCATCTAATCGCTGTAAGCGGCAAGCCTCTGGATCATCTATATCCATGCCACTGTCCCTCTTTTAGCATGAGAAATTCCTAAGGAAAGATGGCATTGCTCTACACTGAGTTAAAGTCTTCTCCTTCAGGTTAAAACCCTTTCTTCGGAAATTATGGCATTACTCGGATCCGCGTATCCCAGTTAAAGTAATTCTCCTTCCCCCTCTTTAGAGATGACAAATTCTCTCTAAAGTCGAGGTCTTTCAGCTTCACGTCTTGGGCTTTGAACAAGACACAAATAGACCTTTCAGCTTCACATCTTGGGCTTTGAACAAGATACAAATCACCTTTCGCTTCACGTCTTGGGCTTTGAACAAGACACCAAAACACCAAAAACACCCATTTCCTCCCATAGAATAGGAGGAACTACGAACGCTTTGATTTCCCTGTTTCGGTAAACGGGAATACGTAGGCATAAGATCGAAAGAAAAGATCTTAGCGAGCGCAATCAACAAAAAACCCAAATCCCATATCTCCATCAATTAAAAGCAGTAATTCAAAAGCATCAGTCCTAACATCCTAATCCTTGTTCCCCGCCAGAAACCCTTTGCCTAGATAAAAAAAAAAAAGAAAGTCGTACTGGCGAAAATACAAATAACCAGTACAAAGGCCCCCCCACATTGATAGCATCCGTAACCTAACAGACCGCTGTTTAAACTCAGTATGCAAGCAGGGTTAATTGGAGACATCTATTTCCCTTCCTTATTCAGCTCACAATAGGATAAAAAATGAATCGACCTGTAGTTTAAGCTCAAACCGCAGAGAGCGACCATCGCTTAAGAACCGCGTCCAAAATCGCTCGCTACAGGTTCCCTTGGTCTTGGATAAGTCTTGACTGATTTCAGATGAGAATGGCTCAGTCCATGCCACCTTGATGCTTCCATTGAATGCTTCAATCCAAATTTGGAGTCTTGTCCCTATTTTGGCCATTCTAGGTTCAACATGCTATTTCTTGTTCCATGGACTTTAGAGGCTTGGCTCAGTGATTGTCCCCTTTAGATTCAATCCTCAGATGTGTCCAAGTGGATAGGAGCATTTGAATTTGGCTGATTTTGGCAAATCGAGCAAAATTGCAAATTCTGCCTTGCCTTGACAGATTTCAGCAAGGCAACTTGCCAATGTCATATCTCATGGTGTAAGTTGAATTTGGTAATGCTCTTGACCATTTTGGAAAGCCCTTACATGATACAACAACTGTTTGAACATGTTTGGTTTTGATCTCTTTTGAATCCAAGTGAAAAATCCCCCTACATTTGGCAAAAAGTGAAGACAGATTTGGACTTAGTGAAAATTTCACTAAGTGTTGGAAAAAGTGATATTTTCACTTTTCAGCCACTTTGATCACTCCATAACTCAAAATCCTTAGTGAATTGGACTTAGGTCTAGTTGAAGTTTTTGTAGAGGGTAATGAGGGCTACAAATCCATCTTTGGATGAGAAAAAATGGCCTTGTGGTTTAGGAGTTATGATCCTCCAAAGTTGGTACCCTTGTCACTTTATTTTTAACTTAGAAAATTTTCTAAGTTTTTATGGTTACCCCTTTTACAAGTTATCCCACTTTTCTTGATTTTTCTTGATGAATGATGATTCAAATCACACATTAACATCATTTTAGGGTTAAAAATCCATTTTGGTGAAAAATCTCAAAAATCCTATTACACCATGGTCAATGATTCTGATTCCCTCATAAATCCTATTACACCAATCTATATCGGAATTGGTGAGAGACATGATCTTCTGCGACCAACGTAAGACACTCTTGCAATCCCAAAAAGCAGCAGACTTGGGCAAGTGAGAGATAAACCATTTGTAAAGCAAAGGTACACAGCATGTGATCTCCCCTCCACTGTACAAATTTCCCAAGTGTACAGAATGATACGCATCTGCGAGCAAAGTCGGCACAGGGTTTCCAATGAGAAAAACCTTAATAGCGTTGATATCGACGAAGTTATTGATGTTGGGAAACAAAAATAACCCGTAGGTGAGCAAGACAAAGATGCTTTCAAAAGCAGTCCCGTTCCCTATACTAGCGAAGTATAGAGCCTTTTTTGTCAAGAACTGGGCTGGCAAACCTTGGATGCCACCCTTAGTGGTCATGTGAGTCCTGACCTCAGACTCGTCCAAATGAATTGCTCTTGCAAAAGTCTGATTCTTTGGAATTTCTTCCAGTCCAGAAAATGGGGCTCGATCAGTGATATGTAAATCAGCCAGATGAGAATACTCCTCCAGCGTTGGTGATAGCTGGTAATCCGGGAATGTGAAACAGTGATAAACCGGATCGTAGAACTGAATGAGCGCGTCCATGATCCTCTTAATCACATGGACTCTTAACAGTGGTAGCAAACCACCGTGCTTGGCTCCAAAAGCCTCTGGGTTAACGATCATCCTTGCTAACCTTCTCAAATCCCCTAGTTTTGGAACCTTGAAGGTATACTGACGAGTTCTCCTTCTACCGAAATCCATTAGCGTAATCTTTTTCTCTGATATTTGCAATCACAGTCTTAGTTTAATTTGAAAAACAGAGAGACTAGAAGAGAAAGTTTTTTGAATGTTTTAATGTTTTTTAGATGAATGCATGAATGCAGCACACAAAAACATAGAAAAAACATGGGGTCAAAGGGTCGTTGTCATGAAGTCAAGGCTCTACCCATCCCCAAAGGTTTATACTAGGGTGATTTTTGTACCTGTACTCATTATCATCAGCTCCTCCCAGGAAGGCAGACAACAAGCGGATCGCCAGCGAGTTGTGTGCAATCTTAGAGTAAGTGCTATTCACCGAGAATAGATCACCAGCCTCAAATGAGGGTAGTATCGCGTAACAACTATTTCTGATAGTTTCCGCACTACGAAAGGGTTGGCTTTACTAGGTGTATACTCAATCTCACCACATACGGCATCACCCGCATTCCCATTACCAGAAAAATAAACACGTATAGCAATTAGGAAAAGCAGTATATATATTTGTCCTAAACATCCTAGACTTATAAAGCTAAGAATCCTAAGTTCCTGACAGAAAATGGGTTCCCCGGCGGAAGCCCCAATCTGTGGTATTCACACAAAAGAGAGATGGACCAGCAAGAGGTCAACGTCCCAAAATTGTAAGAAAGAGAGATAGGCCCCATGGTGGGCGCCACTTTTCTGTAGCGAGCGATTTTGGACGCGGTTCTTAAGCGCTGGTTGCTCTCTGCGGTTTGAGCTTAAACTACAGGTCGATTCATTTTGTATCCTATTGTGAGCTGAATAAGGAAGGGAAATAGATGTCTCCAATTAACCCTGCTTGCATACTGAGTTTAAACAGCGGTCTGTTAGGTTACGGATGCTATCAATGTGGGGGGCCTTTGTACTGGTTATTTGTATTTTCGCCAGTACGACTTTCTTTCTTTTTTTATCTAGGCAAAGGGTTTCTGGCGGGGAACAAGGATTAGGATGTTAGGACTGATGCTTTTGAATTACTGCTTTTAATTGATGGAGATATGGGATTTGGGTTTTTTGTTGATTGCGCTCGCTAAGATCTTTTCTTTCGATCTTATGCCTACGTATTCCCGTTTACCGAAATAGGGAAATCAGAGCGTTCGTAGTTCCTCCTATTCTATGGGAGGAAATTGGTTTTTGGTGTCTTGTTCAAAGCCCAAGACGTGAAGCGAAAGGTGATTTGTATCTTGTTCAAAGCCCAAGATGTGAAGCTGAAAGGTCTATTTGTGTCTTGTTCAAAGCCCAAGACGTGAAGCTGAAAGACCTCGACTTTAGAGAGAATTTGTCATCTCTAAAGAGGGGGAAGGAGAATTACTTTAACTGGGATACGCGGATCCGAGCAATGCCATAATTTC
Organism: Lathyrus tuberosus; assembly: GCA_022829125.1. Lineage (NCBI taxonomy): Eukaryota > Viridiplantae > Streptophyta > Magnoliopsida > Fabales > Fabaceae > Lathyrus > Lathyrus tuberosus. The sequence continues at coordinate 21,684,311 of JALAZF010000030.1, forward strand.
TGAAGAAAGGGTTTTAACCTGAAGGAGAAGACTTTAACTCAGTGTAGAGCAATGCCATCTTTCCTTAGGAATTTCTCATGCTAAAAGAGGGACAGTGGCATGGATATAGATGATCCAGAGGCTTGCCGCTTACAGCGATTAGATGAAAGAAAAGGAGTTGTTGATGTTTGTGTACTGTGAACGAGGCACAGCTTTGATGCTAAAAGGTTAATTGGATCAACCAGTGGTTTTCTTATACAAAGCCTAAGAGGAGGCTAATTTCCGCTAGGAAAATCATTATACAAAGCCTAAGAGGAGGCTATTTTGTGTCTCGTACAAAGCCCGAGAAAGAGGCTAAAAGTTTTTTGACCCGACGATAGAGTCTTTGTGTCTCGTACGAAGCCCGAGATAGAGGCTATTGTTTGTTTGACTCTACGAGGGAGTCTTTGTGTCTCGTACGAAGCCCGAGATAGAGGCTAAAAGTTTGACTCAACAAGAGAGTCTTTGATACTCAACAAGAGAGTGTTTTTTGTATCTCGTACGAAGCCCGAGATGGAGGCTAAAGGTTTGTTTCAGTTGAGTGACAGATCCAATATACTGATTTTAAAAGAGAAAATCAGTTCTTATATGAGCAACACTGTACTCAGGGATTTGATTTGAGGATCAGGGATATTTCCTTCTCTTTGAGGAAACGGGAAATCCAAAGGGTATTGAGACTGTCCGAGTCTGCGGGTTTCCTTCCTATTTAATGAAGGGGTCACTTGAGAATGTCTTTGAGACTCAAGGAAGTTAAATTGTCCAAGTCTAGAATTTTTTCTTTTGTACTATGCTTTGAGAAACAGTAGTAGACTCTATGAAAGGACTGTTCTATGAGGATGACTAAGTTCTGTTCCTATACCTCTAGGAGGTCGTCGGGACAATTTGTACGAAGCCCAAGAGGAGGCTAGAAACTTTTAAGAAGCCGACGGGTCCTTGTACGAAGCCCAAGAGGAGGCTATCATTCCCGAAGGAAGAGATCATTATACGAAGCCTAAGAGGAGGCTGTGAATACTTCTAAGAAGCCGTAGTGTCCTTGAATAATGCCCAAGAGGAGGCCGATGCTTTTAAGAAGCCCGTGGGTCTATCATCTCCTTTCCATTAGGAGAGATGACTCTTTTAAAGGTAAAAACCACTGGTAAACGTGCGAGGTTTACTATCCAGCGACCTTTAGCTTTTAAAGAGGGTTCCTTAGTTAAGGTCCAAGATTATGACCGTAGTGGGTACCCAAACCCCGAGACATTCAAGGCAAGCTATCCACAAGGAATAGATCAGGTCAGGAAAGTTCGAGAATTTGGAAGAAACTCAAAGATGCTATTCACGGAGAATACATTCATCTTGGGGAGTAGAGCTTCTTGACGATTCCTAAGGAGGACAGCCGAAGAGAAGATTGTATCTGGTGCTCCTATTGGGGATCTAGGCGTCTATTTCTACGAATAAATGAAACAGTGTCACCTAGTTCTAAACGTAGTTGCCGGGGAAACTCGAAATATCTATACTATTATTACACAGTAGATATGAGTTTATGAAAGGAGACTTACAGTGAACAGCCCCACAATACAGTTTATAATATGAAAGCAGTAAATGAAAGCGATAACCACTTACTTGGTTGTAGTGCTTCCATGCTGTTTGGTTAGTTGTTCAACAAATAAAGATTGAAAACAACAGTATATTCAAAATCAAAGGAGAAAGTGCTTTGAAAAAGAAAGATTTGGGGCTTACAGCTCAAGGAGAGGCCCAGGGTTTTATCAGTGAGCACACTGTTTGACTTTGTATAGAGGGACTTATACAAGTGACTGGGGCCCAAAAAGGTTTTCTGTACAAATGGATGGGTCTTACACTCTCTCAAGAGGCCCAAAAAGGTTTAAAGAAAAGAGTGGGGCTTATAACACGAGGGTAGGCCCAAATGATTTTTCGTTTAAAAATGGCGATCGCGCCGAGGTTTTCTTTTAACGCAGAGGGACTTATACAATAAGTGAGGCCCGAAATGTTTTGGTTAAAAGGGGAATTGGGTCTTACACTCTAATAGAGGCCCAAAGTGTTTTGAATAGGTCTTATAGCTCAAGGAGAGGCCCAGATGATTTTTATTTTTAAACGGGCGACGATCGCGCCGTTTACTTGTACAGAGGGACTTATACAATGAGTGAGGCCCAAAAAGTTTTGTACAAGGGGGGATGGGTCTTACACTCTCTCAAGAGGCCCAAAAGGTTTGAAAATGATTTATGAGGGTTGAATTAATCCAAAACCCTAATTTGTTTTCAAAATGTATTTAATTGAATAAAAAATCAATTAAAATGATCAAAAATTGTTTAACACATGGAAAACAAATTGTGATCTTGGATTAATGCTTCAAAAATTAAGTATTGACCTACAAAATAATTAGAAAGCATTAAAAGTTGCAAAATCAATGTAGAAAAAATATTTAAAATGTCAAAAACAATTAAAATATTAATTCTTTACAAAAATATCAATTATATGAAATAAATAATATTTTTGGGAATTTTTGTTAAAATAAATTATTTTAACATTTTTGTGAATTATTAAAAAAAGAATCAACTCAAAATCATTAAAACTCAGAGAGAAATTAATTTTTGAATCAATTAAACAAAATCACAAAATTCAAATATTTGAATTTCTAAAAATGGCGCCAAGAACAAGCTGAAGAACACGCGCGTGTTCTTGGTTTCTCAGATTCTCATTTTCTATCCAATCTCCATGAATACGTAATCATATCATGCAATCCACATATCATTATGCTCGCCTCAACCTCACGATCATGTCTATGTACTTTAATTTCATTTAAATTAAACATACAACAAGAAATCACGAAGAGACCTCAAGAACCCTAATTTCTGCATGAAGGCTAGGATTTTTGATACACGATTCAAACAATGCAATTAATTGAGGGAAAACATTCCATGCATGATTATGAACATATGGCCAAATTATTGTGCGAGGAAATATGCATAGATTGAGAGATGACCAAGTATGTGCTTACCTCCAAGTCGTGACAGCAAGTTCAAAGTGATTTTTGATTTGGAGGTGTTACAGATGAGTTGTGATGATCTGAACAGCTTCCCTACACCCTATGGATTATGTTTGGATGGTTGGACTTGACTGAAATTGGCTGGATCATTTTGTGGTACCTCAGTTGCACTTTGGTTAAAACCTTGAGCAACCAGCTGGTGATTTTGTGAAATTGATGTTTCAGAAGTAATCTAAGTGTTTGATCAGCTCATATGTGATGTATCTGAGGTGTGTGAGTGATTGGTTTGATTGGAATTGCTCTCAAACTCAAAACCCGATAGTGACTTGCCTTAGAAGGCAAAATTGGAGTGAAAGAAGAGATTTTGAGGAAAGCATCTGTTAGATGGCTTTGGTGTACTTAAACTAACCACAATTGAGCTCTATTTATAGTAGAGCAAGTTTGTTTTGCAAGGAATAGTGCATGGCAGCTGGTAAGTAGGTTTGGCCAATGTTGTCCAATGAGAAATCAAGTCTCCTCTAGCCATTGACTAGAGGTTAGGGCACAGAGCTTTGGTTCCCTTGGTCTTGGATAAGTCTTGACTGATTTCAGATGAGAATGGCTCAGTCCATGCCACCTTGATGGTTTCGTTGAATGCCTCATTCCAAATTTGAAGTCTTGTCCCTATTTTGGCCATTCTAGGTTCAACATGTTATTTCTTGTTCCATGGACTTTGGAGGCTTGGCTCAGTGATTGTCCCTTTTAGATTCAATCCTCTGAGGTGTCCAAGTGGATAGGAGTAATTGAATTTGGCTGATTTTGGCAAATCGACCAAAGTTGCAAATTCTGCCTTGCTTTGACAGATTTCAGCAAGGCAACTTGCCAATGTCGTATCTCATGATGTAGGTTGAATTTGGCAATGTTCTTGGCCATTTTGGAAAGCACTAACATGATACAACAACTGTTTGAACAAGTTTGGTTTTGATCTCTTTTGATTCCAAGTGAAAAATCCCCCTACATTTGGCAAAAAGTGAAGGCAAATTCTGACTTAGTGAAAATTTTACTAAGTGTTGGAAAAAGTGACATTTTCACTTTTCAGTCATTTTGATCACTCCATAACTCAAAATCCTTAATGAATTGGAATGACTTGTAGTTGAAGTTTTTGTAGGTGATAGTGAGGGCTACAAATCCATCTTAGGATGAGAAAAAATGGCCTTGTGGTTTAGGAGTTATGGTCCTCCAAAGTTGGTACCTTTGCCACTTTATTTTTAACTTAGAAAAATTTCTAAGTTTTATGGTTACCCCTTTTACAAGTTATCTCACTTTTCTTGATTATTCTTGATGAATGATGATTCAAATCATACATTAACATCATTTTAGGGTTAAAAATCCATTTTGGTGAAAAATCTCAAAAAGTCAAAGTTGACTTTTGTGCACAGTTGACTTTTTATCAGATGAATTCCAAACTGTGCAATTCTTCAGGAAATCATGTCCTTGACCTAAATCAAACTTGATGGACATGTTCCATGGGTGTCATAGGGTATATTCAATCATGTATTAGGGTTTGGGAGCATGTCCTGGTCAAAAGTCAATGTTAAAGTTGACTTTTCTTTTAAAACCCTAATTGTGGTGCAGATGAAATTGAGACTTGTTGCTCAAACTTCTTGGATCAATCCATGGTTCCAAATGGATCAATATGGTATATTAGAGACCCTCAAATCATGTCTTGAGGTCTTGGCTCATGGTTTGTCCCAAAAGTCAACTTAGGGGTGAATTAGGTCAAGAAACCCTAATTCCTGATTTTTGATGAATGCATCCCCTGAGGCAAAATTGACTTGATGCATGGGTTCATGAGGTTCCATGAAGTATATTAGGTCATGTTTTGGATCATTTCCTTGTGCCCAGATGAAAATTTCCATCTGGAGGCCCTGGTCGACCAAAACCCTAATTTGGTGACACTGTCGATCTTGAGACTTGATCCACCTAGAAGGGAGCAGCCTTGTGCTTAATCCTTGAAGTGGGAGTCCTTTTTGATCCATTGTGGATATTTAAGAGATTAGACAAGCTAAAGATCATGTCATTTCTTGATTGATCCTTTGTCTAAGCACTCAGAGAGGGCTTGAACCCCTAATTTTGATTGTATTGGATGCTCACCCATCTTTGGGGAGACTGATGAAGCATGATGGTTCATCCATATTGTGATGATGATTTTCACAATGATGGGAAATCTAAGTGGTTAAAATTTGGGGTATTACAGATGCCCCTATTTAATCTTCTTGAACCCGAAGGTGTGAATGACGAAGGGATTCGGGCATTCGGGGTGCAAGAGGATTAAATATCGGAATACCCAAAATTTTGATGGCGGTTATGAATGGTAGCTTACGCATTCATCTTATTTAGCTAAACAATGATGCTTAGAAAAGGTAAACTTCCCCTCGATCCTGGTCTCCTACCAAGGAACTGGTCTTAGTTTCTTTTATAAACTTCCCCTCGATCCTGGTTTCCTACCAAGGAACTGGTCTAAGTTTCTGATATAAACTTCCCCTCGATCCTGGTTTCCTACCAAGGAACTGGTCTTAGTTTCTGATTTAAACTTCCCCTCGATCCTGGTTTCCTACCAAGGAACTGGTCTTAGTTTCTTTTGTCAATAAACTTTACTGACAAGGGACGCTATTCGTAGCGGCTTTCCTTCAAACTTCTCGCCGAATTTTCCTGGGGAGATGCCATTTGAGTGGAAAAAGTTTTGACGTCAGACTTGCTGGGGAACCCATTCGTCTGAATTGTAGAGGTACACAAACTTCTCTGTTTTGGAGACGCCATTTGTCGATTCTACTGGGGAAAGCGAGTCTCTTGAGAGACTGTTTTTGTTTAGGGTTACATCATACTTTTCTCGGGATCTTCCCGGAGAAATGCCATATGATGGGATCTAATTTTGAGGTGCCAATGACCTTTCCATCAGTGGTTTTTCGGAGAAAAACTGGCGTGCTGCCGAATCTCTGATCACGAGGCTTTCTCTGTGGATTTTCCTTAATCCGGGAAAGCAAGGATATCATCTTCAATGGCGAAGAGTGATGCTTATTGAAAGTTTTCTCTGGCTTTTCAGAGGTTCAAGTTATCAAAGTGGTCAAGGACCAACTTCTTTCCAGATTTAAACTGGAAGCGAGATTGTTCAGACACAGTATTTCCTGACGAGGCAAGAACTGACAACCCGATTGAGAGGACTTCTACCACTAGGGGACAGGACCGACTAGAGTGATAGCGATGCAATATGAAATGTGAATGCAAAATAAAAAATGCATGATGTATGTATGTATGTGCTGACAAAACAGACGTGACATACGGACTAATAGATGAACACAATTGGATACTCGGTCATCGCGGGGCGAAGAAGTACCGTTGATTCAAAATAGCAATTCCACCTTGCTTAGGAGAGATAGTCCCGTTGGGAGCTATGTTGATCGGCCTTAGGAGATGAGAACTCGGCCGAGGAGGTCAGACGAAACAAGGTCTCTGACACAGTTGATCCCTTCATTCAGGCGAACTGGTTTAGAAGGAGTACTTTGATTCTGCACTTTGAAGTTCGCTTACTTCGGGAGAAGCAATCGATGTTCTTCTGATGTTCAACAGTCAAAAGAAATGCCATCTTTAATTTAAAAGCAGAAAAAGTTTAACGAGTAAATTCATTTTTGTTTTATTTCAAAAATCGCTGATTAAGTTTAAACAACGTCGTTCTGTAAAGCTAAAACAAGTAAAGAATTAGAAACAAAAGCACAAGGGCTCAAATTTTATTTATAAGATGGAGATCAGCCAAACGCGTGATTCCAAAGAGTATATACAAAGTTAGAAAATGGTAATTTACAGGGAAAAGGGCTACGTTGAAACATAACGACCACTATCCTTCTACCAATTTTGAGTTCGGGACATCCTGAGCTTCCGTCGAATATGACCTTTGACTGGAGATTTCCTCCGATAGATGATGTTGTAACTGCTGCTGAGGGACTTGCCTCTGTTGAACATAGTTACTTGCCATTATCCCTAATTTTTGCCTGGATTGTACTATGAGATTTCCAATCCATCGGGATGATTTTTTTCCATGTCTCTAACTTTTGCCTGGACCGCCCTTTCGGGTTTTCAATACACCGAGATGTTTTTTTTTTTTAGTTTTAGGCGAAGTATTTCTTGACTACATCAACATTCGTGGGGTAGGCAAATTCCTCTCCGTCCATGGTTGCAAGTCTCAAGGCGCCGCCTGAGAAAGCTTTTGTGATCACATAGGGGCCATCATAATTTGGGGTCCATTTGCCCCGAGAATCAGTGAGAAATGATTGTATCTTCTTGAGCACGAGGTCTCCTTTTCTGAAGATACGAGGTCGGACCTTTTTGTCGAACGCCCTTTTCATTCTCTGTTGATATAACTGACCGTGGCATAGTGTCGTGATTCTCTTTTCTTCGATCAGGTTCAGTTCGTCGTGTCGACTTTGACACCATTCAGCTTCGGTGAGCTGAGCTTCCATCAATACCCGGATTGAAGGGATCTCTACTTCTATGGGGAGAACTGCCTCCATGCCATATACTAGAGAGAAAGGGGTAGCCCCTGTTGAAGTGCGGACAGATGTTCGATAATCGTGAAGAGCAAAGGGTAGCATCTCGTGCCAATCTTTGTAGGTTACAACCATCTTTTAAACAATCTTCTTGATATTCTTGTTAACCGCCTCTACCGCTCTGTTCATCTTGGGTCGGTTGGGAGATGAGTTATGGTGTTCGATCTTGAACTCTGCACACAACTCTTTCATCATTTTATTGTTCAAGTTAGATCCATTATCAGTAATGATCTCTCTTGGAACACCATAACGGTAGATGATATTGTTTTTGATAAATCGGACCACCACTTGTCGGGTTACATTGGCGAATGACGCTGCTTCGACCCACTTGGTGAAATAGTCAATGGCTACCAGGATGAACCGATGTCTGTTTGAAGCCTTGGGCTCAATCATACCAATCATGTCGATTCCCCATATGGAAAAAGGCCACGGGGAAGAAAGAACTTTGAGATGTGATGGCGGTACATGAATTTTGTCGGAGTATATCTGACACTTGTGACACCTCCTCATGTACTTGTAGCAGTCGGATTCCATGGTCAACCAATAATACCCGGCCCTGAGAATTTTTCTCGCCATTGTGTGTCCGTTGGCATGAGTGCCAAAGGATCCTTCATGAATTTCTTTCATGAGCATGTCTGCTTCTGGTCTGTCGACACATCGGAGCAAGACCATGTCAAAATTTCTCTTATAAAGAGTGTCACCGCTCAGGAAGAAGTTTCCAGCCAATCTTCTGAGGGTTTTCCTGTCTTTTCTGAGTGCCCCAGATGGGTACTCTTGTTTCTGAAGGAAGCATTTGATATCGTGATACCAAGGTCTGTCGTCTATGACTGCTTCAATCGCGAAGATGTAAGCGGGCCATTCAAGGCGCATTATGTCGATCTTAGGTTTGTCATTCCATCGACCTACACTAATCATGGAAGAGATAGTGGCTAATGCATTTGCCATGTGATTCTCATCACGAGGGATGTGATGAAACTTAACTCTGTTGAAGAAGGGTAACAACCTTCTTGCATAGTCTTTGTAAGGAATCAATCCTGATTGGTATGTGTTCCAATCTCCTTTTATCTGGTTAATAACCAAGGCTGAGTCGCCGTATACGTCCAAATTTTTGATCCTTAAATCAATCGCTTCTTCGAGACCCATAATACAAGCTTCGTATTCGGCCTCGTTGTTCGTACACTTGAACGTAAGTCTAGCAGTGAAAGGAATGTGGGAACCCTGAGGGGTAACAATGATTGCCCCAATTCCGTTTCCATAATGATTGACTGCTCCGTCAAAGATAAGTCCCCACTGGGAACCTGGTTCTGGCCCTTCACTGGGTAGCGGTTCATCGCAATCTTTCATCTTTAGATACATGACATCTTCGTCTGGGAAGTCAAACCCGATTGATTCTTGATCGTCAATCGGTTGATGAGCCAAATGATCGGCTAAAATACTTCCTTTAACGGCTTTCTGAGCATGGTACTCTATGTCATATTCTGATAGTAACATCTGCCAACGGGCAATCCTTCCCGTGAGAGCAGGTTTTTCAAAAACGTACTTGATTGGATCCATTTCGGAGACCAACCAAGTAGTATGACGAATCATGTACTGGCGAAGACGTTTGGCTGCCCAAGCCAAAGCGAAACAAGTTTTCTCAAGCATTGTGTACCGAGTCTCGCAGTCGGTGAATTTCTTGCTTAGATAGTAAATGGCAGACTCTTTCCTTTTAGTTTTGTCTTGTTGGCCAAGTACACATCCCATTGAGTCCTCTAGAACTGTGAGGTAAATGATCAGTGGTCTTCCTTCCACTGGAGGTGATAGGATCGGAGGATTCAACAGATATTCCTTGATACTGTCGAAGGCGGTTTGGCAATCTTCTGACCAAACGCAATCCTGGTTCTTTTTGAGTAATTTGAAAATCGGCGCATATGTCGCGGTCATAAGGAATATGAATCTGGAGATGTAGTTCAAACGTCCCAAGAATCCTCTGACTTGTTTTTCAGTTTTCGGAGAAGGCATTTCTTGAATGGCCTTGACCTTGTCAGGATGAACTTCAATTCCGTTCTGGCTGACGATGAACCCTAGTAATTTCCCCGAACGGACACCGAAGGTGCACTTGTTGGGATTCAAGCGGAGCTTGAATTTTCTTAGACGTTCGAACAATTTTGACAGATGTTCAACGTGCTCATCCTCTGTTCTTGATTTTGCAATCAAATCATCGACATATACCTCGATTTCTTTGTGTATCATGTCATGAAACAGAGTAGTCATGGCCCTTTGATAGGTTGCCCCGGCATTCTTCAAACCGAACGGCATTACCTTGTAGCAAAAGGTACCCCATGGGGTAATGAACGAAGTTTTCTCCATGTCTTTCGGAGCCATTTTGATCTGATTATAGCCCGAGAATCCATCCATGAAGGAGAATACTTTGAACTTTGATGTGCTGTCAACCAGCATGTCAATGTGTGGTAAAGGAAAGTTGTCCTTTGGACTTGCCTTGTTTAGATCTCTGTAATCAACACACATTCTGACCTTTCCGTCCTTTTTGGGAACGGGTACGATGTTGGCTAACCATTGAGGATATTCAGATGTAGCGAGGAAACTCGCGTCGATCTGTTTCTGTACCTCCTCCTTGATTTTGATGGCCATGTCCGGGTGAGTGCGTCTCAACCTTTGCTTTACTGGCGAACATTCCGATCTTAGCGGTAAGTGATGTTCCACGATGCTGGTATCCAACCCTGGCATATCCTGATAGGACCAAGCGAATACATCGGGGAATTCTTTGAGAAGCTTTATCAAACTTTCTTTGACAGTTGGACTGAGCAGTGCTCCGATCCTGATTTCTTTTCTCTCTTTTTCTGAACCCAAGTTTACCGTTTCCACCGGCTCTTTGTGAGGTTCAATGGACCTTTCCTCTTGTCTGAGTAGTCGGGAGATCTCTTCTGGAATTTCGTTGTCATTTTCTTCTTCAGCCTCGAATACCGGGAATTCAAAGTTAGGAGAAGGCATCGGATCATATGTTTCAACTGGGTTTAAAACAAGCAATCTGCATGACGTGATGATTCGTGTTTAGAAGAGATAGAGAAAATGCAAGTGTGTGCAGTGTTTTATTTTACTGCTTGTTTTTATTTTTACTTGTTTTTTAGGATTACCATTTTCTGAAAAAACGAAAAGAGAAAACAGCAATTAATGCGGAAATTACAGAACGATGTTATTTTATTAATGAACAAGTCGACTCTTGAAACTACAGCCCTATAAAACAAAACTCACTGGCTTTGGGCAAAGCGAAGAGGGAAATTTACAGAAAATGAGCCCTATCAAAACATCTGTTTCACCTGGGCAGGGTGAAAGGTTAAAGATGGCAATTACTTTGACCGACGAACGACCTTCGGAACCTCGACAGCAACCTATTGGCAGCGAACTCCTCGGTGAATCACAAAGTCTGGCACCTTCCTTGATTTGTCTTCAAAAATGATGTTGATTTCTGGTGGAGTAGGATCATTGGAATCTGTCTCCCAAGCAGAATTGTCGTAGGAGGATTCCTCTGTTGCATTTTGCATAGCATTAGTGCTCTCAGCTGTATCTCCCCATCCAGTTGGCTGGATATCTACGAGCCTGATACGTGAGCTTTCGGGAGCGGTGTACTTGACCATATAGTCGTATTTTCCACTCGGTTGTCCCAAGGTGTCCCAAACTTCTTTGGAACTGGAGAAGTCAACCCTCTCGATGATGTTGACCTCAGGAAAAGCATAGTTGATGAATTCAAGTCCTGCAAACGTTGCGATTTCATCTTCATGTTGAGTAGTTTCTGAATGACCTAAGTGTTGATCCCATGACATGGTGGGGACACAGGTATTCTGTTCAATGACGCTCAACTGAGTTTCATTACTCGACTGACTTTCTTGCCCCAAGTTTCCTGGGTAAGGCTGCCACATTGGCAGACCATCCATTGGGCCATAGTAATTATGATCAAAGTTTTCTTTCATCAGAGTGTCTTTCTCTAATGAATTTGGCGGAGCACGGCATCCTTCCGGATCACAATCTCCGTAGATCATTTCGACATCTGATCTTGAATAAATCTTGGACTTTCTGAAGGAAAGAAAAAAGGCATAGGCACCTCTTCCTGAGACATATAGCCGTCCTTGTTAAGGTAGGACTTCCATTCTTCATCTGTGTCAGAGGGATCTTCCTCATTGATAGCATGAACTGTCTGAGACACTGGGTGAAGAAAACCTTCATTGTGGAAGAAGTTTTGAAGTGGATGAAGACTTTCATCGTTGGCAGTTGTCTGGGTATAGGTTGCAGAAAAACCAAGACCCTTCTTTGTCTTATTGTCAATGGGAATGACAAGCTGTCCCCATCCTTTTGTATCGGTACTCTCGACCGCTTTGATAGCATCTTTGTATGAAGAAATCGAAGTTCCTTCTTTGAACTGATTGTCCTTGCTCACCGATAGTGCTTGGAACTGAGTTCCAATAAACTCCTCGGGTTCCACACAAGCAGATGATGATAGGTTACTCACAAGCAAGGCTTGTTCCCCACAAACCGTGACAAGTTGATCGTTCTTGACGAACTTTAGCTTTTGGTGGAGGGTTGAAGTAACCGCTCCAGCCTGATGTATCCAAGGTCTTCCTAATAAACAACTGTATGTTTCCCGGATGTCCATGACCTGGAAAGTGATTTGGAAAATGTGAGGACCAATAGTTATGGGAAGATCAACTTCGCCGATAACTATTTTTCTGGATCCGTCGAATGCTTTGACGACGACCTCGCTGACTCTCATCGGAGGGCCCTTAAATGATAATTGCGTCAAAGTGGACTTTGGCATAACATTCAGGGCTGACCCTGTGTCTACCAGTACATTGGCTAAAGCATCGCCCTGGCAGTTAACTGTAATGTTGAGCGCCATGTTATGACGACGACCCTCTTCAGGTAATTCCTCATCACTAAATCCCAAATTATTGCAGGAAGTGATGTTAGAGACAATGCTATCGAATTTTCTGATTGTAACATCCTGTTCCACAAAGGCTTGCTCCAAGACTTTCTATAGAGCCTCTCTGTGTGCTTCTGAACTGAGTAACAGTGATAATACTGAGATCTTTGAAGGAGTCTGTAACAGTTGATCAACAATGTTATATTCACTCCTTTGGATGAGCTTTAGCATCTCATATTTGTCTTTTGAAAAGTCGGGATTACCAGATTGACCGACTGGTGGATCAGGAATTTCCGCCTGAAGTTCCTTATCTTTGTTGGATTCTCCAACCCCTCGGTTGAAGATTCGACCGCTCTGTGTTACACGACTGATGTCTGCAATATTCACAACGGAGGGTAATGGAATTTCCTTTCCATTCTCGATTATTGTTGCACCGTATTTGTAAGGGATTGCCTTAGCTGATTCATACGGTAGTGGCCCCGGTAGATAGATGACTATGGGAACCTTCTGATTTTTCTGACCATCATAAGTAACCTCGATCCGTTCCTGGTTGGGAACTTTAGATTCGTCAAGTAGAGGAATGATGGCAAAAACATCCCTGGTCCTATGATGACCAGAGATCGTGACAACATCCTCAACTTGCTCGGCAAGGTAGTTCGGCGACCAAATGATGGGTCCAGAACCTGGATATGGACGAATTTCTCCATGATCGACCTGACCCTGAAGAGCTGCTCTCACAAGGTAACACCCTTGGTTACTTTCCGAACAGACGCTACAACTGTCATAGTTGTGTGGTGGCACCTGGCCACGCCCACTTTGAATACAATGTAACCTCACTAGGTTACCTTCCATTGATCGGACATCCTGACTTTGACGACGAGTAGGATTCCTGTTATTGATACTAATCTGCTGAGTATCTTCGTCCATATAGATTGGCATCCACCAGTGATTTAACAAGTGCTGAAGTGCCTCCTGGACAAGGGTACAACCTCGATCGTTTTTGCAACCAGCTTTACAATTTTGATAGTCATGTGATATTAAGAATCCATGTCGGACCTGCTCAGCATGTAACTCTACCAGGTTGGTATTCATCACGCGAATGTCAAAGATCTGAACCATATTGATTTGATAGGGATTCCTATCATGGTAGTCTTTGATTCATCCAAGATCCATCTGAAGCTGGAGGGCCTCTTGTATGAAAGAGCATCCCTATTTGTTTACCGAGCAAATCAGACAGGAACTATAATCGTGCCGCGGCAGATTATGATACTGGCTTTGCCTTGAGTGCATCGCCACCAAGTTGACATTCATCGCACGGATGTCGTGGTTTTGAATGACGTTGGAATTCGTGTAAACCATGTTAACTCCACGAACTCGGTGCTCTTGGATCCATCCAAGATCCATTTGTTCCTGTAGAGCTGCTTGCACCACAGAACATCCCTGGTTATCTTTAGAGCAAATATCACACTGGTGATAGTTATGAGGTGGCACATGGCCATATCCACTCTGTCTACAATGCATCTTGACCATATTGGTCCCCAATAAGAGTACATCGTGAATTTGATAGACATTGTTAGTCTCTTTCTCAATCAGATTGACTGCAGCTTTCTCGTGTTGAGGCAGCGGGTTCGTGAGAACATTGGGATTCGTATCTTTGCAAGATAAGAGCCCGCTCCTAACAAGCTTTTGCACATCGGATTTGAAATTGAGACAAGTCTCAATGTTATGCCCTGAACCTCCTTGATGATAAGGGCATGTTTGATCCACTTTAAACCAAAAAGGCAGATTTTCCGGAACTGAAAAGGGAGACTTAGTCTGAATGTGGCCCTTAGCCAGCAGTAACGGAAACAGCTCTGCGTACGTTACGGGTATAGGATCAAATCCTGGTGGCCGTGTTGTACGGTTGTTGTTATATGGAGGACGAGCCTACTGAAGAGGCTGTTGTGTCCTTTGTTGGTCAGGTTGGCTCTGCGCAACCCGAGGTTGATACATAGGAACAGGCACGGGGCCGATAGCAGGAGTTACAGCTGCTATTGGCTGATAACGACGCCTTTGCTTTCCGAGAGAGATATTCCCAATATCTTGCTCTTTTTTCTTAGGGAGAGCACTACCATATTTTTTAGTACCGCTCGTCGATTCAGTGTCTTTTACCAAACGTCCTTCTCGGACGGCTTCCTCAAGACGTACACCCATGCCGACCATTTTGGTGAAATCACTGGGCGCACTGGCAACCATTCGGTCGTAGTAAAATGAGCTCAAGGTCTTTAAGAAGATTTTTGTCATCTCTTTTTCCTCAAGAGGTGGACAAATTTGAGCGGCAATTTCACGCCACCTTTGAGCATACTCCTTAAAGGTTTCCTTTTCCTTTTGCGACATTGATCTGAGTTGATCTCTGTCGGGTGCCATGTCCAAATTGTACTTGTATTGTTGGACGAAGGCAGTACCAAGATCTCTGAATGTACTGATCGTAGTACGGTTTAAACCCATGTACCATTTGAGTGCGGCACCGGTTAAACTATCCTGGAAGTAGTGAATCAGCAAGTCCTGATTCTCCGTCTGAGCTGACATTCGTCGAGCGTACATCACCAGATGGCTTTGAGGGCAAGAGTTACCCTTGTATTTTTCAAAGTCGGGCACTTGGAACTTGTGCGGGACTTTCACATTTGGGACCAAGCAGAGGTCTGCGGCGTCCTTTCCAAATAGATCCTAACCGCGAATGGCTTGCAGCTCTTTCTGCATTTCCAAGAACTGCTCCTGGAATTCATCCATTCTGTCAAACATAGTTTCCTTCTTACCAGAAGGTGTCTGTGGAATCTGTCCTTCCGGGACAGTGTGCACCACAGGGGGTGGTACCGTGACTACGACAGTAAGTCTTGGTGCCTCCCGAAGTTTGTAACCTTCAGGAGTCTTGAGTATGCCCCTGGCATCTTCGCTTTCCCGAAGTTTGTAACCTTCAGGCCCAGCGGCTTCTGTTGCGATTCCCTGATCTTCAGTGATCGGCGGAACATATCCTTCCGGGATATAGTTAACAGGCATGCCCCAAGGACGATCTTTCGGCATCTGATACCTAGGATCATACTTTTCTATGATGGGCGTTGAGGTGATCTCTGAGATCACAGTTCTTTGTAGCTGAGCTTCTGCCATGGCTTGCATGTCGTTACGAAGCTTTCTCATATCCTCTCTCAGAGCGTCAATCTCTTCTTTCAACTCTCTGTTTTATTCCTCAAGATCATCCATCTTTTTCTGACGATTGGCCCGAGTATTATACGAATGAGACAGTTTGACTTTAGAACCGAGACACAAACGTGAGATTCGTAGGGAAGAAGAATACGCGATGTGAGAATGATGAATGCAATGATTATATTAATTGTTGTTTTTTTGGTTTAATCGAAATAAACTTCGACAATTAGATTGCAAATATTAAACAGTGGGGAAACCCCTTTTTATTGAAATTCAAAGGATTACAGAAATGGAAATACAATAGATTACAAAGTGCAGAAACAGAAACCTAAACTAATGGGTCCCGAGTCCTCTCTGAGGAGAAACTGGGTGCTGACTCTGGTATCTTCCTTTTCTTTGACCGGGGTGCTTGGACCGTTGTCGGGTTGTCATTCCTTTGCCAAGTGAAAGGAGTGAGCAAATTCCTTTGGTCATCTTGATTCTCTACAGCATGCTGCTCCAAAATTTCAATCAGAGCATCTTTCTCTTTTAGTAATTGTTGTATTTGGATACACTCTACGTCGAGGGTGCGGTACTTGTTCTTCCAAGATCTTCTTTCCTTTTGAACCTTGTTGAGAGTAACCTGAAGTTTTTCAGTTTCCGTCATGAAGTACATGACAGTTTCCCTCGGTGGAAGAATTCTGCAACGAGGATAAGGCATTTTTAGCTTGTGAGCTCTGGTTTGTACCCAATGGAGATAAGGCTCCACCGAGACACAGTCCGGTTTTCCCAGAGACTCTCGTCCTTTCTTATGAACCTGTTTCCAAGCTTGCACTATTTCCATCTTTAGTGCTCTGTCACTTTCTCCTTCTTTGAAGAAAAGACCTTCCAGATGAACACCCAGTGGGATGTGTCTCATCGGGTATCCAAATTGACGAAGAACTAATATCGGATGATAGTTGATTCCTCCTTTAGTTCCTATGAGGGGCACGCTGGGGAAGTTTCCACAATGGTCAATGATTCTGATTCCCTCATAAATCCTATTACACCAATCTATATCGGAATTGGTGAGAGACATGATCTTCTGCGACCAACGTAAGACACTCTTGCAATCCCAAAAAGCAGCAGACTTGGGCAAGTGAGAGATAAACCATTTGTAAAGCAAAGGTACACAGCATGTGATATCCCCTCCGCTGTACAAATTTCCCAAGTGTACAGAATAATACGCATCTGCGAGCAAAGTCGGCACAGGGTTTCCAATGAGAAAAACCTTAATAGCGTTGATATCGACGAAGTTATTGATGTTGGGTAACAAAAATAACCCGTAGGTGAGCAAGACAAAGATGCTTTCAAAAGCAGTCCCGTTCCCTATACTAGCGAAGTATAGAGCCTTTTTTGTCAAGAACTGGGCTGGCAAACCTTGGATGCCACCCTTAGTGGTCATGTGAGTCCTGACCTCAGACTCGTCCAAATGAATTGCTCTTGCAATAGTCTGATTCTTTGGAATTTCTTCCAGTCCAGAAAATGGGGCTCGATCAGTGATATGTAAATCAGCCAGATGAGAATACTCCTTCAGCGTTGGTGATAGCTGGTAATCTGGGAATGTGAAACAGTGATAAACCGGAACGTAGAACTGAATGAGCGCGTCCATGATCCCCTTAATCACATGGACTCTTAACAGTGGTAGCAAACCACCGTGCTTGGCTCCAAAAGCCTCTGGGTTAACGATCATCCTTGCTAACCTTCTCAAATCCCCTAGTTTTAGAACCTTGAAGGTATACTGGCGAGTTCTCCTTCTACCGAAATCCATTAGCGTAATCTTTTTCTCTGATATTTGCAATCACAGTCTTAGTTTAATTTGAAAAACAGAGAGACTAGAAGAGAAAGTTTTTTGAATGTTTTAATGTTTTTTAGATGAATGCATGAATGCAACACACAAAAACATAGAAAAAACATGGGGTCAAAGGGTCGTTGTCATGAAGTCAAGGCTCTACCCATCCCCAAAGGTTTATACTAGGGTGATTTTTGTACCTGTACTCATTATCATCAGCTCCTCCCAGGAAGGCAGACAACAAGCGGATCGCCAGCGAGTTGTGTGCAATCTTAGAGTAAGTGCTATTCACCGAGAATAGATCACCAGCCTCAAATGAGGGTAGTATCGCGTAACAACTATTTCTGATAGTTTCCGCACTACGAAAGGGTTGGCTTTTCTAGGTGTATACTCAATCTCACCACATACGGCATCACCCGCATTCCCATTAGCAGAAAAATAAACACGTATAGCAATTAGGAAAAGCAGTATATATATTTGTCCTAAACATCCTAGACTTATAAAGCTAAGAATCCTAAGTTCCTGACAGAAAATGGGTTCCCCGGCGGAAGCCCCAATCTGTGGTATTCACACAAAAGAGAGATGGACCAGCAAGAGGTCAACGTCCCAAAATTGTAAGAAAGAGAGATAGGCCCCATGGTTGGCGCCACTTTTCTGTAGCGAGCGATTTTGGACGCGGTTCTTAAGCGCTGGTCGCTCTCTGCGGTTTGAGCTTAAACTACAGGTCGATTCATTTTGTATCCTATTGTGAGCTGAATAAGGAAGGGAAATAGATGTCTCCAATTAACCCTGCTTGCATACTGAGTTTAAACAGCGGTCTGTTAGGTTACGGATGCTATCAATGTGGGGGGCCTTTGTACTGGTTATTTGTATTTTCGCCAGTACGACTTTCTTTCTTTTTTTATCTAGGCAAAGGGTTTCTGGCGGGGAACAAGGATTAGGATGTTAGGACTGATGCTTTTGAATTACTGCTTTTAATTGATGGAGATATGGGATTTGGGTTTTTTGTTGATTGCGCTCGCTAAGATCTTTTCTTTTGATCTTATGCCTACGTATTCCCGTTTACCGAAATAGGGAAATCAGAGCGTTCGTAGTTCCTCCTATTCTATGGGAGGAAATTGGTTTTTGGTGTCTTGTTCAAAGCCCAAGACGTGAAGCGAAAGGTGATTTGTATCTTGTTCAAAGCCCAAGATGTGAAGCTGAAAGGTCTATTTGTGTCTTGTTCAAAGCCCAAGACGTGAAGCTGAAAGACCTCGACTTTAGAGAGAATTTGTCATCTCTAAAGAGGGGGAAGGAGAATTACTTTAACTGGGATACGCAGATCCGAGCAATGCCATAATTTCTGAAGAAAGGGTTTTAACCTGAAGGAGAAGACTTTAACTCAGTGTAGAGCAATGCCATCTTTCCTTAGGAATTTCTCATGCTAAAAGAGGGACAGTGGCATGGATATAGATGATCCAAAGGCTTGCCGCTTACAGCGATTAGATGAAAGGAAAGGAGTTGTTGATGTTTGTGTACTGTGAACGAGGCACAGCTTTGATGCTAAAAGGTTAATTGGATCAACCAGTGGTTTTCTTATACAAAGCCTAAGAGGAGGCTATTTTGTGTCTCGTACAAAGCCCGAGAGAGAGGCTAAAAGTTTTTTGACCCGACGATAAAGTCTTTGTGTCTCGTACGAAGCCCGAGATAGAGGCTATTGTTTGTTTAACTCTACGAGGGAGTCTTTGTGTCTCGTACGAAGCCCGAGATAGAGGCTAAAAGTTTGACTCAACAAGAGAGTCTTTGATACTCAACAAGAGAGTGTTTTTTGTATCTCGTACGAAGCCCGAGATGGAGGCTAAAGGTTTGTTTCAGTTGAGTGACAGATCCAATATACTGATTTTTAAAGAGAAAATCAGTTCTTATATGAGCAACACTGTACTCAGGGATTTGATTTGAGGATCAGGGATATTTCCTTCTCTTTGAGGAAACGGGAAATCCAAAGGGTATTGAGACTATCCGAGTCTGCGGGTTTCCTTCCTATTTAACGAAGGGGTCACTTGAGAATGTCTTTGAGACTCAAGGAAGTTAGACTGTCCAAGTCTAGAATTTTTTCTTTTGTACTATGCTTTGAGAAACAGTAGTAGACTCTATGAAAGGACTGTTCTATGAGGATGACTAAGTTCTGTTCCTATACCTCTAGGAGGTCGTCGAGACAATTTGTACGAAGCCCAAGAGGAGGCTAGAAACTTTTAAGAAGCCGACGGGTCCTTGTACGAAGCCCAAGAGGAGGCTATCATTCCCGAAGGAAGAGATCATTATACGAAGCCTAAGAGGAGGTTGTGAATACTTCTAAGAAGCCTTAGTGTCCTTGAATAATGCCCAAGAGGAGGCTGATGCTTTTAAGAAGCCCGTGGGTCTATCATCTCCTTTCCATTAGGAGAGATAACTCTTTTAAAGGTAAAAACCACTGGTAAACGTGCGAGGTTTACTATCCAGCGACCTTTAGCTTTTAAAGAGGGTTCCTTAGTTAAGGTCCAAGATTATGACCGTAGTGGGTACCCAAACCCCGAGACATTCAAGGCAAGCTATCCACAAGGAATAGATCAGGTCAGGAAAGTTCGAGAATTTGGAAGAAACTCAAAGATGCCATTCACGGAGAATACATTCATCTTAGGGAGTAGAGCTTCTTGACGATTCCTAAGGAGGACAGCCGAAGAGAAGATTGTATCTGGTGCTCCTATTGGGGATCTAGGCGTCTATTTCTACGAATAAATGAAACGGCGTCACCTAGTTCTAGACGTAGTTGCCAGGGGAAACTCGAAATATCTATACTATTATTACACAGTAGATATGAGTTTATGAAAGGAGAGTTACAGTGAGCAGCCCCACAATACAGTTTATAATATGAAAGCAGTAAATGAAAGCGATAACCACTTACTCGGTTGTAGTGCTTCCATGCTGTTTGGTTAGTTGTTCAACAAAGAAAGATTGAAAACAACAGTATATTCAAAATCAAAGGAGAAAGTGCTTTAAAAAAGAAAGATTTGGGGCTTACAGCTCAAGGAGAGGCCCAGGGTTTTATCAGTGAGCACACTGTTTAACTTTGTACAGAGGGACTTATACAAGTGACTGGGGCCCAAAAAGGTTTTCTGTACAAAGGGATGGGTCTTACACTCTCTCAAGAGGCCCAAAAAGGTTTAAAGAAAAGAGTGGGGCTTATAACACGAGGGTAGGCCCAAATGATTTTTCGTTTAAAAATGGCGATCGCGCCGAGGTTTTCTTTTAACGCAGAGGAACTTATACAATAAGTGAGGCCCAAAATGTTTTGGTTAAAAGGGGGATTGGGTCTTACACTCTAATAGAGGCCCAAAGTGTTTTGAATGGGTCTTATAGCTCAAGGAGAGGCCCAGATGATTTTTATTTTTAAACAGGTGACGATCGCGCCGTTTACTTGTACAGAGGGACTTATACAATGAGTGAGGCCCAAAAATTTTTGTACAAGGGGGGATGGGTCTTACACTCTCTCAAGAGGCCCAAAAGGTTTGAAAATGATTTATGAGGGTTGAATTAATCCAAAACCCTAATTTGTTTTCAAAATGTATTTAATTGAATAAAAATTCAATTAAAATGATCAAACATTGTTTAACACATGGAAAACAAATTGTGATCTTGGATTAATGCTTCAAAAATTAAGTATTGACCTACAAAATAATTAGAAAGCATTAAAAGTTGCAAAATCAATGTAGAAAAAATATTTAAAATGTCAAAAACAATTAAAATATTAATTCTTTACAAAAATATCAATTATATGAAATAAATAATATTTTTGGAATTTTTTGTGAAAATAAAATATTGTAACATTTTTGTGAATTATTAAAAAAAGAATCAACTCAAAATCATTAAAACTCAGAGAGAAATTAATTTTTGAATCAATTAAACAAAATCACAAAATTCAAATATTTGAATTTCTAAAAATGGCGCCAAGAACACGCGCGTGTTCTTGGTTTCTCAGATTTTCATTTTCTATCCAATCTCCATGAATACGTAATCATATCATGCAATCCACATATCATTATGCTCGCCTCAACCTCACGATCATGTCTATGTACTTTAATTTCATTTAAATTAAACATACAACAAGAAATCACGAAGAGACCTCAAGAACCCTAATTTCTGCATGAAGGCTAGGATTTTTGATACACGATTCAAACAATGCAATTAATTGAGGGAAAACATTCCATGCATGATTATGAACATATGGCCAAATTATTGTGCGAGGAAATATGCATAGATTGAGAGATGACCAAGTATGTGCTTACCTCAAAGTCGTGACAGCAAGTTCAAAGTGATTTTTGATTTGGAGGTGTTACAGATGAGTTGTGATGATCTGAACAGCTTCCCTACACCCTATGGATTGTGTTTGGATGGTTGGACTTGACTGAAATTGGTTGGATCATTTTGTTGTACCTCAGCTGCACTTTGGTTAAAACCTTGAGCAACCAGCTGGTGATTTTGTGAAATTGATGTTTCAAAAGTAATCTAAGTGTTTGATCAGCTCATATGTGGTGTATGTGAGGTGTGTGAGTGATTGGTTTGATTGGAATTGCTCTCAAACTCAAAACCCGATAGTGACTTGCCTTAGAAGGCAAAATTGGAGTGAAAGAAGAGATTTTGAGGAAAGCATCTGTTAGATGGCTTTGGTGTACTTAAACTGACCACAATTGAGCTCTATTTATAGTAGAGCAAGTTTGTTTTGCAAGGAATAGTGCATGGCAGCTGGTAAGTAGGTTTGGCCAATGTTGTCCAATGAGAAATCAAGTCTCCTCTAGCCATTGACTAGAGGTTAGGGCACAGAGCTTTGGTTCCCTTGGTCTTGGATAAGTCTTGACTGATTTCAGATGAGAATGGCTCAGTCCATGCCACCTTGATGGTTTCATTGAATGCCTCATTCCAAATTTGAAGTCTTGTCCCTATTTTGGCCATTCTAGGTTCAACATTTTATTTCTTGTTCCATGGACTTTGGAGGCTTGGCTCAGTGATTGTCCCCTTTAGATTCAATCCTCTGAGGTGTCCAAGTGGATAGGAGCAATTGAATTTGGCTGATTTTGGCAAATCGACCAAAGTTGCAAATTCTGCCTTGCTTTGACAGATTTCAGCAAGGCAACTTGCCAATGTCGTATCTCATGATGTAGGTTGAATTTGGCAATGTTCTTGGCCATTTTGGAAAGCCCTAACATGATACAACAACTGTTTGAACAAGTTTAGTTTTGATCTCTTTTGATTCCAAGTGAAAAATCCCCCTACATTTGGCAAAAAGTGAAGGCAAATTCTGACTTAGTGAAAATTTCACTAAGTGTTGGAAAAAGTGACATTTTCACTTTTCAGCCATTTTGATCACTCCATAACTCAAAATCCTTAATGAATTGGAATGACTTTTAGTTGAAGTTTTTGTAGGTGATAGTGAGGGCTACAAATCCATCTTTGGATGAGAAAAAATGGCCTTGTGGTTTAGGAGTTATGGTCCTCCAAAGTTGGTACCTTTGCCACTTTATTTTTAACTTAGAAAAATTTCTAAGTTTTATGGTTACCCCTTTTACAAGTTATCTCACTTTTCTTGATTATTCTTGATGAATGATGATTCAAATCATACATTAACATCATTTTAGGGTTAAAAATCCATTTTGGTGAAAAATCTCAAAAAGTCAAAGTTGACTTTTGTGCACAGTTGACTTTTTATCAGATGAATTCCAAACTGTGCAATTCTTCAGGAAATCATGTCCTTGACCTAAATCAAACTTGATGGACATGTTCCATGGGTGTCATAGGGTATATTCAATCATGTATTAGGGTTTGGGAGCATGTCCTGGTCAAAAGTCAAAGTTACAGTTGACTTTTCTCTTAAAACCCTAATTGTGGTGCAGATGAAATTGAGACTTGTTGCTCAAACTTCTTGGATCAATCCATGGTTCCAAATGGATCAATATGGTATATTAGAGACCCTCAAATCATGTCTTGAGGTCTTGGCTCATGGTTTGTCCCAAAAGACAACTTAGGGGTGAATTAGGTCAAGAAACCCTAATTCCTGATTTTTTATGAATGCATCCCCTGAGGCAAAATTGACTTGATGCATGGGTTCATGAGGTTCCATGAAGTATATTAGGTCATGTTTTGGATCATTGCCTTGTGCCCAGATGAAAATTTCCATCTGGAGGCCCTGGTCGACCAAAACCCTAATTTGGTGACACTGTCGATCTTGAGACTTGATCCACCTAGAAGGGAGCAGCCTTGTGCTTAATCCTTGAAGTGGGAGTCCTTTTTGATCCATTGTGGATATTTAAGAGATTAGACAAGCTGAAGATCATGTCATTTCTTGATTGATCTTTTGTCTAAGCACTCAGAGAGGGCTTGAAACCCTAATTTTGATTGTATTGGATGCTCACCCATCTTTGGGGAGACTGATGAAGCATGATGGTTCATCCATATTGTGATGATGATTTTCACAATGATGGGAAATCTAAGTGGTCAAAATTTGGGGTATTACAGAACCACAGCCATGTGCCCTAACCTCTAGTCAATGGCTAGAGGAGACTTGCATTTCCATTGGCCAACATTGAACAAACACCTGCTGCAGTTGCCATTCACTGTGGATCCCAAAACAAACTTGCTCTACTATAAATAGAGCTCAATTGTGTTCAGTTTGAGTACACCAAAGCCATCAAACAGATGCTTTCCTCAAAATCTCTTCTTTCACCTCAAACTTGCCTTCCAAAGCAAGTAATTCTGAGTTTTTGAGCTAGAGAGCAATTCCGCCCAAACTAATCACACACACACCTCATATATATCATATGTAAGCTGTGCAAACCATCAAAAGTGACCTGTAATCACAACATCACAAAGTCACCTCTCAAAACCTCAAAATAGCACTTTTTGCGTTTTTCAAGCCATGTCTTGATTCAGTCACTTTCCAAACCAGATAAAACCTCAAACACACTCCAAATATCATCCTTGAACTGTCCCAAATGGTTCCCACCATCTGGAACACCATTTGAGGGAGTTGCTATTTTGGTCACTTTTAACCCCTTTTGCAAGAAAGGGACAGTTTGTGTTTTTGCAGGTACCAGCTGATTCCAATCATCCTAAAAGCATCCAAGGGGTCATTTGAGGTGGTTCAAAGCATAAAATCATATCTGGAGCAAGAGGGTTGGCAGATTGCAGAGAAACCTCCAAAATCTCAAAGAAGGGTAAGCCTCTCAACTTGCACTCACCAAAACATGTGTGCATTTGAAGTCCATTGATCATAAACATCTCATACATGTCATATATGTTGTGTTTGAGCTAATTCACCTTGTAATTCATGCTTGTACCAAGTTGTAGCATAGAAAATGCATTTATAGGTCATTTTCAAAACCACTATCGGGTTTTGAGGAGGGAGTGTGATCTGAAAAAACTACCACCACCATTGGATTCCTTATGAAATTCTGGCCCAGATGCATATAAATTTTGTCTCAAACCATTAAGAATTGAGAAAGTTATGACCTTCACGTTTTTGAGCCAAAACTTGCCTTGGGCAAGCCAAAACCAAGGCATGACTTGTGTATTTGTTGGTTTGTTTCAAACAATGGATGTATCACCACCCCAGTGGTAAGGCGCGCGCCTTGTATGCTTGAGGTCGTGGGTTCAAACCCCACCCATGCCATTTTGTGATTTTTTCACATTTTGCTATTTTCCAACTATTTTCATGTTTTGTTAATTATTTGGAAAATTAATAACTCTTTCAATTTTAATTATTTTTTATTGGTTCTTTTTGCCAAAAATCACAAAAATGTTGAAATATTTTATTACACAAAAAATTTGAGTTTGTATTATTTATTTAATATAATTAGTATTTTTGTGAATAAATTCATTTTTATTTGTTTTTAAGCATTTTAAAATGAATATTCATCTTGAAAAATCAAGGCCAAATGAGTTTTAATATCTCTTGTGATTTATACCTCATTTTTTTTAAACCTTAAACAAAAATAACAAGTGGTTTATTCAAACCTATTTGGTATTTTTCATTGATTTTCTTTAAATATTTATTTTTAAAGAATAAAATTAGGGTTTCTTTGATTTTCACTCAAAACAAATCATTGTCAAACACTCATGGGCCTCTAATAGAGTGTAAGACCCAATCCTTTTTTTGACAAAATCACTTTTGGCCTCAGTGTATTGTATAAGTCCCGATACCGTCAAAAACAAACGGCGCGATCGTCGCCTTTTGAAAAATAACCTTCTGGGCCTTTCCTCGAGCTATCAGACCCATTCAAAAAATTTTTGGGCCTCTAATAGAGTGTAAGACCCAACCCTCTTTTAACCAAAATCATTTGGGCCTCAGATATTGTATAAGCCCCTTTACGTTAAAAGAAAATCTCGGCGCGATCGCCATTTTAAATGAAAAATCATCTGGGCCTACCCTCGTGTTATAAGCCCCACTCTTTTTCTTTAAAACTTTTTGGGCCTCTTGAGAGAGTGTAAGACCCAAATCCCTTTGTACAGAAAACAATTTTTGGGCCACAGTCACTTGTATAAGTCCCTCTGTACAAATTCAAACAGTGCACTCACTGATAAAACCCTGGGCCTCTCCTTGAGTTGTAAGCCCCAAATCTTTCTTTTTTTCAAAGCACTTTCTCCTTTGATTTTGGAATATACTGTTGTTTTCAATCTTTCTTTGTTGAACAACCAACCAAACAGCATGGAAGCTCTACAACCGAGTAAGGGGTTATTGCTTTCATTTACTGCTTTCATATACATATAACTGTATTGTGGGGCTGTTTCACTGTAAGTCTTCTTTCATAAACTCATATCAGCTGTGTAATAATAGTATAGATATTTCGAGTTTCCCCGACAACTACGTCTAGAACTAGGTGACACCGTTTCGTTTATTCGTAGAAATAGACAACTAGATCCCCAATAGGATCACCAGATACAGTCTTATCTTCGGCTGTCCTCATTAGGAATTGTCAAGAAACTCTGCCCCCAGAGATGAATGTATTCTCCGTGAATGGCATCTTTGAGTTTCTTCCAAATTCTCGAACTTTCCTGACTCGGTCTATTCCTTGTGAATAGCTTGCCTTGAATTTCTCGGGGTTTGGGGACCCACGGGCTTCTTAAAAGCATCGGCCTCCTCTTGGGCATCATACAAGGACCCACAGGCTTCCTAAAAGCATCACCGCCTCCTCTTGGGCTTAGTACAAGGACCCTACGGCTTCTTAGAAGTATTCACAGCCTCCTCTTAGGCTTCGTATAATGATCTCTTCCTCCGGGAATGATAGCCTTCTCTTGGGCTTAGTACAAGGACCGATCGGCTTTTTAAAAGTTTCCAGCCTCCTCTTAGGCTTCGTACAAATTGTCCTGACGACCTCCTAGAGGTATAGGAACAGAACTTAGTCATCTGCATAGAACAGTCCTTTCATAGAGTCTATTACTGTTTCTCAAAGATAAAACCCTTGACTTGGACAGTCTAATTTCCTTGAGTCTCAAAGACATTCTCAAGTGACCCCTTCGTTAAATAGGAAGGAAACCCGTAGACTTGGACAGTCTCAATACCCTTCGGATTTCCCGCTTCCTTAAAGGACAGGTATAACCCGAACCCTTGCATCAAATCCTTGAGTACAGTATTGCTCATATAAGAACTGATTTTCTCTTTAAAATCAGTATACTGGATCTGTCACTTAACTGAAACAGTTACCATAGCCTCCTCTTAGGCTTTGTATATTTATCCTTCTCCAGTGAAGTTAGCCTCCTCTTGGGCTTTGTACAATGATCCTCCTCAGCGGAGTCAAACAACGTTTAGCCTCTCTCTCGGGCTTTATACGAGACACATAAGAGACTCCCTCGTTGAGTCAATCACCCATTTCGCCTCCATCTTGGGCTTTATACGAGATACAAAAAGGTTCTTATTGAGCCAAATAAACAACAACCTCCATCTCGAGCTTTGTACGAGGTATAAAAAACTCTCTTGTTGAGTCAAATCGCCTCTGTCTCGGGCTTTATACGAGATACCAAAAGACTCCATCGTCGGGCCAAAACCTTTTAGCCTCTCTCTCAGGCTTTGTATGAGACACATAATAGCCTCCTCTTAGGCTTTGTATAAGAAAACCACTGGTTAATCCAATTAACCTTTTAGCATCAAAGTTGTGCCTCGTTCACAATACACAAACATCAACAACTCCTTCCCCTTTCATCTAATCGCTGTAAGCGGCAAGCCTCTGGATCATCTACATCCATGCCAATGTCCCCCTTTTAGCATGAGAAAATCCTAAGGAAAGATGGCATTACTCTACACTGAGTTAAAGTCTTCTCCTTCAGGTTAAAATCCCCTATAAAGGAAATTATGGCATTTCCGAATTCACAAATCCCGGTTAAAGTAATTCTCCTTTATAAAACAGTCGTAACAGACAAACCCCTCTTTAGAGATGACAAATTCTCTCTAAAGTTGAGACCTTTCAGCTTCATATCTTGGGCTTTGAACAAGATACAAACAGACTTTCAGCTTCACGTCTTGGGCTTTGAACAAGACACCAAAACACCCATTTCCTCCCATAGAATAGGAGGAACTACGAACGCTCTGATTTCCCTGTCTTGGATAAACGGGAATACGTAGGCATAAGATTGAAAGAAAAATCTTAGCGAGCA
Organism: Lathyrus tuberosus; assembly: GCA_022829125.1. Classification (NCBI taxonomy): domain Eukaryota; kingdom Viridiplantae; phylum Streptophyta; class Magnoliopsida; order Fabales; family Fabaceae; genus Lathyrus; species Lathyrus tuberosus. Next base: position 21,712,453 of record JALAZF010000030.1, read on the forward strand.
CACTAAACAAAAACCCAAATCCCATATCTCCAACAATCAAAAGCAGTAATTCAAAACATCAGTCCTAACATCCTAATCCTTGTTCCCCGCCAGAAACCCTCTGTCTAGATAAAAAAGAAGAAGAAAACAGTATTGGTGAAAATACAAATAACCAGTACAAAGGCCCTCCCACATTGATAGCATCTGTAACCTAACAGACCGCTGTTTAAACTCAGTATGCAAAGCAGGGTTAATTGGAGACATCTATTTCCCTTCCTTCATCAGCTTTAATAGGATAAAAAATGAATCGACCTGTAGTTTAAGCTAAAACCGCAGAGAGAGACCAGAGCTTAAGAACCGCGTCCAAAATCGCTCGCTACAGAAAAATGGCGCCCACCGTGGGGCCAGTCTCTGTGTTCCTTTTTCCTTTTCATCTCTTGTGTGATACCACAGATTGGGGCTTCCGTCGGGGAACCCATTTTCTGTCAGGAACTTAAGATTCATAGCTTTAAAGGTCTAGGATGATTAGGACAAATATATATACCGCTTTTCCTAATTGCTATACGTGTTTATTTTTTTGCTAATGGGAATGCGGGTGATGCCGTATGTGGAAAGATTGAGTATACACTTAAGATAAGTGATGGCGACGAGGTCGACCATCAACCTCAGTGGAGGCTGACCAATGCAACCCATTCTCTCACATAGACAATGGGCCGATTGTTAAGTCTGAGAAGCTGAGGAGCCAAACCCTTTCGTAGTGCGGAAACTATCGGAAATAGTTGTTACGCGATACTACCCTCATTTGAGGCTGGTGATCTATTCTCGGTGAATGGCACTTACTCTAAGATTGCACTACAACTCGCTGGCGATCCGCTTGTTGTTTTGCTTTCCTGGGAGGAGCTGATGATAATGAGTACAGGTACAAAAATCACCCTAGTATAAACCTTTGGGGATGGGTAGAGCCTTGACTTCATGACAACGACCCTTTGACCCCATGTTTTTTCTATGTTTTTGTGTGCTGCATTCATGCATTCATCTAAAAAACATTAAAACATTCAAAATATTTCTCTTCTAGTCTCTCTGTTTTTTCAAAATAAACTAAGACTGTGATTGCAAATATCAGAGAAAAGGATTGCACTAATGGATTTCGGTAGAAGGAGAACTCATCAGTATACCTTCAAGGTTCCAACGCTAGAGGATTTGAAAAGGTTAGCGAGGATGATCACTAACCCTGAGGCTTTCAGAACCAAGCACGGAGGTTTGCTACCACTGTTAAGAGTCCATGTGATTGAGGGAATCATGGATGCGCTCATTCAGTTTTATGATCCAGTTTATCACTGTTTCACATTCCCGGATTACCAGCTCGCACCAACGCTGGAGGAGTATTCTCACCTGATTGATTTACACATTACAGATCGAGCTCCATTTTCTGGACTGGAAGAAATTCCAAAGAATCAGACCATTGCGAGAGCAATTCATTTGGACGAGTCTGAGGTCAAGACTCACCTGACTACTAAGGGTGGCATCCAATGTTTGCCAGCCCAGTTCTTGACAAAGAAGGCCCTGTATTTCGCCAGTATAGCAAACGTGACTGCTTTTGAAAGCATCTTTGTCTTGCTCACCTACGGGTTATTTTTGTTTCCTAACATTAATAACTTCGTCGATATTAACTCCATTAAGGTTTTTCTCATTGGAAACCCTGTGCCGACTTTGCTCGCAGATACGTATCATTCTGTACACTTGGGAAATTTGTACAGCGGAGGGGAGATCACATGCTGTGTACCTTTGCTTTACAAATGGTTTATCTCTCACTTGCCCAAGTCTGCTGCTTTTTGGGATTGTAAGAGTGCCTTACGTTGGTGGCAGAAGATCATGTCTCTTACCAACTCTGATATAGATTGGTGTAATAGGATCTTTGAGGGAGTCAGGATCATTGACCGTTGTGGAAACTTCCCCAACGTACCCCTCATAGGAACTAAAGGAGGAATCAACTACCATCCGGTATTGGTTCGCCGTCAATTTGGATACCCGATGAGACACATCCCACTGGGTGTTCATCTGGAAGGTCTTTTCTTCAAGGAAGGGGAAAATGACAGATCACTAAAGATGGAAATAGTGCACGCTTGGAAGCATGTTCATAAGAAAGGACGAGAGTCTCTAGGAAAACTGGACTGTGTCTCGGTGGAGCCTTATCTCCATTGGGTACAAACTAGAGCTCTCAAGCTAAAGATGCCTTATCCTCGTTACGGAATTCTTCCGCCAAAGGAATCTGTCATGTACTTCATGACGGAAACTGAAAAGCTTTAGGTTACTCTCAACAAAGTTCAAAAGGAGATAAGGTCTTGGAAGAATAAGTACCGTACTCTCGACGTAGAGTGCATCGAAATGCAACAATTACTGAAAGAGAAAGACGCTCTGATTGAGATTTTGGAGCAACATGCTATGGATAATCAGGATGACCAAAGGAATTTGCTCGCTCCTTTCACCTGGCAAAGGAATGACAACCTGACAACGGCCCAAGAGCCCCGGTCAAAGAAAAGGAAGATACCAGAATCAGCACCCGATTTCTCTTCAGAGAGGACTCGGGGCCCATTAGCTTAGGTTTCTGTTTCTGCACTTTGTAATCTACTGTATTTCCATTTCCGTAATCCTTTGAATTTCAATAAAAAGGGGTTTCCCCACTGTTTTATATTTGCAATCTAATTGTCGAAGTTTATTTTGATTAAACCTTAAACAATTAATATAATCATTGCATTCATCATTCTCAGATCGCGTATTCTTCTTACCTACAAATCTCACGTTTGTGTCTCGGTTCTAGAGTCAAACTGTCTCATTCGTATAATACTCGGGCCAATCGTCAGAAAAAGATGGATGATCTTGAGGAAGAAAATAAAGAGTTGAAAGAAGAGATCGACGCTCTGAGAGAGGATATGAGAAAGCTTCGTAACGACATGCAAGCCATGGTAGAAGCTCAGCTACAAAGAACTGTGATCTCAGAGATCACCTCAACGCCCATAGTGGAGAAGTATGATCCTAGGTATCAGATGCCGAAAGATCGTCCTTGGGGCATGCCTATTAACTATATCCCGGAAGGATATGTTCCGCCGATCACTGAAGATCAAGGAATCGCAACAAAAGCCGCTGGGCCTGAAGGTTACAAACTTCAGGAAAGCGAAGATGCCAGGGGCATACTGAAGACTCCTGAAGGCTACAAACTTTGGGAAACGCCAAGACTCACTGCCGTAGTCACGGTACCACCCCCTGTGGCGCACACTGTCCCGGAAGGACAGATTCCACAGACACCTTCTGGTAAGAAGGAAACTATGTTTGACAGAATGGAGGAATTCCAGGAGCAATTCTTGGAAATGCAGAAGGAGCTGCAAGCCATTCGCGGTCAGGATCTATTTGGAAAGGACGCCGCAGACCTCTGTTTGGTCCCAAATGTGAAAGTTCCACACAAATTTCAAGTGCCCGGCTTTGAAAAATACAAGGGTAACTCTTGCCCTCAGAGCCATCTGGTGATGTACGCTCGGCGGATGTCAGCCCAGATAGAGAATCAGGACCTACTGATTCACTACTTCCAGGATAGTTTAACCGGTGCCGCACTCAAATGGTACATGGGTTTAAACCGTGCCACGATCAGCACTTTCAGAGATCTTGGCACCGCCTTCGTCCAACAATACAAATATAATTTGGACATGGCACCCGACAGAGATCAACTCAGATCGATGTCGCAAAAGGACAAGGAAACCTTTAAGGAGTATGCTCAAAGGTGGCGTGAAATTGCCGCTCAAATTTGTCCACCTCTTGAGGAAAAAGAGATGACAAAGATCTTCTTAAAGACCTTAACCTCATTTTACTATGACCGAATGGTTGCCAGTGCGCCCAGTGACTTCACCGAAATGGTCGGCATGGACGTATGTCTTGAGGAAGCCGTCCGAGAAGGACGTTTGGTAAAAGACACTGGATCGACGAGCGGTACTAAAAAATATGGTAGTGCTCTCCCTAAGAAAAAAGAGCAGGATATTGGGAATATCTCTCTCGGAAAGCAAAGGCGACGTTATCAACTGGAAGCAACTGTGACTCCTGTTATCAGCCATGCGCCTATTCCTACGTAGCAACCACAGGTTGCGCAGAGCCAACCTGACCAGCAAAGGACACAACAGCCTCTTCAGCAGGCTCGTCCTCCATATAACAACAACCGTACAACACGGCCACCAGGATTTGATCCTATACCCGTAACGTACGCAGAACTGTTTCCATTACTACTGGCTAAGGGGCACATTTAGACTAAATCTCCTCTTACAGTACCGAAAAATCTGCCTTTTTGGTTTAAGGTGGATCAGACATGCCCTTATCACCAAGGAGGTTCAGGGCATAACATAGAGACTTGTCTCAATTTCAAGTCCGACGTGCAAAAACTTGTTAGGAGTGGGGTCTTATCCTTCAAGGATACAAATCCTAATGTTCTCACGAATCCACTGCCTCAACACGAGAAGGCTGCAGTCAATTTGATAGAAGGAGAGACTAACGATGTCTATCAAAGTCACGATGTACTCTTGTTGAAAACCAATTTGGTCAAGATGCATTGTAGACAGAGTGGATATGGCCATGTGCCACCTCATAACTATCATCAGTGTGATATCTGCTCTAAAGACAATCAAGGATGTTCTGTAGTGCAAGCAGCTCTACAGGAACAAATGGATCTCGGATGGATGCACCAAGTTCGTGGAGTTAACATGGTCTACACGAATTCTAACGTCATTCAGAACCACGACATCTGTGCAATGAATGTCAACTTGGTGGCGATGCACTCAAGGCAAAGCCAATATCATAATCTGCCGCGGCACGATTACAGTTCCTGTTTGACTTGCTCGGTAAATAAACGGGGATGCTCTTTCATACAAGAGGCCCTCCAGTGTCAGATGGATCTTGGATGGATCCAAGACTACCATGATAGGAACTCCTATCAAATCAACATGGTTCAGATCTTTGACATTCGCATGATGAATACCAACCTGGTAAGTTACATGCTGAGAAGGTCCGACTTGGATTCTTAATATCACATGACTATCAAAGCTGTAAAGCGGGTTGCGAAAACGATCGAGGTTGTACCCTTGTCCATAAGGCACTTCAGCACTTGTTAAATCACTTGTGGATGCCAATCTATATGGATGAAGATACTCAGCAAATTAGTATCAGTAACAGGAATCCCACTCAGCGTCAAAGTTAGGATGTCCGATCTGTGGAAGCTAACCTAGTGAGGTTACATTGTATTCAAAGTGGGCGTGGCTAGGTGCCACCACACAACTATGACAGTTGTAGCGTATGTTTGAAAAGTAACCAAGGGTGTTACCTCGTGAGAGCAGCTCTTCAGGGTCAGGTCGATCATGGAGAAATTCGTCCATATCCAGGTTCTGGACCCATCATTTGGTCGCCGAACTACCTTGCCGAGCAAGTTGAGGATGTTGTCACGATCTCTGGTCATCATAGGACCAGGGATGTTTTTGCCATCATTCCTCTACTTGACGAATCTAAAGTTCCCAACCAGGAACGGATCGAGGTTACTTATGATGGTCAGAAAAATCAGAAGGTTCCCATAGTCATCTATCTACCGGGGCCACTACCGTATGAATCAGCTAAGGCTATCCCTTACAAATACGGTGCAACAATAGTTGAAAATGGAAAGGAAATTCCATTACCCTCCGTCGTGAATATTTCTGACATCAGTCGTGTAACACAGAGCGGTCGAATCTTCAACCGAGGAGTTGGAGAGCTTAACAAAGAAAAGGAACTTCAGACAGAAGCTCCCGATCCACCAGTCGGTCAATCCAGTGATCCCGACCTTTCGAAAAACAATGATGAGATGCTGAAGCTCATCCAAAGGAGTGAGTACAACATTGTCGATCAACTGTTATAGATTCCTTCAAAGATCTCGGTGTTATCACTGTTACTCAGTTCAGAAGCGCATAGGGAGGCTCTACAGAAAGTCTTGGAGCAAGCCTTTGTGGAACAAGATGTAACAATCAGACAGTTCGATAGCATTGTCTCTAACATCACTTCCTGCAATAATTTGGGATTTAGTGATGAGGAATTACCCGAAGAGGGTCGCCGTCATAACATGGCGCTCAACATTACAGTTAACTGCCAGGACGATGCTTTAGCCAGCATACTGGTAGACACAGGGTCAGCCCTGAATGTTATGCCAAAGTCCACTTTGATGCAATTATCATTCAAAGGTCCTCCGATGAGAATCAGCGAGGTCGTCGTCAAAGCGTTCGACGGATCCAGAAAAACGGTTATCGGTGAAGTTGATCTTCCCATAACTATTGGTCCTCACACTTTCCAAGTCACTTTCCAGGTCATGGACATCCGAGCAACATACAGTTGTTTATTAGGAAGACCTTGGATACATCAGGCTGGAGCGGTTACTTCAACCCTCCACCAAAAGCTAAAGTTCGTCAAGAACGGCCAACTTGTCACAGTCTGTGGGGAACAGGCCTTGCTTGTAAGCAACTTGTCATCATCTACTGGTATAGAACCCGAGGAGGTTATTGGAACTCAGTTCCAAGCACTGTCGGTGAGCAAGGACAATCATTTCAAAGGAGGAACCTCGATTTCCTCATACAAAGATGCTATCAAAGCGGTCGAGAGTACCGATACAACAGGATGGGGATAGCTTGTCATTCCTACTAACAATAAAACAAAGAAGGGTCTTGGTTCTTCTGCAACCTGTACCCAGACAGCTGCCAGCGATGAAAGTCTTCATGCCCTTCAAAATTTCTTCCACATTGGAGGTTTCCTTCACCCAGTGTCTCAAGCATTACATGCTATCAATGAGGAAGATCCCTCTGACCCAGATGAAGAATGGAAATCCTATCTTAATGAGGACGGTTATATGTCTCAGGAAGAGGTGCCTACACCATTTTGCTATCCCGCACAGTGTCTGAGATTTATACCAAGGTCAGACGTCGAAATGATATATGGAGATTGTGATCCGGAAGGATGTCGTGCTCCTCCAAATTCATTAGAGGAGGACACTCTGATGAAAGACAACTTTGACCACGGTTACTATGGGCCAATGGATGGTCTGCCAATGTGGCAGCCTTACCCAGGAAACTTGGGGCAAGAAAGTCAGCCGAGCAATGAAAATCAGCTAAGCATCATTGAACAGAATACCTGTGTCCCCACCATGTCATGGGATCAACTCTCAGGTCATTCAGAAACTACTCAACATGAAGATGAATTTGCAACGTTTGCTGGACTTGAATTCATCAACTATGCTTTTCCCGAGGTCAACGTCATCGAGAGAGATGACTCCTCCAGTTCCAAAGAAGTTTGGGACACCTTGGGAGAACCAAGTGGAAAATACGACTTCATGGTCAAGTACACCGCTCCCGAAAGCTCTCGTATTAGGCTCGAAGATATCCAGGCAACTGGATGGGGAGGTACAGCTGAGAGCACAAATGTTATGCAAAATGCAACAGAGGAATTCTCCTACAACAATTCTGCCTGGGAGACAGATTCCAATGATCCCGCTCCACCAGAAATCAGCGTCATTTCTGAAGACAAATCAAGGAAGGTGCCAGACTTTGTGATTCACCGAGGAGTTCGCCGCCAATGGGTTGCTGTCGAGGTTTCGAAGATCGTTCATCAGTCAAAGTAATTGCCATCTTTAACCTTTCACCCTGCCCAGGTGAAACGGATGTTTTGATAGGGCTCGCTTCCTGTAAATATCCCTCTTCGCTTCGCCCAAAGCGACAGAGTTTTGTTTTATAGGGCTGTAGTTTCAAGCATCGACTTAGTCATTAATAAAATAACGTCGTTCTGTAATTTCCGCATTTTATTGTTGTTTTCTCTTTTTGCTTTTTCAGAAAATGGTAATCCTAAAAAACAATTAAAAATAAAAACAAGCAGTAATAAAAATAAAACACTGCACACACTTGCATTTTCCTCTATCTCTTCTAAACACGAATCATCACGTCATACAGATTGCTTGTTTTAAACCCAGTTGAAACATACGATCCGATGCCTTCTCCCAACTTTGAGTTCCCGGTATTCAAGGCTGAAGAAGAAAATGACAACGAAATTCTAGAAGAGATCTCCCGACTACTCAGACAAGAGGAAAGGTCCATTGAACCTCACAAAGAGTCGTTGGAAACGGTAAACTTGGGTTCAGAAAAAGAGAGAAAAGAAATCAAGATTGGGGCACTGCTCAGTCTAACTGCCAGAGAGGGTTTGATAAAGCTTCTCAAAGAATTTCCCGATGTATTCGCTTGGTCCTATCAGGATATGCCAGGGTTGGATACCAGCATCGTGGAACATCACTTACCGTTAAGATCGGAATGTCCGGCGGTAAAGCAAAGGTTGAGACGGACTCACCCGGACGTGGCCATCAAAATCAAAGAGGAGGTGCAGAAACAGATTGACGCGGGTTTCCTCGCTACATCTGAATATCCTCAATGGTTAGCCAACATAGTACCCGTTACCAAAAAGGACGGAAAGGTCAGAATGTGTGTTGATTACAGAGATCTAAACAAGGCAAGTCCAAAGGACGGCTTTCCTTTTCCACACATTGACATGCTGGTAGACAGCACAGCAAAGTTCAAAATTTTCTCCTTCATGGATGGATTCTCGGGCTATAACCATATCAAAATGGCGCCGAAAGACATGGAGAAAACTTCGTTCATTACCCCGTGGGGTACCTTTTGTTACAAGGTAATGCCGTTCGGTTTGAAGAACGCCGGGGCAACCTATCAAAGGGCCATGACTACTCTGTTTCATGACATGATACACAAAGAAATCAAGGTATATGTCGATGATATGATTGCTAAATCTAGAATAGAAGAGGAGCATGTGACCCACCTGTCAAAACTATTTGAGCGGTTGAGAAAGTACAAACTCCGCTTGAATCCCAACAAATGCACGTTCGGTGCCCGTTCAGGGAAACTACTAGGGTTCATCGTCAGCCAGAAAGGAATTGAGGTTGATCCTGACAAGGTAAAGGCCATTCAAGAAATGCCTTCTCCGAAAACTGAAAAGCAAGTCAGAGGATTCTTGGGACGTTTGAACTACATCTCCAGATTCATATTCCTTATGACCGCCACATGTGTGCCAATTTTCAAGTTACTCAAAAAGAACCAGGATTGTGTTTGGTCAGAAGATTGCCAAACTGCCTTCGACAGTATTAAGGAATACCTGTTGAATCCGCCGATTCTATCACCTCCAGTGGAAGGAAGACCACTGATCATTTACCTCACAGTTCTAGAGGACTCAATGGGATGTGTACTTGGCCAACAAGATGAAACTAAACGGAAAGAGTCTGCCATTTACTATCTAAGCAAGAAATTCACCGACTGTGAAACTCGGTACACAATGCTTGAGAAAAATTGATGGGCTTTGGCTTGGGCAGCCAAACGTCTTCGCCAATACATGATTCGTCATACTACTTGGTTGGTCTCCGAAATGGATCCAATCAAGTACGTTTTCGTAAAACCTGCTCTCACGGGAAGGATTGCCCGTTGGCAGATGTTACTATCAGAATATGACATAGAGTACCATGCTCAGAAAGCCGTTAAAGGAAGTATTTTAGCTGATCATTTGGCTCATCAACCGATTGACGATCAAGAATTAATCGGGTTTGACTTCCCAGACGAAGATGTCATGTATCTAAAGATGAAAGATTGCGATGAACCGCTACCCAGTGAAGGGCCAGAACCAGGTTCCCAATGGGGACTTATCTTTGACGGAGCAGTTAATCATTACGGAAACGGAATTGGGGCAATCATTGTTACCCCTCAGGGTACCCACATTCCTTTCACTGCCAGACTTACGTTCAAATGTACGAACAACGAGGCCGAATACGAAGCTTGTATCATGGGTCTCGAAGAAGCAATTGATTTAAGGATCAAAAACTTGGACGTATATGACGACTCAGCCTTGGTTATTAACCAGATAAAAGGAGATTAGAACACATACCAATCAGGATTGATTCCTTACAAAGACTATGCAAGAAGGTTGTTACCTTCTTCAATAGAGTTGAGTTTCATCACATCCCTCGTGATGAGAATCACATGGCTGATGCATTAGCCACTATCTCTTCCATGATTAGTGTAGGTTAATGGAATGACATACCTAAGATCGACATCATGCGCCTTGAAAGGCTCGCTTACATCTTTACGATTAAAGCAGTCATAGACGATAAACCTTGGTATCACGATATCAAATACTTCCTTCAGAAATAAGAATACCCACCTGGGACATCCAGGAAAGATAGGAAAACCCTCAGAAGATTGGCTGGAAGCTTCTTCCTGAGCGGTGACAGTCTTTATAAGATGAATTTTGACATGGTCTTGCTCCGATGCGTCGACAGACCAGAAGCAGAAATACTAATGAAAGAAATTCATGAAGGATCCTTTGGCACTCATGCCAACAGACACACAATGGCGAGAAAAATTCTAAGAGCAGGGTACTACTGGTTGACCATGGAATCCGACTGCTACAAGTACATGAGGAGGTGTCATAAATGTCAGATATACTCCGACAAAATTCATGTACCGCCATCACATCTTAAAGTTCTTTCTTCCCCATGGCCATCTTCCATATGGGGAATCGACATGATCGGCATGATTGAACCTAAGGCTTTAAACGGACATCGGTTCATCCTGGTAGCCATTGACTATTTCACCAAGTGGGTCGAAGCAGCGTCATACGCTAATGTAACCCGACAAGTGGTGGTCCGATTTATCAAAAACAATATCATCTGCCGTTATGGTGTTCCAAGCGAGATCATTACTGATAATGGATCTAACTTGAACAACAAGATGATGAATGAGTTGTGTGCAGAGTTCAAAATCGAACACCATAATTCATCTCCCTACCGACCCAAGATGAACGGGGCGGTAGAAGCGGCTAGCAAGAACATCAAGAGGATCGTTCAGAAGATGGTTGTAACCTACAAAGACTGGCACGAGATGTTACCCTTTGCTCTTCACGGTTATCGCACATCTGTCCGCACTTTAACAGGGGCAACCCCTTTCTCTCTAGTATATGGCATGGAAGCAGTGCTCCCCATAGAAGTAGAGATCCCATCAATTCGAGTATTGATGGAAGCTAAAATCACCGAAGCTGAATGGTGTCAAAGTTGACACGACGAACTGAATCTGATCGAAGAAAAGAGAATAACGGCACTATGCCATGGTCAGTTGTATCAACAGAAAATGAAGAAGGCATTCGACAAAAAGGTCCGACCTCGTGTCTTCAGAAAAGGAGACCTCGTGCTCAAGAAGATACAATCCTTTCTCACTGATTCGCGAGGTAAATGGACTCCAAATTTTGATGGCCCCTATGTGGTCACGAAAGCTTTCTCAGGCGGCACCTTGAGACTTGCAACCATGGAATGAGAGGAATTTTCCTACCCCACGAATGTTGATGTAGTCAAGAAATACTTCGCCTAAAAAAAAGAAAAAAAAAGTCTCGGTGGATTGAAAACCCGAAAGGGCGGTCTAGGAAAAAGTTAGAGACATAAAAAAAAATCATCCCGATGGATTGGAAACATCATAGTACAATTCAGGCAAAAGTTAGGGATAATGGCAAGTAACTATGTTCAACAGAGGCAAGTCTCTCAGCAGCAGCAGTTACATCATCTGTCAGAAAACTCCAGTCAAGGTCATCTTCGACAGAAGTTCAGGATGTCCCAAATTCAAAGTTGGTAGAAGGATAGTGATCGTTATGTTTCAACGTAGCCCTTTTCCCTGTAAATTACCATTTTTCTAACTTTGTATATACTCTTTGGAATCACGCGTTTGGCTAATCTCCATCTTATCAATAAAATTTGAGCCCTTGTTCTTTTGTTTATAATTCTTATTTGTTTTAGCTTTACAGAACGGCATTTTAACATGCTCAACGATTCTTGAAATGAAACAAAAATGAATTTACTTGTTAAAACTTTTTTCTGCTTTTAATAAAGACGGCAATTTCTTTTGACTGTTGAACATCAGAAGAACATCGGTCGCTTCTCCAGAAGTAATCGAACCTCAAAGTGCAGAATCAAAGTACTCCTTCTAACCCAGTACGCCTGAATGAAGGGATCAACTGTGTCAGAGACCTTGTTTCGTCTGACACGCTTCGATCGAGTTCTCATCTCCTAAGCCCGATCACCGGTATCCCCCGCAGGGACTATTTCTCCTAAGCAAGGTAGAATTGCTACTTTTGGACCAACGGTACTTCTTCGCCCCGCGATAGCCGAGTATCCAGTCATGTTCACCTGTCAGTTTGTATGTCGCGTCCATCTTGCCAGCATAAACATACATGCATCATTGCATTATTGATTTGCATTCACATTTCATATTGCATCACTATCACTCTAGTTGGTCTTGTCCCCTGGTGATAAAAGTTCTCTCAATCGAGTTGTCAAACTTTTCCTCGTTAGGAAGTGAATCATCTAAGCAATCTCTCTCCCGTTTATCTCTGGATTAGAGACGGTCCTTGACCACTTTGATAACTTGAACCTCTGAGAAACAAAAAAGCTTTCAACAAATGTCACTCTTCGCCATTGAAGATGATATCCTTGCTTTCCCGGATTAAGGAAAATCCACAGAGAAAGCCCCTTAATCAGAGATTCGGCAGTACGGCAGTTTTTCTCCAAAAAAACCGCTGATGAAAAGGTCATCGGCACCTCAAAATTGGATCCCATCAGATGGCATTTCTCCGGAAAGATCCCGAGAAAAGTATGATGTAAGCCCCCAAACGAAAACAGTCTCTCAGGAGACTCGCTTTCCCCAGTAGAATCAACAAATAGCGTCTCCAACAGAGAAGTTTGTGCAACTCTACAACTCAGACGACTGGGTTCTCCAGCAAGTCTGACATCAAAGCTTTTTCCATCAAATGGCATCTCCCCAGGAAAATTCGGCGAGAAGTTTGAGGGAAATCCGCTACAAATAGCGTTCCTTATCAATAAAGTTTATTGACAAAAGAAACTGAGACCAGTTCCTTGGTAGGAAACCAGGATCGAGGGGAGGTTTAAATCAGAAACTAAGACCAGTTCCTTGGTAGGAAACTAGGATCGAGGGGAAGTTTAAATCAGCAACTGAGACCAGTTCCTTGGTAGGAAACCAGGAACGGGGGGAAGGTTGACAAAAGAAAACTGAGACCAGTTCCTTGGCTAAAGACCAGGATCGAGGGGAAGTTTACCTTTTCTAAGCATCATTGCTCAGCAAAAGAAGATGGATGCGATCCGCCATTCATAACCACCATCAAAATTTTGGGTATTCCGATATTTAATCCTCTTGCACCTCGAATGCCCGAATACCTTCGTCATTCACACCTTCGGGTCCAAGAAGATTAAATAGGGGCATTTGTCATACCCCAAATTTTGACCACTAAGATTTCCCATCATTGTGAGAATCATCATCACAGTATGGAGGAACCATCATGCCTCATCAAATGCCTCAAGGGTTGTTGAGCATTCACTACAATCAAAATTAGGGTTTTAAGCCCTCTCAGAGCCTTAGACAAAGGATCAGTCAAGGAATGACATGATCTTCAACTTGTCTAACCTCTCAAACATCCACAATGGATCAAAAGGACTCCCACTTCAAGGATTAAGCACAAGGTTGCTCCCTTCTAGGTGGATCAAGTCTCAAGATCGCCGGTATCACCAAATTAGGGTTTTGGTCGACCAGGGCCTCCAGATGGAAAATTTCATCTGGGCACAAGCCAATGATCCAAAACATAACCTAATATACTCCATGGAACCTCATGGACCCAATCATCAAGTCAATTTTGCCTTAGGGGATGCATTTATCAAAAATCAGGAATTAGGGTTTCTTGACCTAATTCACCCCTAAGTTGACTTTTGGGACAAACCATGAGCCAAGACCTCAAGAGAGGGTTTGAGGGTCTCTAATGAACTATATTGATCCATTTGGAACAATGGATTAATCCAAGAAGCTTGAGCAACAAGTCTCAATTTCATCTGCACCACAATTAGGGTTTTAAGGGAAAAGTCAACTGTAACTTTGACTTTTGACCAGGACATGCTCCCAAGCCCTAAGACATGATTCAATATGCCCTATGACACCCATGGAACATGTCCATCAAGTTTTATTTAGGTCAAGGACATGATTTCATGAAGAATGGCATAGTTTGGAATTCATCTGATAAAAAGTCAACTGTGCACAAAAGTCAACTTTGACTTTTTGAGATTTTTCACCAAAATGGATTTTTAACCCTAAAATGATGTTAATGTGTGATTTGAATCATCATTCATCAATAAAAATCAAGAAAAGTTGGATAACTTGTAAAAGGGGTAACCATAAAAACTTAGAAAATTTTCTAAGTTAAAAATAAAGTGACAAGGGTACCAACTTTGGAGGATCATAACTCCTAAACCACAAGGCCATTTTTTCTCATCCAAAGATGGATTTGTAGCCCTCATTACCCTCTACAAAAACTTCAACTAGACCTAAGTCCAATTCATTAAGGATTTTGAGTTATGGAGTGATCAAAGTGGCTGAAAAGTGAAAATATCACTTTTTCCAACACTTAGTAAAATTTTCACTAAGTCCAAATCTGTCTTCACTTTTTGCCAAATGTAGGGGGATTTTTCACTTGGATTCAAAAGAGATCAAAACCAAACATGTTCAAACAGTTGTTGTATCATGTAAGGGCTTTCCAAAATGGTCAAGAGCATTACCAAATTCAACTTACACCATGAGATATGACATTGGCAAGTTGCCTTGCTGAAATCTGTCAAGGCAAGGCAGAATTTGCAATTTTGCTCGATTTGCCAAAATCATCCAAATTCAAATGCTCCTATCCACTTGGACACATCTGAGGATTGAATCTAAAGGGGACAATCACTGAGCCAAGCCTCCAAAGTCCATGGAACAAGAAATAGCATGTTGAACCTAGAATGGCCAAAATAGGGACAAGACTCCAAATTTGGATTGAAGCATTCAATGGAAGCATCAAGGTGGCATGGACTGAGCCATTTTCATCTGAAATCAGTCAAGACTTATCCAAGACCAAGGGAACCACAACCCTGTGCCCTAACCTCTAGTCAATGGCTAGAGGAGACTTGCATTTCCATTGGCCAACATTGAACAAACACCTGCTGCAGTTGCCATTCACTGTGGATCCTAAAACAAACTTGCTCTACTATAAATAGAGCTCAATTGTGTTCAGTTTGAGTACACCAAAGCCATCAAACAGATGCTTTCCTCAAAATCTCTTCTTTCACCTCAAACTTGCCTTCCAAAGCAAGTAATTCTGAGTTTTTGAGCTAGAGAGCAATTCCACCCAAACTAATCACACACACACCTCATATATATCATATGTAAGCTGTGCAAACCATCAAAAGTGACCTGTAATCACAACATCACAAAGTCACCTCTCAAAACCTCAAAATAGCACTTTTTTGCATTTTTCAAGCCATGTCTTGATTCAGTCACTTTTCAAACCAGATAAAACCTCAAACACACTCCAAATATCATCCTTGAACTGTCCCAAATGGTTCCCACCATCTGGAACACCATTTGAGGGAGTTGCTATTTTGGTCACTTTTAACCCCTTTTGCAAGAAAGGGACAGTTTGTGTTTTTGCAGGTACCAGCTGATTCCAATCATCCTAAAAGCATCCAAGGGATCATTTGAGGTGGTTCAAAGCATAAAATCATATCTGGAGCAAGAGGGTTGGCAGATTGCAGAGAAACCTCCAAAATCTCAAAGAAGGGTAAGCCTCTCAACTTGCACTCACCAAAACATGTGTGCATTTGAAGTTCATTGATCATAAACATCTCATACATGTCATATATGTTGTGTTTGAGCTAATTCACCATGTAATCCATGCTTGTACCAAGTTGTAGCATAGAAAATGCATTTATAGGTCATTTTCATAACCACTATCGGGTTTTGAGGAGGGAGTGTGATCTGAAAAAACTACCACCACCATTGGATTCCTTATGAAATTCTGGCCCAGATGCATATAAATTTTGTCTCAAACCATTAAGAATTGAGAAAGTTATGACCTTCACGTTTTTGAGCCAAAACTTGCCTTGGGCAAGCCAAAACCAAGGCATGACTTGTATATTTGTTGGTTTGTTTCAAACAATGGATGTATCACCACCCCAGTGGTAAGGCGCGCGCCTTGTATGCTTGAGGTCGTGGGTTCAAACCCCACGCATGCCATTTTGTGATTTTTTCACATTTTGCTATTTTCCAACTATTTTCATGTTTTGTTAATTATTTGGAAAATTAATAACTCTTTCAATTTTAATTATTTTTTATTGGTTCTTTTTGCAAAAAATCACAAAAATGTTGAAATATTTTATTCCACAAAAAAATTGAGTTTGTATTATTTATTTAATATAATTAGTATTTTTGTTAATAAATTAATTTTATTTGTTTTTAAGCATTTTAAAATGAATATTCATCTTGAAAAATCAAGGCCAAATGAGTTTTAATATCTCTTGTGAGTGGTTTATTCAAACCTATTTGGTATTTTTCATTGATTTTCTTTAAATATTTATTTTTAAAGAATAAAATTAGGGTTTCTTTGATTTTCACTCAAAACAAATCATTGTCAAACACTCATGGGCCTCTAATAGAGTGTAAGACTCAATCCTTTTTTTGACAAAATCACTTTGGGCCTCAGTGTATTGTATAAATCCTGATACCGTCAAAAACAAACGGTGCGATCGTCGCCTTTTGAAAAATAACCTTCTGGGCCTCTCCTCGAGCTATAAGACCCATTCAAAATTTTTTTAGGCCTCTAATAGAGTGTAAGACCCAACCCTCTTTTAACCAAAATCATTTGGGCCTCAGATATTGTATAAGCCCCTTTGCGTTAAAAGAAAATCTCGGCGCGATCGCCATTTTAAACGAAAAATCATCTGGGCCTACCCTCGTGTTATAAGCCCCACTCTTTTTCTTTAAAACTTTTTGGGCCTCTTGAGAGAGTGTAAGACCCAAATCCCTTTGTACAGAAAATAATTTTTGGGCCACAGTCACTTGTATAAGTCCCTCTGTACAAATTCAAACAATGCGCTCACTGATAAAACCCTGGGCCTCTCCTTGAGCTGTAAGCCCCAAATCTTTCTTTTTTTCAAAGCACTTTCTCCTTTGATTTTGGAATATACTGTTGTTTTCAATCTTTCTTTGTTGAACAACTAACCAAACAACATGGAAGCTCTATGTAACACCCCCAATCTATACCCCCAAAATTAATAATAAAACAATAAACACTTAATAAAATTTCGTCAAAGTATATTTAAATTATCATAACATAGACAGGGAGAATCACATTATATTGAAACAAAACATACAACACCTGCTCATAAAGATATGCAATAGTGGGGTAGCAATCAACAGAGGAACTCAGTTCCTTACACCCACATTTCAGATTTTAGAATAAAAGCGGAAAATCTAAAACTGAATATCATACATGTATATCACATAAAGGTTCATCTGTTATCGACAGAATCATGTATATATACAACTCCCAAGAGATAAAGATGCATATACACAACATCACAAAATAATCCTAATCAATATCCCGACTACCCGGTGCTACATATCAGAGCCGACTGACAAAAGAATGAAGACATAAGCTTCACCAAAGACCTCCAGCAACACAAATCTGCAATGCCTCATAGAGCATTGTAAAACAGCAGAAGGGTGAGAAATAACAACTAAAATCAAGATTGCATAATAATATGCAAACACACATAAAAATCACATACACAGTTATTCTCACCTCACGCATCACATACCAATACATATAGCAAACCACAAATGCATAACATATTTCCGACAATCCGAACACATAGCATATATCAGTTATGCCCACATAATAACATATTCACACAATCAATCCATTCATGAGTTTCCACACATAATGCATCCATTCACAATTCTCACACATAATGAATCCATGATTTATGCAAATGCACAGAGACCGACACAACGACTCTATGCAAATGTCATGCGGTACCGACTTCCAACATTTCATGTCTCATCACCAGTTCACTCAGGAACTCATTGGAACCATCGCTCGTTACCATTGTAACTCCCCGTCGAGCCTACGATGTTCCTCATCGCTCACACCTCTTATTTTTAAGGCACACGATCCGATCTGATCGCTCACACCTCTTATTTTTAAGGCACACGACGTTTATGGATCGCTCACACCTCTTTGTATAAGGCACACGACCCGATCGCTCACACCTCTTTGTATAAGGCACACGATCGTCTATAATCATCGCTCACACCCCACACGGGCACACGACGTTACAACGGGTTCTCATTAGAATCCCTCAACACAAGAATGCACATCATTATGCTTCACATGCAAATGACTCAAGACATTCTTGAAATGCATACATATTCACAATATAATCATGCATTCATCTCATTCAATCACATACAATTTATATACATTCACATCAATTACGCCAAACGGCAACGAGCATCGCTTTACCACCTAAACGGCAACGAACTCTTTCACAATTCACATGCATTTACATTTAATTTAAACAATGCATTTATTTGCCAAAAGGCCACAATTCACAATAAATTTCACAATCTAGGATTCACACCATAAGGCTACCCACAACACATCGTATAACAACACATACAAGCTATACGTTATATAACAAAAGCATATTGCACGATAACACCTCAATCGCACGCATTCACGACGATAAAAATTAACACAACAATACGGTTTCAATTTTCTGCTATAATTGAAGCATATACAGACCTCAAAACTATTTTTCCTAGAAAGAACATCTCGTTAGCTTTCCAACGCTTCGAACGGGGGTCAAAACCGACTTACGGTTCAAGAGTTATGAATTTTTGAAGTTTTGCAAAAACCAGAATTTTTCTGCTAACAGCCCTACGGGTTCATGCATTTTCGTCCGAAAATCCGACCGATTCAATTATTTTCTTCGAAACGAACACATACTCATTCATACCAAACATATAGTAGTGATTTGGAACCATTAAACATGAATTCTACGACTTTCGATTTCACTCCGAATCTTAAACTCTCAATTCTCCAAAAATGCAAAAACTTACAAAATCAACCAAATTTGATAAAACAAGCATACTCGATCACGGCCTAACATTACTCGACACATCTACACAATTTATTCCGACTTTCGTCCGTAAAAACATCGGTTTCTATCGATTTCTACCGTTTCGACCTAAAAGTGAAAACTATGAAAAAAACAAGGAAACATTCACACAATCACACACATATACATATACAATCGAAATATAATTGAAACTTCTCACCCTTACCCGATTATTCGCGATTGAAACGGAGTAATCTTTGATTTTCCTCTTTTTCCTCTTCTTTCTTCTCTTCCTCTTCTTTTCTCTTTTTCTCTTCTCTTTCTCTTTTTCTTTTCCTTTCTATCTTTTCTCTCTCCACTTTCTATTTATATAAAATATCTACTACCCAAATGACCAAAATACCCCTCAGCTCAAATATCTCCCAAACGCTCTCAAAATGCGATAAAACTTAAACATACCGATGAAATATATTTCGGGAAATAAAAGTTGAAAAGAAATTATAATTTATTGCAAATATTTTACCTATTAGAGAAATTATCCAATTAACAGGTAAAACTCATTTAATTTACACAATTCAAAAAAAGGCCAAAAACTCACTAACTTCCACCAGTGGAAGTTACCTTTAAAATCTGCCTGAAAATGCTTTTGGTCAGTTTTTGCACTAATCTTCCACCAGTGGAAGTTACCTTTAAAATCTGCCTGAAAATGCTTTTGGTCAGTTTTTGCACTAATCTTCCACCAGTGGAAGTCAAGTCCAAAACGTGACATAACCAAAAAAGGCCAAAATAACACTAACTTCCACCAGTGGATGTTAGTTCAAAATGTGACACAACCAAAAAAGACCAAAATAACACTAACTTCCACCAGTGGATGTTAGTTCAAAATGTGACACATTTATGCCACAAAACTCTCAATGCCCAAACATGATGCAGTAACATGAAACACAATAAATCACACAATTCACAAAATTTTACATAAATGGAATAATTAAATACGGTTAAATAAATTGGGGCGTTACACTCTACAACCGAGTAAGTGGTTATTGCTTTCATTTACTGCTTTCATATACATATAACTATATTGTGGGGCTGTTTCACTGTAAGTCTTCTTTCATAAACTCATATCAACTGTGTAATAATAGTATAGATATTTCGAGTTTCCCCGGCAACTACGTCTAGAACTAGGTGACGCCGTTTCGTTTATTCGTAGAAATAGACAACTAGATCCCCAATAGGATCACCAGATATAGTCTTCTCTTCGGCTGTCCTCATTAGGAATTGTCAAGAAACTCTACCCCCAGAGATGAATGTATTCTCCGTGAATGGCATCTTTGAGTTTCTTCCAAATTCTCTAACTTTCCTGACTCGATCTATTCCTTGTCAATAGCTTTCCTTGAATTTCTCGGGGCTTGGGGACCCACGGGCTTCTTAAAAGCATCGACCTCCTCTTGGGCATCATACAAAGACCCACAGGCTTCCTAAAAGCATCACCGTCTCCTCTTGGGCTTAGTACAAAGACCCTACGGCTTCTTAGAAGTATTCACAGCCTCCTCTTAGGCTTCGTATAATGATCTCTTCCTCCGGGAATGATAGCCTTCTCTTGGGCTTAGTACAAGGACCGATCGGCTTCTTAAAAGTTTCCAGCCTCCTCTTGGGCTTCGTACAAATTGTCCCGACGACCTCCTAGAGGTATAGGAACAGAACTTAGTCATCTGCATAGAACAGTCCTTTCATAGAGTCTATTACTGTTTCTCAAAGATAAAACCCTAGACTTGGACAGTCTAATTTCCTTGAGTCTCAAAGACATTCTCAAGTGACCCCTTCGTTAAATAGGAAGGAAACCCGTAGACTTGGACAATCTCAATACCCTTCGGATTTCCTGCTTCCTTAAAGAACAGGCATAACCCGGACCCTTGAATCAAATCCTTGAGTACAGTATTGCTCATATAAGAACTGGTTTTCTCTTTAAAATCAGTATACTGGACCTGTCACTTAACTGAAACAGTTACCATAGCCTCCTCTTAGGCTTTGTATAATGATCCTTCTCCAATGAAGTTAGCCTCCTCTTGGGCTTTGTACAATGATCCTCCTCAGCGGAGTCAAACAACGTTTAGCCTCTCTCTCGGGCTTTATACGAGACACATAAGAGACTCCCTCGTTGAGTCAATCACCCCTTTCGCCTCCATCTCGGGCTTTATACGAGATACAAAAAGGTTCTTATTGAGCCAAATAATCAATAGCCTCCATCTCGGGCTTTGTACGAGGTACAAAAAACTCTCTTGTTGAGTCAAATCGCCTCCGTCTCGGGCTTTATACGAGATACCAAAAGACTCCATCGTCGGGCCAAAACCTTTTAGCCTCTCTCTCGGCTTTGTACGAGACACATAATATCCTCCTCTTAGGCTTTGTATAAGAAAACCACTGGTTAATCCAATTAACCTTTTAGCATCAAAGTTGTGCCTCGTTCACAGTACACAAACATCAACAACTCCTTCCCCTTTCATCTAATTGTTGTAAGCGGCAAGCCTCTGGATCATCTACATCCATGCCAATGTCCCCCTTTTAGCATGAGAAAATCCTAAGGAAAGATGGCATTACTCTACACTGAGTTAAAGTCTTCTCCTTTAGGTTAAAATCCCCTATAAAGGAAATTATGGCATTGCCAGATTCACAAATCTCGGTTAAAGTAATTCTCCTTTATAAAACAGTCGTAACAGACAAACCCCTCTTTAGAGATGACAAATTCTCTCTAAAGTTGAGACCTTTCAGCTTCATATCTTGGGCTTTGAAAAAGATACAAACAGACTTTCAGCTTCACGTCTTGGGCTTTGAACAAGACACCAAAACACCCATTTCCTCCCATAGAATAGGAGGAACTACGAACGCTCTGATTTCCCTGTCTTGGATAAACGGGAATACGTAGGCATAAGAGTGAAAGAAAAATCTTAGAAAGCACACTAAACAAAAACCCAAATCCCATATCTCCATCAATCAAAAGCAGTAATTCAAAACATCAGTCCTAACATCCTAATCCTTGTTCCCCGCCAGAAACCCTCTGTCTAGATAAAAAAGAAGAAGAAAACAGTATTGGTGAAAATACAAATAACCAGTACAAAGGCCCCCCCACATTGATAGCATCCGTAACCTAAAAGACTGCTGTTTAAACTCAGTATGCAAAGCAGGGTTAATTAGAGACATCTATTTCCCTTCCTTCATCAGCTTTAATAGGATAAAAAATGAATCGACCTGTAGTTTAAGCTCAAACCGCAGAGAGCGACCAGCGCTTAAGAACCGCGTCCAAAATCGCTAGCTACACATGGGACCTCATGGACCCAATCATCAAGTCAATTTAATCTCAGGGGATGCATTTATCAGAAATCAGGAATTAGGGTTTCTTGACCTAATTCACCCCTAAGTTGACTTTTGGGAAAAAGCATGAGCCAAGACCTCAAGACATGATTTAAGGGTCTCGAATACACCATATTAATCCATTTGCAACAATGGATTGATCCAAGAAGCTTGATTCACAAGTTTCAATTTCATCTGAACCACAATTAGGGTTTTGAAGAAAAAGTCAACTGTATCTTTGACTTTTGACTAGGACATGCTCCCAAACCTTGGGACATGATTCAATACACCCTACAACACCTATGGAATCCATCTATTAAGATTGATTTAGGTCAAGGACTTGATTTCATAGAGGATCGCACAGTTTAAATTTCATCTGTTGAAAAAGTCAATTGTACAAAAAGTCAAAGTTTGACTTTTTGATTTTTTGGTCAACTAAGCTTCTTTAACCCTAAAATGATGTTAATGTATGAATGGAATCATCATTCATCAAGAAAAAACAATGAAAATGGGTAAACTTGAAAAAGGGGTAACCATTAAAACTTAGAATTTTTCTAAGTTATGAAACAAGATGGCTAGGGTACCAACTTCCAAGGATCATAACTTGAGATCCAAGCAACCATTTTGGATGGTCCAAAACTGGATTTGTAGCTCTCATCGAATACTTTAAAAGTGTCAACTACATCTCATTCCAATTCTTCATGGATTTTTAGTTTTGGAGTGATCAAAATGGCTGAAAACATGAAAATCACATTTTTCCAACACTTAGTGAAATTTTCACTAAGTCAAAATCTGGCTTACTTTTTCCAAAATGTAGGGACATTTTTCACCTTGATCCAAGTCAAACCAGGTCTTGGGTTGGACATCAAAGTTGAAGTATGCCATGAGGGCTTTCTAACAAGTTCCAGATCATCTCCAAATTCCATTTGAGCAAGGAGATATAACCCTTGAAACATGGCCTCATGAACTGATTCTTCCAAGACAGATTTGGCAGATTTTGTGCATTTTGCTCGATTTGATCAAATCTGACAAATCCAAACCTTGTCATCATTTTGGACACATCTAAGGATCAAATCCAAGGGGGATGATCTGATCTCCAAGCCTCCAAAGTCCATGAATCTACAAATAGCATGCCAAACCTAAAAAGGCTAAAGATGCTTCAAGACTCCAATTTTGTTTTCAAGCATTCAGTGGATGCACCAACGTGGCATAAACTGATCCTATTGCAACTGAATTCCGTCTAATTTTATCTCTGAACCAAAGCTACAAAGCCTGTGATCTAACCTCTAGTCAATGGCTAGAGGAGACTTAAGATTCCAAAGTGATCCAATTGGCATACAGCCTGCTGTAGTTGTCACACACTATTTGCTTGCAAAAAAAACATTCTCTACTATAAATAGAGCTCATTTGTGTTCAGTTTGAGTACACCAGAGCACTACAACACTTGCTTTCCTCAAAATCCCTTTCTCTAGGCCAAAATGCCTTCTTTTGCAAGGTAACTCTGAGTTTTTGAGTTAGAGAGCATTTCCTCCACAGCTCATGATCCAAACACATCCAATATGTCATATCTAAGTTGTCCAAACTCTCACATGTGACCTGTAACACCAAAATCACAAAGTACACTCTCAAAACCTCAAAATTAGACTTTTTTGCATTTTTCAAGCCATGTATTGATTCAGTCACTTTCAAAACCAGATAAAACCTCAAACACACTCCAAATATCATCCTTGAACTGTCCCAAATGGCTCCCAACATCTGGAACACCATTTGAGAGAGTTTCCATATTGGTCACTTTTGCCCTTTTTGCAAGAAAGAGCTCAAACTTGTTCCTGAGGATCCCAGCTGGTTCCAACCATTCTAAAAGCTTCTAAGGGATCAATTGAGAGCGTTTAAAGAATCAAATTACTTCTGGCACAAGAAACTTGGCAGATAGCCCAAAAAGCTCCAAAAGAGGTAAGTATCACAACTTGAACTCTTTGAAATATGCATTGCTTTGAAGTCCACTGATCATGCACATCTCATACATGTTATATATGTTGTGTTTGAACCAATTTATCATGTAATTCATGCCTGTAACAAGAGGTAGCATATAAAATACAATTATAGACCTATTTCAAGAACACTATCGGGTTTTGAAATAGGAGCCTCATCTGAAGAAACCACCACCACCATTGGATTCCTTGTGAAATTCTAGGCAGGATAGACCTAAATTTTGTCTTAATCCATGGAGAAATGAGAAAGTTACAAGTTTCACGTTTTTGGCCAAAACCCTGCCTTGTCTTGCCTTGGCCAGGCCAAAAACAAGTCATGCCTCATGTATTCATGGGGTGGTTTTGATACACTGATGTATCACCACCCCAGTGGTAGAAGGCGCACGTTGCACATAAGAGGTCTGGGGTTCGAATCCCCCTCGCCCCAGATCCTCTTTTTACTATTTTTTCCATTTTTTTAATATTTGTTATATTATTTTAAATAATTTGGAAAATTAATAACTCTCTCAATTTTAATGATTTTTGATTGGTTCTTTTTGCAAAAAATCACAAAAATGTTAAAATATTTTATTCCACAAAAAAATTAGATTTATATAAATTATTTAATATAGTTGGTATTTTTGTAAATAAATTCATTTTTAATTATTTTAAACACTTTTAAAAGTGGATTTTTATCTTGAAAATAAAAACCAAATGAGTTTTGATTCATCTTGTGATTAAAACATCATTTTTCAAATCTTAACCAAAAATCACAAGTTGTTTATTCAAGCTTATTTGGTATTTTATCATTATTTATTGATTTTCTTTAAGAATTTACTTTTAAAAATGATGAAATTAGGGTTTCTTTGATTTTCACCCTCACAAATCTTTTTCAAACACTCATGGGCCTCTAATAGAGTGTAAGGCCCAATCCACTTTAACCAAAACCATTTTGGGCCTCAGATATTGTATAAGTCCCGACACAATAAAAAATCTCGGCGCGATTGCCAGTGTAAAATAACCCTTGGGCCTCTCATTGAGTTGTAAGCCCCATCACTTGTACAAAAACACTTTTGGGCCTCTAAGTGAGTGTAAGACCCATTCCTTGTAAATAAGATACCTTGTTGGGCCTCAGACATTGTATAAGACTCGCGGTGTTTTCAAAAACCTCGGCGCGATCGCCGTTTTCAAACAAACCATCTGGGCCAACCCTCGTGTTGTAAGCCCCATATTTCTTTTTCAAAATAATCTTTGGGCCTCTCCTTGAGTTGTAAGACCCATACCTTTGTACAGAAAACTGTTTGGGCCTCAGACGTTGTATAAGTCCAAGTACAATCTTTTCAAAACAACTTACCTTTTGATTTAGATTCAAATATACATTTGTTATCAAAACTTTCTTTAATTTCTTTGAACAACTAACAATATAGCATGGAAGCTTGCTCATCTGTAAGTTTTATCCGCTTTCAGTTACTCGCTTTAATATATAAACCTGTATTGTGGGAAGCTGTGCATGATTAGTCTTCTTTTATTCTTTTAAATACATGTCAAATATATATAACTGTATTGTGGGAAGCTGCGCATGGTTAGTCTTCTTTCATAATCCTTTAAATACTTGTCATATATCAACTGTATATATACTAGTATAGTTATTTAGAGTTTTCCCCGACAACTAGGTCTAGAACTAGGTAAAGCCATGTTGGTCACTCTTAAATACAGTCAAAACTAGATCCCCATAGGATTTCCAGATACAGTCTTCCCTTCTCTTGGGGTTAACCAATATGGAACAAAGAGAAAGGCAATATTCTCGGTGAACCTTTTCTCAGACTGTCACCCCTAGAAATTGTCAAAGAAATTGTACTCCCCGGAGTTGATCTATTCTCTGTGAATAGCATCTCCTGAGTTTCTTCAAATCACAGAACTTTCGCTAAATGATCTATTCTCTGTGAATAGCATTTCTTTAACTTTTCTTGGTTTGGGACCCATAGGCTTCCTAAAAGCATCATCTCCTCCTCTTGGGCTTTATGCAAGGACCCGTCGACTTCTTAAAAGTTCTGATGCCTTCTCTTGGGCTTCATACAAGGACCCTCATGACCTCGTAGAGGTATAGGACAGAACTTAGTCATCCTTTGCTAGAGCTGTCTTTCTAAAAAGAGTCACCAAAAAAGCCCTCACACCAATTTTAGGGTTGATACTCATCCCTTAAAAGAATCGCCCTCCTCTTGGGCATTGTATAACGATAGACCACACTAATAGACTTGGACAGTCTAAATCTCCTTGAGTCTCAAAGACATTCTCAAGTTCCCTACAAACATAGGAAGAAACCCCGGATTATGGATTAATCTCCAACAGAGTTAAAACTTGTGGGTTCTAAAACCCCGTCTCTCTCATCCCCCAGCCAGGGTCAGTTTATCATCATATATCACTATCCCAAATCAGAACCTCAAGGTTTCTGATCCATCAACTCTTCTGGATTCCCCTGCAAGAGTTGGTTCCCCACTTGGACATACCTCGGTGTAGCGTGATATTTGTGGTCCTGAGTCACGATCGCACGGGTACTACAGTTTAATTCATTTTTCATCCTATTGAGCTAATTAAGGAAGGGAAATAGATGTCTCCAATTAACCTTGCTTGCATACTGAGTTTGAACAGCGGTCTGTTAGGTTACAGATGCTATGTGGAAGTGGGACCCAAGCTTTGGTTATTTTGCCTGAGAACACTGTGTCTGGATCATTTTGTGAGGTTTTTGATATTATGTTTAGATTTGATGCTTTTGGGTTGATTTTGGTGGAGATACTAGATTTTGGGTTTTTGATTAGTGTGCTCGCTAATATTTTTTCAATCTTATGCCTACGTATTCCCGTTTGACTGTAGCGTGCGATTTTGGACATGGTTCTTAAGCACTGTCGCTCTGGGGTACTACAGGTCGATTCATTTTTTATCCTATTGAAGCTGATAAAGGAAGGGAAATAGATGTCTCCATTTAATCCTGCTTGTACACTGAGGTTAAACAGTCAAAATTGTTGGTTTACAGATGCAGTTTAGATTGTGGGCCTCTCTCTGCTTATTTTTCTAAGTATGACGGGATCATGCTATTGGTAGGATGTTAGGACTGATGCTTTTTGATTGATGTGTGAAGGTATGGGATTTTGGTTTTTTTAATTAGTGTGCTCGCTAAGATTTTTACAATCTTATGCCTACGTATTCCCGTTTAACGAAACAGGGAAATCAGAATGGGAGGGAAAAAATAGGTTGTTTTGGTGTCTTGTTCAAAGCCCAAGACGTGAAGCTGAATGTGGTTTGTATCTTGTTCAAATCCCAAGATGTGAAGCTGAAGGGTCTATTTGTATCTTGTTCGAAGCCCAAGATATGATGCTGAAGGGTTTTGACTTTAGAGAGAATTTGTCATCTCTAAAGGGGAGTTGTTGATGTTTGTATGCTATGAACAAGGCACAACTTTGATGCTAGGAGGTTGATTGACTCACCCGGGGTTTTCTTTATACAAAGCCTAAGAGGATGATATTGACCCAACAAGAGGGTGCTTTTATGTGTCTCGTACAAAGCCCGAGAGAGAGGCTAAAAGGGTTGACTCAACAAGAGAGTCTTTTTGCATGTGTCTTGTACGAAGCCCAAGACGGAGGCTAAAAGGGATTGACTCAACAAGAGAGTCTTTTATACTCAACAAGAGAGTGATTTAGTATCTCTTATAAAGCCCGAGATGGAGGCTAAAAGGGATTGACTCAACAAGAGAGTCTTTTATACTCAACAAGAGAGTGTTTTTGTATATGTCTTGTACGAAGCCCAAGACGGAGGCTAAAAGGGTGATTGACTCAACAAGAGAGTCTTTTATACTCAACAAGAGAGTAATTTTTATCTCGTACGAATCCCGAGATGGAGGCTAAAAATGGGTTTGACTCAACAAGAGAGTCTTTTATACTCAACAAGAGAGTTTTTTTGGTATCTCGTACAAAGCCCGAGATGGAGGCTAAAAGGGGTTTGACTCTACAAGGGAGTCTTTTATACTCAACAAGAGAGTGTTTTTGGTATCTCGTACGAAGCCCGAGATGGAGGATGAAAGGTTAGCTCCGCTGGGGGGAATCATTTGTACAAAGCCCAAGAGGAGGCTAACTTTCCTGAGGAAAGGATCATTATACAAAGCCTAAGAGGAGGCTATCCGTTGGCGACTGTTTCAGTTTAGTGACAGGTCCAGTATATTGGATAAAAGAGAAAACCAGTTCTTATGAAGGGAACGATTAAAGGTATTGTTGTGCTTTGGTACTGATCAGAGGATCAGGGTTATTTCCTGTTCTTTAAGGAAAGGGGAAATCCAAAGGGTATTGAGACTGTCCAAGTCTACGGTTGTTTTGAGAAATCGATTCTCAGGTAGTGATAATCTTTGTATAATGCCCAAGAGAAGGCTGGTACGTTAAGGGATGAAGGTCAACCCATTAACAGGTGTGATACTTGACTTAGAAAGACGGCTCTAGCAAATTGATGACTAGGTTATGTTCCTATACCTATAGAGGTCTCTGAGTCCTTGTACTAAGTCCAAGAGAAGGCATGAGAGCTTTTAAGAAGTCGAAGGGTCCTTGTACAACGCCCAAGAGAAGGCGGGGATGCTTTTAGGAAGCCTGTGGGTCCCCAAACCCCGAGAAATTCAAGACAGACTATTCACAGAGAATAGATCAAGCCAAGAAAGTCCGAGAATTTGGAAGAAACTCAAGAGATGCTATTCACGGAGAATAGATTAACTCTGGGGAGTAGAGTTTCTTTGACGATTTCTAAGAGTGACAGTCTGAGAAAGGGTTCACCGAGAATGTTGTCTTTCACGTCTCCATATTGTTTAACCCCAAGAGGAGGGAAGACTGTGTCTGGTAATCCTATGGGGATCTAGTTTTGTTTGTATTTAAGAGTGACCAACAAGGCTTTACCTAGTGCTAGACGTAGTTGCCGGGGAAAACTCTAAATAACTATACTAGTATTACACAGTCGATATTTGACAGCTATATAAGAGTTTGTGAAAGAAGACTTACAGTGAGCAGCCCCACAATACAATTATATATATATATATATATATGAAAGCGGATAAAGAAAACGGGTAAACACTTACTCGGTTGTAGAGCTTCCATGTTGTTTGGTTAGTTGTTCAACAAAGAAAGCTTTGATAATAATATTATATTATAAATCAAAGGAGAAAGTGCTTTGAAAAGAATTGTTGGGGCTTACAACTCAAGGAGAGGCCCAAAGTTTTATCAGTGATTGCACTGTTGTTTTGAATTTGTATAGAGGGACTTATACAAGTGACTGTGGCCCAAAAAAGGTTTTCTGTACAAAGGGATGGGTCTTACACTCTCTCAAGATGCCCAAAAATTTATTTTTATACAAATGGTGGGGCTTACAGCTCAAGGAGAGGCCCGGGGTTTTGTTTTGAAATCGCGATAGCGCCGACATTTTCTTTTAACGTAGAGGGACTTATACAATGTCTGAGGCCCAAAATTGTTTTGGTTAAAAGGGGATTGGGTCTTACACTCTATTAGAGGCCCAATGATTGATTTTTGTACAAGTGATGGGGCTTACAGCTCAAGGAGAGGCCCAATGATTGATTTTTGTACAAGTGATGGGGCTTACAGCTCAAGGAGAGGCCCAGGGTTTTTTGTTAAAAAGGCGACGATCGCGCCGAAATTTTTGATGGTATCGGGACTTATACAATGCACCGAGGCCCAAAATTTTGAATGGGTCTTATAGCTCGAGGAGAGGTCCAAAAAAAGGTTTGTTTGAAAATGGTGATTATGTCGAGGTTTTTGAAAACGCAGTGGGTGTTATACAATGACTGAGGCCCAAAAAAGGTTTTGGTCTTCAAAGGGGGTTGGGTCTTACACTCTATTAGAGGCCCAAAGTGTTTGAAAATGTTTGATGAGGGTTGAATTAATCAAAAATCCTAATTTGTTTTCAAAATGTGTTTTAATTGAATAAAAAATTCAATTAAATGATCAAAATTGTTAAACATGTGGAAAACAAATTGTGATCTTGGATTAATGTTTCAAAAATCAGGTTTTGATCCACAAAATGATTGGAAATCACTAAAATTTGTAAAATCAAGAGGGGGAAAATATTTTAAATGTCAAAAACAATTAAAATATTAATTCTTTTCAAAAAAAAAAGAATCAACTCAAAATCATTAAAACTCAG
Source organism: Lathyrus tuberosus (assembly GCA_022829125.1). Taxonomy (NCBI): domain Eukaryota; kingdom Viridiplantae; phylum Streptophyta; class Magnoliopsida; order Fabales; family Fabaceae; genus Lathyrus; species Lathyrus tuberosus. Next base: position 21,743,011 of record JALAZF010000030.1, read on the forward strand.
AGAGAAATTAATTTTTGAATTAATTAAATAAAATCACAAAAATTCAAATATTCAAATGTTTGAAAATGGCGCCAAGAACATGGCAAGAACACGCGCCACCCTCTGTTTCTGCAGATTTGTGTTTTCTATCCAATCTCACTGAATACTTGATTATATCATGCAATCTACATATCAATCTACTCGTTTTCACCTCACGGTCATGTCTATGGTCTTTAATTTCATTTATTTTAAACATGGAATAAGAAATCAAAGAGAAACCTCAAGAAACCTAAATTTTGCATGAAGGTTCAGAAATTCCATACACGATTCAAACAAAGCAATTGATTGAGGGAAAACACTCTATGCATGATTATGAACATATGGCCAAATTATTGTGCAGCAAAAAATGCATGGATCATAGAGTTAGAAGAACTCATGCTTACCTCTTGCAGCTGGTGATCGTGTTTTGTGTTAGAGGTGTTGCAGCTTGGTTCTAAGGATATGGACAGCTTCCCTAGGTGCTATGGAGTGTGTCTGGATGCTTGGAGTGAATTGAATTGAGCTGGAACTTGATTTGGCACCTCAACTGCAAATCTGTCAAAGGCTTGTGCAGACGGATGGTGATTTTGAAAATCTGGTGTTCCAGATGTTGTGTGAGTGTTTGGATCACTTCTATATGATGTTTATGAGGTGTGTGTGTGTGTGTGTGTGTGTGATTGGTTTGATTGGAATTGCTCTCAAACTCAAAACCCGATAGTGACTTACCTTAGAAGGCAAAATTGGAGTGAAGAAGGAGATTTTGAGGAAAGCATCTGTTTCATGGCTTTGGTGTACTCAAACTGAACACAATTGGGCTCTATTTATAGTAGAGCAAGTTTGTTTTGGCTGCAATAGTGAATGGCAACTGCAGCAGAGGTTTGGCCAATGTTGAGCAATGAGAATCTAAGTCTCCTCTAGCCATTGACTAGAGGTTAGGGCACAGGCTGCTGGTCCCCTTGGTCTTGGATAAGTCTTGACTGAATTCAGTTGGGAATGGATCATTCCATGCCACCTTGGTGTATGCATTGAATGCTCCAATCCAAAATTGGAGTCTTGTCCCTCTTTTAGGCAATTCTAGGTTTGGCATGCTATTTTTGGTTCCAAAGACTTGGGAGGCTTGGGATCAGAGTTGGTTCCTCCTTGGTCCCCCCTTGAGGTGTTCAGATGGATAGAGTTGCTTGCCCTTTGCAAAATTTGGGCGAATCGAGCAAAGCTCCAAAATCTGCCTTGCTATGACAGTTTGCAGCAAGGCATATTGGCATGGTCATATCTCATGGCTCAAGTGGATTTTGATGGAGTTCTTGGCCATTTTGGAAAGCCCTTATATGATACAACAACTTTTTGATCATAATTGGTTTTGATACTTTTTGGATCCAAGTGAAAAATGCCCCTACATTTGGAAAAAAGTGAAGGTAGATTCTGACTTAGTGAAAATTTCACTAAGTGTTGGAAAAAAATGACATTTCATGTTTTCATCCATTTTGATCATTCCATAATTCAAAATCCATGATGAATTGGAATGAGGTGTAGTTGAAGCTTTTGTAGAGGGCCATGAGGGATACAAATCCAGCTTTGGATGGGGAAAAATGGCCTTGTGGTTTAGGAGTTATGATCCTCCAAAGTTGGTACCCTAGCCACTTTATTTCATAACTTAGAAAAATTTCTAAGTTTTTATGGTTATCCCTTTTACAAGTTATCCCACTTTTCTTGATTTTTCTTGAAGAATGATGATCCAAATCACACATTAACATCATTTTAGGGTCAAAGAACCATATTTGTGAAAAATCTCAAAAAGTCAAAGTTGACCTTTGTGCACAGTTGACTTATTGTAAGATGAATTCCAAACTGTGCGATCCTCTATGAAATCAAGTCCTTGACCTAAATCAAACTTGATGGATTGATTTCATAGGTGTTATAGGGTGTATTGGATTATGTCCTAGGGGTGAATTAGGTCAAGAAACCCTAATTCCTGATTTTTTATGAGTGCATCCCCTGAAGCAAAATTGACTTGATTATTGGGTTCATGAGGTTCCATGGAGCATATTAGGTTATGCTTTGAATCATTGGCTCATGCCCAGAGGAAAATTTCCATCTGGAGGCCCTGGTCGACCAAAACCCTAATTTGGTGACACTGTCGATCTTAAGGCTTAATCCACTTAGAATGCTGCAACATTGTGTTTGATTCTTGTTGTGGGAGTCCTTTTGATCCTTTGTGGATGTTTGAGAGGTTAGACAAGTTGAAGATCATGTCAATTCTTGATTGATCCTTTGTCTAAGAGCTCTGAGAGGGCTTGAAGCCCTGATTTTGATTGTAGTGAATGCTCACCCATCTTTGGGGAGACTGATGAGGTATGATGGTTCATCCATATTGTGATGATAATTTTCACAATGATGGGAAATCTTAGTGGTCAAAATTTGGGGTATGACATTGACGAAACAGGGAAATCAGAGCAATCGTAGTTCCTCCTACTCTGTGGGAGGAAAAAGGTCATTTTGGTGTCTTGTTCAAAGCCCAAGACGTGAAGCTAAATGTGGTTTGTATCTTGTTCAAGCCCAAGATGTGAAGCTGAAGGGTCTATTTGTATCTTGTTCGAAGCCCAAGATATGAAGCTGAAGGGTTTTGACTTTAGAGAGAATTTGTCATCTCTAAAGAGGGGTATTTGGTATGTTTGTCACGACTGTTAGGTGACTGATTATAAAGGAGAATTACTTTAACTGGGATATGTGAATCCAGCAATGCCATAATTTCCTTTATAGGGGGTTTTAACCTGAAGGAGAAGACTTTAACTCAGTGTAGAGCAATGCCATCTTTCCTTAGGAATTTCTCATGCAAAACGAGGGACAGTGGCGTGGATGTAAATAATCCAGAGGCTTGCCGCTTACAGCAATTAGATGGGGGAAAAAGGAGTTGTTGATGTTTGTACACTGTGAGCAAGGCACAGATTGATGCTAAAAGGTTGATTGACTCAACCAAAGTTTCCTTATACGAAGCCTAAGAGGAGGCTATTGACCCAACAAGAGGGTGCTTTTTATCTGTCTCGTACGAAGCCCGAGATAGAGGCTAAAAGGGTTGACTCAACAAGAGAGTGCTATTATACTCAATAAGAGAGTGTTTTTGTATCTCGTACGAAGCCCGAGATAGAGGCTAAAAGGTGATTGACTGAACAAGGGAGTCTTTTATACTCAATAAGATAGTGTTTTTTGTATCTCGTACGAAGCCCGGGATGGAGGCTAAAAGTGTTTGACTCAACAAGAGAGTCTTTTATCTGTCTTATACGAAGCCTAAGACGGAGGATAAAAAAGGGTTTGACTCAACAAGAGAGTCTGAAAAGGTTAGCTCCGTTGGGGAGAATCATTTGTACAAAGCCCAAGAGGAGGTTATCCGTTGGCGACTGTTTCAGTTTAGTGACAGGTCCAGCATGTTGGATAAAAGAGAAAATCAGTTCTTATGAAGGGAACGATTAAGGGTAAGACTGTGCTTTGGTACTGATCAGATGATTAGGGTTATTTCCTGTTCTTTAAGGAAATGGGAAATCCAAAGGGCATTGAGACTGTCCAAGTCTACTGGTGTTTTGAGAAATCGATTCTCAGATAGTGAATAATCTTTGTATGATGCCCAAGAGAAGGCTGGTATGTTAAGGGATAAAGGTCAACCTATTAACTGGCCTGACACTTGACTCAGAAAGACAACTCTAGCAAATTGATGACTAGGTTATGTTCCTATACCTGTAGAGGTCTCTGGGTCCTTGTACTAAGCCCAAGAGAAGGCATGAGAGCTTTTAAGAAGCCGAAGGGTCCTTGTACAATGCCCAAGAGGAGGCGGGGATGATTTTAGGAAGCCTGTGGGTCCCCAAACCCCGAGAAATTCAAGACATGATATTCACAGAGAATAGATCAAGCTAGGAGAGTCCGAGAATTTGGAAGAAACTCAAGAGATGCTATTCACGGAGAATAGATTAACTCTGGGGAGTAGAGTTTCTTTGACGATTTCTAAGAGTGACAGTCTGAGAAAGGGTTCACCGAGAATGTTGCCTTTCACGTCTCCATATTGTTTAACCCCAAGAGGAGGGAAGACTGTGTCTGGTAATCCTATGGGGATCTAGTTTTGTTTGTATTTAAGAGTGACCAACAAGGCTTTACCTAGTGCTAGACGTAGTTGCCAGGGAAAACTCTAAATAACTATACTAGTATTACACAGTCGATATTTGACAGCTATATAAGAGTTTGTGAAAGAAGACTTACAGTGAGCAGCCCCACAATAAAGTTATATATTTATGAAAGCGGATAAAGAAAGCGGGTAAACACTTACTCGGTTGTAGAGCTTCCATGCTGTTTAGTTAGTTGTTCAACAAAGAAAACTTTGATAACAATATGATATTCAAAATCAAAGGAGAAAGTATTTTGAAAAGATTGTTGGGGCTTACAGCTCAAGGAGAGGCCCAAGGTTTAACGATGATTGCACCATTGTTTTGAAATTGTACAGGGACTTATACAAGTGACTGAGGCCCAAAAAAAGTTTTTTGTACAAAGGGATGGGTCTTACACTCTCTCAAGAGGCCCAAAGGTTTTTAAAGAATGGGTCTTATAGCTAAAGGAGAGGGCCAGGGTTTTGTTTTGGAATGGCGATCGCGCCGAGATCTTCGAAAACACAATGGGTCTTATACAATGACTGAGGCCCAAAAAGGTTTTGGTTTTCAAAGGGGTTGGGTCTTACACTCTTTTAGAGGCCCGAAGAGTTTTAAAGAAAATAAATAGGGCTTATAACACGAGGGTAGGCCCAGATAATTTTTGTTTGAAAATGGCGATCGCGCCGAGATGTTTGAAAATACAGTGGGACTTATACAATGACTGAGGCCCAAAAGGTGGTGTATTTACAAAGGGGTTGGGTCTTACACTCTAATAGAGGCCCATGAGTGTTTGAAAATGATTTGTGAGGGTGAAAATCAAAGAAACCCTAATTTTGTTTTCCTTTAAAAATTAAATATTTAAAGAAAATCAAATAAAATGATAAAAATACCAAATAAGTTTGAATAAACCACTTGTGATTTTTGTTTAAGGTTTGGAAAATGAGGGTTTAATCACAAGATGAAGTAAAACTCATTTGATTTTGATTTTCAAAGTAAATATTCACTATTAAAATGTTTAAAAACAATTAAAAATGAATTTATTCACAAAAATACTAATTATATTAAATAAACAATATAAATCTGATTTTTTTGTAGAATAAAATATTTCAACATTTTTGTGATTTTTTGCAAAAAGAACCAATAAAAAATAATTAAAATTGAGGGAGTTATTAATTTTTCAAATCATTAAAAATAATAAGAAAAATAATAAAAAGTGAAAAAAAATAGCAAAAAGAGGATCTGGGGCGAGGGGGATTCGAACCCCAGACCTCTTGTGTATAGGGCACGCGCCTTACCACTGGGGTGGTGATACATCCGTTGATAGAAACACAACCACAAATATACAAGGCTTGCCTTGTTTTTAGCCTGGCCCAAGGCAAGGCAAGGCAAGATTTTGGTTGAAAATGTGAAGGTCATAACTTTCTCATTTCTCCATGGATTGGGACAAAATTTAGGTATATTCTGCCTAGAATATCACAGGGAATCCAATGGTGGTGGTATTTTTTTTCAGATCATCCTCCTATTGAAAAACCCGATAGTGGTTTTGGAATAGCCCATGATTTGTATTTTCTGTGCCATCTCTTGGTACAAGCATGAATTACATGATAAATTGGTGCAAACACAACACATATAACATGTATAAGAGATGCATGATCAGTGGACATCAAAAGAAAGCATGATTCAAAGAATCCAAGTTGTGATGCTTACCTCTTTTTGGAGCTTTTGTGCAATCTGCCAAGGGCTTTATTCCAGAAATGATTTGACGCTTTGGACACCCTCAAATGATCTCTTAGAAGCTTTTAGGATGGTTGGAATCAGCTGGAAACCTCAGGAACAAGTTTGAGCTCTTTCTTGCAAAAGGGGCAAAAGTGGCCAAAATAGAAACTCTCTCAAATGGTGTTCCAGATGTGTGGAACCATTTGGGACAGTTCAAGGATGATATTTGGAGTGTGGTTGAGGTTTTATTTGGTTTGGAAAGTGACTGAATCAAGACATGGCTTAAAAAATGCACAAAAGTCCTATTTTGAGGTTTTGAGAGGTGACTTTGTGATTTTGGTGTTACAGATCACTTGTGAGAGTTTGGACAGCTTAGATATGACATATTGGATGTGTTTAGATCATGACCTGTGGTGGAATTGCTCTATAACTCAAAAACTCAGAGTTACCTTGCTAAAGAAGGTATTTTTGCCTAAAGAAAGAGATTTTGAGGAAAGCAAGTGTTGTAGTGCTTTGGTGTACTCAAATTGAACACAATTGAGCTCTATTTATAGTAGAGCAAGTTTGTTTTGGCTGCAATAGTGAATGGCAACTACAGCAGAGGTTTGGCCAATGTTGAGTAATGAGAATCCAAGTCTCCTCTAGCCATTGACTAGAGGTTAGGGCACAGGCTGCTAGTTCCCTTGGTCTTGGATAAGTCTTGACTGAATTCAGTTGGAAATGGCTCAGTCCATGCCACCTTGGTGCATCCATTAAATGCTCCAATCCAAAATTGGAGTCTTGTCCCTCTTTTAGGCATTTCTAGGTTTGGCATGCTACTTTTGGTCCAAAGACTTGGGAGGCTGATAGATCAGGGTTTGTCCCTCCTTGGTCTCCCCTTGAGGTGTTCAGATGGATAGATTTGTTTTCCCTTTGCAAAATTTGAGCAAATCGAGCAAAACTCCCAAATCTGCCTTGCCATGACAGTTTGCAGCAAGGCATATTGGCATTGTCATATCTCATGGCTCAAGTGGACTTTGATGGAGTTCTTGGCCATTTTGGAAAGCCCTCATATGATACAACAACTGTTTGATCATATTTGGTTTTGATACCTTTTGGATCCAAGTGAAAATTCCCCCTGCATTTGGAAAAAAATGAAGGCAGATTCTGACTTAGTGAAAATTTCACTAAGTGTTGGAAAAAAAGTGACATTTTCACTTTTTGTGATTTTGATCATTCCATAACTTAAAATCCATGAGGAATTGGAATGAGTTGTGTTTGAAGCTTTTGTAGAGTTCCATGAGAGCTACAAATTCAGCTTTGAATAGGGAAAATGGCCTTGTGGCTTAGGAGTTATGATCCTCCAAAGTTGGTACCCTTGCCACTTTATTCCATAACTAAAAATAATTTCTAAGTTTTTATGGTTACCCCTTTTACAAGTTATCCCATTTTTCTTGATTTTTCTTGATGAATGATGATTCTAATCACACATTAACATCATTTTAGAGTTAAATAACCATAATTGTGAAAAATCTCAAAAAGTCAAAGTTGACTTTTGTGCACAGTTGACTTTTTGTCAAAAGTCAAAGGAACAGTTGACTTTTTCTGGTAAACCCTAACTGTGGTTCTGATGAGCTTGAAACTTGGGAATCAAGCTTCTTGGATCAATCCATTGTTGCAAATGGATCAATGTGGTTTATTAGAGACCCTCAAATCATGTCTTGAGGTCTTGGCTCGTGATTTTTCCCAAAAGTCAACTTAGGGGTGAATTAGGTCAAGAAACCCTAATTCCTGATTTCTAGTGAATGCATCCCCTGAGGCCAAATTGACTTGATGATTGGGTCCATGAGGTTTCATGGAGAATATTAGGTTATGCTTTGAAGCATTGGCTCATGCCCAGAGGAAAATTTCCATCTGGAGGCCCTGGTCGACCAAAACCCTAATTTGGTGACACTGTCGATTTCGAGGCTTAATCCACCTGGAATGTTGCAACATTGTGCTTGATTCTTGCTGTGGGAGTCCTCTTGATCCATTGTAGATGTTTGAGAGATTAGACAAGTTGAAGATCATGTCATTCCTTGATTGATCTTTTGTCAAGGCTCTGAGAGGGCTTGAAACCCTAGTCCTTGATAGTAGTGAATGCTCACCCGTCTTTGGGGAGACTGATGAGGTATGATGATTCATCTGTATTGTGATGATGATTTTACCAATGATGGGAAATCTAAGTGGTCAAAATTTGGGGTATGACACTCGGGATCTCAACAATTCCCAGCATAAGATAGCCTCCTCTTAGGCTTTGTATAATGATCATTTACTCATGAAAGTCAGCCTTCTCTTGGGCTTTGTACAATGATTTTCCCCTATCTGAGATAACCTTTTCAGACTCTCTTGTTGAGTCAATCACCTTTTCAGACTCTCTTGTTGAGTCAAACACTTTTCAGACTCTCTTATTGAGTCAATCACGTTCCAGACTCTCTTGTTGAGTCAACCATTTTTAGCCTCAATCTCGGGCTGCGTACGAGACAGATAAAAAGCACTCTCTTGTTGAGTCAACCCTTTTTAGCCTCAATCTCAGGCTTCGTACGAGACAGATAAGAGCACTCTCTTGTTGAGTCAAACGCTTTTTCGCCTTAATCTTGGGCTTCATACAAGACAGATAAGTACCTCCCCGGTGGAGTTAGCCTCCTCTTAGGCTTCATATAAGGATATCCCCAAAGAGTCAGTCTCTTTTAGCCTCCATCTTGGGCTTTGTACACGACACCAATATATCCACTCTCTTGTTGAGTCGATCTCATACAGCCTCCTCTTAGGCTTTTTATAAGGACTTCCCCAGTGGAGTCAATCAACCTCTTAGCTTCAACCTTGGGCTTTGATCAAGGCACATAAAAATCAACAATCCCTCTTTAGAGATGACAAATTCTCTATCAGTCAACCTTTTAGCTTCAATCTTGGGCTTTGAACAAGACACAAATACTTCGTTTAGCCTCTGTCTTGGGCTTTGAACGAGACACCAAAACATCTTTTTCCTCCCTTAGAATAGGAGGAACTACGATTGCTCCGATTTCCCTATTTCGTTTAAACGGGAATACGTAGGCATAAGATTGTGAAATCCTAGCGAGCATACTAATCAAAAACTCTAGGTCCAGTACCTTCCTACACCTATCAAAACTTAGGTCCAGCACCTTACCAAAAACATCAACAAAAACTCACTCACTCATACTTTCCCAACCCATTAACAGATAAACACCACCAAGTACAAAGCAAAACCTAAAGCTAATATCCTGTGGATAACCACATATAGGATGGGTAACTGACAACTACCCATTGTATAACCTAACCCCGGACCCCCCAATCTCTTTAAGTGTTTCTCCTGTTAGACATTCGCGTGCAAGGTTAGTTTTAGATACCTTCCCTTTCCCTTCCAGTTTCATGGGATAAATAAGAAATCATAAAGTAGCACCCCTTTCTCCTCGAGGAGGAAAACCCAAACCCCAGCGATAAGGTGGTTGCGTCACCGACAAAAATCGCTCGCTACAGTAAAATGGCGACTTCACTGGGGACGTATTTTATTGTTTAGGACTAGGATTATTATAGCTCCTAAGAGGTCTAGGATGTTAGCTTTAGGAATGAATATATATATATATATATATATATATATATATATATATATATATATATATATATATTGCTTTTCCTACTTGATATCCGTGTTTATTTTTCTGCTAATGAGACTGCGGGTGATGCCGCATCTGGAAAGATTGAGTATACACCTAAGATAGGTGATGGCATGAGACGGGTAATCTTACAGGGAGTGACTCCCAAATAAGAGGCCCCGGTAGACCATCGAATCAGTGGAGATACCCTTTGCAGATTCAATGCCTATACGATTTCGGTTGTTGAAAGCAGATTGTTCGACTGGGTTGTCCGTGAAACTGAGGATTTTAGTAGACTAAGACCATGTTACTATTTTGTAGTGCGGAAGCTATCGGAAATAGTTGTCACGCGATACTACCCTCATTTGAGATTACTCTAAGATACATCAGCTCGCTCGGGTGAACCAGTCTGCTGTTGTTATCCCAAGAGGGGTCAATGTTTTCATGACACCGAACCTTTGACCCCATGTTTTTTTTATGTTTTTGTGTGCTGCATTCATGCATTCATTTCATTAAAAACATTTAAAACAAAGAAAATTTTTCTCTTCTAGTCCCTCTTTTTCAAATTATACTAAGACAATGATTGCAAATATCAGAGAGAAAGATTGCGTTATGGATTTCGGTAGAAGAATGACTCACAAGTATACCTTCAAGGTTCCAAAATTAGAGGATTTAAGAGGTTTGGTGAGGATTATCACCAACCCTGATGCTTTCAGAGCTAAGTATGGAGGACTGCTGTCTCTGTTAAGGGTCCATGTAATTGAAGGAATCCTGTCTAAACTCATCCAGTTCTACAATCCGGTTTATCACTGCTTCACATTCCTGGATTATTAGCTAGCTCCAACACTGGAGGAGTACTCTCACGTGACTGATTTACCTACCACTGACCAAGCTCCCTTTTCTGGACTGGAAGAAATTCCAAAGGATCAGACCATTGCAAGAGCAATTTATTTGGACGAGTCAGAAGTCAGGACTCATATGACCACTAAGGGTGGAATCCAAGGTTTGCCAGCCCAGTTTTTGATAAAGAAAGCCTTGTACTTTGCTAGTATAGGGAATGTGCTTGCTTTCAAAAGCATCTTTGCTTTGCTCTCCTACGGGTTATTTTTGTTTCCCAACATTGATAGCTTCGTTGATATTAATGCCATTAAGATTTTTCTAATTGGAAACCCCGTACCAACCTTGCTCACAGATGCTTATCATTCCGTACATTTAAGGAATATGTACAGTGGAGGAATGATCACATGTTGTGTACCCTTGCTATACAAATGATTCACTTCCCATTTACCCAAGTCTACTGCTTTTTGGGATCAAAAGAATACTTTACGTTGGTCGCAGAGAATCATGTCTCTTACCAACTCTGACATTGATTGGTACAATCGAATCTATGACGGGATCAGGATCATTGACCATTGTGGAAACTTCCCTAACGTAACCCTCATAGGAACTAAAGGAGGAATCAATTATCATCCAGTTTTAGTTCGTCGTCAATTCGGATACCCGATGAGGCATGTCCCGCATAATGCTCATCTGGAAGGTCTTTTCTTCAAGGAAGGAGAAAACGACAGGGCACTAAAGACAGAAATAGTGCATGCCTGGAAACATGTTCACAGGAAAGGAAAAGAGTCTCTAGGGAAACCAGACTGTATCTCTGTGGAGCCTTATCTCCGTTGGGTACAAACTAGAGCTCTCAAGCTGAGGATGCCTTACCCTCGGCAAGAAGTTCTTCCATTAAGGGAATTTGTCCTTTATTTTATGTCTGATACGGAAAAACTTCAGGTTACTCTCGCCAAAGTTCAACAGGAGAAGAGGTTTTGGAGGAACAAATATCGTATTCTCAATGTGGAGTGTAACAAAATACAGCAACATGCTGTAGAGATTCAAGAAGACCAAAGGAATTTGCTCGCTCCTTTCACTTGGCAAAGGAATGACAACCCGACAACGGCTCAAGATCCCCAGTCAAAGAAAAGGAAAATACCAGAACCAGCACCTGAGCTCCCCTCAGAGAGGACTCAGGATCCATTAGTTTAGACATTTCCTTTTACAACACTTTGTAAATTACTGTATTTCCATTTCCGCAATCTTTGAATTCAATAAAACGGGGTTTCCCCACTGTATGATATTTGCAATCAAATTGTCGAAGTTTCTTTTGATTTAAAATAACAAAAAAAATTTAATTAATTAATCATTGCATATCATTCATCATTCTCACCTAACGCATTCTTCTTCCCTACGAATCTCACGTTTATGTCTCGATTCTAGAGTCAAACTGTCTCATTCGTACAATACTCGGGCCAATCAACAAAAGCAAATGGATGATCTCGAGGAAGAGAACAAAGAGTTAAGAGAATAAATTGACACTCTAAAAAAAGATTTGAGGAAACTTCACAATGACATGCAAGCTCTGGCAGCAGCCCAGATGCAACAACAAAGGACTGTGATCTCAGAGATCACATCGACGCCCATAGTGGAAAAGTATGATCCTCGGTAGAACATGCCAATGGATCGTCCCTGGGGCATGTCACCCAACTATATCCCAGAAGGATATATTCCGCCGGTCATGGAAGATCCGGAAATTGCAGCAGGGGCCGCTGGGCCTGAAGGTTACAAACTTCGGAAAAGCGAAGATGCAAGGGGCATGACAGCAACTCCTGAAGGTTACAAACCTCGGGAGAGGGAAGCCCCTAGAGTCGCTACCATAATGACTGTACCACCACCCGTGGTACACACTGTCCTGAAAGGACGGATTCCACAGATACCTTCTGGTGGAAATGAAAGTATGAACGATAAAATGAAGGAATTCCAGGAACAATTCCTGGAGATGCAGAAAGACGCCGCAGACCTTTGTTTGGTCCCCGATGTGAAAGTTCCGCACAAATTCAAGGTGCCTGAATTTGAAAAATACAAGGGTAACTCTTTCCCTCAGAGTCATTTGGTGATGTACGCTCGAAGGATGTCAACACGGACAGAGAACCAACAGCTACAGATCCATTACTTCCAGGATAGTTTAACCGGTGCCGCACTCAAATGGTACATGGGTTTAAACCGCACTAAGATCGTCACTTTCAGAGATCTTGGCGCTGCCTTTGTTTAACAATATAAGTATAATCTGGACATGGCACCAGACATAGATCAACTCGGAGCCATGTCGCAGAAGGACAAGGAAACTTTTAAGGAATATGCTCAGAGATGGCGTGAAATTTCCGCTCAGATTTGTCCACCTCTTGAGGAAAAAAAGATGACAAAGATCTTCTTGAAAACCTTAAGTTCTTTTTACTACGACAGAATGGTCGCCAATGCGCCCAGTGACTTCACCGAGATGGTGGGCATGGGAGTTCGTCTTGAGGAAGCTGTCCGAGAAGGACGTTTAATTAAAGATGTTGGACCATTAAGCAGTACCAAAAAATACGGTAGTGCTTTCCCTAAGAAAAAAAAGCTGGATATTGGCAATATCTCTCTCGGAAAGCAGAGGAGACGTTACCAACCAGTAGCAGTTGTAACTCCTGCTATCAACCCTGCGCCTGTTCCAACGTATCAACCTCGGGTTGCTCAGAGGCAACCGAATCAACAACAATATCAGCAAAGGACACAACAACCTCTTCTGCAGGCTCGTCCTCAGTACAGCAACAACCGTACAACGCGACCACCAGGGTTTGACCCTCAACCAATGTTGTACGCAGAACTGTTCTTGTTACTACTGGTCAAGGGGCACGTCCAAACCAGGTCTCCTCTCCCAATACCGAAAAATCCGCCTTTTTAGTTCAAAGTGGACCAGACTTGTCCTTACCATCAAGGAGGGCCAGGGCATAACATAGAAAACTATCTCAGTTTCAAATTTGATGTGCAAAAGCTTGTCAGAAGCGGGGTCTTATCCTTCAAGGGTACAAATCCAAATGTTCAGATGAACCCGTTGCCTCAACACGAGAAACCTGCACTCAATTTGATAGAAGGAGAGTCTAACCACAGCTATCAAATTCATGATGTACTCTTATTAAGGGCTAATTTGGTCAAGATGCATCGCAGACAGAGCGGATATGGGCATGTACCACCTCATAACAGTCACCAGTGTGATATCTCCTCCAAAGACAATCAAGGATGTTCTGTTGTGCAATCAGCTCTACATGAACAGTTGGATCTCGGTTGGATCCAGGATCACAGAATTCATGGGGTCAATATGACTTATACGAATTCCACCACCATTCAAAACCACGACATCCGTGCGATGAATGTCAATTTGGTGGCAATGCACTCAAGGCAAAGCCAACATCATGATCTGCCACAACACGATTATGATTCCTGTCTGATTTGCTCGGTAAACAATCAGGGATGCTCTTTTGTATAAGAGGCCCTCCAGCGTCAGATGGATATTGGATGGATCCAAGACTACCATGATAGCAATCCCTATCAGGTCAACATGATTCAAATTTTTGATAATCGCTTGATGAATACATGCTTGGTGGAATTACATGCTAAGCAGGTCCAGCTCAATTTTCTGACTTCACATGAGTATCAGAACTGTAGCGTATGTCGTGAGAGTAACCAAGGTTGTGCACTCTTTCAAAGGACGCTTCAACGCTTGTTAAACCACTGGTGGCTTCCGATCTATCTAGATGAAGACACACAACAAGTTAGTATGATTAATGGGAACCCTACTAGGCATCAAAGTTAGGATGTTCGATTAATGGACACAGATCTAGTAAATTACACTGCATTCAAAGCCGGGTGCCACCACACAACTACGAGCGCTGTAGAGTTTGCTCGGAGAATAATCAAGGATGTTACCTCGTGCGAGCAGCCCTTCAAAGTCAGTTGAAGCATAAGGAAATTCGACCATGGTCAAGCTCTGATTCAATGTCAAACTATCATCCTGATCAAAGCAAGGATGTTATCTTGATCCCTAAGCGAGAAGTGGCCAAAGACGTATGTGCCATAATCCCTCTACTCCGTGAATCAAGAGTCCCTCTTGATGGTGAAAAGGTTCTCAATCTCAAACCTATTGAGGTTGGTTATGATGGTCAGAAAAATCATAAGGCTCCTATAGTTATCTATCTGCCAGGACCAGTACCGTACAAGTCCGATAAGGTGATCCCTTACAAGTACGGTGCAACAACAGTTGAGAATAGAAAAGAAGTTCCATTACCCTTCATCGTGAATATTGTAGACATCAGTCGAGTAACACAGAGCGTTTGAATCTTAAACTGCGGAGTTGGAGAACTTACCAGAGAAAAGGAACCTCAAACAGAAGTTCCTAATCGACCAATCGGTCAGTCCAGTGGTCCCGGCCTTTCACAGAACAACGATGAGATGCTGAAGCTCATCCAAAAGAGTGAGTATAACATTGTTGATCAGCTGTTGCAAACTCCTTCAAAAATCTATGTGTTATCTCTATTACTCAGTTTCAAAGCTCACAAAGAGGCTCTACAGAAAGTCTTAGAGCAAGCCTTTATGGAACAGGATGTTATGATAAGATAATTCGATAGCATCATCTCCAACATCACTTCCTGCAACAATTTGGGGTTTAGTGACGAAGAATTGCCAGAAGAAGGAAAAAGTCATAACATGGCACTCAATATTACAGTCAACTTTTAGGACGATGCTTTAGCCAGCGTACTGGTCGACACCGGATCGGCTTTGAATGTTATGCCGAAGTCCACATTAATGCGACAAGCATTCAAGGGATCTCTGATGAGAGGGAGTGAGGTAATCGTCAAAGCATTTGACGGATCCCAGAAAGCAGTTATTGGCGAAGTCGACCTTCCCATAACTATCGGTCCTCACACTTTCCTAATCATTTTCCAGGTCATGGACGTCCGGGCAGCATACAACTGTTAATTAGGAAGACCTTGGATACACCAGGTTGGGGCAGTCACTTCGACACTATACCAAAAACTGAAGTTCGTCAAGAACGACCAACTAGTCACAGTTTGCGGAGAGCAACCCTTGATCGTGAGTAACTTATCATCGTCTACTTGTGTTGAACCATAGGAGGTTGTTGGAACTCAGTTCCAAGCACTGTCGATGAACAATAAGAATCAATCAGAAAAAGAAACATCGATTTCCTCGTACAAAGTTGCTCTTGAAGTGATCAAGAATAACAATGCCAAGGGATGGGGACAACTTGTCATTGCTACTGATAACAAAACAAAGAAGGGTCTTGGTTTTTCCTCAACCTGTACCCAGACTGCTACTAACGATGAAAGTTTTCATCCCATTCAAGATTTCTTCCACAGTGGGGGTTTCCTTCACCCAGTGCCTCAGGAAGTGTATACCATCAACGAGGGTGACTCCTCCGATAGAGATGAAGAGTGGAAGTCCTATCTTAATGAGGACGGTTATATGTCTCAGGAAAAGGTGCCTACGCCATTTTACTATCCTGCACAGAGTCCGAGATTTATACCAAGGTCAGATGTCAAGATGATATACGGAGATTGTGATCCTGAAGGATGTCGTGCTCCGCCAAACTCATTAGAGGAGGACACTCTAATGAAAGACAACATTGACCACGACTATTATGGCCCAATGGATGGCCTGCCTATCTGGCATCCGTACCCGGGAGACTCAGGGCAAAAGAGTCAACCCAACGATGCATATCAACTGAGCATTATCGAAAAGAATACCTACGTCCCCACCACGTCATGGGATCAACACTCATGATATTTAGAACCTATCCAGTACGACGATGAATTTGCAAAGCTTGCAGGGCTAGAATTCATCAACTATGCTTTTCCCGAGGTCAACGTCATCGAAAGAGATGACTCCTCCAGTTCTAAAGAAGTGTGGAACACCTTAGGACAACCAAGCGGCAAGTTTGAATACTTGGTCAAGTACACCACTCTTGAGAGCTCTTGTATAAGGTTCAAAGACATCCAGCCAACTGGATGGGGAGATTTACCTGAGAGTACAAATACTATGCAAGATACAACAGAAGAGTTCATCTACGGCAACTCTGCTTGGGAAACAAATTCCAACGATCCTGCTTCACCAAAAATCAGCGTTATTTCTGAAGACAAGTCAAGAAAGAAGGTGCCAGACTTTGTGATTCACCAAGGAGTTCGTCTCCAATGGGTTGCTGTCGATGTTCCGAAAGTCGTTCATAAGTCTAAGTAATTGTCTTCTTTATCTTAACCTTTCACCCTGCCCAGGTGAAACGGCTGTTTTGATAGGGCTCACTTTCTGTAAATTTCTTTCTTCGCTTTGCCCAAAGCGATAGAGTTTTGTTTTATAGGGTTGTAGTTTCAAGAATCGACAAGATCATAAATAAAATAACGTCGTTCTGTAATTTCCGCATTTGTTGCTGTTTTCTCTTTTCACTTTTTTTAGAAAATGGTAATCCTAAAAAACAACTCAATAATAAAAATAAGCAGTTTTCCAAAGAAAATACACTGCAAACACTCTTGCATTCTCTCTATCTCTTCTAAAAACAATCATCACGTCATGCAGATTGCTTGTTTTAAACCCCATTGAAACACACGAACCAATGTCTTCTCCCAACTTTGAATTCCCGGTATTTGAGGCTGAAGAAGAAATTGACGGCGAAATTCCAGAAGAGATCTCCCGATTACTCAGACAAGAGGAAATGTCCATTGAACCTCACAAGGAGCCGTTGGAAATGGTCAACTTGGGTTTAGAAGAAGAGAGAAAAGAAATCAAGATTGGGGCACTGCTTAGTTCAACTGTCAAAGAAAGTTTGATAAAGATTCTCAAAGAATTTCCAAATGTATTTGCTTGGTCCTATCAGGATATGACAGGGTTGGATACCAGCATTGTGGAACATCATTTACCATTAAGATTAAAATGTCCGTCGGTAAAACAAAGGTTGAGACAGACTCATCCAGACATGGCCATCAAAATCAAAGAGGAAGTACAGAAACAGATTGACGCGGGTTTCCTCGCCACATTAGAGTATCCTCAATGGTTAACCAACATAGTACCCGTTCCAAAAAATGACGGAAAGGTCAGAATGTGTGTAGACTACAGGGATCTAAACAAAGCCAGTCCAAAGGATGACTTTCCTTTACCACACATTAACATGCTGGTAGACAGTATAGCAAAGTTCAAAGTATTCTCCTTCATGGATGGATTCTCGGGCTATAATCAGATAAAAATGGCACCGAAAGATATGGAGAAAACTTCATTCATCGCCCCATGGGGCACTTTTTGTTACAAGGTAATGTCGTTTGCTTTAAAGAATGTCGGGGAAACCTATCAAAGGGCCATGACTACTCTCTTTCATGACATGATACACAAAGAAATCGAGGTATATGTCGATGATATGATTGCCAAATCTAAGACAGAAGAGGAGCATGTGACCCACCTGTCAAAGCTATTCGAGCGGTTGAGAAAGTACAGACTCCGCTTGAATCCCAATAAGTACACATTCGGTGTCCGTTCAGGGAAACTTTTAGGGTTCATCGTCAGCCAGAAAGGAATTGAGGTTGATCCTGACAAAGTCAAGGCTATTTAAGAAATGTCTTCTCCAAAAACTGAAAAACAAGTCAGGGGATTCCTGGGGCGTCTGAATTACATTCCCAGATTTATATTCCTTATGACCGCAACATGTGCGCCGATCTTTAAATTACTCAAAAAGAATCAGGACTGCATTTGGACAGAAGACTGCCAAACCGCCTTCAACAGTATTAAGGAATACATGTTGAATCCGCCGATTTTATCACCTCCAGTGGAAGAAAGACCACTGATCATCTACCTAACAGTCTTGGAAGACTCCATGGGTTATGTACTTGGTCAACAAGATGAAACCAAATGGAAAGAGCCTGCCATCTACTATCTGAGCAAGAAATTCACCGACTGCGAGACTCGGTACACTATGCTTGAGAAAACTTGTTGTGCTCTGGCTTGGGCAGCCAAACGTCTTCGCCAGTATATGATTCATCACACTACTTGGTTAATCTCAGAAATGGATCCAATCAAGTATGTCTTTGAAAAGCCTGCTCTCACGGGAAGAATTTCCCGTTGGCAGATGTTGTTATTAGAATATGACATAGAATACCACGCTCAGAAAGCCATTAAGGGAAGTATTTTGGCCGATCATTTGGCTCATCAACCGATTGACAATCAGGAATCAATCGGGTTTGACTTCCTAGACAAAGATGTCATGTATTTAAAAATGAAAGATTGCGATGAACCGCTACCCAGTGAAGGGCCAGAACCAGGTTCCCAATGGGAACTAATCTTTGACGGGGCTGTAAATCATTACGGAAGCGGAATTGGGGCAATCATCGTAACACCTCAGGGTACCCATATTCCTTTCACTGCCAGACTAACATTCAAGTGTACGAACAATGAGACCGAATACGAAGCTTGTATCATAGGTCTCGAAGAAGCGATCGACTTAAGAATTAAGAACTTGGATGTATATGGCGACTCATCCCTAGTTATCAATCAGATCAAAGGAGATTGGAACACATACCAATCAGTACTAATTCCTTACAAAGATTATGCAAGAAGGTGTAGCGCGATTTTTGTGGTCTTGAATCACAATCGCTTGGGTACTACAGTTCGATTCATTTTTTATCCTATCGAGCTGATTAAGGAAGGGAAATATATGTCTCCAATTAACCCTACTTGCATACTGAGTTTAAACAGCTGACTGTTAGTTTACAGATGCTATTGAGATGTGGGCCCCTCTTCGGTAATTTTGTTAAGATTAGAATGTCTGGACTATTTGCGAGGTTTTTTGTAAGGGATTAGGATTTGGTGCTTTTAGGTTGATATATGGGGTACTAGATTTTGGGTTTTTGATTAGTATGCTCGCTAAGATTTTTAAATCTTATTCCTACGTATTCCCGAGACAGGGAAATCAGAGCGATCGTAGTTCCTCTTATTCTATGGGAGGAAAAAGGTTGTTTTGGTGTCTTGTTCAAAGCCCGAGACGTGAAGCTAAAGGGTTTATTTGTATCTTGTTCAAAGTCCAAGATGTGAAGCTAAAAGGTTTGGATGAGAGAGAATTCGTCATCTCTAAAGAGGAGTTGTTGATGTTTGTATACTGTGATCAAGGCACAGATTTGATGCTAAAAGGTTGATTGACTCAACCGAGGTTTCCTTATACAAATCCTAAGAGGAGGCGATTGACCCAACAAGAGGGTGTCTTTTATTTGTTGTCTCGTACGAAGCCCGAGATAGAGGCAAAAAGGGTTGACTCAACAAGAGAGTACTAACAAGTGACTGACTCAACAAGAGAGTGATTTTTATGTGTCTTGTACGAAGCCCAAGACGGAGGCTAAAGGGTTTGACTCAACAAGAGAGTACTCTTATTTGTCCTATATAAAGCCCAGGGCGGAGGCTAAAAAGTTGACTCAACAAGACTGCCTTGAACAAGTGATTGACTCAACAAGAGAGTTTGTTTGACTTAACAAGAGAGTCTTTTATACTCAATAAGAGACTGTTTTAGTGTCTCGTACGAAGCCTGAGATAGAGGCTAAAAAGAGATGGACTCAACAAGAGAGTATTTTACACTCAACAAGAGAGTGCTTTGCTGTCTAGTACGAAGCCTGAGATAAAGGATAAAAGGGGATTGACTCAACAAGAGAGTCTTTTATACTCAACAAGAGAGTGTTTTATATATATCTTGTACGAAGCCCAAGACGGAGGCTAAAGAGAGATTGACTCAACAAGAGAGTCTCTTATACTCAACAAGAGAGTGGGTTTTTATAGGTGTCTTGTACGTAGCCCAAGACGGAGGCTAAAAGGCTTGACTCAACAAGAGAGTACTTTTATCTATCTTATACGAAGCCTAAGACGGAGGCAAAAAATGGGTTTGACTCAACAAGAGAGTCTGAAAAGGTTAGCTCTGTTGGGGAGAGTCATTTGTACAAAGCCCAAGAGGAGGCTATCTTACTGTCGAGGATTAGACCCATAGGCAGGACCAAGTGGGAGAGCCCTCACGAGAGAGGACGGGTTTCTGAGTGATCAGTGTCTTTTCCTATGTTTGAAAGGAACTTGAGAATGTCTTTGAGACTCAAGGGGTTTAGACTGTCCAAGTCTGGAGTTTTATCTATTGTACAATGCCCAAGAGGAGGTACGGGCATTAAGGGATGAGTATCAACCCTAAAGTGGCCAGAGGTTTGACACTGGAAAGACTGCTCTAGCAAAGGATGACTAAGTTCTGTCTTATACCTTTAAGAGGTAGTCAGGGTCCTTGTATTAAGCCCAAGAGAAGGCATGAGAACTTCTAAGCCAAAGGGTCCTTGTACAACGCCCAAGAGGAGGCGGGGATGCTTTTAGGAAGCATGTAGGTCCCCAAACCAAGAGAAGTTCAAGAAATGCAATTCACAGAGAAGAGATCATTCCAGGAAAGTTCGAGAATTTGGAAGAAACTCAAGAGATGTTATTCACGAAGAATAGATCAACTCTGGGGAGTAGAGTCTCTTTGACAATTTCTAAGGGTGACAGTCTGAGAAAAGGTTCACCGAGAATACTGCCTTTCTCTTTGTTCCTTATTGTTTAACCCCAAGAGAAGGGAAGACTGTATCTGGAATCCTACGAAGGATCTAGTTTTGTTTGTATTTAAGAGTGACCAACAAGGCTTTACCTAGTACTAGACGTAGTTGTCGGGGAAAACTCTAAATAACTATACTAGTATTACACAGTGGATATTTGATAAGTATATAAAGGATGTGATAGGAGACTTACAGTGAAACAGCCCCACAATACAGTTATATACATATGAAAGCGATAAATGAAAGCGGATAAACACTTACCCGTTGTAGAGCTTCCATGCTGTTTGGTTAGTTGTTCAACAAAGAAAACTTTGATAACAATATTATATTCAAAATAAAAGGAGAAAGTGCTTTGAAAAGTTGTTGGGGCTTACAGCTCAAGGAGAGGCCCAAGGGTTTTTGTTAAAAAGGCGATGATCGTGCCAGACCTTTTGACGGTATCGGGACTTATATAATACACTAAGGTCCAAACTATTTTATTTACAAAAGGGTTGGGTCTTACACTCTATTAGAGGCCCAAAAGTGTTTTTGTACCAATGACGGGTCTTACAACTCAGGGAGAGGCCCATGGTGATTTGATTTTTGAACTGGCGATCGCGCCGAGGTTTTTGAAAACGCGGTGGGTCTGATACAATGACTGAGGCCCAAATCATTTTGGTTTTCAAAGGGGATTGGGTCTTACACTCTATTAGAGGCCCAAAAGTGTTTTGTAAAAAGGCGACGATCGCGCCGTTGTTTTTGAAAATACAGTGGGACTTATACAACGACTGAGGCCCAAAAGTGGTGTATTTACAAAGGGGATGGGTCTTACACTCTAATAGAGGCCCAAAAGTGTTTTAAAAAGATTTTTTAGGGTGAAAATCAAAGAAACCCTAATTTTGTTTTTCTTTAAAAGTAAATATTTAAAGAAAATCAATAAAATGATAAAAATACCAAATAGATTTGAATAAACCACTTGTGATTTTTGTTTAAGGTTTGAAAAATGAGGTTTTAATCACAAGATAATTTAGAACTCATTTGGTTTTGATTTTCAAAATAAATATTCACTTTTAAATGTTTAAAAACAATTAAAAATGAATTTATTCATAAAAATACTAATTATATTAAATAAATAATATAAATTTGATTTTTTTGTGGAATAAAATATTTTAATATTTTTGTGATTTTTTTGCAAAAAGAACCAATAAAAAATAATTAAAATTGAGGGAGTTATTAATTTTTCAAATCATTAAGAATAACATGAAAAATAATTAAAAAATGTGAAAAAAACCATTAAAAAGGGGTCTGGGGCGAGGGGCATTCGAACCCCAGACATCTTGTGTGCAGCATGCGCGCCTTACCTCTGGGGTGATGATACATCCGTGTATCAAACCCCAGCCACAAATATACAAGGCTTGCCTTGTTCTTGGCCTGGCCAAGGCGAGGCAAGACAAGGTTTTTGGTCAGAAACGTGAAGGCCATAACTTCCTCATTTCTCCATGGACGGAGACAAAATTTATATGCATCTGGCCTAGAATTTCCTAAGGAATCCAATGGTGGTGGTGGTTTTTCCAGAAAATCAATCCTCCTCAAAACCCGATAGTTGTTTTGAAATAGGCCATAATGTGCATTTTCTGTGCTACCTCTTGGTACAGCCATGAATTACATGATGAATTGGTTCAATTAAACACAACACATATAACATGTATAAGAGATGCATGATCAGTGGACCTCAAAGCAATGCATATTTTAAAGAGTTCAAGTTGTGATGCTTACCTCTCGTGGAGCTTTTTGGGCTATCTGCCAAGTGCTTTGTTCCAGAAATGTTTTGATGCTTTGAACACTCTCAAATGATCCCTTAGCAGCTTTTAGGATGATTGGAATCAGCTGGAAACCTCAGGAATGGAAATTGGCCCTTTCTTGCAAAATGGGCAAAAGTGGCCAAAATAACAACACTCTCAAATGGTGTTCCAGATGTGTGGAACCATTTGAGACAGTTCAAGGATGATATTTGGAGTGTGTTTAAGGTTTTATCTGGTTTTGAAAGTGATTGAATCAAGACATGGCTTGAAAAATGCAAAAATGCCCTATTTTGAGGTTTTGAGAGGGGGCTTTGTGATTTATCACTTGTGAGAGTTTGGACAGCTTAGATATGACATATTGGATGTGTTTGGATCATGAGCTGTGATGAAATTGCTCTCTAACTCAAAAACTCAGAGTTACCTTGCTAAAGAAGGCATTTTTGCCTAGAGAAAGAGATTTTGAGGAAAGCAAGTGTTGCAGTGCTTTCGTGTACTTAAACTGAGCCCAAATAAGCTCTATTTATAGTAGAGCTAGTTTGTTTTGGCTGCAATAGTGAATGGCAACTGCAGCAGAGGTTTGTCCAATGTTGATCAATAGGAATCCAAGTCTCCTCTAGCCATTAACTAGAGGTTAGGGCACAGGCTGCTGGTTCCCTTGGTTCAGATCTTATCCTTGACTCATTCAGTTGGAAATGGTTCAGTTCATGCCACCTTGGATGGATGTGGAGTTTTCATGTAAACTAAGTCTGGCCAAATGTCACACAAGTCACACTACTTTCCACGCTAATCATAGGTGTATGCTCAAGCCTGGGTATTGGGCTTTTCTCTCATGAATCCAACCCACCCTACAAACAGAAAATCCAGCAGCAGAACAGTACAGCATAATAATGAAATGCAATGCAATAAATGCGGTAAAAACAGTAAAACGGTAATACAGTAATATATAACAAAATAAAGCACAACAAATAAACACCCAATGACAACAAACAAACAAGCGATAGGATTGACTCGCATAGGGAACCAGAGTCCCCAGCAGAGTCGCCAGCTGTCGCTCCCGAGGATTTGCATCCATGGTACAAACGCGAAAGTGGCGTGGAAAGCAGAGTCGCCAGCAATGTGTATTTATCCCAAGCGAGGGAAAGGAAACACTGCGTAAATCTGAGGGAAGGGAAAGAGCATGGTCTCGCGACCAAGAGAAACGGGTAAGGGAGTCGGTTACGTGAAGGGAAGGTGTTAGCACCCCACACGTCCATCGTACTCGATGGGATCCACGCTTGTTGTCTCGATCAAAGGGTGTCGTCGTCTGGAGCTCCACTGCTACTGGAAAGGAGAAGAAACGAGAACAGAAAGGAACGAAGAAACGAAGAAGAAAAGAAAAAGAAGTGACTCGATAGGACATCTCTCGTCCTATGCCTACGTATTCCCTCGTGCAATGGGAAAGTCAGAGTCAACGTAGTTCGGACACGAACTAGGGGGAGGTTGCTCGCCAAGACATCGCCGCCTTGTGCCTACGTATCCTCAATCGGACTAGAGAGAGGAAATCAGAGCAGTCGTAGCTCAACCTAACAAGGTCGGTTAGTGTTTTTTATAAGCTACGTTAGATTCGCGTCCGGCAGTTAGGGTCGATGCCTGTTTACGACGAGACGGAAGTAACGTGCCCTTTTCTGAAAATGATTTGAGCTTGAACGATCCCGAAGGATGAAAAAGGTTTGAGTTTGTTTTTTGTGTTTTTTAGACAGAAGTGGATTGAGTTAGTTCGTAACTTACATTGCACTAAAGTCTACCATGTGGGAACGAGTGAATCGCATGGTCGTCCCCAAATGGGACGTATGCTAAACACTCTAGAAGAGGAGGGGAGACCCCTCGTTCTTCATTTCCTACACTTAAGGCTCGAGCGTAATATTCGTTATATTTATTAAGTGTTCTAGAAGTGTTATGAGATGGGAAGAGAAGACTCAAGGAAAAAGAAAACACTGAGGGGAATTCTATCCTAATGTTGTCATGCAAAAGGTGGCCCTAAGGTTTAGTTTGAAAGGGAAACTTCTACCTAAGTTAGCATGCAAAGGGAAGCCTAATGCTAATCCTACTCCAAGCTTAATCGAAAATTAAGTTGGACTAGGTAGCTCTAAGGGAGTGAATCCAAGACTTGTTTAAGTCTTGGAATTCAAGGGAAGGAAAGAGTGAAGGAGATGAAGAAGGAATGAAGAAATGAGCAAAAACAGCAGCTACAACAGCGCATCTGCACCAATACAGCAGTTAAAGACAGCACACAAGCAAAACAGCTTATAACAGCACACAATTCAGCACAAGAAAGGATGCAAAAGGCCAAACAGCAGCACATATAACAACACATATGCACATAGACAGTAGTAGAAACAGGGCAACATGTGATTCACTTGAATACAACTCAATCATGGCATAGCAAACGTGCATCAAGCATTACATATTCTTCAATCAAACATGATTACAATCACACCACCAACCAAGGTAAACAACTCTTGAAATCATCGTGAAAGCATGCATATCATGAGGAAGCATATCATTAAGCATATGAACAAGTCAAGTGAAGCATGCATCTCACAAAATTAGGTGAACAAACAAACACAAAGCAATTCCAGCAACATAAGCATCAATCAACAATTATCATGCTCAAGGAGTATGTGCTATGTGTTCATGGCATCAAGAATGCAACAATGTAAACAATGTTCAAAACGATGAAAATACAAGAGCCGCGTGTCAGAAAATTGTGCACATACAATGGTGTGAGGTGCGACAGCATCAAAACAGTCATTAAACATGTATCATATCAATCCATGAAGATTAGAAATGAAACGGGATCGAAACATGCTCAAAAATGCACAAAAAACACAATGTGCATCAGTGTTAATCGATTAACCAATTGCAGTGCAATTGTGTTAATCGATTAACAGCTCTTATTACGCACATTTTGCACTGGTTAATCGATTAACCTAATTGCACTACAATTGGTTAATCGATTAACCCTGTACCAGCAACAAAAAATCAAGTTCGAAAATCACTTTTTCAGCAGCAAATCACTTATCCAAACATCCAAACGATCATGTAATCACTTATGCACGAAAAATTGCATTGAAATACATCATTCAACATCAATTAGATCCAACAATCATTAACATTATGAATCAAATTCAAGAAAATGGATCAAAACACATCAAAAGCCATGGATCTAGATTGTATAAGTTGAAATTAAGCTAAATCAAGTATGGATCTGAAATGAACCAACCTACAAAGCTGAGAATTGCTTTGGTAAGATATGTGAACGAAAATTGGTGGATCCAAACAAGAAAACCAGAGATCTATGAAGCTTTACCAAGAAAACTTGAAGATCCAAACAAGAACACTTCAAATAAGCAAAAGCTCCTCCAAAAGTGATTCCAAAAGCTTACTCCAAGATCCAAATCAGTAGCTACTGCAGAATTGAACCAAGAATGAGGATGTGATGGAGGTTTAGCTCAAGAATTCACAAATTCCAATGAAGAATTTGTGAATCTATGAATATGGAGCTTTGAGTGTGGTTGAAGATGAAGTTGGAGAATGAAAAAGTGAGAGAGAATTGAGAGCAAATTCTGAAAAATGAGAGTGTAAAATGATCTAGGTTTTTTTTGAGGTTTGGAATGAATTGGTTTAAATAACCCCTAGGTTAGGAGTTAAGTTTGGGTTGGGAGTGAGGTTAAGTGAGTGGAAATTGGGATGAAATGTGAATTAGGAAAGGAAATGTGGAATTAGAGTGGAAAGAATTTGAATTTTTGAATGGAAAATCAACTCTCTAGATCCTTCTACTGATGTGTAGAATTAAAATGGGTGATTAAAAATTGGATTAAAAAGAAACAGCTCTGAAAATGCAGCATTTGGGAAAAATTCACTATGGTTAATTGATTAACCTAATTGCACTGCAATTGGTTAATCGATTAACACATTCAAATTTGGAATTTTTGCGCCAAAAGGAGGGAAACTTGGATATTCGTATGGTTCTACCCATTCTGAACCATGATAGACCTGATATTACCACTGGAATACACTGGAAATATGCTGTGAAATGTTTTTTCGCACTCGGATTAAACTGTTGATAACAACTGTCTGGTGCTGAATAACTGATCAAAAATTGACTGCCGGAGTTTCTGATCATCAAGTCATTTAATGAGCAAAATAAATGCTCAAAAAGACTTGGAAAGCTATCTGCTTGGCCTTGAACACTGTTAAAAATCATACTGGAACTGATGACGCCGTGAGCTGCTAGAGAATACCTTGATCCCATGCCCAAAAGAAATATGCAAAGGTAAAAATGACAATGCAAATGAAATGAAGCATAAGCCATCTAGCTAAAAGTAAGAGGGAAAATTTTGAGGTGTTACAAATTCGACTCTTATTAATCGATCTCACAAAATGCCCTCAAAGTCATCAGTTTACCTCAAAACCCATAAACCCTCATAAACCTCAAAATCACCAAATCCACTTCATTCAATCAAATCCTATAATGAAAACAATGAAAGGCAATTACTCCCCATAACTTAGATTGTCGATCCGATGAGTTCTCTCTTGAGCCTTTGGAAACCTTCACGAAAATCCTTGCCTTCTCCCTTTTTTCTCAGAGCTCTGCACTTCTCCTTATTTTCACGATCTCCACAAATGAATCCTAATTCTCCTCAATTCCTCCTTTTTGATTAATTTAACTCTTGGGCCTCAAATATGGGCTTTCTCCATAATACCCTCACTAATTATCTCCAATGTCCATCTTACCCTTAATTCCTCTAATATTATTTTAAATTAATAATAATACTAATATATCCATATTACATACTATTATTTAATTAAAATAACCAAAACTTCATAAAACACCGACATCGATGCAATCCGACAAAAATCACAGAAATTCACGAATATAATATTTAAATAAATTAAATAAATATTCTTATGAAAATCGGGATGTTACAACTCTCCCCCACTTAAAGAATTTTCGCCCCCAAAAATTACCTCAAGGAAATAGAGTCGGATACGACTCCCTCATCTGATCTTCACGTTCCCAAGTCCAACTTTCGCCAGCTGGTCCAGCCCACAACACCTTCACCAAAGCTATGTCTCTACCTCGCAATTGCTTCATCTCTCGACCGTCGACACGCACAGGCAATGCTTCCACAGTCAGATTATCCCTCACTTATACATCATCCATCTGAATCACATGCGACGGATCCGGAATGTACTTCCTCAATTGAGACACATGGAACACGTCATGAAAATTCGCAAGTGACGGTGGTAAAGCAATTCGATAGGCTACCTCTTCTATCCTCTGCGATATCTGATATGGACCAACAAAACATAGAGTGAGCTTCCTAGACTTCAAAGCTCGACCCACACCAGTCACTGGCGTCACTCTCAGAAACACGTGATCTCCCTCTTGGAATTCAAGTGCTTTCCTCCTCTTATCATGGTAGCTCTTCTGACGACTCTGCGAAGCTTTCATCCTCTCTTGGATCTTCTTAATCTTCTCAGTCGTCTCTTGCACAATTTCAGGTCTGAGTACAACACTCTCGCCCGACTCATACCAACACAACGGAGTCCTACACCTTCTCCCATACAAAGCTTCATAAGGAGCCATTCTAATACTAGCATGAAAAATATTATTGTACGTGAACTCAATCAACGGTAAATGGCCATCCCACGATCCTCCATGATCCAACACACAAGCCCTCAACAAATCCTCTAAAGATTGGATAGTCTTTTCTGTCTGACAGTCCGTCTGCGGATGATATGCAGAACTCATCCTCAACCTGGTACCCAACGCATCTTGCAAACTCTTCTAGAACCTCAATGTAAACCTTGGATCTCTATCCGACACAATACTCGAAGGTACCCCATGTACCTTCACAATCTCCTCAATATATATCTCGGCTAGCTTCTGCATGGAATGATTAATCTTAATCGGTAAGAAATGAGCCGACTTAGTTAATCTATCCACGATCACCCAAATTGAATCATTTCCCTTAGCGGTCTTTGGCAACCCCACCACAAAATCTATGGAAATACTATTCCATTTCCATTCTGGAATCCTCAATGGCTTCATCATACCTAAAGGCTTTTGATGCTCAACTTTCGACTTCTGACAAGTCAAACACGCATAAACAAACTCTGCAACATCCTTCTTCATACCTGGCCACCAAAACAACTTTTTTGAATCTTGGTACATCTTCGTAGCACCGGGATGAATACTCAACCTACTTCGATGTCCTTCTTCAAGAATGCTCTTCTTAATATCTGGAACATCTGGGACACACACCCTGTCTCTGAACATCATTATGCCATTCTCGTCAATTCGGAAGTCACCTCCGTTACCTTGGTTAATCAAAGTCAATTGGTCAACCAACTTTAAATCAGATTATTGTCCCACTCTGATCTCTTCCAGAATACCACTAGTCAACTTCAACATTCCCAATTTCACAATGTCAAGAGTCGCTTCACACACCAAAATCAAATCTCTGAATTGCTTAATTATTTCCAACTCTTTCACCATAAGCATCGACATATGCAATGACTTTCTGCTCAACGCATCGGCCACTACATTTGCTTTGCCCGGATGATAACTCAAATCAAAATCGAAATCCTTCAACAGCTCTAACCACCTTCTCTGCCTCATATTTAATTCCTTCTGATTAAATAAGTACTTCAGACTCTTATGATCACTGAACACCTCAAATTTAGAGCCAAACAGATAATGTCTCCAAGTTTTCAACACAAACACCACCGCGGCCAACTCCAAGTCATGTGTAGGATAATTCCTCTCATGAACTCGCAATTGTCTCGAAGCATAGGCAACAACCTGCTCATTCTGCATCAACACTCCACCAAGACCCATCTTCGACGCATGACAATACACCACAAAAGATTCACTCGGATTATGCAAAATCAACACTGGAGCAGTAGTCAATCTCTTCTTCAATTCCACAAAACTCTCTTCACAAGCTACATCCCACACAAAAGTCTGACCCTTTCGAGTCAACTGAGTCAAAGGTAATGCCAACTTAGAAAAGCCTTCAATAAACTTACGGTAGTAACCCGCTAATCCCAGAAAACTCTGTATCTCAGTAGCAGACTTAGGAGTCTCTCACTGTAACACGTCATCAATCTTAGAAGGATCAAAAGCAACACCACCACTTGAAATCACATGGCCAAGGAAACTCACTTCCTTCAACCAAAACTCACACTTCGACAGCTTTGCATACAACTTCTTCTCTTTCAACACTTGCAACACAATCCTCAAATGCTCAGCAGGCTCTTCTTCGGATCTAGAATATATCAAGATATCATCGATAAACACCACCACAAACTTATCCAAATACTCATGGAAAATCTGATTCATATACTCCATGAACACACCAGGTGCATTAGATACACCAAATGGCATCACAGTGTATTCATAGTGTCGCTCCCGGGATTTTCATCCAAGTACAAACGCGAAAGTGGCACCGAAACAGAGTCGCCAGCAATGTGTATTTATCCCAAGAGAGGGAAAGGAAACACCGCGTAAACCTGAGAGAAAGGAAAAGCATGGTCTTGCGACCAAGAGAAATGGGTTCGGGAGTCGGTTACGCGAGAGGAAGGTATTAGCACCCCCTCGCGTCCATCGTACCCGATGGGATCCACGCTTGCTTGTCTCGATCAAAGGGTGATAGAAAAGAATACTGGAAAAGGAACGAAAAGAGAACTGGAAAAGGAACGAGAAACAAATGTAGGGAAAATAAAAGAAGTGCTCGCATGGGCCCTACCCCACTGCCTACGTATCTCATCGGGAACATGAGAATCAGAGCGACGTAGTTCCCCTCACTAGGGATGGATTGTCTGTGTTTTTTAGAGAACGGCTTACGTCCTAGCTCAGGTGTTGCAGGCTCGCTGGTCCGAGTGCGTTACCATCTTGCAAGAGAACGAGTAGAAGCGCGTTCGTGCATTGAGAATGAATGAGATGAGAAAAGAATTCCCGAAGGAAAGACGTTATTGTTTGTTTTTGTCTTTTAGAAGGAAGTGTTTTGGATTTGTTTGCATACGACAGTGTATCTGGATCTTAGTCATTGGAATGCGTACCTTCTCACATTCCAAGATGGAATGGGTAAGAAAGCACACTAAGGGTGAAGAAGACCCTCACACTTAGTTCCAATTATCAAGGTTCAAACACACTAGCATACTTGTGTTTATTAAGTGTTTTGTTGATTATGAAGTGAAGAAGTGTTTTTTATTATTTGCACCTTCAACAAGTATTGCATTTAAGTCCCTCATACAAGATCAAATATGTAACACATTGACCTAAGATGGGCCATATGCTACACATCTTAAGATTATAAGAGAAGACCCCTTATAATCTTTTCCTTATATGAAAGGCCTAAATGCAATAAATGCCTACCTTTATTAGATATTTTGAATTTTCTTTGAGATGAGAAAAGAGACTCAAGGGAGGATAAAGGTAAAAATCTATATGGACTAAGACTCAATCCTAATTGATTAGTTAAGGGAGTGATCCTAAGGTTTGTGAGGTTTCAACCTAAAGTCTAAAGAAAGAAAGAATTAAACAATTCACTTCCAAAGTAGAAGATGAATTGTAATTCAAAAAGGGAAAGTAATGAGTTATTAAAAGAAAGCACATAAGTGCTTAGCAAAACACAAAATGGAATTGTAAAAGAGAAAGGATAGAAGTTGAATGTGGATTCCTTATCCACACTCAATTGAAACTTACCGAAGCCCCTACATGGTTAGTAAACATGTATAAGAAGTATAAGAAGTAAAAGAACATGTAATGCATCATAAAACTCACAAGAATTAAATGAGAAAACAAATCCTAGAACCACAACCAGAATGGGCATCATATGGAAACCAATGGTTATTATCATACAAGTGCAAGTGAATAAGCAACCATCATCACCCATTAGCATTTAAACATGTTACAAGAAGAAGGGGTAGATGAAAGATGGAAAGAAATGAAGAGGACATGCATAAATGGAACATGTAAATCAACAACCAGAATTGAAACTAAATGGAAAAGGGTTTATAAACATCTCAAAAGTATTTATGAGGTAACTTCAAGACATTCAAGAAGTAATATAAGAAGAATTGAAATGAAAGTTCAAAAAGAAAGGGCAAACAATACATGTTAATGATGCACAAAGTTCAAATTGAAATGAACATGTAAAGATGACCTATAATGTGTATCAAAGACCTATAATATCATATGAATGGCTCATAACATATGCAAATGCTCATACAAATGTGCACAAAAGAATTCATGTAAACATGCACTAAAGTTGTAATGACATGCCATGGATTATACATCCAATGTGATGCATCAAACAAAGACCAAATGGATTCATGAAAATTATGCCAGCATATCATTGGAATGCCTAGGTCATAAATGCATCATACATCAAGATAGCATGTAAAAATTCAGAGCAAAATGACTTCAAACAAAGCAATTAGGTCAAATTGAAACATCATGCAAAGTGGAGCAAATATAGGCATCAAGACATATGATAAAGTGACCTAAAAAATCAAACAAAAATCATTTAACATGCTTCAATGTATTAGTGAATCAATGCAAAAAGAATCATGTCAAAATAGTTGGTAATGAGCAAGAACAAAATTAAACAAATTCATGTATCATGCTTAGAATGCATCTAAGTGGAAATTCAAAGAAAATTATGGAACAGGGGCAAAAAGGTCATAAAATCAGAAAATAAAATCATGAAAAATTTTCTAAATGTTTTAAGAATACACATGAATTTTTGTAGAATTTTCCAATATGTTTTGGTATTTTTAAAAATTAATTATGAAACGTGTAGCAAAAATGAGAAATAACATGAAATGGAACTAAAGAAGGGGGTGCATGCATAGCAAATTAACAGTTCAAAATCATTGGGCCTTGAAAACATGGGGTGTGGATATCAATCTGGCTTAGGTCCAGTAAGCACGCAAAACACCATAACTAGCGTGTACCATCAGTCAACCATTTTGACTCACTCACAACCATCAGATTAGGTCAGGTCAATGTAAAAGTCAAGGTAATCAAATCAAGCATCTCACATTGCTAGTACACACTAATAACCATGTACACACGCGCATGCTAATCATCAGATGGAAAAAATGAAGCACGTGACACACACCCTCTCCATTTATTCGCTGGCACCACCACCACCCTTGGATCAAAACAAATCAACGGATACGACTTAATCTGGCATATAAACCCTAATGAAACCTCACCGGCCGGAGAGGGACCTCCGGTCACCTTCTCCGGCCACTCTTCGGCACTGCAATCAATCAAACATTCCAGAAATTTATGCAATACACATCAAAATGTTCAGGAAGTCACATAGATCATGAATCTAGGCTTATTTTTCACAAACAACACACAAACAGAGAGAATCGAAGCAATGAAATTAGCCCTAGGTTTTGGATCTAAGCTTCTAAGAAGCTCTATCAACTAACCGGTTTCATATAGCTTCTAATAAGCTCAAATAACACATCAACCAGTTAAAATAACATCAAATCGTGCAAGCAAAGTTTGAGAACTTTTGGAACCTGAAACTTGAAGATCTTTGGATTTTTGAGAAAACCAGAGATGAGAACTTATTCTTGAACTTCTAGAACTTCAATTTGAGCAAAATAAATGCTATTTGATCTTGAGAATAAGAGGAAATCTGAATCTGAAATTGGAGATAACTGTGCTATTCCATGCTTCAGTGATGTCTTCTTGCTTGATTGTGAAGGTTGAAGAAGAACTTGAGGAGTTCGTGCAGGTAGAGAGAAAATTCAGAGAGAAAGTTGAGAGTGCTTTTGGAGTGAGAGTGAAACAATCAGAATCTCCCTTTCCAAATCTGTTAGAATTGTTTATATAGGCGTGGTTATGATTTGACCCTGGTGGTTGATGGTTAGAACTACAGTTAACTGAGTTAGTTAACTGAGTTTGAGTTAACAGAATGAGTCATGACAGTTAGTGACACGAGTTGGAGAGGTTTTGTTTTAGTGTGGAAGAGCTCATGGTCACTTATGGTGAGGATAATGGTGAGGTGGTGTTATGCAGCAGTAGCTTGTGGTGGAAGTTTTGCAAGTTTCCCTTCTCATGTAAGAAGTAACAAAGAGAAAGCACGTGCAAGAATGTTTGGGCAAATGAGGAAAAGAAATCAGCTGGTGATGATGAAGTGTTTGTGGTGTGACTGAACCAAAAAAAAATGTGTGAACTGCTACACATGGCAGTTAATGCATCAATGCAGATGGTGATGTTTGAACATGGATTTCTTTATGACCAAGGCACGAAAATGAATCATCTTGGTGTCAATGGATTGAGGAAGCATCATAGGACAATTTTGGTATTGGACTTGAGTTGAAAAGGTACCTCAAACATGTCTAAAAATCATCATAAACAGATGGAAAAACGACTGGTGCATGGGCGAGCAATTTGTGGCATGGCATGGCAAGGTGTGCATGGCATGGATTTTCAGTTGTGTTGACCAATCTTTGAGCTATCATAACTCCTTGTCCTTTGATCAAATGAAAAAATCATGAACATCAATCTTGAAGATCTCACATAGGGGAACAACTTTGATGTTGCAAGATTTTTCATTTGAAGCCTTTAACCATGAGTAAAATGAGTGGACGTTTGGCCCACCACATGTTTGTTAAAATGACTGCGCGCGTGCCCTGAAAATCTTGGTCATGACCTAGTTTTGAACCTACTTTGCTCAAACTTTGATCAATCATATCTCCCTCATTTTTTATCCAATGGAGATGTTCCACACATGGATTTGAAGCTTAAAGCAAGGCCTTTCATTGAGGCAGAGTGGAATTTTCATTTGGTACTCCAAATTTGAATGGCCTTGGTTCAAATTCTGATGCAAAATGGCCAAAACTTGCTATTTTTAGTAACCCTTCCTCTTCCAAAAATGGCAACTTTCCACATCTTGATTTTTTCATGATTCCTTTGGAGTTTCTTGACCAAATTTTGTACATTGGACATATGTAACATGAATTTCATGAATTTGGCCTCAAAAAGTCAAGAGTTGACTTTTTCCTCTGATTATTTGACTTGGCCCCAAATTCCCTGATTTTTTATCTTTCTTCCAATTGAAACACTTCCAAAACCAATTGAGAGGCAATTTTCCATACACATACACTTAAGAACATGTAGAATATCATGACAACAAGCTTTGTCCAAAAAATCAGAGATATCCTGATTTTATTAGAAACCCTAATTTTGACCCTCTCTGGTTAGGAGGAAATTGCACATCTTCCAAATCCAAATTCCTCAGAGTATGTTGTGTATCCTCTTAAAGGATGATGAGAAATGCCACTTGAGAATGATTTTGAATCAATGAGCTATCTCTTTTGAGGGTTTTCCTTCAATTTTTGAACCTCTTGCATAGTGAAAGATGTAGTGCTTCAATCTCCCATTGAATCTCACTTCCTTGAGGTTTTGGAAGATCAATTGAGATAGTATGAGACATGAGAGACCTCTTGGCTTGCCTAGAGCCAACTTGATTGACCTTTTTGTGCTTTGAATGATTCCTTGATTGTCCACCTTCCACCTGATCACATGCCCTGATGGTAAGAAGGATGCCATGCTTCATTTTTCTATGTTAAATGCAATGTAATGTTAATGAGGTGGATATGATATGATAAATGATAATGCCATGCTATGATGACAAAAGGGGAGAGCAAATTTTGGGGTATTACAGCTGCCCCTATTCAAGCGCTGTAGACCTGAATGCCTGAAAGCAAATGCTTTCGGACTTTCAAGGTATATAGTGATTGAATGCCAAAAATAACCAAAAATTTGCTCTGGGTGAAGAAGAAAAGGGATATAAACCCAACGAGACTGCTGGATTGAATCCTCGATGAAACGTCGGGGAGATCTGTCTTTTGAACGATGCCAGACGACTACTGGCTTGCCACGCTGATGGTGGACTTTAATACTGTCTTTTATGCAATTCCAGACGACTACTGGCCTGCCACACTACTGGTGGACTTTGGAAATGTCTTTTGAACGACGCCAGACGACTACTGGCTTGCCACACTACTGGTGGACTTTAATAATGTCTTTTATGCAATTCCAGACGACTACTGGCCTGCCACACTACTGGTGGACTTTGATAATGTCTTTTATGCAATTCCAGACGACTACTGGCCTGCCACGCTACTGGTGGACTTTGCAGCTTCGTGCCACCCGAAGATGGACTTCTGCCAATCCACTGTTGGACTTTTGCCACCCGAAGACGGACTTTTGCCAATCCACTGTTGGACTTTTGCCACCCGAAGACGGACTTTTGCCAATCCACTGTTGGACTTTTGCCACCCGAAGACGGACTTTTGCCAATCCACTGTTGGACTTTTGCCACCCGAAGACGGACTTTTGCCAATCCACTGTTGGACTTTTAGCTGCTTTGCCACCCGAAGATGGACTTTTGCCAATCCACTGTTGGACTTTTGCCACCCGAAGACGGACTTTTGCCAATCCACTGTTGGACTTTTGCCACCCGAAGACGGACTTTTGCCAATCCACTGTTGGACTTTTGCCACCCGAAGACGGACTTTTGCCAATCCACTGTTGGACTTTTGCCACCCGAAGACGGACTTTTGCCAATCCACTGTTGGACTTTTGCCACCCGAAGACGGACTTTTGCCAATCCACTGTTGGACTTTTGCCACCCGAAGACGGACTTTTGCCAATCCACTGTTGGACTTTGCTAACGTCTTTTAACAATGCCAGACGACTACTGGCTTGCCACACTACGGGTGGACTTTCGCAAAATTCCAATACTGGATTACACTTTGCATCCGTGTCAGACATCTCTGCCGACTTTGCTGAGGAACAATGATCAATGACTTGACTTTAGAGGTTCCTGAGAGGATAGTATCTCTGCTGGAGAAAACTGCTTTAAAGCGTCTCGTGCTGGGGAATGCCTTTTGAGAGGATTTTACAGAAGACCAACTGTCCTCAAACTCTACTGGGGATGATCAACACTTCATGCTGGGGAACCAAACAATTTATCCCCGAAGAGGATGTCATAAGAGGATTTTACAGAAGATTTAGCTTCTTCAAACTCCTGCGACTTCGCTGGGGATAATGACCATCCGTTTCGGTGTCGACGAGACCACTCTTTTGGGGAACCTGTGACCGTTATCAACACAGAAAAGCTTGTAGTTGTTGGAAGTACTGAATGAGAGAATCGACTTAATAAGATACAACGGTACCCAGTTGAACTTAATTCACTGAGATCGACCCGATGAACGCCGATCTCCTTACCCATAATTGCCCCAGTCTTTTGCGTGGGGTGATTTATTGCTGGTCTTGTGCTTAAAATCATCTACACCTGCTACCTGCAACAAAAGAATATGCCCACATGCCCCGAGCTGGATCTAACTTCTGCAATTAAGAAAATCCAACCCTGAACCACCACTTGTTGGGGAGCAAGGTTTGTATGCAATCTCTTGCTGGAGAACATTATTAATGAAGCCTGCTGAAGACGGGGACCACAAATGCCTTGGGTTGGAATGCCCCTTGGTTTCAATCCTTTTGGTTGATTGAATACATATGCGTGACCAACCATTTTTCTTCACTTGTCCCAGACCAACATGATCCACCGGAAGAAATTGTCCCTAGAGGATTTTACAGAAGACTTGACATCCAAAACGCTTCTCCTCAAACTCTTGTAGAGATTTGTCGGATCTCGACGTAACTGCCCCAAACCGCATGGATTACTTAGAAGAAATCACCTCAAGAGGATTTTACAGAAGACTTGGCAAGCTCAATGCTTCAGTGTCTTCAA
Source organism: Lathyrus tuberosus (assembly GCA_022829125.1). Classification (NCBI taxonomy): domain Eukaryota; kingdom Viridiplantae; phylum Streptophyta; class Magnoliopsida; order Fabales; family Fabaceae; genus Lathyrus; species Lathyrus tuberosus. Next base: position 21,780,575 of record JALAZF010000030.1, read on the forward strand.
ACTCTTGTAGAGATTCATCGGATCTCGACGTAACTGCCTCAGACTGTATGGTCTACAGAAGAATTCGCCTTGAGAAGATCCATGAAGAATCTCATACCACCGTGGGATATTCTGCCTCGGTATTCTGAAACCTGGATGGGCTGATTAGTTGTCTGGATGGACTAACTTCTCGTGCTTGTGGGATGGCCTGCCTCAGTATGACCCTTGAAGTGGTTTTGCCCCAGTTTGGCTGAACTCTGAAAAGATTTCTCGACGTAATTGACTCAGACCGGCTACACCTTAAAGAGATTATTCGACGTGACTGCCCCGGATCGACTACGTCTTAACACAACTTATTGGGAAAGCTCCTGCTCAACAAAGTTTCCTGAGGAGGTACCCCTGGACGTGACTGCCCTTCGGGAGTTTCAGGATTCTCAACTCGGCAAGATTAAACTTCTGGACTGGATTTCCATATGTAAACTTCTTTTGATGTCAAACAAATGTATGCAAGCAGAAAATGTTTTATTCTGAGAATGAAAATTCTAATGCAACACAACATGTTAATCTCGAAGTTTTACTAAAAAGATGTAGCAAACCCTTTTGTGAGCGAATCACGGGTTAGGATACGACATTAATTTTTGAAAGAAATAATGCAATGCACATGCAACACCAACAAAGATCTTTTAGCACAACTGATAGGAGTCAGGAACGCTATCTCTTGGTAGTATGCCTTTGAAATAACCCTGTTTCAATTAGGACTTTTGAGGGTTGTAACGGGGCCTGGTTCACGGTTTTGAGAAGAAAAGGATTTAAGGCTCAAAGTTTATTGGTGCCCACCCACTCTTCGTGATGTTCTCCAGTCCTACGTTCAACTAATTTGACACAAACGCTCATTTCTCAAAAAAGATTTTGTGATCTTTAAGGAATCCATGCATTTGATGGTTTGACACCTAATGAGGCTTTGGATTGACAGTCACCCCTTTGTCTTTTGTCCATAGTCACACGACTTTGTTCTTGCTCGAGGATTTTCTTTTGTAATCCTTTTGTTTTTCGCTTTCACATTCTTTTGCTTTTTGATCCCTAATTTTTGCCTGGACTGATTCTTTTGAATCTTTAATTTCAGAGTCCAGCGGGATGCCCTAACTTTTGCCTAAGTTGCTTGTTTTCAAGTTTCAACTTAGCGGGCTTTTTTCATTTTTTCATTTTTTTTTATTCTTTTTCCTTTTTTCTTGAACAAATCGTGTGACACTGGCTTGTCTTGACTTGATTGGAAAGGTCGTGACTGCCTCACTCTTTGATTGTTGATGGATAACCATTGTGGTTTCACATCACTTGCCCTCTTGACGGTGGAATAGAAGGTAATGGATCCTCAGATGCACACTCCTTTTGAAATTTGAATGCTTGGTCAAATTAACTGACGCCTACCCTGCCCCTGGGTTAAATGTGAGGATTTTTTCGTACGAAAAGAAACTCCTACTTCAAGGCTCAAAGGGGTTAACAAGGGTCTATCTCCCTTATATCTCCAGTGTTTGAGGAGTTGAAACAATGCCTGTACATCCTCAACAGGGTTCTTATTCCAAAGCACACCGTTAGAGATTTTTGCGTTTTCAGATCATCATTCTCCCTCATAGAGTTTGAGCAAGAAAAATGGTATTGCAGTACACATTAGCATTAAATGAGTAAACACAAATGAAATTCTTCAAGAAAACATATTCATTGCATTAAAATCCTCATACCAAATACAAACAAATTTTAACATGCGAACAATGTCTGAACGAACAAATAAAGACTACATATGAAAATGCAGCAAGGAAAATAAAGATTGTCGTTGTTGAGGAGGCTTGGCTCCGTCTAGACTGACCACTTCTGGTGATGTTCTTGTAACTTTGAGCACTCACCATGGTACAGAAGCTTCACCTTGTGGGGTACCGTCTGGGGTGATAACCTTTGAGTCAATCAAATCCTGCACCTTGTGCTGGAACACATTACAGTTATCAAGTGTGTGCCCAAATGTTCCTGAATGGAACTCACAGCTAACACTCATGTCATAGTCCGGAGGAATGGGGTATGGCACGGGCATGGCCCTTCTCAGCTGGATTTGCGAACTTTTGAGCAAACGAGCCAACAACTGACTGTACGGAATAGGAATAGGATCAAATGTCCTCTTGGGCTTCCTTGGTCTGAGTAGCCTCCGCTGCAGATAATCTTGCTGCTGCTGGTTCGGGCGCCCAACCTGGCCCTGCACTTTCCTTTCTGCATTCGGCTGAGGCACAAATAAGGGTTGCTGACATAGGTCTTCTGCAACACAGGGTTGTGGAAGAGATCCCTGACGCGAGGTAGACCCTTTGGAAAAGGAGAGAGTCCTCAGTTCCCTTGCAACAATGGGAGTGACATCACTTGGTTTACCAGCACCAACTGATGCAAACTTGATTGCCCCTGAATCAATTAGCTCCTGGACTTTATGCTTGAACCTGGTACAATTCTCAACATTGTGACCAGGTGTCCCAGAATGGAACTCACATCTAGCCTTAGCATTAGGTCCCAGAGGAATCTTCGTGGGCAATGGTCCCAAACTAACACACTCAACCAGCTTGAGCTCGAGCTCGAGCAAGTAAGAAAGCAATTGCGCATACGAAATCGGAATGGGATCGAACTTCCTCTTAGGCCCCTCTGACTTAGGATCCTCTTGGAAATCAGGAAGTGACTGCTGATGCGAGGGCTCTGAACCTTTAGCTTTCAGAGGAGATTCACGAAGCAATCCATGATCTAAAGCATATCCCAACGAGATGGGAGGAGTAGAGACCTCTGTTGTGGAAGCGGACACATGATCATTTTCCTTTTTTAACACCTTATTCAAGATTTCCATTACCAGGCCCATTTGAATCTTCATCTGGTTGACTTCCTCCCTCAGTAGTTCCTGACCTCGGGACAGCGCCTGAATGTCCCCCATAAAATGCCCCAATTGGGCCCTCACCCCAGCCAAATCCTTCTGCATTTGATCCATGATTCTTACTTGATTCCTTCGCGTCGAATATCGGTGAATATGACTCTCCGCTATACTGCCTGAAACCAAATAAAGGTTAGAGTTCCTGCAACGAGTACCTGAAAAGCAAGTAACAAAAAATGCAAAATGATATGCAATGCCATGCAATGCCATGTTTGTCATTTCTGAGGTGCTTTATACCCTGATTCCAATCCAACCACAGAAATCTGAAGACCAGAAATTGTGATATAAAGAGACGTGTCGTGGTCATGTGCTTGTGTGCAGCTATCTGATAAGGAATAATTCTGAATAAAACTGCTCATACTCATTCAACAAAGTATTCAAGTACATTTAAGAAAGGCTCACCCGCAAATGCAATACAAGGAAAAATGGATCCATCAACAAGCCTGATGGTAACCATTAATAACAAAATATAAGGAAAAGAACATCAGTCTGACAATTCCACACCCTTCAGCTTATCACTTGAGTATTTGATCTCCTCAAAAAGTATACGGGTACGCTGGTGATTCGGCTTTTCAATCATTTCTTTGATCAAGACATCCCTTTTCTCAAGAGCTTCAGTTAAAGAACCCATGTGCAGCATCAGAGCCTCGTCATCACACACTCCTTTGTGTCTCTTTATGCCGGCTTGCGTCTTGAGTATCTCCCTTTCTATCATGACTTCTTCAAGCTCTTTCTTGGTATTCCTCAGCTCACCTCTAGCTTCTTCTAGCTGTTCTTGACTCTTACCGAGGCTTTCCCGATACTTTCTCCTCTGCTCATGCGCCTTTTCAAGCTCTTCGTCCTTAATCTGCAACTGTTCCTGTAATTCAGCATTCTCTATCCTAACTTCGTCCCAAGCGTGCTGAAACTTTGTTAACTTTTCTTTGGTCTGTGCTAACGCCTGTTTGGTTTGCTTGTGGGCTTGAGTAGCATCATCAGCACCTTTACTAATCTTCCGGAAATGTTGGGCTCTTCCAGCAAAGTCTTTTTCTTTTGCAGTTAGGATTTGTTCAGCATCTTGGGCTTTCCGCTCCAGCTCTTTGTTGGCATGTAGAGCATTCTGAAGACGGCTACTCAACTCGGAATTCTCTCCTTGGAGCTTTTTCACCAAGGCTTGCAACTTGTCAACTTCTTCCACAGTAGCAGTGCTTCTTGCTTTCTCATTCTCCGGATACAAAAGGGGTGCCTTACCAAAAGGCAAGAGAAAATCTTCAACTCTTTTCTTTACCCACTCTTCATATGCTGGATAAACCCGGTTGTTAGGCTTTCCTAGAGTAACTTTCCCCTTTTTCAGTACGCTACCCCAGCTTTCAGAAGCTTTCTGTGCTGCTTCCCATCCATCTGATGTATGAAAATAGAGGGACTCCTCCACATCTCTCTTAATAGGCGGACCTGTCAGGGCATACCCAAATTGTCGAATGGCCAAAGAAGGATTGTAGTTAATCCCACCCAGTCTTCCTATCAGTGGAACGTTAGGGAACTTACCACAGCTGTGGATAATATTCTTGCCAATCAGCCCATGATCTACCCATACGATGTCCTTGGCCACCAATCCCATTAAACGCTGTTTCCACTCTAGAGAATCTTTGGAATCCACAAAAGCCCCTGATTGTGGTAAACGGCCTGCAAACCACTTATAGAACAAGGGTGCACAACAACGAATTATCCCTCCTCTTTTCTTTTCGTTTCGGTTGTACAACGAGTAGTGAAGATCTCCCAGTAGCGTTGGCACCGGGTTCTTCATCATGAATATTCGTATAGCGTCCGTATCAATGAAATCCGGCTCGTTGGGAAACAACACTATGCCGTATATGCAAAGGGCTAGCAAAGCATTAAAAACAAGCCAATTCTCGCCTTTAGCTGCTTCCTGGGCCTTCTTAATCAGATATTCCAGCTTGTAACCACGAATCTTTCCTTTGTTGGAGACATTGTCACTTAGCTCTGATTTGCTCAAATATAGAGCACCAGCCAACTTCCCAAAGTCAAGATCCCCCACTGATCCAAAGAAAGGGGGCTCCTCCTTGATAGCAATCCCCAACATGTTGGAATACTCCTCCAGGGTAGGAACCAACACATAGTCTGGAAATACAAAACATCTCAGAGGCGGATCATAGAACTGCATCAACGTATGGAGACCTCTGGCTTCATAATCACTGACATTACGAACCATAGATAAAATCCACCCATATTTCTCTTCAAAAGCTTCTCGTGCTGCCGGGCTCGCCATTCCCTTCAGCACAACAATAGGGCCCAAAGTAGGCGTAAGGAACTTATAGCTGATGATATTCTTCCTCTCTTTAGTGTTCATCTTTGCAGGGACCTGATGACTGGAATCAAGGGTAATATATGCACCTGGAAATGAATAAACATGTATGTTAGGATATGATAATGCAATACAAAGGGCAATGTGATCAGGTAATCAGGTGTCTGTGCTGAACTGTGAACGGTGTCAGTGTAGCTCTGAGACTAATATAGAACCATAGATAAGAACCATCTGAATACAATAGGATGAAACTTCCTTTTTGTGCAATGATGATAGAAAACTGGGTATGTAGGAGGTCATGGTTACCTGCAAACCTGTAAACAACCCGCCCTTCTCACATGTGGGTACTAGGATGTTCAATATCCCGGGCTCTCATGTCGAGAAATGATGATACGTTCACCATTTCTGGTTTGGCATCATCATCAATCGAGGAGGCCTCAACTGATTCTCCAAAACAAAAAGGTCCTCAGCTTCTGGCACTGAGGTCGAGAAGCAATAGTACATTCATCCCTCAGGGTACAGTACTACCGCCAATCGAGGAGTGCCTCCGCTGATTCTCTTTCAAAAAGGATGTCCTATAGCAAGTTCCCAGCATTGGGTCCTCGGATCGAGAATGTGCAATGGGTTTGCCACGGAATGTGGTCTGCCACTGTCACAACTCGGGAGGAGTGCCGCAACTGAGTCCTCGGGAATGGTCACCAGAGTCGACAGTTCCTCAAGAGAATAACCACTGGCCTGCATAACATGCAGTAGCAGAAAGCTCCTGATAGAACCTCGTCTGGTTGTGGGTCTCATGAACAACAATACGTGGTCACCACCACGCAAGCGTCATGACTATCCACTCTAATACCTATGTATGTACTCAAGCCTTGGTAGTGGGCTTATCTCTCAGAACACCCATCCCGCCAAACAGACAAAACAGTGCAACACAATATAATATACGATATGTAATGCTAAAATGCGGTAAATACAGTAATGTACAGTAAAACAGTAAATAACCATACAATAAAACAGTAAATACAGCACAACAGTAAACACCCAATGAAAGAAAAGCAGACAAGCGCTAGGATTGACTTGCTTAGGATGGACCAGCAATAGGTCAACCTCTTATTCCCCAGCAGAGTCGCCAGCTGTCGCTCCCGGGATTTTCATCCAAGTACAAACGCGAAAGTGGCACCGAAACAGAGTCGCCAGCAATGTGTATTTATCCCAAGAGAGGGAAAGGAAACACCGCGTAAACCTGAGAGAAAGGAAAAGCATGGTCTTGCGACCAAGAGAAATGGGTTCGGGAGTCGGTTACGCGAGAGGAAGGTATTAGCACCCCCTCGCGTCCATCGTACCCGATGGGATCCACGCTTGCTTGTCTCGATCAAAGGGTGATAGAAAAGAATACTGGAAAAGGAACGAAAAGAGAACTGGAAAAGGAACGAGAAACAAATGTAGGGAAAATAAAAGAAGTGCTCGCATGGGCCCTACCCCACTGCCTACGTATCTCATCGGGAACATGAGAATCAGAGCGACGTAGTTCCCCTCACTAGGGATGGATTGTCTGTGTTTTTTAGAGAACGGCTTACGTCCTAGCTCAGGTGTTGCAGGCTCGCTGGTCCGAGTGCGTTACCATCTTGCAAGAGAACGAGTAGAAGCGCGTTCGTGCGTTGAGAATGAATGAGATGAGAAAAGAATTCCCGAAGGAAAGACGTTATTGTTTGTTTTTGTCTTTTAGAAGGAAGTGTTTTGGATTTGTTTGCATACGACAGTGTATCTGGATCTTAGTCATTGGAATGCGTACCTTCTCACATTCCAAGATGGAATGGGTAAGAAAGCACACTAAGGGTGAAGAAGACCCTCACACTTAGTTCCAATTATCAAGGTTCAAACACACTAGCATACTTGTGTTTATTAAGTGTTTTGTTGATTATGAAGTGAAGAAGTGTTTTTTATTATTTGCACCTTCAACAAGTATTGCATTTAAGTCCCTCATACAAGATCAAATATGTAACACATTGACCTAAGATGGGCCATATGCTACACATCTTAAGATTATAAGAGAAGACCCCTTATAATCTTTTCCTTATATGAAAGGCCTAAATGCAATAAATGCCTACCTTTATTAGATATTTTGAATTTTCTTTGAGATGAGAAAAGAGACTCAAGGGAGGATAAAGGTAAAAATCTATATGGACTAAGACTCAATCCTAATTGATTAGTTAAGGGAGTGATCCTAAGGTTTGTGAGGTTTCAACCTAAAGTCTAAAGAAAGAAAGAATTAAACAATTCACTTCCAAAGTAGAAGATGAATTGTAATTCAAAAAGGGAAAGTAATGAGTTATTAAAAGAAAGCACATAAGTGCTTAGCAAAACACAAAATGGAATTGTAAAAGAGAAAGGATAGAAGTTGAATGTGGATTCCTTATCCACACTCAATTGAAACTTACCGAAGCCCCTACATGGTTAGTAAACATGTATAAGAAGTATAAGAAGTAAAAGAACATGTAATGCATCATAAAACTCACAAGAATTAAATGAGAAAACAAATCCTAGAACCACAACCAGAATGGGCATCATATGGAAACCAATGGTTATTATCATACAAGTGCAAGTGAATAAGCAACCATCATCACCCATTAGCATTTAAACATGTTACAAGAAGAAGGGGTAGATGAAAGATGGAAAGAAATGAAGAGGACATGCATAAATGGAACATGTAAATCAACAACCAGAATTGAAACTAAATGGAAAAGGGTTTATAAACATCTCAAAAGTATTTATGAGGTAACTTCAAGACATTCAAGAAGTAATATAAGAAGAATTGAAATGAAAGTTCAAAAAGAAAGGGCAAACAATACATGTTAATGATGCACAAAGTTCAAATTGAAATGAACATGTAAAGATGACCTATAATGTGTATCAAAGACCTATAATATCATATGAATGGCTCATAACATATGCAAATGCTCATACAAATGTGCACAAAAGAATTCATGTAAACATGCACTAAAGTTGTAATGACATGCCATGGATTATACATCCAATGTGATGCATCAAACAAAGACCAAATGGATTCATGAAAATTATGCCAGCATATCATTGGAATGCCTAGGTCAGAAATGCATCATACATCAAGATAGCATGTAAAAATTCAGAGCAAAATGACTTCAAACAAAGCAATTAGGTCAAATTGAAACATCATGCAAAGTGGAGCAAATATAGGCATCAAGACATATGATAAAGTGACCTAAAAAATCAAACAAAAATCATTTAACATGCTTCAATGTATTAGTGAATCAATGCAAAAAGAATCATGTCAAAATAGTTGGTAATGAGCAAGAACAAAATTAAACAAATTCATGTATCATGCTTAGAATGCATCTAAGTGGAAATTCAAAGAAAATTATGGAACAGGGGCAAAAAGGTCATAAAATCAGAAAATAAAATCATGAAAAATTTCCTAAATGTTTTAAGAATACACATGAATTTTTGTAGAATTTTCCAATATGTTTTGGTATTTTTAAAAATTAATTATGAAACGTGTAGCAAAAATGAGAAATAACATGAAATGGAACTAAAGAAGGGGGTGCATGCATAGCAAATTAACAGTTCAAAATCATTGGGCCTTGAAAACATGGGGTGTGGATATCAATCTGGCTTAGGTCCAGTAAGCACGCAAAACACCATAACTAGCGTGTACCATCAGTCAACCATTTTGACTCACTCACAACCATCAGATTAGGTCAGGTCAATGTAAAAGTCAAGGTAATCAAATCAAGCATCTCACATTGCTAGTACACACTAATAACCATGTACACACGCGCATGCTAATCATCAGATGGAAAAAATGAAGCACGTGACACACACCCTCTCCATTTATTCGCTGGCACCACCACCACCCTTGGATCAAAACAAATCAACGGATACGACTTAATCTGGCATATAAACCCTAATGAAACCTCACCGGCCGGAGAGGGACCTCCGGTCACCTTCTCCGGCCACTCTCCGGCACTGCAATCAATCAAACATTCCAGAAATTTATGCAATACACATCAAAATGTTCAGGAAGTCACATAGATCATGAATCTAGGCTTATTTTTCACAAACAACACACAAACAGAGAGAATCGAAGCAATGAAATTAGCCCTAGGTTTTGGATCTAAGCTTCTAAGAAGCTCTATCAACTAACCGGTTTCATATAGCTTCTAATAAGCTCAAATAACACATCAACCAGTTAAAATAACATCAAATCGTGCAAGCAAAGTTTGAGAACTTTTGGAACCTGAAACTTGAAGATCTTTGGATTTTTGAGAAAACCAGAGATGAGAACTTGTTCTTGAACTTCTAGAACTTCAATTTGAGCAAAATAAATGCTATTTGATCTTGAGAATAAGAGAATATCTGAATCTGAAATTGGAGATAACTGTGCTATTCCATGCTTCAGTGATGTCTTCTTGCTTGATTGTGAAGGTTGAAGAAGAACTTGAGGAGTTCGTGCAGGTAGAGAGAAAATTCAGAGAGAAAGTTGAGAGTGCTTTTGGAGTGAGAGTGAAACAATCAGAATCTCCCTTTCCAAATCTGTTAGAATTGTTTATATAGGCGTGGTTATGATTTGACCCTGGTGGTTGATGGTTAGAACTACAGTTAACTGAGTTAGTTAACTGAGTTTGAGTTAACAGAATGAGTCATGACAGTTAGTGACACGAGTTGGAGAGGTTTTGTTTTAGTGTGGAAGAGCTCATGGTCACTTATGGTGAGGATAATGGTGAGGTGGTGTTATGCAGCAGTAGCTTGTGGTGGAAGTTTTGCAAGTTTCCCTTCTCATGTAAGAAGTAACAAAGAGAAAGCACGTGCAAGAATGTTTGGGCAAATGAGGAAAAGAAATCAGCTGGTGATGATGAAGTGTTTGTGGTGTGACTGAACCAAAAAAAAATGTGTGAACTGCTACACATGGCAGTTAATGCATCAATGCAGATGGTGATGTTTGAACATGGATTTCTTTATGACCAAGGCACGAAAATGAATCATCTTGGTGTCAATGGATTGAGGAAGCATCATAGGACAATTTTGGTATTGGACTTGAGTTGAAAAGGTACCTCAAACATGTCTAAAAATCATCATAAACAGATGGAAAAACGACTGGTGCATGGGCGAGCAATTTGTGGCATGGCATGGCAAGGTGTGCATGGCATGGGTTTTCAGTTGTGTTGACCAATCTTTGAGCTATCATAACTCCTTGTCCTTTGATCAAATGAAAAAATCATGAACATCAATCTTGAAGATCTCACATAGGGGAACAACTTTGATGTTGCAAGATTTTTCATTTGAAGCCTTTAACCATGAGTAAAATGAGTGGACGTTTGGCCCACCACATGTTTGTTAAAATGACTGCGCGCGTGCCCTGAAAATCTTGGTCATGACCTAGTTTTGAACCTACTTTGCTCAAACTTTTATCAATCATATCTCCCTCATTTTTTATCCAATGGAGATGTTCCACACATGGATTTGAAGCTTAAAGCAAGGCCTTTCATTGAGGCAGAGTGGAATTTTCATTTGGTACTCCAAATTTGAATGGCCTTGGTTCAAATTCTGATGCAAAATGGCCAAAACTTGCTATTTTTGTAACCCTTCCTCTTCCAAAAATGGCAACTTTCCACATCTTGATTTTTTCATGATTCCTTTGGAGTTTCTTGACCAAATTTTGTACATTGGACATATGTAACATGAATTTCATGAATTTGGCCTCAAAAAGTCAAGAGTTGACTTTTTCCTCTGATTATTTGACTTGGCCCCAAATTCCCTGATTTTTTATCTTTCTTCCAATTGAAACACTTCCAAAACCAATTGAGAGGCAATTTTCCATACACATACACTTAAGAACATGTAGAATATCATGACAACAAGCTTTGTCCAAAAAATCAGAGATATCCTGATTTTATTAGAAACCCTAATTTTGACCCTCTCTGGTTAGGAGGAAATTGCACATCTTCCAAATCCAAATTCCTCAGAGTATGTTGTGTATCCTCTTAAAGGATGATGAGAAATGCCACTTGAGAATGATTTTGAATCAATGAGCTATCTCTTTTGAGGGTTTTCCTTCAATTTTTGAACCTCTTGCATAGTGAAAGATGTAGTGCTTCAATCTCCCATTGAATCTCACTTCCTTGAGGTTTTGGAAGATCAATTGAGATAGTATGAGACATGAGAGACCTCTTGGCTTGCCTAGAGCCAACTTGATTGACCTTTTTGTGCTTTGAATGATTCCTTGATTGTCCACCTTCCACCTGATCACATGCCCTGATGGTAAGAAGGATGCCATGCTTCATTTTTCTATGTTAAATGCAATGTAATGTTAATGAGGTGGATATGATAGGATAAATGATAATGCCATGCTATGATGACAAAAGGGGAGAGCAAATTTTGGGGTATTACACATAGTGTCCATATCTCATTCTGAAAGCCGTCTTTGGAATATCATCAGGCTTAACTCGAATCTGATGATAACCCGGCCTCAAATCAATCTTGCTGAACACACAAGCACCTACTAGCTGATCCATCAAATCGTCGATTCTCGGTAGCAGACACTTATTCTAGATCGTCACTTTATTCAATTGCCGATAATCAACACACAACCTCATACTTCCATCTTTCTCCTTCACCGACCACACAGGAGCACCCCCAGGGAAACACTCGATCAAACAACTTCATCCCAAGCAATTCTTCCAGTTATTCCTTCAATTTTCCTAACTCAGAAACATACATCTCGTATGCAATCACCGACATCAAGCTTGCATCAAGTACCAGGTCGATAGCAAGTTTTACTCCACACTACGGTGGTACATCACTGATATCTCATAGGAACATCTCCAAATAGTCACACACCACCGCATCCCTTATGTCTTCCAATAATCCAACATCATAACACCTTTGCACCATCTTTCACAGACTCACCCACTTGCTTCATAGAACAACAACTCTTCACCTTCGTCGAAATTAGATTCAGGTGGTCGTCAGGAATTACACACCCTCGGCATATCACTAGCCACCACCCTGTTCTCTATCCCTCAAAAGCAGACATCAACAATACCTGATTGTTCTCCTCAAGATATCCCAACTTGACCGACAGGCAAGAGACTCTAGCTCGCCTCCTCTTCAAATCTAATAGTCTGCATCCACTCAACAAAATAATCCGCAAGCACTCGTCTTAACCCCAACAATTCACAGCGCACACTACTCAAGTTCGCAAGACACGTCTATCCCACCTAACATGATCCCGTCTATTATCAACAAGAGATTAAGGGTGATCAGTTCCTCAATTTGTCAATAACAGCCGATATCATGAGGCGGTATAAACTATCTCCACCAACTATCGCAGCGTCCAACTCCACACTTAGCCAATGCTCCACACTCTAAACACCTTGGAGAAGCACCATTTTCTCCCCCACTTGTTCCATTCCCAACCTGAAAATGGAAAACAAAACAAGCATCGACAGTGTTTTTACGCACATGTCGCACACTAGGGAAACAAACAACATTAGACAACCTGGCCAGACGGACCGACCTGCTCTGATACCACTAATGTAACACCCTTTTTTACCCCCAATAATGTTGCAGCAGAAACGACTCAAATATCAGAGTAAGGCATAAAAATTCCCTCAAAGGGTGCACATTTCTCATTAAATCAAAATAACACAATTACCCTATAAACAAAGGGTTTTCCTCAAAATAAATAAAAAAGCCTTCACATGGCAGCGGAACTCAAAATTTTCAAATAAAAGGTTTTCAACAAACATCATAATAATCAAAATAAAACCATATTGTCACATGACAATGAAAATAAGGAAACAACATAGTTCGACTCAAAGGACCCCAACCCGATGTTACACTATCAGAGCAAGACCCTCTAAATCGACCAAAAGCAAATAAACTTCAAGTCCTCGAAAGCATCCACAACTAAACCTGATCACCTGCATGTTACCCACGTGGAGGCAACATTCAAACAGGCAGGGTGAGTAATCACAATTCTTAATAATCAGTATAAAACAAGATATACATAAAATGGCATTATCTTCATAAACGACATCATCAAGGTCATCATCAAGGAAAACATCAGGAAACACCGTATCACAAATTCATCAATGCCACATAAGATGCAATGCATAACAAGACTCATGCATGTGGTACCAATCATCATAATAGATGGACACAAGGCCATCAACCCTCCAAAGATCCCCGTCAATAGGATCGATCCCACAATCGGAACCGGAGCACGTCATAATTACCTCATATCCGCACAATGGGAATGAAGCATCGTCACAGAGTATGCATATGAATGCATGATACACAAACGTCAATACTCATCATAATCAAAACATCATTATGTGCATCATCATTCATCAAAACATCATGTTCGTCATGTCGTCATTTATTCATCAAAACATCATGCGTCATCGTCTTATCATCATACACCATACATAAACAACTCCTGGTCATCACTATACGTCATAGTAATTCATATCGTCAAGTAATCATCATACGTCAAATATACACAGTTCATAATCATCAATATTCTCATGAAATTCATCTCATCAAGTACACGTCAAAACATCATGAAATCATCATGTCATAATCATCATTAACTTCACTAACATCATGGTAAAACATCATAAATATCACAACATCAAACACCAGAACAACACAGCCACAGAATGAAATCTCGCGAAACAGTAGACGTTCGCTCCAGGATTCGCCTAACGAACCTGTTCGCTGTGGCCTTCACCTAGCGAAGCTGCCAGCGAACCTCACAGATCTCACACTCAACACCAGAAACCCAAACATCTGTTATACTCGCTGGTGAACTAGCCTAGCGAACCCACTCGTTGATTCCTTAGCTTAGCGAAACTCCCAGCGAAATCCACCTCTCCTCTCAAGAATCATCTCAGTACTCCCTCTCACGTTATCGCGCATTCGCTTCGCTGCTCGCCTAGCGAGCCTTGGCGAACATTCGCCTAGCGAAGCAATGGTTAGCCTAACGAACCTGCAATTACAGCAAATCCCTGCTACGCATAGTAGCTCCCCAACCTTCAAAGCTCATGCGATTATAGTCTCAAATGACCCAAAATCATCCCTACAACAGTCCTAACATATCACAGAATTTAAAGGCCTAAAATCTACGTCTGTTAGGTCGATTCGTGACCCTAAGGGAAACCTTAAATCCCCTAAACCTTTAAAACTCTCAAGCTTCATATAAACTCCATAATTCCTTCACCACGGGGATACAACTTCAACAACGGGGAAATCTGCCCCAAAGGTCTATTTTACCAATTAAATTCGACTCTTATTAAACGATCTCACAAAATGCCCTCAAAGTCATCAGTTTACCTCAAAACCCATAAACCATCATAAACCTCAAAATCACCAAATCCACTTCATTCAATCGAATCCTATAATGAAAACAATGAAAGACAATTACTCCCCATACCTTAGATTGTCGATCCGATGAGTTCTCTCTTGGGCCTTTGGAAACCTTCACGAAAATCCTCGCCTTCTCCCTTTTTCCTCAGAGCTCTGCACTTTCTCCTTATTTTCACGATCTCCACAAATGAATCCTAATTCTCCTCAATTCCTCCTTTTTGGTTAATTTAACTCTTGGGCCTCAAATATGGGCTTCCTCCATAATACCCTCACTAATTCTCTCCAATGTCCATCTTACCCTTAATTCCTCTAATATTAATTTAAATTAATAATAATACTAATATATCCATATTACATACTATTATTTAATTAAAATAACCAAAACTTCATAAAACACCGATATCTATGCAATCCGACAAAAATCACAGAAATTCACGAATATAATATTTAAATGAATTAAATAAATATTCTTACGAAAATCGGGATGTTACAAGACCCATGATACAAGCTTCGTATTCGGCCTCGTTGTTTGTACCCTTGAATGTCAATCTGGCATTGAAAGGAATATGGGTACCCTGAGGGGTTATGATGATTGCCCCAATTCCGTTTCCGTAATGATTGACAGCTCCGTCAAAGATTAGTCCCCACTGGGAACCTAGTTCTGGCCCTTCACTAGGTAGCGGTTCATCGCAATCTTTCATTTTTAAATACATGACATCTTCGTCTGGGAAGTCAAACTCGACTGATTCCTGATCGTCAATCGGTTGATGAGCCAAATGATTGGCTAAAATACTTCCTTTAACGGATTTTTGAGCGTGGTATTCTATGTCATATTCTGATATCAACATATACCAACGGACAATTCTTCCCGTGAGAGCAGGTTTTTCAAAGACATACTTGATTGGATTCATTTTTGAGATTAACCAAGTAGTGTGACAAATCATATACAGGCGAAGACGTTTGGCTACCCAAGCCAGAGCGTAGCAAGTTTTCTCAATCATTGTGTACCAAGTATCGCAGTCGGTGAACCTTTTGCTCAGATAGTAAATGGCAGACTCTTTCCTTTTTGTTTCGTCTTGTTGGCCAATTACACACCCAATTGAGTCCTCTAGGACTGTTAAGTAGATGATCAGTGGTCTTCCTTCCACTAGAGGTGATAGAATCGGTGGGTTCAACAGATATTTCTTGATACTGTCAAAGGCGGTTTGGCAATCTTCTGTCCAAACGCAATCCTGGTTCTTTTTGAGTAATTTGAAGATCGGCGTGCATGTCGCGGTCATGAGGAATATGAATCTGGAGATGTAGTTCAAACGTCCTAGGAATCCCCTAACTTGTTTTTCAGTTTTCGGAGAAGGCATTTCTTGAATGGCCTTGACTTTGTCAGGATCAACCTCAATTCCTTTATGGCTGACGATGAACCCTAAAAGTTTCCTTGAACGGACACCGAAGGTGCACTTGTTAGGATTCAAGCGGAGTTTGTACTTTCTCAACCGCTCGAATAGCTTTGACAGGTGGGTCACATGCTCCTCCTCTGTCTTAGATTTGGCAATCATATCATTGACATATACTTCGATTTCCTTATGTGTCATGTCATGAAAGAGAGTAGTCATGGCCCTTTGATAGGTTGCCCCGGCGTTCTTCAAACCGAATGGCATTACCTTGTAACAAAAAGTACCCCATGGCGCGTTGAACGAAGTTTTCTCCATGTCTTTCGGCGCCATTTTAATTTGATTATAGCCCGAGAATCCATCTATGAAGGAGAAAACTTTGAACTTTGTTGTACTGTCTACCAGCATGTCAATGTGTGGTAAAGGAAAGTCGTCCTTTGGACTAGCCTTGTTGAGATTTCTGTAATCCACACACATTCTGACCTTTCCGTCTTTTTTTGGAATGGGTATGATGCTGGCTAACCATTGAGGATATTCTGACGTGGCGAGGAAACCCGCGTCAATCTGTTTCTGTACTTCCTCCTTGATTTTGATGGCCATGTCCGGGTGAGTCCGTCTCAACCTTTATTTTACTGGCGGACATTCTGATCGTAACGGTAGATAATGTTCCACGATGCTGGTATCCAACCCTGGCATATCCTGATAGGACTAAGCAAATACATCGGGAAATTCTTTGAGACGCTTTGTCAAATTCTCTCTGGCAGTTGGATTGAGCAGTGCCCCAATCCTGATTTCTTTTCTTTCATCCTCTGAGCCCAAGTTGACCGTTTCCAATGGCTCATTGTCAGGTTCAATGGAACTTTCCTCCTGTCTGAGTAATCGGGAGATCTCTTCTGTAATTTCGTTGTCAACTTCTTCTTCAGCCCCAAATACCAGAAATTCAAAGTTGGGAGAAGGCACCGGATCGTATGTTTCAATGGGGTTTAAAACAAGCAATTTGCATGACGTGATGATTTGTTTTTAGAAGAGATAGAGAGAATGCAAGAGTGTGTGCAGTGTTTTTCTGAAAACTGCTTGTTTTTTATCATTGAATTGTTTTTTAGGATTACCATTTTCTGAAAAAGCGAAAAGAGAAAACAACAATTAATGCGGAAATTACAGAACGACGCTATTTTATTTATGAACAAGTTGATTCTTGAAACTATAGCCCTATAAAACAAAACTCTGTTGCTTTGGGCAAAGCGAAGAGGTACATTTACAGAAAGTGAGCCCTATAAAAACATCTGTTTCACCTGGGCAGGGTGAAAGGTTAAAGACGGCAATTACTTTGACTTATGAACAATCTTCGGAACATCGACTGCAATCTATTGACGGCGAACTCCTCGGTGAATCCCAAAGTCTGGCACCTTCTTTCTTGGTTTGTCCTCAGAAATGACACTGATTTTTGGCGGAGCAGGATCATTGGAATCTGTCTCCCAGGCAGAGTTGTCATAGGAGGATTCCTCTGTTGTATTTTGCATAGGATTTGTACTCTCAAGTAAGTCTCCCCCTCCAGTTAGCTGGATGTCTTCGAGCCTGATACGAGAGCTTTCAGGAGTAGTGTACTTGACCATATAGTCGTATTTTCCACTTGGTTGTCCCAAGGTATCCCACACTTATTTGGAACTGGAGGAGTCATCTCTCTCGATGACGTTGACCTCTGGAAACGCATAGTTAATGAATTCTAGTCCTGCAAACTTTACGAATTCATCGTCGTGCTGGATATTTTCTGAATCACCTGAGTGCTGATCCCATAACATGTCGGGGACGCAGGTATTCTGTTCAATGATGCTCAGCTGATTTTCATTGTTCGGCTGATTTTCTTGCCCCAAGTTCCCTGGGTACGGCTGCCAGATAGGCAGGCCATCCATCGGGCCATAATAGTCGTGGTCAAAGTTGTCTTTCATCAGAGTTACCTCCTCTAATGAGTTTGGTGGAGCACGACATCCTTCTGAATCACAGTCTCCGTATATCGTTCTGACATCTGACCTGGGTATAAATCTCAGACTCTGTGCGGGATAGCAAAATGGCATAGGCACCTCTTCCTGAGACATATAACTGTCCTCGTTAAGATAGGATTTCCACTCTTCATCTGTATCGGAGGAATCTCCCTCATTGATGGTATAAACTTCTTGAGATATTGGGTGAAGGAAACCTCCACTATGGAAGAAATCCTGAATGGGATGAAGACTTTCACCGTTAGCAGCTGTCTGGGTACAAGTTGAGGAAAAACCAAGACCTTTCTTTGTTTTGTTATCAGTAGGAATGACAAGCTGTCCCCATCCCTTGGTATTGTTACTTTTGATCACTTCGAGAGCATCTTTGTACGAGGAAATCAAGGTTCCTTTCTCTGATTAATTCTCATTGCTCACCGACAGTGCTTGGAACTGAGTTCCAACAACCTCCTCGGGTTCTACACAAGTAGATAATGAAAGGTTACTCACGATCAAGGCTTGTTCTCCACAGACCGTGATTAGTTGATCGTTCTTGACGAACTTCAGTTTCTGGTGCAGTGTCGAAGTGACTGCCCCAGCCTGGTGTATCCAAGGTCTTCCTAATAAACAGTTGTACGCTGCCCGGACGTCCATGACCTGGAAAGTGACCAGGAAAGTGTAAGGACCAATAGTTATGGGAAGGTCGACTTTACCGATAACTGCTTTCTGAGATCCGTCAAACACTTTGACGACGACCTCACTGCCCCTCATCGGGGATCATTTGAATGATATTCGCATTATAGTGGACTTTGGCATAACATTCAGAGTCGATCCGGTATCTACCAGTACGCCGGCTAAGGCATCGTCCTGGCAGTTGACTGTAATATTGAGCGCCATGTTGTGACTTTTGCCTTCTTCTGGCAATTCCTCATCACTGAACCCTAAGTTGTTGCAGGAAGTGATGTAGAGACAATGCTATCGAACTATCGTATTGACACATCCTATTCCATAAAAGAGTGCTCTAAGACTTTCTGTAGAGCCTCTCTGTAGGCTTTGGAACTGAGTAAAAGTGATAGCACGGAGATATTTGAAGGAGCTTGTAACACTTGATTAACAATGTTGTATTCACTCCTTTGGATGAGCTTCAGCATCTCATCGTTGTTGTTTGAAAGGTCGGGATCACTGGACTGACCGAATGGTGGATTGGGAGCTTCCGTCTGAAGTTCCTTTTCTTTGGTAAGTTCTCCAACTCCTCGGTTGAAGATTCGACCACTCCGTGTTACTCGACTGATGTCTGCAATATTCACGACGGAGGGTAATGGAGTTTCTTTTCCATTATCAATTATTATTGCACCATATTTGTAAGGGATCGCCTTAGCAGATTTATACGGCATTGGTCCCGGTAGATAGATAACTACAGGAGCCTTCTGATTTATCTGACTATCGTAAGTAACTTCAATCAGTTCCTGGTTAAGAACCTTCAATTCGTCTAGTAGAGGGATGATGGCACAAACATCTCTGGTCCTCTCGCGATCAGAGATTACAACAACATCTTTGATCTGATCAGCGAAATAGTCTGGTGTCCAGTTGATGGACCCCGAAAATGAATATTGTTGAATCTCTTTGCAGTCCAACTAACCTTGAAGGGCTGCTCGCACGAGGTAACATGCTTGATTATTTTCCGAGCAAACTCTACAGCGATTGTAGTTATGTGGTGGCACCTGGCCACATCTGCTTTGAATGCAGTGTAACCTCACTAGGTCCGTTTCCATTGATCGAACATCTTAACTTTGATGCCTAGTAGGGTTTCAATTAATCATACTGACTTGTTGCGTGTCTTCGTCCATATAGATCGGAAGCCACCAGTGGTTTAACAAGTGTTGCAAAGTTCTCTGAACGAGAGCACATCCTTGGGCACTCTCACAGCATCCTTTACAGTTCTGATAATTATGTGAAGTCAGAAAATCGAGCTGGACTTGCTTAGCGTGTAATTCCACCAAGCAGGTATTCATCAAGCGAATATCGAAGATTTGAATCATATTCACTTGATACTGATTTCTATCGTGGTAGTCTTGGATCCATCCTAGATCCATCTGACGCTGGAGGGCCTCTTGTACAAAAGAGCATCCCTGTTTGTTTACCGAGCAAATCAGACAGGAATTGTAATTGTGCCGTGGCAGATTATGATAGTGGCTTTGCCTTGAGTGCATTACCACCAGGTTGACATTCATCACATGAATTTCGTGGCTCTGAATGATGTTGGAATTCGTATAAGTCATGGTTGACCCCACGAATTCGGTACTCTTGGATCCACCCAAGATCTAATTATTCCTGTAGAGCTAATTGCACCACAGAACATCCTTGATTGTTCTTAGAGCAGATATCACACTGATGATAGTTATGAGGTGGTATATGCCCATACCCGCTCTGTATGCGATGCATCTTGACCAAGTTGGTCTTCAATAAGAGCACATCATGAATTTGATAGCTGTTGTTAGACTCTCCCTCTATCAAATTGACTGCAGTTTTCTCGTGTTGAGGCAGCGGGTTCGTGAGAACATTCAGATTCGTATCTTTAAAAGATAAGACCCGCTCCTAACAAGCCTTTGTACATCAGATTTGAAACTGAGACAGTTTTCTATGTTATGCCCTGACCCCCCTTGATGGTAAGGACAAGTCTGATCTGCTTTGAACCAAAAAGGCAGATTTTCTGGTACTGTAAGATGAGACCTGGTTTGGACATGCCCCTTGACTAGTAGTAGTGGAAACAGTTCTGCGTACAACATTGGTATAGGGTCAAACCCCGGTGGTCATGTTGTACGGTTGTTGTTGTATGGAGGACGAGCCTGCTGGAGAGGCTGTTGTGTCCTTTGCTGATATTGCTTTTGATTTGGTTGGCTTTGTGCAACCTGAGGTTGATACGTTGGAATAGGTGTAAGGTTGATAGCAGGAGTTACAGCTGCTACTGGTTGGTAACGTCGCCTTTACTTTTCGAGAGAGATATTCCTAATATCCTGCTCTTTTTTCTTAGGGAGAGCACTACCGTGTCTGTTTGTACTACTTGATGATCCAGCATCTTTAACTAAACGTCCTTCTCGGACCGCTTCCTCAAGACGAACTCCCATGCCCACCATCTCGGTGAAGTCACTGGGCGCACTGGCAACCATTCTGTCGTAGTAAAATGAGCTTAAGGTTTTCAAGAAGATCTTTGTCATCTCTTTTTCCTCGAGAGGTGGACAAATCTGGGCGGCAATTTCACGCCATCTCTGAGTGTACTCCTTAAAGGTTTCCTTGTCCTTTTATGACATTAATCTAAGTTGATCTCTGTCTGGTTCCATGTACAGGTTATACTTATACTGCTGAATGAAGGAAGCGCCAAGATCCCTGAAAGTAGCGATCTTAGTGCGGTTTAAACCCATGTACCATTTGAGTGCGGAACCGGTTAAACTATCCTGAAAGTAGTGAATCAGTAGCTCCCGGTTCTTTGTCTGAGTTGACATCCGCCGAGCGTACATCACCAAATGGCTTTGAGGGCAAGAGTTGCCCTTGTACTTTTCAAATTCGGGCACTTTGAATTTATGCGTAACTTTCACATTGGGGACCAAACGAAGGTCTGCGGCGTCTTTTCCAAATAGATCCTGACCGTGAATGGCTTGCAGTTCTTTCTGCATCTCCAGGAACTGTTCCTGGAACTCATTCATTCTGTCGAACATACTTTTGTTTCCACCAGAAGGTATCTGTGGAATCTGTCCTTCTGGGACAGTGTGTACCACGGGTGATGGTATAGTCATCATGGCAGAGACTCTTGGTACCTCCCAAAGTTTGTAACCTTCAAGAGTCGTTGTCATGCCCCTGGCATCTTCGCTTTCCCGAAGTTTGTAACCTTCAGGCCCAGCGGCTCCTGCTGCAATTTCCGGATCTTCCATGATCAGCGGAATATATCCTTCCGGGATATAGTTGAGTGGCATGCCCCAGGGACGATCTTTTAGCATCTTATACCTAGGATCCTACTTCTCCACTATGGGAGTAGATGTGGTCTCTGAGATCACAGTCCTTTGTTGTTGCATCTGGGTTGCTGCCAGAGATTGCATGTCATTATGAAGCTTTCTCAGATCTTCTTTCAGAGTGTCGATCTCTTCACTCAACTCTCTGTTCTCTTCCTCGAGATCATCCATATTTTCTGTCGATTGGCCCGAGTATTATACGAATGAGACACTTTGACTCTAGAATCGAGACGCAAATGTGAGATTCGCAGGGAAGAAGAATGTGTTACATGAGAATGATGAATGCAATGATTATATTAATTAATTTTGTTTATTCAAAATAAACTTCGACAATTAGATTACAAATATCAAACTGTGGGGAAGACCCCGTTTTATTAAATTCAAAGATTACGAAATCGGAAATACAGTAGATTACAAAGTACAGAAAAGGAAATGTCTAAACTAAAGGGTCCCGAGTCCTCTCTGAAGTGAGCTCAGGTGCTGGTTCTGGTGCTTTCCTTTTCTTTGACCGGGGCTCTTGAGCCGTTGTTGGGTTGTCATTCCTTTGCCAAGTGAAAGGAGCGAGCAAATTTCTTTGGTCATCCTGATTCTCTACAGCATGTTGCTCTAAAATCTCAATCAGAGCATCCTTATCTTTCAATAGCTGCTGTATTTTCTTGCATTCCACATTGAGAATACGGTACTTGTTCCTCCAAGACCTCTTCTCCTGCTGAACTTTGTTGAGAGTCACCGGAATTTTTTCCGTCTCCGACATAAAATAAAGGGCAGAGTCCCTTAATGGAAGAACTTCCTAACGAGGGTAAGGCATCCTCAGCTTGAGAGCTCTAGTTTGTACCCAGTGGAGAAAAGGCTCCACCGAGACGCAATCTGGTTTTCCTAGAGACTCTCTTCCTTTCCAATGAACGTGTTTCCAGGCATGCACTATTTCTATCTTTAGTGCCCTGTCGTTTTCTCCTTCCTTGAAGAAAAGACCTTCCAGATGAGCATTACGCGGGACATGCCTCATTGGGTATCCAAGTTGTCGACGAACTAAAATCGGATGATAATTGATTCCCCCCTTAGTTCCTATAAGGGGTACATTTGGGAAATTTCCACAATGGTCAATGATCCTGATCCCGTCATAGATTCGATTGTACCAATCGATGTCAGAGTTGGTAAGAGACATGATTATCTGCGACCAACGTAAAGTATTCTTTTGATCCCAAAATGCGGCAGACTTGGGCAATTGGGAAATGAACCATTTGTACAGCAGGGGCACACAGCATGCGATCATTCCTCCGCTGTATAAATTCCTTAAGTGTACAGAATGATACGCATCTGCGAGTAAGGTTGGTACAGGGTTTCCAATCAGGCATATCTTAATGGCATTGATATCTACAAAGTTATCGATGTTGGGAAACAAAAATAACCCGTAGGTGAGCAAAACAAAGATGCTTTTGAAAGCAGCCACATTCCCTATACTGGCAAAGTACAGGGCTTTCTTTATCAAAAACTGGGCTGGCAAACCCTGGATACCACCCTTGGTGGTCATGTGAGTCCTGACCTCTGACTCGTCCAAATAGATTGCTCTTGCAATGGTTTGATCCTTTGGAATTTCTTCCAGTCCAGAAAAGGGAGCTTAATCAGTGATATGTAGATCAGTCAGGTGAGAATACTCCTCCAGTGTTGGTGCTAGCTGATAATCCGGGAATGTGAAATAGTGATAAATTGGATCGTAGAACTGAATGAGCGTAGACAGGATTCCTTCAATTACATGGACCCTTAATAGAGACAGCAGTCCTCCATACTTGGCTCTGAAAGCCTCAGGGTTGGTGATCATCCTCGCCAAACCTCTTAAATCCTCTAATTTTGGAACCTTGAAGGTATACTTGTGAGTTTTTCTTCTACCGAAATCCATAAGCAATCTCTCTCTTGAAAAAGAGAGACTAGAAGAGAAGATTTTTTTTTGTGTTTTTTAAATAAATGTATGAATGCAACACACAAAAACATAGAAAAAACATGGGGTCAAAGGGTCGGTGTCATGAAGTCAAGGCTCTACCCATCCCCAAAGGTTTATACTGGTGATTTTTTGTACCTGTCCACAAAATCATTGACCCCTCTTGGGATAACAATAGCAAACGGATCGCCAGCGAGCTGATGTATCTTAGAGTGATCTCAAATGAGGGTAGTATGGTGTGACAACTATTTCTGATAGCTTCCGCACTACAAAATGGTTTCAGTTTACTAAAAACCTCAGCTTCTCAGATAACCCAGTCGACCACACTACTTTCAACAACCGAAGTCGTATAGGCAATGTATCTGCAAAGGGAGTCTCCACTGAGTTTGATGGTCGACTGGGGACTCTTAACTGGGATTCACTCCCGGTAAGATTACCCGTATAATGCCATCACCTATCTTAGGTGTATACTCAATCTTTCCACATGCGGCATCACACACATTCCCATTAGCAGAAAAATAAACACAAATATCAATTAGGAAAAGCAGTATATATATTTGTCTTAATCATCCTAGACCTCTAGTCTTATGATCCTATACAGACAATGACTCCCCGGCAGAGTCGCCATTTCTATGACACTTGGTGAACTTAAGGACTTCACCTTAAAATGGGGACGACAAGATCTTACCTTGCCTCCCGCTGTGGTCGTCACTCTTCTGTGGCGTTTTCTTAAACCTAAGGTTTCTGTAGCGCGATTTTTGTGGTCTTGAATCACGATCGCTTGGGTACTACAGTTCGATTCATTTATTATCCTATCGAGCTGATTAAGGAAGGGAAATAGATGTCTCCAATTAACCATGCTTGCATACTGAGTTTAAACAGCAGACTGTTAGTTTACAGATGCTATTCAGATGTGGGCCCCTCTTTGGTTATTATGTTAAGATTAGAATGTCTGGACTATTTGCGAGGTTTTTGGTAAGGGATTAGGATTTGGTGCTTTTAGGTTGATATATGGGGTATTGGATTTTGGGTTTTTTATTAGTATGCTCGCTAAGATTTTTCAATCTTATGCCTACGTATTCCCGAGACAGGGAAATCAGAGCGATCGTAGTTCCTCCTATAATAAGAGGAAAAAGGTTGTTTTGGTGTCTTGTTCAAAGCCCAAGACGTGAAGCTAAAGGGTTTATTTGTATCTTGTTCAAAGCCCAATATGTGAAGCTAAAAGGTTTGGATGAGATAGAATTCGTCATCTCTAAAGAGGAGTTGTTGATGTTTGTATACTGTGAGCAAGGCACAGATTTGATGCTAAAAGGTTGATTGATTCAACCGAGGTTTCCTTATACAAAGCCTAAGAGGAGGCGATTGACCCAATAAGAGGGTGTCTTGTATTTGTTGTCTCGTACGAAGCCTGAGATAGGGCAAAAAGGGTTGACTCAACAAGAGAGTACTAACAAGTGACTGACTCAACAAGAGAGTGCTTTTTATGTGTCTTGTATGAAGCCCAAGACGGAGGCTAAAGGGTTTGACTCAACAAGAGAGTACATTTATTTGTCCTGTATAAAGCCCAGGGCGAAGGCTAAAAAGTTTACTCAACAAGAGAGCCTTGAACAAGTGATTGACTCAACAAGAGAGTCTGTTTGACTCAATCAGAGAGTCTTTTATACTCAACAAGAGAGTATTTTAGTGTCTCGTACGAAGCCCGAGATAGAGGTTAAAAAGAGATAGACTCAACAAGAGAGTCTTTTATGCTCAACAAGAGAGTGTTTTGCTGTCTCGTACGAAGCTCGAGATAAAGGCTAAATGGGGATTGACTCAACAAGAGAGTCTTTTATACTCAACAAGAGAGTGTTTTATATGTGTCTTGTGTGACGCCCCCAATCTAATACCCCCAATTAGCATGCATTTAAAGCAGTTAAAAGAAAAATTCAAAAATTGATCAGAGTACATTTGAAAACACGGCATAGAAAGGAGACATCCCATCAACGTAACCAAAATATACACATAACATGCAACACCTGCCCATAATGATATGCAACTGTGGGGTAGCAATCATACAGAGGAAACTTCGTTCCTTACACCCACTATTCAGAAATTAGAAATAAAACGGAAAATCTAAAATCTGATTAACATATACACATATAAACAGTTTGTCATACATCAAGTAGCATATGTACAACCAAAATATAATATATCATCAGATATACAAAACAATAGCACGCGGCCACCCTAACTACCCGGAGTCACATATCAGAGCCGACCGACCAAAATAATGAAGATGCAAAGCTTCACAAAAAGAATACCTCCAGCAAACCTAATCTGCAACGCCTCATAGAGCGTTATAAAACAGCAGAAGGGTGAGAAAAACAACCATAATATAATTGCATAAAATTATATATATTAACACAAAAATACACAAGCAACACATTCTCACCACAAATGCTCAACAGTCGCATATAATATCACACGGTACAATTCTCACTTATCGTATACCACATCACATCAATCATTCACAATACAATCAAACACGTTCCAAGCACAATTACTCATGATTTATGCAATGCACATAGACCGACACAACGACTCTATGCACATGCCATGCGGTACCGACTTCAAATCTTGTAATTCATTAGTCCCCCAGGAACTCTTGGAATCATCGCTCGTTACATAGAGTAACTCCCCGTCGGGCCTACGATGTTCCCCGTCGCTATAAACCAATATTTCAGGGCGAACGACGTTTATGGATTGCTTTCTACCAGTATTTCAGGGCGCACAATCCGATTGCTTTCTACCAGTATTTCAGGGCGCACAATCAATTGGGATTAATCGCTTCTACCAATATTTCATGGCGTAAGACTATAAAACTGATTCATCTATGAATCTTCCCATGCAAGAATACATATCATGATACTTGATACATTAATGACTCATGCCAACATCAAATACTCATGCATCAACAATATTCATGTATTTCAAGTGCACACAAAGTAATGCACACAATTGCCCAAAATGGCCACAAACACCAATATACCACACTTAGCATTTTCTTGCCTCTCGGCCACAAATCGTCATCACAACAGCACATAAGGCATACACATCCAAAGCACAAACATATAACACAATACAAGTCAAATACGCACTATTAAAAACGACAAAAGTCGAGATTCGACACTATTCACATTTTCTGACCAAATTTAATCGGCTAACGATTCTCAAAACCTCATATTCACAAAGTACAGTTCGATACCTTTCCAACGACACCAAGAATGCAAAAATCGGATAATCGGAACCAAAGTTACGGACAAAACCGAAAACACATTTTTGAAAAATCACATTTTTGACATTCTCCTGTCCATACGCGTATCACTCATGTCCATACGCGTACGGACAGAACCCATTTCCTTCACAAATTCTACGTTCCAAAACCCATACGCGTATTGGCCCATGGCTCGCCCATGTTACGCGTAATGCCAAGATTCATACGCGTATTGGCCCAAAAACAAGCCAATGATACGCGTATCGCCTTGGCTCATACGCGTATGGACATGCCCCTTACGCGTATGGCCAGAGCATACCCAGAAAAATTCTGCAGAACAATTTCTGCGTTTTCCAACCCAACATCAACCAATTTCTTCACCTAAAACTCAGAAAAACAGCAATTTGAAGTGTAATAGCATACCACAAACATGTATGAACAATCAACAATGCATTCAACAAGACTTTTACCACAATCAAATTCATTTCTAATCAATTTTTACACAATCTAGGTTTTACTAATATTCTCCAAATCAATCCAAAAACAACAACAAAACACATACATAATCGTATACAATCATAGAATAATCGAGTTTCGCACCCTTACCCGATTAATCGATTCTTAAAACTTGTTCTTGTTGAATTTTTCCCACTTTCTTCTTCTTTCTCTCTTTTCTTCTCTTTCTCTCTTTTCTTCTTCTTTTCTCTTTTCTCTTACTATTTTTCTTTCTATTTTCTAACTTATCAAAAATAAGATGTGAAATGCCCAAAATACCCCTACACTCAATTATCTCGCAAATGTTCCCAAAACGCGATAAAATATAATCACGACGAAAAATAACATATTTTCGCATAAAAGTCGAGAATAAAATAAAATAATAATAAAATAATCCAAAAAGACTCAATAATATAAAATTGGCAAAACGGGGCGTTACAATTCTCCCCCACTTAGAAATTTTCGTCCTCGAAAATCTTACCTGATTCAAACAACTCTGGATACGACTCCCGCATCCTACTTTCCAACTCCCACGTCAGATTACCATCAGCAGCGCCTCCCCACGCCACTTTCACAAGTGCAATCTCTTTACCCCTCAACCGCTTCACCTCGCGATCCAAAATACTAACTGGTAATGCCTCGACCGTAAGGTTATCTCTTACCTCAACCTCGTCCATAGGAATCACATGTGAAGGGTCTGAAACATACTTCCGCAACTGCGAAACATGAAACACATCATGCAAATTCGACAGATTCGGCGGTAACGCCACCCGATACGCTACAGCACCAACTCTCGCAGATATCTGGTAAGGACCAATAAATCGAGGAGTAAGTTTCTTAGATTTCAAAGCACGACCAACACCCGTAACCGGCGTAACCCTCAGAAATACGTGATCACCCTCTTGAAACTCAAGATCCTTCCGTCTCTTATCATGATAACTCTTCTGCCTACTCTGAGAAGCCTTCATTTTCTCACGAATAAACTTTACCTTTTCCGTCGTCTGTTGCACCAATTCCGGTCCAACCACAGAACTCTCACCTGTTTCGTGCCAACACAACGGCGTTCGACATCTTCGCCCATATAAAGCCTCAAAAGGTGCCATTCCAATACTAGAATGGAAACTGTTATTGTACGTGAACTCAACCAAAGCAAGATAACTGTCCCACGTACCACCTTGTTCCAAAACACACGATCTCAACAAATCCTCCAAAGACTGAATAGTTCTTTCGGTCTGACCATCCGTCTGCGGATGATAAGTCGAACTCAACTTCAATCTAGAACCCAAAGCCTTCTGTAGACTCTCCCAAAATCTCGATGTAAACCTCGGATCTCTATCAGAAACAATGCTCAACGGGACACCATGCAATTTCACAACCACACCGACATAAATCTCAGCTAACCTCTCCAAAGAAAAACTGATGTCAATCGGAATGAAATGCGCCGATTTAGTCAGCCTATCCACAATCACCCAAATAGCATTATGCCCTCGCTGAGTATTCGGTAACCCCGTTACAAAATCCATCGAAATGCTATCCCATTTCCACTCAGGAATGTCTAATGGTTGCAACAAACCACTAGGCCTCAAATGTTCCACTTTCGATTTCTGACAAGTTAAACAAGCATAAACAAATTGAGCCACATCTCTTTTCAAACCAGACCACCAGAAAATCTTCCTCAAATCTTGGTACATTTTATTCGCTCCGGGATGAATACTTAAAATACTCCGGTGTCCTTCCTCCAAAATCATTCTTTTCAACTCCGCATCGTCAGGAATACAAATACGATCACGAAATCTCAAAACGCCAAACTTATCAACCTTGAAATCCCCATTCTCGTTCATCATCAAATCAACAAATTTCAAATCCAGCTTTTGTTTCTCACAAATCGACAACAAAAACTCATTCGTAACTTTCAACATACCAAGTCTCACACTCACCGATGTCACTTCGCAAACTAAACTCAAGTCTCTAAATGATTCCAAAAGTTCCCACTCTTTCGCCATCAATGCGGACATATGCAAAGACTTACGGCTCAATGCATCGGCTACCACATTAGCTTTACCAGGATGGTAATTCAAGCCAAAGTCGTAGTCTTTCAAGAATTCCAACCATCTCCGTTGCCTCATGTTCAACTCTTTCTGATCAAATAGATATTTCAAGCTTTTATGATCACTAAAGACTTCGAACCTCGCACCATAGAGATAGTGTCTCCAAATCTTTAACACAAAAACCACAGCAGCTAATTCAAGATCATGAGTAGGATAGTTTTTCTCATGAACTCTTAATTGCCTTGAAGCATAAGCTACAACTTTACCTTCCTGCATCAAAACACCACCCAAACCAATTAAAGAAGCATCACAATACACAACGAATGGTTCATTAGGATTAGGTAAAATAAGAATCGGAGCTGTCGTCAATCTTCTCTTCAGCTCACAAAAACTCTCTTCACACTGAATATCCCAAATGAACGCTTTGCCCTTACAAGTCAACTGCGTCAAAGGTAATGCTAGCTTGGAAAAACCTTCAATGAACCTCCGATAATAACCAGCCAAACCCAAAAAGCTTCGAATTTCAGTAACGGATCTAGGAGCCTCCCATTGTAGAACTGCTTCTACTTTAGATGGATCCACAGCAATACCATTACCTGAAATCACGTGCCCGAGAAAACTCACCTCCGACAACCAAAATTCACACTTGGACAATTTGGCAAAAAGCTTCCTTTCTCTCAAAACCTGCAAAACAATACGTAAATGCTCTGCATGTTCCTCACGAGACTTAGAATAGATTAAAATATCATCAATAAACACCACCACAAAACGATCCAAATGCTCGTGGAAAATCCGATTCATGTATTCCATGAACACACCAGGCGCATTAGAAACCCCGAACGGCATCACAGCAAACTCGTAATGCCCGTAGCGTGTCCTAAAGGCCGTCTTCTGAATATCTTCTTCTTTCACCCTTATCTGATGGTACCCCGATCTCAAGTCAATCTTACTAAATACACAAGCACCAACCAACTGATCCATCAGATCATCAATCCTTGGAAGCGGATATTTGTTCTTAATCGTCACTTTATTCAACTGGCGATAATCAATACATAATCGCATACTCCCATCTTTCTTTTTCACCAACAAAACTGGAGCACCCCAAGGAGAAACACTTGGTCTTACGAACCTCTTTTCCAGTAAGTCATTCAACTGCTTTTTCAACTCCACCAATTCAGATGCCGACATTCGATAAGGTGCCATAGAAACAGGTCTAGTACCAGGGACTAGATCTATCGAGAATTCCACCTCTCTCTCCGGCGGTACATCTGAAATATCTTCAGGAAATACCTCAGGAAAATCACACACAACAGGAAACACCTCAAGAGAAACTTTACTCTCCACCGACAACGATGCAAACACACCGAACAACTGAGCCTCATCCGCCAAAAGTCTCTTCAACTCTTTGGTAGATAAGAAACTCGAGTCTTCGTCTTCCTCCAGAGAAGGAAACCTTACTAGCTTATGATAACAATCAATGTGAACCCGATTAAATTGTAACCAGTTCATTCCCAACACCACATCTAACCCTTCCAATGGTAAACACACCAAATCCATCACAAAATCTTTACCATAAATGGCTAAAGGACAATTTAGACAAACCATAGAAGTAGTTACTGATCCCATCGCTGGAGTATCAATAACCATCTCAACACCCATCACAGACAACACAAGATTCAAACTCTTCGCGCACTCAGACGAAATAAACGAATGAGTCGCTCCAGTATCAATAATAGCAATTAAAGGCGTATTATTAATAAAGCAAGTACCTCTAATCAAACGATCTGCATTCGAGGTCTGAGTTCCTGCTAGTGCAAACACTTTTCCTCCAGGTTGAGCCTGTCTTGGTTTCGTACACCTTGTACTAACATGACCAACTTCCCTACAATTATAACATGTAACTCCATTCTTCCTCCTACAATCAGCAGCCACATGACCTTTCAAACCACAACTAGCACACATATCCACATTATTCATTTTCCTCTTACATTCCGATATACGATGTCCTAAACCACCACAATTGTAACATTTCACAGCGGAATTCATTCCTCCACCACTAGGCTTCCTATCAAAAGCAAACTTCTGTTTCCCTTTGTCAACAGGGGTAACATAAGGCCTACCTCTGAACTGCCCCTTTCCTTTCTTATCATTCAGATTCTTGTAATGAGTAGCACGTGCTTTGCTATCCTCATCAAAGATCCGACTCTTGTTCACCAACACTGAAAACTGTCTTATCTCCTGATAACCGATACCCTGCTTGATTTCTGGCCTCAAGCCATTCACAAACTTCAAACACTTCGACCTCTCTGAACCCGCTGTATTATAATTAGGACAGAACTTCACAAGTTCCTCAAACTTAGCAGCATAATCCGCAACAGAGGAATTATCCTGTTTCAGTTCAAGAAATTCAATTTCCTTCTTACCTCTCTCATCTTCCGGAAAATACTTTTCGAGAAAAGCATCTTTGAACACAGCCCACGTAACCACTATTTCATCCTCCTCAAACCTCTGAGAAGCATTTATCCACCAATCTTCAGCTTCCTTTTCCAGCACATGAGTACCAAACTGCACTTTCTGATCCTCGGAACACTTAATGAAACGGAAGATCTTCTCAATCTTCTTCAGCCAAATCTGTGCTCCCTCAGGATCATGAGTACCATTGAAGCTCGGTGGGTTATTCTTCTGAAACTTATCCATACTACGCGACTCCTCGTCCGCCGCAGCATTCGGTAAATTCTGCATCGCCTGCGCCATAGCTTGCATGGCCGCAGTCATAGCAGCATCACGTCTTCCAGCCATAATCTGAACGTTTCCAATGATAACAAATTATGGTTAAACAACAACTCGTCCAACGTAACTCGCCCAATATGCCAGACACAACAACCACAACTGACACAAACTGACACAAACAGCTCTGATACCACTTAATGTGACGCCCCCAATCTAATACCCCCAATTAGCATGCATTTAAAGCAGTTAAAAGAAAAATTCAAAAATTGATCAGAGTACATTTGAAAACACGGCATAGAAAGGAGACATCCCATCAACGTAACCAAAATATACACATAACATGCAACACCTGCCCATAATGATATGCAACTGTGGGGTAGCAATCATACAGAGGAAACTTCGTTCCTTACACCCACTATTCAGAAATTAGAAATAAAACGGAAAATCTAAAATCTGATTAACATATACACATATAAACAGTTTGTCATACATCAAGTAGCATATGTACAACCAAAATATAATATATCATCAGATATACAAAACAATAGCACGCGGCCACCCTAACTACCCGGAGTCACATATCAGAGCCGACCGACCAAAATAATGAAGATGCAAAGCTTCACAAAAAGAATACCTCCAGCAAACCTAATCTGCAACGCCTCATAGAGCGTTATAAAACAGCAGAAGGGTGAGAAAAACAACCATAATATAATTGCATAAAATTATATATATTAACACAAAAATACACAAGCAACACATTCTCACCACAAATGCTCAACAGTCGCATATAATATCACACGGTACAATTCTCACTTATCGTATACCACATCACATCAATCATTCACAATACAATCAAACACGTTCCAAGCACAATTACTCATGATTTATGCAATGCACATAGACCGACACAACGACTCTATGCACATGCCATGCGGTACCGACTTCAAATCTTGTAATTCATTAGTCCCCCAGGAACTCTTGGAATCATCGCTCGTTACATAGAGTAACTCCCCGTCGGGCCTACGATGTTCCCCGTCGCTATAAACCAATATTTCAGGGCGAACGACGTTTATGGATTGCTTTCTACCAGTATTTCAGGGCGCACAATCCGATTGCTTTCTACCAGTATTTCAGGGCGCACAATCAATTGGGATTAATCGCTTCTACCAATATTTCATGGCGTAAGACTATAAAACTGATTCATCTATGAATCTTCCCATGCAAGAATACATATCATGATACTTGACACATTAATGACTCATGCCAACATCAAATACTCATGCATCAACAATATTCATGTATTTCAAGTGCACACAAAGTAATGCACACAATTGCCCAAAATGGCCACAAACACCAATATACCACACTTAGCATTTTCTTGCCTCTCGGCCACAAATCGTCATCACAACAGCACATAAGGCATACACATCCAAAGCACAAACATATAACACAATACAAGTCAAATACGCACTATTAAAAACGACAAAAGTCGAGATTCGACACTATTCACATTTTCCGACCAAATTTAATCGGCTAACGATTCTCAAAACCTCATATTCACAAAGTACAGTTCGATACCTTTCCAACGACACCAAGAATGCAAAAATCGGATAATCGGAACCAAAGTTACGGACAAAACCGAAAACACATTTTTGAAAAATCACATTTTTGACATTCTCCTGTCCATACGCGTATCACTCATGTCCATACGCGTACGGACAGAACCCATTTCCTTCACAAATTCTACGTTCCAAAACCCATACGCGTATTGGCCCATGGCTCGCCCATGTTACGCGTAATGCCAAGATTCATACGCGTATTGGCCCAAAAACAAGCCAATGATACGCGTATCGCCTTGGCTCATACGCGTATGGACATGCCCCTTACGCGTATGGCCAGAGCATACCCAGAAAAATTCTGCAGAACAATTTCTGCGTTTTCCAACCCAACATCAACCAATTTCTTCACCTAAAACTCAGAAAAACAGCAATTTGAAGTGTAATAGCATACCACAAACATGTATGAACAATCAACAATGCATTCAACAAGACTTTTACCACAATCAAATTCATTTCTAATCAATTTTTACACAATCTAGGTTTTACTAATATTCTCCAAATCAATCCAAAAACAACAACAAAACACATACATAATCGTATACAATCATAGAATAATCGAGTTTCGCACCCTTACCCGATTAATCGATTCTTAAAACTTGTTCTTGTTGAATTTTTCCCACTTTCTTCTTCTTTCTCTCTTTTCTTCTCTTTCTCTCTTTTCTTCTTCTTTTCTCTTTTCTCTTACTATTTTTCTTTCTATTTTCTAACTTATCAAAAATAAGATGTGAAATGCCCAAAATACCCCTACACTCAATTATCTCGCAAATGTTCCCAAAACGCGATAAAATATAATCACGACGAAAAATAACATATTTTCGCATAAAAGTCGAGAATAAAATAAAATAATAATAAAATAATCCAAAAAGACTCAATAATATAAAATTGGCAAAACGGGGCGTTACATCTTGTATGAAGCCCAAGACGGAGGCTAAAGATAGATTGACTCAACAACAGAGTCTTTTATACTCAACAAGAGAGTGGGTTTTTATAGGTGTCTTGTACGTAGCCCAAGACGGAGGCTAAAAGGCTTGACTCAACAAGAGAGTACTTTTATCTGTCTTATACGAAGCCTAAGACGGAGGCTAAAAAATGGTTTGACTCAACAAGAGCGTCTAAAATGGTTAGCTCCACTGGGGAGAGTCATTTGTACAAAGCCCAAAAGGAGGTTGTCTTACTGCCGAGGATTAGACCCATAGGCAGGACCAAGAGGGAGAGCCCTCATGAGAGAGGTCGGGTTTCTGAGTGATCAGTGTTTTTTCCTATGTTTGAAAGGAACTTGAGAATGTCTTTGAGACTCAAGGGGTTTAGACTTTCCAAGTCTGGAGTTTTATCTATTGTACAATGCCCAAGAGGAGGTACGGACACTAAGGGATAAGTATCTACCCTAATGTAGAGGTTTGACACTGGAAAAACTGCTCTAGCAAAGGATGACTAAGTTCTGTCTTATACCTTTAAGAGGTCGTCAGGGTCATTGTATTAAGCCCAAGAGAAGGCATGAGAACTTCTAAGCCGAAGGGTCCTTGTACAATGCCCAAGAGGAGGCGGGGATGCTTTTAGGAAGCCTGTGGGTCCCCAAACCAAGAGAAGTTCAAGAAATGCAATTCACAGAGAAGAGATCATTCCAGGAAAGTTCGAGAATTTGGAAGAAACTCAAGAGATACTATTCACGGAGAATAGATCAACTCTGGGGAGTAGAATCTCTGTGACAATTTCTAAGGGTAACAGTCTGAGAAAAGGTTCACCGAGAATACTGCCTTTCTCTTTGTTCCATATTGTTTAACCCCAAGAGAAGGGAAGACTGTATCTGGAATCCTACAGGGGATCTAGTTTTGTTTGTATTTAAGAGTGACCAACAAGGCTTTACCTATTGCTAGATGTAGTTGCCGGGGAAAACTCTAAATAACTATACTAGTATTACACAGTGGATATCTGACAAGTATATAAAGGATGTGAAAGGAGACTTACAGTGAAACAGCCCCACAATATAGTTATATACATATGAAAGCGATAAATGAAAGCGGATAAACACTTACCCGTTGTAGAGCTTCCATGATGTTTGGTTAGTTGTTCAACAAAGAAAACTTTGATAACAATATTATATTCAAAATCAAAGGAGAAAGTGCTTTGAAAAGTTGTTGGGGCTTACAACTCAAGGAGAGGCCCAAGGGTTTTTGATAAAAAGGCGACGGTCGTGCCGGACCTTTTGAAGGTATCGGGACTTATACAATACACTGAGGCCCAAACTATTTTATTTATAAAAGGGTTGGGTCTTACACTCTATTAGAGGCACAAAGGTGTTTTTGTACCAAT
This sequence comes from Lathyrus tuberosus, assembly GCA_022829125.1. Lineage (NCBI taxonomy): Eukaryota > Viridiplantae > Streptophyta > Magnoliopsida > Fabales > Fabaceae > Lathyrus > Lathyrus tuberosus. The sequence continues at coordinate 21,816,961 of JALAZF010000030.1, forward strand.
GGTGGGTCTTACAACTCAAGGAGAGGCCCAGGGTGATTTGATTATTGAACTGGCGATCGCGCCGATGTTTTTGAAAACGCGGTGGGTCTTATACAATTACTGAGGCCCAAATCATTTTGGTTTTCAAAGGGGATTGGGTCTTACACTCTATTAGAGACCCAAAAGTGTTTTGTAAAAAGGCGACGATCACGCCGTTGTTTTTGAAAATACAGTGGGACTTATACAACGACTGAGGCCCAAAAGTAGTGTATTTACAAAGGGGATGGGTATTACACTCTAATAGAGGCCTGAAAGCGTTTTAAAAAGATTTGTGAGGGTGAAAATCAAAGAAACCCTAATTTTGTTTTTCTTTAAAAGTTTAAATTTAAAGAAAATCAATAAAATGATAAAAATACCAAATAGATTTGAATAAACCACTTGTGATTTTTGTTTAAGGTTTGAAAAATGAGGTTTTAATCACAAGATGATTTAGAACTCATTTGGTTTTGATTTTCAAAATAAATATTTACTTTTAAATGTTTAAAAACAATTAAAAATGAATTTATTCAAAAAAATACTAATTATATTAAATAAATAATATAAATTTGATTTTTTTGTGGAATAAAATATTTAAATATTTTTGTGATTTTTTTACAAAAAGAACCAATAAAAAATAATCAAAATTGAGGGAGTTATTAATTTTTCAAATCATTAAAAATAACATGAAAAATAATAAAAAAGGTGAAAAAAACCATTAAAAAGGGGTCTGGGGCGAGGGAGATTCGAACCCCAGACCTCTTGTGTGCAGCATGCGCGCCTTACCACTGGGGTGGTGATACATCCGTGTATTAAACCCCAGCCACAAATATACAAGGCTTGCCTTTTTCTTGGCCTGGCCAAGGCGAGGCAAGGCAAGGTTTTTGGTCAGAAACGTGAAGGCCATAACTTCCTCATTTCTCCATGGATGGAGACAAAATTTATATGCATCTGGCCTAGAATTTCCTAAGGAATCCAATGGTGGTGGTGGTTTTTCCAGAAAATTAACCCGATAGTGGTTTTGAAATAGGCCATAATGTGCATTTTCTGTGCTACCTCTTGGTACAGCGATGAATTACATGATGAATTGGTTCAAACACAACACATATAACATGTATAAGAGATACATGATCAGTGGATCTCAAAGCAATGCATATTTTAAAGAGTTCAAGTTGTGATGCTTACCTCTCTTGGAGCTTTTTGGGCTATCTGCCAAGTGCTTTGTTCCATAAATGTTTTGATGCTTTGAACACTCTTAAATGATCCCTTAGAAGCTTTTAGGATGATTGGAATCAGCTGGAAACCTTAAGAACGGAAATTGGCCCTTTCTTGCAAAAGGGGCAAAAGTGGCCAAAATAACAACTCTCTCAAATGGTGTTCCAGATGTGTGGAACCATTTGAGACAGTTCAAGGATGATATTTGGAGTGTGTTTGAGGTTTTATCTGGTTTTGAAAGTGACTGAATCAAGACATGGCTTGAAAAATGCAAAAAGGCCCTATTTTGAGGTTTTGAGAGGGGACTTTGTGATTTTGGTGTTATAGGTCACTTGTGAGAGTTTGGACAACTTAGATATGACATATTGGATGTGTTTGGATCATGAGCTGTGATGAAATTGCTCTCTAACTCAAAAGTAAGTGTTGTAGTGCTTTGGTGTACTTAAACTGAGCACAAATGAGCTCTATTTATAGTAGAGCAAGTTTGTTTTGGCTGCAATAGTGAATGGCAACTGCAGCAGAGGTTTGGCCAATGTTGATCAATAGGAATCTAAGTCTTCTCTAGCCATTGACTAGAGGTTAGGGCACATGCTGTTGGTTCCCTTGGTTCAGATCTTATCCTTGACTCATTCAGTTGGAAATGGTTCAGTTTATGCCACCTTGGTGCATCCACTGAATGCTCCAAAACAAAATTGGAGTCTTGTCCCCTCTTTAGGGTTTTTTAGGTTTGGCATGCTATTTTTAGTTCTAAGGACTTGGGAGGCTTATGAATCAGCGTTTTTCCCTCCTTGGTTCCTCCCTGAGGTGTTCAGATGGATAAGCATGCTTGTCATTTGCACAAATTGCTCAAATCGAGCAAAATGCACAAATCTGCCTTGCCATGGCAGTTTGCAGCAAGGCACATTGCCATTGTCATATCTCATGGCTCAAATTGAATTTGATGGAGTTCTTGGCCATTTTGGAAAGCTCTCATATGATACAACACATATGTGATCATAGTTTGTCTTGATACCTTTTGGATCCAAGTGAAAAATGCCCCTACATTTGGAAAAAAAGCAAGACAGATTCTGACTTAGTGAAAATTTCACTAAGTGTTGGAAAAAAGTGACATTTTCACTTTTTTTCATTTTGGTCACTCCATAACTTAAAATCCATGAGGAATTGGAATGAGGTGTAGTTGACACTTTTGAAGTATTCCATGAGAGCTACAATTCCATCTTTGTATCAGCCCAAATGGTTTCTTGGATCTCAAGTTATGATCCTTGGAAGTTGGTACCCTAGTCACTTTGTTCCATAACTTAGAAAATTTCTAAGTTTTTTATGGTTACCCCTTTTACAAGTTATCCCACTTTCTTTGGTTTTTCTTGATGAATGTTGATTCAAATCACACATTAACATAATTTTAGGGTTAGGGAACCATAATTGATCAAAAAATCAAAAAGTCAAACTTTGACTTTTGGGCACAGTTGACTTTTTATCAGATGAATTCCAAACTATTCGATCCTCTATGAAATCAAGTCCTTGACCTAAATCAAACTTGATGGATTGATTTCATAGGTGTTATAGGGTGTATTGAATCATGTCCCAAGGTTTGGGAGTTTGCCTGGGTCAAAAGTCAAAGGTACAGTTGACTTTTTTTCGTGAAACCCTAATTGTGGTTTAGGTGAACTTGAAACTTGTTGATCAAGCTTCTTGGATCAATCCATTGTTGCAAATGGATAAATGTAGTATATTAGAGACCCTCAAACCATGTCTTGAGGTCTTGGCTCATGATTTGTCCCAAAAGTCAACTTAGGGGTGAATTAGGTCAAGAAACCCTAATTCCTGATTTTTAGTGAATGCATCCCCTGAGGCCAAATTGACTTGTTGATTGGTCCATGTGGTCCCTTGGAGTACATTAGGATATGCTTTGAAGCATTGGCTCATGCCCAGAGGAGAATTTCCATCTGGAGGCCCTGGTCGACCAAAACCCTAATTTGGTGACATTGTCGATTTTGAGGCTTGATCCATTCAGAATGCTGCAACCTTGTGCTTGATTCTTGTTGTGGGAGTCCTCTTGATCCATTGTGGATGTTTGAGAGGTTATACAAGTTGAATATCATGTCATTACTTGATTGATCCTTTGTCAAAGGCTCAGAGAGGGCTTGAAACCCTAAGTCTGATTGTAGTGGATGCTCACCCATCTTTGGGGAGACTGATGAGGCATGATGGTTCATCCATATTGTGATGATGATTTGCACAATGACGGGAAATCTTAGTGGTTAAAATTTGGAGTATGACAGAAGGTTGTTACCCTTCTTCAACAAAATCGAGTTTCACCATATCCCTCATGAAGAGAATCACATGGCTGATGCATTAGCCGCTCTCTCTTCCATGATTAGTGTAGGTCAATGGAACGACCTACCTAAGATCGACATAATGCACCTTAAAAGCGCCGCTTATATCTTCACAATTAAAGCAGTCATAAACGACATACCTTGGTATCAAGATATCAAATGCTTCCTTCAGAAACAAGAGTACCCACCGGGGACATCCAAAATAGACAGAAAAAATCTCAGAAGACTGGCTGGCAGCTTCTTTCTGAGCGGTGATACACTCTATAAGAGAAACTTTGACATGGTCTTGCTCCGATGCATTAACAGACCAGAAGCAAACATACTGATGAGAGAAATTCATGAAGGATCCTTTGGCACTCATGCCAACGGACACACAATGGCGAGAAAAATTCTGAGAGCAGGGTACTATTGGTTGACAATGGAATCCGACTGCTACAAGTACATGAGGACTTGTCACAAGTGTCAGATATACTCAGACAAAATCCATGTACTGCCTACACATCTCAAAGTTCTTTCTTCCCCCATGGCCTTTTTCCATATGAGGAATCAAAATGATTGGCATGATTGAACCCAAGGCTTCGAACGGACATCGGTTCATCCTGGTAGCCATTGATTATTTCACCAAGTGGGTCGAAGCAGCATCGTACGCCAATGTAACCCGACAAGTAGTGGTCCGATTTATCAAAAACAATAGCATCTGCCCTTATGGTGTTCCGAGCCAGATCATTACTGATAATTGATCCAACTTGAACAATAAGATGCTGAAAGAGTTGTGCGCTGAGTTCAAGATTGAACACCATAACTCATCTCCCTACCGACCCAAGATGAACGGAGCGGTAGAAGCGGCTAGCAAGAACATCAAGCAGATCGTTCAAAAGATGGTTGAAACCTACAAAGACTGGCACGAGATGCTACCCTTTGATCTTCACAGTTATCGTACATCTGTCTGCACTTCAACAGGGGCAACCCCTTTCTCTCTAGTATATGGCATGGAGGCAGTGCTCCCCATAGAAGTAGAGATACCATCAATCAGGGTATTGATGGGAGCTAAGCTAACAGAGGCTGAATGGTGTCAAAGTCGGCACGACGAACTGAATCTGATCAAAGAAAAATGAATAACGACACTATGCCACGGTCAGTTGTATCAGCAAAGAATGAAGAAGGCGTTTGACAAAAAGGTCTGACACCGTGTCTTCAGAAAAGGAGACCTTATGCTCAAAAATATACAATCATTTATCACTAACTCTCAGGGCAAATGGACTCCGAATTATGACGGCCCCTATGTGGTCAAGAAAGCTTTCTCAGGCGGTGCCTTGAGACTTGCAACCATGGACGAAGAAGAATTTTCCTTCCCCACGAATGTTGACGTAGTCAAGAAATACTTCGCCTAAATAAAAAAAAGAGAAAAAAAAAACGTCTCGGTGGATTGAAAACCCTAAAGGGCGGTCCAGGCGAAAATTAGAGACATAAGCAATAATCATCCCGATGGATTGGAAATCTCAAAGTACAATCCAGGCAAAAGTTAGGGATAATGGCAAGTAACTACGTCCAACAGGGGCAAATCCCCCATAGCAGTCATGTCGTCCATCAGAAAACTCTAGTCAAGGTCATCTTCGACAGAAGCTCAGGATGCCCAGAATTCAAAGTTGGTAAAAGGATAATAGTCATTACGTTTCAATGTAGCCCTGTTCCCTTAAATTACCATTTTCTAAACTTTTTAAATACTCTATGGAATCACGCATTTGGCTGATTTCCATCCTATCAATAAAATTTAAGCCCGTATCCTTTTGTTTGCAATTCTTATTTGTTTTAGCTTTACAAAACGACGTTTTAACATGATTAACGATTCTTGAAATAAAACAAAAATGAATTTACTTGTCAAATTTTTCTGCTTTTAAAATAAAGATGGCAATTTCTTTTGACTGTTGAACGTCGAAAGAACATTGATTGTTTCTCCAAAGGCGATTAAGCTTCAAAGTGCAGAATCAAAGTACTCATTCTAAACCAGTACGCCTAAACGAAGGATCAACTGTATCAGATGTGATTTTCCCATCTGATATCCCCGGCAGAGTTCTTACCTCCTAAGCCCGACCAACGTTTTTCCCTGCGGGAACTACTTTCTCCTAAGCAAGGCAGAATTGCTATTTTGAACTGAAGATACTTCTTCGTCCCCTGCAGTGGCCGAGTATCTAGTCGTGTTCATCCACTAGTCTGTATGTTGCATCAGTTTTGTCAGCATATACATACATACATCATGCATTATTGATTTACACTCATATTCATATTGCATCACTATCACTCTAGTCGGTCTTGTCCCCTAGTTATAGAAGTCCTCTCAATCGAGTTGACAGTTCTTTCCTCATCAGGAAATGTTACGTCTGAACAATCTCTCTCCTCCAGTTTATTTCTGGATTGGAGACGGCCCTTGACTACTTTGATAACTTGAACCTCTGAAAGACAGGAAAACTTTCGACAAACTTCACTCTTCATCATGGAAGATGATATCTTCACTTTCCCAGATTAAGGAAAATCCCAGAGAAAGCCTCACAGCTAAAGACTCTCAGCAGTGCATTGATTTTTCTCTCCAATAGAGTCAACGTTAATGAAGTCATCAACATCTTAAAATTGGGGTACATTGTATGGCATTTCTCCGAGAAGATCTCGAAGAAAAGTATGATGTAATATCCCTAAGCCGAAAGCAGTCCCTCAAGAGACTCATTTTCCCCAGTAGAGTCGACAAATGGCGTCTCCAAACAGAGAAGTTTGTGCACCTCTACAAATCATACGAATGGGTTCCCCAGCAAGTCTGACGTCAAAAGTTTTTCCCATCAAATGGCATCTCCCCAGGAAGATTCGGCGAGAAGTTTGAGGAAAACCGCTATAAATAGCGTCCCTTGTCAAGAAAGTTTATTGACAAAAGAAACTTAGACCAGTTCCTTGGTACGAAACCAGGATCGAGGGTAAGTTTATTTCAAAAAACTTAGACCAGTTCCTTGGTAGGAAACCAGGATCGAGGGGAAGTTTATTTCAGGAAACTTAGACCAGTTACTTGGTAGGAAACCAGGATCAAGGAGAAGTTTATTTTAGAAACTTAGACCAGTTCCTTGGTAGGAAACCAGGATCGAGGGGAAGTTTATATCAGAAACTTAGACTAGTTCCTTGGTAGGAAACTAGGATCGAGGGGAAGTTTATTTCAAAAGAAAACTGAGACCAGTTCCTTAGCTGAAGACCAGGATCGAGGGGAAGTTTACCTTTTCTAAGCATCATTGCTTAGCGAAAGAAGATGGATGAGCAAACTGCCATTCATAACCCCCATCAAAATTTCGCGCATTCCGATATTTAATCATCTTACACCCCGAATGCCCGAATACCTTCGCCATTCACACCTTCGGGTCCAAGAAGATTAAATAGGGGCATCTGTCATACCCCAAATTTTGGCCACCAAGATTTCCCATCATTGTGTAAATCATCACCACAATATGGATGAACCATCATGCCTCATCAGTCTCCCCAAAGAAGGGTGAGCATTCACCACAAACAAGAATTAGGGTTTCAAGCCCTCTCTGAGCACTTAGACAAAGGATCAATCAAGGAATGACATGATCTTCAACTTGTCTAACTTCTCAAACACCTATAAAGGATCAAGAGGACTCTGTTAGACGGTGTGGCTAGTGATCGAGAGGGGGGCTGAATAGATCACCTCCTTGAAACTCAAGGATTTAAAAATACTTATCAGAGTTTTTGAAAGTTAGCGGAAAAATACGATCCCGAATCGACTTCCGTCTATTCTGGACCAGCTACTAGAAAACCGGACACACGAATTAATGCTGGATTTATATTAGGATGACAAAGATTTATTAACACCAGATTAGGATCGAATCAAATGCACTTATCGTACAAATACTATTTCCAATGAACAAAAACTCAGCTGACAGTTTTGTCAAACACTTGGCGTGTATGTGTTCAATGATTAACAATAATGGTGATTTGATAAAAGTTTTCTTACCACTATTGTATCATGAAACGTTAAGACACAATACACCAAATGAATCACAAAATTGTTGAAAACGTAAAGAGAGATAAAGACAGAATACGATACGCAGAGATTTGGTAAGGAAGTTCCCCACTTTCGTCCTCGCGTGTGGGTACGTCTCCCTCTCAATTTCAAACTGAAATTGAGACCTGTTATATCAATAATGCTGAATTCTTTGTTTACAAGGTTACAATACAAAGCCAGAAATCTAAACCCCAAGATCTTCCTCTTGTATGAACCTTCACTTGATCTGAGCTTAATCAAGAATTTCCCCTGCAAGAATTGCAAACAATTCACCGGTTCCACGACCTGTTTGCGAAATTACCAAATTTCCAAACCCTACGCTGCGGCTGAATATGTTCTGCAAACATGACTAACAAACCCTCAAGAACACACCCGTTCTTGAAGGACAAACCAGATGGTTTTTCCTCGAAACCCCCTTTGAATCTTTAACTCAGCTGGATCCTTGATCGTTCCACTGAACGTTATCTCGATGATCCTTTAATCCGAAGAACAAGAATGATTATGTGTTGATGTTCTTGAATTAAAGTGATTGAGAAGATGATGAAGATAAAGTATCTTTCAGGTCTCTAAAACTGCTCCCAAAATTGATGCACACCAAACTTGCTTTTGCTGTGATTACACAATTTTCACTCTAACGAATTCCCTTTTTTCAAACTGAACTGTCATAACCTTCTTATATGTGAAACAGAAACGGTTAAAAAAAAGAAATAGCTTTATGTATCGATTCGAAACTCGTATGAGTCGATACATGGTAGTTATATAACATACATGAGTCGACACACAGATATATGCATCGATGCATACTGTAACTTTGTTTAATTTCAGAAAGTAAATTCAATCATGCATCGATACATAATACGAATGAATCGATACATATCATAATTTTCAGAAACATCAAAGAAGCATGTATCGATGCAAAATTCGTATGAATCGATACATGGCTTAACAACAAAGAAGCATGTATCAATGCAAAACTCGTATGGATCGATCCATACTGAAGCAAACTCGTTTTTGTGATTTTAACAGAGGAATGTGTCGATGCAAGACAGACATGAATCGATACATACATAAGGAAAATTGTTTTTATGATTTCAATAAAGATATGTATCAATTGTATTGTCTTTAAAACATAGTATAGGTATAAAATCACATATATGTACCAACTAAACATGCATACTAATCTTATAACATGCACATCAAACACATAGGCATTTATTTATGCATTTATCACATAATTTGCTATCATACAAAACTTAAAAGATTGCTCACAAACTCCCCCTTTTTAATGATGGCAAATTTGCAAGATGTGTGATAGAACACTCCCCCTGAGTTTGTGCATGGCTGTCAACATCTTGTTTTCTTTCTTCTCCCCCTTTGTCAACATCAAAAAGAAAGAATGATGTAACAATCTGTTTAAAGAGTCACAAAGCTAGAATGATGTAGCAATAAACAGCAAAATTGATATTGAAGCTAACAATCACAAAGAAAGAAGCTTAACATAAAACAATCACTCACAAAGAATGACAAGGAAAGGGCAAAAAATAACACAAGTAAACAGAAATAAAAGAAATAAGCATTGAACTGTTAAGAAAGTACTTAGAATTACATAAGCAATACCAAAACATACAAAGTTTGAACAATATAACAAAGAAACTTAAGCAACATGATTATGAAATGGAATACAATGAAATGACATGATGATGGCTTAAAAGGGGTTATGGCCTCCACAGGACTCCTCATCAGCTCTATCAGGATCTCTGAAACTTTGTGGAGGCGGCGGAGGAGGCATCTCATCAGGGTTATGGCCCATGAAACTATATTGCCTGAACCGGTTCTGAACTTCAACTCTTCTGAACCTGTCCATGGTACCAGGATTGTCACGGCAATCGTCCATAAAACCAGACATTTCATTGTAAAAAACTTGATGCCATTTAACCAAGTCTGTGTGCCAAGGATCCTGATTATGATACATCCGTGTGTGCTCATCATGCCACTCACGATGCTCTTTATGCCACTAATTTTGTTGATTATGCCAAGTAAGCTCCTGTTCATGACGGGCTTGATTAGCAAGCTCCATTTGCTGAAACATTTGAGTCAAATACGCAGGAGCTATTGAAGAAGAAGCAGCACCAGAGAACGGAGGAACAGTTGGACCTGGTTCATAATTTGTTGGAGACCACCTTTGTGGCACCCAATCACCCCAACCAGCATTAGCATTTGCTTCAGGCTGATTCTCTTCGTTGACATCATTCATTTCTTCATCCATTTGTTCTTCAGTCACAAAAACTTGTTCAGAAGGCACATCAAAATTATACACCCTTGCTTTGGATCCTCTTTCCAAAAAATAAAAACATTTACGCTCCTTATCCCACTGGTATCCCATATGAGATAAAGTTGCAGTGTTGAACTCTTGAGCAGAAGAGGGAGATATAAGAGGTACTAAAGGTATGGCTATATTCCAGTATTTTATGATTCTCATAATCTGAGCAGCATATCCAAGTGTAATATTCTTCGAACTGTTACGCATAAGAAATATGCGTTTCACAAAGTAGTTTGGCCAATTCAATGAAACCTTATTTTGAAGAAGGTACACAAGATGAATATCTGGTCTATCCAACCTAGAATGACCACCGGATCTTGGACGTAAAATGTGCGAGACAATCCAGTGAAGGATTCTAGGTATGCTTGTAATCATACCAGATGTGAGTGGTTCATCCTCACCCAGAGGTCTATCCAATTTTGAAATGGATGCAACATATTCCTTTATTTTAAAGTCAGTATCAAAACTCTGGTCATGCCAGTTCTTCATTCCAGGCAACCCAAAAGGAATTTGAAACACTTTGTCCTAATCAGCAACTTCAAAAGTATAAGTTCTGGTCCCAATAGAACATTTGAACATATAACCTCTACCAGATTGTAGACCAGCATAAAAGGTGCGAATAAAGTCCTCATGATAATCATCATTTATGCTCAAAAATGTACCAAGCTTTTGCACATTCAACAGATCAACAATATCGTTGAGATGCAGAGTGAAAGCATCAGTTTTATTAAAGACATGTGGTTTCATAACTAACCTTGTCTTGAAAGAGGCCTCAAACTCATCAGCAATGGCAGGATGAAGGAGAGTTAGCGCACTAGGAGGGATTTCTGGGGGTGGTGGAGACTGATGAGAAATACCAATAGGTTCCTTTCATTTTCCTCTTCCTCTTTGTCTAGCAGGAATGGTTCTTGGAGGCATGGTGATGAATTGAAGAAGAGTTAAGATGAATGAAGGATAGGAGGTGAATTAGGGTTTAGGAGATGAAGATGTTTGAAGAAATTAGGGTTAGCCGCTTGGGTATGAGAGGAAGAAAGAGTCTAGAGTGAATGAATGAAACCTATAAATTTGGCTGATGTGTCGATCCAAAACTGAATTAAAATGCATTTATTGTAAAACAATCAGTATGCATCGATACAAGGGGTTATGAATCGATTCATTTCACGAATTAATTGTTTTTAAAATGTCCTATGTGTCGACACAAAACACGGATGCATCGACAAATACTGAAACAAGTTTGAAAAAAAAACATGAATCGACTCATAGCACGAATGCATCGACCGAAAACTAGAATGTATCGACACATGCACTTGTTGCATCGATACATACTGATGCTAACCTAAGTTTTAACTAATTTTTGAATACCAGTTGAGTATAGAAACTTGTTAGCAGCTCTAAGTCAATGCAATATGAATTATGTCATGATAATTATGCCCAAGTATAATTCACAAATCAAACATTAATGTTCAAACAACATATGCAAAGGAATACATATAAACGATCTTAAAGAATTTGTTCTAACATACACTAATCACATAGTTCCAAAGAGATATAGAAAGGAATGATATTACCTCTGTTGATGTAACCTTATGAAGTATGAATGAGGTCTAAAAACAAATCTCAACAAACAAAGTGAGACATATATAAATAAGAACCAACATGCTTAAGACATCAATGAAGAGAGATCTAAAATCCCTAATTCACGACGAATGTTGAAGAACGGTTCCGTTGCTAATGGTTTAGTAAAAATGTCAGCAAGTTGGTTTTTAGTATTAACATGCTCAAATACAACGTCCTCTTTTTCAACATGATCGCGAAGAAAGTGATGCCTAATCTCTATGTGTTTAGTGCGTGAGTGTAAAACAGGATTCTTAGTTAGATTTATAGCACTTGTGTTATCACATTTTATTGGAATACGTTTGAGTTGAATATCGAAATCTTGTAGTTGTTGCTTTAGCCACAAAATTTGAGCGCAACAACTATCGGTTGCAACGTACTCAGCCTCAGCAGTTGACAATGCGACAGACACCTGCTTTTTGCTATGCCAACTTACCAAAGAGTTTGAAAATAAGTGACATGTACCACTAGTGCTTTTCCTATCTGATTTGCAGCCAGCAAAATCAGAATCGGAGTAACCTACTAAGCTACAATCGCTTCCTTTGGAATACCAGAGCCCATATTTAGATGTTCCATGAAGATATCTAAATATACGCTTAACAGCTTTCAAGTGTGATTCCTTAGGATTTGATTGATATCGTGCACACATACAAACACTAAACATGATGTCAGGTCTAGATGCAGTAAGATACAAGAGAGACCCAATCATACCTCTATACTTTTTGACATCTACACTCTTACCGTGTTCATCTTTATCTAGATTCCCGTTGGTAGGCATAGGGGTGTCGACTGATTTTGAATCGTTCATTCCAAAGCGCTTGAGCAGCTTTCTGCAGTATTTTGTTTGACACACAGTTGTACCCTCATCAAGCTGCTTTATTTGGAGACCGAGGAAGTAATTTAGCTCCCCCATAAGACTCATTTCAAATTCACCCTGCATAACATTGGAAAACTCTTCGACCAAGTGTATGTTAGTTGAACCAAAAATTATATCGTCTACATAAACTTGAACTAAAAGAATGTGTTTTCCCTTGTGTTTAATGAAGAGAGTGGTATCCACGTTACCTCTTGAATATCCATGATCAAGTAGAAATTTGCTAAGTCTTTCATACCAAACCCGAGGGGCTTGCTTAAGACCGTACAAAGCTCGTTTTAATTTGTAAACATAATCTGGATATTCAGCATTCTCAAAACCAGGAGGTTGTGAGACGTATACCTCTTCATTGAGGACACCGTTTAGAAACGCACTCTTTACGTCCATTTAGTAAAGCTTAAAATTCTTAGAACACGCATAAGCAAGCAAGAGACGTATAGCTTCAAGGCGAGCAACTGGAGCATAAGTTTCCTCATAATCTATGCCCTCCTCTTGGTTATACCCTTGTGCCACTAAACGTGCTTTGTTCCTAGTTATCACTCCATTTTCATCAAGCTTATTTCTAAAAACCCATTTAGTACCTATGATATGATGATCCCGCGGACGAGGAACAAGTTCCCAAACGTCATTTCTTTTAAATTGATTAAGCTCTTCTTGCATGGCCATTAGCCAAAATTCATCAATCAAGGCCTCTTTGGCATTTTTAGGTTCTACTTATGAAACAAAAGCGAAGTAAGAACAGAAATTACTTATCCTAGAATGAGTCATTACTCCCTTTGAAATGTCTCCCAAAATGTTGTCAATAGGATGGTTTTTTGAAGATCTCCAAGCTGGTGGAAGGTCATTCACTTCAGCTTGCCCTTCTTCCTTATCTTTTACATGACTGGTATCTTTCTCCTCCTCATTGTCTTCTGTTTTGGACTGATCAATTTCCGAAACAGCTTCTTTGAGTATGTCTTCTGTAGATACACCTGCGTCATCAAAAGAAATACCTTTTTCGACACTTTTCGGATAAGACTCATCAAAAGAAACATGGACAGATTCTTCAACAGAAAGTAAACGCTTATTATACACTCTATATGCTTTACTTGATTGTGAGTATCCAAGAAAGATACCTTCATCCGCTTTTGCATCAAACTTTCCAAGTTTTTCTTTACCATTATTCAAAACAAAACACTTACAACCGAATAAGTGAAGATGTGACAAGTTTGGCTTTCTTCCTTTTAAAAGCTCATAAGGGGTTTTATTTAAAATAGGACGAATTAAAATCCTGTTTAAAATATAACAGGTTGTGCTAATTGCATCAGCCCAAAAATATTTTGGTAATCCACCCTCATTTAGCATTGTTCTTGCCAACTCCTCTAAAACGCGATTTTTGCGCTCCACAACGCCATTCTGTTGTGGAGTTCGAGGAGCTGAAAAGTTATGCTCAATACCATTCTTATCACAGTACTTATCAAAGAGATAGTTTTGAAATTCACCTCCATGATCGCTTCGAATTGTAACTATTTTAGAATTCATTTTATTTTGGGACAGTTTTGCAAAACTCTTAAAAGCGGAAAAAGTTTCATCTTTGCTATAAAGGAATATAGTCCAAGTAAATCTAGAATAGTCATCAACGATTACGAAACCATAATAATTTCCACCTAGACTCTTTGTCCTAGAAGGTCCAAAGAGATCCATATGGAGAAGCTCAAGGGGTCGTGAAGTTGAAATTACATTTTTGGATTTAAAAGAGATCCTTGTTTGTTTTCCCATTTGGCACGCGTCACATAGGTGGTCTTTTGAAAATTTTATTTTTGGAAGACCGACTACTAGATCCTTAGATACAACCTTATTAAGCAAATCGAAATTAACATGCGCTAAACGTCTGTGCCAAAGCCAAGAATCATCATTCAAGGCAACTAGACACTTAGTGCTTGTTAAAGGTACATCAAAAAGATCAAGCATATAGATATTGTTTACTCTTACTCCCTTAAACACAATATTCTGTTCAGTATTTTCAATTATGCAGCAAGTTTTTGTGAAAGAAACCTTGTAACCCTTGTCGCACAATTGACTAATACTTAACAAATTGTGTTTAAGTCCCTCTACTAGATGGACATCAAAAATAGTAGTGGTAGAGGGATTACCTACACTACCTTTGCCAAGTATAGCTCCTTTGTTATTGTCTCCATAAGTAACATATCCCTTCTTCTTTGCTTTGAAGTCTATAAAAAACGATATGTCACCCGTCATGTGCCTTGAGCACCCGCTGTCTAGAAACCATCTTCTATCTACGGATGCAAGACACTCATCCTACAATATCAAAAGAGAGAAATAGGTACCCAATTTTCATTGGGTCCATGTGGGTAAGTGGTAACATGGTTGCCTTTAGGCTTCCATTGATAAATGCCTTTAGGAACAAGAAATCTCCTAAACTTGCATTTTTCAATGGTATGACCAGCACGACAACAATAATGACATAAGCCATGATGATGTATTTGTTTATTTTTGTTCATTAAATCCTTTGGAATAAAAGAGTATTTTGCATATGGTGGATTTAATGACTTCTTAAACAACCTAGAATCAACGGCATAAGTAACCTTGGGTTGTAAAGCTTTTTCCAATTTGACTTTAAGAGTTTTAACCTCTTGTTGCCAAATATGACAAGCTTCACAATACCTAACTTTACTACATCCGTTAATATTAATATCTTTTGAATTTTCTGCAATACTAGCTTTCAAACTTTCTAAATCTTTTTCAGCTTTGTATACTTTACCTTCCAAGAATGAAAAAATTTGTTTATCGGAAGATAATCTTTTAAAAGCATCTACAGCTTCGTTATGCAGTTTTTCAAAAGCTATTTTCAGTTCAAAAAAAGACATAGAAGAAAAATTACTATAGTAGACTTGTCTTACTTTCTTATCGTTGATTTTCTTCTTGTGGTGGGACTGATTTTTGGTGTGAGCCATAAGACACAGATTTGCTGTCTCATCACTATCATTTGAACTTTGTGAGCTTGATGAATCACTATCACTTTCCCATGCAATATAAGCTCTTCTTTGTTTATTGAACCTTTTTGGTGGAGCTTTTCCTTTATCCTTTTTCTTCATAGGACATTCTGTCTTATAATGTCCAGATTTACCACAATTAAAACAAGATCCTTTTACTCTATGCTTCTTATTCTCTTCCTGTTTTGACTCTATAGATTGTCTTCGAAAATTAATGAGATTTTTGTCGGAATGCTTGATTTCATTCTTTCAAATGAATCTATTATATCTCCTAACAAAAAGTCCCATTTCCTCATCACCCGAATCTTCGTCACTACTTGAATCATTGTCACTTTGCTCTTTTTGTGAGGACTTTGAGCTAGAGGCCACAAGAGCTATTGGCTTCTTCTCACTCTCTTTGTTTTTATTCTTTTCCTTTTTACTCTTGTTCTCAAATATTTCAAGACTTTCCAGTTCTTGCTGATGTTCTTCCAGCTTGCCAAATAAAGTTGTAATCGTAAGCATCGTGAGATCGTTGACTTCCTTAATAGCTGTTACTTTAGGTTGCCATTCCCTGCTAAGACATCTCAGAATTTTATTAGTGGCTATTTCATTGGAAACAGATTTTCCAAGTGCATTCAAACGATTGATGAGATGAACGAATCTCTTTTGCATGTCAGAGATAGATTCTCCTTGTTTCATGCGAAAGAGCTCGAACTCTTGATTAAGTGTGTTAATACGGGACTGTTTTACTTCAGTAGTACCCTCATGGGAAATTTCTAAAGCATCCCACATTTCTTTAGCTGTCGAGCAATGGGATACCCGATAATACTCATCAGCACCAAGTGCTGAAATTAGCATATTTCGAGCTCTCCAATCACTCGACCACTTTTTCTCATCTTTCTCATCGTAATCATCTTCTGGTTTAGGAACTATGGCGCCAGCCTCATTTCTCATAATAATTTGAAAATGACCATTTTGAATGGCAGCCCACACATTCTTATCAACAAAATTTATGTGAACTCGCATGCAGTCTTTCCAGTAGCCATAATTTTCACCGTTGAAAACAGACGCTCTATTATACGCCCCCTTTGGTTCAGAATCCATATCGTTACAAGCAGCCACAAAGCACCAGCGAACCGGCGCTCTGATACCACTTGTTAGACGGTGTGGCTAGTGATCGAGAGGGGGGCTGAATAGATCACCTCCTTGAAACTCAAGGATTTAAAAATACTTATCAGAGTTTTTGAAAGTTAGCGGAAAAATACGATCCCGAATCGACTTCCGTCTATTCTGGACCAGCTACTAGAAAACCGGACACACGAATTAATGCTGGATTTATATTAGGATGACAAAGATTTATTAACACCAGATTAGGATCGAATCAAATGCACTTATCGTACAAATACTATTTCCAATGAACAAAAACTCAGCTGACAGTTTTGTCAAACACTTGGCGTGTATGTGTTCAATGATTAACAATAATGGTGATTTGATAAAAGTTTTCTTACCACTATTGTATCATGAAACGTTAAGACACAATACACCAAATGAATCACAAAATTGTTGAAAACGTAAAGAGAGATAAAGACAGAATACGATACGCAGAGATTTGGTAAGGAAGTTCCCCACTTTCGTCCTCGCGTGTGGGTACGTCTCCCTCTCAATTTCAAACTGAAATTGAGACCTGTTATATCAATAATGCTGAATTCTTTGTTTACAAGGTTACAATACAAAGCCAGAAATCTAAACCCCAAGATCTTCCTCTTGTATGAACCTTCACTTGATCTGAGCTTAATCAAGAATTTCCCCTGCAAGAATTGCAAACAATTCACCGGTTCCACGACCTGTTTGCGAAATTACCAAATTTCCAAACCCTACGCTGCGGCTGAATATGTTCTGCAAACGTGACTAACAAACCCTCAAGAACACACCCGTTCTTGAAGGACAAACCAGATGGTTTTTCCTCGAAACCCCCTTTGAATCTTCAACTCAGCTGGATCCTTGATCGTTCCACTGAACGTTATCTCGATGATCCTTTAATCCGAAGAACAAGAATGATTATGTGTTGATGTTCTTGAATTAAAGTGATTGAGAAGATGATGAAGATAAAGTATCTTTCAGGTCTCTAAAACTGCTCCCAAAATTGATGCACACCAAACTTGCTTTTGCTGTGATTACACAATTTTCACTCTAACGAATTCCCTTTTTTCAAACTGAACTGTCATAACCTTCTTATATGTGAAACAGAAACGGTTAAAAAAAAGAAATAGCTTTATGTATCGATTCGAAACTCGTATGAGTCGATACATGGTAGTTATATAACATACATGAGTCGACACACAGATATATGCATCGATGCATACTGTAACTTTGTTTAATTTCAGAAAGTAAATTCAATCATGCATCGATACATAATACGAATGAATCGATACATATCATAATTTTCAGAAACATCAAAGAAGCATGTATCGATGCAAAATTCGTATGAATCGATACATGGCTTAACAACAAAGAAGCATGTATCGATGCAAAACTCGTATGGATCGATCCATACTGAAGCAAACTCGTTTTTGTGATTTTAACAGAGGAATGTGTCGATGCAAGACAGACATGAATCGATACATACATAAGGAAAATTGTTTTTATGATTTCAATAAAGATATGTATCAATTGTATTGTCTTTAAAACATAGTATAGGTATAAAATCACATATATGTACCAACTAAACATGCATACTAATCTTATAACATGCACATCAAACACATAGGCATTTATTTATGCATTTATCACACAATTTGCTATCATACAAAACTTAAAAGATTGCTCACAGACTCCCACATCAAGAATCAAGCACAAAGTTGCAACCTTCCAAGTGGATCAAGCCTCAAGATCGCCAATGTCACCAAATTAGGGTTTTGGTCGACCAAGGCCTCCAGATGGAAATTTTCCTCTGGGCATGAGCCAATGATTCAAAGCATACCTTAAGATACTCCATGGGACCTCATGGACCCAATCATCAAGTCACTTTAATCTCAGGGGATGCATTTATCAAAAATCAGGAATTAGGGTTTCTTGACCTAATTCACCCCTAAGTTGAATTTTGGGACAAAGCATGAGCCAAGAACTCAATACATGATTTGAGGGTCTCTAATACACCATATTGATACATTTGCAACAATGGATTGATCCAAGAAGCTTTAGGTCAAGGACTTGATTTAATAGAGGATCGCACAGTTTAGATTTCATCTGCTGAAAAAGTCAACTGTACAAAAAGTCAAAGTTTGACTTTTTGATTTTATGGTCAACCAAGCTTCCTTAACCCTAAAATGATGTTAATGTGTGATTGGAATCATCCTTTATCAAGAAAAACCAAAGAAAATGGGTTACCTTGAAAAAGGGGTAACCATAAAAAACTTAGAATTTTTCTAAGTTATGAAACAAAATGGCTAGGGTACCAACTTCCAAGGATCATAACTTGAGATCCAAGCAACCATTTTCGATGGTCCAAAGATGGATTTGTAGCTCTCATGGCATACTTTAAAAGTGTCAACTACATCTCATTCCAATTCTTCATGGATTTTTAGTTATGGAGTGATCAAAATGGCTGAAAACATGAAAATCACATTTTTCCAACACTTAGTGAAATTTTCACTAAGTCAAAATCTGCCTTACTTTTTTTCCAAAATGTAGGGACATTTTTCACCTTGATCCAAGTTAAACCAGGTCTTGGGTTGGACATCAAAGTTAAAGTATGCCATGAGGGCTTTCTAACAAGTACCAGATCATCTCCGAATTCCATTTGAGCAAGGAGATACAACCCTTGAAACATGGCCTCATGAACTGATTCTTCCAAGACAGATTTGGCTAATTTTGTGCATTTTGCTCGATTTGATCAAATATGACAAATCCAAGCCTTGTCATCATTTTGCACATATCTGAGGATCAAATCCAAGGGGGATAATCTGATCTCCAAGCCTCGAAAGTCCATGAATCTACAAATAGCATGTCAAACCTAAAAAGGTTAAAGATGCTTCAAGAATCCAATTTTGTTTTCAAGCATTAAATGGATGCACCAAGGTGGCATGAACTAAGCCTATTCCAACTAAATTCAGTCCAAGTTTATCTCTGAACCATAGCTACAAAGCCTGTGTTCTAATCTCTAGTCAATGGCTAGAGGAAACTTAAGATTCTAAAGTGATCCAATTGGCCAACAGCCTGTTGTAGTTGCCACACACTATTACTTACAAAACAAACTTTCTCTACTATAAATAGAGCTCATTTGTGCTCAGTTTGAGTACACCAAAGCACTACAACACTTGTTTTCCTCAAAATCCCTTTCTCTAGGCCAAAATGCCTTCTTTTGCAAGGTAACTCTGAGTTTTTGAGTTAGAGAGTATTTCCACCATAGCTCATGATCCAAACACATCCAATATGTCACATCTAAGCTGCCCAAACTCTCACATGTGACCTGTAACACCAAAATCACAAAGTCCCCTCTCAAAACCTCAAAATTGGACTTTTTTGCATTTTTCAAACCATGTCTTGATTCAGTCACTTTCAAAACCAGATAAAACCTCAAACACACTCCAAATATCATCCTTGAACTCTCCCAAATGGTTCCCCACATCTGGAACACCATTTGAGAGAGTTTCCATATTTGTCACTTTTGCCCTTTTTGCAAGAAAGAGCTCAAACTTTTTCCTGAGGATTCCAGCTGGTTCCAACCATTCTAAAAGCTTCTAAGGGATCAATTGAGAGTGTTTAAAGCATCAAATTACTTTTGGCACAAGAAACTTGGCAGATAGCCCAAAAAGCTCCTAAAGAGGTAAGCATTACAACTTGAACTCTTTGAAATATGCATTGCTATGAAGTCCACTGATCATGCACATCTTATACATGTTATATATGTTGTGTTTGAACCAATTCATCATGAAATTCATGCCTGTAACAAGAGGTAGCATAGAAAATGTAATTATAGGCCTATTTCAAAAACACTATCGGGTTTTGAAATAGGAGCCTCATTTGAAAAAACCACCACCATCATTGGATTCCTTGTGAAATTCTAGGCAGGATAGACCTAAATTTTGTCCCAATCCATGGAGAAATGAGAAAGTTACAAGCTTCACGTTTTTTGCCAAAACCATGCCTTGCCTTGCCTTGGCCAGGTCAAAAATAAGTCATGCCTCATGTATTCATGGGGTGGTTTTGATACACGGATGTATCACCACCCAAGTGGTAGAAGGCGCACGCTGTACACAAGAGGTCCGGGGTTCGAAACCCCCTCGCCCCAGATCCTCTTTTTACTATTTTTTCCATTTTTTTAATATTTGTTATATTATTTTAAATAATTTGGAAAATTAATAACTCTCTCAATTTTAATGATTTTTTATTGGTTCTTTTTGCAAAAAATACAAAAATGTTAAAATATTTTATTCCACAAAGAAATCAGATTTATATTAATTATTTAATATAGTTGGTATTTTTGTAAATAAATTCTTTTTTAATTGTTTTAAACACTTTTAAAAGTGGATTTTTATCTTGAAAATCAAAACAAGATGAGTTTTAATTCATCTTGTGATTAAAACATCATTTTTCAAATCTTAACCAAAAATCACAAGTTGTTTATTCTAGCTTATTTGGTATTTTATCATTATTTATTGATTTTCTTTAAGAATTTATATTTAAAAATGATTAAATTAGGGTTTCTTTGATTTTCACCCTCACAAATCTTTTTCAAACACTCATGGGCCTCTAATAGAGTGTAAGACCCAATCCCCTTTAACCAAAACCATTTTGGGCATCAGATATTGTATAAGTCACGACACGATAAAAAATCTCGGCGTGATCGCCAGTGCAAAATAACCCTTGGGCCTCTCCTTGAGTTGTAAGCCCCATCACTTGTACAAAAACACTGTTGGGCCTCTTGTAATACCTCAAAATTTGCCCTCTTGCTTTTAGCTTTTGCTGGCTTATGTTTTATTGCATTGCATTTAGATCTTATTTCATCTCACATAGCATACTTATTGCATAAGGGCATGTGATCAGTGGTCTTCAGAGTGTTGGTCATTCAAAGCAAGAGAATAAGAGTCAAGGGTCTTCAAACAAGCCTCAAAGGTCTCTTATATCATATATCCTCCCAATTGATCCCACAGGTCATGAGAAGATGGGAATTCATCAAGAAGATTGGGCAGTGCATCATCTCCTAACAAAACAGTCCAAATTAGGGTTTTTGGGTCAAGCAGTTACCTGATGAAATTTTGATTCAAACTTGATCTCAATGTATTTTACATGATGTCAAGTGTCTAAGGATGGAAGATTGGACATTGGTTCATTTCAGAAGAGATTCAATTGATTAGTTGCTTGAGAATCAAGAAATTGAGGAAAAAGTCAACTGTGCAATGAAAAAAGTCAACTCCTGACTTTTTAAAGTCAAATTCATGAAATTCAAGTTACATATATTCATTGGACAAGATTTGATCAAGAAATGATGGAGGAATCATGAAAAATCAAGAAATATACAAAGTTTCCATTTTTAGAAACTTAGGGTTTCTAAAAATGGCAAGTTTGGACCATTTTGCACCACACTTTGAGGCTTCCTTTCTTCATGATAAAAGCTCCAAACCTCAGGCCCAAGTTGAGCCAATTAAAGTTCATATTCTAAGCTTCAAATCCATATAAATAACTCTTCCATTGGATCAAAATTGAGGGAGTTATGATACATCAAAGTTTGACAAAACTAGGTCAAAAACCAAGGCATGACCAAGCAAGACCAGGCCCATGCGCCATAATTTTGTCAAACACATGGTGGGCAAAATGTCAAGCCACTTCTCTCATTGAAGGAAGCTTCAAATGAAAAAATTCTGAACATCAAAGTTGTTCATCTCAATGCCCTCTTCAACTTTTATGTTGGACATTTTTCCATTTGAGCAAGTTATGATGGAGTTATGATGGTCCCAAGTTGATGTGTTCATGCTGAATTTTCCAAGCCATGTTGCCATGCCAGCCTACCAGGTCACACGCCCACAAACCAGTTTTGGTGTACTTGAGTTCATGGCCATTTTCAAGTGTGTTTGAGGTCCCATTTCAATTCAATTTCCACACCAATCTTGTTCTATGATGAATCATCTTTCATTTGACATAAAAAACTCACCAAATCATCCACCATACATAGAGAAATTCATCACCAAACCTCCATATTTTCATTGATACCAAGCTGCCAAAGTTAGGAGTGTTTGATATTATTGTTGTTGTTAGAAATTCATCTTGCACGCACACTCTCCCACATCACTCTTTTCCGCATTTGTACCAACACATTCCCTTACATCATACACATACATGCTTTACCATACATCTAATAGGAAAGAACAAACTTGCACTACAAGTTTGCTGCAAAATCAGAAGCATCACCACCATTCACTTTCAACCTCACCATAACACCATGAACTTCACCCTCACCATATCCCAACTTCACCCAACTCGCCTCTAACTAACTGACTCAGTTAGTTAGAGTGGACTCACCCAACTCACTCACCAAACTCACTTCCTAACCTCACCTATATAAACAAACTCAAACACAGTTTCACTGGTGTAATACCCCAAAATTTGCCCTCTCATTTCTTCATATCATTTAGCATAAGCTTTCGTTTCATTGCATTGCATTCAAGCATAGAAAAATAAACATTAAGCATTTGGCATTGCATCTTGCATAAGGGCATGTGGTCGGGTGTTCCTCAAAGAGGTGGATTGTCCAAAGCAAAAGAATAAGAGCCAAGGGTCTTCAAACAAGCCTCAAGGGTCTCTTATGTCATATATCATCTCAATTGATCCCACAAGGCATTGGAAGAGGAGAATTCATCAAAAAGATTGGACAGTGCATCATCTCCTACACAAAACAGTCAAAATTAGGGTTTTGGATTCAAGTGGTCTCCTAATGAAATTTTGATTCAAACTTGATCTCAATGTTTTCTACATGATATTAAGTGTCTAAGGATGGAAGATTGGCCATTGGTTCATTTCATACGAGGTTCAATTGGTCAGTTGCCTGATAACCAAGAAATTGGGGGGAAAAGTCAACTGTGCAGTGAAAAAAGTCAACTCCTGACTTTTTAAAGGAAAATTCATGAAATTCATGTTACATAAGTTTGTTGGACAAAATTTGATCAAGAAATGATGGAGGAATAATGAAAAATCAAGAAATTACAAAACTGCCAAAAATAGAAACTTTGGGGTTTCCAAAAATAATAAGTTTTGGCCATTTTAGCACCTCTCTTTGAGTCAGGCTTTCTCAATTTTAAAGCATCAAATCAAAAATCCACCAGGCCACAACAAAAGATCTTGTTTCAAGCTTCAAATCCATATAAAGAACTCTTCCATCGGATCAAAATTGAGGGAGTTATAATCAATCAAAGTTTGGTAAAATCAAGGCAAAAACCAAGTCATGGCAAGGCAAGTGCAGACCCATAGGCCATAATTTCATCGAACAATTGGCGTGCCAAATGTCAAGCCAATTTTCTCTATCAAGAAGGCTTCAAATGAAAAATTGTTGAACATTAAAGTTGTTCATCTCTATGTCCTCTTCAACTTTGATGTTGGACATTTTTTCATTTGAACAAGTTATGAAGGTTATACGAGGGCTCGAACATGGTGGTTTCATGCTGAAAGTTCACAAGTCACAAGGTCTTGCTTGCAGCCCAAGTCATACACCAATACACCAATTGTGGTTCCTTGTTTTCCAAGCAACTTAGTTGATCCTAACTAACCGAGTTAACTAACTTGACTCGGTGAGTTGAGTCTAACTAACTCCGACCCTAGCTCCAAACCCAAACCTCATTCCAAACCACTTATACTCCAAACCTAAAATCTATGTAAGAGATGCTTCACTCATTTTCAAGGCTTCAACCATTTTTGCTCCATTTTCACTCTCAATTCTCTCACATTTCTCTCTAATTTCTCTACTCATTCTTCATCAACTTCTACTTCTATCTTACAAAACCACACACAAAAGCTCTTATTTCTTGAAGAATAATCACTTTTTACATTGAAAAGTGATTAATTCTTGAGCTAAACTTCATCATTTAGCATTCTTTGGTTGGATTTCTGGAAGTTCAGAGTATTCATCTTCAATCCAAAGGTTTCTCACCATTTATTTTGGTGCAAGTTGGATTTTGGTAGATTTTCGCGATTTCGTTCGGTTTCGACACATTTCGGCTATTGATTGAAGAATCTCTGGTTTTCTTTCATTTTCTGCACCAAGATTACTTTGCAAAAATTACCAAAGCAAGTCTCCGCTTTGTAGGTTGGTTTTCCCTAAATCTACACTGTTTTTATCTTATTCGCAACTTATTCGATGTAGATTTTGTGGATTTTGATTTGGATTCATGTGCTTGAGTATGATTCTTGATGTGATTGTTAATTGAATCCAATTGATGTTTGTTGAATGTAATTCAATGTAATTTCGTGCCTAATTGTGTACATGATCATTTGGATGTTTGGATAAGTGATTAGTACTTAAAAAGTGATTATGAGAAGTGATTTTTGCAGGTCTGGTATTGTTCAGTCGATTTGCATCTTAGTGCAATCGATTGCACCTTTGTTTTTTTCACTAGAAAGTGCATTCTGTAGCTGTGCAATCGATTTGCACCCTGATGCAATCGATTTGCACCTGTAACTTTTGTGTTTTTGGCTTGTTTTGAAGCATGTAGTGATACCTATTCCACCTCTAACCTTCGTGGCTTTGTGTGATGCATATTTGTGGAATTTTCTAGGGTTGTTTAACCTCTAGTTGCTGGATGTATGTGAATCTTTGATGCATGATTATCCAATTGTTGATTTGCTTGCATTCTTGAAGCATGTTCTTGAGGCATTTTGGTTCATGTGTGAATAATGACTTGTTGAATTTGTGTAATCTCTTGAAGATGAGTGTGGGGTGATATATGTGAGTGTGATGCTGTAGTGTGCATAAGTTGGATCATGTATGCTTTTGCCTTGCTTGAACATTTGTTTTCCATTGACAACGATCATGGTGTATGATTAATTAATCTTGATGCATGTTAATGTGAAATTGTCTTGCATGTTTGAATTGAACTATCATGATATGTTTTAAGTTCTGACTTTGCTCTATCCTCACTGCATTTTGCTCACATCACCTTTGTATGCACACAATTTTACGACACGCGACTCTTGGATTTTCATCGTTTATGGTCATGCTTGCGTAGTTGCGTTCTTGATGCGATAAACACATAACACACACCCCTTGAACATGCTAATTATGAATTAATGTTTGTGTTGCTGGAATTATATGGTGCATGCTTGTTTGCTTTCTATTCCTTGAGGTGCATACTTGCTTTAATTTGTTCACATGCTCAATGTTATGCATCCTTTCATGATGTACATTTTTCCATGATTTTTTCAAGTTTATTCAACATGATGTATGATGTGTTTGTGATCATGATTAGTTGAGGAATGCATGATGTTGGATACATGTTTGCTATGTCATGATTGAATTGCATTTGAATGTATTGCATGCTGTCCTGTTTCTACTGCTGATTATACACATATGTGTTGTTATATGTGCTGCCAAATGCTTTTTACACCCATTTTGTAAGCTGAACATGTGCTGTTAATTGCTGTTTGGTACATGATGATAGTTTTTACTGCTGCATTGCATTTATGAGCTGTAATTGTTGTTGTTTTCATTGTTTCATTCCATTTTATTTTTTATTTGGATAGCACGACATGTTGTCTTGTGTAGAATTTTCTTCACACCTTTAGGACATTTCTTCTTTAATTCTTAGCTTGTTAATAATTACTTGTTATTCTTTTCCTTATGGCATTACTTGTAAATAATTTTGTGAGCTAACCTTTTCATGTAGGTGCATGGTAAGTAAGAGTGTGGACTTAGTTCCACATACACTTCTCTCTTTCATTTTCTCTTATTTCATTTAATCATTCAAAGTGTTTGATAAGCATTTACATGCTTTCTTTGAATAACTTCTTCTTCATCCCTCTTTAAGATCAACTTAACTTCCATCTTGGAAGTAATTTGTTTCTTTTGCTCTTCTTCTTCTTTCTTTTAGAAGTAGGTTTATTGAACCACATTAACCATAGGATCTCCAAGCATGCTAACATTAAGGTGAGTCTTAGTTCCCTTTAGTTTTTACCGTTACTCCTTTTTTGAGTCACTTCTTCTCATCTTAAAACAAAAGTAAAAAACACTTACTAAAGGCATAACACCTATTATATTTAGGCCTTTCATGTGGGAATAAGGAGGTGTAGGGTCTTCTCTCACTTTCTTAGAATGTTTAGCCTGCGTCCCGTCTTGGGTCGATATGCGAGGCATTCGATCCTATATGAAGGAATTAAATACAATACGAGTTACAAAACACACATAATCAAAAGCACTTCTTGCTTAAAAGACAAAAACAAGCAATAACGTCTTTCCTTCGGGAATTCTTCTCTCATCTCACTCATTCTCAACGTACGAACGCGCTTCTCCTCGTTCTCTTGCAAGATGGTAATGCACTCGGACCAGCGAGCCTGCAACACCTGAGCTAGAGCGTTAGCCGTTCCCTAAAAAACACAAACAATCCATCCCTAGTGAGGGGAACTACGTCGCTCTGATTCTCATGTTCCCGATGAGATACGTAGGCAGTGGGGTAGGGCCCATTCGAGCACTTCTTTTATTTTCCCTACATTTGTTCCTATTTCTCTTTCCATTCCTTTTCCAGTTCTTTTTCCAATATCTTTTCCTTACACCCTTTGATTGAAACAGCAAGCGTGGATCACATCGGGTACGATGGACGCGTGGGGGTGCTAATACCTTCCTCTCGCGTAACCGACTCCCGAACCCAGTTCTCTTGGTCGCAAGACCATGCTTTTCCTTCCCTTCAGGTCTACGCAGTGTTTCCTTTCCCTCTCTGGGGATAAATACACATTGCTGGCGACTCTGTTTCGGTGCCACTTTCGCGTTTGTACTTGGATGAAAATCCCAGGAGCGACAGCTGGCGACTCTGCTGGGGACCGAACCCAGAATCTCTGGTTCCCTAAGCGAGTCAATCCTAGCGCTTGTCTATTTTTCTTTCATTGGGTGTTTACTTTTTGCTGTATTTATTATTGTATTGTATTAATATTTACTGTTTTACTGCTTTACCGTATATTACTATATTTACCGCATTTTAGCATTTTCATTTCATATACTATATTATGCTATACTGGACTGTGTTGTACTGGTTTCTCTGTTTGGCGGGATGGGTATTCTGAGAGATAAGCCCATTACACAGGCTTGAGTACATACATAGGACTAGAGTGGACGGTAGTGTGGCCTGCGTAGCATCTTGTTATGTATGGTTTACACGAAATCCACAACCAGACGAGGTTTTCTTGGGAGATGTTCTGATTTGCGCGTCTTGTGCATTTCGGGGTGTTGACCTAGGAAGCTGTCGACTCTGGTGACCATTCCCGAGGACTCAGTTGCGGCACTCCTCCCGAGATGTGACAGTGGCAGACCACATTATGTGGCAAACCCATTGCACATTCTCGATCCGAGGATCCAATACTTTTGAAGGATTTTGCAACAGTTGGTCTACAATGTTGCACTCGCTCTTTTGGATGAGCTTCAACATCTCATCATCATTTTTTGAAAGGTCGGGATTACTGGATTGACCGACTGGTTGATTTGGAACTTCTGTTTGAGGTTTCTTTTCTCTGGTGGGTTCTCCAACTCCTCTGTTGAAGATCCGACTGTTCCGTGTTACTCGACTGATATCGACAATATTCACGACGGAGGGTAATGGAGTTTCCTTTCCACTCTCAATTGTTGTTGCACCATATTTGTAAGGGATAGCCTTATCGGACTTGTACGGTACTGGTCCCGACAGATAGATAACTGCAGGAGCCTTTCGATTTTTCTGACCATCGTAGCTGGCCTCAATTGGTTCGAGGTTGAGAATCTTTCCATTATCAAGAGAAACTCTTGATTCATGAAGTAGAGGGATTATGGCGCATACGTCTTTGGTCATTTCTCGCTTAGGGATTAAGACAACGTCTTTGCCTTGATTGGGAAGATAGCCTTGCATTACGTTAATCGAACCAAAGCTTGAACATGGTCAAATCTCTTTGTGGTCCAACTGATTTTGAAGGGTCGTTCGCACAAGGTAGCATCCTTAGTTATTCTCTGAGCAAACTCTACAGTGCTCATAGGTGTGTTGTGGCACCTGGCCACGTCCGCTTTGTATGTAGTGCAACCTCACTAGGTCTGTTTCCATTGATCGAACATCCTGACTTTGATGCCTAGTAGGGTTCCCATCAGTCATACTGACTTGTTGTGTGTCTTCATCTAGATAGATCGGAAGCCACCAGTGGTTCAACAAATGTTGAAGTGATTTTTGGACAAGTGCACATCCTTGGTCATCTCCACGACACACTTTACAGTTCTGATAATCATGTGAAGTCAGAAAATCGAGTCGGACTTGCTTAGTGTGTAATTCCACCAGACTGGTATTCATCAAGCGAATATCAAAGATTTGAATCATGTTGACTTGATAGTGGCTTCTATCACGGTAATCCTGGATTCATCCGAGATCCATCTGACGCTGGAGGGCCTCTTGTACAAAAGAGCATCCCTGATTGTTTATCGAGCAGATCGGACAGGAATCGTAATCGTGTCGTGGCTGATCATAATGTTGGCTTTGTCTTGAGTGCATTGCCACCAAGTTGACATTCATCGCATGGATGTCGTAGTTTTGAATGATGTTGGAATTTGTATAAGTCATGTTGACCTCACGGATTCGGTGATCTTGGATCCATCCGAGATCCATCTGTTCTTGTAGAGCTGATTGCACTACGGAACATCCTTGATTATTCTTTGAGTAGATATCACACTGGTGATAATTATGAGACGGTACATGACCGTATCCGCTCTGTCTGCAATGCATCTTGACCAGGTTGGTTCCCAATAGGAGTACATCATGAATTTGATAGTTATGGTTAGACTCTTCCTCTATCAAATTTACTGCAGCTTTCTCGTGTTGGGGCAACGAGTTCGTCTAAACATTTGGATTTGTATCCTTGAAGGATAGGACCCCGTTCCTAACAAGCTTCTGCACATCAGACTTGAAGCTGAGACAGTTTTCTATGTTATGCCTCGGTCCTCCTTGATGGTAAAGGCAAGTTTGGTCCGCTTTGAACCAAAAAGGCAGATATTTCGGTACTGTAAGAGGAGACCTGGTTTGGACGTGCCCCTTAACCAATAGTAGTGGAAATAGTTCTGCGTACAACATCGGTATAGGGTCAAACCCTGGTGGTCGCGTTGTACGGTTTTTATTGTTGTACTGAGGACGAGCCTACTGAAGAGGTTGTTGTATCCTTTGCTAATATTGTCGTTGATTCGGCTGGCTCTGAGCAACCAGAGGTTGATACGTTGGAATAGGCACAGGGTTGATAGCAGGAGTTACAGCTGCTACTGGTTGATACCTTCGCCTTTGCTTTCCGAGAGAGATATTACCAATATCTTGCTCTTTCTTCTTACGGAAAGCCCTACCGTATCTTTTGGTACTGCTTGATGGTCCGGTATCTTTGACCAGACGTCCTTCTCGGACTGCTTCTTCAAGGCGTACTCTCATGTTCACCATTTCAGTAAAGTCGTTGGGCGCACTGGCGACCATTCGGTCGTAATAAAACGAGCTTAAGGTTTTCAAGAAGATATTTGTCATCTCTTTTTCCTCAAGAGGTGGACAAATCTGGACGGCAATTTCACGCCATCTCTGAGCATATTCCTTAAAGTTTTCCTTGTCCTTCTGCGACATTGCTCTGAGTTTATCTCTATCTGGTGCCATGTCCAGGTTATACTTGTACTGGTGAATGAAGGCAGCGCCAAGATCTCTGAACGTGACGATCTTGGTATGGTTTAAACCCATGTACCATTTGAGTGCGGCACCGGTTAAGCTATCTTGGAAATAATGGATCAGTAGCTGTTGGTTATCTGTCTGAGTTGACATATTTTGAGCGTACATCACCAAATGACTTTGAGGGTAAGAGTTACCCCTGTATTTTTCAAATTCGGGCACCTTGAATTTGTGCGAGATTTTCACATTGGGACCAAACAAAGGTTTGCGGCGTCCTTTCCAAATAAATCCTGACCGCGAATGGCATGCAGTTCCTTCTGCATCTCCAAGAATTGCTCCTGGAACATAGGGATGGCAGGCAGACCCAAACCCGCGGGGCCTACCCGCACCCGAACCCGAGTCAACGGGTGAAAACCCGAGTTGACTGGGTTTGGGTTCGGGTTCGGGTGCCACCCGATATTCCAGGTGCGGGTTTGGGTAGTGTAAAACCCGCGCCCGAAACCCGAAATCACACCCGCTTAGCCATAAAATTACTAAAGTGTCCCTATATATATAATTGTAAAACAAATTAGGGTTCAGTCTTTCACTCCATCTTCACTGCTGTTGAGGCCGGTTTCACTCTACCTCCGTCTTTCACTGCTGCTGAGGCCAGTTTCACCGCATCACACAGCCTTCGATTCTCTACATAATTCTCTAACTTTTCCTTTCTCTTTGATCCACCCCCATCTTTATCTCCGTTCTTCTCTACCTTTAAACCATCAATCACCTTTCCCCCACCTCATAAATTGTTCACCGACGAGAAACAAAACCATCCGAACACGACACAACACCACTGACCTCATCATACGACTGTACCGTTTCCACCATTCTTGTTCCAAGAGCACAGTTTCGCGGCAACACTAACGACAATCTGCTTTCGGCTTTTCGCTTTCGGTTACACGGCGAGACAACCTTTCATCAAGCAGAACCTGCAGCAACACCACATCGAAATCGGTTTCTCCATATCAACAAAAACACAGCGCAGCTCACAGATTGGTTATACGATTTCAGTTCAAAACGAGGACTACATTTCATCAAGTCAGCCGGTTGTACAACTCATTTTTTGGGAACGCGACGCTTCCACGATTCCAATTTCGGTAACTGTTATGTTGATTGTGCTGCACTTTCATTGTTTTTGTTTCGTATCTGAACATTATCAATTTCTGCATATTTTTGTAAGAAGAGGATGAACAATGTTTTGAAACACATATTGCAGTTGAAATCTGGATTTAATTTGTGTGAATCACTATTGCTGCTGTTCTGTTAATCTCACTAATTTGTGGTTTCGACATTCGTAATATGTCTTCACCAATTGTGTCTATCTATAATGTTTTTAAGACACTCATTGATGCCAAGTTGTTTGTTAGCAATGGAGCTTCCCATTCCTCTTCACATTTTTTTCATGTTCAATTGTTGAATTTGAAGAATGAGAAATCTATTGGGTATGTTTTAATGATTAATTTTCTGTTTAATAGGTCAAATGGATCAAGCGAACACAACCCCGGTTACCCCGGAACCGAAAGGAACATCTAATCCTACACAAGAAAGTACATGTCCACCAACACATCAGGAGGTATCTTCTAATCCGAGTCTGACACCTAATGTTGGGCAACAAGAAGAAATTGACACAAGCTTAGAACCTCCATCAAAGAAACTAAGAAGTAATGTGTGGCAAGAATTTAAAAAGATCAAAGTGAATGGGAAAGAAAAGGCTGAATACATCTGGTGTAAAAAACAACTTAGTGGCACTTCAAAGAATGAAACAAATCACTTGAAAGGACATCTCTTGAGTTGTATTCAAAAAAAGATTAAGAATAAAAGCCATGACAAAGGACAACCATTTCTCATGCCTACTATCTCAGAAGGAAAGGAAGAGTTGGGAATTGGAACTTATAATCCAGACAATGTGAAGAAGTTGATTGCTGAAGCTATTATTATGCACGATTATCCATTATCAATTGTGGATCACGTTGGTCTTAGAAGAGTCTTTGTCTCTCTCCAACCATTGTTTAAAGTTCCTACTCGAAACACAATCAAGAAGGAGGTATTGAAAGTTTATGATTTTGAGAAAAAATGTGCTATGAAGATGTTAGATAGCCATGAAGGAAGAGTGGCGATTACCACAGATATGTGGACTTTAAGCAACCAAAAAAAGGGTATATGGCGGTTACGGCTCACTATATTGATGGCTCGTGGACTTTACAGAGTCGAATCTTGAGGTAACAAAGTTTATATTTTATAACGTAATTGTATTATTTATGTATATATTATGTCATTTGAGTGTAATTGATTGTATCATTATATTAGGTTCATTTATGTTCCAGCCCCTCACACTAGTGAAAGACTTGCTGAAGCACTTGTTAATTGTTTAATGGACTGGAACATTGATTCAAAGCTTTGTACTGTTACTTTAGATAATTGTAGCACAAATGACTCCATGATTAGGAAAATTAAGGATAAGTTGTCGTTGGAAAGTTTGATAAGAGATTGGTCTTTGTTACATATGCGTTGCTGTGCGCACATCCTAAATTTAATTGTTCAGGAGGGGCTACAAGTGCTTAAGGATGGGGTAGAAAATATCCGGGATAGTGTTGCCTTTTGGAGCGCTACACCTAAAAGGCATGAAAAATTCGAAGATACCGCTAGACAATTGAGAGTTATTTGTACTAGAAAGTTAGCTCTAGATTGTCCAACAAGATGGAATAGCACATATAAGATGCTTGATATTGCCATAGAGTACAAGGATGTATTTATTCGGTTGAAGCAACGTGAGTCTTTATACACTTGTTTGCCAACTAATTCACAGTGGCAAATTGCTAAAGATGTTTGCGGGTGCTTGAAGTTGTTTAATGAAGTAACTGAGTTGATTTCTGGTACAAAATATCCAACTGCCAACTTGTACTTTCCTAAGATTTGTAAGATTAAGTTAGCAATAGAGGAATGGAAGAAGTCCTCCAATTCAATTATTGAGATTATGGCCACAAAAATGATGGAAAATTTTCAAAATTATTGGAGTGGTGTTCATGATATGATGGGAGTTGCTGCAGTTTTGGACCCTAGGAAGAAGATGGTTGTACTTGATTTCTGGTTTCCTATGTTATATGGCCAAGATTCAAGTGCACAAGTTAGTAGAATCAAGGAGATGTGTTATGAATTGCTCAATGATTATCAACAGATTAGACTTAGAGATGCACAACCTACCACTCCATCCATTTGTACAACTGTTGTTGTTGATGACGAGGCTGAATTTGATGCATACATTGAGACGATTGCCGAAAACTCAAGTTCAAGTGTTAAGTATGAGTTGGATCATTATTTGAAGGAGCCAGTAATAAAAAAAACTCCAGATTTTGACATTTTGAATTGGTGGAAGGTAAATGGAGTTGTGTATCCAACACTTCAAGCAATTGCAAGAGATGTCTTGGCTATTCCTATCTCTACAGTAGCTTCTGAATTGGCCTTTAGCAATAGTGGTCGAATATTGAGTCCTCATCGTAGCCGACTTAATTGGAGTGCTGTAGAGGCTTTGATGTGTGCTAGGAGTTGGCTATGGGCTGCTGAGAATAATGGTAACTTTTTAAGCTATTAATTCAATATTGTAATGTATGTCAAATAATCTTTACATATTGTGAACTAATTATGCTTTGTTATTCTACTTGTGATGTATAGGAACTTCTAGAGTTGCAGAAGAATTTGCTACTGTGTTGAACGAAATGGAGTCGGATGATGAAGGTATTTTGTACTTCATTTAGTGTAAAAGTGTTGAATAAAATGGTGTTTTATTTAACTTCAGTTTACTTCTTAATACAGCTGAGTTGATGGAAAGTTGTTTGGGTTACCATTTTGAAGATTAGAAGTTGTAGTTTCTATGCTATAACATGGTGAGTATATTTTCTGTTTTTAGTTGCTAGTATTTTATGAGCTATAGGTTTGTAATAAAAACATTCCCTTGATCTTTGTCTGCGCTTCAGTACATGAGTTGGATCATTATTTAAATATAACACAATACATAAAGTTCTCAGTACATGAGAACAACATTTTCTTGTTGTGTTTGTAATCTCTCCACTGTGATGTCCTGCTTCTAGCCATGTGTTGTTAGTGTGTTTGTGTATGCTGCTAGTCAAATTTTATTATTGTTAATGCATGTATTTGTGATAATTTCACTTCAATACTGTAAATTTGTGTGACTGTGGTGTATGTACTCTATATGCTGAGAGTTTTGTATCAGGTTTTCTTTTGTGTGACTCTGTGTGAATGCTTTTGATGTTTTCTACTGCGTGAACACTGGTTTTTTTTCCTGTCCTCTTTACCTACTTCCCTCCTTATAAGCATATGCTTATTAATTGTCATGATTTCAATATGAACTTTTGTCTTAGAAACGAATCAATGCGGTTCTGAACATGTCGAGAATTTGTTTTGGAAAGATCTTAGCTGCTGCGAACATGTTTGTTCATCACCAATATTTAAATGATAAATAATTTCAAATAAGTCAGTCGAACAACCGTCTCTATAAATTAACAATATTGCACCATTGCATAAAAATAGTTTAACAATATTGCACTTCAATATCGACTTTTGGTATTTTTTAAATTGAATTTTTATTGTTACTGATGTGAGTGGCAGTCTGCATTATTTTTTGTTCTAGCGGTAGTGATTGCACTGCATTTCTTATGGCTGTTTCATTGTTGTTAGGGGCGCAGCATAGCTTCTGCAGCATGGCAGTCTGTATGGTTATTGGTTCTTACAGTAGTGATTGCTCTGCTTGTGTTAGAGTTTGTTTCATTGTTGATAGGGGCACAACATTGCTTTTGTGAATTAAGTGGGAGGGTACTTGTGCTTGTATTATGTATTAGGTTTGATATCTACTTCTTCTTATGTTCATTAATCGTATTGATTTTCTTCAAGGCTCTTTCACACGTTCCAACATTTCAGGGCAGCAACAAGTAATTGTATTTGACAACATCATTACCTTCCCATCTTGTTGTTTCCTCATTGATGAATTATTAATTTGCCATGAATCCTCTTGATTTCTTCCCATATTTTTTTGATTCCAAACTGATAAATATTGATGTTCGAAATTGGTTTTGCTGCTGCCAATATTTTGCTATGAATATATTCCAATTCCTTGGTTCTCTATTTCTACATGGCACAGAAAAATATTGTATCGTCAAAAGCAATTTTATGTGCTGGTTTTATAGTGTTTTTATGTGCTGGTTTTATAGTGTTTTTATGTGTTGGTTTTATAGTGTTTTTATAGTCTATGTTGATGGCATTATAGTGTTTTGGTATAATTGTTTTTATAGTCCGTGCTGGTTTTATGTTGATGGTTGTTTTTATAGTCTATGTTGGTTTTTATGTCAGATGGCAGTGACTCAAATGATGAGAACAAGTATAGGAACTTCTGAGCCATGTTGTTGTCTGTTGGAGAATGGAGAATTCGCTGTCTCTTTTGGAATGTTGATGTTGCTGTCTGTTTTGGAATTAACTTGCATGTTGCTGGAATTTGGAATTTGCTAGCATTACCATGTTGTTGGAATTTTCTTGGCAAACAGATAATCTATGTTAATGTTGTATTTTAATTGTAATATTAACTTAAGATCTTGAAAGTTGAAACTTAATTCAAATATCAATTTAATGTTGTATTTTAATTTTATGTTTATTTACAATTTATCTTATGCCAAGTTAATAAAAATCTTTTAGCTGATTTAAAAAAAAAAACTTAAGATCTTGAAACTTAATTCAAATTTCAATTTAATGTTGTATTTTTGTGTTTTTGCTATGGGTTCGGGTTTGGGTGAAAAAACCCGAGCCCAACGGGTGTGGGCGCGGGTGTCATTTTGCCACCCGAAAAGCATTTGGGTTTGGGTTCGGGCGCGGGTGGTAATTTCGGGTGTGGGTTTGGGTAGTGCAAAACCCGCACCCGACCCTACCTGTTGCCATCCCTACTGGAACACATTCATTCTGTCGTACATACTTTCGTTTCCACCAGAGATTACTTGTGGAATCTGTCCTTCTGGGACAGTGTGTACCACGGGTTGTGGTATAGTCATTACGGCGGTGACTCTTGGTGATTCCCTATCCCGAAGTTTGTAACCTTCAGGAGTTTCTGTCATCACTCTTGCATCTTTTCTTTCTCGAAGTTTGTAACCTTCAGGAGTTGCTGTCATCACTCTTGCATCTTTGATTTCCCGAAGTTTGTAACCTTCAGGCCCAGCTGTTCCTGCTGCCGTTTCCGGATCTTCCATGATTGGCGGAATATATCCTTCAGGGATAAAGTTGAATGGCATGCCCCAGGGACGATCTTTAGGCATGTTGTACCGAGGATCATACGTCTCCGCTATGGGCATAGATGTGATCTCTGAGATCACAATCCTTTGTTGTTGTTTCCGAGCTGCTGCCAGAGATTGCATGTCACTGTGAAGTTTCCTCAGATCTTCTTTCAGAACGTCGATTTCTTCTCTTAGTTCTCTGTTCTCTTCCTCGAGATAATCCATTTTATTTTGTCGATTGGCCCGAGTATTGTACGAATGAGACAGTTTGGCTCTAGAATCGAGACACAGGCGTGAGATTCGTAGGTAAGAAGAATGCGTTATGCGGGAATGATAAATGATATACAATAATTATATTTTATTTTATTTTTTTTAATCAAAAGAAACTTCAACAATTGGATTGAAAATATCATACAGTGGGGAAACCCCGTTTTATTGAATTCAAAGATTGCGGAAATGGAAATACAGTATTTTACAAAGTGCTGTAAAAGAAAATGTCTAAGCTTATGGATCATGAGTCCTTTCTGAGGAGAGCTCAGGTGCTGGTTCTGGTATTTTCCTTTTCTTTGACCGGGGCTCTTGAGCCGTTGTCGGGTTGTCAGTCATTTGCCAAGTGAAAGGAGCGAGCAAATTTCTTCGGTCTTCTTGAATTTCTACAGCATGTTGCTATAATATTCTAATCAGAGCGTCCTTTTCTTTTAACAGTTGCTGAATTTTGGTACACTCCACATTGAGGATGTGGTACTTGTTCTTCCAAGATTTCTTTTCCCGTTGAACTTTGTTGAGTGACCTGGAGTTTTTCTGTATCAGACATAAAATAAAGGACATATTCCTTTAACGGAAGAACTTCTTGACGAGGGTAAGGCATCCTCAGCTTGAGAGCTTTAGTTTGTACCCAGTGGAGATAAGGTTCCACAGATACACAATCCGGTTTTCCTAGAGACTCTCTTCCTTTCCTATGAACATGTTTCCAGGCATGCATTATTTCTGTCTTTAGTGCCCTGTCATTTTCTCCTTCCTTGAAGAAAAAACCTTCCAGATGAACATTACGTGGGATATGTCTCATCGGGTATCCGAGCTGACAACGAACTAAAACTGGATGATAGTTGATTCCTCATTTAGTTCCTATGAGGGGTACATTAGGGAAATTTCCACATTTGTCAATGATCCTTATCCCTCCATAGACCAGTTTGTACCAATCTATGTCAGAGTTGGTAAGAGACATGATTCTCTGTGACCAACGTAGAGTACTCTTATGATCCCAAAAAGCAGCAGACTTATGTTTGTAAGGTACTTGAGAATGTCTTTGAGATCTGAGAGGGGATTAGACTGTCCAAGTCTACTGGTATGGAAGAGTTTATCTTTGTATGATGCCCAATAGGAGGCAGGTGTTTTAAGGGATGAGAATCAACCCTAAATTGGTCTGAGATTTGACACTGGAAAAATTGCTCTAGCAAAGGATAACTAAGTTCTGTCTTATACCTTTAAGAGGCCTTCAAGGTCCTTGTATTAAGCCCAAGAGAAGGCATGAGAACTTCTAAGAAGCCGGAGGGTCCTTGTACAAAGCCCAAGAGGAGGCGGGGATGCATTTAGGAATCCCGTGGGTCCCAAACCTAAGAAGAGTTCAAGAAAGGTTTCACCGAGAATTAATCCTTTAGTGAACAGTTATAGGGTTTGAAGAAATTCAAGAGAGGTTTCACCAAGAATTAATCCTCTCTGGGGAAATGAACTTCTTTGACAATTTCTAATAGTGGCAGTCTGAGAAAAGTTTCACCAGGAATAATGCCTTTCTCTTTGTTCCATATTGCTTAAGCCCAAGACAAGGCAAGACTGTATCTGGAAATCCTATGGGGATCTAGTTTTGACTGTATTAAAGAGTGACCAACTGGCTTTATCTAGTTCTAGACCTAGTTGCTGGGGAAAACTCTAAACAGATATACTAGTATATATACAGTTGATATATGACAATTATTTAAAAGGATATGAAAGAATGACTTACAGGTGAGCAAGCTTCCCACAATACAGTTATATATATTTGACATGTGTTTAAAAGAATGAAAGAAGGACTTACAGGTGAGCAAGCTTCCCACAATATAGTTATATGTATAAAAGCTGATAAAAGAAAGCTGATAAAAACTTACATGTGAGCAAGCTTCCATAGTTGTATTGTTAGTTGTTCAAGAAACTAAAGAAAGTTTTGATAACAACTGTATATTTGAACCTAAATCAAAAGAGAAGTTGTTTTTTAAAAGATTGTTGGGGCTTATACTCAAGGAGAGACCCAGATAAAAAACAGTAATCGTACCGTTGTTCTGTAAACTGTACTGGGGCTTATACAGTGACTGAGGCCCAAAGAGGTTTTCTGTACAAAGGGATGGGTCTTACAACTCAAGGACAGGCCCAAAAGTTTGAAAAAAAAAAAGAGAAATGAGACTTACAACACAAGGGTAGGCCTAGTTGATTTTGTTTTGAAATGGCGATCGCGCCGAGATTTTCTAAAACACAGTGGGACTTATACAATGACTGAGGCCCAAAATTATTTATGTATAAAACGAGTTGGGTCTTACACTCTATTAGAGGCCCAAAGTTTATTTTGTACCGGAGATAGGGCTTACAACTCAAGGAGAGTCCCATGAAAAAAACAGTGATCGCACCGTTGTTTTGAAAATTGTATCGGGACTTATACAACGACTGAGGCCCAAATTATTTTATGTATAAAAGAGGGTTGGGTCTTACACTCTATTAGAGGCCCAAAGTGTTTTGAAATATTTGTTAAGGATCAAAAATAAAAAAACCCTAATTTTATTTTCTTTTAAAAGTAACTCTTTAAAGAAAATAATAAAAATGATAAAAATACCAAATAAGTTTAAATAAACTACTTGTGATTTTTGGTTAAGGTTTGAAAAATGAGGTTTTATTCACAAGATGATTTAGAACTCATTTGATTTTGAAAAGATCAAGAGAAAATAAATATTTTCAAAAAACAAATAAAATAAGTTCTTTATGAAAAATATTAAATATAGACAAATAATATTTCTTTTGTTAGAGATTTTTGTAGAATAAAATACTTTATCAATTTTGTGAATTTTTGCAAAAAGAACCAATAAAAAATGATGAAAAATGAATGAGAAATTAATTTTCAAAGTTATTAAAAGATTGGTGAAAAATTTGATAAAATCAAGTGGTAAAAAATTATAAATGGTCCCCCCAAGGTTTGAACTCACGCCCTTGGGGAGGATAGTTCAAAATTTTGCAAACTGAGCCACTTGGTGTGGCTGAAAGAGAATGGCAAGGGATAATAATATGTGAAAATTCCTTTTGAAAATGGTTGAAAAAAAATCAAAAGGTCTGGGGCGAGGGGGATTCGAACCCCAGACCTCTCACTCGCTCACACACACAAACATACTAGTGTTTCCACTAGGGCGCAATGCCAATTCAAACATAGTATGACAAGTGATAAATATATAGTAAAACAAGTTGAATTTCTGAAGAATGGCGCCATGGCCATCTTCATCCTTGAGCTCAAATACATGAAGCCTCCTATCTCACTCGTTTCTCAACCATTTCACATGATCCAAATATGAAAATCACGTGCTTTCAGACAAGGAACACAGTGGCAATACTTAATTTTATTGAAATTGGGTGAATTAAAACATAATATGACAAAACTTGATGAACCCTAAAATTTGCATGAACTCAATGAAATCTTATACACAAACTATAAACAACAATTGGTTGAGGGTAAAGGATCTACAAACATTCAGAAACACACTGGTAATCACAAAACATATTTATGATGCATGATTCAATGAGTTTGACAGTTTGAGGCTTACCTCTGCAGGTGAGAATCAAATTTGATGATGGAGGTGTTACAGTTGAGTTCTAGTGCTTTGGACAACTTCCTTGTACCTTAAGGAAAGTGTTTGAATGCTTGGAGTAATTGATAGCCCTTTAGATTAATCAACCTGATTCCTTCTGCAGCAAGTCATGAGTTCTATGCAATTGGATGGCCATTTGGTGATTTTGATGTTACAGATGGGAGGTGAGTGTTCAGACACCTTCTATATGTTATATGTGATGTGTTTGAATCAATGGTTTGAGTGGTATTGATCTCCAACTTAAAACCTGATAGTAACCTCTCAAGAAATGAAATTTTTAGGCCTAAGGAGTGAAAGAGAGAAAGCCTTGTTGTGATGAGCTTTGGTGTAGTTTGAATGATCAGTTAGGACCTCTATTTATAGTAGAGGATTTGTGTTGAAGTGGTTCTCTTGAAGCTCAGAGGATAAGGTCATGGTTCAATGGTCTTGGCTTGGCATAAATGCCTTTTGCACTAGGTGTAACAGCTATCCCAAATAGATCAGCTATGTATTGGCTGAAATCACATTCTTCAATCCTTTTAATTATTGTTTAATCAGAGAACTTGACTGAGGAGAGTGATAATCTTGAATGTGCACTATTCTACATTAATGCCCTTTGAATTCAAGGCATATATGCCAAAAACTCATCACTTTTCAAGGAGGTTGGATCAGATGCATTAGGATCAGATTGGATGAATGTGGCATATTGATCATTGCTTTTTGGCTTAAAATCGTGTATGGCAAGAAATCACACAAACTTACTTTTCATGACAGTTGTGCCATGGTGTCTTGCAGCAGCCATAACTCTTGGCTTAAGCTGAGTTGTTTCGTGCCAATGAGTTCCTTGGATTGTTGGCAATATGCACAACAACTTTGATGTTTACATCTTGAATTGATTCAGCCTAGAACTATGTGAAACAGCCCTCCAAGTTTTGGTGGTTCACTTGCTTTTTCAGACTTAGACAGAATTTTGTCTAAGTGTTGGAAAAGTGTATAAATTCTAAGTTTTAGTGATTTTGATCCAACCATAACTCAGAATCCACGAAGAATTGGAAACTCTTGTAGTTGACACTTTTGAAGTATGTAATGAGGGCTTCCATCTGATCTTTGAATGGGAGAAAAAGGCCTTAGGGTTTGGGAAATATGGCCTTGCAAAGTTGGTACCCTAGCCACTTTGTTCCATAACTTAGAAAAATTCTCAGTTTTTTATGGTTACCCCTTTAGCAAGCTAACTCACTTTCTTTGATTTTTATTGATGAATGATGATTCAAATCACATATTAACATTGTTTTAGGGTTAAGGAGCCTTGGTTGACCAAAAATCCAAAAAGTTAAACTTGGATTTTTGTACAGTTGACTTTTTCATCAGATGAAATTTTGACTTTGTGATCCTTTTGAGAAATCAATCCTTGGGCTTAATTAAACTTCATGGATGGTCTCCAAGGGTATTTAGGAATGTCTTGGACCCCTCCCCAAGGTTTGAGATCAAGGGTAGGCCAACAGTCAAGGATAGGGTTGACTTTTTCCATCAGAAACCCTAATTTGTGATCATATGGTTTTGAGTTCTTGTGGCTTATGATTTGAGCTCTTTGAGTCAATCAAATTTTGTAAACATGTCAATATGATGTTCTTGAGGTCTTTGAACTTCATTTTGAAGCTTCAAGCCATGCCTCACTTCACAAGTTAACTCAAGGGTTGAATTAGGTCAAAACCCTAATTCCTGATTTTTTTTATAGATGGACCTTCAAGGTAATTTTGCCATTGTGGATGGGCTCTTGAGATCCTTTTGAGCTTATTGGACCATACATTGAGGCATTGGCTCATGCTCAGATGGAAAATTTCATCTGGGGACCCTGGTCGACCAAACCCTAATTTGGTGAAACAGGCAATCCTGAGGCTTGACCCTCTTGGAATGTTGCATACTTATGCATGATTCTTGGTATGGGAGACCCCTTGATCCTTCATGGATGTTTGAGAATATAGACAAGTTAAAGATCATGTCATTTCTTGATTGATCCTTTGTCTAAGTGCTCTGAGAGGGCTCAAAACCCTACTTCTTGAGGAGACTGATGAGGCATGAAAATACATCCATATTGTGATGATGATTTGCACAATGATGGGAAATCTTGGTGGTCAAAATTTAGGGTATGACACAAGTGACCTGGTAGTTCGAGCGTTCGACGGATCAAAGAGATCAGTTTTTGGGGAAGTTGAATTGCCTATCAAGGTAGGACCCCAAGTCTTCAATACTACTTTTTACGTAATGGACATTCAACCCACGTACAGTTGCTTGTTAGGGTGCCCTTGGATTCATGGCGCTGGGGTTGTATCATCAACTCTCCATCAGAAAGTTAAGTTCGTTGTGGATGGACAAGTAGTTACCGTATGTGGTGAAGAAGACATTTTCGTAAGCCATCTGTCTTCCTTCAAGTATGTTGAGATGAACGGCGAGATCCATGAGACTTTATGTCAGGCACTTGAAATTGTGAATGTGGAAGAGGTTTCTCCTTTAACAGAAAAAAAACACGGAGTCTCCATCACGTCTTACAAACAGGCCCAGGTTGTAGTGCAGTTAGGCAACGCAAGAGGATGAGGTCGAGTAATTGAAGCGCCCGTCAAGGAGAACATGTTTGGAATTGGTTATCGAGGACCAAAGGTTCAAGGCCGTCAAGGGCCTGTCACTTTCTCCAGTGCTGGAATTATTGATCCAGGTCAGATTTTTGCATTAAGCGACGAAGATGGAGATAGTGATTGCGACATCAATAACTGGATACGTCCATCTGTCCCGGGTCAAGAGCTTCACAACTGGTATTCTGAAGATTTCGTCCAAGTCACTCTTCACGAAGAGTAATTTTCTTTGTTTTCATGTTAAATCCCACGCTCTGCCCAAGGCGTAGAGATTCATTGTAGGGCTTACTTTGTTACACATTCAATTTTATCATTAATAAAGGACGTTTTTTGCATTCAAATATTGTGCTCCTTCTCTTTCTCTTTTTACTTTTTAATAATAAACAACAATGCTTGTTTTTTTGGCACTCATAAAGCGTGAATCATCATTCATGCAGATGCATTTCACCGGATTTCATAGATAATAATTTTGATATGGCTTATTATGACTTTGGCAATCCGATTTACCAAGCCAAAGAGGATGGTAAGGAAGATTGTGAACTTCCTGTGGAATTAGCCAGGTTGTTGAAACAGAAGTAAAGGGTTATTCAGCCATATGAAGAGTCATTGGAAGTTATTAATCTGGGGACCGAGGATGCTAGAAAAGAAGTCAAGATCGGGGCTGCCCTAGACGAGAATGTAAAGAAGGGGTTGATTAAAATGCTGCATGAATACGTTGATATCTTCGCTTGGTCGTATCAAGATATGCCAGGGCTTGACACAGATATTGTTATGCACAGATTTCCTCTCAAAGAGGATTGTCCTCCCGTCAAGCAGAAGTAGGTATGGCAACAGGTCGGGTCGGGTGCGGGTT
Source organism: Lathyrus tuberosus (assembly GCA_022829125.1). Lineage (NCBI taxonomy): Eukaryota > Viridiplantae > Streptophyta > Magnoliopsida > Fabales > Fabaceae > Lathyrus > Lathyrus tuberosus. Next base: position 21,860,852 of record JALAZF010000030.1, read on the forward strand.
TCACACTACCCAAACCCGCACCCGAAATTACCACCTGAACCCGAACCCAAAGGCTATTTGGGTGGAAAAATAACACCCACGCCCACACCCGTTGGGTTCGGGTTTTTCCACCCGAACCCGTAGCAAAAACATAAAAATACAATAGCAACATTGAAATTTGAAACACAAGAATTCCATCAAGGTCTCTCAAAGAAATTAAGGAATTAAATTACAACTTTCCATCAAATTTGGTAACATTACAATTAAAATTAAGGCCTTCAACATCTTAACATTACAATTAAAATTAAAGCCTACATATATATTTAGTGGCACTTATGTAATTTCATGTCTAAGCGGGTTTGGTTTCGGGTTTCGGGTGCGAGTTTCACACTACCCAAACCCGCACCCGAAATATCGGGTGGCACCCGAACCCGAACCCGAACCCAGTCAACCCGGGTTCGGGTGCGGATGGGCCCCGCGGGTTTGGGTCTGCCTGCCATCCCTAAGCAGAAGCTTAGAAGAACGAAACCAGACATGGCAATCAAGATCAAGGAAGAAGTCCAGAAGCAATTAGATGCAGGTTTCTTGGCTGTTACCAGTTATCCACCGTGGGTTGCAAATATTGTGCAGGTACCTAAAATGGATGGCAAGGTCCGGATGTGTGTTGATTACCGTGATCTGAACAGAGCGAGTCTGAAAGATGACTTTCCATTACCTCACATTGACGTATTGGTTGACAACATGGCTCAATTCTCGGTATTTTCTTTCATGGATGGCTTCTCTGGCTACAATCAGATTAAGATGGTACCAGAGGACATGGAGAAAACAATGTTCATTACCCCATGAGGAACCTTCTGTTATAAAGTGATTCCTTTCAGTCTAAAGAATGCAGGGGCAACCTATCAACGCGCAATGGTGACTCTCTTTCATGATATGATTCATAAGGGAATCGAAGTTTACGTTAATGGCATGATCGCAAAGTCACAGGCCGAAGAGAAGCATTTGGTGAATTTGCAGAAACTCTTTGAACGGTTGAGAAATTTCAAGTTGAGGCTGAATCCGAATAAGTGCACTTTCGGGGTGCGGTCTGGCAAATTGTTGGGCTTTATCGTCAGTGAAAAAGGTATTGAGGTTGATCCAGCCAAAGTAAAAGCAATTTAAGAGATTCATGAGCCTATAACAGAAAAACAGGTCTGTGGTTTCCTAGGGAGGTTGAACTACATTACTAGATTCATCTCTCATCTTACGGCCACTCGTGAACCCATTTTCAAATTGCTGAGAAAACATCAGGCTATCTGGTGGAATGATGACTGCCAAAGGGCATTTAAAAAAATAAAAGAGTATCTTCAGCAACCTCTGATCCTTATACCTCCAATTCCAAGGAGACCACTTTTTAATGTATTTGACAGCACTTGAAAATTCAATGGGTTGTGTACTCGGTCAACACGACGAGACAGGTAGGAAGGAGCACGCCATCTACTACCTAAGCAAGAAATTCAATGATTGCGAGTCGAGATACTCAATGCTTGAGAAGACATGTTGTCCACTTGCATGGGCTGCTAAGCATTTGAGACAATACATGCTGACTCACACAACTCTGTTAATATCCAAGATGGATCCAGTTAAATACATCTTTGAGAAGCCAACTCTCACCGGAAGAGTTGCTCGTTGGCAAATGGTCCTAACAGAATATGACATTTAATATACTTCCCAGAAAGCAATCAAGGGTAGTGTTTTGTCCGACTATCTTGCTCAACAACCACTTGATGATTATCAGCCGATGAAATTTGAATTCCCTGGTGAAGACATCATGTATCTGAAGATGAAGGACTGCAAAGAACCGCTAGTTGACGAAGGGCCATATCCTGATTCGAAGTGGTGTCTGATGTTTGATGGGGTCGTTATTGTAAATGGTAACGGAGTAGGGGCAGTTATTGTCACTCCGAAGGGTTCTTATATACCTTTCACCACCAGATTGACTTTTGAATGCACCAACAATGAAGCTGAGTATGAAGCTTGCACTATGGGTATTGAAGAGGTTATTGATCTGAGGATTAAAACTCTTGACATATTTGGGGATTCCACTTTGGTGATCAATCAGGTCAACGAATATTGGAATACTCATCAGCCCAATTTGATTTCGTACAGAGATTACACGAGAAGACTATTGACTTTCTTCAATACAATTAAGCTTTGCCATATACCTCATGATGAAAACCAAATGGCAGACGCCCTAGCTACCATATCCTGAATTATTAAGGTGAATTGGTGGAATCATATGCCAAAAGTTGATGTGACGCGCCTTGATAGGCCCGCTTATGTGTTTGCAGCTGAGACAGTTGTAGATAGTAATCCTTGGTATCATGATATCAAGTATTTTCTGAAAAGTCAAGAATACCCGGCCGGGGCATCCAACAATGATAAGAAGACTTTGAGAAGATTGGCTGGTAGTTTCTTCTTAAACGAGGATGGCATGTTGTATAAGCGGAATTTTGACATGGTCTTGCTCAGATGCGTGGATAGACACGAAGCAGACATGTTGATGCAAGAAGTGCACGAAGGCTCCTTTGGTACCTATGCCAACGAACATGCTATGGCGAAGAAGTTGTTAAGAGCAGGTTATTACTAGATGACCATGGAATCGAACTGTTTCAAGTATGCTCGAAAGTGCCATAAATGCCATATTTATGCTGACAAAGTGCATGTGCCTCTGAATCCTTTAAATGTTATGACTTCTTTGTGGCCCTTTGCTATGTGGGGCATTGATATGATCGGAAAGATCGAGCCCAGTGCTTCCAATAGACATCATTTCATTCTAGTTGCCATCGGTTATTTCACCAAGTGGATGGAAGCAACTTCCTTTGCAAATGTCACCAAACAAGTGGTTGTCCGGTTTATTAAGAAAGAGATCATTTGTCGTTATGGGGTTCTTGAAAGAATCATCACTGATAATGGTTCTAATCTCAATAACAAGATGATGAAAGAGTTGTGCCAGAGCTTCAAGATCGAACATCATAATTCTTCTCCGTATCGTCCAAAGATGAATGGCGCTGTTGAGGCAGCCAATAAGAATATTAAGAAGATTATGCAAAAAATGGTTGTGACGTACAAGGATTAGCGTGAGATGTTACCTTTCGCTTTACATGGGTATCGTACTTCAGTTCGTACGTCAACCAGGGAAACTCCGTTCTCACTCGTGTATGGTATGGAAGTCGTTCTACAGTTGAGGTTGAGATCCCTTCTTTGAGGGTTATGATGAATGTGAAGCTTGACGAAGCTGAATGGGTCCGAACGAGATTTAACGAGCTAAGCCTCATTGAAGAGAGACGAATGGCAGCCGTATGCCACAGGCAGTTATATCAGAGGAGGATGAAGAAGGCTTTTGATCAAAAAGTGCGTCCTCGTTGTTTTCAGGATGGTGATTTGGTGTTGAAACGGATTTTTCCTCCACAGACAGATCACGGGGGCAAACGAACCCTGAATTATGAAGGCCCATATGTTGTTAAAAAGGATTTCTCTGGCGAAACCTTGATGCTTTCAACCATGGAGGTGAAGATTTTACATCCCCTGTGAACTCAGATGCAGTTAAAAAATACTTCGCATAAAAGAGACCTGCTGGATAGCAAAAAGAATAAGTCCAGGCAAAAAAGGGCATCCCGGCGAACCATAAAAAAGAAAAAGGTTCGGGCAAAAATTAGGGATAAAAAAAAATAGAAAAAATGAATAAACCCGCTAATTTGAAAACCTGAAAAGGCAACTTAGGCAAAAATGGGTATCCCGGTGTATTGAAAACCCGAAAAGGCCGATCCAGGCAAAAGTTAGGGATTAAAGCGAAAGGCTGCAATTTGAGTAGTATGTATTTCATCTCTTTTCAACATCTGGAAATCTCAAAGAATAGGAATCAGTCCAATCACCCTTCTCAGAAAGCAGAGTATTTTGAGCATTTTGAAGACATACAAGTCATAACAGAATTGAAACTCAATGGGAATCCATTTTTACATTGCCACTAATGTTGTTTCTTTTTTTTATGCAATTACCTCTTTCTAGGAATTGCTCCCTGATGTAAATGCCTATTTACAGGCCAACTCAATCAATAAAATTCATTTCATTCAAATAGCTTTCTCTTTTGTTTTCATTTTACTGTTTTGTTTGCAAAAACGTCCGAATTTTTGATAAACATTGCATTTGAAAACAATAAAGCTTTACAAGAACATGCATGAAAACATTTAAAATTGCTTTGAATGTTGAGTGTCCTTGGGTGGTGAATTCAGACCACATAATACCCAGGGGTTCATGTGTATATCCTTTGTGTTTGCAGGAACCGGTACTCGCACTCAATGGTCAGTATATGCAAGTCAGAGACCATTTTCCTCTCACAGTAATGGTGGCATCATTCATATATGAGACTGAATGTCTCCCCAACAGAAATAGCCAAGATTGTATCATCCTCGGCAGAGGCTATGTCTTCTTATTATCCTCCCCAGCGAGAGTCCAGAGGTTTGGTTTCCCCAGCAGCCAGGTCAGAAGGTTGTCATTTCCCCAGCAAAGTCCTATGGTTATAGGCTCTCCTTAAGTAGTACTGGTTTAGGTGATGTCTTCCCAGCAAAGTCATCACTCCCCGCAATTCAGAGTCCAAATGTATCAACTTTACTCCCCAGTCGAGTTGTTAATCTCTTCCCCACAGAAAGTCAGAAGATCAGATCAGTGGTCACTTCCTCAGCAGAGTTGCCAATCATCATCCCCAGTCTAGGATTCTCTTCGCATCTTGCATATAGTAATCATCATTACATTGCATCCTCAAAATGCGTAGCATTTCCATTTGATATGGAGCATTACGCCATAGAAAAATTCAAACATATGCATTCAAAGCATAAGTCGGGGTTGGATGTTCTCGATGCCAGACGTCCCCCAACAGAAAATGGTTTAACTCAGGATGTTCAATCTTACTTTATCCCCGGTGAAGTTGCCAATCTTACTCATTCGTCTCACTGATATTCCCCTACAGAGTCGTCTGTTCAGACTTCTCTTTTCCCCAGCAGAAAACGATGTGACCGTAGCCCTAAGCAGGCACCTCAATCAATCCTTAGGGTAGTAGATCTGTCAATCTTCCCCTTTTGATCTTTGTTCCATAGCAGAGTCGTCTGACTAGGATTCCATTATTCCCTTGGAGTTTCTTTGATACTAGTAAGTATCATCTTTCGATATCGGTCAGTGTCGTCATCTCAATTTTCTTTGCTTGCAATACCAGTCCGTATCGTTAACTCAGTCTTTGACACCCGTAAGTATTCTCTTGATACCGAAAAGTATCATCTTTCGATGTCGGTAAGTGTCGTTAGTTTAGTTTTCTTTGGTACCTGTATGTATCATCTTTCGATACCGGTCAGTATCGTGAACTCAATCTTTCTTTGACACGCGTAAGTATTCTCTCCGATACCTACCTGTATCGCCATTCAGTCTTTCTTTGATCTTTCGATACCTGTCTGTATCGTTAAACCAATTTCCTGTGATACCGGAAGGTATAATCTTTCGATACCGATCAGTGTCGTCAATTCAGTTTTCTTTGATACCGGAAAGTATCATCTTTCGATACCGGTCAGTGTCATCAATTCAGTTTTCTTTGATACCGAAAAGTATCATCTTCTGATACCAGTCAGTGTCGTCAATTTAGTTTTCTTTGATATCGGAAAGTATCATCTTTCGATACCGGTCAGTGTCGTCAATTCAAATATCATCATTCGATGCTTGTAAGTGTCGTCATTTCAATTTTCCTTGATACCGAAAAGTATCATCTTTCGATACCGGTAAGTGTCGTTAACTCAATACACGTGTTCGTGTCTGTATTTTTCTTGGATACCTGTAAGTATCATCTTTCGATACCGGTCTGTATCGTCCATTCAGTACACGTGTTCGTGTCTGTATTTTTCTTGATACCTGTAAGTATCATCTTTCGATACCGGTCAGTATCGTCCATTCAGTACACGTGTTCATGTCTATATTTTCTTTGATACCTGAAAGTATCATCTTTCATTACCGGTAAGTGTCGCCAACTCAGTACACGTGTTCGTGTCTGTATTTTCCTTGATACCAGAAAGTATCATCTTTTGATACCGGTAAGTGTCGCCAACTCAGTACACGTGTTCGTGTCTGTATTTTTCTTTGATGCCTGTAAGTATCGTCTTTCGATACTGGTCCGTATCGTTAATCCAAACACTCTTCCATCAATTCTTCCTTTGATACCTGTAAGTATCATCTTTCAATATCGGTACGTATCGTTAACGTAAACACTCTTTCATGTTCTTCTTTCTTTGATACCTGTAAGTATCATCTTCCGATGTCCGTGTCGTTGATCCAACCTTACGTCGACGTCTTATCTCGTGATTTTAGACACATGTCTGTGTCGTTTCCTATCCCTAGCGGATTTCTCAATCTCTCCTACCATTTTACCCCTAGTAGATTATTCCACACTCATCAAATCTTCTACCCTTATTATATACCCACATAGTGCAAATTTTCTATTTCCTTTGGTATTCAATCCCTATTTACCTTGAATGTTTGAAAGTCGCCGCTCTCATCCCTTCAGGTCCACAGTTGATTGAATATGGGCAACTCTAACACCCCAAAATTTGCCCTCCTATTTATACCCTCAACAAGTGGCTTATGTTTTACATTTCATATGCATTTAGGTCATAAGCATTAGGCATGCATCATTGGTCTTCCCAAGGCATGGGATCAGAGGTTTTTATCATTGATTGTGCAAAGCAAGCATAATGAGGTATATTTAATCACTCAGGCCATAAAGGCTCCTCATGCCTCAAGACATCCTATTTGATTCACCATTTCATCAGAAGATTGAGATTCACAAGAAACTTGAAGAGAATCACCCTTTCCTATCTCTTGATCCTCCAATTAGGGTTTTGGTCATCTGTGCATGTGGCATCATCATGAGCAAGGATCTTGGAGCTTTAACACCATCCCATCATATAGGGAATCTTGGTTTAAGGGGATCTTCACTCACTTCAAAGGAATTAGGGCTTTGAACATTGGTCAATATCTCCTAACTTTCAAGGCCAAACTAAGGTTTTGCCTAAAATCAGTATTTCTGATTTTTTGGACAAGACTTGATTCCATGGCTCTCTATATGTTCTCAAGTATCTATAGGTGGATTATGGACCATCAAGTTCATTCACAAGGGTTTCAATTGGCCAGATGATTGAGAATTAGTCAAATTGGGGATAAAGTCAACTGATCAAGAAAAAAGTCAACTCTTGACTTTTTTAAGTCAAATTAGAGTTCATCATGTCAAGTGTGATCAAGGGATGAGATTTGATCAAGAAATACCAAAAGGATCATAAAAAATCAAGGATTATGGAAAGTTACCCAATTCGGAAAACTAGGGTTTTAGAAACTTTCCATTTTGGGAAAGTTTTTTATGCCATGCAGTCATCTTCCAAGCCATTTTTCTCCATGATTAAGACTTTATTTCAACTTTTTTCAAACATGAAAGTTGTAGTATGCATTTCAAGATTTCCAACCATAGGTAATTCATCTCCATTGGATCATTTTTGAGCAAGTTATGGTTCTTGCAAGTTAGGGATTTTCATACATGCATTTCTAACACTTAGAAATTTTTCTAAGTGTTTAGGGGTCATGTTTTGTGCCAATGTTCAAGCCTATTTTTGAGTAACTTTCAAGCATCATTTGGAAATATTTTTCAAATGAAAATTGTAGAGGGATCGTTCACCTTTCCAACCATATAAAGAACAAGTCATTTGGATCTATAGATTAAAAGTTATGATCGATTAAAGTTTGCATCTCAAAGTTGTGAAATTGAAAAAACTCTTAGAAAAATTTCAAAGCGAGAAAATCAGTTTTGTACCCAAGTTTTCAATGACATTTTACACAATGTTTTAGACTTCAATTCCATGATTATCCAACACAAAACTTGTAGTATCAAATGTCTCCTTCATTTTGATACCAAGAACCATGTCATTTGGTTTAAAATCCATGGATAGACACCATTTCCAAATCACTATGATCCACCCTTTGGAATATGCTTTTCAAATGTCCATGCCATGTTATTTCAAGATCAAAGTCAAGCCAAAACCAAGGTATTCTTGCTACAACATTGCCATACGTATCATGCCCTCGCGTTTACTCATTATGGCTACACAAAAGATTCACCATTCCATGCACATGTACTTACCAACCTTCATATGGCCATGAAAAACAAGAACAAACTTAGTGTGCAAGGTTTTGGTTCTGTGCCAGCTCACATCACTAACCTCCATCACATATTATCTTATAGTACACCATAACAATCATATAACACACACACACACAAAAACTCCCTAACCCGTACCATTCACCATAACCTCACTTTGCCAACTTTCACTAACCAAGCTTAACTGTTAACTAACCTTGATTAACACACTAACCACACTCCTAACTACACCTATATAAGCTTCATTAACCTCTAACTGATTCAGTTAGATCATTTTCACTAAGAAAGATCCAAAAACACCATTTTTGCACCTTCACTTCAAGAGCTTCGAATCTCTCTCTAGTTGGAGTTTTTGCTCAAAATCTCTCTATAGTCCTCACCACTCTCCTTCATTCTTGCAACTGTATGCAACATTTTTCATCTGGAATCACCATAGCCACATCTACAGCTTCATCAAAGTCCTTCATCAAGTTGTTTTTTTCTTCAAGATCCAAGGGTTTTTCAGGCATTTATTTTGCTTCCATTGTAGATTACAAGAATAGCAAGAAGTTTTAGGGTTTCTTGCGCGTGGAAATTGAAGCTCAAGCAGGTTAGAATCTTTAAACTTTAGCATCATCTTAGAACCAATGTACGAGGATTAAGAGCATGAGATTATGCGCATCTGAAGCCCTCTCACCTGAGGCATTGGTTGATAGTTATAATACGTTGAAATGTGAGGTTTTGGAATTCCCAGATCTAGATTATTTGCTTTGTATCTCTTCATGTAGTGATTATTTGGAGTTTTTGAGGTGAAATATGGCATCTACGCAAAAAACTGAGCAGAGCAGTGTCACTCTTTTTTATTTTCTGGTCATTTCCGTCGCCGTCCATTGTGGTCTCCCACCAGAGAAGACGACCAGAAGTCTTCTCCGGCGATTGCAAGTAAACCCTAGTCAATGGTTAGCAGTGTGCATGGCCTTTCTTGATTGGGTCACATGGTTTCTTATCCAACATGTATTAGTGAGTCTCCAACGTGTGACTCTTTTCTGAATTCCACCAATAGCCATGCCATAACACATTAATGAGAAACCACCTAATATCACATGTGATAAATGCATTCATTTTCCCTTTTTTTTCTATTATGATAAATAATAATATAATCAGAAAAACTAGAGTCTGGGCCAGCGCACTTCCTATTGCCACCTCCCTCATCTGGCCCAAGGTAATATTGAACTAAGATTTTACTTAGGACGCACCCACTTAATTCTTTGTGGATTTTTCTTTTTCTTTTTTGATACACGTTTGATCTTCATGTTTTAAAAATAGTTTTAGGGGCATAAACATTCCAAATTAATTCATGAATGATCCTTGGCATCTTAATTAATTTGTGATAATTTTTAATTCCAATTTTTGATATTTTCAATATTTGTTTTGGAATTTTGATGTGAATGTGTTCTAATTGAACTAGTTTCCACATAATGCCTTGAAATGATTTTTTTTCCAACTAGTTTGGACCTAATTTTTTGTATGCCATTAATCACATGATTTTATGACATATTAATCACCATTTTGGATTTTTTCCATGATTTCTGGTTCATCTTTGAAGGTTTTTGTATGCTTGTTTTGAATGATCCTTGTTGGATAACATGCCATATGTTTGTAATTGTTTGAGCACCTTTGGTGAATATTTTTGAGCCTATCTATTGAACATGATTAGCTACTGACGTTACCATTACATGAATAAATTTCCACAAATTTTCAAGACTTTTAACCATTTTTCATGTGCATTCCATTTCATGCCTAATGTGTGGATGCATGTTTAGAGATATGGTGAGTTTGATGCTTGTATGTGATCTTTTTAGGCCAACTTTATTTAGATGTTTAAGCGCATTCATGATGACATTTTGTACACCTTTGTGATGATTTGACATTGGTTTTTGATCATGATTTGGATGCTTGTTTTGAGTCCTAAATACATGTTTTTCTAATTGAGTTTTTGGTGTGAACCCTTTGGATGTTTGATAATGCATTTATGCAATCCATTTGGGATCTTTTGATCATTTATTTGCACTTGTTATGACATAAGGTAAAGCCTTTTGATACACCTTTAGAGGTCCTCTTTGGATGACCTCTAATTGATGCTACTTTTATGTGAATTTATACATGCTAGCTTGCTCACTTTAACAACTTTTTGCTTGAGCTTTTGTGTGCCATTTTTGCTCAATGTTTTTGTGACCTAATTGTGAGATATTATAGGTCATTTGGTACTGCCTTGTATGGTTTGACACTTACTTGACTTTGCTCCCTCATTTACATGATTGAAGTTCACATGCTTTTAGAGGATGCCTAAGATGGTTTTGATTACTACTTGCACTAATCTTTGGAAATGTGTTGCCATGGCAACTTTGTAAGATTTTAATGTTCATTTTAAATGTTAACCACATGTGTAATTTAGTTTAGACTTGAATCAAGGTCTTCTCATCCTATTTTATAGAGCTTTTACATGCTTCTAATTGATGTTACATTTGTGCATGCTTACTTGTTAACTATGACAATTCCTTTGAATGCTTTTGTATGCCATCCTTTGGTTGATGTTTGCATGACTCAAATGTAGGATATTACATGTAATTTGCTACTACCTTGTGTGCTTGGATACCCATTTGACTTGATTTGGATCATCCTATACTTGCTTGACAATTAACATGCTTTTATGGAAATGTTTAGACATTGTTTTGTTTCTTACTTGCACTAACTTTTGAGAATGTGTTTGACATGAACTTTTGTGACAACTTGAGACACTTGTGGACATTCACTATATGTTTAAACTTCTGACCTAGGTCATTCAAATGTCAACTTTGTGTCTACTTGTTCTTTGTATGTTCATAAGTGGTTAATGCATGACATCTTTGTGTAGAATTGTGTAATCTTTTGAACATGACTTGGTATGGATTTTATGATCATTTCTAGACATTTCAAACATAACTTTGCATTTATTATGATATGAAATGCTACTGCCCCATGTGGTTTCTCCCTTTGAGTTTAGTTGTTTGAGCTTTTAAATTACAACTTACATGAACATTGTGTTGACATTTGTTTAAGTTAGGATATGGGACATAACTTGATTTCTTTTGACACCTTTTAAGACATTAACATAGATGTGATATAGTAGGATTAGCTACTGCCCATATTAGGTTCATACACCTTTATGACTCACTTCTCTTTGCTTATTGTTTGACATTACTCATAGATTAGAATTAGGACATTAGCATAGGCATAGGTGCATAGTTTTTCATTTTCGTTTCAACTATTCAATAGTTGAGCTTGGCTTGGAGTTGGTAAGTATTTGTGCTATCTTAACTTGATGTTTACACTTACATGACTTCTCTTTCATCTCATTTCTTCTCTACTTCTCTCTTTTGTGATTGAATCATCTAATGTTTACTTGTGTATAATCACACGTTCCCTTAGGATTCCTAGTTTGGATCTAATTTTGGATTAGGTTCAAAGTAGGAAAGACATTAGGTTACCAATCCTAGTATGCTAACATAGGTAAAGATTTCCCTTTCATCCTCAACTATAGGATCAACCATTGCATGACAACTTCTAGGATGAAGTTTCCCCTTAGAGTTTTGTTTCAACCTTTAAGTTTCTCTTCTCTCTCTCTAAAACAAAAACAAAAACACTTAATAAATATTGTATATGGAGTGCGCCACGAGCCTTAAGCACATGGGAAGTGATAAGCGGGAGTCCCTCCTTACCTTGTCTAGGGTGTTTTGCATGCGTCCCGTCTTGGGTCGGTTTGCAACGCATTCGATCCTATGTCATAGTCTTTAGCACGATACATATCATAAACAATCAAATCAAAACACTTCTTCTAAAAGACATAAACAAATTAATCGTCTTCCTCTGGGATTCATTTCTCACCTCATTCACTCTAATCGTAAGGATACGTTATTTCTGTTCTACCACAAATAGGTAAACGCGTAAATCTCCACGCAACGAGCGACAATACCTAAACTGCTAGAATGCGAACATTAGAGTCATCCACTGAAAAAACATAAAACAAACAAAGACCATGTAGGTCGAACTATGACTGCTCTGATTTCCTCTCTCCTGTCCGATTAAGGATACGTAGGCACAAGGCAGTGATGTCTTGGCGAGCAACCTTCCCCCCATCAATCCCATAGTCCTCCGAACTACGTTGACTCTGATTTTCCCACTCCTGAGGGAATACATAGGCCTAGGACGACGATGTCCTATCGAGTCGCCTCTTTTCTTTTCCCCTAATTCTCTGTTTCTTGTTCTATTCCTTTCCAGTTAGCAGTTGAGTTTCAGATACCTACACCCTTTGATCAGAACAACAAGTGTGGATCCCATCGAGTACGATGGAAGTAAGGGGGTGCTAATACCTTCCTCTCGCGTAACCGACTCCCGAGCCCAGACTATGGTTGCGATGACCATGTCTTTCCCTTTTTCTAGGTTTTCTTCGATCGTTTCCTTTCCCTGCATCGGGATAAATAACGTTCGGTGGTGACTCTTCTGTCTTTTCTGCCAGTTAATTTTCACAGTTACGACATTAATCAATTGGTCTTGATTAACCAAGGTAACGGAGGTGAATTCCAGATTGATGAGAATGGCATGATGAGGTTCAGAGATGGAGTATGTGTTCCAGATGTTCCATAAATTAGGAAGAGAATTCTTGAAGAATGACATCGAAGTAGGACGAGTATTCATCCCGGTGCTATGAAGATGTATTAGGATTTGTAAAAGTTATTTTGGTGGCCAGGTATGGAAATGGATATTCCTGAATTTGTTTATGCCTATTTGACTTGTCGGAAGTCAAAGATTGAACATCAGAAGCCTTTGGGTATGATGCAACCGTTAAATATTCTGGAATGGAAATGGGATAGTATTTCCATGGATTTTGTGTCGGGATTGCCGAAGACTGCGAAGGGGAATGATTCGATTTGGGTGGTTGTGGATAGATTAACTAAATCGGATCATTTCTTGCCAATAAAGATTAATCATTCTATGCAAAAGTTAGCTGGGCTGTACATTTGGGAAATTTTGAAGTTGCATGGGATACCTTCGAGTATTGTGTCGGATAGAGACCCAAGATTTACGTCGAGGTTTTGGAAAAGTTTGCAAGATGCTTTAGGTACTAAGTTGAGGATGAGTTTTGCATATCATCCGCAGACGGATGGTCAGACGGATAGAACTATCCAGTCTTTAAAGGATTTACTGAGGGCTTATGTGTTGGACCAAAGAGGATCTTGGGATAGCCATTTGTCGTTGATTGAGTTCACATACAATAATAGTTTCCATGCTAGTATTGGAATGGCACCGTATGAAGCGTTGATGGTATGAGGTGTAGGACTACATTGTGTTGGTATGAGTCAGGCGAGAGTGATGTACTCGGACCTGAGATTGTGCAGAAGACGAACAAGAAGATTAAGATGATCCAAGAGAGGATGAGAACTTCGCAGAGTCGCCACAAGAGTTATCATGATAGGAGGAGGAAAACACTTGAATTCCAAGAGGAGATCACGTGTTTTTGAGAGTTACGTCGGTAACTGGTGTGGGTCGAGCTTTGAAGTCTAGAAAACTCACTCCATGTTTTGTTGGTCCGTATCAGATTATGCAGAGGATAAGAGAAGTAGCCTATCGAGTTGCTTTACCGTCATCGCTTGCGAACCTTCATGACGTGTTTCATGTATCTCAGTTGAGGAAATACATTCTGGATCTGTCTCATGTGATACAAATGGATAACGTACAAGTGAGAGATAACCTGACGGTTGAAGCGTCACCCGTGCGGATAGATGGTCGAGAAATGAAACAGATGCGGAGTAAAGAGATTGCCTTAGTGAAGGTATTGTGGGTTGGACCAGCTGGTGAAAGTTGGACTTGGGAGCGTGAAGATTAGATGAGAGAGTCGTATCTGACTCTGTTTTCTTCGGGTAATTTTTGGGACGAAAATTATTTAAGTGGGGGAGAGTTGTAACACCCCAAATTTCTTAATTAATTATTTAATTAATTATTCGCGATTGTTAGGAATTGTTGAATGAATATGTGATGTATTGTTGATTCTGGTGTGTTGTATAAGTTGAATGTTGTGGGAATATATGCGGTGTTGTGGGATAGCGTGGATTAAGGTGTTGGGAGCTATTATTTAGATTTGAAATAATTAGTTGGAATTATTTTAGAATTAATAATAGTGGAATAATATAGATTATATTATTTAGAGTATTATTAATTAAAATAAAGTGAGTAGAAACAATAAGGACAGGGTGGTCATTTACAAGAGGTTAGGTGAGGACAAAGACGGAAAACCATATTAGGGGTCCAAGGGGTAAGTTAGACAAAAAGGGAAAATTGGGATATAGTAAGTTCATTTTGTACGATCGTGTTTGGAGAGCGACAGAGAAAGGAGAAAGAGATAGGGCATTGAGGAACCCAGAGGATTTCGGTAGAAAATGCAAAGAGAAGGAACCAAAGCTAGGAATCTAAGGTAAGGGGGTGATTCCTTATTATTATGATTGATATGGGGTTTAGATGTATGTAGGTTTGATTGGGGTTTTGTGATGAATTGATAACATGATGTTTATGATAAGTCTGATGATTTTGATGTGTAAAATACCATGAATCGATATTCGTGATGATGTGATAATGTATTGTTGCTAATTATATAAGAACATGTTAATTGTGGTGAATTTGGATCTGTGCTGACGTGAAATCGCAAGAAAATTAGGGACTGGAACTGTGCAGAAAATGCAACAGTAGGTTACTGTTTCGCACGATTCGCCGGGCGAGCCTTCCGTGTCGTCGGGCGAAGCAACTTCACCCAGGCAGCACCGGGCGAGACGAGGAGCGAAGGATACGGTGAAAAAAGGGTGCTCCTAGAATTTATATGGGGGAAAGAGATTCTCCCCAGCTTCTCCAGGCGAGTCCCAGGCGAGCAGTCGACTTCGCTGGACGAGCCTCAGGCGAGGGGCAGCAAACAGGATCTGCAAAGTGTCGTAGCTTGAGTTTCTGAACTCCATTTGACGCATCGTTTGAAGCGTTAGAGAGTTAACGCGATGAACTATATTTTGGTAGAATAAAATGAGTAGGGTGATGCATCATTCCATTACATTTACTATGAATAGATTAGTCTTTTATGCGATGAATTGTGACGATGAAGTTGTTGATATGATGATATTATGTCGTACTATGATGTAAATGATGTTGAATATGTTGAATGGAGTGGATTACACGCATGTTTGATGTTTTTGCATGTTATGTGAAGAATATGATGGTTAATTACATGAATGATGATGCAATTTGACTAGCCGTGGTCGTGATTACTGTGTTGTTGTGCATCGTGCATTCATAGCATATGTTAGGACTTCGGTCCAGTGATGTTGTTAGGACTCCGGTCCAGTGATGATGTTAGGACTTCGGTCCAGTGGTGGCCTTAATCCCATTGTGTGGATTGAGTGCGTTTTATGATGTGCTCCGGTTCCAAGTGGGAATCGATCCTATGTGGGGATCTTTGGAGGGAGATGACCATGTGTTCATCAAAATTTTGGTACCACATGCATGAGTCAGTGTTGTTGCATTTCATATTACGTGACATTGCATAATTATGAGTTGAATGATATTGGATGATGTTATGATATAAGTGATGCTTTGGGTAATAATGATTGATTGACGATATCGTGACGTTGTGAATAATTTGATGAAGAGATAATGTGAGTATGTGTGTGATGTATGATGAATATATGGATCGATAATAATTGTTGTTGTGACTACTATATCTATTTCTTATATCTTTTGTAATGATTTGTGATTACTCACCCTCCTTGTTTGAATGTTGCCTCCATGTGGGTAACGTGCATGTGATCAAGATTAGCTTGTAGATGCGTGAAGACTTAGCTTTGGATTTGTTTTACCTTATTTCAGTCGATTAGAGGATGTCTTGCTCTGATACGTAACATCGGGGTCGGGAACGTTTGAGTGGAACCATATGTTTTTTATTTTTTTCGTTATGAAGTTAAGAGGTTGTCTTTAATTGTTGAGTGTTTTTTAGTCATAACTTTGAATGACAAAGCACGATGAAGTTTTTCTTGAAGTATTTTAAATAAACATGTTTTGTGATTAAGATTTCCGCTGCGATGGGTGAAAATGTTCATTTGAGTACATT
Source organism: Lathyrus tuberosus (assembly GCA_022829125.1). Classification (NCBI taxonomy): domain Eukaryota; kingdom Viridiplantae; phylum Streptophyta; class Magnoliopsida; order Fabales; family Fabaceae; genus Lathyrus; species Lathyrus tuberosus. The sequence continues at coordinate 21,877,213 of JALAZF010000030.1, forward strand.
GATGAAACAATTGTTATAAATGAGTTGGAAACCCGTGTTACGGAGCAGGTCGATCCACATTGATGTTTTTTTATGAAGCATGTGACACCCTTGTTGGTGTTTTACTCTGATTTATATGTTAAATTATTCGTTGGGTTTAGAAGGGTGTTACACAGGCCAGGCCAAGTTTTTTTTTAAATAGAAAAGGCCCTGACTTTTTTATAAGCCTATTTAGTTAAAAAGGCTAGGCCTCAGGCCATGAAAAATCCTTTTAAACTTAATAGGCCGACCTATTTAAATAAATATGAATAATTTTTTTATTATCATTATGTTATGTTTTGTACTTTGAATTAAAATACATAAATAAAAATTGGTTATCATGGAGAACTTATGAAAATAAGATGAAAACACCTTATGAACAATGTTATAAGTTATTTCATAAGTTATCTTAAACAATTAATCTCACAAAAATTATGCTAATAGGTAAGTTAAATTAGTCAGTGTAACCAAACTTTTAGTCTCATTGGTTTTTTAGTTTGTTAGTATATTTAAAATAACAGGCTTTTATGTAGGCTAACAAGCTAATCAGGCCTTAGAAAAGGCTAGACTCAGGCCTAAAAATAAGCCAATGACAGGCTACATCCCAGACTTAGGCTTCCGTTTTTTTTGCAGGCTAGACTTAGACTTGGCAAATGCTAGCTTGCCCCATCTTATTTCCACCCATACTCAGGATTCCTATTCAATTGAGTGATCATAAGTCCCTTGATCACTTGATTGGATTAGATTTTTACACTTGCATCTACACTTGGTCCTAGTCCAATCACATTCAAGACCCTGGAGATAGGAGGACATCAAGACATGATTACGCTAAGCTTCATCCATTCGAGCACACCTTGCCTCATCCAAACAAAAATAAAACTCTTTTAAACTTCAAAACACCTGTTAATTTTGATGTGAATTGTGCGCCACGAGCCTTAAGAAACAAAGAAGAATGAGAGAGATCATTTATACCTTTGTCCTGAATGCCTTTGAATACGGGATATAGGCCCTAATTATTCAAAGTATTTGCCTCTGTTCATAGACTTTAGTGTAATTCAAATCACATAATTATCAGCCTTCATCCTTATATAACAATTCAACAATCCACATCAATACCTTTCTCTTTGGACCAAACACTATACTCTTTGGATACACATACACTATTGAGATATCACCTTCTCATGGTTAAATATCCATTTTTGAACCATACCTCTTTCTTTGGGTTAATCACCTTTTCACGGTTAAAACACTTTCATGCATGTTCGCCTTATGAGACTCAGGCTTAGGCGAACCCCATCATTCTCATGCACGTCTGCCTTGTAAGACTCAGGCTTAGGCAGACCCCATCTTCTTTTATGTTTGTCTTGCCAGATCCATTGCTTAAACAAACCCTTCTCATTCATGTTTGTCTTATCAGACCCAGTGACAAACCCTTCTCATGCATATTTGTCTTGTCAAACTCAGTGCTTAGACAAACCCTTCTCATGCATGTTTGTCTTTTCAAACCTAGTGCTTAGACAGACCTTTCTCATGCATGTTTGTCTTATCAGACCTAGTGCTTGGACAAACCCTTCTCATGCATGTTTTCCTTGTCAGACCCGGTGCTTAGGAAAACCCTCGTCTCTTGCATGCTTGCCTTATCAGACCCAGTGCTCAAGCAAGCCACCTCTTGCATGTTTGCCTTGTTAGACCTAGTGCTTAGGCAAGCCCCCTTTGTTGTAGGTCTTAATCTCCGAATTTAGGCAAAGCTCTATGACTCTGCATTGGATAATCACTATCTACTGGTTAAATGCCACACTCTTTGGTTCATATACATCATTCTATAGGTCCAAACAATACAATCATAGTCCAAACAACATCTTCACAACAACTTCACCATTTCACAAATCTTTTCCAATTCACTCACAAATATTTTTTAAACCCATTCACAAATTTTTTTCAATTCAATTCAATCAAAGACCCTTTTCAAAACAAATTTATTTCTTTTCATAAAAGAATTGTTATAATCCGTTCCTTAGTAGTTAGACTAAAAACTTAGTGCATCCGAACGAGGATCAAAATCAGCTGATGTTGAAACACTTCTAAGATACGATTATAACCGTTCCCTAAAATCAACAATAAATACTTATTTTTTACCCACGAACTACGAAGCTCTGATTTTCTCATTGCACTATGAGAATACGTAGGCACGAGGGTTTGAATCCTTGGCAAGCACATTAATTAAAAACTTATTTTCCCCTTAATTAAAATAAATCGCAAGTAACCTCTAGATAATAACACTCATTCGCACAAAGAACAATCAAAACGATTCTATTGAGTAAAATGGACGTGAGAGATGTTAATACCTTCCCCTCGCATAACCGACTCCCTTACTCGTTTCTCTTCCCAATGGGTTTTATTGATATTTTTCCTTTCCATTTGAATAAATAAAATTCAGTGGCGACTCTGTTGTATTTACGAGCGTGCGGTGCGCTCGAGTATTTTTCGTGTTGCGACAATAACTATATGAAAATTATTTGTAGTTGCGAAGAAAACCCGATAACTTTTCCTGTAGATACTATGTTATGAGGCATATGTTAAATATTGTCTCCGAAGGCATTATCAGTTCACGAATCAAGGTATTAACTTTATCCATATACATGTAATTTATTTATATTTGTTAAGTTAATGTTTTTATTGTTAGCTTGTCATAATTTAAATTTCATTCAAATTATAGGTGTTTAGCATTGGGCCAGTGACTTCCTATATTTGTATTAATCTCAACAACACTAGTTTTTATTGGTTGTTGTAAGCATTGTATAGAGGTTTTGTCATTATAGGTTCAAATATGTATAGATTATATTTCTAGAGATTTTCTTTATCCCAAATGTCATTATATGGTTCTGCTTTCAAATATGTATAGGTTCTCTTGGTGTACCATTTTGAATATGTGTACATTTGGTTTTGTAAACAATGTAATTTGATATTCCGTGTATATTTAGTTATGTTATGTATAAAATAAAATGTTATGATTGTGTCACGAAATTTGAAGTTTTTGTATAAAAAAAATACACACCAGTCAAATTGAAATTTAAAACAAATTATAAACGATAAATATATAGGTTATACCCCACCGGTTAATATATATAACCAACGTAAATACATTTCTTTTTCCTTAATTATTCACAAAAACCAAGCGGTATATGGTGCGCACTTTATAATTTTGAAAATAAAAAAAATGTTGTTGTTGAGGATCAAACAATGACCTTTACAAGTGTGTCATAAGCGGAATAAAAACCAAGGGGTAAAGTGACAAGTTTTCTTGACGCCTTTTGTTACACTCTTCTGGTGGCTGAACCATCTCTTGACAATTTATGGTGTATCAAGGCTATTATTAGAGGTTTTGAGAGGGGTTTGGGTCTTCATATTAACTTCTTTAAGAGTAGTTTGGCGGGGATTAATGTTTATTATTCTTTTTCTTACTTTTGTTGGGGACTTTCTCCATTGTGAGTTAACATCTCTAACTTTTAATTATCTTGGCCCGACTGTTGGGGCCAATCCTCGTCTTGAGTTTACTTGAGAGCTTTTGCTCGTTTTGTTGGAAAAAATACTCAATTCTTGAAGGCATATATATGTTAGCTTGAGGGGTAAAGTTGTTCTCCTTAATTCAATGCTTAATGATATTTCTATTTTCTTCTTGTCATTTCTAAAGAGGCGTGTTATGGTTTAGAAGAAGATATTGTCTTTACAAATAAGTTTCCTTGGTGTGTGTGTGTGTGTGTGTGTGTGTGTGTGTGTGCGCGTGAAGAATAAGAATAAAATCCCCTGGATGAATTGAGATGATGTGTGTAAACCAAAAAGAATGGGGGGTTATGGGTGAGGGATCTCCAGTTGGTTAATTTGGCTCTTTAGGAATAACAGAGATGAAGGTTGCTTGTAGGGGATTCAGGGCTCTGAAGGGACATTATGGTGATATCTTATCTCCTTTCCAAAAGGAGGCAGGGATAAGGGTTTCCATTCATCTTCGTCCTGGTGGAAAGAGATATGAAAGAGATATCTCTTATTGGGTTAAAAGAGAATTGTATATCAATATGGTTTTCTAAAGGTATTAATAAGAAAGTGGGATAAGGCTATCACATTTCCTTTTTGGAGGATCCTTGGGTATGGAATTCACCCCTCAAGTTTAGGTTCCCTAGTCTTTTCTCTATTTCTGTCCATAAAAAAGGACTGGTGGGTGAGATATGAGTAATTATTAATGAGACTCTGACCTATGACCTTAGATGGAGGAAAATCTTTTCCCTTAGAGAGTTACATGTTCTTAAGGAGTTTCGAGCCTTTCTTAGAAAGGTTATCATTACCATGAATAAAGATAAGTGGATTTGGAAGCACTATTTAAATAGTTCTTTTTTAGTGGTATTCGCTTACATTGTCAAGCGGAAAGGTTTATCTTCTTATATAACACCTCTTTTGCTTCAGAGTCATATCTTTTCCCTTATTTAGCGTAAAAAACCAATATATTAGACGGGGCCCCAACTGTAATTAGTTGATTAGTTAGTTGGAGTTTATTATAAGTTGGTTAGTCAAAGTTCCATTTCTTTGAAACTCATTCTTGTTAGTTTTTACATTGTAAATATTGTTTCTTTCATTTCATGTGCCAAAAAAGTTGGGATACCCTATCATCATCCCTTTTATTGTATTTGTTATAAAATTGCAGGATACATTTTTCTCTAGAGACAACCTATTTAAGAGAGGAGTCTTATTTGATACTAGTAGGCTTGCTTGTCCCTTCCGCGAGTTTCTAGTTGAGTCCATTTGTCACCTTTTTGTTATTTGTGAGATCGCATCCTTAGTGTGACATAGAGTTTTTAGGTGGTTGGGAAGGCTAATAGTTATTTAGTCTTAAGACGTTTTTTAGTTTTTTCTTTCTTTAAGAGATAAGACTAAGTATATGAGTGGTTACCTTATAGTTTGACATGCAGTTATCTGGTCTATTAGGAAAGCTTGCAATGATGTAATTTTTAATGGAGTCATAAAAATAACGAAAAAAGTGAAAGAACAAAGCATTTGTCTGGCTTGAAATTGTTTTTTGGGTAAGGGAGGGGATACATTTTGCACATACACGAATTAACTTCATAATTTTATCACTACTAAAAATAAGACATTTGGTTAAATGTTTTTACATCAGATTTCAAGATATATGATGTGAAAAATATTTGTCAAAGGAGTTTACATCAAATTTCATAACAATATGAAGTGAAAAATATTTGATTTAGGGATTTTACATCAGACATTTATTTCCACTCATGTGAAAAATAACGCGGTGGCAGTTTCATAAATAATATGAAATTTTGTTATAAAGGATTTCACATCGGGCCTGGATTTGCACCTGATGTGAAAAGTTCACTGATAAAAAAATAACAAGGTGGAAGTTTCATAAATAATATGAAGTTTGTTATAAAGGATTTCACATCGGTCCTGGATTTGAACCCGATGTGAAAAAAGTTGGTCTTTACACCGGGCGTCTTTGCAACCGATTTGAAAACTCCAATCTCACTAAAACCCTAGTTCATCTTCCGCGAATATCATTTCTAGTTCTTTCCAAGCGCAGCCGACCACAACATACTTCCAAGCTCCACTCACTCGTCCTCTCAATCCTTCAACCGCGAGTCCTCATTTTTCTCCCAACAGATTAAACACATACTTCTATCTTCTTGTATGAAATTCTAGTCGCCTCCGCATTTCTCCTCTTCATCTCTTACCACCACCGTTTCTCTCGTTTCCAGCCGCCACGACATTGAAGGGAAAACGTGAACGTAAGTACATTTTCTTTTTTGATTACTGTCAATATCTTTTTGTTGTTGTTTTTCTCATGTACAAGGAAAACACACTCACAAATATCTCTACTAGTTGGGAATTGTGGAAACCGTCAAACAGAGTGTGCCGATGACTGTGTTGGTAAGCTGAAAGACCCATTGTTTCGACTTCATTGCATTTTGATCGATACTCTTTCAAATTTATTATTTTTTTTCTTAATGAAACCAATACAATATATCATATAAATTCTGGCATCCTTTTGAAGTAAAAGATTGGTTTTTAAGATTCTTTCACTGTTTGATACAAACTTGGTATTATGTTGTGCCCAAGTCCAACATAGAGTGGTATGATTCGCTCCATCGAGTGTTTAAGTGATTTGGTTCTTGCTTGGATGGAACTCGACTCCTTGAAACAATGTACTAAAGAATATAAATGCAGAAAGTAAGAAAGATAATACTAACAGTGATTGCTTCTCTGCTTATAGTCATGTACAACAGACTCCTCTACACTATCTCCCGAACGTCTACAAGCCCATCATTGTTGATTTTCAAACTCTTATTTAATATTAATATGTCATTTTCATTTGTTTTTGAATCAGATTACAAGTTATTTATACAACATTGTTAACGAGATACCTACCGATCAATATGATAAGGATTCTAAGTAAGCAAGGGTTTACATGAAAGTTTCTTCTACAAATTTATTGTGCCATTTTATCTATCATTTTTACATGTACTAAGAGATATATTACATTTGGTATCATAATCTTTAAATGATATGGATCTGGCTGAGTATTTCCCCCACTCTTATTTTGCAGGGCATCACGGAAACATTATTGCACCAATAAATATATACGAAGCAAAGAGAACATGGATGAAGAATGTATGTGTTTTGAGGTACTAATCAATGTCTGGTTAGATTTTATTTGTGTTCTTTGAAATTTAAAATTATTCATATTTTGATGTTGATATGAGCTTAGAATGTTGCAAAATTGCAATTGTTCATGTTCTCCTATTTTGCCACTGCTGATTTTTGTCACCTCGCCTTCCCTTCCACATCTAAATTGTGAATATCTTATGCTTATCTTTTTATTGGCTTGACGTGTCTACTCTGCAAGTTTGGTGCACGTAAGTACATTTTCCTTTTTTTATTACTGTCAATATCTATTAATATGTTATATCTCTCATCACTTTGATTCTAATGTTTATTTTAAAACTATTCAGGTATATTCATCCTGTATGTATTGATAATTCCACATCAAAAGTATATGGATTTATGGACCCTGCTAGGTGTATGTATGTTGATAATGTGCCGAAAACTGAAGCAAATGTTAAAAAATAAATACAAGATAAGTTACATGATGAAAAGAGAGTGCGTCACTTACTACCATTTATTCATGGGTAAGTTTGTATGAAATTGTGTTTTCTATGTTTTAAATTTTGATAACATGGATATTTTATGTGACTTTTGTGTTTTCTATTTTTTATTCATGGGTAAGTTTGTATGAAATTATAATTCTATATTTAACTTTAATATAAGTATTCACTAATTATGTCATTCATTTGTAGACAATGCGACAACATAACTCTAATGATTGTGGGTACTATGTGATGAAAAATATGTTGGATATTGTCTCTGTCAATATAATCGAGTCTTGCATGCAGGTAATAAAATAACTTTACTTTGTTATTTACTTTGCATTTTGCAACTTAATGTGAATTTTCAAAAAATAACTTTATATTGTTATTTACGTATTGTAGGTATTTAATGACCCAACAGAATTAACACAAGATGATTTGTATGATTTGCGACTCCGTTGGGCAACATGTTTCTTTGAGTTATATAAAAACGAAGCTTTATCTGGTGAGTTATATAGAATTTTCTATATATATCTGATTTGAGTTTTTTGACTTTGGTGTTGTCTGCTGATGTTAATTGGTGTTATTATTTATTGTCAGCAAATGTGATTTTGGTGTTGTCTATTGAAGCTACAACTCATCTTCTTGTGGATTGCACTTGTGTGTATCCTAGATTAATACTTTTGTAAATCAATTGTTCATTTTGAAGAATGTGTGCATCCTAGATATTTGGTGCAATGAAATTAACAAGTTGGTTGGAAAAATATAAAAAATTAGATGCCAACTAGCGACTTAAATGTGGTCTGTGTGATGTTGGAAAAATATGAAAAATTAGGTACCAAAAAAAATTACAGGGATTCCACCTCGATTCTGCTAAAAAATAGTCTAATTTTTTAAAGAAAGATAGCATACATATTACATCGGACGCGCTTTGCAACTGATGTAAAAACCTATATTTTACATCGGGCCAGAAAGGCAACCAATGTAACAACATACATTTTACATCGGGGCAAAAAAGCAACTGATGTTGAATGTATATTTATTTAAAAATAAATAAAGTTAAACCCATATTTCACATCAGACGTAACAGTCAACCAATGTAGTAGGTGTATTTTTTACACCGGGTTATTGCCCGATGTAAAATGTCTTTGATTTACTATATCGCTTGGCTTTACATCAGACCCAAATCTGATGTAAAATGTGATTTTCACCCGATGTAAAAAGTATTTCCTGCACTAGTGTATTCTCTACCTACATCTATAACGTATCGAAAGTTTGTCCTTTTTCAAAGTATAATGGTGGACCTTCAATTCTTTTTGCTAGGATCTGATCTGTTGATGATGGATCTGATTGGTTAGAAATCTATAATACAAGTACCGAGGAGATTCTTTAGTAACTGTGGTTGTGTTTTTGTTTAATTTTTTCTTTTTTAATATTTTTCTATTTTTTTTACTTGTATCTTGTTTTTTCTTTTCTAGATACTTATTGTATTTTAAATACTGTTATTGGTATATCTTAATTTCTTTTTTAATATATTATATTTGCCATTAGAAAAGGTGCATGGATACCAAATCAATAAATCAATGAATCAATTAATTCAAGCCATAATAAATTAAGCACCTTTAGAAAGAAACATATAAAAAACAAATAGAAATCAAATAAGAAATTAAATATATAGTAGATGATACTTAATGTAACTTAAACAAATTTATGAGTTAACATACATATTATTATTAATTATATTTATTTATTTTGAAAATTGTTTATACTTACCATAATAATCAAACTTAATTCGAATCAAATGGTTCAATTGATTGAACTAAAATTTGTCTAATTCCTCAACTAGCAAGTCAGCTGTATAATAGTATAAATAAATATTTTCTATTTGTTATATAATTAATAGCATTTACACAAAATATTTATTATTATTATTATTATTATTATTATTATTATTATTATTATTTATTCTCTATTTTAAAAATATAATTTAATATTAATTATAAATTTATCAATGATATTTTAGCAATTTAGGGCATATAAATAAATAAATAAATAAAATTAAATAAAAAAAATTAAAACATAATTTTATTATTTATTATTTTGACATGTGTAACAAATTAAACAAAATGAGAAATAAAAAAGAACGGACATAATATATGTCAACAAGATCACAATTATTTAACCTAAATTTTATTTTCACATTAAAGAAAAATTAATTCTATATTTCTCGTTTTCATGCAATAACCATGATTAGACTTATGGTTTGTTTTATTAAGGTAAGAAAAAAGTAAGCATAGTAGCGAAAAGACGAAAAGACCAGTCAAAACATACAAAATCCCTAACATACCCCTTATCCACATCGGACTTACATTGGGCGGGAAAAACCTGTCGGGTATAACATATGTGGCGCCAAAACACAATCAACTTTTTTTAATAATAATAAAAAAACATTATTTAATAAATAAAAAATGTTTATTCCACTTTTGTTTCGAGATTTTCCAGAGTTTCTCTGTTCTTGTTCTCTCTAGGGTTTCCTCAAATTTGTTGCCTTTCCTCACCACAATTCACTGACTTTCCTCTCCAATTAGGGTTTTCTTCTCACGATCTGTGTAAATTAGGGTTCTTTCATGAGTCTTCCAGCTGAAACGGATATGGAAGATACCAAACCCTCTGTTGTAATGGTCGACAATGGCGACCAAGCTCAGTTTCGGTTTGCTGAGTTTTCAAAGGTAAATACTTTGTTTTCTGTTCCGTTTTTTGTGTTCTGGGATACTAGATTTTTGTTTATGTGAAATTAGATTACTTAATTTTTGTTGTTTTTTGTGTTATAATTGTGTTTGAGCTGATTTTGTTTGTGGTTTTGTTGATAAAGTTGTGATCTTTAAGTTTTTAGCTAGTGGGTTGGTGATTTGAAGTAATTTAATATAATGAAATTTCTTATGTTTATTTGTAAGCTATTCCATTCACTAACCCTAAGATGAATTTTCACTGAGAGATAAGATTTAGTTGAAATATTTCATTGATTCAATCGATCTGCACCTAATGATAGGTGTGGCAATATTTAATTCTTGAATAGAGGCATTTTACATTTTATTTTATACATGCTGATGTATGATTTGGTGATAGTATATGATGGAGAAAACTTAGGGACTGATGAAGACCTGTCCGATTTTATTAAATTCAGACAAATTTGTTATACTATTATTAATTGATCTATCTTTTGCGGTCGGTTATTGTGGTTGATTAATTGAGTAGACGGGCGTTTTCGCTTCGTGATTAATTGATCTGAATTGATCTTTCTTATATGATCACCGTTATTAATTGATCTGTCGTTTTCGGTTATTTTATGTGAATGGGAAGGAGTTTGACATCGTTTACCTTTTTTTATGACAGAATGAGCTAGCTTTGGATGAAAAAAACTGTAAAGAAGCAATGGATCTGTTTGGAGAAACCAAACATCTTCTCGTGGCGAATGTTTCGTCAATGGGGAATGGAACGGTACAGACAAACATTACTCTAGTATGAAATCCATTTGTTATTAAAGTTTTTGTTTGAGTTCACAAGTTTTATAAATTTGTTCAGATGGAAGAAGCAGAGCGGTACTGGTTTGCTTTCATTTTGTACTCTATCAAGAAACTTACTCAGAAAAATGAGGAGACTGGGAAGGAAGAGATTGAGAATACCGGTCTTACCTTGTGCCGAATATTGAGAGCAGCTAAGCTTAAGTATTTTTCTGACCTTTTTTTATCTAATATGTCTGTAGTTTGGTCTGTTATTTACCATTATGTTTATCTTGTATTTAACAGTATTGCAGAATTTTTCAAAGAACTTCCTCAATTTGTTGTTAAGGCCGGTCCAATTTTAAGCAATCTATATGGCCTGGATTGGGAAAACAAGCTTGAGGTATTGACCAGGCAATTGTAATTGTGATGATGTGATTTTAAATTTTTGGAATAAGTTTTATATTTAACCAATTTTTATGTTGCTATGTTTCTATCAGGCCAAGGAGATGCATGCCAATACTATTCACTTGAAGATTCTTAGCAAGTGAGTATTCTGCTATTTTTTCCGTATAGGGTTAATTGCTTTGATTATAACATGCAGTACATCTTACAAGTTTGATGTTGCCAGGTATTATAAGCGTGTGTTTGAAGAGTTCTTCGTGTCAACTGATGCAAATGTTGAAAATAACTCATCTGTTACTATTCGCGTATCTGAGTATCATCGCTTTGGATGGTTACTTTTCTTGGCCCTTCGTGTGCATGCTTTCAGCCGTTTCAAAGACTTGGTGACTTGCACCAATGGTCTAATTTCTATCTTGGTTAGTGAGATTCTTTAATTCTCTTTTAGTCATTTTCATTGTTGGAATTTTCTTGTAGAAGTGAAGGAAACAATTTCTTATATGCTTGGTGTATCTGTTACAGGCAATCCTAATTATTCATGTTCCGGCTCGTTTTCGGAGTTTCAACATTCACGACTCTTCACGCTTTGGTAATGTCTTTGTTACCCCTTCCTGCATTTTGATTATGTTATTTTTGTTCTCTTTCTTGGGGGCCTTGTATTTGTACACGGACATGGTTTACTTATAACAGATGGTATTCCAGCGTTGGGCTTAAAAGTGGATTATTTTAATTACATTGAAATTTTTGCAGTTAAGAAAAGTGGCAAAGGCGTGGACCTCCTTGCTTCACTTTGCAACCTATATAACACTTCAGAAGATGAGTTGAGGAAAACCATTGAGCAAGCCAACACTTTAGTAGCAGATATATTGAAAAAGAAACCCTGTTTGGCATCTGAATGCGAAACTGAAAACTTAGAGAATTTTGACCGAGGTTTGTTTTCCTTCAGCCATTTATTATTTATGCATCACGATTCAAATACATGGTTTTTTTAACTGATGTTTATTTTTGCACTTTGCAGACGGTTTAACATATTTTAAAGATCTGATGGAAGAATTGTCTCTGCCGTCTAATTTGAATGTCTTGGAAAATGATTACGATCACATGACTCGCAACAATGGTGAACTGGATGAAAGGTTATTCATTAATGAGGATGACACTCTGCTAGCTTCAGGAAGTCTTTCGGGAGGTTCTGTTTCAGCGGGAGGTGTAAAGGTATGCCTAATCAAAATTTAGTTCTAAATTTTGTTCTCTCTTGTGAACGATTATACGTAAAATAATCTATTATTGTGATCTGTAGAGGAAATTTGATCTGATGACATCGCCAACTAAAACCCTTATGAGTCCACTTTCACCACAACGCTCTCCTGCATCCCATGCTAATGGTATTCCAAGTAGTGCAAATTCAATGATTGCTGCCACCCCTGTAAGCACAGCAATGACTACGGCAAAGTGGCTTCGTACTGTCATTTCCCCACTTCCATCAAAACCCTCACAAGAGCTAGAGCGATTCTTGACGTCATGTGACAAGGATATTACAAGTGATGTAATACGCAGAGCACAAATTATATTGCAAGCAATATTTCCTAGTAGTCCCCTAGGTGACCGATGTGTAACCGGAAGCCTGCAAAGTGCTAACCTCATGGACAACATATGGGCGGAACAACGAAGATTAGAAGCACTGAAGTTATATTATAGGGTACTTGCAACAATGTGCAGAGCAGAAGCTCAAATACTCGGCAACAATCTAACTTCACTGCTTACTAATGAGAGGTTCCATAGGTGTATGCTTGCCTGTTCCGCAGAACTAGTCCTGGCTACTCACAAGACCGTAACGATGTTGTTCCCTGCTGTACTAGAGAGGACTGGAATTACAGCTTTTGATCTTAGCAAGGTGATAGAAAGTTTCATTAGATACGAAGAATCTCTCCCAAGAGAATTGAGGCGACATCTTAATTCATTGGAGGAACGGCTTTTGGAGAGCTTGGTATGGGAAAAGGGTTCTTCAATGTATAATTCATTGGCAGTCGCTAGACCCGCCCTTTCTGTGGAAATCAATCGGCTTGGTCTGTTGGCTGAACCTATGCGATCATTAGATGAAATCGCAATGGATATTAACTTCTCTTGTGGAGGACTGCCTCCTGTGCCTTCCTTGCCTAAGCCTGAGCCCATGTCAGGTAAATGATTCTCTTTTATCAGTTAAAATTTTCTTTCATCATTTATACGCATCTCTCCCTTAAATAGAACATGTTGAAAGATACATATTCTTTGTTCACAATTTCAGCTCAAAATGGGGACCCTAGATCGCCAAAACGGCTCTGTACAGAACATCGAAATGTGTTGTCGGAACGAAATTCGTTTACTTCACCGGTGAAAGACCGGCTTCTTCACTTGAGCAACTTAAAGTCAAAACTACTCCCACCTCCTTTGCAATCAGCATTTGCAAGGTATAAGTCTGACGAGTCTTGAAGTAACATTCGTTGAAATTTTGCTTTATTTGAATATTTCACCACTTAAAAACGTTGGTTTCCTTGTAGCCCTACAAAGCCAAATCCCGGAGGTGGAGGAGAAACATGTGCAGAAACTGGTATCAGTGTCTTTTTCAGCAAGGTATGAATTGAACTTTGATAGTACTGATATCCAATTTGGTCTTCCGTAAGCTTTAAATTTTGTGTTCATTTCCCTTGTTTCCTAGATTGTCAAGTTGGGAGCAGTCAGAATAAGCGGGATGGTTGAAAGGCTACAATTATCTCAGCAGATAAGGGAGAATGTATACTGTCTTTTCCAGCGAATCCTAAACCAATGGACATCACTCTTCTTCAACCGCCATATCGACCAAATCATTCTGTGTTGCTTCTATGGAGTTGCAAAGGTTTGTATTTAATTATATAAATTCTAGCATGTAATATGATTTGATTACTTTTTTTTCTCTCATTCTATTCTGTTTTGCAGATATCACAACTGAACCTAACTTTTAGGGAGATCATATACAACTACAGAAAGCAACCACAATGCAAACCGCAGGTTTTTCGCAGCGTATTCGTCGACTGGTCATCCGCACGCCGTAATGGATCATGCAAACAAAGATCAGGACAGGAGCACATCGATATCATTTCATTTTACAATGAAGTTTTCATCCCCTCTGTTAAGCCACTGCTGGTTGAAATTGGCCCTGGCGGATCAACTACGAGAAGCGATCGAATACCTGAAGCCAACAACAAAAATGAAGGTACTTGCTTATTCACTTAATTACTTTCAACCATTGCTACTCAGTTCTTCCATCCATTGACACACTTGCTTTTCTCTTTATAGGTCATTTAGCTCAATGTCCAGGGTCTCCTCGAATATCACCTTTCCCAAGCCTTCCGGACATGTCACCTAAAAAAGTGTCTGCAACACACAATGTGTATGTTTCTCCATTAAGATCATCCAAGGTACAATGTCGCACTCTTACCAAATGAACCAACACTTAATGAACACGTAAAATTAATTGAAATGCAAAATTGTTTTATTTTATATGCACAGATGGATGCTCTAATTTCACATAGCTCCAAAAGCTATTACGCATGTGTTGGGGAGAGCACGCATGCTTATCAGAGCCCTTCAAAAGACCTGACTGCCATAAACAATCGATTAAACGGGTATGCTACTTTCCATGTCTTGATTTTTGAATTGCGTTATGTTAACAATAAGATTATGATGTCCTTAATCTGTTTCAATTATTTTAGCAACCGGAAAGTAAGAGGACCTCTCAATTTCGATGACGTCGATGTTGGCTTAGTTAGCGACTCTATGGTAGCAAACAGCCTCTATCTGCAAAACGGAAGTTCTGCGTCATCATCAGGTGCACCATTGAAGTCTGAGCAACCTGACTCTTAAAACTCAATGATGTGTACATTCTACTACCCGTCTCTTTTCTCATACTTTCGAGTTCATACTAGCTGTTAATGGATTTTGAGACGAGGGGCTGTGTACGAGCGGCAAGATTGTAGAAAGCCGCCTCTACCCCTTTGTACTTTTGGTATATGTTAGGCATTTTAGTGCAAATTGTAGGTCTTACTTTCAATTAGCTCAACAATAAAATGTTTACCTTTTCTAGCTTAAAACACAAATCTGATCATTTTTTAAAAGGAAAGTGAACTCAGAAAGATGCTGAGAAATAAGCTATAACCACATGTTTAACATGTTCATAACTCATAACTATGTTTTCTTAATAATACATGTGATTTTAGTATGTTGTGAACAATATTTATCCATTTATTTCAAATGTGTTTCAAATGTTGACTTTATCTTATGTTTTGTTATACAATAGATTAGCTTATTGGAATATATATCATCTTTATTGATATCATCTTATGAAGTGATTTTTAAGATTTGATTTGGTCTAAAAACCTACTAAAATGCCTAAAAATCTGTTTAATTGATTTTTAATGGGCTAAATAGATTTTATAGTTAAACTAAAAGTCTTTCACATTTAAAACTTATTTTACATTAAAACTAATTTCACATTAAGCGAATATATCAAATTTAATAGACATTTTTAATAGCTTAAGTCGACAACTTCATTATCATCTTAAATCATAGGTAATGTACAAGTTTTAATAGTGTTTTTGTAAAAGAGATGTTGAGAATAAAAAAAACAAATAAGTATTAAAACATAATGAAACCAAAGAAGATAATGTGAATGTACAGTTAGGTTGTATGGGTACTATTTAATTTTTTCGGGTTTGGTTATTAAAGAGATGAGAATTGTTGTTGAGACGACAGTGAACACTTTTTTTTCTTAGTTAAGAGACCCGTGCGTTCGCACGGTGTTTGTAATTCGGTTTAAAACGAAAAAATATAAATTAAAATATTAAATAATTATGAACTTGATTTTTTATTGATTAATATGAGATACAATATGATTAATAAAAAATAAAGGTCAAATAGAAAGATTGTGATGTAATATGCATAAAAATAAGGTTTAAAATAATAAAGGTTATTTAATATAAGAAATGGGCCAAAAATATAATAAGAATAATAATATAAATCAATTATAATTAAGGAAATGCAACTTGAGTTTTTAATTAGTATAATAATAATGATAAATTGTAAATTTTTAAACATCAGTCATGAATCAAAGCTATTGATATGATTAATGTAGATTATTGATTTGATTTCAAACTATATCATATCATCAACGAAAGCACCGTGGGAAATTAGAATTCACAACAATGTTGCTGGTATATTAATACATAACATTACATAACTTGGTGTTACTCACACTAACACCTTAGTCCATGCCAGATTTTAGAAATCATATTTATCATCACTTTACATGATTAACTATCACAGTTTTGAAGGTGATTGATACCAGCCTCACGGCTCATCCGATATATACCTAGTAACTTGCTTCACACTCAAGTAGTTCTCAAGTCCCCTGAATAAAAAAACAACAAAAATTCAGACTCCGCCTCTCAGATTTCTTATTAAATGCATATTGTCGATTTTAGAAATCAAAGGTTCATACCATTCTCCTAATTCGCGGCCAAAGCCGTTACGTTTAATGCCTCCCCATGGAGCTTGAATGAAGCTTGGCTGAGCACAATTAATCCACACAATTCCAGCTTGAAGAGCCTGTAAACATCAATACAAAGTTTAAACCATCAAGTTAGTAGAAATCTAATAATTTTGTTGTTTTATATGATGATAATATCTTGGATTAGTCTCACCTTAGATAGACGCTCGCATCTTTCTAAATCATTTGACATTACAGCAGACCCCAAACCATAGCTGTGAAATATCAAGTTCGTAGCATTCGCATCAATCCACAAGTGAAGAAAAAGACGGTTTAGAAGTGAAATCAATATCAGTTCAGCAAACTCACCGAGTGTCATTTGCTAGATTGATAGCTTCTTCCATGGTGCTAAATGTTTTCACGGCGAGTACAGGTCCAAATATTTCTTCTCTCCAAATTTGCATTGAGGTAGTCACGTCGGTTATGATGGTTGGTTCAACAAAATATCCCTTCTTTAAATGCTGCCATTGAATTTGAAAAAACATATTATAGTTTCTCATGACAAATGGAGAAAAACTGCAGAGATCCCACATTCGAGGGTATAATCATACCTCGGGTCGACACCCACCAGTCAAAATTGTTGCACCCTCTCTTTTAGCCGTTGAGATCAAATTCAATACTTTCTTATACTTAATCATATAAGAAAAATCATAATCACTCTACAAATAACTAATGTGTGATTTTAACATCAAATGGTAAGTTAAGTAATGTCTCATGTATACAGAATTGATAAACAGAAAACATACCTGTGCTTCATTGACTATAGGTCCAAGCCTGCAACCCTCTTCCAACGGATCCGAAATTTTGATGTTTTCGGCCCATTTGACAAGTTTATTCACAAATTCTACAGCTATACTTTCCTGAAATAGTAAAAGTAAGCTACAAATGCATATTTATGAACATGTTTATGGTGATTTTTGGTTCAATTTTGCCAGTAATAGAACATGAACATGAATTTCTTTACTAATGGGGAACTTAAGAGCGCCTATAACTTACATGCACAATAAGTCGAGATGTTGCGCTGCATATCTGGCCATTAGTAAAGAAACAGCCCAAGACAGTCTATTCTGCAACTGTTGAATGATGGAGGACAGATCAATAAATTAGATACAGCATATGATCAAATGTTTTGGATCATGCCATATGTTTCGGATGCCCTAAATTCGCAATACAAGAAATCAAAATATGGGCTGTTCCTAAAATGTGATGCCAAAATGCAAGAAAATGTGATTCCATAAATACATATTTTAGAAGGTACACCAACCTTTATCAAGGTCAACATCCTCAAAAACAACGACCGGGCTCTTTCCACCAAGTTCTAGTGAAACAGGCTGCACACAAGAAATCACAAAAGGAGAAAGATTAATAACTACAATAACGAAAAAAACAGAAAGGTTCCTATCTTTTCTTTTCATACCTTGACTAATTGTGCCGCAGTTGTCATAATCTTGCTCCCAGTTGCTGAGCTACCAGTAAACGAAATCTATCAAAATAGAGGGCACAATGGAACAATATCTTAGAAAACTCAAAAACATCAAGAGAACAAAACTTGCGAGATACTCCCTCCGTCCCAAAATATAAGAGAAAAAAGTGCATTTTTCTTGTCCCAAAATATAAGAGAAAAAAATAACTTTCATCTTTTTCAAAGCAAAATTAAATACAAATTACATTTAATTTGCTTTCTCTCTCATCTTTTCTATAACTAACAACCAATTAGAATTGTTTTTACATCTTTCAAGGCAAAAAATTTCAACAAAATCTTAGTCAAACTATTATACTTTTTACTTTTCTTAATAAGTGTGTTTTTAATTTTTTCTCTTATATTTTGGGACGGAGGGAGTATAGAATAAGATCTAGCTTCTTATATTTGGATTGAAACTTTGGCTAATTCAGGATCAACGGCATGAGTGAAAACATGAGTAGTCATTGGTATATTTTCCGTTGTTGAATTCTATCAAATCTTTAGGCTTGAGCCGCAACGTCGTTTCTGGAGCGCTTTCGCAATCATTGCCTAAGCTGGACAGTCTTGTATCTCTTAATGTGTCTCATAAGTGCTGGATACACAATTTAGGAATTGAATTTAGGCCTAACTCAACCCCAAAAGTGAGCACATGGTGGGAGGGTTATCTCCCACTTATAACAATTACTCAAGTCATATTACTATCAAATGTGAAAGTCTTAAAAAAAGGAAACTATCCCACATTTCAATGGCAGAAACTGATTGCACAACCCTGTTCTGCAAGCCCTAAGAGTAAAACTACAACATATTTATCTATATAAACCTGCAAGTTTCGTAACCACCAAGATTTATCTGCTGTTGCATTATGCATGATCTGGACAATGCTAGTTTGATGTATAAAAAAAACCCACTTGAACTTACCCACAATTATATACAATACTGCGGATCAGATTGGTCACGCTTCTATGATCAATAAATGGCATGAAGCACTCATTCATTATTGATAATGCAACAGCCAGCTTAGAATTACACTCTACCAGATGAGGTTTTGCCAGAGAAGCATCAACGCCAACATCTGATGGCCAAATAAAAGACCAAGAAAACCCAGCTTCAGTTTCATGTTTAACCCCAAGAAGCCTTTCAAGTCCCTCGGATAACTGGAGGTCAAGTTAAAAAATAAACAATTTATCAGTAGTGACCAGAATTTGTAAATATTAATTAAAATTTAGCCGAGAATTTGTATATATATTATAACAACTACTTCAAATCAAAATTTAGCCCAGTTCAACTTACAACTATACAACTAACTTAGCATCAACCAATTACATACAGTGATCAAAATACGCCAATATATCAGACATAGTCCCAGAATTTGTATATATATTATAAAGAATACACCAATATATCAGACCCTATTACCTCATATCCAATACGACCAATTTATCAATAATGAATAAAAAACTCACCGCTGGAGATGATCTCCTATCTTTGCAGCTGTCTGACCAACACTTGAAATACGTGAATCCAACCTCGCAAAGCTTTCAAAAACCCATCTACACCTTTCTCTAGCTGAAAAAGAATCAAAGATATAAATATATATTCAAAAGAACATTCCAACTCTAATTTCCTAAAACATTACTCAGCCCTGGTTACATAATATGTTATAGAAGATTGGCAATGCCAAGTTAATCTTGCTACCGCCTGCTGAATCCTTCCACTGTTGAGTTATTGTTTTGATCTGTGTAAAAAAGTTCACCCCTGCCTTGCCTGAAATCCATCAATGCATAACATCAAGTTCAAATCAAAGACTTTTACACTATAGCCTATATCATAAGAAAAATGCAACTCTTAAACAATTTAAGTCATAAATGATTGCATAAGAGCCAGATTATGAAGAATCACTCTACCATAGAAATTGAGATCGCCAGCAAATGACGCCTTGTTGCCAGTAAATGAGAAAAATGGCAAAGGAACTGGAATAGGAACGTTGACACCAACCTGCTCCAAGATTCATGTTAAAATGCAATGTGATTGGTTGATAAATAACACCTCCTAATGCATATTCTGGTTGAAATTTTCAAGTATTATTATTTATTGACATGCTTCCAAGAAGTAGTAAATTTTACCTGCCCGGCCTCAATCTCGGTCTGAAATTTCCTTGCAGCAACACCAGAAGTGGTAAATATAGAAGCACCATTTCCATACCTGTTAGAAAGGTTAGAGTAATAAGAAGTAAATATACAGCAGTTCAACAAAAGGCAATGACAATAATCGCATGTTGAATAAGTACTTGTTTTTGTTGATGATGTTTATGGCCTCTTCCAAGCTATCAGCCTGAAGAAAGGCATATTCTAGTTAAAGGATGGTTGAGTGCGACTTACGTTCCTCTGTTATTAAAACCTCCTCGGTTATTAAAGCTTTGTCTGCGCTTATCTTGATTACCACGAAGCAGGCTCCAGTATTCTTTTTCAGCCTCACCTGATTTCATAGCAAACAGAGATATTTAATGAGATATCAAATTACAGTTTCATAGGATAAATAGAACCATCATAAGCAATGAGTGAAGGAATGACTCAAAGACTGAAGGTATCAAGAAACCAAACTGTTTGAAAATTAGATCCAAAACTAACCTGGCACTGGATCTAGAATAGCAATAAAATTCTTGACAACTAAGCCCCCATTTTCAGAAAGAACTGCAGCAGCACGAGCTTTCTGAGCAGCTTCAGGTACGTCAAACCGAATGAATCCTGACTCAACTCCCATTTTGAAATCAATGTACTGAGCATGTAAACATGAATATAAAATTAGTATGCATGTCATAACTCAGAAAACCAATTTTAAGCAAATTCAAAAAGCTTGATAATATAGCAACGGATGAGAGTGAGACGTAATGGTCTAGTATCTAAAACTAACATCAGGGTATTCAAACAAAAGAAGGAAACTAAATCCATTCAACATTGCTTAAAAAGTCAGAAAACAAAAAGGTAAAAGTTATAAACAATAGATTAAGAGTCTTAGAAAAATATCAAGCAGAAGTAATAAAGTCCCAAGAGCAGAGGAGCACAACCAAATTTACCTTAACATCACCAAACTTCTCAAAGATAACCTTAAAATCTTCACGTAGGACAACATCTGTGTCTGACCTTTGATCTATTCTCTTCTCAATTCGTACAGTTGAATTAAATCCGAGATGAAGAACAGTTTCGCACCTGAGAAATCAAAGAATGGTAAACATTTTTTATGAATCATAGGAAATTTCCAAGTATCAAATGCTTAAGAAGAACCTAAGAAGAATATATAATATAATATTCAAACAAATCAACAAATGTTAGTAATAGAATTAAGACATTTTAAAGCTACTGGAATTGTCCATGATTATCAAATTGAGATTTAAACCATAAATCAAAAGATGTATTTTCTGAATTGGGAATCAAATCTTATAGTGAATTACAATAAGATACATGACACCTAAGAACCTAACAAAACCACCTAGTAGGCTACATGAACTGCTGCGACATAAATCAATTCTACTGATAAACATTTCAATAACTTTCCTTGGTATCCATTTGACTGTAACTATTGCTGCTTCTACCGCTGCATTTAAAAACCATCTAAAAGTGAAAATACTTGCATTACCTAATCAAATTGCAAGACCAAATGATGATTTAGCCAAAAAGTGAAAATACATTGATGTCAAACCGGGACTGGTAATTAATATTAGTAAATTTTACTACCTTATCGAACACAATTTTGTCAAGAAGTGGAGATGCTGCTGCATGCTTATGCCCTTTCTTCTTGTTATTCATTTAACTGCAATAAATTCTCAGAGCTTATATATAGCAATGCTTACTGGGACAAGCAATAGTTAAATATAGCAACTTAAATGTTCAAATATACATGTTTAAATATAGCAATGCTTACTGGGACAACCAATAGTTAAATACAACCTAAAAATTTCAACACACAGAAATTTCAATATGAGAAAATAAGCACCACCAATTGTTATTGTAGTACCGTGTATGATTTCGCATTGAATTGTTGGTGTGAAGGAAGTAAGCACCACCAATTGTTCAACTCAAACACACAATGGAAGTTAGCTAACTGCAAATCTTTGTTGATGCCTTTCTTCTTGAGTAAACAATTTAATCTGCTCCTCAGTGATGTTCACAAACTTCCTGTATGCCATGACACAACTCATCTATAAAAGTCATTGAAGTAAAAACAAAAAAAGAGAAACTTAAGATCAACATGTTGCTGTACAGGCAACTGAGAAACGAAAACGTAATATAAGATCAAATATTACCAGTAATTACTTGTATAGAGATTGGAAGAGTTCTCTAAGAAGAGTTCACCAACAAAAACACAGTACTCTTCTGTCTCTTTCAATACTAAATTTGCCAAATTCGTATAGCATACTTGATGCTAGATGAGCCAGGTCTTGTGCTAGTTTTCAGAATTGAGGCTACCTAAGATAAAGGAAAAAAGAAGTTGAAAAACCACGAGATGAACAAACATCGGACACCGGGTTTTGCATAAAGTACTGGCAGACAAAAAATTACCTCAACTAGAGTTTTCGATGAGTTTAACTGACTCGGCAACTTGATGAGTTTTGCAAAGGCCAAAGATGGATTGGCCATAGGTATTAGCACCGGAAACTCCTGCGCAGATACAGATGATGTCCTATTCTGCTGATATAATAACACAGACAAGGAATCATTATCGTAATAGTGTATTTGTCCAGGGTTTTTTAGCACAAAAATATCGTCTTTGCTATTCAAATACCTTGATCCTAGACTTGGAAGTAAAATAAAGTCTGCGAAAGTGCGGTTAAGTGTAAGATCTGCACGACCGATGCATCTTAAGGACTCCATCCCAGATGACCATTCAAGAGTTAAAACCTGTAACGACGAGACACGTTAAAGTTATAAGAGCAATAAAGATAAACTGAGTAAAAATCAATTAAAGATGAAATGATAAACATTGATAAACAAATAAGTCACAGTCAAAACTTCTTCCAAACCAATTTAGAGGAAGTGGTTTGTTGACCTTTGGAAGGCACTGCAGATGACAATTCCAGAAAAGAATATCGCCGTCTAAGTATCCAACAGCTATAATGGAGCCATCAGAAGATGCCCAGCAAAGAGCACTTATCTCTTTACCACCCTCATCTTTCAATTCTAGATCTTTTCCACCACCAAGGAACACAATTTTAGCTTCGGAAACATCCTAAAGAATTAGCAGTCCATCCTGAAATGCAATCAACAATCTGCAAAAACAAATAAAATGTAGAATTCATTCTTCATCAAATATAGTGATGAGCAATTTACACACGCTAACTGATTTTCACTCTGAGTTTTCGAAATCAGGCTCATGATTGTCATTGCTTTTGTAAAATACCAATAAGTATCTAGTAAACACATCCATCACCTAAGCAATCAACAAAAACACAAATATAAACTAAATAGGGTACAATACAGGTAAGATAATGATGTAGGAAGGAATTGAAGTTGAAACAGAAGACCATTCTTCAAAAAAGATGAATAAAATATGATGCATATCCTTCAAACTATATACAAATAAGACAGGCATACCACGTAGCAAAGCAGCAACCAAGACTAATCATGAAAGCAGTTTTCACTTTGAAAGGGTCTATTTTACTTACCAATGTGACTCCTTCTTTAGAGAGTTCCTCTAGAACTTCACGGTCGAAAAATTTCCCATCTAATGGTGTTTCATAGACCTGTTGAATCAGCATGTTCAACAACATGAGATTCGTGGTTGACGGAAGGTACAAAACATAGAGAAACAATTAAAACCCTAACCGTCACAGTTCAAAACTCAATAATCAAAACCCAACCAAAATTCTCAAAATGAATCACGATTAAAAAATAAACCTAAGAACTCAATAAAAACAGGACACACCAAAATCGAGAACCTGGCAGTAGGAAGCTCCCGGAGAACAAACCCTAAAATCGAAAATAAGAAGTTATCAAAAAAGCTTTGCACGAGAAGAACAAAGTATCTTCAGAGAAAGAGATTAACTTACTGTAAGGGAGATGAAATCAAGCTGTGTCAAAATCCAGCGATACGCAATCGACGAACTCTGCAGTGTAGTGTAGAGTTTTAGGAAAAAGAACGAAGAAGAAAGAAACAGAGAGGAAGAAGAAATGGGGCGGCGAATCAATCACAAAGCCAAAAACTCACTCCAGTCTAAAAAACCATAAAACCCTAAAAGATCTACAAACAATTTCTAAAAAAAGAGATATTGAAGGTTGGAGATGATACTTGATGCTGATCAGAGGGATCGGAGGGTGCGAGAACCACTTCGCCGCGACGGATAGTGAGGGAGTGATTCGGGGAAACTTTGGTGACGATCTTGAAAGTAGGTTTGTTGGAGGAGATAGGATGACCGATGGGTTGAGGGGAATGAGAGATGAGGGGAAAGTGATATGTGGGTTGAATTTTGATAACACGTGGCATCATCTTTGGAATATAAGGGTTGAATTTTGATGAAATAGAGTGTTACTAAAAAGTCCTTTGTGTAGTGTTAATTTTTTTTAAGTGAAGGGCAATTTCGGAAGTTTGGGCAACCTATAAGTAATGGGTAGATAGTTGAAGACATTCTCATGAGCAATATGTGGTTTCAAATGATGGGTGTACGACTTGTTAGAACAACATAAAACATAAAAACAGAATTTTGAAGGTAGTAACAATGGTGAAAAGAAACTTGGGGAAGAAGATGAATTGAGAGAGAGAGAATTAGGGCAGAGAGTAATATTGATGATAAAAAAAATGGCATTAACTTTGAATTGGGATTACAACAATGTATATATACACATGAGAGAATAGTACAACTAATAACAAAACCAACTAAAGTGCCATGCTGTTAAATTCTGTTATTTTTGGAAAAACAACAGCTGTAACCGATTAGCAACAATCGGGTAATCGATTACGCTTGCTGAATTTTCAAAAATATCAAATTTTCAAAATAGCTCACAACACACCACCTCACTTTAGTTGCTCCAAGTTCATCATGCTCAAGCTCTTCAACAGTCTCTTGAACACCTCATTTGTCACACCCTTGGTCAACAAATCCGCAACTTGGTCCTCGCTTCGACAATAGCTCAATCTAAGCTTTCCATCACCGACCAATTCTCTCAAGTAATGAAACCGCATCTCAATATGCTTGCTCCTTCCGTGTGCAATCGGATTCTTCGCAAGATTTATCGCGGAAACATTATCCACAAACAGTGTGGTGGCATCATCATCACCACATCCCAATTCCTTCATAAGATTCACTAACCACATAGCTTGGCAAGCACTCAATGATGCCGCAATGTACTCGGTCTCACAAGAAGAGAGTGCTACAACCGGTTCCTTCTTCGAACACCATGAGATTGGTGTACTACCGAACATAAAGATGTAACCCGCCGTAGATGTTCGATCATCTTTATCTCCGCACCAATTAGAATCGGTGTAGCCAAGTAAAGTACATTTGCGACCCATATCCGATGTGGGAAACAAAATACCACAACCAAGAGTACCTTTCACATATCTAAGGATTCTCTTGACCGCCGCCAAGTGAGACACCTTAGGTCTCTCCATGAATCTACTCGCAATACCGACACTAAAAGCCAAATCCGGTCGAGTATTGCACAAATACTGTAACGATCCAATCAAACTCCGGTAAAGTGTTGGATCCACATCATCCTCATCATCACTTTTCGACAGCTGAACTCTAGCCTCACAAGGTGTATTAGAAGCATTACAATGTTCCATTTCACACCTTTTCAAGATATCTAGAGCATACCTTCTTTGATGCATAAGCAGCCCCACTTTTGACTTGTGAAACTCTATGCCAAGAAAGTATCTCATGACACCAAGGTCCGTCATCTCAAACTCACTCATGAGCTCCACTTTGAACCTTGAAATACTCTTGTCATTACTGTCCGTAATCAAGAGATCATCAACATACAAGCAAAGTATAATAACACCATCAATAGTATCCGATCTCACATAAACACCATGTTCGGATACACACCGTTTGAAACCGATGTCAATAAGAAAACCGTCTATACGTTTGTTCCAAGCTCTCGGAGCTTGTTTCAAACCATACAACGCCTTGTGTAGCTTGTAGTACTTCTTCTCTTGATTTTTAATCACGAAACCGGGTGGCTGCCCAACATAAACCTCCTCATCAAGAGGACCATTCAAAAACGCAGATTTCACATCCATTTGGTAAATCACCCAATTGTTGCTATGCGCAATTCCAACAACCAAACAAATAGTCTCCAATCTAGCCACCGGTGCGAATACCTCCTCGTAGTCTATCCCCTCACGTTGCAAGAACCCTTTGGCAACTAATCGAGCTTTGTACTTGATTACTTCACCTTTAGGATTTGCTTTGACTTTATAGACCCATCGCACACCAATCGATTTCTTTCCATGTGGTAAATCGACCAACTCCCAAGTACCATTTTTTTCAATAGATTCCAGCTCCTCTTTCATTGCACATATCCATTTAGGATCACTTAAGGCTTCCTCCTCATTTACCGGTTCAGATTCGGCCATAAGTGCGAAATGAACAAAATCACCATCATTATTCACTTCATTATCTTGGAACCTCTCACAACCTCGGAGTCTATGAGGCAAGGCTCTTTGCCTCACTGGTCTACCATTATTCACAACATCATTTTCCGCTTTAGTAGGTGCAGGTACAGCGGCATCGGAATTCTCCGGATCAAACAAATCAACAAACTGCTGCTGTTTAG
This sequence comes from Lathyrus tuberosus, assembly GCA_022829125.1. Lineage (NCBI taxonomy): Eukaryota > Viridiplantae > Streptophyta > Magnoliopsida > Fabales > Fabaceae > Lathyrus > Lathyrus tuberosus. Next base: position 21,904,071 of record JALAZF010000030.1, read on the forward strand.
CAGGGTGTAACCGATTAGCAACAATCGGGTAATCGATTACACCTGCTGTTTCAGCAGTTTTTATTTCATCAAACTGCACATCCCGGGTTATCACGATTTTCCGATTCCTCTCATCAAATAGCTTGTAACCTCCAGTAGAGTGATATCCAACAAATATCAATTTCTCACCTTTATCATCCAACTTCTTTCTAAGTTGATTCGGTACATGACGATATGCAATCGATCCAAAAACGCACAAATGATTCACACTCGGTTTGAAACCACTCCAAACCTCTTCTGGTGTAATCTTCTCCAGCTTCTTAGTAGGACACCTATTCAACAAGTAGGTGGCTGTAGACGCGGCCTCACCCCACAATTCCTTAGGCAACTTCTTCCCACAAAGCATACTACGCACCATGTTCATTATTGTATGATTTTTCCTCTCGGCAGCTCCGTTTTGTTGAGGCGTATATGGAGGCACCACCTCACGCATAATACCCTCAAGATCACAAAACTTCCCAAACTCACTAGAGGTATATTCACCTCCACCATCCGTTTTGAGAATTTTGAGCTTCCGACCGCTTTGACGCTCCACCATGGATTTGAAACTCTTGAACACTCCAAATACCTCATCCTTCCTCTTGATAAGATATGTCCAAAGCTTCCTACTAAAGTCGTCAATAAACGTAACAAAATATCGATTGCCGCCATAAGTCTCTACTAGCATCAGTCCACAAACATCGGAATACACCACCTCAAGTAAGCCTTTGGTTCTTCGACCCGCATCCTTGCTAAACACATTCTTGTGTTGCTTACTCGTTACACATTCCTCACACAATTCTGTCGGAACACTAATATGTGGCAGACCCGTTACCATTTCACTTTGTTGTAACATTTTGAGATCCCTAAAATTAAGGTGACCAAGACGGTAATGCCATAACCACTCATCTCTACTTGCCGCGGTAGCTAAACAACGATGCTCCATAACCTTTAACTCAACCTTAAAAGTTCTATTGGCAGCCATCGGCGCTTTTAGAATCAACACACCATTTGAATCTAAAACGCGTAACATCTTGTTCTCCAACCGAATTAAGTAACCTCTTTCAAGTAATTGGCCAATGCTTAAAAGATTACACTTAATTCCCGGTATGTACAAGACATCTTTGATCCTAGAAAGTCCACCATTCTTTCTTCCGATCAAAACATCTCCTACCCCTTCGGCTCTTAAAGTGGTGTCGTCTGCAAACTTGACTTTACTCTTTGCCGCTTGATTGATTTGCACAAACCAATCCTTTCGACCCGTCATATGTGTTGAACAACCAGAATCCAAGTACCACTCATCTTTACTGTGAACTCCATCACGCATGGTAAGTAATGCATTTCGATCCGAACGCATTTTTCCACCACTTTTCAAAACAATACAGCTGCTGTCCCGCAGACTATCACCACAGTAGCTGCTGCCCGGAACATCAACAATGCCATAATTCTCCGCCGTAATCATCACAAGAAGGGTATCTTTATCATCTACCTCTTCCCTAGCAACCTTAGCCTCATCCGCATCCTTTTCCTTGCGTTTTGAGCGACATTCTTTCGCAAAATGCCCAAGCTTTTGACAATCATAACACTTCACGGAACTTTTGTCAAACAGTTTGTAGGCGCTTTGATTACCCTCTTTGGAGCTTCCTTCACCCTTTGAATTTTGTGGATCTTTTCCACCAAGATTCTTCTTACTTTTAGAAGTCCACTTCCCTTTCGATCTCTTGTTCTTCTCATGTAAACGCGCTTGCAAAGTGATCTCCGCTTTGGCTTTGTCGGCACCTCTCTCATCCATCCTTTGTTCATGCGCCTCTAACGAACTTTGCAACTCATCTTTGCTCAAAGTCGTTAGATCCTTTGACTCCTCAATAGCCACAACAATGTTATCGAAACGTGATGTTAACGAACGCAACACTTTCGATACAACATTTTGCTCAAGGATCGTTTCGCCACATGACTTGATTTGGTTGACTAACCGGGTAATGCGCTTGATGTAATCGTTGATCGTTTCTTTGTCCTCCATTTGCGTTAACTCGAATTGACGTTTGTAAGTTTGTAACCTTACCACCTTCGCTTTGACGGCACCGGCATACGCTTTCTCCAAGATTGCCCATGCTTGCTTCGCGGATTCACAATCACCAACCTTCTCGAAATTGTCGTTATCAACACATGAATGAATCAAGAATAGAGCTTTGTAATCCTTCTTCTTTTCTTCCTTGTGTGTAGCCCTACGAGCATCGGTAGCATCTGCCTCTAACGGTGTAACTCCATTGATGACGATCTCAAGAACCTCTTGATAACCAAACAACACCTTCATTTGTTTCGCCCATTTGTCGTAGTTCTTCGAATCAAGAATTGGGAGATTGGTGGGAATTCGATCATTGGAAACGGTAGCCATTGTTGTTGCAGCGGATTAGGATCAGTAACCAGAGCTCTTGATGCCAAATGTTAGAACAACATAAAACATAAAAACAGAATTTTGAAGGTAGTAACAATGGTGAAAAGAAACTTGGGGAAGAAGATGAATTGAGAGAGAGAGAATTAGGGTAGAGAGTAATATTGATGAATAAAAAAAATGGCATTAACTTTGAATTGGGATTACAACAATGTATATATACACATGAGAGAATAATACAACTAATTACAAAACCAACTAAAGTGCCATGCTGTTAAATTATGTTGTTTTTGGAAAAACAACAGCTGTAACCGATTAGCAACAATCGGGTAATCAATTACGCTTGCTGAATTTTCAAAAATATCAGATTTTCAAAACAGTTCACAACACGACTTCTCAAGTCATTTAAACCTTGAATGATATCCTCAGGTCTGATGAGTCTCTTTTTCAAGGTCCTCAAGTTCAACTCTAGATTCTAGATTCATCAACCATCATGCGTACTGCACCAAACCTATACAATCGCCCATGGTGCTAATAGGGAGATAACTTGATAATGTTTTAGAGTATTTAAGTTGTCAACTTCCATTTATACCCAACACCTTCCATAATTTTAAAATTAAAAAAATATCCTTGATATTATTTATCAATCAAATTTTACTTTTTTTTTTTAAATTTGCACTCTTACTAAGATAAAAGAAATATTGTAAATTTCAAAAAATCCGGTAAAAAATACTAGAAATTTAAAAAAATCTAGTAAAAATATCGAAGATTTTAAAAAATCCGATATTAATGATCAAGGATACTACATGAGAATAAGTTAGTAAAATCTAACCCCAACAAGTTTTCTCAACTGTTAAACGCCAAAGATCATTTTATTTTATGTTATTTTACCTTTAGATATTCATAAATAATCAACCATCTGATATACCATTCTTAAAAATCATAGAAATTATTGAAAGATATTTAAAACACAACCAGTTCCTATGGAAACGATAAAAACATACATACTTTTGTACTTCATCAAAATGACGTCGTTGCTAGGAACTAACATTAATTTTTAAAGGAATTTCAATAGTTTTTATCATTTTAAGTATTTGGTTTATATCTGTCTTGCGTTTGTAGCTAAAGTAAGTTTTACATTTATCGTATCCATAAAGACGGACAATTTTAAAGACAATTTAATAGTGTTTTATTATTTTAATAGGGGTACTGCCTATATGTTACAATATTTTTGCTATCTAGCTAAAGGAGAGTTTCAAGAAGACACTCTTGAGAGTGTCACTCTACAAACAATATTAGCAGAGGCACGACATGTAATGCAGTATAGGAGACACATAAAGAACATGGAGGTTATATATAATAGTAGTTGTATTTTTATTTGTATTTTGTAAACAATTTAAAAAGCTTGTATGTTTGTTGTATTTTATGAATGAGTGATGTGTGATTTTTGAATGAGTTAGGAAAATTTGATCTTAATTATGTCTGACTTATGTGTATGATTTATTGTGATTAATGTGTGCGTTGTCAAATGATATGAAATTTTTTTTCTAAGTATTGTCAAGAGGTTCATAATATTGTCCAGGGGTTTGTCCTGATTTTAAAATTCGGATCCACCCTTTTTTTTCTTCTGAAATAAAGACTCATATAATGCATAAAATTCTATTAAAAGGGTTGTCCGAATTTTAAAATTTGAATTCACCAATATATTTAAAACATAAATGCAATATTGTTCTAGCATTTAGTATGGAGATTAAAATTCAGATTATTTTTAACTTGGATGGGAGTCCCTTTTCCAATGAAGAAATTTGTTGTATAATTGATGTGTTTGAATTTCACTATTTGAATTGTGCGAATAACATATTTGAATTTCGAAGGATTAGTGAACATTATCTGAAATCAATGCTCGAGACCATCACACAGGGGAGTTTATTTTTCCAGTCCTATACTAAGTTACTTCAAAAGTATATTTCTGAAGAAAAAGAAAAATGATTTTATACCATAAGGAATATGGAAGGATATGTCCGAATAAAGACAATTTTTTCAATCTTAAAGTATACGTCCAAACTTTGGGAAATACTCTTTCTACCTAATGAGGTGCTTCCCACACATTTGAAAACACGAAAATGCCGTTCTTGTGTCCTGAGATGCATCTCCAGACGCATCTTAAAGCACACAAGCCCTCGTATTTTAGAGAGGCACCCCAATTTTCAAAAACTTAATATGGAGATGCATCTCCGTAAGCATTCAGGGAGTTTCCAGAGATGCATCTCTGAAATACCCCCTGAAGTCATTCAAAGGTTTATTTAGGAGATATTTCGGAGATGCATCTCTGAAACCCCCTAAATGCTTTCAAGGCAGCACCATTGTCTCAACATTGGCATTTTTTATACCAACTTATATTTTACGTCATTTTAGGCCACAAACTAAAGAACAGATACACCAATTGATTCGAACAAGTTACACATACATTAAAAAAGTCACACATTAATTAAAGTAAAATAAAAATGTACCGACCATAAATGACTTGTTTAGAAAATACAAAAACAGTACAACAAAACAAAAACTACCGCGTATGTCTAACCCCCAGGTTCTCTACCTGTATTACAAGGCATTCCAAGCCTCGACCAAATCGAAACTATCTTCCTCAAAAAGTCTTGCCTCTATACCCGATCTCGCCATATCACCTTCATGTGCAATTTAATTAGTTTAAAACATATGTAATGCAAAAGTAAATAAACATACATCTCCTTCCCAAATATGCCTAGCAGCATGAGCTCCATAGAGATGAAGTAAGGAGGTGTCAAATGGGTCTCCTGGATAACTCTCTATAGAGGCATTAGCAGGAAGTTCCTCCTGGGCTTCAGAGGCTTCAGGTGCCTCAGGTCCTGAGAAATAGAGGTCTGAGACAGGCGACTACGAGAAGTAGAACAAGATGGTTGCGAACCTCGACGTTATGAACCATTAAATGAATTATCATCGATTCACGATCTTGGCCGCGACCCTCTCACTTCGACAGGCGCAGTTTGAGACACACGTCAAAGCCTAACTCGACCATGGTTGTTTTCAGCCATTGCACATGCATTAAAATAAAAAAGTCACATAAAAAATTCAACCAAAACGTAGCCAAGTAGAAATTCGGAGATACATCTTCGAAAATACTTCATACATATTCTCGAGATGCCTCTCTGAATGAGGTCATGATTTTTCAGCCATGACAAAAACCTCATTGTTGCCCTAACATCCAATCAAATGGAAATGCATGTCCATTTGGACTACCTATTTTGATTGCACTATTATCTAATGTAGCTTAAACAACTTATGTTATCAAAATCATCATTAAAAAAGAAGAAGTGAGAAACTTATCGAATCAAAGTCGTGGATGAAAAACTTGAATGAATTTGCAGCAAATGAAGTGAGTGAACTTGATGAAAATGCCTCAATAGGGCTATAAAATGGTTTGCAACAAAAGAGCTCAAATGGTATATTTTGAGTGACTTTTTAGAAAATGAATGAGGAAGAGGGAAGGGTCTGACGCGGGTATATGAAATAAAAGTGGTTGGAGACGTGTAACACCCCGATTTATTTTAATTATTTTTTATTATTTTTCATAATTAAAATTATATGATGTTGTGTATATGTGTGTGATTATGTGTGTTTTGGTTGTGTTTGGGTTGCCCTTAGTATGGGGTAGCGACCTTATAATTATAGAGATTATGGTGTTGGGGGTGTGTGACCAATTATGTAAAACTTGGTGGTGTGGAGAGTAGTACTAATTAAATTAAATTAGTAATATTTGGTTGATCATAAAATGAGTTGAATAATACTAAATTAATTAAAATATTAATTATTATTATTATTTTAATAAGTGGATATTAGTAATAATAATAAGAATAATATAATATAATAACAAGAAGGGAATAGGAGAGAAGAAGTTGTCAGTACGTGAAAAACAGAGAAAGAGAGAAGAAGAGCTAGGTCAAGGAAGAGGAATTAGGAGGAATCTTCATTGCTAAAGGTTGAGGTTTTTGGAAGAACTCTAAGGTAAAGGTGGGGTTCTAACTATCTAAGGGTTAACATGATGATTGATGGGTAGGTCATGACATGTAGGGTTTTTGGATTTCTTCTCTTATTTCATGATTATGCTGATTTGATGATTGATTGAATTCTTGATGATTCGTGGATTGAATATTATTGTTGTGACTGCTGCTAAAATTTTGCTTTATTGTAATTGTTGTTGTTGAAATTGCATGATTGAAAGGTACAAGATATGGATGTTAATCGTTGTGTGCGTGATCGCGAGTCAGAGTCAGAACAAGGTTATGAATGGTATTGGGAAGGAAAACTTGTGTTTCTAAAATTTTGAAGAGTGTCTTTTTGTCGAAAAAGTGTTTTGAGCGAATTCTAAGAAAAGCTGGTTTTTGAAACAACTTAAAAATAAGTTTTGGTGTGAAAATATAGCAGAATTGCAGTTCGCAGGGATTCGCCGGGCGAAGGACCCGTTCCGCCGGGCGAAACTGAGAGGCGAGCGAAGGGTAGAAAATAGGTGCTACTGGAATTTGTATGGGGGAGGAAATTCGCTTCTGCTTCGCCGGACGAGCATTGGGCAAAAAGGGTATTTTATCGGGCGAATGAGGGGTTTCTTCGGGAAGGTGTGTCACCGGCGTCTCGCTGGGCGAACATCAGGCGAGCAGAAACAGTGTTTGGCTGCCACTGGAACGAACAGAATTTTATAAAACTTTGAAAATTCATATCTTATGATCCGTAGGTCCATTTCACTCGCTGTTCGAATCGCTGGAAAGCTGGTTTCGTGTACTTTCTGTTAAAATTATTTTCAATACCAGAATTCCAACTATTCAACGCGTTAATTGTGTTTCAATGTACGTTGTGATGTGTTGAACGTTGAAATGTGGAGTATGGTTGTTCGAATGTGTGTTGTAGCTGTGGATTACAATTGTTGCATGTTTTGGCAGATATATGCTGCATGTTGGACAATTGTGGTGTGATGTATTGGTTGTATGATAGTCATATGCATTGGTCGTTGTTGTATGTTGTCATTGATGCATAGCATATTTGCATAAGTTGTATGATAAGTCGTGTGCCCATGTGGGGTGTGAGCGCCTTATTCGGATTCTTTGAAATAGAATCCTATTGTTGTTGTTGTTGTTGTTGTTGTTGAGGTAATCATGTGCCCATGTGGGGTGTGAGCGATTACGGGTGTTCGTGTGCCCATGTGGGGTGTGAGCGATCACGGATGTCGTGTGCCCATGTGGGGTGTGAGCGACTTATATGGAAATTCCGACGAGAATTATGATCATGAAAAAGAGATCGAATTGGTACCACATGCATTGAGTCGAGTTGTGAGTCTCATTGTATTGCATTGTAGTTGTGATCGTTGTTGTGTTTTGTTGATGGATATTGACTGCGTGGATGTATGTGTTGAATCGGTGACTTATGCATGAAATAAATTGTGCTTGCTAATTATCATGCTTTCCTTTATCTAGTTATGATATCTCACCCCTTCTGTTTGAATGTTGCCTCTACGTGGGTAACGTGCAAATAATCCATAATAGGAGATTCAATGTGAGTGGAAGATGGAGTCTTCCATTTATGCTTTTAGAGTCGGCGTCTGCTCTGATATGTAGCACCGAGGTAAGGAACATTTTTATGTCATTTATGTTTATTGGATATTGTTTGGATATATTTTCATATGATGTTTCATACAATTACTTTAAAACATGATTATGCTTTGAATCATTAAACTGTCTAGTTGTTGATGTTCCACTAAAATAAGAGTTGAATTTTCAGACATGTTTTATTATTATAATTATTACTGTTAGTAATTTTTAATAGGTGACATGTGTTACATATCATAATGTATGAGCAGGTTTATGGTGAATGTGACATCCTAAATGTTTATGTTTTAAATTTACTCTGATAATTATTATAATTTAACGCGGGGGTTTTAGGGTGTTACATAGTAGTATCAGAGCAGGTCGGTCTGTCCGACCAAGTTGTCGAGTCGTTGTTGTGTGATAATTGATTACTGTCGATGTCGTTCCCGTAACCATTGTGTTCTGTTGTTGATGCGTAATAGATTTAGAATGGCTGGAATGAACAATGTTGCTATTGCTGCTGCTTTGCAGGTTGTTGCTCAGGCGGTACAGAACCCGTCTCATGCTGGTGAGAATGACGAGTTTCAGAAGAATGGACTGCCTACCTTCAAGGGAAGATATGATCCGAATGGAGCGCAGTCTTGGCTCAAGGAGATCGAGAGAATCTTCTGGGTTATGGAATGTTCTGAGGCACAGAAGGCGTGGTTAGGTACTCACATGCTGGCCGAGGAGGCTGATGACTGGTGGGTTAGCACTCGTCAATTGTTTGGGGCAACAGGAGAGGTAATCACTTGGGTTGTGTTCAGTAGGGAGTTCTTGAGGAAGTATTTTCCTGAAGAGGTCCGAGGAAAGAAAGAGATTAAGTTTCTGGAATTTAAGCAGGGTAACATGTCGGTTATGGAGTATGCTGCAAAATTCTCGTATTTGGCTAAGTTTTTCCCTCACTATAGTGCGGCAACTGCTGAGTTCTCAAAGTGTGTCAAGTTTGAGAATGGATTGAGACCTGAGATCAAGCAGGAGATTGGTTATAAGCGAACCAGAAGGTTTCCAGATTTGGTGGATTGTTGTAGGATCTTTAAGGAAGATAGCAAGGCTCGATCGACTCACTTTAAAGGGTTGACCGAGAGAAGGGGAAAACAACAGATGAATTGTGGGAAGCCTTATACAGCTCCAAATGAGAAAGGTAAACAGAAATATGCTGATGGAAAGAAGCCGAGTGGGGGAGGTGCCCCTGCTCCTCTTAAGTGTTACAGGTGTGGTGAGTTAGGTCATCGTGTCAGTGAGTGCACGAGTGATGTGAAGAAATGCTTCAAGTGTGGACAGGCAGGACATCTGATTGCTGACTTCAAGGTTAAGGTGGTGACTTGTTACAACTGTGGAGAACAACGCCATATTAGTACTCGTTGCCAAAAGCTGAAGCAAGCTTCAACTAAAGGAAAAGTGTTCGCTTTGACAGGAACTCAGACTTCCAGTGAGGACAGACTGATCAGAGGTATATGTTATATTCATAATACGCCTTTGATTGCTATTATTGATACTGGTGCAACTCACTCTTTTATCACTGCTGATTGTGTGAGAAGGCTAGGCCTTGTTGTTTCTCCTATGAAGGGAGAGATGGTTGTCGAAACTCTTGCAAAGGGATCGGTGACCACTTCCCTAGTTTGTTTGAATTCTCCACTATCAATCTTTGATAAGGACTTTGGTGTGGATCTTATTTTCTTGCCGTTGGGAAATCTTGATGTGATCTTGGGTATGAACTGGTTGGAGTTCAATCATGTTCATATTAACTGTTTTAACAAGTCGATGCAATTTCTTGCTCCCGAGGAAGAGGAAGAAGATGGTTTTTTATCTGCTAGAGAGTTGAAAGAGTTCTTAGAAGAAGAAGCTCAAGTGCTTGCGTTGTTTACATCCTTGTCAGTGGAGAGTGAGTCAGCGATTAATGAATTGCAAGTAGTGCGTGACTTTCCAGAGGTGTTTTCGGATGATATTGCTGATGTACCGACAGAGAGAGAGAAGTGGAGTTTACTATTGATCTTGTTCCTGGTACCGGACCTATTTCTATGGCACCATACAAGATGTCGACATCAGAATTAACAGAGCTGAAGAAGCAACTAGAAGAGTTATTAGAAAAGAAATTTGTGAGACCAAGTGTATCGCCTTGGGAAGCTCCGATATTGTTGGTGAAGAAAAAGGATGGGAGTATAAGGTTATGTATCGATTACAGACAGCTGAATAAAGTGACGATTAAGAACAAGTATCCACTTCCAAGAATAGATGACTTGATGGATCATTTAGTGGGTGCTCGTGTGTTTAGCAAGATTAACTTGAGGTCGGGTTATCATCATATACGAGTAAAGGATGAAGATATTCAGAAGACGGCTTTCAGGACCCGATATGGTCATTATGAGTATGTAGTGATGCCGTTCGGAGTTACTAATGCACCTGGTGTATTCATGGAGTATATGAATCGAATTTTTAATGCTTACTTGGATCAATTTGTGGTTGTCTTTATCGACGACATTCTAATCTATTCTAAGTCAGAAGAAGAACATGCTGAGCATTTGCAGATCGTGCTGCAAGTTTTAAAGGAAAAGAAGCTCTATGCTAAGTTATCTAAGTGCGAATTCTGGTTGAGAGAGGTAAGTTTTCTCGGTCATGTTATTTTAGATGATGGTATTGATGTGGATCCATCCAAGGTAGATGCAGTTCTACAGTGGGAGGCTCTGAAGTCGGTAACTGAGATTAGAAGCTTTTTGGGCTTGGTTGGTTATTACCGTAGGTTTATTGAAGACTTTTCGAAGTTGGCACTTCCGTTGACTCAGTTGAATTGCAAAGGTAAAGCGTTTGTGTAAGATGTTTATTGCAAGTAGAGTTTCATTGAGCTGAAGAAGAGATTGACTACAACTCTAGGTTTAATTCTACCTGAACCAAATTAATTGTTTGTGGTGTATTGCGACGCTTCTTTGATGGGTTTAGGAGGTGTGTTAATGCAGGATGGTAAGGTTGTGGCTTATGCTTCACGACAGTTAAGGGTCCATGAGAGGAATTATCCAACTCATGATTTGGAATTAGCTGCAGTGGTATTCGTACTGAAAGTTTGGAGGCACTATCTTTATGGTTCCAGATTTGAAGTGTATAGTGATCATAAGAGCTTAAGGTATCTGATTAATCAGAAGGAGTTGAATATGAGACAAAGAAGGTGGTTATAATTCTTAAAGGATTATGATTTTAGCTTGAACTATCATCCCGATAAAGCTAATGTGGTGGCAGATGTTTTGAGTCGGAAGACCTTGCATATGTCTGCTATGATGGTTAAAGAGTTGGAATTGATTGAGCAGTTCAGAGATATAAGTTTAGTTTGCGAACCAACACTGCATAGTGTGATGTTGGGTATGCTGAAGATCAACAATGAATTTCTTAATAGTATCAGAGAGGGTCAGAAGTTGGATGTAAAATTGGTGGATTTGATGATTGGAAATAAACAGGCAGAAAGTAACGAATTCAGAGTGGATGAACAAGGTGTGTTGAGGTTCCGTGATAGGATTTGTATTCCTGATGATCCTGAGTTGAAAAGAATGATTCTAGAAGAAAGTCACAGGAATAGCCTGAGTATCCATCCAGGAGCTACAAAGATGTATCAAGACTTGAAGAAGATATTTTGGTGGCCTGGATTAAAGCGTGATGTGACTAAGTTTGTATATGCTTGTTTGACTTGTCAGAAGGCGAAGGTGGAACATCAGAAACCTGCAGGTTTGATGCAACCGTTAGATATTCTAGAGTGGAAGTGGGACACCATTTCTATGGACTTTGTGTCTGAGTTGCCTAATACTCCGAGAGGGCATGATGCCATTTGGGTAGTGGTGGATAAACTGACGAAGTCGATACATTTTATTATGATTAATATCAGTTTTCCTTTGCAGAGGCTGACAGATAATTATATCCATGTGATTGTGAAGTTGCATGGAGTTCTGTTGAGTATCATGTCGGATAGAGATTCAAAGTTCACTTCCAGATTTTGGGAGAGTTTGCAAGAAGCTTTGGGATCGAAACTGAGATTGAGTTCGGCTTATCACCCGCAGACGAATGGAAAGACGGAGAGAACTATATAATCTTTAGAGGGTTTGTTGAGGGCTTGTGTGCTTGAACAGGGAGGTGCTTGGGATAGATATCTGTCGTTGATTGAGTTCACTTATAATAACATTTATCATTCCACTATTGGAATGACGCCTTTTGAAGCTTTGTATGGTCGGAGGTGTCAGACGCCTTTGTGTTGGAATGAATCTGGTGAGAGCGTAGTACTTGGACCTGAGATTGTTCAGCAGACTAATGAAAAGGTGAAGTTGATTTGGGAAAAGATGAAAGCTTCGCAGAGTAGGCAGAAGAGCTACCATTATAAGAGGAGGAAAGATCTTGAGTTTCAAGAAGGAGACCATGTGTTCTTGGGAGTCACTCCAGTGACCGGTGTTGGCCGTACATTAAAGTCGAGAAAGCTTTCTCCTTGGTTTATTGGTCCATATCAGATTTCTGCAATAGTTGGACCTGTTGCCTACAGAGTGGCGTTGCCACCCAATTCGTCGAATTTGCATGAAGTGTTCCATGTGTCACAACTTCGAAAGTATGCTTCGGATTTGTCACATGTGATTCCGATGGATGAAGTGGAAGTAAGGGATAACCTTACGGTTGAGGCTTTACCAATATGGATTGAAGACTGCAAAGTGAAACAATTGAGAGGTAAAGATATCACTCTTGTGAAGGTAGTGTGGGGAGGCGTTGTCGGTGGGAATATGACTTGGGAGTTAGAGAGCAGGATGCGAGAGTCGTATCCGGAGTTATTTGTATGAGGTAAATTTTCGAGGACGAAAATATTCTAAGTGGGGGAGAGTTGTAACACTCCGATTTATTTTAATTATTTTTCGTAATTAAAATTATATGATGTTGTGTATATGTGTATGATTATGTGTGTTTTGGTTGTGTTTGAGTTGCCCTTAGTATGGGGTAGTGACCTTAGAATTATAGAGATTAAGGTGTTGGGGGTGTGTGACTAATTATGTAGAACTTGGTGGTGTGGAGAGTAGCACTAATTAAATTATATTAATAATATTTGGTTGATCATAAAATGAGTTGAATAATATTAAATTAATTAAAATATTGATTATTATTATTATTATTATTTTAATAAGTGGATATTAGTAATAATAATAATAATAATATAATATAATAACAAGAAGGGGAATAGGAGATGAGAAGTTGTCAGTACGTGGAAAACAGAGAAAGGGAGAAGAAGAGCTAGGGCAAGGAAGAGGAATTAGGAGGAATCTCAATTGCTAAAGGTTGAGGTTCTTGGAAGAACTCTAAGGTAAGGTTGGGGTTCTAACTATCTAAGGGTTAACATGATGATTGATGGGTATGTCATGACATGTTGGGTTTTTGGATTTCTTCTCTTATTTCATGACTATGCTTATTTGATGATTGATTGAATTCTTGATGGTTCGTGGATTGAATATTGTTGTTGTGATTGCTGTTAGAATTATGCTTTATTGCAATTATTGTTGTTGAAATTGCATGATTGAGAGGTGCATGATATGGATGTTGATCGTTGTGTGTGTGATCCGAGTCAGATTCAGAACAAGGTTATGAACGGTTTTGGGAAAGAAAACTTGTGTTTCTGAAATTTTGAAAAGTGTCATTTTGTCGAAAAAAGTGTTTTGAGCGAATTCTAAGAAAAGCTGGTTTTTGAAACAACTTAAAAATAAGTTTTGGTGTGAAAATATAGCAGAATTGCAGTTCGCAAGGATTCGCCGGGCGAAGGACCCGTTCTGTCGGGCGAAGCGATCTCGCTTAGCGGTCGCCGGGAAAAACTGAGAGGCGAGCGAAGGGTAGAAAATAGGTGCTACTGGAATTTGTATGGGGAGGAAATTCGCTTCTGCTTTGTCGGGCGAGCATTGGGCGAAAGGGGAATTTCACCGGGCAAATGGGGGGTTTCGCCGGGCGAAGGTGTGTTGCTGGCGTCTCGCTGAGCGAACATCAGGCGAGCAGAAACAGTGTTTGGCTTCCAATGGAACGAACATAATTTTATAAAACTTTGAAAATTCATATCTTATGACCCGTAGGTCCGTTGCATTCGTCGTTCGAATCGTTGGAAAGCTGGTTTCGTGTACTTTCTGTTAAAATTATTTTCAATACCAGAATTCTAACTATTCTACGTGTTAATTGTGTTTCCGTGTACGTTATGATGTTTTGAACGTTGAAATGTGGAGTATGGTTGTGCGAATGTGTGTTGTAGTTGTGGATTGCAATTGTTGCATGTTTTGGCAGGTATATGCGGCGTGTTGGACAATTGTGGTGTGATGTATTGGTTGTATGATAGTCATATGCATTGGTCATTGTTCTATGTTGTCGTTGATGCATAGCATGTTTGCATAAGTTGTATGATAAGTCGTGTGTCCATGTGGGGTGTGAGCGCCTTATCCAGATTCTTTGAAATAGAATCGTATTGTTGTTGTTGTTGTTGAGGTAATCATGTTCCCATGTGGGGTGTGAGCGATTACCAGTGTTCGTGTTCCCATGTGGGTTGTGAGCGATCACGGATGTCGTGTTCCCATGTGGGGTGTGAGCGACTTATATGGAAATTCCGACGGGAATTATGATCATGAAAAAGGGATCAAATTGGTACCACATGCATTGAGTCGAGTTGTGAGTCTCATTGCATTGCATTGTAGTTGTGATTGTCGTTGTGTTTTGTTGATGGATATTGACTGCGTGGATGTATGTGTTGAATGGGTGACTTATGCATGAAATAAACCGTGCTTGCTAATTATCATGCTTTCCTTTATCTAGTTATGATATCTCACCCCTTCTGTTTGAATGTTGCCTCTACGTGGGTAATGTACAGATAATCCGCAGTAGGAGATTCAATGTGAGTGGAAGATGGAGTCTTCCATTTATGCTTTTAGAGTCGGCGTCTGCTCTGATATGTAGCACCGGGGAATAAAACATTTTATGTCATTTATGTTTGTTGGATATTGTTTGGATATCTTTTCATATGATGTTTCTTACAATTTCTTTAAAACATGATTATGCTTTGAATCATTAAACTGTCTAGTTGTTGATGTTCTCTTGTAATAAGAGTTGAATTTTAAGACATGTTTTATTATTATTATTACTGTTAGTAATTTTTAATTTTTAATAGGTGACATGTGTTACATATCATAATGTATGAGCAGGTTTATGGTGAATGTGACATCCTAAATGTTTATGTTTTAAATTTACATTGATAATTATTATAATTTAACACGGGGGTTTTAGGGTGTTACATAGTGGTATTAGAGTAGGTCGGTCTGTCCGGCCAAGCTGTCGAGTCGTTGCTGTGTGATATTTGATTATTGTCGATGTCGTTCCCTTAACCATTGTGTTCTGTTGATGATGCGTAACAGATTTAGAATGGCTGGAAGGAACGATGCTACTATTGTTGCTGCTTTGCAGGCTGTTGCTCAGGAGGTACAGAATCCGCCTCATGCTGGTGAGAATGACGAGTTTCGGAAGAATAGACCGCCTACCTTCAAGGGAAGATATGATCCGGATAGAGCGCAGGCTTGGCTCAAGGAGATCGAGAGAATCTTCTGGGTTATAGAATATTCTGAGACACAGAAGATGCGGTTAGGTACTCACATGCTGGCTGAGGAGGCTAATGACTGGTGGGTTAGCACTCGTCAAGTGTTGGGGGCAACAGGAGAGGTAATCACTTGGGTTGTGTTCAGTAGGGAGTTCTTGAGGAAGTATTTTCCTAAATACATCTGAGGAAAGAAAGAGACTGAGTTTCTGGAATTGAAGCAGGGTAACATGTCAGTTACGAAGTATGCTGCAAAATTCTCAGATCTGACTAAGTTTAACCCTCAATACAGTGCGGCAACTGCTGAGATATCAAAGTGTGTCAAGTTTGTGAATGGACTGAGACCTGAGATCAAGCAGGCGATTGGTTATCAGCGTATCAGAAGGTTTCCAGATTTGGTGGATTGTTTTAGGATCTTTGAGGAAGATAGCAAGGCTCGATCGACTCACTTTAAAGGGCTAGCCGAGAGAAGGGGAAAACAACAGATGAACCGTGGGAAGCCTTATACAGCTCCAGCTGAGAAAGGTAAACAGAAATACGCTGATGGCAAGAAGCCGAGTGGGGGAGGTGCCCCTGTTCCTCTTAAGTGTTACAGGTGTGGTGAGCTAGGTCATCGTGTCAGTTAGTGCGCGAGTGATGTGAAGAAATGCTTCAAGTGTGGACAGGCAGGACATCTGATTGCTGACTGCAAGGTTAAGGTGGTGACTTGTTACAACTGTGGAGAACATGGCCATATTAGTACTCGTTGCCTGAAGCCGAAGCAAGCTTCAACTAGAGGAAATGTGTTCGCTTTGACAGAGACTCAGACTTCCAGTGAGGACAGACTGTTCAGAGGTATATGTTATATTCATAATACATCTTTAATTGCTATTATTGATACTGGTGCTACTCACTCTTTTATTGCCGCTGATTGTGTGAGAAGGCTATGCCTTGTTATTTCTCCTATGAATGGATAGATGGTTGTCGAAACTCCTGCAAAGGGATCGGTGACCACTTCCCGAGTTTGTTTGAATTGTCCACTATCAATCTTTGATAAGGACTTTGGTGTGAATCTTATTTGCTTGCCGTTGGGAAATCTTGATGTGATCTTGGGTATGAACTGGTTGGAGTTCAATCATGTTCATATTAACTGTTTTAACAAGTCGGTGCAATTTCTTGCTCTTGAGGAAGAGGAAGAAGATGGTTTTCTATCTGCTAGAGAGTTGAAAAAGCTCTTAGAAGAAGAAGCTCAAGTGCTTGCGTTGTTTGCATCCTTGTCAGTGGAGAATGAGTCGGTGATTAATGAATTGCAAGTAGTGCGTGAGAGATGCATGAGATGTAAATAAAATTATTTCGAAAATACATCTCTGGATCAAATTTTGCAAAATATATTGGTTGTTGTTTAGTTTTAATGTTTTAATTAAAAACCATGGTGCGTCCAGAGATACATTTTCGAAATACATTTTAAAATTTTATACAAGTGTTTTTCCACCACTTAGGATGGAGTTAGTATTTCCCTTAATTTATTATCAATGGGAGAAATTTGTTTCAATATAATAACTACACGAAGAATTAACGTAACATCCCATAAGTTTACCATACACCTTCAAATTTTCGTAATATCAATTTTTATTTTATTTTTTTATTAACAAAATATTGGAAAGTTTATCCTCTCAAAAAAAAAAAAGGCTAAAATACAGTTTTGGTCCCCCTATTTAGCAAAATTCACGGTTTTGGTCCCCCTGTTTTTTTTTTTAACAGTTTTGGTCCCTCACCCCTCACTGTTCCTGTACGGACGTACACTGTTCATGTACGGACATGTACGGACAAGTTACTGTTCATCACTTTTTCTGGGCAAAAATTGGAGTGGGGGACCAAAACTGTTAAAAAAAAAAACAGGGGGACCAAAACCGTGAATTTTGCTAAACAGGGGGATCAAAACTGTATTTTAGCCAAAAAAAAATTAGAAATGAAACAAAAAAAAAAAAAATATGATCAATTTTATTTTGTAAAAATTCAAAAATGTCCACATATTTATCGGCAATTTTGAAAAATCCAAATACATTTAATTTTATTTTCCAAAAATTCAAAAATTAAAAAAACAAAAAATGAACTACTAAAATTTTTTTAAATCCAAAAATGAGATATTTTGAAAATATGTATTCTATATGCGTTTAACCGATACTTTTGAAATATCCGGTATACATGTATATTTTTCTACTGACAATTTTAAAATTACCGATAAAAACGAATGAAGAATTCTGTATTTTCCAAAAATACTGATTAAAATGCATGCAGAAAAATAGATTTCGCTGAAAATTTTAAAATTGCTGATAAAAAAAGCATATTTTTGTTAAAAATCCAATATAAAATTGAAATTATCAGTATAAATGCTTAAATTAATAGAAAAAACAATTACTTATAAATATTCGATAAAAACTTAAAAAATGCTGAAAAAAAGTCAAGTTTTTCAAAATTTATGGAAAAAATATTAGTGAAGAATCTAATATTTTTAGTTTATAATATTTCTACTAATCAAAAGTTTAAAGGTTATTTAATAATATACATAAAATTGTATTGTTATAATTGCATATTTAATATTAAGATGATAAAAATATTAAATACTAGTTTTTAATGGTGGCAATACATAATTTTTTGTAAATAGAAAATAAAATTATTAAAAAGTCTATAACAAACCATTTAACTTTATAGGGGCAAATGCCACTAATATCACTGACGCGAATTTATGCCCGGTGAGAGTATTATGATAAAATCGCAACAATTGGGGCGTAAAGTATAACTAAATTAGGTGCCTGAAAATTCCTCTAACTACATGTAAAAACATATAAAATCTCAAATTTTAAGTTGCACGCCTAAAAACATGTCTCGCAGTTTGTATATTTTGTGATTTTAAAAGTACACCGATAGTAGAAACTCGTTAAAAAATCTTGCAGCGTACAAGTGTGTTTTTCACCATTGAATCAATAAATTTCATCACATCTTATTTGATATGTTTCAATAGTAGACTATTGATCCAATAGTTGATTTATCCCACTTATGCGCCATAGAACTATCTTCAAATGAATCGAAGTTGAACATTTGTGAATGACTAAGATTTTTTTATGTTTAATGTTAACTGATATTAATCCTTATTTAGTTATCTGATCTTTGTAGAATCAAAGGTTTAAAAATTATGTTTCCTTGTTAGTAAAGCGTCGGATGGTTTCTTTGCCAACTAATTTGGTGGATTAGGGGAGTTTGTTTTCTTTCATATACTATTTTCTTGAGCAATTTCCCATTAAGAAGACATCACCTTCAATACCTAAATTCTCAAATGGGAAATTTATGAAGCACATATTCCCGCAGTCGATGAATCTCCACCTTTGAATTCACTAAGCTCTCAAATAAATGAATCCAAAGGGACAATTTATTTGCGTGAATGGTTGAATTTAATGAATCCAACGGATCGGGTTTATTGATTGCGTGAATGTGTGCTGCATGCAATCTAAATCCTAGCCAAGCTCAATGAGCTTAGCTCAAGGACAGTAAACAGTCGAATTTAAAATATTATCAGTAACACGCAGAGAAAGAGCCACGGGAAATTATATTGATTCCCATTAGAAGCAAGGAAACAGAGTCCTATATGACGGTTTATTTTAAAAAGATAACTTACCATGCCTTAGCATGTAAAAGCATCAATCCTAACTACCCATTTCTCACACTCCCCAATGATTCTCCAGTCAACAAGTCAGCTTTACAGGTCGAAGCTCCCTCTCTCCTCAACAAGACTACTATTGATGTTTAGCAGTCACAGTAATGAGCCATTGACCCAACTAAATTTTTTCTACACTGAAGCACAAACCTCATCATACAAACCATGAGTACATGCTTCACTAGAGACAACACCAGTACTTTCATAAGCCATTTCCTCTTCATTTTTTTACATATATAAAAAAACTTGAAATTTGATCATAGTATGATCAAAAGGTGCCCTTAAATTAGGTAGACGCCCATTCAAAGTAATGGCAGCGTGCACCTCTAGTTGTAGTCCAATTTCCACATCCAAAGAAAAGACTCCCTTGCTTAGGCCCAGGCTTTCTGATCATGCCCCTACTGCTTTTCACCCCACAATAACAGCAAGGGTGATACTGAATGACTGGAACTGGGGTATTCATATGAATCATATCCCTTGCTTTGTAGGGGCAATGAGGGTAAGCACTTTGCTGTTCTTGAGACTGCTTCCAGATCAGTGATCGATCAGCCGTCTGCCACAGAATGGAGTTGGTAATGGAAAACTTAAAACCTCTGTGCATGAGCAGTGCCAGCAGGCGAGCAGTATTTTTGGCATCATCCAAGCCACAATGAGGACGACCCTGCCAGGCCAAGCCGGCTATCTCAACAGCCTCCTTTAGATTGCACTTCACATCACCAAATACCTCGCTGAAAGGAATCCTCAAGTTGATCCAGCTAACATAAGTTAAACAAAAACAAAAGTTAGTTCTGAAATGATGCCTTAATAAACATAGGTTACATTTACACTGTGCAGCATTTACCGGTTGAAATAAGGTGGCTTTCGTATTTTCTTGAAACGGCACTCCGATTCAAGCATCACACGACAATCCCAGCTAGACCATGTAACCACAGCAAAGTTGGCATTCTTTATTCCTTTTTTCTCGAGCCATTTGTCATGCCTAAGTAGAGCCTCACTCAATGTAACACCTCTGTCCACCTGAACAATATATAGTAAGAAATACAATTAGAAACCTTCACCCACAGGCAAGTACAATGGAATGTAATAGTTGGCAATCAACACATAGGTTAATAACATACAAAATAAAGCATATAAGTATTTCTCTCATTCAAGGTCAGTTTGTGTTGCACAACTTATTATGTATTCAAACAATCGGGGACAAAAAATCTATTGAGCCCATACCTAAGTGGAGATTCTTTATTTATGCCCGTGTATTAACTCTGTTAACCTCAAAGGATATTAATCATCCAATACACTAGCCTGCCTCCTGGTTGATCTAGAAGATGCAAGGATACAAAATTATATGAAAATCAATCGCAACACTATCCTCAACCAAAACCCAGTGAGTACTTTGTAATGACTGAAAGGGAGGGAATATCCTCAACCAAAACTCAGTGAGTACTTAGTAATGACTGAAAGGGAGGGAATAAAATCCTCTTCCTTTCTCCTATTTACAGACCCACATAATATGAATTTCTGCCCAACATCCTTGTATCAATATCTTTTAAACATCCATATTATTAGAGAAATAACAGTATATGCTCAAAATAAATATTAATCACATTTTTTGGCAATCATTATTGACCGTACATCATACCACAGATTTGATATTCACTTGATAATATTAATAACTTGATATTCACTTGATACAAAAGACGAAACACTAATCACTATTTATAAGGATACATAGACTCAATCCTAAACAATAATCTTAAGATATGCTAAGATTGAAAACTAATCCTAGAAGGTAAACCAAGATATTCTGCAATATTATTTTATAGTCTACCACTCCCCCTCAAGCTAAAGCTTACTATACTTAAGCCTGTAACAAGAAAAGAATGCATTACGACACAGATAAACATTAAATAGAAAAGCAAACAAAAAATTGAGCTCCGCCACCAACAAAGGTTGGGAAGACAACTCAGGAATGTTGGACAAGCCTAAGAAAAATTACTATTAATGATGGCTTGGTCAAATAGTTGGAATGATCATCAGGATGAGAGAAATTCATTAGAAGCAATCAAACAAAGAAAGGTCCGTCCTTCTCAAAATTGCATTTGGAAGCTTCAAACCAATAAAGACCCTAAAGATGAGGCCAGTACATCAGGGATAGAGACAGGGCTAGTGCATCTCAGAAGAAAGCTGGGTCCGGTGCATGTCTGACAAAAGATGGGGCCAGTCCAGAGAAAGCTGAGGCCAGAGCATCAGGGACGGAAAGGGGGCAGAACAGTGCTCAGAAACGCTCACAACTCACAAGACAAAGCAGCAACAAAAAAAAGGAGCACTAAATTGAAGCTGTAACAACAGGAAGTCATGATCGGACAAAGGAGAGAGAAAATGCTACAGAAACAGTAGAGATAAGGAGTTATTTGCACTGGAGCGTAGGTACCTACGGCCTGAAACAGAAATTTGAGATTGAATCAACAGGAAGAACGTGGCGACGATAATCAAAAGGAAGGCGGGAAAGGTAGATAGATGCACTACCCTGTAATAATCTGGATGTGGAGATTATAATATTTAGGTGAATTTTCGGGGGTTTGGGGGTCTTGAGGAGGCGATTATAATAGTGGCACTATTTGCCTGAAAAGTCACCGAAAGAGTGGTGGCAGACGACGGTGATGGTCCCTAGAAGTGACATCAACCGAAAAAGGAGAAGACCATGTCAGAAAAGGGGAAACTATTACCACATTCCCAACGTTTGGAAACTTGGCAACGTAATAGTGACAAGATAAATCACAGAAGATCAAATCAAGTTAGGCTACAGTGTTGAATTTGTGGGGTTTTAGATAAAAGGAGCAGAAAAAATAACAACTCAGTTGATAATAACTTGACACTGACTTAATGCAAGAGATTAAACACAAATCTCTACTTATGGCTATCAATGGGGAAGAAGCATACCACTTAAATACTCCATAATACCTAAGTATCTATCAACTTCATCCAATATAGGTTCAAAAGAAGTAGAGCTAGGTTAGAGTGAGATCAACCATCACAAAAAAACAAGGGGTTATTGATGAATAGTGGCAAGGAAAAGCAACAAGAGGCCTTGGTTTTGAATCGGGACATGTATGAAAGTAAACATTTTAAGCTTTGATGGTAAAAAAAGGCGAAAGATGAAGGAGGCACTGTATAAAGGGAGGAGGCAAGGGTGTAAAGAGAGGATGTTGGGAGTAACAAGGCCATCAGTTATCCTTAAATACAAGGGAAGGCTTCACACTTTATGTCCCGGAAGCTACTCGTGGAGATCACTAACTCCTATTTTGTCGAAGTAGTGAGCGACCACAAGGTGAAGAGGCAGGAATATAAATTTAAGATTTTAAGAATTTTCTTATTTCATCCTACTAGTAGATCTTTCATGATGGTAAGTAAACACTTAAGTTAGAGACCTTTGCTAGTGGAATTTTATATTATATTCTAACAAACTTTCACCTTCAAGACAAGGTTAATGAGTAGATAGGGAGTCAAGAGTGAGATGGTCTACTATAAATAAGAGGAAAGGAAGATTTGTGAGGTCATCTTTGGTTTTGGAAAAAAATTTAGGGCACGAATGAATCAGGTTTCTCAAATACCTCAAGTTATAGAAATTTTCAATCCATAAACAGTGTTTTTTCAGGATTCAAAACAAGTTGCTATGAGGTGTGATCTTATAATGAATAGTTTACATATTATGAGCGATAGATTGTTTGGACTAGCTAGACACATAATTTTACCTTAATCCCTTCTAACTCAATATGGTATAAGGAGTCACACATTACGGTTTGATCCCTCCTTAGTTGTCAAATAGTGGTGTTGTAGCGTAGCAAAATTTGAACAGACCGCTATTGTTCTGCAATACGCTCTTTAGTACAAAGTATTGTCAAATACCAGCTAAAGCAATGTAACACATCGGAATTGGAACAAACTGCTATTTTCCACAATCCATGATTGACAATATCGGATCCTCTAACTGAGCACTAACCAATTGTGCTTCTTCCCCGTTATCATATGCACCAACCTCTAGCTAGTGTTACCCTCTGACAACAATCACTTCCGAAAGTCTCAAATCAGCAGCAAAGCTTCCAGATCAGCTCACTGCCTCACCCACATCAGACCCACTATCATCGACAGTCCTATGCACACCTTTGTCCTGTGTCTTTTACATACTCTATACATACAAGTGTGTTACGTTTGAGATCCTCTTCCATGTGAAGCTAACTCCCAACATCAACCTCATAAGTTATCTTTTTCACTTTTTTCTAATAGCCACAGACACAAACAAACCCCACTATACTCCCTTCATCTCCTACTCCACCGAACTCTGGCTCTACCTCCTTCTATGCTAAAATTTCCCGTAGCTAACGCAAACATATATGGTAAATCAGTCACTTAATACTCTTTACGCCAGTCATTTTGTCATCATTTATCTCTTTCCTATTACACTTTGTATCCTCTTCGGTTTATATGTCTGTATCCACAACTACAAGTGATGCCCTAATTGAATCCCAGAAGGAGACAAGCTAATGTTAAAAAAATGGCTGCTTAAAATTCTAGCATTATCCTACTGTTTGCCAATAGGTCTGTACTGTTGAGATCGGCCCCAAAAAAGAAGTTGACAGCCTAAGAGTTCACTTGTCTCTTATGGCCAATGTTGCTTTTGTTTTCTTCTTAACAATGCTTTTCAACATGGTGAATTACAAAAGGTCTATATGCAATTACAATTTTTACTTTGCATGAAGCATCAACATAGGATGCCAACCATGCTGCACCCTTAAGTATGGACAAAAAAAAGAACCACCTGTATTTGGTTTGGGAGGTTTTGTACTATCAAAGTCAATGTCAACTAGTTATTTATGTTCATAACAGCATTATCAGGAGAAAATGATTAGGCTGGCATCTAGTCTAGAATCTAAAGCAATGCATTTCACACCACAATCAAACAAGACCTGGGCCTATCAAATACTTTTTAGGGATTGCGGTTTTGAAGAAAATGTTGTTATTGCCAACATTCAAAGTATGATTTATATACACTTTATGAAACAGGCAGGAGGCATGTTGGACTACCATTCTAAAATACTCAAATGGATCCTAAATCCTAATGTTGAATTCCTACTTAAGTTTGTCAAACTTAAGTTCGCATAAAGTTGTGGAGCTTATGTCAACTGGACTCGTAAAGTTAAGTTTACTTACTATAAAAGATAACATCACAAAAACCCTCTAAATGGAAGGTGCGGGTAGTAGAATACTGTTAACAACACAACAATAATTCAACATCGTGAACTCCATGGTAAAGCAGAGTAGCAAAGTAGAATAATAAAGTGACAATGTACATTAATACTATATAAGATAAAATACAGAGGTTCCTAAAGTTTAAATAATCTCAAGCTAAATGGCCAATAAAGAAAAACGCAAACCTAGGAATTAACAACAACAACAACAACAACCAAGCTTTTTCTCACTAAGTGGGGTAGGGTTCATGAATCAAACCACCCATAATGTTCTATCAAAAATCATGCTTCTATCCAACTCACTAAATCCTTCTCTATAGTTTCTCTTATAGTTTTTCTAGGTCTTCCTCTATCTCAAGCGGTTTGACTACCATCCATCTACTCTCCTTACTACAAAATCCCAATGACTTCTCTGTGCATTTCCAAACCACCTATAGGCCTAGATTCCACCATTTTTTTCTAGTAAAGATGCTACCTAAACACTATCTGGGAATTTAACAAAAAATCAAATGATGGAAAGATGCGAAAAGACATAGAAACATATGATAAGACAGCTTCCTGTGTGATGGCAAGATGAGAGGCAGGAGACAAATTCAAATAAGCAAGTGAAACAACCTTGCCCTGGGATAACAGAAGGGCAGTTTCAAAGATGGAATGCAAGGAGAAAGTTCCTAGACTGTTTTACTGCAGCAGCCGCATGCTCTGCAGCACGTCTTCGTTTTCCGTAAGTTACTTCCCAATGAAAGCCGTTGTTCTCCATTTGCTGGAAAACACCATTCAAGCACCTTAAGTATTCTCTTCTTTGTGGTTTTCGAACAAGGCAATGAATAATTAAGGGGATAAAATAAGTGAAAGGACAAAAAGCCATGTCACTTTTGGCATATTCCAGCTTGTTTTAGACTAATTGGCTCGGTCACCCATATTCACAAATAAGAGCAGGCCCAACTGATTCTAGCAAAATCTACCAGAGTTTGGTGCGAGTCTGAGTTTTGATGAAGTACAAGTCTCTAACGTTACAATGTTTTTCCCACCTAGAAACTTAAAGTCAGATGAGTTACGAGTCAACTTGCAAGTTTGACAATAATGCTCCTGCCAAGTTATGGAGGTTTACTGATAGACCTTGGTTAACCAAAAAGGGTTAATTTATAAAATCAGCACAAGTTGTTGTCTATTCTTATGCTGGTTGGGCAAGTATAGCATCTAATTTAATAGTAATACTATATATAGTATGATAGTTACCTATATGGAGTGAAAAGACACAATTCTATACAAGTCAAATCTTAACAAACCTGTTATTATACAAACAATCCCAAATAAACATTAATGGTTACTGAGATGGGTGGCATGCATAAATTTACATTCACATATAGTTACCATATACAATTACAAATATTATAGAAATCCGGATGTTTGATATGCACATAGCACTGTACTAATTAGTTCAATAATAAGGACAAAATGAAGAGTTAGCCGAATCATAGAATAAAGGTGCATAAAAGTTTATCTTGCACTTTTTGTATCATTTTCTTTACGGAAGTGAAAGCAAAACTTTTGCCATTAACATACCTGAATTTGCTGGATACCAGTTAGATCCTTGCAGAAGTCACTCAGAAGCTGATTGCAGGTAGGCTTCACATATGTTTGGAAACATGCTTCCAGCTGACCAGTGACACTACTCACTATGACAGATGGAAACTCAATTATTTCTTGAGGATGGGGATTTTTATCTTTATCACAGGTTGCCTCAAAGTCTATGACCACAAAATACTGAAATTCTTGAAATTGCTCACGCGAGAAACCCTGAGATAACATATTAATTGGAACACACTGGAGTTGGTTCTCGACAGGATAAGGATAAAAGTGGCTTTCAAAAGCGTTCATTTGACACTGCTGCAGCTTGTGAGGATTAAAATGGCAGGCTGTCCAGGCACTGTAATCATGGTGATAAGCAGGTTTACTGTGAAATTCATTGGAGTGCTCAAGAAACTCACTGCCTAAACGACGGTTAGATTCAGGAACATTCCCAGCTGAATGAGTACCAGGCTCATTTGTAAGCTCCGGAAATCCTTCCATAGAACTCCCACTACACTGAAAAGTGAAAGGGGGTCCCTTTCCCTGGAGGCACTTTAGAGATGCCTCGCAGGATATTTGCATATTTTCTGCACAAAAATAAAGAAACACGATCATACAAGGCCAGTATAAATCTGAGAAAATCATACATTTACAGTATATGGTCAGAAACTAAAACTATTAGCACAAAAAGACAACAGATGTATTCTGTAATCAAGTTCCCCCAAAAGGACTGGATTGCTGACAAAATGGAACAATGTATAGATGATAGATGACAGATGACAAACTATTTAGTTTTCAATTACTTAAACAACAACACTATATGGCACAACAAACTACTCACACAAATTGAACAAATGTTTGAAACCTCGGACATTTTGCATTTATCTCTAGCTTGTGGATATCGTTTAAATAAAAGAAATGATAGATTAAAACCAAAATCAAAATCAAAATCAATGTGTTATCCAAAATAGAAGAAAACAAAATCAAAATCAAAATCAAGCACTTTTTCTTCTTAATTCTCTCTCCACTTGAAAGGTGAAACTGATTTTACTTTGTTGGTAGTTTCTTATTGCTTGCCCTTCATTACAGCAAGCAATAAGACAGAAACTTAAAAAGAATAAAAAGAACAGACCACGGAAAAAGAATCTGACTATTGACGGGCAAACTCTACATCATGTTGTTGATGGCAGATGGCGGCCCATGGCATAGAGCCAAAATCCCACCATAAGAGAGTGGCACTGTTATAGTGGATTATGGCGGAAAACCCCACAATATCAACTGATATATACCAATGTGAGCCCAAAATAAGTGCAAATTACTCTGTTTTAAATTTGTATTATAGTAAACTACTCTGTTTTAAATTTGAACACTGTTCAAGCAAACACTCCATGGTGGCCTCTCCAATACACATGTACACTCCCATCACATTTAGCTCCATCACATCACCAAATTCAAAACCTCACTCTTTCTCCCCGGTGTTGCCCTCTTCCCAACCTCACTCCCACACCATTAACATGCCACATCCCAACATATCATACACAAGAATAGGTAAAACTAAAACCCGCCACTCCTCACAACCAAAACAAAGTGTACACACTACTCATTCAAACCCAATCCCCATACACATTGTTCTCAACCACATCAAAACAGCGATCAAACCAAAACAGAACAACCACAAAGCAAACACACACTAACCCCAATTTCCACATAATTGCAAACCGCACACACACTTACACCCACAATCAAAACCACAAATTAAAAAAAAAAAAGTTTAATTTTTTATCCCATTCTTCAAAACCAAAACCGAATTGAATAAATCAAATCAAACGAAAAACAAACAATTTTTAAAAAACTAACCTGAATTCTCAAGGGCCATCATGATCGTGAATGTAATTGAGATCCACAGGCGAGTACATGAGATCCTCGAGTACAACAAAAATCTTCCCTAAACAACAAATTTCCAAAACCACAATCAAAATCAAACCAACTCAAAACCATAATCAAAATCACCGAGAAAGCGTATGAAAACGGAAAAGAAAACGCAACAGAAAGAAAGAAAAAAAACGAACAACCTCGAAAACGTAGAGAGAAAGAGAACCTAGAGAGAGAGAGAGAGAGGGGTTAGAGTGAAATTACCTATGCAATTTTATAAGCAAGTTCTCTTCTTTCTCTTCTTGTAATGTAATTTTCACGATATAGTTAAAAGCACACGAAGAGGAAGAGTGGGGCCCACGCAACAGTGAAAATAAAAATAAAATAAAAATAAAATACGATATGCATGAAAAATAAAACTGTATTGGACGCAAAGAGACACGTGTCGGGCGTGAGAGGGGGAGTTACTAGCACTAGTGATAGTTTTCAAGTGTTTTGGGTGATACGTGAGATATTTTTGTGTTGGCTTTGTGTGTGAGTGCGACCACCGCTTAACGGTTGTACATTGTTTTCCGCCGTTGGATTGGTTTTGAGGGTTTCATCATCAGTTTCTTTTTAATTACGCTTTATCTGTGGGCCAGTGGGGTTTTGATAATATACGACGTTAACCGGATTAATCATTATTTACTTTTATAACATACCCGCGGATTATATGATATATGATATGATATATATTAATAAATTAATAAATATGAATAGAGTAAAAAAAATTGTAAATATATATGATTAATTTAGCCTTGTTTAAGGATTTAATATTTTATTGAATTGATACGCATCTAGTATGGAATATTCTTTTATAATTTTTATTTTTTCTATTCTTTCATATTTATTAATACATGATTTTTTAAGTGTCATAAATTTAAATGTTTTTATAGTTTTTCAAATTCTTTTAATTTAAAATATTAAAATATAGTCTCGGTAAATCAGTTTAGTTGGTAGATATACTTCGGATACAAGACTACATATCCGAACTCATAACATCCTATTTATTCACTTTTAAAGTGTAAAATTTCAACCATCGAATCTATATATATATATATATAGTTCTGGATTAGGCCAGAGGCTGCCCCACTGTCGGGCAAGGCCCAAGCCATTCCCTGTCGGAGAGGGTTCAATGAAGGCCTAACTCATCAAGTCACACGGAGAGCGCTCACACGTCTCCCCTACGGTCTCCACGTGCCCCCCATGCAGGGACACGTCATCAGGCAACTACCCGCATTCGAAAGAACATGTCACCCACCTTCTGAAGATCACGGGGGAGTTGACCCAGGACGAAGACCACGTGCTGGTCTTCCCTACGCCACGTAGACCCTGACAATTATTTGTATTGGGCCTAGCGATCCAACCCAATGCAAGTAACCGTTGACCCAGCATTTGGGGCACATTATAAATACAATTTTTCACTAGAGGGTCAGGTATTTTATTCTCACACCTTTTTCTATACTTGTTTTCTCTCTTGCTGAAACTAACTTTAGCATCGGAGTGCCTTGCTGGTACACCCTCTCCTCTTCTCCACCACCAGCGAATTAGGAGCTCAGGCCGTGTTGCTGACTGCTGATGCTTTTCTGGTCTGATAAGATCAGTGGCGCCGTCTGTGAGACACTCTTGCTTCCCCGTTCTTTCTTCCTCAGAAATCCAAGAACCAAAACATCCATCAACTTCCATCGATCATGGCAAGCCCACGCACTGACGACAACGTCCATGAAACCGCCTTCACCACTTTCACCAATAGTGACGATCATGATCCCAACATGACCGTTCACGTCGAGAAAGGCGACGTCAGGGACGGGCGTACTGCCTCTCCCTCCCCCGACGATGCGGCCTTCAATGTCGTTCAATGCTTCGACAGCCCGACTGTCTTCCAGCCAATCCCTGTGCCGCCCAACATCGACTCGACCATGGTGGTTCTGTTCGCGGCAACCAATCAGACAAACCTGATGATCTTCCAACAGAACGAGCGAATCGGGATGCTGGAAAAGAAACGACAATCACACTCTCCCCCGCGGAGACATCATCGCCTAGTTTCTCGAAGACCGTCCCCGCGACGACGAGAAACCCGTTCATCCTCTCCCCCACAGAGACTACAACTTGA
This sequence comes from Lathyrus tuberosus, assembly GCA_022829125.1. Taxonomy (NCBI): domain Eukaryota; kingdom Viridiplantae; phylum Streptophyta; class Magnoliopsida; order Fabales; family Fabaceae; genus Lathyrus; species Lathyrus tuberosus. Next base: position 21,934,232 of record JALAZF010000030.1, read on the forward strand.
TGAGTCTCGGAGTCCCTCTCCGCGACCTGGACGCCCAGAAGCGTGACCGCTCTCCTCCCCGGAAAGAGCGATGTTCCTCGGCTCCTAAAAGAAACAAAGCTGACGGGTACGTGGAGAAACCGAATGGTCAGCCAAGGAGTTCTCCTCGTCGAGGCAGGAACCCACAGTACGACTCTTCCCCGTCTCAGTCGCCCATCACAAGTGACAAGGACGACCCCCGCGGTTCACTCTCCAAGGCCATCATGGAAACTCGCCTGCCCGTGGGTATGGAGAAACCCTCGAGCCTGGCTACCTATGATGGTACAACCGATCCGGACGACCACAATAAGAGCATCAATGCGATGCTCGACTACCGAAACGTCCAGGGAGACATAAAGTGTAGGCTCTTCCCCACGACCCTGAGGAAGGGCGCGATGGCATGGTATAAGAGCCTCGGGCCCAAATCTATCACCTCTTGGAAAGAGCTGAAGAGGCAATTCTCCAGGCACTTCACCGCTTCCCGGAGACACCCGAAGAAGGAGGCGTCCCTGGAAGCTATCATTCAAGGGAAGGAAGAATCTCTCTGCGACTACATCGAGAGGTTCAACCGAGAGGCTGTCCAAGTGTCTACGACAGACAACACGAAGAGATATTTTATCGACCGAGGACTGCGTCCTCGCAGCGATTTTGCCAAGGCGGTTGGCATTGAAAGGCCTAACACGCTAGTCGCACTCCTTCACAAGGCCTAAGCCTACATCCAATACAAGGAGAAGGAGGTCGCCAACTGCGCCCGCGACTCGCTAAACCAAGAGAGCTTCAGAAACTCTGGGCAAGAAGACTCCACTGCTCCCCGGCGCGGCAGAGAGAAAAGAAGAGAAGATCGGCCTCGAGACTCCCGAGAGCAAAGGGGGCCAGCAGGCCGTTTCACCAAGTACATGTTACCCACAGCTCCCCGCGAGCGCATTCTGGTCGAGTGCATCAACTCGGAGTTCCAAAGGGGTGGTGTCCGCTTCCCAAAACCAACACCCCTAAGCCCAACGTCGACAAGTCCAAGTATTGTCAGTTCCACAGGAGCCGCAGACACGTCACGGAAGATTGCATACATCTCAAGGATGCTGTCGCTCCTGGGATTTTCATCCAAGTACAAACGCGAAAGTGGCACGAAACAGAGTCGCCAGCAATGTGTATTTATCCCAAGAGAGGGAAAGGAAACACTGCATAAACCTGGGGGAAGGAAAAGCATAGTCTTGCGACCAATAGATATGGGTTCGGGAGTCGGTTACGCGAAGGGAAGGTGTTAGCACCCAACGCGTCCATCGTACTCGATGGGATCCACGCTTGCTGGTTCGATCAAAGGGTGATAGAAAAGATACTGGAAAAATAGCTACTAACTGGAGAGCTGGAAAAGGGATGGAAAGAGAACAAAAAACAAATGTAGGGAAAATAAAAGAAGTGCTCGAATAGGCTCTACCCCACTGCCTACGTATCTCATCGGGAACATGAGAATTAGAGCGACGTAGTTCCCCTCACCTAAGGAAAACTGTTTGTACTTTTTAGGGAACGACTAACGTTCTAGCTCAGGTGTTGCAGACACACTAAATCGAGTGCGTTACTGTCTTGTAAGAGAACGAGGAGAAGCACGTTCATACGTCGAGAGTGAGTGAGATGAGAAGAGAATTCCCGAAGGAAATACGTTATTGTTTGTTTTTGTCTTTTAAGAAAAAGTGTTTTGATTGTTTTTTGTGATTTGTAACACGTATAGTTCTGGATTAGGCCAGAGGTTGCCCCACTGTTGGGCAAGGCCCAAGCCATTCTCTGTCGGAGAGGGTTCAATGAAGGCCTAACTCATCAAGTCACACGGAGAGCGCTCACACGTCTCCCCCACGGTCTCCACGTGCCTCCCATGCGGGGACACGTCATCAGGCAACTACCCGCATTCGAAAGAACATGTCACCCACCTTCTGAAGATCACGGGGGAGTTGACCCAGGACGAAGACCACGTGCTGGTCTTCCCTACGCCACATAGACCCTGACAATTATTTGTATTAGGCCTAGCGATCCAACCCAATGCAAGTAACCGTTGACCCAGCATTTGGGGCACATTATAAATATAATTTTTCACTAGAGGGTCAGGTATTCTATTCTCACACCTTTTTCTGTACTTGTTTTCTCTCTTGCTGAAACTAACATTAGCATCGGAGTGCCTTGCTGGTACACCCCCTCCTCTTCTCCACCACCAGCGAATTAGGAGCTCAGGCCGTGTTGCTGACTACTGATGCTTTTCTGGTCTGATAAGATCAGTGGCGCCGTCTGTGAGACACTCTTGCTTCCCCGTTCTTTCTTCCTCAGAAATCCAAGAACCAAAACATCCATCAACTTCCATCGATCATGGCAAGCCCACGCACTGACGACAACGTCCATGAAACCGCCTTCACCACTTTCACCAATAGTGACGATCATGATCCCAACGTGACCGTTCACGTCGAGAAAGGCGACGTCAGGGACGGGCGCACTGCCTCTCCCTCCCCCGACGATGCGGCCTTCAATGTTGTTCAATGCTTCGACAGCCCGACTGTCTTCCAGCCAATCCCTGTGCCGCCCAACATCGACCCGACCATGGTGGCTCTGTTCGCGGTAACCAATCAGACAAACCTGATGATCTTCCAACAGAACGAGCGAATCGGGATGCTGGAAAAGAAACGAAAATCACGCTCTCCCCCGCGGAGACATCATCACCCAGTTTCTCGCAGACCGTCCCCGCGACGACGAGAAACCTGTTCATCCTCTCCCCCACGGAGACTACAACTTGATGAGTCTCGGAGTCCCTCTCTGCGACAACCTGGACGCCCAGAAGCATGACCGCTCTCCTCCCCGGAAAGAGCGATGCTCCTCGGCTCCTAAAAGAAACAAAGCTGACGGGTACGTGGAGAAACCGAATGGTCAGCCAAGGAGTTCTCCTCGTCGAGACAGGAACCCACAGTACGACTCTTCCCCGTCTCAGTGGCCCATCACAAGTGACAAGGACGACCCCCGCGGTTCACTCTCCAAGGCCATCATGGAAACTCGCCTGCCCGTGGGTATGGAGACACCCTCGAGCCTGGATACCTATGATGGTACTAGCGATCCGGACGACCACAATAAGAGCATCGATGCGATGCTCGACTACCGAAACGTCCAGGGAGACATAAAGTGTAGGCTCTTCCCCACGACCCTGAGGAAGGGCGCGATGGCATGGTATAAGAGCCTCGGGCCCGAATCTATCACCTCTTGGAAAGAGCTGAAGAGGCAATTCTCCAGGCACTTCACCGCTTCCCGGAGACACCCGAAGAAGGAGGCGTCCCTGGAAGCTATCATTCAAGGGAAGGAAGAATCTCTCTGCGACTACATCGAGAGGTTCAATCGAGAGGCTGTCCAAGTGTCTACGACGGACAACACGAAGAGATATTTTATCGACCGAGGACTGCGTCCTCGCAGCGATTTTGCCAAGGCGGTTGGCATTGAAAGGCCTAACACGCTAGTCGCACTCCTTCACAAGGCCTAAGCCTACATCTAATACGAGGAGAAGGAGGTCGCCAACTGCGCCCGCGACTCGCTAAACCAAGAGAGCTCCAGAAACTCTGGGCAAGAAGACTCCACTGCTCCCCGCGCGGCAGAGAGAAAAGAAGAGAAGATCGGCCTCTAGACTCCCGAGAGCAAAGGGGACCAGCAGGCCGTTTCACCAAGTACATGTTACCCACAGCTCCCCGCGAGCGCATTCTGGTCGAGTGCATCAACTCGGAGTTCCAAAGGGGTGGTGTCCGCTTCCCAAAACCAACACCCCCAAGCCCAACGTCGACAAGTCCAAGTATTGTCAGTTCCACAGGAGCCGCAGACACGTCACGGAAGATTGCATACATCTCAAGGATGCTGTCGCTCCTGGGATTTTCATCCAAGTACAAATGCGAAAGTGGCACGAAACAGAGTCACCAGCAATGTGTATTTATCCCAAGAGAGGGAAAGGAAACACTGCATAAACCTGGGGGAAGGAAAAGCATGGTCTTGCGACCAATAAATCTGGGTTCGGGAGTCGGTTACGCGAAGGGAAGGTGTTAGCACCCAACGCGTCCATCGTACTCGATGGGATCCACGCTTGCTGGTTCGATCAAAGGGTGATAGAAAAGATACTGGAAAAAGAGCTACTAACTGGAGAGCTGGAAAAGGGATGGAAAGAGAACGAAAAACAAATGTAGGAAAAATAAAAGAAGTGCTCGAATAGGCCCTACCCCACTGCCTACGTATCTCATCGGGAACATGAGAATTAGAGCGACGTAGTTCCCCTCACCTAAGGAAAACTATTTGTGCTTTTTAGGGAACGGCTAACGTTCTAGCTCAGGTGTTGCAGGCTCGCTAAATCGAGTGCGTTACCGTCTTGCAAGAGAATGAGGAGAAACACGTTCATACGTTGAGAGTGAGTGAGATGAGAAGAGAATTCCCGAAGGAAAGACATTATTGTTTGTTTTTGTCTTTTAAGAAGAAGTGTTTTGATTGTTTTTTGTGTTTTGTAACACGTATTGCATTCAAGTCTATGATATAGGATCGAATGCGTCGCATGGTCGTCCTAACAGGACGTATGCTAAACACTCTAGAAAGGTGGAGAGAAACTCCCCTCCTTCTATTTCCCACATACAAGGCTCACATGCAATATGCATTAGTCTATTATTACATGTCTTTTTACTCTTTATTTTGAAGTAAGAAGAAGAGAGACTCAAAAGGGGAAGCAAAAGGTGAAATCTAACGAGGGAGACTAAGACTCAAACCCTAAAGTTGTCATACATGGATGTTCCTATGGTTGATGTGGTTTAAAAAACCTAATCCTAAGAGAAAGGAGAAGAAGAGTGAATTAAACAACTCACTTCTAAAGTAGAAGATGAGTTGTAACTCAAAAGGGGAAGAAAGAAGTTATTCAAGGGAAGCATATAAATACTTATCATGACCACAAGTTGAATGATTAAAAGAAATAAGAGAAGATGAAAGAAAGAGATGTATATGTGGAAACATATCCACACACTTACTTACCCTTAGCACCTACATGAAAAGGTTAGTTCAAAAACTATTTATAAGAAATCCTAAGTAAAAGAACTTGGTCAAACAAGCAAATGGAAGGAAATAATGAAAACAACAGCTATTACAGCCCACATGCAATAGAACAGTAGTAAATTCAGCTTCATATACCAAACAGCAAACAACAGCTCATGTTCAGCATACAAAATGGGTGTAACAAGCATTTGGTAGCACATACTACATCATATATGTGTCCATGCAGCACTCGTCAAGTGATGGGGGCAACGGGAGAGGTAATCACTTGGGTTGTGTTCAGTAGGGAGTTCTTGAGGAAGTATTTTCCTAAATACATCTGAGGAAAGAAAGAGACTGAGTTTCTGGAATTGAAGCAGGGTAACATGTCAGTTACGGAGTATGCTGCAAAATTCTCAGATCTGACTAAGTTTAACCCTCAATACAGTGCGACAACTGCTGAGATCTCAAAGTGTGTCAAGTTTGAGAATGGACTGAGACCTGAGATCAAGCAGGTGATTGGTTATCAGCGAATCAGAAGGTTTCCAGATTTGGTGGATTGTTTTAGGATCTTTGAGGAAGATAGCAAGGCTCGATCGACTCACTTTAAAGGGCTAGCCGAGAGAAGGGGAAAACAACAGATGAACCGTGGGAAAATAAAAGAAGTGCTCGAATAGGCCCTACCCCACTGCCTACGTATCTCATCGAGAACATGAGAATCAGAGCGACGTAGTTCCCCCCACCTAGGGAAAACTGTTTGTGCTTTTTAGGGAACGACTAACGTTCTAGCTCAGGTGTTGCAGGCTCGCTAAATCGAGTGTGTTACCGTCTTGCAAGAGAACGAGGAGAAGCACGTTCGTACGTCGCGAGTGAGTGAGATGAGAAGAGAATTCCCGAAGGAAAGACGTTATTGTTTATTTTTGTCTTTTAAGAAGAAGTGTTTTGATTGTTTTTTGTGTTTTGTAACACGTATTGCATTCAAGTCTATGGTATAGGATCGAATGCGTCGCATGGTCGTCCTAATAAGACGTATGCTAAACACTCTAGAAAGGTGGAGAGAAACTCCCCTCCTTCTATTTCCCACATACAAGGCTCACATGCAATATGCATTAGTTTATTATTACATGTCTTTTTACTCTTTGTTTTGAAGTAAGAAGAAGAGAGACTCAAAAGGGGAAGCAAAAGGTGAAATCTAACGAGGGAGACTAAGACTCAAACCCCTAAAGTTATCATACATGGATGTTCCTATGGTTGATGTGGTTTAAAAAACCTAATCCTAAGAGAAAGGAGAAGAAGAGTGAATTAAACAACTCACTTCTAAAGTAGAAGATGAGTTGTAACTCAAAAGGGGAAGAAAAAAGTTATTCAAGGGAAGCATATAAATGCTTATCATGGCCACAAGTTGAATGATTAAAAAAAATAAGAGAAGATGAAAGAAAGAGATGTATATGTGGAAACATATCCACACACTTACTTACCCTTAGCACCTACATGAAAAGGTTAGTTCAAAAACTATTTACAAGAAATCCTAAGTAAAAGAACTTGGTCAAACAAGCAAATGGAAGTAAATAATGAAAACAACAGCTATTATAGCCCACATGCAACAGAATAGCAGTAAATTCAGCTTCATATACCAAACAGCAAACAACAGCTCATGTTCAGCATACAAAATGGGTGTAACAAGCATTTGGCAGTACATACTACATCATATATGTATCCATGCAGCAGTGGAAGATTAGAGACAACATGCATTAACAAACAATTTCAATCATGAACAACCATTATCATGCATCAAGCCTTGCACATTCATCAAACAAACACGATCACAATCACATTACAAATCATGGTGAACAATCCTTGAAATCAAACATGTTATAATGCACATTACAAAAGAATACACATTGTCAAGAATATGAGCAAGTAAAAAACAAGTATACATCTCTTGAAATGGAAAGCAAATGAACATGCGCATAGTAATTCCAGCAACATAACATCAATTAGCAATTAACAAGCTCAAAGTGTGTGCATCATGTGTTCATCACATCAATTAATCTACAATGCAAACATTATGTTCAATGATGAAAAACAAAGGCACGCGTGTCGTAAAATCAAGTTTGTACTGTGGTGTGAGTTAAAATAGTTCAAAAATAATCCACCAATCATCAATGCATTGATCCATGAAGTTTAAACATGTTAAGGATGTCAAACAAGCAAGAAAATGCAAGAAAATCACATTCTGCAGCAGTGTTAACCGGTTAACAAACGGTGAGTAACCGGTTAACAGTTCAAAATCAGCCAAAATATGCAAAAAATACACATGTTAACCGGTTAACATAATTACACTGTTTTTGTGTTAACCGGTTACTCTGGGACAGTAGCCAAAAAAACCAGTTCCAAAAGCACTTTTCAACAGCAAATCAATTATTCAAACTTCCAAATGAACATGTAATCAATTAGGCACGAAATTACATTGAATTACAGTCAACAAACATTAATTGGATTCAATTAACAACCACATCAAGAATCATATTCAAGCATATGAATCCAAATCGAAAATCCACAAAGATCTACATCGAATAAGTTGCGAATAAGCTAAAACAAGTGGAGACTTAGGGAAAACTAACCTACAAAGTGGAGACTTGATTTGGTAATTGTTACAAAGTAATCTTGGTGCAGAAAATGAAAGAAAACCAGATATTCTTCAATCAATAGCCGAAACGCGTCGAAACCGAGCAAAAATCGCAAAAATTCACCCAAAATCCAACTTGCACCAAAATAAATGGTGAGAGACCCTTGGATTGAAGAAGAACAAGCTGAAATTCCAGAAAATCCAACCAATGCAAACCGCGAGATGAAGTTTAGCTTAAGAATTAATCACTTTTCAATGTAAAAAGTGATTATTCTTCAAGAAATAAGAGCTTTTGTGTGTGGTTTTGGAAGAGAGAAGTAGAAGTTGTAGCAAAGTGAAGAGAGAAATGAGAGTGAAATGTGAGAAATTTGAGAAAATGGTTTAAGGTCCTTGAAAATGAGTGAAGCATCTCTTAAATAGAATTTAGGTTTGGAGTATGAGAGGTTTGGAATGAGGTTTGGGTTTGGAGCTAGGGTCGGAGTTAGTTAGACTCAACTCACCGAGTCAAGTTAGTTAACTCGGTTAGTTAGGATCAACTCGGTTGCTTGGAAAACAAGGAACCACAACTGGTGTATGGGTGTGTGACTTGGGCTGCAAGCAAGGCCTTGTGACTTGTGAACTTTCAGCATGAAACCACCATGTTCGAGCCCTCGTATGACCTTCATAACTTGTTCAACTGAAAAAATGTCCAACATCAAAGTTGAAGAGGGCATGGAGATGAACAACTTTGATGTTCAACAATTTTTCATTTGAAGCCTTCTTGATGGAGAAAATTGGCTTGACATTTGGTACGCCAACTGTTAGATGAAATTATGGCCTGGAGGCCTGAACTTGCCTTGCCATGACTTGAGATTTGCCTTGATTTTACCAAACTTTGATTGATCATAACTCCCTCAATTTTGATCCGATGGAAGAGTTCTTTATATGGATTTGAAGCTTAGAGTGTGATCTTCAATTGGCTCAATTTGGGCCTAAAGTTTGGAGCTTTCATCATGAAGAAAGGAAGCCTCAAAGTGTAGTGCAAAATGGTCCAAACTTGCCATTTTTGGAAACCCTAAGTTTCTAAAAATGGAAACTTTGTACATTTCTTGATTTTTCATGATTCCTCCATCATCTCTTGATCAAATTTTATCCAATGAACATATGTAATTCGAATTTCATGAATTTGACCTTGAAAAGTCAGGAGTTGACTTTTTCCTCTGCCCAGTTGACTTTTTCCCAAATTGCCTAATTCTCAATCAATTGACCAATTGAACCTCTTCTGAAATGAATTAATGAGCAATCTTCCATCTCTAGACCCTTGAGGACATGTAGAATACCATGAGATCAAGTCTTGCCCAAGAAATCAGAAATAAGCTGCTTTCATGGCAAACCCTAGTTTCAAACCCTTAGTCTAGGAGAAAATAGCACATCCTCCAAATCCAAATTCCTCTGAATATGATGTATATCCTGTCTAACAAAGATGAGATATGACATCTGGAGGGGATAAAAGCTCAAAGATCTTGCCCATTGGGGCATTCCACTCAATAATTCCAAAACTCTAGTTTTGCATTGATTAGGGTGATGTGATTCCCTACATTCTCTTGTCAAGCTTGATCATATGATGAGGTAAGGACCCAATAAGACCTCTTAAGGCTCAAGGCTCCTTGGATTTGACTTAGGCACCCTGATCCCATGCCAAAGAACCAATGAAATGCAAATGGTGATTATGCCAAAATGCAATGCAACATAAGCCAGTAAAAGCTAAAAGCAAGAGGGCAAATTTTGAGGTACTACAGCTGCCCCTATTCAAACTTCTTGGATTCGAGGGTATGATAGCGACGACTTTCAGACAATCGAGATACATGGAGATTGAATACTAAAATAACCTAAAATTTGCAAACTGTGGGGATAACAAAATATAATTGTTAACGAGGACGGCCGAAGACGGTCTCGAAAAGAAAGACCGACCGAAGGCGGAGTTTCAACAATAAATGAGTACGAACGAAAGCGGACTCGAAAAGAAAGACCGACCGAAAGCGGAATTTCAACAGCAAATGAGTACGACCGAAAGCAGACTCGAAAAGAAAGACCGATCGAAAGCGGAATTTCAACAGCAAACGAGTACGACTGAAAGCGGACTCGAAAAGAAAGATCGACCGAAAGTGGAATTTCACCAACAAACGAGTACGACCGAAAGCGGACTCGAAAAGAAAGACCAACCAAAAGTGGAATTTCAATAGCAAATGAGTACGATCGAAAGCGGACTCGAAAAGAAAGACCGACCGAAAGCGGAATTTCAACAGCAAACGAGTACGAACGAAAGCGGACTCGAAAAGAAAGACCGACCGAAAGCGAAATTTCAACAGCAAACGAGTACGACCGAAAGCGGACTCGAAAAGAAAGACTGACCAAAAGCGGAATTTCAACAGCAAACGAGTACGACCGAAAGCGGACTCAAAAAGAAAGATCGACCGAAAACGGAATTTCAACAGCAAACGAGTACGACCGAAAGCGGACTCGAAAAGAAAGACCGACCGAAAGCGGAATTTCAACAGCAAACGAGTACGACCGAAAGCGGACTCGAAAAGAAAGACCGACCAAAAGCAAAATTTCAACAGCAAACGAGTACGACCGAAAGCGGACTCGAAAAGAAAGACCGACCGAAAACAGAATTTCAACAATAAATGGGTACGACCGAAAGCGGACTCGAAAAGAAAGACCGACCGAAAGCAGAATTTCACCAACAAACGAGTACGACCAAAAGCGGACTCGAAAAGAAAGACCGACCAAAAACGGAATTTCAACAGCAAACGAGTACGACCGAAAGTGAACTCGAAAAGAAAGACCGACCGAAAGCGGAATTTCCCCAACAAACAAGTACGACCGAAAGTGGACTCGAAAAGAAAGACCGACCGAAAGCGGAATTTCAACAACAAACGAGTACGACCGAAAGCGGACTCGAAAAGAAAGACCGACCGAAAGCGGAATTTCAAAGAAAGACTAAGTCAAAGATAGGCTTTCAAACCCGAGATAGGTAGAATTCTCATACCCGCAAAAAGGATTCCGCTGGGGAAAAGAGAAATCTAGACAGACAACTCTGTAGGGGAGTATATGAAGGAATAGGAGGGACGTATCCACTGGTTGCTGTGTAATGTTTGAACAACATCTCCTGAGTCACATCACTTTCTGCTGGGGAAAGAGTCTGGTAGAAGGTATCAAACTTGGCTTATGCTTCTAATGCATATGTTTGAATTTTTCTATGGCGTAATGCTCCATGCGAAATGGAAATGCTACGCGTTTGGGAGGATGCCATGCAAGGATGCTTATACAATGCAAAAGAGGCGCCCCAGCAAAATAAATGCTGAAGACGAAGGCAACTCCACCGGGGACGACAAACTAAGTTGTTCTCTGAATTAAGAGACTCTGCTGAGAAAGACTTCACTCTGTTGAGGAAGACATTGATCACAGACTCTGCTGGAGATGACAACAAATATTGAAGCTGGAACCCAAAGAGAACTTCTCTCCGCTGGGGGTTACCAATGACTTCTACCTGAATCTGAAAAAATGCCAATAACTATTGGACTTGAGGCCTGCTGAGGAATATCAACTGCTGTTGAACACCATTTGCGAGGATCACCACCAAACCATGCTTGGGGAAACAAGTCAACAACACCAACCCTGCTTGGGGTATTATTGAACTTACCCTGTTGTTGGGAGATATTCTTACCTCTATCCTGCTGGGAACATCAGCCGCTGCCAGCAAATCTGCTTAGAAAATGGTGATTGACAACACTAGCTCTGCTAGGGGATGCCACCAAGCTCAAACTTCTGTTGGGAATCAGACCAAATCATTGTTGGTGAGAAAATATTGCCTGATTAGCTGAGGGGGATGTGTTCAGACTCTGTGGGGGAATAACCTTTGTCTAAATAAGATACTCCACCAGTCTCTTGCTGGGGATACAAATGTATCAACTTCTGGCTATTTGCTAAGAGAATAATGGACCAACCACCACTCTAGCTGGGGATATAATCCTCTGTACTCCGGCTGGGGAAAGTGATAACCCGCTGAGGAAAAGATTCACCTTACCCTGTTGGGGATTAGAGCACTCAGCTACTAGTGAAACAAGCATCTCCTCTCCTGCGGAGGTAACTAAATACCAGACCTCTGACTGCTTGCCGTGGAGTAATAGATCAAACTCTGCTGAGGATGATGATCTTTCAGATGCTGAGGAGAGGCACTCTACTGGGGAGAAACCCTGCTACCCTGCAAACAGAATCAACAGACAACACAAAATAGCTATCTAGATTATCATCCTAATGACTATTTCTTGAGCGATTTCCACTGTTTTCCAATATGCTTCACAAAGCTTAACATTTTGCATGCAATGTCTTATCAAAATATCGGACCTTTCACAAATAAAACAGTAAAAATAAAACATGGAAACCTCTTTGACTGAAGTGAAAATTTTATCGAATGAATTGGCCTGTAAATAGACATTTACATTCGGAGGCAATTCCTAAAAAGAGGTAATTGAACAAAAGTAAAAGAAAATACACATGTCGGCAATGTGGGGAACAGATATCCACCATGATTCGATTCAGCTATGACCCGTATGTCTCGCTTATCCGCATATGTTTTGACCTTCGAAAAGACTGACTGGGCCGATTCCTTTTCTTCGAAATTCCCGTGTATCAAAAGTGTTCACAGATCGAACACAAATCGTAACCTCTTGCTTTCAAATCCCTAACTTTTGCCTGGATCGCCCTTTACGGGTTTTCAATCCACCGGGATACCCATTTTTGCCAAAGTTGTCTTGTCAGGTTTTCAACTTTGCGGGTTTATTCTTTTTTCTTTTTATCCCTAACTTTTGCCCAAACCTTTTCTTTTTATGGTTCGTCGGGATGCCCTTTTTTTGCCTGGATCTTCTTTTTATGTCCAGCGGGTCTCTTTTATGCAAAGTATTTTTTGACTACGTCTGCGTTCACAGGGGATGTAAAATCTTCACCATCCATAGTTGAGAGTAATAAGGCTCCGCCAGAGAAAACCTGTCTTACTACATATGGACCTTCGTAATTTGGAGTCCATTTGCCCCTGTGATATGTTTGAGGAGGGAGGATCCTTTTCAAAACCAATTCACCAGCTTGAAAAAACCGAGGACGCACCTTCTTATCAAAGGCTTTCTTCATCCTGCTCTGGTATAACCGGCCATGTGCAATGGCTGTCAATCTCTTTTCCTTGATCAGGTTCAACTGATTCAATCGGGAATGCACCCACTCAGCTTCATCAAGCTTCACATCTGCCAAAATCCTTAACGAAGGAATCTCAACCTCTACCGGTAGAACTGCTTCTGTACCATATACAAGCGAGAAAGGTGTTGCCCCAGTTGATGTACACACCGAAGTACGATAACCGTGTAAAGCATAGGGCAACATCTCATGCCAGTCCTTATACGTCACTACCATTTTCTGCATAATCTTCTTGATATTCTTATTTGCCGCCTCAACAGCCCCATTCATCTTCGGGTGATAGGGAGAAGAATTGTGATGTTCGATCTTAAAGATCTGACACAACTCTTTCATCATCTTGTTATTCAAATTTGAACCATTATCAGTAATGATTCTCTCCGGGACTCCATACCGGCAGATGATGTCCTTCTTGATAAACCGGGCTACTACTTATCTGGTAACGTTGGCATATAAGGCCGCTTCCACCCACTTCGTAAAATAATCAATGGCAACCAAGATGAAACGATGCCCATTGGAAGCAGTTGGCTCAATCTTCCTGATCATATCAATGCCCCACATGGCAAAGGGCCAAGGCGATGACAACACATTCAAAGGAGTAGGCGGTACGTGTACCTTATCTGCATAAATCTGGCACTTATGACACTTCCGAGCGTATTTGAAATAATCAGACTCCATAGTCATCCAATAATACCCCGCTCTCAATAGTTTTCTGGCCATAACATGCCCATTGGCATGAGTACCGAAAGAACCTTCATGAACTTCTTCCATCAACAAGCTTGCCTCGTGTTTATCAACACAACGTAGCAAGACCATGTCAAAGTTCCTCTTGTACAGCACATCGTCTTTGTTCAAAAAGAAGTTTCTCGCCAGCCACCTCAGAGTTTTCTTATCTTTGGTGGATGCGTCAACCGGATACTCTTGACTCTTCAGAAAAACCTTAATGTCATGATACCAAGGTTTGCCATCTGATACCCCTTCAACTTCAAACACAAAAGCGGGTCTATCCAGACGCATGATTCTGATCGAGGGAGTTTCATTCCAATGGTTTACCTGATACATTGAAGATAACGCTGCCAACGCATCTGCCATCTGGTTCTCTAATCGGGGTATATGATGGAAATCGACTCTGTCAAAGAAAGGTAACAACCTTCTGGCATAGTTGTTATAAGGCACCAAATTCGCATGACGAGTTTCCCATTCACCTGTGATCTGATTAACCACCAACGCGGAATCACCATAAACATTGAGGTTTTTGATTCTCAAATCAATTGCTTCTTCTAACCCCATGATGCATGCTTCATACTTCGCCTCATTGTTGGTGCATATGAATGCTAACCGGGTAGTAAAGGGTATATGAGAACCCTGTGGAGTTGTAATGACTGCCCCAATTCCATTACCGTATGAGTTGACAGCCCCATCAAAGATTAGCTTCCACTGGGATCCAATTTCAGGTCCCTCATCATGCAAAGGCTCTTCATAGTCTTTCATCTTCAGATACATAATATGCTCATCAGGAAATTCAAACTTCATCGGTTGATAATCCTCAATTGGTTGTTCGGCAAGATATTCTGACAAAACACTTCCCTTAATGGCTTTTTGGGAAACATATTGAATATCGTACTCTGTCAGAACCATCTGCCAACGGGCTATTCTTCCAGAAAGCGCCTGTTTTTCAAACACATACTTGATCGGATCCATCTTCGAAATCAAGAGGGTTGTGTGGCTTAACATATACTGCCTCAAACGCTTAGCTGCCCAAGCGAGCACACAACATGTTTTTTTCAGCATTGAGTACCTCGACTCATAATCAGTGAGCTTTTTACTCAGGTAGTATATGGCATGCTCTTTTCTACCTGACTCGTCTTGTTGATCGAGCACACACCCCATTGAGTTCTCAAGAACCGTAAGATACATAATCAATGGCCTTCCTGACACTGGTGGCAAAAGGACTGGAGGTTCCTGCAAATATTCTTTTATCTTCTCAAACGCCTTTTGACAATTTTCATTCCACCTGACCGCTTGATCTTTTCTTAGCAATTTAAATATTGGTTTACAAGTGGCTGTAAGATGAGATATGAACCTAGCAATGTAGTTTAACCTCCCCAGAAAACCACGAACCTCTTTTTCTGTTCTCGGCTCAGGCATTTCTTGTATGGCTTTTACCTTAGCAGGATCAACCTCGATACCTCTTTCGCTGACAATAAACCCCAGTAGTTTTCCCGATCTCACCCCGAAGGTGCACTTGTTCGGATTCAACCTCAGTCTGAACTTTATCAACCTATCAAAAAGCTTCTGAAGATTCACCATATGCTCCTCCTCCGTTTGTGACTTCGCAATCATGTCATCAACATATATTTCGATTTCTTTGTGAATCATATCATGAAAGAGAGTCACCATTGCCCGCTGATAAGTTGCCCCAGCATTTTTCAATCCAAAGGGCATTAATTTGTAACAGAATGTCCCCCACGGTGTTATGAACGTTGTTTTCTCCATGTCCTCTGGGGCCATTTTGATTTGGTTATACCCAGAGAAGCCATCCATGAAGGAAAACACAGAGTATTGAGCAGTGTTGTCTACTAACACGTCAATGTGAGGGAGCGGGAAATCATCTTTTGGGCTTGCTCTATTCAAATCTCTGTAATTAACACACATCCTGACCTTTCCATCCTTCTTAGGTACATGCACAATGTTAGCAACCCACGGAGGATAACTTGTCACAGCCAAAAATCCAGCATTTATCTGTTTCTGAACCTCCTCTTTAATATTGACAGACATTTCAGGTTTCGTCCTCCTTAACTTCTGCTTAACCGAAGTACATCCCTCTTTGAGCGGCAACCGGTGTACCACGATGTCGGTGTCAAGCCCAGGCATGTCTTGGTAAGACCAGGCGAAGATATCCACATACTTTCGAAGCATTTCAATCAATCTTCCCTTTACACTATCTTCCAAAGCGACCCCAATCTTTACCTCTTTCTACGCATCCTCGGTTCCCAAATTAACAATCTCAATCTCCTCCTGATGAGGCACGATGACCCTTTCCTCCTGTTTTAGTAGTCTGGCCAATTCCTCAGGAAGTTCACAGCCTTCCTCAACCTCTTTTTTAGCCTGATATATGGGATTATCAAAATCATACTGAGCCATAGCCGAATCATGGGGGATGGAATCTGAACAAGGTAACCTGCATGATAGATGATTCATGTTTTATTATGTATGCAACAAACAAAACACATTGCCATTTTGATGTGATTTTATGCACAAAGAAAAATAGAAAAATAGGGATCATAAGTATTTGAATGCGAAAAGTCTTTTATTATTGATAAAGAAAAGCATACGAAATGTTCACGCCCTACAAACAAGAGTCACTACGCCTTGGGCAGAGCGTAGGATCAAACATAACAAAAACAACAGAGACAGTTACTCTGGTCCAGTCGCTTGGATGATCTTCTCCGATGACCAGTTGCATGGGCGTTGATCAGGCATACAGGGGCGGATCCAATTATCTATGTCGCAATCACTGTCCCCATCCTCTTCAATAGCGTTGACTCTATCAAAGAATACCCCAGCACTGGTAAAACGAACTGGGCCGTAAAACTTCGGAGGCTCTTCAGGACGCTTGGGTGGCTTGTAACCCAGCCCATAAGTATCTTGCTTCTTCTGTACCTCAATAATCTGACCCAATTTTTGTGAGTTTCCAGCTTCAACTACAGCCCGTGCATTTTTGAGGGATGACATAGAAATCTCCGGCTGCTCTACCACTGTAAGATGCTTAACCACTTCAGATGGACTGACCTCTTTAGGGACTTCTTCATGCACTTTTACCGCTTCAAAAGCCTGGCATAACGTGTAACACCCCATTTTCTACCTGATAATTTTCAATAAAAATCACAGTTATAAAAATTGTCAACATAAAACGGGATATCACATTTTCAACTTTATTAACAATCACATAACAGTTAGTCATGAAAGGTACATAGCCATTCAAGGGAACATAAACCAACAAATAATCTTCAACTTTATTCAACTTTAGCAAATGCAAAGCAGCGGATTCATAATCAAATTAGTAGCATCTTTATCCCACATAAAACAACTTCAAATTAAACAACAAAGTATTTTTCGGCAATTTCATTAAAATTTCAGCAAGTAGACAAATAAACAAAAGACATGCGTCATCCCCCCCAAGTGCTACGTATCAGAGCGACCAACACCGACTCGAACTAAGGTAACCAGCTACTCCTCTTGATTACCTACACGTTGCCAACATAGGGACAACATTCAAACAGAAGGGTGAGATATCGAATATTATAAACGGAGTATGATAAATAATACGTAGGTAGGAATCATACAAATAATCACCACTTCACATCAACAACCAACAAACAAAAATCAACATCAACTTAAGAAAATGCAACTTTAATGGGACTCGACTATGATATGCATGTGGTACCATCGGAGTAAAACTCCCAACTTAAAATTGCCAGTTTATCGAGGCATCAAGGCATAAGCCTTCAACTTTAAACTTTCAACTTGTGCCAATCCAGGCCAACGTGGTGTGAGCAACGACTCCGACATGAAATGCAATATATGCGTTATGACATGCACAACTCAACAACGTAACAACACAACAATGCCAACAACGTAAGCAAATTATACGACATGAGCAACTTAGTCAACTTTGGCTATTACGCCTTCAACTTAATATTCGTCCGTATATCGGAACGAAACAACACAATCAGCTGTACCTGCAAATCAACTTTTTCGACAGAATTTCAACAAAACAATTCAACAAAATTCACCTACTAATTCACCCGACTTACCCCGACAATTTTCGTTAAATTCCGGGCAACTAAATTTTCCGCCTAAACCGGCTAAACTGACTAAAACTGTATTGTCTTTAACCTCTGTTATTAATACCAGTTTATTGGAAAATTCTATGATTTTTCTGGTTTTGATACAATGCCCTGCTATAGTTTAAACTCATTTGTCATGAAATTTTCACATCATTCTGTTTCTGCAGAAAACCAGTTTGTTCTTATTAAAACCTGATATACTGATATAGCACTTCACATCACCAGTGTTAGTTCATTATAAATTTAATTAATCCTAAGCATTTCATAAAAAAAACTTGGTAGTTGCTTAGTATTACATTATATTAAAATAAAAGAGAGTGATTATCAGTAGTTTGGATTAATTGGAAAACATATAAAAAAAAGTATAAAATTTATGAAGTATTCCCCCAGGAACCAGGTGGCTTGCGCCACCTTAGTACCCTGTGGCTTGCGCCACACCTTTGTCTCATAGGTGGTGGTGGCTTGCGCCACATGTTCTTCTTGCTAGTTTTGGGTGGCCTGCGCCACCCCTATCTGTGTGGTGGGTGGCCTGTGCCACCCCTAATTGCAGTTTCGTCCCAACTAAAATTTCCCAGAAAAAAAATCAAATCTTCACTGCAACATTCATAAAAATTACCAGCAACAAATTTCACAAAAAGCGACTAATTAACATTTTCACAGATAATCAATTTCACAGAAATGCATACAAAATCCATCCAACGATAAATTTCAACAACTTCAACACAGAAACAACAACATCACAACAAATCGACAACTTAACATTTTCACTGCAAGGTTCACAAAATCAATCATCACACAGCAGCGTCACAATTTAACAACATCAATATTAATTCCCTCACAGACAACAACACCTATCGAAAATCAATGGAAGAAAACTCATACAATCCCCAACCCTTATATCATTCATCCTAACCTGGTTATAATAGTCGAACCCACCCTTACCTTGGATTGAAGGCAGCTCGACAATCGATCGGATTTCGGGAATTTGGCACCGGTAGCGGTTTCTCTCACAACTTCTCCTCTCACGTTCTTCCTCTTCTTCTCTAACTGATACTCCAAAGCCTCTCTAATCTTTTCTATTTCTTTTATTTTATTAAAATAATAATATTCTAATATAATAACTAATGGGCCTAGAACATACACCCCTTAATTTACTAATTCCGACGCGAATCCAAGCCCACTAATCGAACACACTCCAACCACAATAATATTACTACTACTATTATTCCACGACTATAATATTATTTCTAATATTATTTCTACGACTTACCAACTTAAAAATTCTGACTTAACGACTAAATTCATCGCCACACCAAAATCAACTGAATAATTCACAAATAATTAATTAAATATTCAATTAAATAAATAATTAAATATTTGGGCGTTACAACTCTCCCCCACTTAGAATATTTTCGTCCTCGAAAATTTACCCGATTCAAACAGCTCGGGATAAGAGTCTCGCATCTTGCTCTCCAATTCCCACGTCATGCTTTCTCCAGTAGCTCCTAACCAGACAACTTTCACCAACATGATCTCTTTCCCTCGCAAAGTCTTCATTTCACGATCCGCGATACGCACAGGCTTCGTCTCCACTGTGAGATTATCCCGTACTTGCACATCATCCATATTAACCACATGAGACGGATCTGAAATGTACTTCCGAAGTTACGACACATGAAACACATCATACAGATTCGAAAGATTTGGCGGTAACGCCACTCGATAAGCAACTTTCCTGACTCTGTCCAAAATCTGATACGGACCAATAAAACGAGGAGTGAGCTTCTTAGACTTCAAAGTTGTCCCAACACCAGTCACAGGCGTGACTTTCAAAAACACATGATCACACGCTTGGAATTCCAAATCCTTCTTCCGCTTGTCATGGTAACTCTTCTGTCTACTTTGAGAAGCTTTCATTTTCTCTCGAATTAACTTCACTTTCTCGGTAGTTTCTCGAACTAATTCCGGTCCAAGTACTACACTTTCACCCGATTCATGCCAACACAACGGAGTTCTACACCTCCGACCATACAACACTTCAAAAGGTGCCATTCCGATACTAGAATGGTGACTATTATTATAAGTGAACTCGATCAATGGAAGGTAAGTATCCCACGGACCTCCCTGCTCAAGAACACAAGCTCTCAACAAATGCTCCAACGATTGAATAGTCCTCTCAGTTTGACCATCCGTCTGAGGATGATACGCCGAACTCAACCTCAACTTAGAACCCAACACTTCCTGTAGACTCTTCCAAAACTCCGACGTAAACCTCGGATCTCTATCCAACACGATACACAAAGGAACACCATGCAACTTCACAATCACTCGAATATAAATCTCTGCCAACTTTGCAATCGGATATGTGATGTTAATAGGTATAAAATGAGTCGACTTCGTAAGCCTATCAATAATCACCCAAATTGAATCATGTCCTCTTGAAGTAATAGGCAACCCTGTCACAAAGTCCATAGAAATGCTATCCCATTTCCATTCTGGAATCTCTAACGGTTGCATCAACCCAGCAGGTTTCTGATGCTCAACTTTCGACTTCTGGCAAGTCAAACATGCATACACAAATCGTGCCACATCTTCTTTCATTCCGGACCACCAAAATATCTTCCTCAAGTCTTGATACATTTTAGTAGCTCCCAGATGAATACTCAGATTACTTCTATGACCCTCTTCAAGAATCTTCTTTTTCATATCTGCATCATCTGGTATACAAATTCGATCATGCAGTCTCAACACACCTCGTGCATCAATCTTAAAGTCACTCTCATCCGATTGACCACAACTATTCATGATGTCCACTAGTTTCACATCCCGCTTCTGAGCCTCTCGAATACTGTCCAGAAAATCATTGTTAATCTTCAACATACCCAGCATAACACTCTGCGGTGTCACTTCGCAAACCAAACTCATATCTCGAAACTGCTCAATTAATTCCAATTCCTTAATCATCATTGCTGACATATGCAAGGTCTTTCGGCTTAAAGCATCAGCCACAACATTAGCTTTGCCCGGATGATAATTTAAACCGAAATGATAATCTTTCAGCAATTCTAACCACCTTCGTTGTCTCATATTCAACTCCTTCTGATCAAATAGATACTTTAAGCTCTTATGATCACTATAAACTTCAAATCTAGAGCCATAGAGATAATGCCTCCAAATCTTCAACACAAAAACCACTGCAGCAAGTTCCAAATCATGCGTAGGATAATTCCTTTCATGAGTTCTCAACTGTCGAGACGCATAAGCAATTACTTTATTATTCTGCATAAGTACACCTCCTAAACCCATCAACGAAGCATCACAATAAACCACAAACGGTTCTCCTGGATCCGATAATGTCAAAACCGGAGCCGACGTCAACCTCTTCTTCAATTCTGTAAAAATCTCTTCGCACTGAACATCCCACACAAAAACTTTACTTTTACAAGTTAATCTAGTTAACGGAAGTGCCAACTTAGAAAACCCCTCAATAAACCTTCTATAATAACCAGCTAGTCCCAGAAAACTTCTAATCTCAGTAGGCGACCTCAGAGTTTCCCATTGCAACACAACATCTACTTTAGAAGGATCCACGGCAATACCACTACCTGAAATCACATGACCAAGAAAGCTGACTTCTTTCAACCAGAACTCGCACTTGGACAGCTTCGCATACAACTTCTTGTCTTTCAAAACTCCCAACACTGTTCTCAAATGTTCCTTATGCTCTTCTTCTGACTTAGAGTAAATCAGAATATCGTCAATGAATACAACCACAAAATGATCCAGATAAGTATGAAAAATGCGGTTCATGTATTCCATGAATACTCCCGGCGCATTAGTAACACCGAAAGGCATCACTGAATACTCATAATGTCCATACCGTGTTCTGAACGTTGTCTTCTGAATATCCTCATCTTTCACTTTAATCTGATGATAACCCGATCTCAAATCAATCTTGCTAAACACACGAGCACCCACCAACTGATCTATCAAATCATCTATTCTCGGAAGTGGATACTTGTTCTTAATTGTTACTTTATTCAGCTGTCTATAATCAACATAAAGTCTCATACTTCCATCTTTCTTCTTTACTAACAACACTGGAGCTCCCCACGGCGATACACTTGGTCTTAAAAACTTCTTCTCAAGTAACTCTTCCAGCTACTTCTTTAATTCAGACAACTCGTACGCCGACATTTTGTATGGTGCCATCGACACAGGTCTAGTACCAGGTACGAGATCAATTGTAAATTCAACCTTTCTCTCTGGCGGCACATCAAGAATTTCATCAGGGAAAACTTCAGGAAATTCATTCACCACTTGCAATTCTTCAATCTTAGCTTTGCTCTCAATAGACAACGTTGCCATCAACGAAAACATCTGCGCTTCTTCTTTCATCAATTGCTGTAACTCTCTGAAAGATAACAACCCAACTCCTTCCTCTTTAGGAGTAGAAAACCTCACCGACTTACGATAACAATTTATATGAACATAGTTATACTCTAACCAGTTCATACCTAGGATTACATCCATTCCGTTCAGCGGCAAACAAACCAAATCAACATAAAAGTCTTTATCGAAGATCGATAAAGGACACCTTAAACACACAAGAGAAGTAGTCACCGATCCCTTAGCTAGAACCTCGATGATTAGTTCTCCATTCATAGTAGACAATTTAAGACCCAATCTTTGAACACAATCAGCAGAAACAAAACAATGTGTAGCACCAGTATCAATAATAGTAATTAAAGGAGTACAATTAATGAAACATGTACCTCTGATAAGTCTGTCCTCGTTAGCTGTCTGAGTTTCTGCTAACGCGAACACCTTTCCGGTCTGAGCTTTCTTTGGCTTCTGACACTGATTACCAATATGCCCCTCTTCACCACAATTAAAACAGATCATCTCCTTGTGCTTGCAATCAGATATTGCATGTCCAATCTTACCACATCGGAAACACCTCTTCGCCTCAGCAGTACACACAGTACTCTTATTTCTAGATTTTCCACACTTGAAACAAGTTATGCCAGCAGGAGCATCTCCCCTACTAGTCTTCTTGCCCTCAGTCGCTCTCTGTTTACCTTTTCCAGCTGGAGCATCATAAGGCTTGCCACGGTTCTGCTATTGCTTGCCTCTTCTATCACTAACAATTTTGTAGTGAGCATTGTTGTCCTCTTCATAAATTCTGTAACTATCGACCAAATCAGAAAAGACACGAATCTTCTGATACCCAACAACTTTCTTGATCTCAAAGCGTAAACCGCTTTCAAACTTAATGCATTTGGAGAACTCAACATCATCCCCGGTATAGTACGGATAAAACTTAGCCAGCTCAACAAACTTCGCAGCATAATTAGTAACCGACATAGTTCCTTGCTTCAGCTCAAGAAACTCAATCTGCTTCTTACCACGAACATCCTCTGGATAATACTTCCTCAGAAACTCCCTTCGGAACACATCCCAAGTGATAACTTCACCTGTAGTCTCCAACCTCTGACGAGTCTCTAGCCACCAGTCATCAGCTTCGACTGCTAACATATGAGTCCCATAACGAACCTTCTGCGCTGGAGTGCAGTCCATCGCACGGAAGATCCTCTCAATCTCTTTCAACCAATCCAACGCTCCATCAAGATCATACTTGCCCTTGAAGGTAGGCGGATTTTCCCTCTGAAAAGTCGCCAGACTACGAGATCCATCATTATCGCCAGCGTTCGGTAAATTCTGCACAGCCTGAGCCATTGCTTGCATTGCAGCAACCATTGCAGCATCGTTCCTTCCAGCCATCTCAACTTAACATTACAACACAAACGAAAGTTAGAACTAAATAACAATACTCGATTGTTAAACCACTACGACTCGACACTTGGCCGGACGGACTGACCTGCTCTGATACCACTAATGTAACACCCTATTTTCTACCTGATAATTTTCAATAAAAATCATAGTTATAAAATTTTCAACATAAAACGGGATATCACATTTTCAACTTTATTAACAATCACATAACAGTTAGTCATGAAAGGTACATAGCCATTCAAGGGAACATAAACCAACAAATAATCTTCAACTTTATTCAACTTTAGCAAATGCAACGCAGCGAATTCATAATCAAATTAGTAGCATCTTTATCCCACATAAAACAACTTCAAATTAAACAACAAAGTATTTTTTCGCAATTTCATTAAAATTTCAGCAAGTAGACAAATAAACAAAAGACATGCGTCATCCCCCCGAGTGCTACGTATCAGAGCGACCAACACCGACTCGAACTAAGGTAACCAGCTACTCCTCTTGATTACCTGCACGTTGCCAACATAGGGACAACATTCAAATAGAAGGGTGAGATATCGAATATTATAAATGGAGTATGATAAATAATACGTAGGTAGGAATCATACAAATAATCACCACTTCACATCAACAACCAACAAACAAAAATCAACATCAACTTAAGAAAATGCAACTTTAATGGAACTCGACTATGATATGCATGTGGTACCATCGGAGTAAAACTCCCAACTTAAAATTGCCAGTTTATCGAGGCATCAAGGCATAAGCCTTCAACTTTAAACTTTCAACTTGTGCCAATCCAGGCCAACGTGGTGTGAGCAACGACTCCGACATGAAATGCAATATATGCGTTATGACATGCACAACTCAACAACGTAACAACACAACAATGCCAACAACGTAAGCAAATTATACGACATGAGCAACTTAGTCAACTTTGGCTATTACGCCTTCAACTTAATATTCGTCCGTATATCGGAACGAAACAACACAATCAGCTGTACCTGCAAATCAACTTTTTCGACAGAATTTCAACAAAACAATTCAACAAAATTCACCTACTAATTCACCCGACTTACCCCGACAATTTTTGTTAAATTCCGGGCAACTAAATTTTCCGCCTAAACCGGCTAAACTGACTAAAACTGTATTGTCTTTAACCTCTGTTATTAATACCAGTTTATTGGAAAATTCTATGATTTTTCTGGTTTTGATACAATGCCCTGCTATAGTTTAAACTCATTTGTCATGAAATTTTCACATCATTCTGTTTCTGCAGAAAACCAGTTTGTTCTTATTAAAACCTAATATACTGATATAGCACTTCACATCACCAGTGTTAGTTCATTATAAATTTAATTAATCCTAAGCATTTCATAAAGAAACATGGTAGTTGCTTAGTATTACATTATATTAAAATAAAAGAGAGTGATTATCAATAGTTTGGATTAATTGGAAAACATATAAAAAAAAGTATAAAATTTATGAAGTATTCCCCCAGGAACCAGGTGGCTTGCGCCACCTTAGTACCCTGTGGCTTGCGCCACACCTTTGTCTCATAGGTGGTGGTGGCTTGCGCCACATGTTCTTCTTGCTAGTTTTGGGTGGCCTGCGCCACCCCTATCTGTGTGGTGGGTGGCCTGCGCCACCCCTAATTGCAGTTTCGTCCCAACTAAAATTTCCCAGAAAAAAAAATCAAAACTTCACTGCAACATTCATAAAAATACCAGCAACAAATTTCACAAAAAGCGACTAATTAACATTTTTACAGACAATCAATTTCACAGAAATGCATACAAAATCCATCCAACGATAAATTTCAACAACTTCAACACAGAAACAACAATATCACAACAAATCGACAACTTAACATTTTCACTGCAAGGTTCACAAAATCAATCATCACACAGCAGCGTCACAATTTAACAACATCAATATTAATTCCCTCACAGACAACAACACCTATCGAAAATCAATGGAAGAAAACTCATACAATCCCTAACCCTTATATCATTCATCCTAACCCGGTTATAATAGTCGAACCCGCCCTTACCTTGGATTGAAGGCAGCTAGACAATCGATCGGATTCCGGGAATTTGGCACCGGTAGCGGTTTCTCTCACAACTTCTCCTCTCACGTTCTTCCTCTTCTTCTCTAACTGATACTCCAAAGCCTCTCTAATCTTTTCTATTTCTTTTATTTTATTAAAATAATAATATTCTAATATAATAACTAATGGGCCTAGAACATACACCCCTTAATTTACTAATTCCGACACGAATCCAAGCCCACTAATCGAACACACTCCAACCACGATAATATTACTACTACTATTATTCCACGACTATAATATTATTTCTAATATTATTTCTACGACTTACCAACTTAAAAATTCCGACTTAACGACTAAATTCATCGCCACACCAAAATCAACTGAATAATTCACAAATAATTAATTAAATATTCAATTAAATAAATAATTAAATATTTGGGCGTTACAACTCTCCCCCACTTAGAATATTTTCGTCCTCGAAAATTTACCTGATTCAAACAGCTCGGGATAAGAGTCTCGCATCTTGCTCTCCAATTCCCACGTCATGCTTTCTCCAGTAGCTCCTAACCAGACAACTTTCACCAACATGATCTCTTTCCCTCGCAAAGTCTTCATTTCACGATCCGCGATTCGCACAGGCTTCGTCTACACCGTGAGATTATCCCCGTACTTGCACATCATCCATATTAACCACATGAGACGGATCTGAAATGTACTTTCGAAGTTACGACACATGAAACACATCATGCAGATTCGAAAGATTTGGTGGTAACGCCACTCGATAAGCAACTTTCCCGACTCTGTCCAAAATCTGATACGGACCAATAAAACGAGGAGTGAGCTTCTTAGACTTCAAAGTTATCCCAACACCAGTCACAGGCGTGACTTTCAAAAACACATGATCACACGCTTGGAATTCCAAATCCTTCTTTCGCTTGTCATGGTAACTCTTCTGTCTACTTTGAGAAGCTTTCATTTTCTCTCGAATCAACTTCGCTTTCTCGGTAGTTTCTCGAACTAATTCCGGTCCAAGTACTACACTTTCACCCGATTCATGCCAACACAACAGAGTTCTACACCTCCGACCATACAGCGCTTCAAAAGGTGCCATTCCGATACTAGAATGGTGACTATTATTATAAGTGAACTCGATCAATGGAAGGTAAGTATCCCACGGACCTCCCTGCTCAAGAACACAAGCTCTCAACAAATGCTCCAACGATTGAATAGTCCTCTCAGTTTGACCATCCGTCTGAGGATGATACGCCGAACTCAACCTCAACTTAGAACCCAACACTTCCTGTAGACTCTTCCAAAACTCCGACGTAAACCTCGGATCTCTATCCAACACGATACACAAAGGAACACCATGCAACTTCACAATCACTCGAATATAAATCTCTGCCAACTTTACAATCGGATATGTGATGTTAATAGGTATAAAATGAGTCGACTTCGTAAGCCTATCAATAATTACCCAAATTGAATCATGTCCTCTTGAAGTAATAGGCAACCCTGTCACAAAGTCCATAGAAATGCTATCCCATTTCCATTCTGGAATCTCTAACGGTTGCATCAACCCAGCAGGTTTCTGATGCTCAACTTTCGACTTCCGACAAGTCAAACATGCATACACAAATCGTGCCACATCTTCTTTCATTCCGGACCACCAAAATATCTTCCTCAAGTCTTGATACATTTTAGTAGCTCCCGGATGAATACTCAGATTACTTCTATGACCCTCTTCAAGAATCTTCTTTTTCATATCTGCATCATCTGGTATACAAATTCGATCATGCAGTCTCAACACACCTCGTGCATCAATCTTAAAGTCATTCTCATCCGATTGACCACAACTATTCATGATGTCCACTAGTTTCACATCCCGCTTCTGAGCCTCTCGAATACTGTCCAGAAAATCATTGTTAATCTTCAACATACCCAGCATAACACTCTGCAGTGTCACTTCGCAAACCAAACTCATATCTCGAAACTGCTCAATTAATTCCAATTCCTTAATCATCATTGCTGACATATGCAAGGTCTTTCGGCTTAAAGCATCAGCCACAACATTAGCTTTGCCCGGATGATAATTTAAACCGAAATGATAATCTTTCAGCAATTCTAACCACCTTCGTTGTCTCATATTCAACTCCTTCTGATCAAACAGATACTTTAAGCTCTTATGATCACTATAAACTTCAAATCTAGAGCCATAGAGATAATGCCTCCAAATCTTCAGCACAAAAACCACTGCAGCAAGTTCCAAATCATGCGTAGGATAATTCCTTTCATGAGTTCTCAACTGTCGAGACGCATAAGCAATTACTTTATTATTCTGCATAAGTACACCTCCTAAACCCATCAACGAAGCATCACAATAAACCACAAACGGTTCTCCTGGATCCGATAATGTCAAAACCGGAGCCGACGTCAACCTCTTCTTCAATTCTGTAAAAATCTCTTCGCACTGAACATCCCACACAAAAACTTTACTTTTACAAGTTAATCTAGTTAACGGAAGTGCCAACTTAGAAAACCCCTCAATAAACCTTCTATAATAACCAGTTAGTCCCAGAAAACTTCTAATCTCAGTAGCCGACCTCGGAGTTTCCCATTGCAACACAACATCTACTTTAGAAGGATCCACGGCAATACCACTACTTGAAATCACATGACCAAGAAAGCTGACTTCTTTCAACCAGAACTCGCACTTGGACAGCTTCGCATACAACTTCTTGTCTTTCAAAACTCCCAACACTGTTCTCAAATGTTCCTTATGCTCTTCTTCTGACTTAGAGTAAATCAGAATATCGTCAATGAATATAACCACAAAATGATCCAGATAAGTATGAAAAACGCGGTTCATGTATTCCATGAATACTCCCGGTGCATTAGTAACACCGAAAGGCATCACTGAATACTCATAATGTCCATACCGTGTTCTGAACGCTGTCTTCTGAATATCCTCATCTTTCACTTTAATCTGATGATAACCCGATCTCAAATCAATCTTGCTAAACACACGAGCACCCACCAACTGATCTATCAAATCATCTATTCTCGGAAGTGGATACTTGTTCTTAATTGTTACTTTATTCAGCTGTCTATAATCAACATAAAGTCTCATACTTCCATCTTTCTTCTTTACTAACAACACTGGAGCTCCCCACGACGATACACTTGGTCTTAAAAACTTCTTCTCAAGTAACTCTTCTAGCTACTTCTTTAATTCAGACAACTCGGACGCCGACATTCTGTATGGTGCCATCGACACAGGTCTAGTACCAGGTACGAGATCAATTGCAAATTCAACCTCTCTCTCTGGCCGCACATCAAGAATTTCATCAGGGAAAACTTCAAGAAATTCATTCACCACTTGTAATTCTTTAATCTTAGCTTTGCTCTCAATAGACAACGTTGCCATCAACGAAAACATTTGCGCTTCTTCTTTCATCAATTGCTGTAACTCTCTAAAAGATAACAACCCAACTCCTTCCTCTTTAGGAGTAGAAAACCTCACCGACTTACGATAACAATTTATATGAACATAGTTATACTCTAACCAGTTCATACCTAGGATTACATCTATTCTGGTCAGCGGCAAACAAACTAAATCAACATAAAAGTCTTTATCGAAGATCGATAAAGGACACCTTAAACACACAAGAGAAGTAGTCACCGATCCCTTAGCTGGAACCTCGATGATTAGTTCTCCATTCATAGTAGACAATTTAAGACCCAATCTTTGAACACAATCAGCAGAAACAAAACAATGTGTAGCACCAGTATCAATAATAGTAATTAAAGGAGTACTATTAATGAAACATGTACCTCTGATAAGTCTGTCCTCGTTAGCTGTCTGAGTTCCTGCTAACGCGAACACTTTTCCGGTCTGAGCTTTCTTTGGCTTCTGACACTGATTACCAATATGCCCCTCTTCACCACAATTAAAACAGATCATCTCCTTGTGCTTGCAATCAGATATTGCATGTCCAATCTTACCACATCGGAAACACCTCTTCGCCTCAGCAGTACACACAGTACTCTTATTTCTAGATTTTCCACACTTGAAACAAGTTATGCCAGCAGGAGCATCTCCCCTACTAGTCTTCTTGCCCTCAGTCGCTCTCTGTTTACCTTTTCCAGCTGGAGCATCATAAGGCTTGCCAGGGTTCTGCTATTGCTTGCCTCTTCTATCACTAACAATTTTGTAGTGAGCATTGTTGTCCTCTTCATAAATTCTGTAACTATCGACCAAATCAGAAAAGACACGAATCTTCTGATACCCAACAGCTTTCTTGATCTCAAAGCGTAAACCGCTTTCAAACTTAATGCATTTGGAGAGCTCAACATCATCCCCGGTATAGTACGGATAAAACTTAGCCAGCACAACAAACTTCGCAGCATAATTAGTAACCGACATAGTTCCTTGCTTCAGCTCAAGAAACTCAATCTGCTTCTTACCACAAACATCCTCTGGATAATACTTCCTCAGAAACTCCCTTCGGAACACATCCCAAGTGATAACTTCACCTGTAGTCTCCAACCTCTGACGAGTCTCTAGCCACCAGTCATCAACTTCGACTGCTAGCATATGAGTCCCATAACGAACCTTCTGCGCTGGAGTGCAGTCCATCACACGGAAGATCCTCTCAATCTCTTTCAACCAATCCAACGCTCTATCAAGATCATACTTGCCCTTGAAGGTAGGCGGATTTTTCCTCTGAAAAGTCGCCAGACTACGAGATCCATCATTCTCGCCAGCGTTCGGTAAATTCTGCACAGCCTGAGCCATTGCTTGCATTGCAACAGCCATTGCAGCATCGTTCCTTCCAACCATCTCAACTTAACACTACAACACAAACAAAAGTTAGAACTAAATAACAATACTCGATTGTTAAACAACTACGACTCGACACTTGGCCGGACGGACCGACCTGCTCTGATACCACTAATGTAACACCCCATTTTCTACCTGATAATTTTCAATAAAAATCATAGTTATAAAAATTTTCAACATAAAACGGGATATCACATTTTCAACTTTATTAACAATCACATAACAGTTAGTCATGAAAGGTACATAGCCATTCAAGGGAACATAAACCAACAAATAATCTTCAACTTTATTCAACTTTAGCAAATGCAACGCAGCGGATTCATAATCAAATTAGTAGTATCTTTATCCCACATAAAACAACTTCAAATTAAACAACAAAGTATTTTTCCGCAATTTCATTAAAATTTCAGCAAGTAGACAAATAAACAAAAGACATGCGTCATCCCCCCGAGTGCTACGTATCAGAGCGACCAACACCGACTCGAACTAAGGTAACCAGCTACTCCTCTTGATTACCTGCACGTTGCCAACATAGGGACAACATTCAAACAGAAGGGTGAGATATTGAATATTATAAATGGAGTATGATAAATAATACGTAGGTAGGAATCATACAAATAATCACCACTTCACATCAACAACCAACAAACAAAAATCAACATCAACTTAAGAAAATGCAACTTTAATGGAACTCGACTATGATATGCATGTGGTACCATCGGAGTAAAACTCCCAACTTAAAATTGCCAGTTTATCGAGGCATCAAGGCATAAGCCTTCAACTTTAAACTTTCAACTTGTGCCAATCCAGGCCAACGTGGTGTGAGCAACGGCTCCGACATGAAATGCAATATACGCGTTATGACATGCACAACTCAACAACGTAACAACACAACAATGCCAACAACGTAAGCAAATTATACGACATGAGCAACTTAGTCAACTTTGGCTATTACGCCTTCAACTTAATATTCGTCCGTATATCGGAACGAAACAACACAATCAGCTGTACCTGCAAATCAACTTTTCTGACAGAATTTCAACAAAACAATTCAACAAAATTCACCTACTAATTCACCCGACTTACCCCGACAATTTTTGTTAAATTCCGGGCAACTAAATTTTCCGCCTAAACCGGCTAAACTGACTAAAACTGTATTGTCTTTAACCTCTGTTATTAATACCAGTTTATTGGAAAATTCTATGATTTTTCTGGTTTTGATACAATGCCCTGCTATAGTTTAAACTCATCTGTCATGAAATTTTCACATCATTCTGTTTCTGCAGAAAACCAGTTTGTTCTTATTAAAACCTGATATACTGATATAGCACTTCACATCACCAGTGTTAGTTCATTATAAATTTAATTAATCCTAAGCATTTCATAAAGAAACTTGGTAGTTGCTTAGTATTACATTATATTAAAATAAAAGAGAGTGATTATCAGTAGTTTGGATTAATTGGAAAACATATAAAAAAAAGTATAAAATTTATGAAGTATTCCCCCAGGAACCAGGTGGCTTGCGCCACCTTAGTACCCTGTGGCTTGCGCCACACCTTTGTCTCATAGGTGGTGGTGGCTTGCGCCACATGTTCTTCTTGCTAGTTTTGGGTGGCCTGCGCCACCCCTATCTGTGTGGTGGGTGGCCTGCGCCACCCCTAATTGCAGTTTCGTCCCAACTAAAATTTCCCAGAAAAAAAATCAAATCTTCACTGCAACATTCATAAAAATTACCAGCAACAAATTTCACAAAAAGCGACTAATTAACATTTTCACAGACAATCAATTTCACAGAAATGCATACAAAATCCATCCAACGATAAATTTTAACAACTTCAACACAGAAACAACAACATCACAACAAATCGACAACTTAACATTTTCACTGCAAGGTTCACAAAATCAATCATCACACAACAGCGTCACTATTTAACAACATTAATATTAATTCCCTCACAGACAACAACACCTATCGAAAATCAATGGAAGAAAACTCATACAATCCCCAACCCTTATATCATTCATCCTAACCCGGTTATAATAGTCGAACCCACCCTTACCTTGGATTGAAGGCAGCTCGACAATCGATCGGATTCCGGGAATTTGGCACCGGTAGCGGTTTCTCTCACAACTTCTCCTCTCACATTCTTCCTCTTCTTCTCTAACTGATACTCCAAAGCCTCTCTAATCTTTTCTATTTCTTTTATTTTATTAAAATAATAATATTCTAATATAATAACTAATGGGCCTAGAACATACATCCCTTAATTTACTAATTCCGACACGAATCCAGGCCCACTAATCGAACACACTCCAACCACGATAATATTACTACTACTATTATTCCACGACTATAATATTATTTCTAATATTATTTCTACGACTTACCAACTTAAAAATTCTGACTTAACGACTAAATTCATCGCCACACCAAAATCAACTGAATAATTCACAAATAATTAATTAAATATTCAATTAAATAAATAATTAAATATTTGGGCGTTACATAACGTTTCCTGTATTTCGCCATCTACCTCCACATATTTGAAAGTAGATAGATGGCTTATCATAATGTCTTCCTCTCCGCAGACTGTCACCACATGTCCATCCACCATATATTTCAGCTTCTGATGGAGTGTAGACGTTACAACCCCAGCACTATGAATCCACGGCCGACCAAGTAGACAGCTGTAAGTGGGCTGAATATCCATTATATAGAATGTGGCGTCAAAGACCTCTGGGCCAACCTTAATTGGTAGCACAACCTCTCCAAAAACGGCCCTTTTAGAACCATCAAATGCGTGCACTACCAAATCACTGGGCATGCATATCAGCCCTCGGGTATCCAACTTCATCAATGCCTTCTTGGGAAAAACATTTAAAGATGATCCTGTATCCACAAGCACGTGAGACATCAACGACCCACGACACTCAATAGAAATATGCAAGGCATTGTTATGGTTTCTCCCAGCTGGAGTCAAGTTAGCATCAGTAAACCCCAAACCGTTGCCTGCATTAACATGGGCTATCACTCCCTCAAGCTGATTGACCGAGATCTCTTGGGGTACATAGGCAGCATTCAGTACTTTCAACAACGCGTTTCGGTGAGCTTCCGAACACAACAACAAGGATAATATGGATATCTTAGATGGCGCTTGATGCAAATGATCCATAATTTTATAGTCACTTCTTCGAATCAACCTCATAAATTCCTCTACATTCTCGGAGAAGGGACTATCAGCTGGACTTACTACGGAGTCAGTCACTACCAGGGTCTGCACAAAATTATCTACGACCTGTTTACCCTTGTCCTGTCTGGAATTATCAGCCCGTTCATCGGAAGGAGTGAAAATTCTACCGCTTCGGGTAATAGCTCCCGCTTCTTCATTATTTTCAAAACTGGAACTGGCTACCGACATTCCCATTAATTCTTGTTTCTGCCCATTAATGAAAACTTCTGCGCCATAGTTCCAAGGAACGGCCTTGGTGCTCTCATAAGGAATGGGTCCAGGACTTGTAATTATAACCGGCGCTGGTCTTTGCCGCCGCTGAAATTGTAATTGTCTTGAATGGAATAGTGATAGTAGCCACATCGCTGCCAATAGCCTCTTTTCGTTGGTCACATCTGTCAAATTGTAACCTACCTTCATCGATCAACTTTTGAACTCCTGATTTCAACAACCCACAACCATTCGTCTATAATATACATTCTGAATAGTTCTCGTCACAATCGGGGTCCATTCCACCCATCAATAATCTCTCCTTTACCACCATCAAAGGAGTCCTTAATTCGTTCACATCCATAACCAGATTCAAAAATTCCTTCTCCTCTAACACAACGTTAACCCTTGGCCCACCATGATCAGGCATTGGGTTCTGTATAACATTCGGTACGTCATTTGAAAATTTTATAGCCTTGGAATCCACCAAGTCTTGGACTTTATGCTTAAAAGCCTTGCAGTCCTCGATATGATGTCCGGGTGCCCCAGAATGGAAGTCGCAATGGGCGTTAGGATTATACCGGGTGCCCCATAATGGAAGTCGCAATGGGCGTTAGGATTATAACCCGGAGGTGGATTACCAGTGATAGGAGCTAGAGTCCTCTTTTGAATTAGCTGCAGCTGAAGTAAGTGTTGGAATAACTGTTAATACGGTAGAGGTGGAGTGTTAAAATGTCGGTTCTGTTTAGGCGTAAAATGCTGCTGGCGTGGAGCACGATTCTGTTGCTGCTGTGGAGGCACTGCCGAAATTGTCACTGATGCTACCTACTGGTTATAATTTTGGCGTTGCTTCCTTTTGCCTCGGTAAGACGAAACAAAATTGGTTTCCTCTTTCTTTTTGTAATTCGCATATGGTTTCTTCCCCTAACTAGAAGACGACCCATCATTACCCAAAACTTTCCCAGCTTTGATTCCACCCTCTAGCATCTCTCCAACCATGATCAAGTCGGCAAAATTTCCTGACATGCAAGGTAATAGCTTTTCATAATAATGTCCTGGCAAAGTATCCATGAACAGATTCAACATTTCCTTCTCCAGCATGGGTGGTTGTACTCTTGCCGCCAGCTCGCGCCATCTCTGCGCATACTCTTTAAAGCTTTCACCACTCTTTTGAGACATATTTTGTAACTGTGTACAACTGGGAGCCAAGTCGGTATTATATTGATAGTGTTTTATAAATACTTCCACCATCTCTCTCCAGTTGCGTACATGGCTCCTCTCAAGTTGTATATACCATTCCAAGGACGCTCCAGACAAGCTGTCCTGGAAGAAGTGCATCAGCAATTTTTCATCACGGGAGTAAGCAGCGATTTTTCTTGCATACGCCCAAACATGTGTCCTGGGGCAAGTAGTGCCGTTGTACTTCTCAAAAGTGGGGACTTGAAATTTATGAGGAATTCTCACATCAGGAACTAGTCCTAGGTCGTCCAGATCCATGCCCACAGAATTTTGATTTACCACTCCTCTTAGCTGCTCTTCAATCATTATAATCCTTTGGTCATCAACAACCGGGAGACCAGCATCTCCACCTGGTACAGAAAAACATCGTCTTGTTGGTCATCAAAGTGATGGCCATAAACTGCATGGATACTGTTTCCTCCTCCAACAACAGAAGGAATCACCACATTCTCTCCTCCGCCCGGAGGGATAACAACATTGGGAACTAGAACTCCGCCCGAAGGTCTATTCTGAATATTGTGTCCATTAGCACCTTCGCCTGGAGGAATAACATTGTTCTGGAGACCACCATGTAGTACACCATTGTCATCTACTCTTGCCACGAGAGGTTGAACGAGAGTTCTGAGTTGCTCATGTCCCTGTGCGACCCCTTAAATCATTTCCATGAATTGGGTGATACGGGCTTGCATGTCGGCCATTTCTGCTTGCATTTGCTCCATTACTCTTTTCTGGTTGAGTCGAGTAGAATATTGATGAATCGGTTGGTCAGCTATCCTGCCTGAAATTAAATAAGAGTTAGGGAAAACCGGAACAAGTACCTGTTATGCAAAAATGCTTATGATTATGAGAATGTAAATGTCATGTTTTCATCGCCAGGGCGTTTTACACCCTGATTCCAGTCTTAATCATTAGAAGCTCAATAATAGTCACACAATGTTGAGAGAAAAATATTGCGAAGAACTGTGTTGTGATAAATTGTTGCGATAATGTGCTGGTGAATAGCGTGATGTCGAAGAAACCCCTTTGAATAAGCCATTCATTGAATTCAACAGAAAACTAATAAGCGCCGAAGCATTTTACAACGAGTCCGTAAATGGGAAGTACATCAAGGAAATGGCTCCATCAACAAACCTGATGGTAGCCTACAGTACATCAACAAAACTACATTAAGAAGATGGGAAAGTAAGATCAAACATCTAACTCCAAATCTTTCAATTTCTGACTAGAATGCTTGATTTCTTCAAAAAGGATTCTGGTGCGCTGATGACCCGGTCTTTCAATCATCTCTTTGATCAAGTTGTCTCTCCTCTGCAGAGCTTCGGCTAATGAATCTGCGTGCATCAGGAGAGCTTCATCAGTACTCACTTCCTTAAACCTTTTCACCCCAGCTTGTATCTTGAGTCTTCCCATCTCCATCATGGCATCCTCAAGCTTTTTCTTGGACATTTTTAGTTCATCATTAACATTCCCCAGCTGCTCTTGGCTTTTTCCAAAGTCTTCCCGATGCTTTCTCCGTTGTTCATGCGCTCTAAGAAGCTCATCGTCTTTGGCCTCTAGTTGCTCTCGCAGCTCTGTATTCTCCATTCTAACCTTATCCCAGGCTTACTGAAGCTTGGCTAGCATGTCTTTGGTCTGGGCTAAAGCCTGTTTGGTCTTCTTATGAGCTTTAGTGGCAGCATCGGCACCCTTACTAACTTTCTGGAAATGTTGAGCTCTTTCTGCAAAATCCCTTTCTCTTGCGGCTAAGATTTGTTCCGCGTCTTGGCCTTTCTGTTCCAATCTTTTGTTGGTATATAGCGCTTCTTGAAGACGACTGCTTAACTCAAAATTCTCTCCTTGAAGCTTTTTCACCGAAGCTTGCAGCTTGTCGAATTCTTATGCAGTAGCAGTACTTCTTTCTTTCTCACCCTTAGGATACAGAAGGGGTGCCTTACCAAAAGGCAAATGAAAATCTTCAACTCTTTTCTTTACCCACTCTTCATATGCTGGATAAGCCTGATTGTTGGGTTTGCCTAGAGCAACTTTCCCTTTCTTCAGTACGCTAACCCAGCTTTCAGAGACTCTTTGTGCTGTTTCTAAACCATCTGATATGTGGAAATACACGGACTCCTCTACATCTCTCTTAATGGGCAGACCCGTCAGAGCGTACCTAAATTGCCGGACGACCAAAGAAGGATTGTAGTTGATTCCCCCCTTTCTTCCTATTAGTGGAACATTAGGAAACTCACCACAGTTGTGGATGATGTTCTTGCCAATTAGCCCATGATCTACCCATATGAAGTCCTTGGAAACTAGTCCCATTAAGCGCTGACTCCATTCTAGAGAATATTTAGAATCCACAAAAGCTCCTGATTGCGGTAAGCGACTTGCAAACCACTTATAGAACAAAGGTGCACAGCAACGAACTATCCCTCCTCTTTTCTTTTCATTTATGTTGTATAAGGCGTAGTGAAGATCTCCCAACAACGTTGGTACCATATTTTTCATCATGATTATCCGAATGGCGTCCGTATCAACAAAATCAGGCTCGTTTGGAAACAATACAATGCCGTATACACAAAGGGCTAGGAAAGCATTAAAAACAACCAAATTTCCGTCTTTCGCAGCCTCCTGAGCCTTCTTTATCAAATACCCCAACTTATAACCTCAAAGCTTTCCTTTGTTGGAGATATTGGCTTCTAGTTCTGACTTGCTCAAATAAAGAGCACCAACCACTTTTCCAAAGTCAAGATCACCCACAGACCCAAAGAAAGGAGGCTCCTCTTTGATAGCAATCCCTAACATGTTGGAATACTCCTCCAAAGTAGGTACCAACAAATAATCTGGAAATACAAAACACCTCAAAGGAGGTTCGTAGAACTGCATCAAAGTATGAAGGCCCCTGTATTCATAATCACTGACATTACAGACAAAAGATAAAATCCACCCATATTTCTCTTCGAAAGCTTCCCGCACTTCAGGGCTCGCCATTCCTTTCAGGACAATAATAGGGCCTAAAGTAGGTGTGAGGAACTTGTAACTAATGATATTATTCCTCTCTTTAGTATTCATCCTTGTGAGAACCTGATGACTGGAATCGGGGGTAAAATATGCACCTGGAAATGAATAAACATGTATGTTAGGATATGTAAATGCAATGCAAAGGGCATGGTATCAAGGTGCCAAGTGTCTGTGCTGGACTGTGAACGGTGTCAGTGTAGCTCTGAGAACAATATAGAACCATAGATAGGAACCATCTGAATACAATAGGATGAATTCTCCTTTTGTGTAATGACGACAGAAAACCCGATATGTGGGAGGTCATGGTTACCTGCAAACCTGTAAACAACCCGCCCTTCTCACGTGTGGGTACTAAGATCCTCAGTATCCCGGGCTCTCAGGTCGAGAAATGATGATACGTTCACTATTTCTGGTTTGGCATCATCATCAATCGAGGAGGCCTCAACTGATTCTCCAAAACGAAAGGTCCTCAGCTTCAGACACTGAGGTCGAGAAGCAATAGTACATTCATCCCTCGGGGTACAGTACTATCGCCAATCGAGGAGTGCCTCCACTGATTCTCTTTCAAAAAGGACATCCTATAGCAAGTTCTCAGCATTAGGTCCTCGGATTGAGAATGTGCAATGGGTTTACCACAGAACGTGGTCTGCCACTGTCACATCTCGGGAGGAGTGCCACAACTGAGTCCTCGGGAATGGTCACCAGAGTCGACAATTCCTCAAGAGAATAACTACTGGCCTGTATAAACATACAGTAGCAGATAGCTCCTGATAGAACCTCGTCTGGTTGTGGGTCTCATGAACAACAATACGTGGTCACCACCACGCAAGCGTCATGACTATCCACTCTAATACCTATGTGTGTACTCAAGCCTGGGTAGTGGGCTTATCTCTCAGAACACCCTGCCCGCCAAACAGAAAACCCAACACAGCACAGCACAATCCAGTATAATAATCAAATGAAAATGCAATAAATGCGGTAAAACAGTAGTACAGTAAAGCAATAATACAGTAAAATAGTAAAACAGCAAAACACAGCTCCACAATAAACACCCAATGAAAGAAAACAGGCAAGCGCTAGGATTGACTCGCTTAGGGAACCAGAGATTCTAGGTTCGATCCCCAGCAGAGTCGCCAGCTGTCAATCCCAGGATTTTCATACAAGTACAAACGCGAAAGTGGCACGAAACAGAGTCGCCAACAATGTGTATTTATCCCAAGAGAGGGAAAGGAAACACTGCATAAACCTGGGGGAAGGAAAAGCATGGTCTTGCGACCAATAGATCTGGGTTCGGGAGTCGGTTACACGAAGGGAAGGTGTTAGCACCCAACGCGTCCATCGTACCCGATGGGATCCACGCTTGTTGGTTTGATCAAAGGATGATAGAAAAGATACTGGAA
This sequence comes from Lathyrus tuberosus, assembly GCA_022829125.1. Classification (NCBI taxonomy): domain Eukaryota; kingdom Viridiplantae; phylum Streptophyta; class Magnoliopsida; order Fabales; family Fabaceae; genus Lathyrus; species Lathyrus tuberosus. The sequence goes on from JALAZF010000030.1 coordinate 21,973,733, forward strand.
AAAGAGCTGCTAACTGGAGAGCTGGAAAAGGGATGGAAAGAGAACGAAAAACAAATGTAGGGAAAATAAAAGAAGTGCTCGAATGGGCCCTACCCCACTGCCTACGTATCTCATCGGGAACATGAGAATCAGAGCGACGTAGTTCCCCTCACCTAGGGAAAACTGTTTGTGCTTTTTAGGGAACGACTAACGTTCTAGCTCAGGTGTTGCAGGCTCGCTAAATCGAGTGCATTACCGTCTTGCAAGAGAACGAGGAGAAGCACATTCGTACGTCGAGAGTGAGTGAGATGAGAAGAGAATTCCTGAAGGAAAGACGTTATTGTTTGTTTTTGTCTTTTAAGAAGAAGTGTTTTGATTGTTTTTTTGTGTTTTGTAACACGTATTGCATTCAAGTCTATGATATAGGATCGAATGCGCCGCATGGTCGTCCTAACAGGACGTATGCTAAACACTCTAGAAAGGTGGAGAGAAACTCCCCTCCTTCTATTTCCCACATACAAGGCTCACATGCAATATGCATTAGTCTATTATTACATGTATTTTTACTCTTTATTTTGAAGTAAGAAGAAGAGAGACTCAAAAGGGGAAGCAAAAGGTGAAATCTAACGAGGGAGACTAAGACTCAAACCCTAAAGTTGTCATACATGGATGTTCTTATGGTTGATGTGGTTTAAAAAACCTAATCCTAAGAGAAAGGAGAAGAAGAGTGAATTAAACAACTCACTTCTAAAGTAGAAGATGAGTTGTAACTCAAAAGGGGAAGAAATAAGTTATTCAAGGGAAGCATATAAATGCTTATCATGACCACAAGTTGAATGATTAAAAGAAATAAGAGAAGATGAAAGAAAGAGATGTATATGTGGAAACATATCCACGCACTTACTTACCCTTAGCACCTACATGAAAAGGTTAGTTCAAAAACTATTTACAAGAAATCCTAAGTAAAAGAACTTGGTCAAACAAGCAAATGGAAGGAAATAATGAAAACAACAGCTATTATAGCCCACATGCAACAGAACAACAGTAAATTCAGCTTCATATACCAAACAGCAAACAACAGCTCATGTTCAGCATACAAAATGGGTGTAACAAGCATTTGGCAGCACATACTACATCATATATGTGTCCAGGCAGCAGTGGAAGATTAGAGGCAGCATGCATTAACAAACAATTTCAATCATGAACAACCATTATCATGCATCAAGCCTTGCACATTCATCAAACAAACACGATCACAATCACATTACAAATCATGGTGAACAATCCTTGAAATCAAACATGTTATAATGCACATTACAAAAAAATACACATTGTCAAGAATATGAGCAAGTAAAAAACAAGTATACATCTCTTGAAATGGAAAGCAAATTAACATGCACATAGTAATTCCAATAACATAACATCAATTAGCAATTAATAAGCTCAAAGTGTGTGCATCATGTGTTCATCACATCAATTAATCTACAATGCAAACATTATGTTCAATGATGAAAAACAAAGGCACGCGTGTCGTAAAATCAAGTTCGTAATGTGTTGTGAGTTAAAATAGCTCAAAAATAATCCACCAATCATCAATGCATTGATCCATGAAGTTTAAACATGTTAAGGATGTCAAACAAGCAAGAAAATGCAAGAAAATCACATTCTGCAGCAGTGTTAACCGGTTAACAAACGGTGAGTAACTGGTTAACAGTTCAAAACCAGCCAAAATATGCAAAAAATACACATGTTAATCGGTTAACATAATTACACTGTTTTTGTGTTAACCGGTTACTCTGGGACAGTAGCCAAAAAAACCAGTTCCAAAAGCACTTTTCAACAACAAATCACTTATTCAAACTTCCAAATGAACATCTAATCAATTAGGCACGAAATTACATTGAATTACAGTCAACAAACATCAATTGGATTCAATTAACAACCACATTAAGAATCATATTCAAGCATATGAATCCAAATAGAAAATCCACAAAGATCTACATTGAATAAGTTGCGAATAAGCTAAAACAAATGGAGACTTAGGGAAAACCAACCTACAAAGCGGAGACTTGCTTTGGTAATTGTTGCAAAGTAATCTTGGTGCAGAAAATGAAAGAAAACCAGAGATTCTTCAATCAATAGCCAAAACGCGTCGAAACCGAGCAAAAATCGCAAAAATCCACCCAAAATCCAACTTGCACCAAAATAAATGGTGAGAGACCCTTGGATTGAAGAAGAACAAGCTGAAATTCCAGAAAATCCAACCAATGAAAATCGAGAGATGAAGTTTAGCTCAAGAATTAATCACTTTTCAATGTAAAAAGTGATTATTCTTCAAGAAATAAGAGCTTTTGTGTGTGGTTTTGGAAAAGAGAAGTAGAAGTTGTAGCACAGTGAAGAGAGAAATGAGAGTGAAATGTGAGAAATTTGAGAAAATGGTTGAAGGTCCTTGAAAATTAGTGAAGCATCTCTTAAATAGATTTTAGGTTTGGAGTATGAGAGGTTTGGAATGAGGTTTGGGTTTGGAGCTAGGGTCGGAGTTAGTTAGACTCAACTCACCGAGTCAAGTTAGTTAACTCGGTTAGTTAAGATCAACTCGGTTGCTTGGAAAACAAGGAACCACAACTGGTGTATGGGTGTGTGACTTGGGCTGCAAGCAAGGCCTTGTGACTTGTGAACTTTCAGCATGAAACCACCATGTTCGAGCCCTTGTATGACCTTCATAACTTGTTCAAATGAAAAAATGTCCAACATCAAAGTTGAAGAGGGTATGGAGATGAACAACTTTAATGTTCAACAATTTTTCATTTGAAGCCTTCTTGATGGAGAAAATTGGATTGACATTTGGCACACCAACTGTTCGATGAAATTATGGCCTGGAGGCCTGAACTTGCCTTGCCATGACTTGATATTTGCCTTGATTTTACCAAACTTTGATTGATCATAACTCCCTCAATTTTGATCCAATGGAAGAGTTCTTTATATGGATTTGAAGCTTAGAGTGCGATCTTCAATTGGCTCAACTTGGGCCTGAAGTTTGGAGCTTTCATCATGAAGAAAGGAAGCCTCAAAGTGTAGTGCAAAATGGTCCAAACTTGCCATTTTTGGAAACCCTAAGTTTCTAAAAATGGAAACTTTGTACATTTCTGGATTTTTCATGATTCCTCCATCATCTCTTGATAAAATTTTGTCCAATGAACATATGTAATTTGAATTTCATGAATTTGACCTTGAAAAGTCAGGAGTTGACTTTTTCCTCTGCCCAGTTGACTTTTCCCCAAATTGCGTGATTCTCAATCAATTGACCAATTGAACCTCTTCTGAAATGAATTAATGAGCAATCTTCCATCTCTAGACCCTTGAGGACATGTAGAATACCATGAGATCAAGTCTTGCCCAAGAAATCAGAAATAAACTGCTTTCATGGCAAACCCTAGTTTCAAACCCTTAGTCTCGGAGAAAATAACACATTATCTAAATCCAAATTCCTCTGAATATGATGTATATCCTGTCTAACAAAGATGAGATATGACATCTGGAGGGGATAAAAGCTCAAAGATCTTGCCCATTGGGGCATTCCACTCAAGAATTCCAAAACTCTAGTTTTGTACTGATTAGGGTGATGTGATTCCCTACATTCTCTTGTCAAGCTTGATCATATGATGAGGTGAGGACCCAATAAGACCTCTTGAGGCTCAAGGCTCCTTGGATTTGACTTAGGCACCCTGATCCCATGCCAAAGAACTAATGAAATGCAAATGGTGATTCTGCCAAAATGCAATGCAGCATATGCCAGTAAAAGCAAGAGGGCAAATTTTGAGGTGCTACAGATGCCATCGGAATCATAATCAAGAAAGGGCACCTGAAGCAATATACCCGAAGGAATGAAGCTCCTCCACAAGAAGCCCGCGAGGCAAAGAAGGTCGAGGAGGTAACACCGTCCCCTGACAACACTGGGTTGCAGGTCGCTCTGTGCGTCTCCCGACCAGAGGACTTCTGCCTCCCCTACGAGGCCAATACACACGTGTCCGCTCGTACTCCTTGGGAGAGCTTCCCCGCCGCCATGGTCATATTCAGCGGAGGGTTCAACAAGCTCTCTATGGGGTCGGTGAACCGGAAGTTCGACGAGCTGATAGAGGCAAGCTCAGTGCATAACGCCACCTTCGACAAAGTCCAGGGGAGATCAAACCCCATCACTTTATACCTCAAAGAACTATTGGGCGACGCCCCTAATTCTAGCATCCCTCTCTTGATTAGGGCACAGATGGTGAACTTTGACGTCTGCCGCATCCTCGATGAGACACATCTGACCCCGTACGTCGACTTCGACTTGCAGGGCTTCAATGGCACCACCACAAGGCCGTGGGGCTATGTCGAGCTACTTGTCACCTTTGGGAACAAGTAAATTTCCCGGCAGGTCAAGGTTCGCTTCTTGGTGATAGAGTGCCCCTCTCTATACCAGTGCGTTCTGGGAAGGTCAACCCGGGCCGAGCTAACAGCGGTGTCCTCTACAGTCTACCTGAAGATGAAGTATTACACGACCAGAGGTCGCTGTTCACCCTTCACAGAGACATTGAGGCTGCCAGAAGGTGTTTTTAGGCAGCCACCAAAGGGCTGAACTCGATTAACATCAAGCCCAAGACCATAGGCAAGCCAGCTCGGGCCGAGGAGCAGAAGCCGCTGCCACGTGTCAACTCGGTCGACCTCGACAACTGCTTCCCTAGTAAGCAGAAGTAGAACGAGGCCGCAAATGACACCCGTTCATCAAATGGTGGCAACATGCATCATCTCCATCCCGTGCGCCCCATCCAAGATGGTGACTTCGAGCTCATCCCTCTCGGCGACGACCCGGACAGGAGCGTGAAGATCGGCACAGGACTCCCCGACTTGGCGAGGAAACAGTTGAAGGCCTGCCTTAGGGAGAATACTGACTTGTTCGCGTGGAGCGCTGCAGAGATACCCGGGCTCGACCCCAACGTGGCCTGCCACCAGCTCACCATAGATCCAGCCCCTAGGGCTGTACTACAACGTAGGCGTAGGCAGTCTCCCGAGAAAGTGGAGGTTGCTGAAAAAGCTGCAAAGACTTCTTAGAGGCAAATATTATTTCGGAAGCCCAGCACACAACCTGGATGTCCAACATTGTATTGGTTAAAAAGTCTAATGGAAAATGGAGAATGTGTGTTGATTATACCGATCTTAATAGGGCATGTCCCAAAGATGCATATCCATTTCCAAACATCGATAAACTGGTTGACAATTCTGCATGTTTTAAATTACTATCGTTCATGGACGCATACTCGGGATACAACCAAATCCCCATGGCGAAGGAAGGCAAGCAATATACAGCTTTCATGACCAAGTCGGGCAACTATTACTACAACGTAATGCCCTTTGGTCTGAAAAACGCTGGTGCGACCTACCAGCGAATGATGAACAAAGTCTTCTGGGGCAAAATCAGAGACATGCTCGGGTCTACATGAACAACATGATTGTGAAATCACGAGAAGAAATGGACCACACCGCCCACCTAAGAAGGGTATTCGATACCGCGAGGAGATGCAGAATGAGATTCAACCCGGAGAAGTGCACCTTCGGTGTCTGAGCAGGCAAATTCCTCAGCTTCTATTTGACAGAGCGAGGAATCAAGGCGAACCATGACAAGTGCAGAGCATTCTCTAAGTTCCCAACGCCGAACTCGAAGAAATCAATCCAATCCCTAAACGGGATGCTCGCCTCGTTGTCCCACTTCATGGCCAAGTCTGCCCAACACGCGCTCCTGTTTTTCAAGCTCCTGTGCAAAGAGGCCACATTTGAGTGGACCGAGGAGTGCGAGCAAGCCCTCCGCCACCTCAAACAAGTCCTCTCACAACCCCCGGTCCTCTCACTACTAGAGGGCATGAAGACTTTGTATTTGTACCTCGTCGTCGCAACTGAGGCCGTCAGCGCGACTCTTATTCGCGATACCCCCGAGGGACAGAAACTAATCTACTTCACCAGCAAAGCCCTCCAGGGTCCCGAGCTCAGGTACCAACACACTGAAAAGGTCGTGCTGGCCCTCATCAATGCGTCCAGAAGGTTGCGGCACTATTTCCTGGCCCACTCGTGGTAAGGACGGACCAACCCGTGAAGAAGCTGCTCGGCCGTCTCGACATGGCGGGTAGGATGCTCAAGTGGTCGCTCGAGCTCTCTCAATTCAACGTCCAATACGAGAGCAGGAAGGCCCTAAAGGCTCAAGTACTGGCTGGCTTCGTCGCAGAAATAACCACCCCGGTCTCCTCGATCGACGGATCCCTTAAGTGGACAATCTATGTCGATGGGGCATCCAGCTCGATAGGGAGTGGAGCGGGCATAATTCTGGAGAACGAAGAAGGCATCTTGATCGAGGTCTCCCTCGCCCTATCCTTCTCGAAATTGAATAACCAAGTCGAGTACGAGGCCTTCATCTCCGAACTGCGCCTGGCAGAGGACCTCGGCGTAAAAGAGGTAAAGATATTTACCGACTCCCAGCTCGTCACCTCTCAGGTGCGGGGAGAGTACCAGGCCAAAAACGACAACCTCATCAAATACTTAGCCCTGGTGAAAGAGAGGATGAAAATATTTGATTCTGCAGAAGTGAAGCACGTTCCCCGTGAATACAATACCAGGGCAGACATCCTATCCAAGCTCGCAAGCACGAAGAAGAAGGGCGGAAACTAGTCCGTCATCCAGGAGGTACTTTCTCGACCAAGCATCAAGAAACTCACCTCAACCGTCAATGTAAGCGCCATCGGCAACAACAACTATTGGATGACCCTGGTATACACGTACCTCAGCACGGGGGAACTGCCTGACGACCCCAAGGAGACTAACGTGATCTGATGTCGTGCTTGCTCTTACGTCTTGATCGGGGACAAACTGTATAGGAGGGGATTTTCCATCCCCCTCCTCAAGTGCGTCGAGGAGTCCAATACCCCTCACATACTCTAGGAGATCCACGAAAGGATCAACACATAATACCTCGGCGGACGATCCCTCGCCTGTAAGGCTTTGCGAGCAGGGTACTATTGGCTAACCATGCAACAGGACGCCAAGGAACACATCAAGAAGTGCGAAAAGTGCCAACGTCACGGAGACATGCACCTGGCCCCTCCCAACGAGCTCAAAACGCTCTCGTCCCCGTGGCTTTTTGCCTGGTGGGGGATGGACATCCTCGAACCCTTCACCATAGGGTCGTACCAGAACAAATACTTGATAGCCGATGTCGACTACTTTACGAAGTGGATAGAAGATGAAGCCCTCGCCAAAATCACGACGCACAACATACTCTGCTTCTACAAAAGGAGCATACTTGCTCGGTTCGGCGTACCCTAAGCAATCGTCACCGACAACGGGACACAATTCACCAACAAGAACTTCCAGAACTTTGTTACCAAACTGGGCACGAAGCAACATTTCACCTCTGTCGAGCACCCACAAACGAACAGGTAAGCCGAAGACGCGAACAGAGTGATCTTGCGAGGCCTGAAACAACGACTAGGAAAAGCTAAGAAGAGATGGGTCGAGGAGCTACACAACGTGCTTTAGGCCTACAGGACGACCCCACACTCGACCGCTGGGGAGACCCTGTTCCGACTGACCTACAAAACTGAGGAAGTAATTCCGGTGGAAATAAGGGAAACCTCTAGGAGGACCGAGTCTCCCCTCGAGGAGGAGACAAACGATGAGGCCCTAAAGGAGGAGCTCGACCTGGTCGAAGAAATCCGATCGGGGGCATCCCTCCATGAATCCTCGCTCAAATAAAAGATAAATTTGCGACATGACAACAAAGTCATCAAACGCAAATTCCAGGTAGGCAGCCTAGTCCTACGAAGGAACCAGAAAGATTCGCGTAAGGGCAAACTCGCCGCGAACTAGGAAGGCCCCTATCGCGTCCGCGCGAGAACTAAAAACGGGGCCTACTACCTCAAAAAAATGCACGGGAGGAACTTGCTCGACCATGGAACGCTGAAAAGCTCAAACAGTACTACAGTTAAGCACTGCCTGCGATGTACTTGGTTCGACCATGACGAAGTGCATCCTGACCACAGGAGCTCGCTAGGGTACAAGCGCGACTCCTAAACTCGAAACAAAAAGACAAGAGCCCGCGCTTGTGTGTGCGATATAACTCTTGATCCGACGTGGACACCTCAACCGAGCTCCACCATTGTCGTGCCAATTAGGCAGAATGCCCAGCTCACAATGGGAAGTTCACGCCATGAAGCAAAGACCTCTATCGAGCTCTTAGCTTCGTCGACGGTCGGAACCCGACTCCGACCACTCAGTTTGTTCTCCGCACTATCGAGGACCAACTACGTCGAGCAAAGGCCCTAATTACTTAATGAAAACAGGCAAGTACAATATTTCATATTGGCGAGGAAAGTAAGTACTCGACATACAATAACACACACAAATACGAACATACTAAATAATAAAAGAAACAATGCATTAAGACGGGCAAATCCCCTTGTTCAAACATTACAAACCAGGGTGCGCAGGCCAGGCAATATCAAAACCCATGGCACGCAGGACGGGTAAAATCATATTACAAATTACGGCATGCGGGCCGGACAAAACCATAATCAAAATGTGGTGCGTAGGCCAAATAGCTAAAAAGAATTAAACAACGAATTCCTCCCCGTGCTGGGTCTCTTCGTCGCTCTGATCAGCTCCACTGTCGGACACCTCGGGGGCAACTACTTGGCCATCTACCACCCGGTGGAAAGGACTAATCCCATCGGTGATGAGCTGGAGCCCGGGGTTGACAATTTAAAGTTGCTCCACCGCCATGTTGAAGCCCAACTCAAGGGTGCCCAGACAATCTTGCTCGAGCACCCTGATCCGAGAAACTAAATCGCCCCAGGTTGCCAAGAGCTTCTCTTTGGCACTTTTATCCTTAGCAAGGCTGGTAGCAACCTCCAAGTCGACAACCTTGGCTCAGAGTTGGTCCCTCTCCCCCTCAGCCTTCCTCAGTCGTTCCTGCATCGCGTTCATGTCTTTGAGAAGGAGCACCTGGACCTCATACTTCGATTGGTAGTCGAGAAGGTCGATTTATGCCTTGTCCTTCTCCGCCTCAAGGAGCGCATTCTCCTCCCGCAACTTCTTCAGCTCGAAGGAATGGCTAGTTTCATCGTTAAAGACTAGAGCCGTCTCGAAAATCCTCATCATGGCCGCCATGTCCTCGCACAGAGCTTTCCTCCTGCTCCCTTTGTCGACCCCCATTATTTCTTTGGACTCCGCCGCGGGTACGATAAGAGATTTATCTCCGCTGAAGAGCTCCTGATGGAGGTGGCTGGGAGACAACACGAATCTTTCCCTAACAACACCCTCTAGAAGGTCGACGGAAACAGACTCCTCGAGACATTTCTTCTTGGCTGGAGGATCCTGAGGGACCGGAGACTGACTCCCCCTAGGAGAGGAAGAACCCCCGAACTACTGGTTAGCCTGAGCCATCTGCTGGACTTGGGTAACGCGACCCTTGGTGGCCTTCTTGGCACCTTTGGTCACCGCGAGCTTCATCACACATTCCTGGATGCTCGACATCTTGTCTGCAACAAAGAAAACAAAAAATAAGTCAATATAGCTAGGAAAAACAAAAAAACACGCGAGCAAAGAAAACACCAACTACTTAGTAGCCTCAGTGCTTCCTCGTCGAAACCGCACTCGAGGATGGACTTGGTATTAATTAACCGAGACTCGAAGAACTTCCCTGCGCTCGTCAAAAATAATACTCCTGTCCTTGTTGACACACTTAGCAGGAGTGAAACTGGCGACAAACTCGACTATCTTCTCATAAACGAGCCGATCATCGACGTTCAGAGCGTCAGGCCTGACGATATAGCTGTTTGTACCCTTGTTTAAGTGGCCCTCCTGCCACTCAAGGGGGAACTTCGCTTCAAAATCCTCCACTTGTTCCTCGTTCACGTGCTTGGTCACGCGGTTGTACAGGGAATCAACGTCCGAATGCGACACGGCCTTTACAACAAAGTATTTGTCCTTAAAAGTACAAACAGAATCCTGGTACGCTCTAAACAACTTCCTCGGCTACTTCAAAGATACTCAACTATGTCGGCCTTGGAAGGATTGTCGCTTAAGGTGAAAGGTGTGGAAGAACAGCGGGAGTGTGGCACCAACACAAAGGTGTTTACACACGAGCTCGAACGCCCGTATGAATGCGATCACGTTGGGATGAAGCTGTGAAGGCACCAGATGTAACCACTAGAACACCCCCCCTTTGGAAGTCGCTGAAGGGCAGACGAAGCCCTGCTTCCCGGAACGCGAACTCGTACATCGGGAACCGTATCCCTTTGAACGACGAGCATATCTGGAGCGTCTCTCTGGATTTATAGACCATCCAATTCGGGGAGGCATCCTCTACGAGGTTTTCAACGATCACGAAGACATCCGAGTCGTCGAGGGCGAAGCGCGAGGCGGTGCTGATAAGTTCCTGCCTGGCCCAATTGAAAGAAGTGCAGGTCTTCTTGACCTAGACCTGCTCGACGACCACGTCGAGTTCGACTTCCTCGTCGATCATAATGACACCCTCGGGCTTTGCGACTATTTTACCTAAAAAGAAAAGGAAAACGGTGAATTTGACATCTAAGATCAAATCCACCCTTCCACCGCAAATCAAGTGAAAAGGCAAAGAGAGGGGCGAGGAGTTACTCGACAAACTTCCCCAACTGAAACCCCCACGAGGAGGCTCTCCTCGACACAAAGCAGGAAACTTTCTTCCCTGAGAGAGGGACTACTCGACACTTAAAACCCATCCAGTCAAACACAGGAAGCCTCCTCGACAAAAGACTTCCTCGCGATGTCCACGCGTCCACGGGGAGAAAGGCTCCCCGACGACGAACCCGCCGAGGGTACTGAAAGCCTCAAAGGTCCCCGAGACCTTCATCGTAGGTCCCCGAGGCCTTCATCGGAAACCCCATGAAGTTTCCCAAAATCCTCATGAACTCCCCGCGTCTTCATCGGAAACTTCATGAGTCCGCTGGGAACTTCATGGTTCCGCGAGAAACTTCGTGAGTTTGCCGAAAACCTTACAGACTCACCGAAAAAATCATCGAAAAATTCATAGAATCTGGAAAAGGGCCAAGAACTTACTTGAGTGAAGAAGATTCTGGACGGTGGAGAAAGGTTGACGCCGTCTGTGGCGGCAGATGGAATTTGAAAAGCAAAGAGAACTTTGAGAGACTTGGGGAAATTTGAGTGATAATAGAGGGGAGCGTGCAAATGAAGCGGCCTTCCCCTTATTTATAAACCATGGCATGGGAAGCGAGGCATCACGTAGGCACTCAAGTACCCCTACTCACAGCCGCCCTAGGAATGTATTGCTCTTGACACGTGGCCCTATAAGACATCATGCGTGTCCCTTCAAATCCCTCACCTGCTCGAGGACACGACGTGTCTGTTCCCCTTCGCTTTCATCACATCGTCGACCACTATGCCCGACCCCTACGCTACCGGGAACGTTTCCCCGGGAGAGGTAGAAAAAGAGTCGTGACTACGTGCGACAGACAAGCCTCCCCGCGGGCACCTGTCCCCGCAATGAACGCTTGCTCAACCCTATCGTCGGCCCTCTGTCGAGCGCTACTAGTGGCTCTTACACCTAGTCGCACGCATTGTCCCGCGAGCTCAGCACTTCAGGCATGCGCGACGCTCCTCTGGGAAAGTCCTACACCCATCCTCGACACTAGAATTGACTCTTAAGTCATTACTCTTCTGCTTTAGAGCAACGACTTGGGGGGATCCTATTCTGTACTGCGCCAGAGGCTGCCCCACTGTCGGGCAAGGCCCAAACCCTTCCCTGTTGGGGAGGGCCCAATGAAGGCCTAACTCATCAAGTCACACGGGGAACGCTCACGCGTCTCCACGTGCCCCCACGTAGGGACACGTCATCAGGCAACTACCCGCATCCGAAAGAACAGGTCACCCACATTTCGAAGATCACAGGGCAGTTGACCCAGGACGAAGACCACGTGTTGGTCTTCCCTACGCCACGTAGACCCTGGCAGTTATTCGTATTGGGCCTAGCGATCCAACCCAATGCAAGTAACCGTTGGCCCAGCGTTGAGGGCACATTATAAATATCATCTTTCACTAGAGGGTCTTGTATTTTATTCTCACACATTTTTCTATACTTGCTTTCTCTCTTGCTGAAACTGACTTTAGCATTGGAATGCCTTGCAGGTACACCCCCTCCTCTTCTCCACCACCGACGAATTAGAAGCTCACGACGTGTTGCTGCTTGCTGATCCTTTTCTGGTCTGGTAAGATCATATATATATATTCATGGGATATTTTTCTATTTAATTTTTGCCTTAATATTTTTTGCATATGTATTTTGTTCTCGAAGTTTGTTTTGATTCTATGGTTATATTTGGATTGACAGAATGCAACAGAATAAAGCGGAATAGAATGAAATAATATTATATTCCATCGTTTGGATTGGAAAATACAGGATGGAATGAAGCGGAACATGATGGAATGCATTCCATCCAATTCCATTACTTACCCTCATTTTTGTTCCATCTGATTCGGGCGAAATAACATTTTTTATTGCATTCCATCCTAAAATATCCAAACAATGGAATGGGATATCAATTCTGTTGCACTCTGTTCCACTCAATTCCACTCCGTTCGTTTTGAAATATCAAAACATAGCCTATAACTTAAAAATGTTCATTTAGGTATTCACATTTTCAAAACATATCACATTAGTAATTTCCGTCTAATATGTTTGTCAAAGTTAATGAAGTATTTATGTGACACTTATGTGGAATTCAACATGTATGTCAACTGGACTGCCATTTTTTCGTGACCAAATCTGTTGGTCTCTAAATTTGTCACAAAATCAAATTTTTATGTGGCATTTCATCAAGCACGTACATTTCTTACATTGCATTTTTTCTAGATTTCATCACTTATAAGATCATTGTAAACAACTACTCCCTTCATTATCTTTTATAAACAAATTTTGAATTTTAAATTTGTAGCTTACGAGTTATAAGCTAGTGTTGTAGCAAACTCTGTCAAAGTCGAAGAGCCCTGTCGAAGTCGAAGATGTAAATGCTATAGTCGAAGTTTGTTCTTGCATGCAAAATATGTTAGCATGTTGTTTCTTTAGCATGTTGAATTGGGTCAGCCTGTTGGGCCAATTGTTTAGTATGTTAGTTGAAAGCTAGAATTTAGTTTTCCTATAAATAGTGTACTAGTCACCACTTCTCCATCAATCCCTGATAATCCTAACCAAAAGGAGAAAGTGGTGTGGTTGAGATTCAATTGTAAACATTGTTCCCTAATGTGTAATTGAATTAAGAATCCAGTTTTTTTATCCACTTTGAATTGTTTTTTTTCTCTTCTATTCTATATTTTCCTTTACTTTGTGGTTTTATTGTTAATCAAGAAACCGATCATACTCGGTATTCTTGGGCACCGTTTCACAACAAATTGGTGCGATGAGCATGGAGGAAAAGATGTCGTCAACAAAGTATGTGATTGAGAAATTCACTGGTGTGAATGATTTTGTTTTGTGGCGCTTGAAGATGTAATCCTTATTAGTTCAATAGGGTTTGTTAGAAGCATTGAAAGGATCAGAAAAGATGGATGTTGCCCTAGCGGATAAGTAAAAGGACGACGATGATCGAGAAAGCCCACAATGCCATCATATTGAGCCTTAGTGATAAGGTTCTCCTGCAGGTTTAGAAGGAGAAAACTATGGTTGATGTGTGGACGAAATTGAAAGGTTTGTACATGACAAAATTATTGGTTAATTGTCTCTACATGAAGCAAGCTTTGTATTCATTCAAGATGAGTGAAGACAAAGTCTTGGATGAGCAACTAGATATGTTCAACAAGTTGGTTCTTGATTTTGAAATTATTAAGGTCAAGATTGATGATGAAGATCAAGCGTTGCTTATGCTTGTGCCTTACTAAGGTCCCATGCCCATTTCAAATAAACTCTCTAGTAGGGAAGATATTCATTGACCTTTGAAGAAGTTTAATCAGCCATGTACTCTAAGGATTTGAACCGACGAAAAAAGCACAAGCCATTTTCTGTTGGTGGAGGTTTATCTGTTAAGGGGAAATTCTTGAAGAAAGATGGTAGGTTTGAGAATAATAAGGGTAAAGTTCTATAAAATTCTTATGGTGGTAATGCTCGTGATGTTAAGTGTTATCATTGTAAAAAGGAGGGCCATAAAAGAAAGATGTGCCCTGAACGTCAGAATAATCATGGTGGAAAGGATAATGGTAATGTGGCCTTTATGAAAGATGGCTATGAATCATCTAATGTCTTAGTGGTTTCAAGTTGCGACTCTAGCAAGTAGTGGATTATGGATTCAGGTTGTACTTAGCACATGAATCCAAAAAAATATGTGTTTGAGGAATTATGTGACTAAGAAGGTGGATCAGTGTTGTTGGGAAACAACAAAGCCTGCAATATTGCATGAATTAGATATGTCATATTCAAGCTCCATGATAAGTCAATAAGGCTATTGGCTGATGTCAGGTATGTACCTGATCTTAATAGGAATTTGATTTCTCTTGGTGAATTCAACAAGAAAGGATATGTATTCAAAGCATAGTAAATCATCATAAGGGTAATGAAGGGGTTGAAGGAAGTCTTGAGAGACATAAAGAAACAAGGTTTATATACCATTGAGGTCGAGGTTGTAAGTTGTTCAACAGATGTGGCATCCATAAAACCTATGTCGATGACTGAGCTATGGCACAAGCGACTTGGTCATGTCATTGAAAGAGGTTTGGTCGAATTGTCAAAACAAAATCTACTATGTGGTGACAAGGTCGAAAAATCAGAGTTTTTTGAACCTCGTGTAATTGGTAAATCCTGTAGGGTGAAGTTTAACAAAGGTAAATAAACAACACATAGATCCCTTGATTATATCCATGTTGATCTTTGGGGGCTTGCAAGGAATCCGTCAAACTCAGGTGCAAAGTATTTTCTATCCATAGTTAATGATTATTCCAGAAAGTTATGGGTATTAATCCAAAAGACTAAGGATGGAACTTTTAAAAATTTCAAAAGTTAGAAGACCCTAGTCGAAAACTGACAGGAAGGTCAAGAGGTTGAGGACTGGCAATGGTCTTGAATTTTGCAATGAGGCTTTTGACAGCTATTCTGCTGCGTCTGGTATTGCAAGGCACAAAACTACTGCAGGTACTCCCCAATAAAATGGTTTTTCTGAAAGGTTTAATTAAACCATTCTGGAAAGGGTTAAATGCATGTTGGTTGGTGCGGGATTAAAGAAGGTGTTTTAGGTAGAAGTTGTTGTTACTGCAAAATACCTGATAAATAGGTGTGCTTCAACTGCGATGAGAATGAAGACACTTGAAGAAGTCTAGTTGGGACATCCACCTAATCTCGAAAAACTTAGAGCATTTGGTTGTGTAGCACATGCTCACATTAGGCAAGACAAGGCCGAACCTAGAGCTTTGAGATATATGTTTCTCGGACACTCTGAAGGTGAAAAAGCTTATAGATTATGGTGCCTAGAGCCAGGTCACATGAGGTGTATCACAAGTTGAGATGTAGTTTTCAATGAAGCTGAAATGGTTTTTAAGAAAATCGACGACGTTGGTCGAAGTACCAAGATCTCTGTAGGAGAGCTAGAACATGAATAGATTCCTGTTGAGGTAGAGCATAGTGATACTGAAGTGCATAACCTATATGAATTCGACGAAGAAACACAAGTTGTTTATGAAGATGAGGAGAATGATAATAACTACCTGCTGGCAAGAGACAGGTCGAGAAGAGTCGTCAAACCACCTTCAGAGACTTGGTTATGCAGATCTCATAGCTCTTTCCTTAATCTCTGCAAGTGAGGTTCTTAATGAAGAACCTAGAGACTTTAAAGAAGTTCTGAGGAGTTAAAATAAGACTGAATGGCTAAAAGCTATGGATGATGAGATGAAGTTTCTTTATGATAATAACAATTGGGAGCGGATCAAGAAACCTGCTGGAGCCAGGTTAGTCAGTTATAAGTGGATTTTCAAGGTTAAAGAAGGAAACAAAAGAGTGATGTGGAAGCGATTTAAGGCAAGGGTTGTTGCTAAGGGGTTTAATAAAAAAGAAGGTGTTAAATTCAATGATGTGTTCTCATCTGTTGTAAAGCATAGATCCATTAGAATGTTATTAGCCATGTGGCAAAGTTCGACCTAGAACTTGAACAGATGGATGTGAAGACAACATTGTTGTATGGTGATCTAGATGAAATAATCCTGATGAGACAGCCTGAAGGGTATGCAGAAAAGGGAAAGGAGGATTAAGTGTGAAAGTTGAATAGGTCTTTGTATGGCTTGAAAAAATATCCTCGACAATGGAATAGGAGATTCGACAAGTTCATCGACCACTGTGTTTACTTCATATTTCGACCTGGAAATTCACTTGTTATTTTGTTGCTTTATGTGGATGACATCCTCATAGAAAGAAATAATATCGAAGATGTTATGAAGGTGAAGGCTGAACTCGATAAAGAGTTCGACATGAATGACTTGAGTGTTGCCTCTAGGATTCTTAGGATTTACACCAGGAGAGATAGAAAGCAGTCAAGATTATGTTTATCTCAAGAGACACACCTGAAGAAGATTCTTGACAAGTTTGGTATGTTGAATTCATAGTCTGTTATAACACCGACTAATTCTCAATTCAAGCTGAGTACGACTCAATACCTTAGTAATGAAGTCGAAAGAGCCTATATGAATAACATTCCATATGCTAGTATAATCGGTTCTTTGATGTATGTTATGGTCTGTACAAGGATATACATAACGTATGGAGTGAGCATTGTAAGCAGATATATGGCCAATCTAGGAAAGAGGCGCTGAGAAGCATTGAAGTGGATTCTAAGGTACATAAATGGGTCTCTAAGCAGAGTTCTGACTTATGGTAGAGCCTTTAGTGATGATAGCAAAGTTGAAATCAAAGGATTTGTCGACTCTGATTATGCAGGTTGTATGAATTCCATAAAATATATTTCTGAATATGTGTTCACTATGTTTGGCACAACAATCAGTTAGAAAGTAACACTTTAAAAGGTTGTTTCCTTATCAACCACTGAAGCAAAGCATATTGCCCTAATTGGAGTTGTGAAAGAAGCATTATGGCTTGAAGGTTTTGCTAAAGAGCTAAAACTTCAAGATCAAGTTATCACTGTTAAATGTGATAGTCAAAGTGCAATACACATTTCGAAGAATTCAGCCTATCATAAGCGAACCAAGCACATCAACATGAGTTTGCATATCGTCATAAATATAATTGAGTTTGGAGAAGTCCAAGTGCTGAAGGTTTTGATTGATGATAATTTTGCTGATATGATCACCAAAACATTGACAAGTAGCAAATTCTTCCATTGTATGCAGTTGATAAAGCTGCATGATGATAACTATTTGGTTTTGTGGTTCAGAGTTTTTTTCAAGGTGGAGATTTGTAGCTTATGGGTTATAAGCTAGTGTTGTAGAAAACTCTATCGAAGTCGAAGAACCCTATCAAAGTCGAAGATGTGGTTTAGTTTTCCTATAAATAGCATATTAGTCACCACTTCTCCATCAATCCCTGATAATCCTAATGAGAGGGAGAAAATGGTGTGGTTAAGATTCAATTGTGAACACTGTTCCCTAATGTGTAATTGAATAAAAAAAATCAAGTTTTTAACCACTTTGAATTGTTTTTTTTTCTCTTCTCTTCTATCTTTTCCTTTACTTTGTGATTTTCTTGTTAATCAAGAAACTCATCATACTGTGTATTTTTGGGCATCGTTTCACAACAAAATTCATTGAATAATTAATGTATATGGTACATATAGTCTAATACATAACTTATTTAATGAACCTATAAGTCAAAATTTGCTTATAAAAGAGAATTAAGGGAGTACAATTTATGTGTTACTATCACACACTAGAATTGAGAGTATCACGACTTGCTCTAGTTGAGGTTCTCGTTATTCCTTCTCTATTATATTTATATTAATAGTATTTTTCTTGACTTTCTCTACATTTGAAGATTGATTTAGATGGCTGCATAAAGGTTCAGAATTAAAGGACAATTTTTTTAATGATTTTTTTACATTAAACTTAAACTCATAAAATACTTTAATGTTTGTTTATATTTGAAAAGTCATTAGTTTTTATAGATAAAGTTATTTTCTTCTTCTTTTTTAATAAATTTATATAGATAAAATTATTCTTATTTTACAATTGATTATTGAAGATTTGATTAAATTATTAATTCAATCAAAATATCACAATACTCAACTGAATTGGAATAACTTTGGTTTGGTCTCAAGGAGGCTAACCTGCAGCACACCCGACCCATGAGTAATACAAGAGGATATTGGACGTGAAAGAGCGACATCACATGCCGAGCATGTGAGCTTGTCTAATATGGCCCAATGCGCGTTGGGTATAGATCATATGGTTTAGCCCAAGTGCATAAAGATGTGGCAACACATGTGTGTGAAAAGGTAACTACAACACCACACGTGTAAGAATGTAATTGTGCCCCCTATTAAGGGAGAAGATTGGTTCCTCTTATTGCCATTATCTATCCAAGCAGACGTGTATTGGAATTGGTTCCTTAACAACTACTTGACCAAAGGGTCAATCCTATAAACATCCCAACTAAATTTTTGGAAAAGGGATCGCTTTCTACATAATCAAAATCTGTAAATCCCTTTTGCAGTCTCTAACACAAGCAAGGTCTGCATTATTATACTAACCACAAGTACAATTAGCGTCCACCGTGGGGTATCAGTAAAAACTGACTTGAATCATACTTTCACGTAAACCTCCAGTTTCCTTAATCATCTTCCACAATGGTGAAATGAGCCGAGACCAACAACAGGAGCAACAATAACGAAGCCATATCAGAGATGCAGATTGTAACACCCCAATTCCCATCTCGAATAAATAATACATAAATAAATCAGAGTGAATAAAAATTTATTTTTCCGACAGAAACAAGGATGCCACATTTAAAGAAAGAAAACACAATCCCTGCTCATAAATTTGATACATAACACAAAGTGGAATAAACCTAAAAGGGAAACTTTTTCCAACAAAAAGGAAAGTTCAATTATGGACTAAAGCGGAAAGATCCATAACTGACTTGTTTTACAAAATAAATTATTTTATAACATCAAAATATTCATACAAAGGTAATACAAAATATATCCAACAAATGTATACATATATAACAAAAGCGTTCCCCGACTCCCGTGTTACATATCAGAGCAGACAGACCGACAAAAGGAATAGAGAACTAATCTTCACAAAAGCCTCCAAGACACAAATCTGCAATTGCCTCATAGAGCAAAAAACCACAGCAGAAGGGTGAGAAATAACAACTAAATCAAGATTGCATAATAATATGCAACACGTATAAATTCACATGCAGAATTATTCTCACCACAAGCATAACATACTAATGCATATAACATGCCACATATACATAACATATTTCTAATAATCCAACCAATCTTTGTAATGTATAACGTCTCCACAAAACATAGCATACGCCCTATACATAAAACATATAATCCATAACCAATGCATTTATCACATATGCACATCAATTCACCAATCTAATCATAAATCTCAACACATACTCAATCAATTCATGATTTTCCACACATAATAAATCCATTCATGATTTTCCACACATAATCAATCCATTCATGATTTATGCAAATGCAAAGAGACCGACACAACGACTCTATGCAAATGCGGTACCATCCATCCATCATTCTCATCATTAGTTCACTCAGGAACTATTGGAATCATCGCTTGTTACTTAGTGTAACTCCCCGTCGGACAAACGATGTTCCCCGTCGCTCACACCTCTTTGTATAAGGCACAAGACGTTTATGGATCACTCACACCTCTTTGTATAAGGCACACAACCCGATCGCTCACACCTCTTTGTATAAGGCACACGATCGTCTATAATCATCGCTCACACATCTTTGTATAAGGCACACGATGTTATAGCGGATTCCCTCTGGAATCCTTTCGTCGCTCACACCCCCTAGGGCACACGACATCACAAGATGCATATCATGATGCTTGGCATACAAGGACTCATGACAATCAAATGCATTTTCACAAATCAACAATATGATTTATCTCATCATCATTACTCATGCATAGAAAATCAATTCAAACAATGCATTTACTTTCCATAAGGCCACCACATAACACACATTGAATTTCACATAAATAATGCATTTCATCATAATCCACAACCCACAACAATTAGCATTTTAGCATATACACTCATATCAATTCATATCAAGAATTACTCACCATCAACCACAACAATCCCACAAAACATCATAATAACATACATTGATATTCAATCAAACAATGTATTTTACCACACAACAACATCATTATCACATGCATTCACATCATATAACAACACACAAGCTATACAATATATATCAAAAGCACATTGCATGATAACACACCAAATACACAAAATTAAAACGGTAAAAGTCGACAAAACGACACATTTCCAAATTCCCGACATAATTAAATCGGCCACCAAACTCAAAACCATTTTTATAAGAAAGAGCATTTCATAAGCTTTCCAATGGTACCAAGAACGCCTCGATCCGAGTTACGGATCAAAAGTTATGAATTTTCAAAGAAAAGAATTTATTGAGAAACAGCTAGATTCGCCTGGCGACTTAGGATTTCGCCTGGCGGATCCCCCTTCGCCAGCACTTCGCCTGGCGAACTAGTGGCGAACCACAATTTTAGAAAAACCCCAAGAGTTACAGAAGCCAACCCATTTCTGTCTCTCCGTTTTCGCCTGGCGACTTACGATTTCGCCTGGCGAATCCCCCTTCGCCAGCACCTCGCCTGGCGAACTAGTGGCGAGACCTAATTCGCCTGAAGAATCGCACCAGAACCAGAATTTTCTGCTGCGGGTTACATGGTTCCAAAATCCCCAAAAATCCCATTTTTCATCCCAAATCGATTCCAACAGCAAAACAAGTGTCAACGATTATTCATAAACACAGTGTGATCATACAACGCAACTTATATCGAATTTCGACCGCGAAAACATCGATTTCTATTCATTTATCTCATTTCGACCTATAATTGAAAAACTAAGAGAAACAAGTAAACATTCAAACATACACATACATATACATATACAAGTAAGATATAATCGAAACTTCTCACCCTTACCCGATTAATCGCGCTTGAAATGGAGCTATGTCGATTTTCATCTTTTCCTCTCTTTTTTCTCCTCTTCTTTCCCTTCCTCTTCCTTCCTTTCCTTTCTCTTTCTTTTCTCTCTTTTTCTCTCAAATCTCTATTTATATGAAAATATCTAAACCCCTAAAAATACTATTTTACCCCTCAGCTCAAATATCTCGTAACGCTCTCAAAATGCGATAAAACATAAATATCGATGAAATATATTTCGGGAAATAAAAGTTGAAAAGAAATTATAATTTATTGCAAATATTTTACCTATCAGGGAAATTAACCAATCAACTCAATTAGTATGTAAAATACAATAAATTCACACATTTCACAAAATTCACATAAATGAAATAAATAAATACAATTAAACAAATCGGGGCGTTACAATTCTCCCCCACTTAGACATTTTCGTCATCGAAAATATAACTGAGACGGACAACTCCGGATACGACTCTCGCATCCGACTAATCAACTAACATGCCAACACTAGGCATACCACGAATAACACAAACTGACAACCTACCTCGCTAACAGCAGCTACAACAACGACACGACAACGACGACAACAACAACAACAAGGTGCAAAGCCCATACAATGCACTTGGCGACTAACTCGCGACTCGAAGAATACTCAAGTTACGAACACACAGGTTCACTCTTGAAACAAAACACAACAAGATCGTTACCATTACCGTAGGTAACACTACCCTAATTCCCCATCATAGGAATTAGCTACACGCACTCGAACCATCACCATGGAAACGAGGCAACAACAAAGACAAGAACCTAAAGTCCCACGACACCACGTCGTCTCAACAACCTCTACATAACCAAAATACCAATATCCTTGTCACACAACAATATTGCAACGATGCTACGATTCCCCAATCGAACATATAACCAAAACATCCATCCACATAGTAGCCCATGAATAATATTTAAACCTTTCGCCTAACACTTCCATTCTGAAACGTCCAATGGTCTCATCACTCCTACATATTTCCAATGTTCAACCTAAGAACTCTTACAAGTCACACACGCATAAACAAAATGTGCCACATCACGCTTCCGCTACGCACTCTGATTAATCTTAACCATCAAAACTATCAATCCCACGTCCAAAGTCTAACTCTTTCTCATATTCACCAAAAATCACTATTCACTTTTAATATACCCAACCTCACACTCTACTGTGTTATCTCACACACCGGACACAAGTCTCGGAATTGCTCAATTAATTTTAATCCTCTGACCATCAAAACCGACATGTATAGAAACTTCTGACTTAACTCATCACGCACGACATTAGCTCTTCCCGAAGGATAATCCAAGCCAAATTCATAACTCGTCACGAATTCTAACCATCCTCGCTGTCTCATACTCTCTTCCTTCAGACCAAACAAGTACTCTAAACTCTTGTGATTACTAAACACTTCGAACCTAGAACCACAAAGATAATACCTCCAAATATTCCAACACAATACAACCGCCACCAATTCAAAATCCGGAATAGTATAGACCCTTTTATGAATCCTCAATTGTCGTAAAACATAAGCCACGACTTTACTCTCTTGCATTAACACACTGCCTAAACTCATTAAAGACGCATCCAAATACCTCACAAACGGTTTATCAGGATCACGCAGTATCAAAACTGGAGCCGTAGACAACTCCTACTTCAGCTTACCACAACTCACTCACAACGAACATCCAAATCAAACGACTCACCCTTTGCAAGTCAACTGAGATACCAGAAGTACAAACTTAGCAAAGTTTTCCATAGCCTGCAGTAACAACCAACTAAGCCTAAAAGTTTCTAATCTCCTTAACCGACTTCGGAGTCTCTCATTGTAGAACTACATCTACTCCCGATGGATCCATTAACCATACTCTCATCCGAAATAACATTTCCACGAAAACTAACCTTTTTCAACCCCAAATTCTCACTTGAATAACTTAGCATAAAATTTCGTCTCTTTTCAACACTTGTAATTCGAATCTCAAACACCCTACTTGTTCTTCCTCTGAGTTTATAACCGATCCGAATACCCTCAATCAAAACCACCGCGAACTCATCCAAATAAATATAGAAGATATGATTCATCTACTCCATAAACATTACAGACGCATTACTAACACCAAACAACATCACTGAACATTGTAATGCCCAACCAAACCAACCCTCATCCAAACTTGTCCAGACTTACATACAAGCTTAATCGAGTAAATAACAACCTATTCCGATGATAACAAACCTAACCAGTCACATGAAATCGATCAAAGTCTCAACTCACAAAATTCACCACTTTTATCGAACGTTCCAAACAATTGTAATTTCAATCAAACTCAACCAAACCGTTCTGATCATTTATTCTTGAAAGTGGACACTTATTCTCAATCGTTACCATATTCGGCTGTCAGTAATCCATACACAATTTCTTCTCTTAACAGTCCAAATTCCATAAATCCCAACATGTAGCAACAACCAACCCAAAAAGATCTCTCAAATATTACATCCACACCTAGGGTTTTCTCAAGATTTCCATTAATGCTCTAAAACTCCAAAGACTCCAAACCTCACCAGAACTCTAAGTTTTACTTTCCATAGTCTCAATACCATTATACACATCATGCTTGTTATTCCGTTCAATCATCCATCCTTTTTATTACTAACAATACTGGATCTCTCTAAGACGACACCCTAATGTTCCATCCAAAAACACATCTGAAAACCATGCACAACTGACGACCCATCACTGTGACTTCCTGCCAATTTCCAGAACACTATCATCACAGACAAAACAAACATCTTAGTCCCATCTACTAAGAGTTTTCTACTTACTTAGCAGATATAAACCTTAACTATTCACCTTCGTCCAATTAAGTTCAATCTCACCTCTCTGAGAACAACCATTAACGATACCCAATCGTTCTCTCTCAACGACTTCCCAACTTGACCAACATACCAAAACCAATAATCCGTCTCATCTTCCGATATAAGAATCTTCATCGACTCAACAAAACAATCTGTAACCATTTTCTTAAATTCCAAACTACTCATTGCACACACTATCAAAGCTGGAAAGACACGTCTATTCCATCCAACATAATTCCCGTCCGCTATCAACAAGAGATTAAGGGTGATCAGTTCCTCAATTTGTCAATAGACAGCCGACAATCACGATGGGGCATAAACCGGCTTTACCAACTACAATAGCATCTCTTACCTCTTGTGCACAAAACTACCTAAGGCACAAATCCTTAGTTGACACAAACCTTACCTCCGCATTTCCTCCGGAATCGGGAACAACATTGTCCAAATAACACTTACAATCTTGCAATTTACAACACACTGAGCCAATGCTCCACACCTGAAGCAACATGGAGAAGCACAAGCTTCTCCCCCACTTATCTCATTCTCACACCTGAAGACAAAGGATTAAAAAAACCAGAAAGTACTGACAGTGTTTCCCACATATATCACGTACTAAGGGACAAACAACACCGATAGTATTCAACTGTGACACCAACTGACTCAACAACTTGGTCGGACGGACCGACCTGCTCTGATACCACTGATGTAACACCCCAATTCCCATCTCGAATAAATAATACATAAATAAATCAGAGTGAATAAAAATTAATTTTTCCGACAGAAACAAGGATGCCACATTTAAAGAAAGAAAACACAATCCCTGCTCATAAATTTGATACATAACACAAAGTGGAATAAACCTAAAAGGGAAACTTTTTCCAACAAAAAGGAAAGTTCAAATATGGACTAAAGCGGAAAGATCCATAACTGACTTGTTTTACAAAATAAATTATTTTATAACATTAAAATATTCATACAAAGGTAATACAAAATATATCCAACAAATGTATACATATATAACAAAAGCGTTCCTCGACTCCCGTGTTACGTATCAAAGCAGACAGACCGACAAAAGGAATGGAGAACTAATCTTCACAAAAGCCTTCAAGACACAGATCTGCAATTGCCTCATAGAGCAACAAACCACAGCAGAAGGGTGAGAAATAACAACTAAATCAAGATTGCATAATAATATGCAACACATATAAATTCACATGCATAATTATTCTCACCACAAGCATCACATACTAATGCATATAGCATGCCATATATACATAACATATTTCTAATAATCTAACCAATCTTTGTAATGTATAACGTCTCCACAAAACATAGCATATGCCTATACATAAAACATATGCACATCAATTCACCAATCCAATCATAAATCTCAACACATACTCAATCAATTCATGATTTTCCAGACATAATCAATCCATTCATGATTTTCCACAGATAATAAATCCATTCATAATTTATACAAATGCAAAGAGACCGACACAAGGACTCTATGTAAATGCGGTACCATCCATCCATCATTCTCATCATTAGTTCACTCAGGAACTATTGGAATCATCGCTTGTTACTTAGTGTAACTCCCCGTCGGACAAACGATGTTCCCCGTCGCTCACACCTCTTTGTATAAGGCACAAGACGTTTATGGATCACTCACACCTCTTTGTATAAGGCACACAACCCGATCGCTCACACCTCTTTGTATAAGGTACACGATCGTCTATAATCATCGCTCACACATCTTTGTATAAGGCACACGATGTTATAGCGGATTCCCTCTGGAATCGTTTCGTCGCTCACACCCCCTAGGGCACACGACATCACAAGATGCATATCATGATGCTTGGCATACAAGGACTAATGACAATTAAATGCATCTTCACAAATCAACAATATGATTTATCTCATCATCATTACTCATGCATTGAAAATCAATTCAAACAATGCATTTACTTTCCATAAGGCCACCACATAACACACATTGAATTTCACATAAACAATGCATTTCATCATAATCCACAACCCACAACAATTAGCATTTTAGCATATACACTCATATCAATTCATATCATGAATTACTCACCATCAACCACAACAATCCCACAAAACATCATAATAACATACATTGATATTCAATCAAACAATGTATTTTACCACACAACAACATCATTATCACATGCATTCACATCATATAACAACACACAAGCTATACGATATATATCAAAAGCACATTGCATGATAACACACCAAATACACAAAATTAAAACGGTAAAAGTCGACAAAACGACACATTTCCAAATTCCTGACATAATTAAATCAGCCACCAATCTCAAAACCATTTTTATAAGAAAGAGCATTTCATAAGCTTTCCAATGGTACCAAGAACGCCTCGATCTGAGTTACGGATCAAAAGTTATGAATTTTCAAAGAAAATAATTTATTGAGAAACAGCCAGATTCGCCTGGCGACTTAGGATTTCCCCTGGCAGATCCCCCTTCGCCAGCACTTCGCCTGGCGAACTAGTGGCGAACCACAATTTTAGAAAAACCCCAAGAGTTACAGAAGCCAAGCCATTTCTGTCTCTACGTTTTCGCCTGGCGACTTACGATTTCGCCTGGCGAATCCCCCTTCGCCAGCACCTCGCCTGGCGAACTAGTGGCGAGACCTAATTCACCTGGCGAATTCCCAATTCGCCTGAAGAATCGAACCAGAACCAAAATTTTCTGCTGCGGGTTACATGGTTCCAAAACCCCCAAAAATCCCATTTTTCATCCCAAATCGATTCCAACAGCAAAACAAGTGTCAACGATTATTCATAAACACAGTGTGATTATACAACGCAACTTATATCGAATTTCGACCGCGAAAATATCGATTTTTATTCATTTATCTCATTTCGACCTATAATTGAAAAACTAAGAGAAACAAGTAAACATTCAAACATACACATACATATACATATACAAGCAATATATAATCGAAACTTCTCACCCTTACCCGATTAATCGCGCTTGAAACGGAGCTATGTCGATTTTCCTCTTTTCCTCTCTTTTTTCTCCTCTTCCTTCCTTTCCTTCCTCTTTCTTTTCTCTCTTTTTCTCTCAAATCTCTATTTATATAAAAATATCTAAACCCCTAAAAATACTATTTTACCCCTCAGCTCAAATATCTCGTAACGCTCTCAAAATGCGATAAGACATAAACATAGATGAAATATATTTCGGGAAATAAAAGTTGAAAAGAAATTATAATTTATTGCAAATATTTTACCTATCAGGGAAATTAACCAATCAACACAATTAGTATGTAAAATACAATAAATTCACACATTTCACTAATTTCACATAAATGAAATAAATAAATACAATTAAACAAATCGGGGCGTTACAATTCTCCCCCACTTAGACATTTTTGTCCTCGAAAATATAACTGAGACGGACAACTTCGGATACGACTCTCGCATCCGACTAACCAACTAACATGCCAACACTAGGCATACCACGAATAACACAAACTGACAACCTACCTTGCTAACAGCAGCTACAACAACGACACGACAACGACGACAACAACAACAACAAGGTGCAAAGCCCATACAATGCACTTGGCGACTAACTCGCGACTCGAAGAATACCCAAGTTACGAACACACAGGTTCACTCTTGAAACGAAACACAACAAGATCGTTACCATTACCGTAGGTAACACTACCCTAATTCCCCATCATAGGTATTAGCTACACGCACTCGAACCATCACCATGGAAACGAGGCAACAACAAAGACAAGAACCTAAAGTCCCACGACACCACGTCGTCTCAACAACCTCTACATAACCAAAATACCAATATCCTTGTCACACAACAATATTGCAACGATGCTACAATTCCCCAATCGAACATATAACCAAAACATCCATCCACATAGTAGCCCATGAATAATATTTAAACCTTTCGCCTAACACTTCCATTCTGAAACGTCCAATGGTCTCATCACTCCTACATGTTTCCAATGTTCAACCTAAGAACTCTTACAAGTCACACACGCATAAACAAAATGTGCCACATCACGCTTCCGCTACGCACTCTGATTACTCGTAACCATCAAAACTATCAATCCCACGTCCAAAGTATAACTCTTTCTCATATTCACCAAAAATCACTATTCACTTTTAATATACCCAACCTCACACTCTACTGTGTTATCTCACACACCGGACACAAGTCTCGGAATTGCTCAATTAATTTTAATCCTCTGACCATCAAAACCGACATGTATAGAAACTTCCGACTTAACTCATCACGCACGACATTAGCTCTTCCCGAAGGATAATCCAAGCCAAATTCATAACTCGTCACGAATTCTAACCATCCTCGCTGTCTCATACTCTCTTCCTTCAGACCAAAAAAGTACTCTAAACTCTTGTGATTACTAAACACTTCGAACCTAGAACCACAAAGATAATACCTCCAAATATTTCAACACAATACAACCGCCACCAATTCAAAATCCGGAATAGTATAGACCCTTTTATGAATCCTCAATTGTCGTAAAGCATAAGCCACGACTTTACTCTCTTGCATTAACACACTGCCTAAACTCATTAAAGACGCATCCAAATACCTCACAAACGGTTTATCAGGATCATGCAGTATCAAAACTGGAGCCGTAGACAACTCCTACTTCAGCTTACCACAACTCACTCACAACGAACATCCAAAACAAATGACTCACCCTTTGCAAGTCAACTGAGATACCAGAAGTACAAACTTAGCAAAGTCTTCCATAGCCTGCAGTAACAACCAACTAAGCCCAAAAGTTTCTAATCTCCTTAACCGACTTCGGAGTCTCTCATTGTAGAACTACATCTACTCCCGATGGATCCATTAACCATACTCTCATCCGAAATAACATATCCAAGAAAACTAACCTTTTTCAACCCCAAATTCTCACTTGAATAACTTAGCATAAAACTTCGTCTCTTTTCAACACTTGTAATTCGAATCTCAAACACCCTACTTGTTCTTCCTCTGAGTTTATAACCGATCCGAATACCCTCAATCAAAACCACCGCGATCTCATCCAAATAAATATAGAAGATATGATTCATCTACTCCATAAACATTACAGACGCATTACTAACACCAAACAACATCACTGAACATTGTAATGCCCAACCAAACCAACCCTCATCCAAACTTGTCCAGACTTACATACAAGCTTAATCGAGTAAATAACAACCTATTCCAATGATAACAAACCTAACCAGTCACATGAAATCGATCAAAGTCTCAACTCACAAAATTCACCACTTTTATCGAACGTTCCAAACAATTGTAATTTCAATCAAACTCAACCAAACCATTCCGATCATTTATTCTTGAAAGTGGACACTTATTCTCAATCCTTACCATATTCGGCTGTCAGTAATCCATACACAATTTCTTCTCTTAACAGTCCAAATTCCATAAATCCCAACATGTAGCAACAACCAACTCAAAAAGAACTCTCAAATATTACATCCACACCTAGGGTTTTCTCAAGATTTCCATTAATGCTCTAAAACTCCAAAGACTCCAAACCTCACCAGAACTCTAAGTTTTACTTTCCATAGTCTCAATACCATTATACACATCATGCTTGTTATTCCGTTCAATCATCCATCCTTTTTATTACTAACAATACTGGATCTCTCTAAGACAACACCCTAATGTTCCATCCAAAAACACATCTGAAAACCATGCACAACTGACGGCCCATCACTGTGACTTCCTGCCAATTTCCAGAACACTATCATCACAGACAAAACAAACATCTTAGTCCCATCTACTAAGAGTTTTCTACTTACTTAGCAGATATAAACCTTAACTATTCACCTTCGTCCAATTAAGTTCAATCTCTACTCTCTAAGAACAACCATTAACGATACCCAATCGTTCTCTCTCAACGACTTCCCAACTTGACCAACATACCAAAACCTCTAATCCGTCTCATCTTCCGATATAAGAATCTTCATCGACTCAACAAAACAATCTGTAACCATTTTCTTAAATTCCAAACAACTCATTGCACACACTATCAAAGTCGAAAAGACACGTCTATTCCATCCAACATAATTCCCGTCCGCTATCAACAAGAGATTAAGGGTGATCAGTTCCTCAATTTGTCAATAGACAGCCGACAATCATGATGGGGCATAAACCGTCTTTACCAACTACAATAGCATCTCTTACCTCTTGTGCACAAAACTACCTAAGGCACAAATCCTTAGTTGACACAAACCTTACCTCCACATTCCCTCCGGAATCGGGAACAACATTGTCTAAATAACACTTACAATCTTACAATTTACAACACACTGAGCCAACGGTCCACACCTGAAGCAACATGGAGAAGCACAAGCTTCTCCCCCACTTATCTCATTATCACACCTGAAGACAAAGGATTAGAAAAACCAGAAAGTACTGACAGTGTTTCCCACACATATCACGTAATAAGGGACAAACAACACCGATAGTATTCAACTGTCACACCAACTGACTCAACAACTTGGCCGGACGGACCGACCTGCTCTGATACCACTGATGTAACACCCCAATTCCCATCTCGAATAAATAATACATAAATAAATCAGAGTGAATAAAAATTAATTTTTCCGACAAAAACAAGGATGCCACATTTAAAGAAAGAAAACACAATCCCTGCTCATAAATTTGATACATAACACAAAGTGGAATAAACCTTAAAGGGAAACTTTTTCCAACAAAAAGGAAAGTTCAAATATGGACTAAAGCGGAAAGATCCATAACTGACTTGTTTTACAAAATAAATTATTTTATAACATCAAAATATTCATACAAAGGTAATACAAAATATATCCAACAAATGTATACATATATAACAAAAGCGTTCCCCGACTCCCGTGTTACGTATCAGAGCAGACAGACCGACAAAAGGAATGGAGAACTAATCTTCACAAAAGCCTTCAAGACACAGATCTGCAATTGCCTCATAGAGCAACAAATCACAGCAGAAGGGTGAGAAATAACAACTAAATCAAGATTGCATAATAATATGCAACACATATAAATTCACATGCATAATTATTCTCACCACAAGCATCATATACTAATGCATATAGCATGCCAGATATACATAACATATTTCTAATAATCCAACCAATCTTTGTAATGTATAACGTCTCCACAAAACATAGCATATGCCTATACATAAAACATATGCACATCAATTCACCAATCCAATCATAAATCTCAACACATACTCAATCAATTCATGATTTTCCACACATAATCAATCCATTCATGATTTTCCACACATAATCAATCCATTCATGATTTATACAAATGCAAAGAGACCGACTCAACGTCTCTATGCAAATTCGGTACCATCCATCCATCATTCTCATCATTAGTTCACTCAGGAACTATTGAAATCATCGCTTGTTACTTAGTGTAACTCCCCGTCGGACAAACGATGTTCCCCGTCGCTCACACCTCTTTGTATAAGGCACAAGACGTTTATGCATCGCTCACACCTCTTTGTATAAGGCACACAACCCGATCGCTCACACCTCATTGTATAAGGCACACGATCCTCGATAATCATCGCTCACACATCTTTGTATAAGGCACACGATGTTATAGCGGATTCCCTCTGGAACCGTTTCGTCGCTCACACCCCCTAGGGCACACGACATCACAAGATGCATATCATGATGCTTGGCATACAAGGACTCATGACAATCAAATGCATCTTCACAAATCAACAATATGATTTATCTCATCATCATTACTCATGCATTGAAAATTAATTCAAACAATGCATTTACTTTCCATAAGGCCACCACATAACACACATTGAATTTCACATAAATAATGCATTTCTTCATAATCCACAATCCACAACAATTAGCATTTTAGCATATACACTCATATCAATTCATATCAAGAATTACTCACCATCAACCACAACAATCCCACAAAACATCATAATAACATACATTGATATTCAATCAAACAATGTATTTTACCACACAACAACATCATTATCACATGCATTCACATCATATAACAACACACAAGCTATACGATATATATCAAAAGCACATTGCATGATAACAACCAAATAAACAAAATTAAAACGGTAAAAGTCGACAAAACGACACATTTCCAAATTCCCGACATAATTAAATCGGCCACCAATCTCAAAACCATTTTTATAAGAAAGAGCATTTCATAAGCTTTCCAATGGTACCAAGAACGCCTTGATCCGAGTTACGAATCAAAAGTTATGAATTTTCAAAGAAAAGAATTTATTGAGAAACAGCCAGATTCGCTTGGCGACTTAGGATTTCTCCTGGCGGATCCCCCTTCGCCAGCACTTCGCCTGGCGAACTAGTGGCGAACCATAATTTCAGAAAAACCCGAAGAGTTACAGAATCCAACTCATTTCTGTCTCTCCGTTTTCGCCTGGCGACTTACGATTTCGCCTGGCGAATCCCCCATTGCCAGCACCTCGCCTGGCGAACTAGTGGCGAGACCTAATTCGCCTGACGAATTCCCAATTCGCCTGAAGAATCGCACCAGAACCAAAATATTCTGCTGCGGGTTACATGGTTCCAAAACCCCAAAAAATCCCATTTTTCATCCCAAATCGATTCCAACAGCAAAACAAGTGTCAACGATTATTCATAAACACAGTGTGATCATACAACGCAACTTATATCGAATTTCGACCGCGAAAACATTTATTTCTATTCATTTATCTCATTTCGACCTATAATTGAAAAACTAAGAGAAACAAGTAAACATTCAAACATACACATACATATACATATTCAAACAAGATATAATCGAAACTTCTCACCCTTACCCGATTAATCGCGCTTGAAACGGAGCTATGTCGATTTTCCTCTTTTCCTCTCTTTTTTCTCCTCTTCTTTCCCTTCCTCTTCCTTCCTTTCCTTTCTCTTTCTTTTCTCTCTTTTTCTCTCAAATCTCTATTTATATAAAAATATCTAAACCCCTAAAAATATTATTTTACCCCTCAGCTCAAATATCTCGTAACGCTCTCAAAATGCGATAAAACATAAACATTGATGAAATATATTTCGGGAAATAAAAGTTGAAAAGAAATTATAATTTATTGCAAATATTTTACCTATCAGGGAAATTAACCAATCAACTCAATTAGTATGTAAAATACAATAAATTCACACATTTCACAAAATTCACATAAATGAAATAAATAAATACAATTAAACAAATCGGGGCGTTACAATTCTCCCCTACTTAGACATTTTCATCCTCGAAAATATAACTGAGACGGACAACTCCGGATACGACTCTCGCATCCGACTAACCAACTAACATGCCAACACTAGGCATACCACGAATAACACAAACTGACAACCTACCTTGCTAACAGCAGCTACAACAACGACACGACAACGACGACAACAACAACAACAAGGTGCAAAGCCCATACAATGCACTTGGCGACTAACTCGCGACTCGAAGAATACCCAAGTTACGAACACACAGGTTCACTCTTGAAACGAAACACAACAAGATCGTTACCATTACCGTAGGTAACACTACCCTAATTCCCCATCATAGGAATTAGCTACACGCACTCGAACCATCACCATGGAAACGAGGCAACAACAAAGACAAGAACCTAAAGTCCCACGACACCACGTCGTCTCAACAACCTCTACATAACCAAAATACCAATATCCTTGTCACACAACAATATTGCAACGATGCTATGATTCCCCAATCGAACATATAACCAAAACATCCATCCACATAGTAGCCCATGAATAATATTTAAACCTTTCGCCTAACACTTCCATTCTGAAACGTCCAATGGTCTCATCACTCCTACATGTTTCCAATGTTCAACCTAAGAACTCTTACAAGTCACACACGCATAAACAAAATGTGCCACATCACGCTTCCGCTACGCACTCTGATTACTCGTAACCATCAAAACTATCAATCCCACGTCCAAAGTCTAACTCTTTCTCATAATCACCAAAAATCACTATTCACTTTTAATATACCCAACCTCACACTCTACTGTGTTATCTCACACACCGGACACAAGTCTCGGAATTGCTCAATTAATTTTAATCCTCTGACCATCAAAACCGACATGTATAGAAACTCCCGACTTAACTCATCACGCACGACATTAGCTCTTCCCGAAGGATAATCCAAGCCAAATTCATAACTCGTCACGAATTCTAACCATCCTCGCTGTCTCATACTCTCTTCCTTCAGACCAAACAAGTACTCTAAACTCTTGTGATTACTAAACACTTCGAACCTAGAACCACAAAGATAATACCTCCAAATATTCCAACATAATACAACCGCCACCAATTTAAAATCCGGAATAGTATAGACCCTTTTATGAATCCTCAATTGTCGTAAAGCATAAGCCACGACTTTACTCTCTTGCATTAACACACTGCCTAAACTCATTAAAGACGCATCCAAATACCTCACAAACGGTTTATCAGGATCACGCAGTATCAAAACTGGAGCCGTAGACAACTCCTACTTCAGCTTACCACAACTCACTCACAACGAACATCCAAAACAAACGACTCACCCTTTGCAAGTCAACTAAGATACCAGAAGTACAAACTTAGCAAAGTCTTCCATAGCCTGCAGTAACAACCAACTAAGCCCAAAAGTTTCTAATCTCCTTAACCGACTTCGGAGTCTCTCATTGTAAAACTACATCTACTCCCGATGGATCCATTAACCATACTCTCATCCGAAATAACATTTCCAAGAAAACTAACCTTTTTCAACCCCAAATTCTCACTTGAATAACTTAGCATAAAACTTCGTCTCTTTTCAACACTTGTAATTCGAATCTCAAACACCCTACTTGTTCTTCCTCTGAGTTTATAACCGATCCGAATACCCTCAATCAAAACCACCGCGAACTCATCCAAATAGATATATAAGATATGATTCATCTACTCCATAAACATTACAGACGCATTACTAACACCAAACAACATCACTGAACATTGTAATGCCCAACCAAACCAACCCTCATCCAAACTTGTCCAGACTTACATACAAGCTTAATCGAGTAAATAACAACCTATTCCGATGATAACAAACCTAACCAGTCACATGAAATCGATCAAAGTCTCAACTCACAAAATTCACCACTTTTATCGAACGTTCCAAACAATTGTAATTTCAATCAAACTCAACCAAACCGTTCCGATCATTTATTCTTGAAAGTGGACACTTATTCTCAATCGTTACCATATTCGGCTGTCAGTAATCCATACACAATTTCTTCTCTTAACAGTCCAAATTCCATAAATCCCAACATGTAGCAACAACCAACCCAAAAAGAACTCTCAAATATTACATCCACACCTAGGGTTTTCTCAAGATTTCCATTAATGCTCTAAAACTCCAAAGACTCCAAACCTCACCAGAACTCTAAGTTTTACTTTCCATAGTCTCAATACCATTATACACATCATGTTTGTTATTCCGTTCAATCATCCATCCTTTTTATTACTAACAATACTGGATCTCTCTAAGACAACACCCTAATGTTCCATCCAAAAACACATCTGAAAACCATGCACAACTGACGGCCCATCACTGTGACTTCCTGCCAATTTCCAGAACACTATCATCACAGACAAAACAAACATCTTAGTCCCATCTACTAAGAGTTTTCTACTTACTTAGCAGATATAAACTTTAACTATTCACCTTCCTCCCATTAAGTTCAATCTCTACTCTCTGAGAACAACCATTAACGATACCCAATCGTTCTCTCTCAACAACTTCCCAACTTGACCAACATACCAAAACCTCTAATCCGTCTCATCTTCCGATATAAGAATCTTCATCGACTCAACAAAACAATCTGTAACCATTTTCTTAAATTCCAAACAACTCATTGCACACACTATCAAAGCCGGAAAGACACGTCTATTCCATCCAACATAATTCCCGTCCGCTATCAACAAGAGATTAAGGGTGATCAGTTCCTCAATTTGTCAATAGACAGCCGACAATCATGATGGGGCATAAACCGTCTTTACCAACTACAATAGTATCTCTTACCTCTTGTGCACAAAACTACCTAAGGCACAAATCCTTAGTTGACACAAACCTTACCTCCGCATTCCCTCCGGAATCGGGAACAACATTGTCCAAATAACACTTACAATCTTGCAATTTACAACACACTGAGCCAACGCTCCACACCTGAAGCAACATGGAGAAGCACAAGCTTCTCCCCCACTTATCTCATTCTCACACCTGAAGACAAAGAATTAGAAAAACCAGAAAGTACTGACAGTGTTTCCCACACATATCACGTACTAAGGGACAAACAACACCGATAGTATTCAACTGTCACACCGACTGACTCAACAACTTGGCCGGACGGACTG
Source organism: Lathyrus tuberosus (assembly GCA_022829125.1). Lineage (NCBI taxonomy): Eukaryota > Viridiplantae > Streptophyta > Magnoliopsida > Fabales > Fabaceae > Lathyrus > Lathyrus tuberosus. The sequence continues at coordinate 22,010,323 of JALAZF010000030.1, forward strand.
ACCTGCTCTGATACCACTGATGTAACACCCCAATTCCCATCTCGAATAAATAATACATAAATAAATCAGAGTGAATAAAAATTAATTTTTCCGACAGAAACAAGGATGCCACATTTAAAGAAAGAAAACACAATCTCTGCTCATAAATTTGATACTTAACACAAAGTGGAATAAACCTAAAAGGGAAACTTTTTCCAACAAAAAGGAAAGTTCAAATATGGACTAAAGCGGAAAGATCCATAACTGACTTGTTTTACAAAATAAATTATTTTATAACATCAAAATATTCATACAAAGGTAATACAAAATATATCCAACAAATGTATACATATATAACAAAAGCGTTCCCCGACTCCCGTGTTACGTATCAGAGCTGAAATTCTGGTACCAGACGTGTGATGTTAAGGTGCGATGTCACAACAACACACTCTGCATAATGGACAACAATAACAGTAAATAAATCAACACAATGATTTGTTCACCCAGTTCGGTCTAACTACCTACGTCTGGGGGCTACCAAGCCAGGGATGAATTTCACTACTTGTAGAATTAAATTACAGACTCAACAACCCAGTTGACAATCTCCTAATCTTAATTCCTACTAGTGACTTTCTACCTAAGAAACCACTTAGATATGAGAACACTACTCAATCCCTAAAACCACTCAAAGAACAACCTCTTTGAGAAACCTTGATCTTGCTTCCTAGCTTCGATCAAGTCACACAACTCTCTTTGCTTCACAGCTTTAGAGAGGACAGAAAACGACACAGCAATTCACCCTAGAATTCTGGTTATACACCTCGTACAAAATACTCAAGACACTCAGCCTTTGCTCTTGATCTTCTCTCCGTATTTCTGTACCTTCTTCCTTGGTCTTGTGCGCTTTATATAGCTCCTTGAATTTGGATTGGATTTGTCACAATATTTGATCAGATTTGTTAATTAAAAACTGAATCTTTTAAAACAGATTTTATCCCCAAAATCTTTTTAAATCTTCCACCTTTTAATTCTCCAACAAACCTGCAATCAAATCTCCCATGTAACAGAAAATATCTAGCCCAAGATATTCTCATCCAACGAGTCAACACTCTCCACAATTCCAGCTAATACGCGACCCTAATAACAACAAGCCCATGCTGTCATTAGCTTCAGTTCTGCAGGTCTGATGTTACAACATCACCTATGTGACATCAGACATCCACTTCAGCAACTAGCAACCCTAACACAGCCCAGTGTTAAGTGCAATGTTATGACATCAAGCCCATGACATCAAACATAGTTAACCTTCACAACTTAGTACAGCCCAGTACTAAGACTCAATGCTGCAACATCAACACCATGACATCAGCGTTGAACACCTTGTTGTTTTACCAAAATTCCATCCAATCCAGGAACTTACAAGAGCAGACAGACCGACAAAAGGAATGGAGAACTAATCTTCACAAAAGCCTTCAAAACACAGATCTGCAATTGCCTCATAGAGCAACAAACCACGACAGAAGGGTGAGAAATAACAACTAAATCAAGATTGCATAATAATATGCAACACATACAAATTCACATGCATAATTATTCTCACCACAAGCATCACATACTAATGCATATAGCATGCCACATATACATAACATATTTCTAATAATCCAACCAATCTTTGTAATGTATAACGTCTCCACAAAACATAGCATATGCCTATACATAAAACATATCATCCATAACCAATGCATTTATCACATATGCACATCAATTCACCAATCCAATCATAAATCTCAACACATACTCAATCAATTCATGATTTTCCACACATAATCAATCCATTCATGATTTTCCACACATAATCAATCCATTCATGATTTATACAAATGCAAAGAGACTGACACAACGACTCTATGCAAATGCGGTACCATCCATCCATCATTCTCATCATTAGTTCACTCAGGAACTATTGGAATCATCGCTTGTTACTTAGTGTAACTCCCCGTCGGACAAACGATGTTCCCCGTCGCTCACACCTCTTTGTATAAGGCACAAGACGTTTATGGATCGCTCACACCTCTTTGTATAAGGCACACGACCCGATCGCTCACACCTATTTGTATAAGGCACACGATCGTCTATAATCATCGCTCACACCTCTTTGTATAAGGCACACAATGTTATAGCGGATTCCCTCTAGAATCGTTTCGTCGCTCACACCCCCTAGGGCACACGACATCACAAGATGCATATCATGATGCTTGACATACAAGGACTCATGACAATCAAATTCATCTTCACAAATCAACAATATGATTTATCTCATCATCATTACTCATGCATTGAAAATCAATTCAAACAATGCATTTATTTGCCATAAGGCCACCACATAACACACATTGAATTTCACATAAACAATGCATTTCATCATAATCCACAACCCACAATAATTATCATTTTAGCATATACACTCATATCAATTCATATCAAGAATTACTCACCATCAACCACAACAATCCCACAAAACATCATAACAACATACATTGATATTCAATCAAACAATGTATTTTACCACACAACAACATCATTATCACATGCATTCACATCATATAACAACACACAAGCTATACGATATATATCAAAAGCACATTGCATGATAACACACCAAATACACACAATTAAAACGGTAAAAGTCGACAAAACAACACATTTCCAAATTCCCGACATAATTAAATCGGCCACCAATCTCAAAACCATTTTTATAAGAAAGAGCATTTCATAAGCTTTCCAACGGTACCAAGAACGCCTCGATCCAAGTTACGGATCAAAAGTTATGAATTTTCAAAGAAAAGAATTTATTGAGAAACATCCAAATTCGCCTGGCGATTTAGGATTTCGCCTGGCGGATCCCCCTTCGCCAGCACTTCGCCTGGCGAACTAGTGGAGAACCACAATTTTAGAAAAACCCCAAGAGTTACAGAAGCCAACCCATTTCTGTCTCTCCGTTTTCGCCTGGCGACTTACAATTTCGCCTGGCGAATCCCCCTTCGCCAGCACCTCGCCTGGCGAACTAGTGGCGAGACCTAATTCGCCTGGCGAATCGCACTAGAACCATAATTTTCTGCTGCGGGTTACATGGTTCCAAAACCCCCAAAAATCCCATTTTTCATCCCAAATCGATTCCAACAGCAAAACAAGTGTCAACGATTGTTCATAAATACAGTGTGATCATACAACGCAACTTATATCGAATTCCGACCGCAAAAATATTGATTTCTATTCATTTATCTCATTTCGACCTATAATTGAAAAACTAAGAGAAACAATTAAACATTCAAACATACACATACATATACATATACAAGCAAGATATAATCGAAACTTCTCACCCTTACCCGATTAATCGCGCTTGAAACGGAGCTATGTCGATTTTCCTCTTTTCCTCTCTTTTCTCTCCTCTTCTTTCCATTCCTCTTCCTTTCTTTCCTTTCTCTTTCTTTTCTCTCTTTTTCTCTCAAATCTCTATTTATATAAAAATAGCTAAACCCCTAAAAATACTATTTTACCCCTCAGCTCAAATATCTCGCAACGCTCTCAAAATGCGATAAAACATAAACATCGATGAAATATATTTCGGGAAATAAAAGTTGAAAAGATATTATAATTTATTGCAAATATTTTACCTATCAGGGAAATTAACCAATCAACTCAATTAGCAGGTAAAATACAATAAATTCACACATTTCACAAAATTCACATAAATGAAATAAATAAATACAATTAAACAAATCGGGGTGTTACACAGATTGTTATGGAAGAGTTACTGAAATTGTGATGTCAGTAACAATGTTATTCTCACTCTTTTTAATTTATGCTTTTATGTTTTTGTAACATTTTCTGATTTGTTGTAATTTGATTTATTACTTTGATTAGTTTGATTGTAATTTGATCTTGTTGTAGATGTGGATATATGTGTTTGCAAGTCTGGAGTTAATACAACTGTTGTTGAACCAATGATCTTGATATTATTGACTGTCTTAGCGTTTTGATGATGATAATGCAGATGCTTGTTGAAGTCAGTGGTGATATTTTTCTAACTCTATGATGATGGTTCAAACTTGAAGAGATATTAAGCCTATTTAAATAAAATACTCTAGGTTATAGTGAAGTACTTATATGATCGGTGTATGTGGTAAAAGAACTTAAAGCTCCAGAGTTATGAAATAAAGGAAGTGCAAGAGCTCGTTCCATCATATATGTCCGAGTGACCAGAGTCTTGTGAAAGTAGGAGAGTGAGTCCTAAGCTAATAAGGAAACTCTCTCACACACACATACGCATGTACGCACGCGCGCACACACACACACACACACACACACACACTTAAAACCTTTTAGGAGCCTTAATTTGTTTGCTAAAATTTCCTAAAATCTTTTTTAAGGCTTATCAAATTGATTAGGGAACTGTCTAATCAATTGGAAGTTGTTTTACAACTTAATAAATGATTAATCCTAGTGCTATAATAGATTATTTTATTTTGTAAATCTCAAAATCGATTGAAACAAGTCTTTTTATGATTGGAAATAGCTAAATATTAAAATCTTCCATTTGTGACTTGAACAATCGATTATTCATATGCAATAATCTGGGCTATTCCATTATCTCATTAAAACAACTCATGTATTATTTCCTATTTGAGTCATATTTTCCTCTATATAAAGGAGGTCTCTCCTCATTTGAAGTTACACAAGAATTAAAATTTCTCTCATTCTTTTCTCCCTCTTTACTTTCCTCCACTAATTTTTATATTTTCTCCCTCTAACCTCTCCTCGTTTTTGTAATGGTGTCATGCTTTGTTTGGTTGATTCAATAGTGGGTTTCTCTTAAAGGTTCTTATGTTTGGTTCTAGAGATAAACGTGTGAAAATATCTGTTTGGTTCTAGAACTTATCCCGGTAAAAAAAATTGTTTGGTTCTTGAGATTAGCTTGTAAAATCTCTACTCGGTTCTCAAGCTTAGTGTAAAACCCTATTTTCTTTGAATTATTTATTTAATTGAATTTATGCCTTATTTATTTAAGCAAATGAATTTTATATGCATTTTGGATTGATGATTTGGTGTTTTGGCATGTTTATGCTATGTAGGGTTTGGTAGAAAGTGTTAGTTTTTTAATTAAATAAAATTAAAATTAAATAGAAAATATAGGTTTTAGGTGGAAAATAGAAATTATGAGAAATATTAGCTGAGTGGTGAGAATTATAATAAGTTGGAGCCAAGGTACAATTATTAGAGATTGAGTTAGTTTTTTTTAATAAAAAGGGATTAGAAAACATAAGAGTAGTTAGTATGTATTCTTTTGGGAAAAGAGGCAAAATGAGAACAAGGGTTTGGGAGAAGATCACCATAGCCAAGTGCAGCGGTGAAAAATTGGAGATTAAGCTATTGGTTAACTTAACTCACAAAGCTAGAGTCGCCACTGCACTTTATTGTTTCCAAAAGAAATGTGAAAAGAGAGAATACAACTCATAGAAGTTTTAAAACAAAACTAATAAAATAAAGAGACAAGGGTAAGGGGGTTGGTTATACAATGAGAAGATGTTAGCACCCAAAACATCTATAGTACTCTATAGGAACCTCTTGAAAATATGTGTTTGGCTTTGTTGTAAATGTGCCTTAAAATCTTTGTTGATGAAGAGAAAGAAAACATATTTTGGAGATTGCATTTACCGCGAAAATCAGAAGTTTTAGAAAGTAGGACGAAAAGTCGAGAAAAAAATTGGGTGGTGAATAGTGACATTTGTACGGATGAATAGTGACATCAGTGCGGTGAATAGTGTTGTCCGTACGGTGAATAGTGTTTTTGGGCTTTTTCGACTCGGTCCATGGATCCATGTGATTTTGGGCTTTGTTTATTGGGTATTTGCTATTATAAATATGTATCTCTTATATGATTGGTTGTGTGACAATCTTAGAGTTTACACCAACAAGGGAGAGCAAGGGTTTAAAGGTATATCATAGGGTTTTAGCTACTCACAAGGAAAACCTTAGAAAAGCAAAGGTTTAGGGAAACCTTTGGAGTTGTTTAAGGTTATTGTGAAACACTATTACACCTTAGGTTTGAGTGATTCATATATTGAGAGTTGGAGATGTTGGGAAACACTTGGGTAGAAAATAGGGTTGTTCTTGGGAACCTGAAGGCGAAGGCTATTTTCTTGTAACTCATCTGTAATCTCTTGTAACAACTTTCTGAGTATAGTGAATTGGAGAGCTGCTGTCTCCCCTAGAGTAGATCGTTTGATCGAACTAGGTAAACAAACCTTCAGGTTTTTTTCTTGCCTTATTCTGTTATATTATCTGTGTAGGGATTATTATTTCTGAAAACCATTTATTTTGGTTGCTATTGTTCTTTGCCTCACAAATTGATATTGAATTTTGTCGTAATTCACAACAAGATTCACAACAGGCTTAAAACCGGTTGTTTGCAAAAGATTGGGGAGATGAGAAGAGAAATATTTTTTAAGATTTTGGTGTTTGACAAGACTTCCTGAGCCTCGTGCCTACGTACCCATAAAGTGAAATGGAGGATCAAAACCTCGTAGTTCGTGGTAACAATAACAAAAGTGTTTGTTTTGATTGATTTTAAATGAAAAGACATTTTGTCATTCTAAGAAGAAAACTCAACTAATCACCCACAAATATGAGAAAATGGGCCTTTGCATCACTATTAATAAGTGAGCTAACTTAGATAGAAATCAACAAGTATGCCACTAACTCTCTCAAGTGGAAAAGAATCAACATCATTTCAATCATTACTAAAGGGATAGAAGAATCACATCTAAAATATGAAAATGACTCATGTCTAATCCTTGAGAAAATATTTTTAAAAGTAAAAGTGCACAAATGGCACAAAATAGTTTGAATGAGTTGTGTGTTTTTTAAGTTTTTTGAAATTATTTTGATATGCTTAAGGTGTCTTAGCATTTATTTAAGAAAAAGAGTTTGAAAATCACTTGACAAAGTCAAGGTTTATCGAGAAAGTGGTTCAAGTTTGAAAACAAGAATGTTTTGAAAAAGGGAGAAGATTTTGAAATTTGAAGAATGGGAGGAGATGAAGAGACTACCCTAAGAAAAGCAATAAAGTGAAAGTGTGTGCAAGTGTACTAACCAGAATCTAGCCAGCACTTGACAAAAGTCAAGACCAAAATCCCATTCCTTTGGAGTAAGCCACAAGCAACACGAAGATAAACACAAGAGGATATGGACAAATAAAGTATCAAAGAACCAGGTAAATCCTCCAAGCTTGATTCAAGGCCACATATCTCATAGGAACTCAAGGTCTCAGGCAAGGTATGGTGTCAGATGAAATTCCAAGTTTTAGTCAAGAAAACTCCAAGCATGAGAAACCCTAATTCTAAGTCCATAGATCAAACTCCAAGTCAAGCAAAGGATAGTAGCCATAGTCCAAGAGAGATTAAAAGTATTTTAGAGTTTTTCCTTTGTTAATGCCTTTAAAAGAAAAGAAAAGTTCATGTGGACAAATGAAAAATAAGCATAAACATAAATGATATGAAATGTAAATGCTAAAAGTAAAGGCATAATGTAAATAGCAAGAAATTAAATGACAAGAAAGTAAAGGTGCAAGAAAAGTAAATGGCATACAGGAAAAGTTAGCACAATAATATTGTTAGTGTTGATGTTAGAGTTAATGAATCGATTCAGGACAAATTTAGCGTTATGTTAAGTAATCGTAGCACAATCTATTAGGAAGATCATACTATGGGAGGTCGGTCAATAACAATTTATGTACCATACATGTTAGAGATATGATAGAAATCACACTCCTAAAACATGTAGCACAAGTAAAAACCAAGGAGGGATCAAGCACTAAGGCAAGGATATTGGTCAATTACATCAATCATCCTTCATAACAAATTAGGACAAACTTATGCATCAATCCAAAGTACCTCAAATGATCATTGATCAATTGAAAGGTATATTTGAAATGATGAAAGTTCATCAAGCATCAATCCAAATTTCATGAACAAGATGGACACAAAATCATCCAATTGATCAAGAGAAAAGAAAAAGAAGGAGAAGGGGAGATGAAGAGAGAAACCAAATTGAATCAAGGCTTGAGATCAATCTATCATCAATTTGAACCACCTTTCTTGGTGGATTAAGGCACTAAACCTATCATCAACCCAAAGCACCAAAAATGATTCAATCATTCATTTAATGGTAGATTTGAATTGATGAAGATTCATCCAACCTCATCAACACCTAGAGTTCATTGATATTGAGGAAAACTTTGATCAAGAAACCATGATCCAAGGCAACAACCAATAACCAAGTTAAAATACAACATTAAACAAATAAAATGCATGAAAAATATTTTAAAAATGATTTTTAAATGTAAATAAAAGAGAAAGTGAAAATGAAGCCTTTAAGCAACAATTAAATGCTCAAGAAAATTATGATAAAACAAGAAAAACCTAAGAATCAATACCTCAAAAGGTCAGATCCAAAATGTTTGAAAATAATAAAAATAAAAATGATGGAAGTTAATTAAAGGAAAATAAGAAGAATATAGCAAAAAAATGCTAAAAATGATTTTTAAAATCTAAAAAAACAAATAATGTGGAGAATAATTTTAGATTATTATGAAAAAAATGGAATGAAAAATTAATTAGGAGCTATTTTTAATGAATTTTTTAAAGAGAATGAAATAAAAGTTGAAATAAAAAGAAATTCAAATAACAAATGCAACGACTAAGGAATAGGTGACGCTACCTGATTGGCTAGGAAATTTGAATTTCCCACCATTACGCGCGAACTCACTCATCTTCAACCTCTGTTCACTTAATTTTGAAAATTCATAAATTCATGTTTTCAAGCTCAAACACTGATCGTGCAAACTTCTAAACACATCATCATTCATGTCTCTCTGCATTGGAGCCATTGATTCACTCTAAGCAGAGAGAATTTGTAGAAATACAGTGAACCCTAAGTTACTTCAGAGTAAAATTAAGTTCCAAATATGAAGAATAAATTCCAGTTAGGTTAGGTGAAATGATCAATGGAACAAGACGAAGAGAATGATAACTTGTTTGGAGTTGAAACGAAGAGAAAATGAGGTTTCAACTTTATGGTTTTGAGGTGATTTCGAGCTTCAGATATCAGGGATTTCTTGGCTTTCAAAGCTTGAGAAATGAGATTAAAGCTTCCTCTATTCATAAAGAATGAAATGATGAGATCATATGTGTGAGATCATACCCAAAACGTGTGAATCCATTCTAGATTTTTCTCATTTTTTGCAACTGTGTGAAGTAAGGTGAAAAGCGTGATTCAGGGCTTAAAATGAGTCGTTTTGCATTTAGTGGGATGCATTTTGCAATTACAAACGAGTTTGCACATGTGTTGTGGTCCCCAAGTTGAGTTTTAGGTCATTTATAAAATTGTGGGTCACGGTCAAAACAGAGTTCAGGTCACCATCTTTCAACTGAGGCCAAATAAATTTTCCTCGTGCGTTTTGTGATTTTTCTTGAGCCAAATGTTCCTTTCATGGCAAGGAAGATAATGCAAAACGAATTAACTCAATTGGATGCTTAATGAAAAAATGGCAAGCTTGGAAAGTAGAGGAAAAAGCACTGAAAATTAGGCCTGACATTAGGTCAAACAGGTCTTGACCTAGTTTTGTGCACAAATGGCCTTCAAGATTTGAGGTCTTTGGAGCATAAATTGACGTTTGACCTCTAAAGTAAAGTTGTAGACATCAAGAAGGATATTTGGCTCAAAGAAGCGTCCATTAAAGTTGAAAATTTAAAGCAGAGAGAATTTGCAAAAATACAAAGAATACAAAGTTACTTCAAAGTAAAATTAAATTCCAAATATGATAAATAAATTCCAGTTAGGTTAGGGGAAATAAGTAGTGGAACAAGACAAAGATAATGGTAACTTGTTTGGATGAGAATGAAACTTGTATCTACCTTTCCCAAATAAGCTTCAAGGTTTTAAAATGGTGGAATTAGTTTGATGCTTAGAGGTCACGGCAAGCTGTGGTAATGATTTGGTTAGCTTCATAAGAGACGGATAATGGATTCTAGGTGAAGAATTGGAGTTAAAACAAAGAGAAAATGTGGTTTCAACTTTTTGGTTTTGAGGTGATTTCGAGCTTCAGAGTATCAGGGATTTCTTGGCTTTCAAAGCTTGAGAAATGAGGTAAAATCTTCCTCTATTCATAAGAAATGAAATTTTGAGCTCATATGTGTGATATCAGACCCAAAACGTGTGAATCCGTTCCAAATATTTCTCATTTTTTGCAGCCGTGTGAAGCAAGGTGAAAAGCGTGATTCAGGACTTGAAATGAGTCGTTTTGCACTTAGTGGGATGCGTTTTGCAATTACAAATGAGTTTGTACATGTGTTGTGGTCCCCAAGTTGAGTTTTAGGTATTTTCTAAAATTGTAGGTCACGGTCAAAACAGAGCTCAGGTCACCATTTTTCAACTGAGGCCAAATAAAATTCCCTCGTGCGTTTTGTGATTTTTCTAAAGCCAAATGTTCCTTTCATGGCAAGGAAGACAATGCAAAAAGAATTAACTCAAATGGATGCTTAATGAGAAAATGGCAAGCTTGGAAACTTGAGGAAAAAGCAATAAAAATTAGGTCTGACATTAGGTCAAATAACATGACCTAGTTTTGTGCACAAATGGCCTTCAAGATTTGAGGTCCTTGGAGCATGAATTGATGTTTGACCTCTAAAGCAAAGTTGTAGACATCAAGAAGGATATTTGGCTCAAAGAAGTGCCCATAAATGTTGAAAATTAAAAACAGAGAAAATTTGCAGAAGTACAAAGAACCCTAAGTTACTTCAAAGTATAATTAAATTCCAAATATGAAGAATAAATTCCAGTTAGGTTAGGGGAAATGATCAGTGGAACAAGACGAAGAGAATGATAACTTGTTTGGATGAGAATGAAACTTGTATCTACCTTTCCCAAATGAGCTTTAAGGTTTGAAAACGGTGGAATCAGTTTGATGCTTAGAGGTCACGGCAAGCTGTGGTAATGCTTTGGTCAGCTTCAGAAGAGACCAGTGATGGATTCTGGGTGAAGAATTGGAGTTGAAACAAAGAGAAAATAAGGTTTCAACTTTCTGGTTTTGAGGTGATTTCGAGCTTCAGAGTATCGGGGATTTCTTGGCTTTCAAAGCTTGAGAAATTAGGTATAAGCTTCCTATATTCATAAGGAATAAAATGATGAGCTCATATGTGTGAGATCAGACCCATAACGTGTGAATCCAATATAGATTTTTCTCATTTTTTGCAACCGTGTGAACAAGGTGAAAAGCGTGATTCAAGACTTGAAATGAGTCGTTTTTCACTTAGTGGGAAGCATTTTGCAATTACAAACGAGTTTACACATGTGTTGTGGTCCCCAAGTTGAGTTTAAGGTCATTTCTAAAATTGTAGGTCATGGTCAAAATAGAGCTCAGGTCACCATCTTTCAACCGAGGCCAAATAAAATTCCCCCGTACGTTTTGTGATTTTTCTTGAGCCAAATGTTCCTTTCTTGGCAAGGAAGACAATGCAAAAAGAATCAACTCAATTGGATGCTTAATGAGAAAATGGCAAGCTTGGAAAGTTGAGGAAAAAGCACTGAAAATTAGAACTGACATTAGGACAAACAGGTCATGACGTAGTTTTATGCATAAATGGCCTTCAAGATTTGAGGTCCTTGGAGCATGAATTAATGTTTGACCTCTAAAGCAATATTGTAGATACCAAGAAGAATATTTGGCTCAAATAAGTGCCCATAAAAGTTGAAAATTGAAAGCATAGAGAATTTGCAGAATTACAAAGAACCCTAAGTTACTTCAAAGTAAAATTAAATTCCAAATTTGAAGAATAAATTCCAATTAGGTTAGGGGAAATGATCAATGGAACAAGACGAAGAGAATGGTAAATTGTTTGGATGAGAATGAAACTTGTATCTACCTTTCCCAAATGAGCTTCAAGGTTTGAAAATGGTGGAATCGATTTGATGCTTAGAGGTCACGGCAAGCTGTGGTAATGCTTTGGTTAGCTTCAGAAGAGACAGGTGATGGATTTTGGGTGAAGAATTAGAGTTGAGACAAAGAGAAAATTAGGTTTCAACTTTCTGGTTTTAAGGTGATTTTGAGCTTCAGAGTATTAGGGATTTCTTGGCTTTCAAAGCTTGAGAAATAAGGTAAAAGCTTCCTCTATTCATAAGGAATGAAATGATGAGCTCATATGTGTGAGATCAGACCCAAAACGTGTGAATGCTTTCTAGATTTTTCTCATTTTTTGCAACCGTGAGAAGCAAGGTGAAAAGCGTGTTTCAGGACTTGAAACGAGTCGTTTTGCACTTAGTGGGATGCGTTTTGCAATTACAAATGAGTTTGCACATGTGTTGTGATCCCCAAGTTGATTTTTAGGTCAATTCTAAAATTGTAGGCCACGGTCAAAATAGAGCTCAGGCCACCATCTTTCAACTGAGGCCCAATAAAATTCCCTCGTGCTTTTTGTGATTTTTCTTGAGCAAAATATTCCTTTCATGGCATGGAAGACAATGTAAAAAGAATCAACTCAATTGGATGCTTAATGAGAAAATGGCAAGCTTGGAAAGTTGAGGAAAAAGCACTGAAAATTAGGCCTGACATTAGGTCAAACAAGACATGAAGGATATTTGGCTCAAAAGCAAAGTTGTAGACATCAAGAAGGATATTTGACTCAAATAAGCGCCCATAAAAGTTGATAATTGAAAGAGTTATGATCTTTGGAACATAGGCATGCCATACTTGATTTTTACGTCAAATTTTTCTAAGTCCACAAAATGACCTCTAATGTCTTCGATTCTTTCATGGCCTTCCAGACATAATTAGCTCTTGACTTGTGAAGAGAATTTTGAGGGGATGTCAAGAAGAGTCATTTGCCTAAAGAAGTGCTAAAAAATGTTGAAGTATGAAGAAGTTATGATATTTTGAACTTGTACTTGAAATGCTTGACTTTTTGGTCAAACCTCCTTGGACAAACTTGCAACCTTGGACTTTTCCTTGCCTTTCAAGGTACATTGATGATCATATAAACTCAAAATGATGTATGCTTGAATATCCTTTGATGAAACTTACAATGGTTTGAGGAAACTTGTTGATGAAGGCATGGAAATAAACACATGAACCTTTGAAGTTTTTTGAGAAACAAGCTATCAAACCTTGAAACATCTTTGATTAAATGAAGTTGAATGATGCTTGAGACCCTATGCTTTGATATTAGAGGTTATTCTTTGACGAATGACCTTTGAAAATCAATGGTTGACCATACTTTGACTTGAGGAACTCAAGCCCTAGTTGAGGAGACAATCACTTGATGCTCTTGATTCCAAACCTCACCTTGCAAATGAAACAAAAGGGACAAGGCATATTTTTTTTTTGTATTTTGATCAATGGTTTGTGAAATATAAAGCATATGAGTACAAAAAATGTAAAAGTCATACAAAGGGGTACTTGATGATCTTTGCAAAGGCAAACCCCAAAGATGAGATGGTTAGGAGACAACCAAGTTTGTGATATTGATGCATTGTAAAGATGTAAATGAGGGGGATCTTAGGGATAAAAATTAGTGTATGACACCTAGATTAGAGTTGCTGCAGGAAATCTAAGATAATAGGGGATTACTCTAAATATGGTGTTAATTGCACGATTGGTAGGGAGTATGGATGTCAACGGGGCAGTGAACGCGCGGAGGATGCTTCTCCGCTCCCTGCCCTGCCCCCAATATTTTCCCCATCCCCGTACTCGATCCCTGCCACGGGGGAATATTTTTCCCCATCCCCATCCCCACAGATCCCCACAGAGAATTAGAGATCCACGGAGACCGAATCATAAAAAAAAATATATATATTTTTTATCAAAACTATGACACTAGTGTTTAGTTTTTTTTCTTCCTTTTTTTAAAACATATATTTTGCATTTTTTTAATAAATAAAATCCCATCTTGAATCAATAATAAACAAATGAAAAAGCACTTGCAGTAACAAAAACATAACCACTAATTTATTAATTAAACAAAAATCAAGTTGATAATTAAAGTATATTGAAGTTGAAGAGTAATTATCATAAGCACAATGAACAAATGAGAGTGGTTGTTTTAATGATGATGATGAGAATATAGGAGATGAGGAATGGAGGAGACAAAGAGAATTGAGAAAAGAAGAAGAGGAAAGGGTGTATACATTGTATGTATTGGGTGCACTTTTCTAGGTTGAGGTACTTCAATGGTGAACCAATACATTATACAATAAAACAAAAAAATGATCCACTTATGACTCTTCATTTCCTAATATGTTAATTAATTATTTATAAAATAAACATGCCAAATTATATAATTATGTATTATATAATATAAAGTTAAACATTATGGTCAGGGTCGGAGAATCTGCGGGGCGGAGGCTACTTCTTCAATCCCCGCCCGAAAGTGTCATCGGGGGAACTTTTCCCTTCATCCCCGTCCCCGCGAGAAATAAAATCCCCAACTTCAAAACTCCAAATAGATAATCTCCACAGGGATCCCTGTTAATGGAAGCAAATTGACATCCCTAGAGAGAAGTCCTTAATCTCCACTAGGTTTTTCCTATTTTCTTCCATTGTTTGATGTTTGATGATATGGATGAAAATATTGTGATAATATGATATGATCGATGTAAATAATCATGAATTTCATGTGCAAATTCACCATGAAAATTTTGATGTTTGTATTCATGAAAGTGGTGTTAGTTGTGTTCATATGGTTGGCATGAATATGACGAATAAAGTGTTTAAAGTGGCGAATTAATTGATGAAATTTTGTGTTAATCGATGGGTATATGAGGTTGTAATGATAAAATGTTATTTATCTGATGTTTTTGATCGATTAGAGGGTCTGGGTGAAAACAATCGGAGTTCAAAGTTGAACTCCATAGCAGAACACGAATTCTGCTTTTTGCAACAGGGAGACGGGCGTCACCTACGTGACGACCTGGTCGTCATGCACCTTAAAACGCCAACGGGCGTCAGTGGTCTAACAGGGAAACCGTTATAGTCTCCAGGAAAGCGTTGAACTTTGCGGGTCATTACAAGGGTGACAGTTGAGGGAAAATGGTGACGACGAGTGTCACCCCGGTGACAGGCTACCCGTCATCGTGTCAGTGGGTACATTTTGGCCTGTTGAGTTGGATTGTTGGTGTTCTTTTGTCGTGCAGTTGATGTTCGGTTGTTGTTTGGTGTGTTTTGATGAATTTTGGTTGATTAATTGAGTGTTTGATTAATCTAATGATGTTGATATGTTTTTATGATGAGATAATTATGTGATGCTCATATGATTAAGATTGTGGTGGGTAGTCCAGCTGGGGGACTACTTTTATGTTGCTATTTACAATTTGATGTGGAATTGTAAATCTATTGTTAAGCTGTTGTGGTTGTGCATTATATTGTATATACATCATATGTTGTTTTTGTTTTTGTGAAAGCGGTGAGTCACAAGTTCAGATGTTGGGACTAGTGATTCATTCCAAGCTCATATAAGGGGGCTCGGGTTCAGATGTTGGGACCTGGTTCGTATGAAGAACCGTTGTTGAGTTGGTAATACATGCATGAGTTAGTTCATTGTTGCATTGAATTACATAAAGGTTGTGGAGATGAGCTATTTTGTGTGTTGTTTAGTATTTGTTGTATTGATATTGAAATGTATGAAAGTTGATGTTTTGCCTTAGATTACCCTTGCATTATTTTGCACCATTATATATTCTGAGTGTATTCTCGCCCCTTTGTTTTGTTGTGGTGTTTTGTGCTCTTTCTTGGAGTATAGATAAGCAGGCAAATGAGTAGCTGCTTTAGAGCTAAGGGATGGCGTTGAGGTTATTTTTATTTTCCAATTTTATGCGTTTATAGATTATCGTTGCTATGATCTATAACATTGGGTGGGTGAACGTTATGTTTTGTTTTATTATGAATTATCATTGCGAGACTAAATGATATAACTCCTATTTTGAGTTGCTTTAATGTTGAAGGCATATTGCCCTGATTGATATGGGTGTTCATGGGTATGGATCAACCCACGAACTCACTCACCCAACCCAACCCAACCCTTACTTTTACCCAACCCAATCATGTACGGGTCCAACCCGAACCAACCCATTGGTATTTGGTTCGGGTAACAGGTTTGAAGTTTTAAATCCACAATCCCGCGAACCCAACCCATTGATATGTCACACTAGTTTTTATTTTATTTTATTTATAAATTATTTATCATAATTCTTATAATGCATATATATTTTTTAATATAATTATAATTTTTATTAATTGTAAAAGCCTAAGTCTAAATCAAATTTGAGAGATCAACTTTATTTATTCAAAGAGAGATATATCTTACCTTTTAAATTATACTTTGTACCATTTATAATTTTTTCTAACTTGATCTGAATCGTAAAAAAGTTTTTAGGTATTAATCGATAATTTTTTTTCAAATTAAATACTAAAGTTTTATGATTTTTTTAAATGTTTTTGTAAAATAAATGTGTTAATTAAATTGATACTTTATTTAGAATTTGAAAATTATATTTAATGGATGACCCACGAACCCAACCCAACCCACTGATGAATGGGTTGGTTTGGTTCGAGTTTAGTCCTATAAGTATGTGTTGAACACTCAACCCAACCCAAAGACTATTATCGGATCAGGTATTGAATTTAATCAAATTAGACCCAACCCAACCAGCAAACGCCCCTACTGATTGAGTTAAAGTTTAAATAAAAGTTATATTTGGACTTATTTGTTTGAGTAGTTGTTTTTAATGATTAATTCTGTTGCGATGAGCCTAAGTTAAGGCAAGCATGTGATGATGTCATACCCCAAAATTTTCCATACTACTTTTTCATTTTCATCTAACCTTTTGACTATAAGTTCATTTGCGTACTCATGCCATATGCATTCATTTACAATTGCATTATCAAATAAGCATCTTTGATTCAAGGGTTTTGCTAATTATGATACAAAGGTGATGCTGGAACAATAATGATGGTTGGTTCATTCCTTATGGATCAAGTCATATGCAACTCTAATCTTTGGTATATGTTTATGGTTATGTTGACTACATCATGGCATTGGATATTGAGGTTACCTGTGGACTGTCTTAGGCTTTGATTTGTTTGATCCATGGCACAACACTTCTTTCAGTGGGTTAAGAAAATCAAATTCAAGGAGTCATGCAAATGCATATTCAAGTACATGTTCAAATATTCAAACCAAACTTTGAAAGGAAACTATTTTTCTCAAAACACACACATTTTATTTCAAAAAAGAAGCCATTTGTCATTACAAAAGTATTCAAATCATATTACAAGGACAATTACAAGATTACATCATTTTTTCCTAGAGTTGACTTTTAGTCAACTGTTGACTTTTTGGTCAAACAGTTGACCAAAGTTAACCACTACTCCTAAACACTTATCCCACTTTTCTTCATTTACAAGTCATTCCCATATTTTTGTGTTTCTCCAAAGCATCCAAGTGTCCAAATTGCCCCATGAAGTTACCTTGAGTCATGAACATTGTGTTCCATGCCCCTTGACCAATGCCAAGTCTTGACCATATTAGCCCTGCAAAACCACATACACAATGAGGAAAAATAAAGACTACAATCATTTTATCACACCATACCAAAGAAAACAAATTTTCGTGTTGGTAACCGGTTCCCCAAAGCAGGTTAACCAGCTACACCTGCTTTCCACCAACATAAAACATACTAAAAGAGGTTAAGTTTTGTTTCAGTATCCGATTACCCAAAGCATGGTAATCGGTTACACCTGCATCCAATAGGCCAAAAAAACACCATTTTTCGTGTTGGTTACCGGTTATCCAACAACAGGTAACCGATTACACCAACATTACACAACCTCAATACACACACCAGAACACCTGTTATCGAGCTGGTAACTGGTTACTCAAAGCATGATAATCAGTTACACCTGTACCAGTTTCCATATTTTGTTCCAATTCAAACCTCATTGCAGTGTTATTTTCCAAAATAACTCCAATCCACATGACAGTTAACACAACAGGGAACAACAATAACAACTACCTATTTTCAACCAAGTCATTCCTACGCCAATTTAATTCATCCTAACATCAAATTTTATAACAGTCCCTAAATACCACTTCAATAACAATTCCAACTCTCAAATTTAATCTAACAGAAACTCTAACACTGTTAACTTCATAACAAATTTCCTCTTGAAATAATATAACACTAACTGCTGCCCTAACCTCTAACAGAGCTGACCAGAAAACTGATCGAAATAGTTAGAATATTCATCTATATAAATTTATAACTCTCTTTAATCTCCTTTAACTTGAATCATTTCTAACACTGCAAATTTAGAATTCACTCTCTCACTTCATCTTCTCCAATTTCTTTCACCTTACCAAAGCTCTTTACCACCATTGGATAAAGCTTCAACATGAAGCTTGTCACCATTTGAGCTAATCTTTCTATACTCTACGCTACTCTCACACTCATATAATCAACAACAACAACAATAATAGCTCAGTTCAGAATTTTACAGCATTAATTCTTAAGAAGAAGAAGCTTATTGTAGAAGAAGAATATTGAAGGTTTAAAGTAGCATACCTCTGGTTTTCTTCATCTTCAGATTTAAACAATTTCCAAGACAATCCTCCGTCTTGCAGGTCGGTGACGCATTTCTCTTCTTCCTTTGTTTGCTAAAATTTTGATACCATAGTGTAGCTCTTGCTGAAGGGAATCAAAGGCCCAAGGTGGAATGACTTGATTTCCCCCCTCTTCCATTTAATTATAATTTCTTTTGTTAGGGTTCATAACTTTCTTTATGCAATTTGAATAATTTTTTAGTCTTTGGCTTGAATTGATGTGAGATTAAGGGAAAGGATGTTAAGAGAAGTAGATTGGTGATGCTATTTGGTTATTCCGGTCAACTCCGCCGCCTCTGGTGCGACGGAGCAAAAGCTCCAAGGGAGAGTTCTTTAAGAGAGAGGCGTGAGAACTCATGAAACTATGAGGGAGGAATTATTACTGATGATGCATATCCTTCCCTTGCAATTTCGGTTGGTCTTTAATGCATTAAGCCTATGTTTCTTTGCTATCCGCCCCTGCTTGTTTATTGGCATACCCCCTGCTGAACACAATAGCAATACTTTGCATCTGGCCTCAATCTGTTAGGCCCAATGCCTCTGTTTCTAAACCACACTCCCTTCTGGCTTGTGCACCCTTCCGTAGTAGTTAATTTTCATTCAATTGATGTTTGTTTTCTTTAAAATCTGTTGTTGCTTTTTCCACACTTTAATTCATTTTAATTCATGATGACACTTTTTTCTACATTTTATGTTGATGTTAAAAACATTTAGAAAAATTCATTAGAATTTTAGTTGATTTTTAGTCACATTGATTTACATTAGACTTTAATTAGCAAATAATCATTAGTTTTAGAATTAATTTTGAATTAGACATTTTAGAAATTAATATACATGTTAATGTTAGATTTTGATTAGCATTTAATTAGTTAGTTTTAATTCTAGATTATAATTTTAGAAATTAATATGCATGTTAACATTTTAATTTCTTAATTGATTTTAGTCCTTAATAAAATCCATGTGCTTGTGATTCATATTCTGATCATATCCCTAATTGACTGGTTGATCAAAGTCATCTTTAATCAATCAACTGCTTGACATTTATCTGTTTCCCCTGTCCACTCAAGTAGCCTTTTGGTCACTTGATGGGATTAGATTTCTGTATTGACACTATATTGGATCACTCAAGTTAAGACTTTACACTCAAGTCAACTCAAGACTACAAAAACAAGGTTTTGAAGACTCTGGACATCAAGACTAGATCACTGCTTCATCCTTCAAGCACAACAAAAAGATTATTCTTTCAACACTTGTCAGTTATGATGTGAATTGCATGCCACAATCCTTAAGTAGAGGACAAGGAATGAGAGGGAGTATTCCTATCGTCATTCTGAATATCTTTGGATACAGAACACATGACCCAATTGTTCAAAGTATTCACCTTCATTCACAGACTTCAATGCAATTTGAATCAAGTAATTGTCAAGCTTCCTTCCCCACAAACACTGCAACAATCAACATCAACAATACTTTTCTCTTTGGACCAAACACACTTCTCTTTGACATTCATACACTCTTGAGGTTAATCACCTACTCTTGGTTAATCACCTCCTATGTGGGTTAATTACCTCTCATGGTTAAAATACCCTCCTTTTTCATGCATTGCCCTACGGAGCTCTGTGCTTTGGCAACCTTCATGCATTGCCCTGGGGAGCCACGTTCTTTGGAAAATTCATGCATTGCCTTGTGGAGCCATATTCTCTGGCAAACCCTTTTCTTTTACTTTGCCTTATGGAGCCCTATGCTCTGGCAACTCTTATGCATTGCCTCGTGGATCCCTGTGCTCTGTCAACCTTGAAGCATTACCCAATGGATTCATGTGCTATGGCAACCCTCATTCATGCCCTATAAGCTCTGTGCTTAGGAAAACCCCTCTTGTACGTCTTGATCCCTAGATCTAGGTAAAATCCTACAATTCTGCATTGGTTAATCACCATATATTGGTCAAATGCCACACTCTTTGGTTCAGACACCCACCCTATGGATCCAAACAACACACTCTTGATCCAAATAATACTTTCACCATATTTCACAACACTTTCACCATAACACTCTTCCCAATCAATTAAAACTCTTTTTCTTTTTTAATTATATTCAACCAAGTTCACTTTCTTTTTCTATTCAATTAACTCATTCTTTTTTCTTTTATCACTCAAACCTTTTTCAAAACAATTCTCTCTCTTTTCATAAAAGAACTATTATAATTTGTTCCTTAGCAGTCAGACTAATATCATGGAGCATTTGAACAAGGATCAAATCAGCTAACATCTACACACTTCTAGGATACAGTTATAGATGTTCCCTAAAATCAACCAACACATATGTATTTTCTACCATGAACTATAGAGCTCTGATTTTCTCATTGCACTATGAGAATACGTAGGATACGGTTATAGATTTTCTCATTGTAATGGATGTGAGGGATGCTAACACCTTCCCTCACATAACCGACTCCCTTACCCATTTCTCTTTCCCTTGGGTTTTATCGATATTTTCCATTTCCTTTTGGAATAAATAAAGTTCGGTGGCGACTCTATTAAACCATCGTGCGTGTGATGCACTTGAGTATTTTACGTGTCATGACAGCTGGCGACTCTGTTGGGGATTTAATTTCTCCTACAAGAGAGAGTCTAGCCTAGTTTTGTTTGTTTCCTTGTTTGTTTGGGTGTTTATATTTATGCTTTACTTGCTTTATTATTATTGTATTTATTACATTCTTCACTACTTTATGTATTCATTCATATTCTGGATATCTGTTATATTCTATGTTGTTGGGTTGTGATGATGTTACATGAGAGAAGCGCTATACCCGGGCTTGAGTATATACACGAGATAGATTCATGGATAGTCGTGTCGACCTGCATTTTGCGCGTTGGGTTGGCACGAGACCCACACCCAGACTAAACGCACTTCGAAGTACCATTGCCCTGCAAGCATTTGCTACAACAATGTATTTTCATTTGGATCCTTGACTCTGGTAGGCCTTTTAGGGATCACATTTGAAGACTAGTACCTATATGTGAGGGGGATATTGGGTTTTTGCAGGAAACCAAGACCCTACATACCTTGATCATCATGTATACGTCGAACCTTTAAACTTATATATATATATATATATATAGATTATCACGAATATGCTGAACCTTTGAATCTATGATGTTGCATATCATTACATCATATCAAAATTAGTTTTTACATGTGCATTTCCAGGGAATCCAAGAGCTTAGTCTTTGTTAAGTATTCGAGAAGAAAATGAGTACTAGCAGAAGAAGCATTTACAGTTACAAGTTTGTGGAACCCTAGTTGAAGGCTTTGAGAGGATTAGAAACCCGTCTGATTCTTGACAACAAGGATGATTTCAATAAGAACTATGGTAATCTCTCAGGCATCCTCAACACTATTTTCAACATAATGGCTATCGACACTATCCAATTCTATGATTCTCCGATGAGATGTTTCATTTTCCAAGACTATCAGTTGGCTCCAACTATGGAGGAGTAGCCTTATATCTTGGGGTTGAGATTCAGGATCAAGTTCCTTTCATCAACACAAAGGAACTTCCCTAACTTCACCTCATAGCTGAAGCACTCCACTTGGATAAGAAGGAAGTATAGACTAATCTTAAGCTTAAGGGGACACTCATGGTTTTACTAGGAAGTTTCTGATGGACAAAGCTACCACTTTAGCTGATGCTTGAAGCTGGAACGCCTTCAATGTTATTCTGGATCTGCTTATATATGGGATACTGTTGTTTCTTATCATGGAAGACTCTGTGCATTTAGCTTCTATCTACATTTTCATGACTAGGAATCTTGTTCCTACTCTCCTGGTTGATTCCTATTACTCTATTCATTTAAGGAATCAGAAAAATAAAGGAACTATTATGTGTTATGCTCCTCTATTGTATAGGTGATTCATGTCCCATTTTCATAACAAAAGGCCCTTTTGTTGAGAATAAGTGAAATCTCAAATGATCCTAAAGGATCCTGTCTCTGACTCCTGATGATATCTTGTGCTAATTTCGAAGCTACGACGATGTCAAGATCATCCTTAAATGTGGTAATTTCCCTAATGTACCCTTTATATGTACAAAAGGAGGAATTAAATACAATTCAAGGATGGTACTACGCCAATTGGGCTACCTAATACTTGACAAGCCAGACATCGAGTAATTGGTAGATTTTGTCTTACATGAAGGGGTTGATAATCCAGATTTGCTAAAGAGGATTAAACGAGCCTGGAGAGAGATTCACCGTCAAGGAAGGGCTGAGTTGGGAAAGAATAATTGCATAGCAAAAGAAGCCTACACATAATGGGTTAGGGAAAGAGTCAAGGAAGTCCTGCTTCTATTTCCATTTGAACCTTCTATGAGCCTCAAACCTCCTGGACCTATTGTTGTTCCTATCTCACAAGTTGACAAGATCAAGGAGACTATCAAGTTGTTGGAAAAGGAGAATGTTGATCTACGATCCGGCCATGGTAAACTAATGCAAGAGAAGGAAAACTTGAAGATTAACCTTAATCAAAAGAGAAAGCACATTCTCAAGGCTATTGAAGTTGCTCAAGTAGAACATAACAAGTGATGGAAGGTTTATGAAGCTTTGAAAGGAACCTATGTTGACCTCTCTGCCAAGAAGAAACAACTCGCCGAGACTCAGTATCAAGCTGGCAAAATGGTTAGTGTTTGGAACCAAACTCTGACATTTCGCAAGAAGACGAAGGAGAGCTACAAGACCCAACTCGAAGAACTTCAATTCCAACTGAAGGGTTATAAGAAGGAGTTGAAGAAAAAACAAGATCGTGCTGAACAACAGGAAGCTTCTCTCTCTCAATGTCAATGTAATCTTGATAAGGTTTTTCAAGAAACTAGAAGGCTGAAGGGTCAAGCGTATCACAGTCTAGAAGTTGTTAATTAACTTAATCAAGAGGTCTCTTATTGGGAATGATAGAGTCATCATCTCAAAGTCCTCCTCGATCAGAAGGAAGTGTTTTTCAAACCTTGTTGCACAATCTCTTTAAAGATGCATACTATTGGAATGAAAGGTGTGCACGTTTGGCCAAATTTGTTAATCACGCAATTGAAGACCTCCCGGTTTGCTGAACGAAGTTTATGCTGATATGTTTCCGCACAACACTCTGTGGGTTGTTTTTCATTTTGTATCTATTTGTAGGGTGGTATTTGAGAGGTTTAAGGCTGATCTTCTTGTATCCCATCGAGAAAGTCTCTGAGTTGTAATGAATTGTACTCTTTATTCTTCTCTAATAAATAAAACGAATGTTTTATTGTTGGCTTTATCTTCTGTCTTTACTTTTATGCTTTATGATTACTCTTAACAAAAGATGAAATCTCAAGAGTCCTTGGAAAATAACAAATATTATTTTTTGCATGCATTAATTTATACACTCATGCAGTCATGCATTTCATACAGAAAAACACAAAATGCTTATACCATCTTTCTTCAACTATCCAGAAAAGACGACGACTCTTCGCCACATATATCTCACCAGAGCTAACAGACATAAAATCATGGCTAATATTAAGCAAGAAAACATCACTTACAAGATGACATTGGGTCTGTTCCAAGGCAAGATGGACCAGGTTCAGGGAAAGATGGACATCATTCTAGAGTACCTTCGTACTTAGAAAGACACAACCACAATTGCTGCTGCTGAGACTCCTACTAAGACTGCCGCTCAACCTATCTCCAACCAACTGGGCTTTCTTCCTAGTTTTAGCGGTCATATTGTTGCTTATCCCTAGGGGATGCCTCAGAATTTTACTCCTTAGATGGCTAATGGTGGGGCCTTTGTTCCCTATCAAACGATGCATGTGCCTTTTGTCAATGGGAATTCTACTGTTCACCCTTGGGGAATGCCTCCTCAGTTTTCTCCTCTGGTAATCAATGTTGATACTGATGATTTTCCTCGAGAGAAACCCCGCTAGAACTTTGTGCCTTTAAATGCTAAGGCATCTACTAAGACTGAGCTTAAATATAGGGGTCCTCCCATTCATGTTCAATTCATCCTACAGTTGTTCAACTTACTGCACAATATCTGTATCAAGGCTTTCAATATGTTAACTATGGAATGCCTCCTGCCTATCCTATGGCCCCTTCTGCCACATTTGTACCTCCACATGTTTATCCTGGGGCACCCTATGCTCCATATGGGGTCCAATATGGTCAAACTGCTAATCCAGGAACACAGATGGTTAATCCTGGTCTGATGTATCTTGCTAACATGTTTCCTCAATTTGCTACTCCGCAAGCTGCTGCTCAGATTACTCCTCAAGCTCCTTAGTTCCTTACTCCTCAAGCTTATCCTCAAGGTCATTTTGCTAATCAGAATATTCCTAGTGTAAGTCAGAACAAGCCTGTTGATTATCAGTTGCTGGATGAATGTATTATGGCCATTGAAGGGTTTCCCGCTTACGGTATGGATGCAATAGAGCTATGTCTGGTACCAAATGTGATTCTACCTCAGAAGTTTAAAGTTCCTGATTTATAGAAGTATAAATGGATGATTTATAGAAGTACCCATATATTGTAGGAAGACGACTTCCTACATTGACAATGATGCCTTACTTATCCATTGCTTTCAAGATAGCCTGTCTGGGGCTTCACTTGACTGGTACATAGGCTTGGAGCATAGCAATATCCGATTCTGGAAGGATCTTTCTGAAGCTTTCTTGAAACAATACAAATATAATATGGACATGGCTCCCACCAAATTACAATTGCAGAATCAGGCTCAGAGGATCAATGAAACCTTTAAGGAATATGCTCAAAGGTGGTGTGAAATGGCTACACGTGTTCGACATCTGTTGTCTGACACTGAATTGTTAGATATTTTCATGGGTACACTTTAAGGAATGTACTTTGAAAAAATGGTCGGTAACATGTCTTTCAACTTCTCCGATGTTGTAACAATATGGGAACACATTAAAAATGGGCTAAAGACTGGAAAGATTGGTGGCACGGCTAATCATCAGGCAGTGGCTAAAACACCTCAAGGTAGCTTCGCCAAGAAAAAGGAAAGGGAGACAAGTGTTGTGATGGCAAATGTTCACCCTTAATTTTAGGCTCATATGGATCCCATGCCACACTACCGACATCCATATGTTATTGCAGCCTAATACCAACAACCACCCTTTCAGTATGAAGCACTGCCTTAATATCAAAATCCTCCACAGCCCAAGCTTCCCCAAATTAACAACCTGCTCAGAACAATAAAAACCAAGGTCGGTGGAAGAACAAGCATTTGAATGATAATCAAGATAAGAAACACCCCAATTTTGACAAGATTCTAGTACCGTATACTCAATTGCTACCCTATCTCATCCATGCGGGGGTGATTGTGTCAAAGGAGATACCTCATGCATCTTTCCCTACCACCCAAGGCATAATCCTAATGTGACATGTGTGTTTCATGCTGGATACATAAGGCATTCCATGAAATATTTCCTAGTCATCATAGTCAACATAGCTGGGACATGGGGCATGAATCGTAGTGGTTGTGTTTTTGCTCCTAAATTCACTCCAAAGGCAGTTTTGTCACCAACAATTGCTCCTCCTAAAGAGAATAGTGTGTCAAGAACCCTTCTTTAATAGAAAGGGGCATCAACATTTGTTCCTACCACTACGGTTGTGACAATTTCTCCACCTATAGTGAAGGATATCACAAGCAAGTCAGCAGAAGTTGTCTCTTCAAAAGTCAAAGAGATGATGAATGAACAAGCTCAAGTTGAAAAACACAAGAAGGATGTCTCGCCAGAGGAAATCCAGGAGTTCCTCAAATTGATAAGAAAAAGTGACTTTAAATTTCATGGATCAGTTGGGGCAGACGCCGTCCAAGTTTTCAATATTATCCTTGTTGTTGAGTTATGAGGCTCACAAAAAAGCTCCAATGAAAGTCTTGAATACTGCACACGTGATGCATGACATCACTATTGATCAATTTGATGAGGTGGTGACAAATATTACAACAATCCGATATTTAGGATTTAATGAAGCTGAGCTGCCTACTGAGGGGAACGCTTACAATAAAGCTTTACACATATATGTCACATGCATGGACACTCTTGTCTCGAGTCCTGGTGGATACAGGTTCTTCTCTTAATGTGATGCCCAAGGGCACTGATCAGTGGTTTTCATATGTTATTTCGCTATTTGTTTTAGTTACTATTTTGTTATCATTTATTTGTTTTATATCTCTTTTACCATATTTTATGCCTTTGTTGTGTTCTTTAGTGTTTTTAGGTTCACATAAACATTCAGGAAGAATCGGAGCGAAAAATCGAGAAAAATTGCAAAATGCGGATTGAAATTGGATTGAAGACAGTGGGCTGACACGGGTGCCGGTGTCGCCTGACACGGCCCGTGTCAGCAGGTTTGGAGCAGCACGTTTTTGAAATTGAAGATTTGGGCTGAAGTCAGAGAGCTGACACGGGTGCCCGTGTCAGCTGACACGACCCGTGTCAACGGGCCTGGGAGAGAAACAAGTTGTACGCAAGAGTCAGAGGGCTGACACGGGTGCCCGTGTCAGCAAGCCTGGGAGTACCAAATTTGTGATTTTTTTCTCATTTGTTGAGTTTAGTGCCCTGAAGGGTATTTTGGGAATTTTGCACTATTATAATTGTTTTGGAATTACTTAGGCAAGGTTTAGAGAAGGGAAGAAAGACTTTTACTTTCACGAATGATTTTACGAAAAGTTTGATGCCATCAAGGGTTTTGGAGAATGAAGATTGTTCATGAGCGGAAGCAATTAAAGATTGTAGTCATCCAATAATCTTGTAATGTCTTACTTTTATTTTGTAATTTCTTTTCGCAGCATGAGTAGCTAAACCCCCCCAATGCTAGGGGGTGTCCCTAAATTGCATCTGTAATGACTTCTATTTCCATTGTTATATGAGATAATACTTTTTCCTTAATCTTTTGTTATGCAATGTTGTTAACGCTTTTCGATCAGACAAATTGAAATTGATTTACGGTTAGGGTTTAGGTCGGACCAACCAACCTAACGCTTTTGCATAATAATATTACAGTAGATATTGCCTAGGAATAGGGATACCCTGTAATAATCGGATTATTCTTGATCAAATATAATGCTTGTGGTTCTTTATTGACCGCTAAGGAATTGGGGTAAAGATAGAATCTCAAAGGTTTTTCCGTTAAGGAATTAGGGAAAAATAACCTTAAGAATCAGTAAGGTTTGTTTAGAGTAATGTTTCATCAAATAAGGATTTAGAGTTTTTGCAGTGCAATTCATACACTTCCTCTAGCATGCTTCTCATATCTGTTTTTAAGTCAAGTTTATAATTTTGTTCATTTTACTATTTTTAGTTATAATTTCAAAACAATCAAAACCCCAAGGAAACTTTTGTTTAATTGAATTACTATAAGAACTTATATTTCCTAAGCAGTCCTCGAGATCGATACTGGGGATAATCCTTATTATTACTACATCATTAAAATAGTACACTTGCTATTTTTCCGATCAAGTTTTTGGCGCCGTTGCCGGGGACTGCCAAATTATAAGTTCTTGTGTTAAGTCAATTGGAATTCTGTCACTCTGTGACTAAAATTTTATTTTTCTGTTATTTTTATTTTCATTTTTTTATAACTTTTGGATTATTACTGTTGCTACTAATCTGTGTCTAACATTTTTATGCGAGGAGAATCCTCAGCTAATTTTCTTTTTGACGCAGAAATTGAAAGAACGCTACATGAGAGGCGTAGACAAGCAAAACTTGCAGCGTCTGAAGCTGAACCGTCAAAGCACTCAAACTCAGGTTCAGAGTCAGACAAAGATACAGTGACCATGGCTGGAAATCAACCAGCGGAGAGACTTTTGGGCGATTATGGTGGGGCAAATACACCGGCTGGCAGGCTGACCATTGTGAACCAACCGGTGAATGTGTCGAATTTCCAGCTGCATCCTAGCACCATCACTCAACTTGAGAAGAGACCTTTCACCGGAAAGGTTAATGAAGATGCCAACAAACATCTGCAAAGATTTTTGACTATGAGCACCACTCTCAATATTGAGGGGCACACGGAGGAAGCAAAGAAGTTAAGAATGTTTCTTTTCACTCTGGCGGAAGAGGCTAAAGAGTGGTTCTACTCGTTACCTGCTGGGAGTATTGCCACTTGGGAAGAGATGGAGAAGGCATTTCTGAATGATTATTTTTTGGCCTCTGTTTATATCCAAAAAAGATATGATATTGTGAACTTTAAACAGAAGGACGGAGAATCTCTCAGAGATGCCTACAAGAGGTTAAAGAAATTTTTGGTAGCCTGTCCTACTCACAACATGGATCAAACTGAGCAACTAATTGATACAGTTGCCGGTGGCTCATCTAATTTTACAATAACCACTGGTGTCAAAAAGATCATTGAAGCCATAGCCGCTGTAGCGAACGATTTTGGATGTGATTCTTAAGCACTGTCGCTCTTTGGGGGAACTACAGGTCGATTTATTTTTTATCCTATTAAGCTGACTAAGGAATGGAAATAGATGTCTCCAATTAACCCTGCTTGCATACTGAGCTTAAACAGCAGTCTGTTAGGTTACGAATGCTATATGGTAATGGGGCCTCTTTCTTCTTACTTTGTTTAGAACAGAACACCGGGAATGTTCATGGGTAAGACGCTAGGACTGATGCTTTTCGATTGATGTATGAAGGTACGGGATTTGGGTTTTGGATTAGTGTGCTCACAAAGATTTCTATTTCAATCTTATGCCTATGTATTCCCGTTTAGCGAAACAGGGAAATCAGAGCGATCGTAGTTCCTCCTATTCTATGGGAGGAAATGGTGTTTTGGTGTCTTGTTCAAAGCCCAAGACGTGAAGCTAAAGGGGGTTTGTATCTTGTTCAAAGCCCAAGATATGAAGTTGAAGGGTCTATTTGTATCTTGTTCAAAGCCCAAGATGTGAAGCTAAAAGGGTGTTGACTTTAGAGAGAATTTGTCATCTCTAAAGAGGGGTCTGTCTGTCACAACTGTTGGGTGACTGATTATAAAGGAAAATTACTTTAACCGGGATATGTGAATCTAGAAATGCCATAATTTTCTTTATAGGGGATTTGTAACCTGAAGGAGAAGACTTTAACTCAGTGTAGAGCAATGTTATATTTCCTTAGGAATTTCTCATGCTAAAAGAGGGACAGTGGCGTGGATGTAAATAATCCAGAGGCTTGCCGCTTACAGCAATTAGACAAAGGGAAAAGGAGTTGTTGATGTTTGTATACTGCAAACGAGGCACAGATTGATGCTAAAAGGTTGATTGACTCAACCGGGTTTTTTCTTATACAAAGCCTAAGAGGAGGCTATCGGCCCACAAAGAGGGTGTTTTTGTATCTCGTACGAAGCCCGAGATGGAGACGAAAGGAGGTTGCCTTAACAAGAGAGTCTTTTATACTCAACAAGAGAGTGTTTTGTATCTCGTACAAAGCCCGAGATGGAGGCTGAAAGTGGTGACTCAACAAGAGAGCCTTTGTATCTCGTACGAAGCCCGAGATAGAGGCTAAAGGGATTGACTCAACAAGAGAATCTTTGTATCTCGTACGAAGCCTGAGATGGAGGCTAAAGGATGGCTGTTTCATTTGAGTGACAGGTCCAGTATATTGGTTAAAAGAGAAAATTAGTTCTTATAAAGAGACTGATTAAAGGTAAGGCTATGCTTTGGGTTTTGATCAGAGGATCAGGGTTATTTCCTGTTCTTTAAGGAAATGGGAAATCCATAGGGGTTTTGAGACTGACCAAGTCTGCGAGTGTTTTCCCTATTTTTGAAAGGGACTTGAGAATGCCTTCGAGACTCAAGGAAATTAGACTGTCCAAGTCTAGAGTTTTATCTTTTGTACTATGCTTAGAGAAACAGTAGTAGTAGGATCTAGACTCTTTGAAAGACTGTTCCATTAAGATGACTAATTTTTGTTCCTATACCTCTAGGAGGTCATCGAGACAATTTGTACGAAGCCCAATAGGAGGCTGGAAACTTTTAAGAAGCCGAGGGACAATTTGTACGAAGCCCAAGATGAGGCTCTCTTCCCGAAGAAAGAATCCTTATACGAAGCCTAAGAGGAGGCTGTGAATACTTCTAAGAAGCCGACGGGTCCTTGTACAATGCCCAAGAGGAGGCGGGGATGCTTTTAGGAAGCCTGTGGGTCCCCAAACCTAAACAGACAAGATGTCTCCCCTTTTGAGATGACAAATTCTCTCTCAGTCAAACCTTTTAGCTTCAATCTTGGGCTTTAAACAAGACACAAATACTCAACCTTTTAGCTTCAATCTTGGGCTTTGAACAAGACACCAAAATATCTTTTTCCTCCCTTAGAATAGGAGGAACTACAATTGCTCTGATTTCCCTGTTTCATTTAAACGGGAATACATAGGCATAAGATTGTGAAATCTTAGCGAGCATACTAAACAAAAACTCTAGGTCCAGTAGTACCTTCATACCAATCAAAACTTAGGTCCAGTACCTTACCAAAAACATTGAAAAACCCGAACATCAACAAAAACTCACTCTCTCCCTCATATTTCCCAAGAAACTTTCCCAACCCATTAACAGATAAACACCATCAAGTACAAAGCGAAACCTGAAACTAACCACCTATGGATAACCACATATAGGATGGGTAATTGATAACTCCCCATTGTATAACCTGACCCCGAACTCCCCGAATCTCTCTTAGCGTTTGTTCAGTTAAATATCTGCGTGCAAGGTTAGTTTTAGATAGCTTCACTTTCCCTTCCAGCTTCATGGGATAAATAAGAAATCAGAAAGTAGCACCCCTTCCTCTTCATTGAGGAGAAGACCCCAATTCCCGCGATAAGGTGGTCGCGTCACCGACAAAATCGCGCGCTATAACCTTAGTGCAGTTT
Source organism: Lathyrus tuberosus (assembly GCA_022829125.1). Taxonomy (NCBI): domain Eukaryota; kingdom Viridiplantae; phylum Streptophyta; class Magnoliopsida; order Fabales; family Fabaceae; genus Lathyrus; species Lathyrus tuberosus. The sequence continues at coordinate 22,041,896 of JALAZF010000030.1, forward strand.
TATGATCCCTTATACCATTGCTTCACCTTGGAGGAGAACTCCAGAAACTTCTAAGGCAGAAGGATGAAGGAGACACCGCTAAGAAGAGGAAGGCGCAAGAGGATTTATTTTCCTTTAGCGTACCAATATCTCTTGTTACTAGTTTAGACATTCCTCCGACATCAGTTGCATGGAAGTTGTACGTCGACAAGCTCATCCTTGAGAAGGCCGAGATGAAAGAGCAAATCAAGAAGCTTACAAGGAGGTTGCAAGGAGGAAAGGGATCTTTCCATCATATTGCTTAGGACTTCTATTTTTCCATTCCTTGTATTGTCCACTTTGTTAGGACCTTTTGAAAGTTTGTAGTTCATTTTGTAAACCTTCAAATTTTAAATCAATGAAATGAGACTTTTTCAGTCATTCAAAATTTGTTAACCATTTTTATGGTGTTTGCAAATATAACTTTTGAGTTCCTTGAAATTCATTTGCATTTTTGCATTTGCATGCATCATTAGCATTGCATTCTTTGCATTCCAGGTGCTTACTCTTGTTTCTTCCTCCAATAGTCAATTTGAGTCATCGGTATAATACTCGGGCCAGCCATTAATGAAGAACGGATCAGTTGGAACAAGAAAATCAGGCACTCCGTGAGGAAGTCAACACACTAAAAGAGAGTTTGGAGAGGATTACACGTATGATAGAGGCGTTGGCGGCTGCTCAGAATCAATCGTCACACAACTCCCAAGAACATATTCAAAGGATTGTAATCTTAGAAATTGTCTCTACGCCGATCCCAGTGGCACCAGCAAGCGAGCCTAAGTACACCATGCCTCCAGGTTTTCCTTGGGGCATGCCTCAAAACTTCATACCAGCCGGATATCGCCCACTAGTTTCTGAAGCTCTTGCCGTGACCGCTGTAATGATTGTACCACCTCCCTTGGTGAACTTTGTTCCATACAATATTCAACAACCAGTTTTCCACACCGCCCCGAGCGACATTGTTGGAATTGATGAAAGGATGGACGGGTTCCAAGATCAATTCTTGGAGATGTAAAAAGAGATTAAAGCCCTCAGTGGGAAGGACCTATTTGGGAAAAATGCTTCAGACCTCTGTTTGGTTTCGAATGTCAAAATTCCTCACAAATTCAAGATTCCAGACTTTGAAAAGTACAAAGGAAATTCTTTCCCCCAAAGTTATCTCATTATGTATGCTCGCAAGATGTCGACACAGACGGATAACCATCAATTGCTTATTCACTATTTCCAAGATAGTCTGACAGGTGCTTCCCTCACGTGGTATATGGGGCTATACAGTGCAAAGATTCAACCCGTCAATGATCTTTGTGAGGCCTTCATTAGGCAGTACAAATACAACGTTGATATGGCACCCGACAGGGATCAGTTGAGAGCCATGGCCCAAAAGGATAAATAAAGCTTCAAGGAGTACGCACAACGCTGGCGTGAAGTGGCTACTCAAATCAACCCACCTCTGGAAGAAAAGTAAATGACTAAAATCTTCTTAAAGACTTTGAGTTCATTTTTCTATGAGAGGATGATAGCCAGTGCCTTTAGTGACTTTACCGAAATGGTAAATATGGGGATCAGGCCCAATCCTGTGCAAGAGCAACAGGCTCTACAGCATAGGGCCTCATATTTTGGAGGCCCCCAAAGTATTAAAAAGTCCAATTTTTTTAATATTAATATTAATAAATATAAACAATATTATTAAAAAAGCAAATCAATTAAAAAAATACTATAATAAAAATTTAATAAAAATTCAATACATTAAAAAATGAGATTGATGAAAGTCAAAATAATTATAATTAAATCTTATTTTTATTAATATATAATTATATTTTTATGTGTCATTTTCATTTATTCTAATTGTTTTTTTTTATTTTGACTCATTTTTAAATTAGAACTGGGTCTCCAGTTTGATTGGGCCGACCCTGATGGGGATGCGCTTGGAAGAAGTGGTTCGCGAGGGCAGGTTGGCCAAGGAATAAAGTACTTCTAGTAGCATAAAGAAGCATGGAAGTGATTTCACAAAGAAGAAGGAGCAAGATGTGAGTGTTGTACATCAGGGCCAACCAAGGAAAAGGTACCAACAGCAACACATTGCAGCTATTTCTCCAGCTTATCAACCACAGTTTACACAACCACATGCCTAACCACAATAATATCAACCACCTCAACAAGTCAAATAACATCATTATCATCAACAAAATCAACAGGCTCGTCCCCCATTCAACAATCCAAACCGTGTTCAAAGACAGTTTGATTTGATCCTAATGACCTATGCAAAAATTATATCCATATTTGATACAAAGGAATCTTGTACAGACTCGAGCTCCACCAGCCATCCCGAAGGATCTCCCGTGGTGGTATAAGCCCGAGGCTCATTGTGCTTTCCATCAAGGTGCACCCGGACATGACATCGAAGACTATTTTCCTTTAAAACATGAAGTGCAAAGGCTAATGCGAAGTGGTATTTTTTTCTTTTGGAAACTCTAGACCTAATGTACAAGCCATAAGCTCAGACTGAGACAGTCTCCTCAAATCTTTAGTCATTTACTGCTTTTTCATATGTAACCTTTCCTTGTTTGTTAATGCATTTATTTTTGCATGTAAGAACTTATTTATTTTGAATGATTAATGCAACGAATATGTTTGTCTTGAAGAAATCCATTCGTATTTCACTCATTTAATTGCTTTTATGCCAATATTGCCCCATCTCTTGCTTAGGCAGAGAATTAGAGGGAGGATGACGAAAGTGAAAATGCAAGATCTCTTGTTGTATGCTTTTGAATAATACCCTACTGATGATGTAAGGAATTGTTTCAAATCCCCAAACACCAGAGATATAAGGGAGATAATCCCTCATTAACCCCTTTGAGCCTTGAAGTAGGAGTTTCCTTTTCCAAATAAAAAACCCTCAATTTTAACCTGGAGCAGGGTAGTTTTCAGTTAAGCTGATTAAGCACCCAGACTTTAAAAAAAACGGGAGATGAGTGAACATCTGAGGATTCACTACACCTACCCCACACATTAAGAGGATAGGAGTCAAATTCAAAATGATTAGCCCTAAACTAGCTAAGGAGTGAGGCAGTCACAACCCTATCAACAAGCCAAAAACGGTATAAAATCGCACAATTTGTTAATAAATCGAAAATGAAAAAATGAAAAAGCCCGCTAAGTCAAAACCTATGAAGGAGATTTAGGCAAAATTGGGGCATCCCGCTGGACTTCAAGGTCAAATCCAAAAGACTCAGTCCAGGCAAAAGTGAGGGAAAACAAAAGGAATGAAAAAACGCGAAAAAGCGAAAGAAAGGATTACAAAGAAAAATCCTCAATGAAGAAAAACTTTGTGTGATCAGACTCCAAAAGCAAAAAGGAAAGTGACTGCCAGGTCCAAAGCCTTAGTGGTTTCTCAACCATATCAAGACTCCTCTTGAGAAACGAGTGCTCATGTCAGGTTAATTGAACATGGGATTGAAGAAGATCACGAAGAACGGGTGGGTACAAATAAACTTTGAGCCTTTTATCCTTTGTTTCATAAACCGTGAACCAGACTACATTATAACCCTCAAAAGACCTAATTGAAGCAGGGTTTATTTTGAAAGCATACTCGAGGAGATAACGTTTCCTGAATCCTATGAGCTATGCTCAAAATTCGTGTTAGCTTCGTTAAAGGAAATTAATGTCATATCCTAACTCGTGATTTGGTCACAAGTTATTGCGATATCTTCAAGACTAACATGTGTGTTGCATCATCATTCTCAGAATTAACTTTTTTTTGCTTGCTAACATTGTTTGATAACATATAAGCTTGCATATGAGCATCAATGATGAGCTCAATCTTTAGAGACTTGAAACTATGATGAAAATGGCGAATCATTTCAAAAGGATGATAATATCTAGGGGCATGTTGCATGAAGACTCTGCTAAGCAGGGGCAAGTTGTTGCTTTCACAGACTGGCCATCCCTAAAGGACAAGTTTGAAGACTCAGTTGTACCAAATATAGTCATTTTGGGCAGTTACGTCAAGATTTGATAAATCTCTCCAAGAATTTGAAGACACTAGGGCATTTTGGATGCTAAGTTTTCTGTAAAATCCTCTTGAGATGACTTCTTCTCATAAACCATGTGATCTGGGGCATCTGCGAATTGAAGTTTATTTTGACCCATTTACAAGAATTGTTGATTTGTGGTGACCACCATGCATAACTATGTTGCTTTCATAACATTCTTTACTCATGTCCCCGATGAGTCTCAACTTAGGTGATCATGGTTATTCCCCAATAAGTCTCAACTTTAGGTGGCTATGACAATCCCTCGATGAGTCTCAACTTCAAGCAGGTTTGATGCAAGATTCCCCTAGTTGGTGACCTAAGGATTCCCAATGAATTTCCTTGGCCTCATCCTTCCCCAATGATGTGTATGTTTATTTCATTCTCCAGTGAATTACAACTCCGCTCTTTTCCAGTGAAGTGAATGTTTATTTCATTCCTCAGTGAATTTCCTTGGCCTCATCCATCCTTAGTGATGTGGATGTTTATTTCATTCCCTAGTGAATTGCAACTTCGCTCCTTTCCAGTGAAGTGAATGTTTATTTCATTCCACAGTGAATTTCCTTAGCTTAAAAAATCCCCAGTGAAGCGAATGCCATTTCACTTCTTAGTGAATCTTCCCTAGTGATGTGGATGTTTATTTCATTCCCCAGTGAATTACAACTCCGCTCATTTCCAGTGAAGTGAATGTTTATTTCATTCCTCTGTAAATCTCTTACAACTCATTTTTCCCCAGCCAGGTGGATGTTTATTTCATCCCCATGAAGTCTCAACTCTGACATCTACAGCCGCGACTTTGATCCGAGCTTCCCCAATGAAATGGATATTTATTGTATCCCCAGTATGGCCTCAGCTCTGGCATCTCCAGTTACAATTCTCATTTAGATTGCTTCAGTTTGTAGTGGTTATTTATTTTATCCCCTATGAAGTCTCTATAATCATGGGTGATCCTTTCCCAATGCATCTTTCTCATCCCCAACAGAGTCGCCAGATTCATCTTGACAATCCCCTGAGTAAAGTCATGATGTTATCTCTAAGTGGAATACTCTCTTCCCCAAAGAAGTTTGAAGCCTTGAAGCAGGACTGTGATTCCATATGTGGCTTCCTATTCATCCCTAGTGATGTTTCTATTTTGTGAAGATTGGCCGAGTATCCTTGTCGAGATGTTTATTTCATCTCCAGTTTACTTATCCCTATTTGTTTTGTCAGCATAAGCATAACATGACATACATTCATTCATACAGATATACATGGCATATGTTCATTTTTCCATCTTTTGATGTTTACTTGATTCCTTCACTTTGGTTGTGTTTATCCCCAAATGACTTGGTTTGTCTTCTTTTCCCAGTAGAGTCACCAGCCCTAAGCAGAAAATACATGTCCTTTCTAATTCCCCACTGAATTTAATCCTCGTGGAAGATTTTTCTTTAGCTCTCTTTTCCATTTTTGGATAAGATAAATCCCCACTTGAGTTCATTCCTCATTGGGTAGAGTCTTGCTCGACCGTTTCCCTCCAAATCTTTCCTGGATTGAACTTTGGTCCCTGTAAGACCCTAATTTTTGACCCCCTAAGATTCCACATATCATTCACATCTCATTTTTGCATCTTATACCATAAACAAGATCATGCTTTGGTTCCTTTATCCTTATCTTCTTTGGGTTTATACCTTGCAGAGATCACTGAGCATCTGTGTCTTTCTTATTTGCCTTTATTTGCTCATGTTTACTAACCTTTAATCAAAATCCAAAAATATGTTTGTTTTTGTCTTCACTAACCTTTCCAGGAGAGGAATCAAGGATATCAAATACCAGTCCCTCAGCTCGAATGAATTTCATCTGAACAAAGTCAAAGTTGATCTGCAAACAATTCAAAATCATCTTATCAAGAGTTCTCAAGTTTTTGATTGATTATTATTCAAGAAACTCCAAGTTTCATGGGTTTATTTCCATGCCTTCTTTGACAAATCAAGAAAATCGAGCCAGAACCAGCACAATCCAGCCAACAGGGCATTTTTTAAGTTTTTCAACTGTGCAATCGATTGCACTATTGGTCCAATCGATTGCACCATGCATTTTTTGCCATGATTTTGAAGTTTTCAGCATTGCAATCTATTCGCGCTACAGTGCAATCGATTGCACGAAGACATAATTGGCTAAAATCAGTATTTTTTAAGTTTTGAAGCATTTGGCACCAATCTTGACCATTGATCATATGTGGAATATTCTAGATCACCTCATTTTAATTCCCCTACATCATTTTGATCATTCCCCACCATGTACCTCCACTAATCACCACTCTTTTGTGATTTCCCTCCAAATTCAAATTCCAAGCCTAATTTTCATTTCCAAACCAAATTCCAATCCACCAAATTTTGCAAGCCTAAACTCTATAAATAGAACCCTCATTTCATTCATTTCACAAGCTTTTGATAGCCAAATTCACTTTGTCAAAATTCTTCTTGACTCTCTCAATTTTCTCCAACTACCAAATTCACTCAAAGCTCACTTTTCTTCTTTTGAAAGTTAACAAGAATTCACATTGAATCTTGTTCAACTTTGAGCTAAACCTTCATCCAAACTTGTTTTCTTTATCAATTCTTATGATCAAGGCTTTGGAGTTTGGATCTTGGAGTAATTTGAAGGAATTTTCAGATTTGAAGTGGTAATTCATCTTTCATCATTGTTGAAGCTTCATCTTCATCTTCCATAATGTAGATCTTTGATGATTCTTATTACTTGATCCTTTGGATCTTGTAATTGTGTTTAATTACTGGTATTGGTTGCTATTTACTTTGCAATTTCGTGCACTTTTGATTCCATGATCATGAGGTATTTGAAGAAAGTTTTAGATCATGACCATGTTGAATTTTGCTGAATTTTTGCTGTCATAGCAGGGTGCAATCGATTTGCATTTTTGTGCAATAGATTGCACAGTGCTATTCTTTTTGCCTTGTTTTCTGACAGTGTGCAATCGATTCGCACGCTGGTGCAATCGATTCGCACTGAACAGAATGGCATTTTTCACCTATTTTTGGGACTGTTTTGGTTGTTTCTTCATTCCTAACCCCTTCCCTTTGTTCTTAGCCTTAGATCACATAATTTTGTGGTTTAATTTGGCTTTCTCTTCATCTATTTCTTCTTTTATTTTGATCGATGAAAGTCTTATGGATCATGGAATTCCTTTGTTGAATTTTGATCAAGACTAGATCACTACCTTCTTTTCTTTTTGTGCGGTATTGCTTTCGGATGACGATCTACATATCGTTCATCTAGCATGCATTAGCACAAAGATCTATTGACCGGCCTTATTGTAGGGTAATTACTCTGTAAATTACTCGGCGATTGCTTAAAATAGCGCAACATTTGTCCCTCTTTATCCAATCCAGAATTTGAACTTTCGTGGTTCGGACCTTGATTGGTCACGGCAACCCAATGTTGATTAATTTTTTGCATTAGGTCCATAACCTTTGAAACTTGGCGTTGTATAGGCTTTGGTTCTACCAATCTTTTGTCAAGTTCATTAACCATGACCTAAGTGCATTGTTTAATCACTATAGTTCAAAACGCGAAACGAAATACTCGGTGAAGGCTTATGGCGCTAGAGCCCTTGTGCTACTAATTACTAACTTCTAACCTTACTTTTATGCTTCCTTCTCGCTCCATATCTCTCTTTTACTTTTATGCTCCATTATTATCATTTCATATTATGTTTATGCTTCCATAATTTTTCCTTTGTCCGTTGGACATATGTTTATGCTTCCGCAATTTTTCCTTTGTCCGTTGGACATATGTTTATGCTTCCGTAATTTTCATTTTGTCCACTTGGACACATGTTTATGCTTATGCCTTTTTCTCTTTGTCCACTTGGACCAACAACATTAATAAAGGCCAAAACCTCTAAAAAAACTTGTGCTTCTAATCTTGGACTATGGTTACTATCCTTTGCAATGGACATGGAATTTTGCACCTAGACCTTGGACTTCAATCCTATTCTTGGATCCTTGGACTTAGAACTAGGACCTTTTCCAGCTGCTTTGTAATTATGGTTCGAAGACTTTGAAGACTTGTGCTTTTGCTTGATTTATGGTGAAGATAGCTACATTTGTGGTTAGATCTTTCTTATCCTTAGCTTTTACTTTATGCTTTAGGATAGTCACTTCTTCTCTACCCATTCTTCAATTTTCAAAACTTTCTCCCTTTTTCAAAACTTTCTTGATTTCAAACTATTACCTCTTTCATAATCAAACCTTGACTTTGTCAAGTAATTTTACTATTTTCTTTTCATTTCTTAACAAATGCTAAACTACATAAGCATATTGACAACTTTTTCAAAAGACTTTAAAAAACACCAAACTCATCAAAACTCTTTTTGTGCCTTATGAACTTTCTCTTTCAAAACTTTTTCATAAGTTTAGACATGATTCATTTCTTTAAGCGGAATTATTCTCTTGGAAATGACGACTTGTCTTTACATTTTAAAATCAACCAAAACAAACAAATTTCATTCTTTGTACCATGAACTACGGGGTTTTGATCCTACATTGCACTTCGTGGGTACGTAGGCATGAGGCAACAAGTCTCTCCAAACACAAAAATCTAAAAAAATACTTCTCCTCTCACCTCCTCAATGATTTTTCAAGCAAACATTTTCAGACCAAAAGCGTAAATATTTCAAAGGGTTCCTATAGAGTACTATAGACGTTTTGGGTGCTAACACCTTCCCATTACGTAACCAACCCCCCTTACCCATTCTCTGTTTGTTCTTTTTTTTAGAACTCTTTTGGTTTTGTTCGCTCTTTTTCCTTTCCATTATTTGGATAAAATAAAAGTACGGTGGTGACTTTTGCTTTTCGAGTTAAGTTAATCAATAGCTTACACTCACGATTTTGCCGCTACAGAAAAGTGGCAACTCTGCTGGGGATGATATTATCTCCCTTGAGGGGTTTAGCCTACTTTGATTTATTTACCGCTTTTCATTTGATTTGCTTGTTACTTGATTGTTCTGTTTGGGAGTTCCTCTGTGTGTGTGAGATAAGTCCTATACCCGGACCAAAGTGTACTTTGAGATAGGAGGATGGTATAGTCAAGGGAGCTTTGAGGGAGTCGAATCCCAAAAAAGCAGAACTTGAGAATCCATCCACTCGGTGGTTGCCTCTTTGGAATTACTAATGTCGATCGAGCGATCATTGAAGGCATTACTTTTTCCATAGAAGCCTATAACACTGAGGGCCGTAGTAACCCTTAACCCATCTTAGCATTTTTAGGATCGTGGCGCGGAAGCTATGAGGATGCAAATCTGACTTAGCTGTCACGCGATGCCACACTCAGGTTAGATTCTCTTGAGGATAACTACCAACCTTCGAGTAAATCGGTGCGCTGGTGTGTCTGATAGTGGATTGTGGACCCTGGGCATTCTGTTAGAACCGCTGTTTTCTGCAGGTACAATGAAGACAAAACCTTAGCACATACCTTTTATGGGATTGGTTCTTAACCTTGACTCCATGCTCGTGACTCGAACCTTTGAAACCTGTGTGCTTTGAGTGATCTTGTTTGTGGTTGTTGCATCCATGCACTCTTGCATCCATGAGCATACATATGTATTCTTCCAAGTTGTCCAGAAACTTATTTCAAATGTCTCATTCTTCATTTATCTATTCACCGTCAAGCTGTTTCCTCAACACAACTACGGAACTAGAGTTGCCGTTAGATTGAGAATGGAAAATCAAGAACAACACAACGCCGAAGTCAGAATGGAAATTGATGAGTTGAAGGCCAGCATGACCAAGCTCACAGAAATGATGCAAGTTCTGATTGCTAGAGGTGAACCACATCAGAGGACTGTGATCTCTGAAATCTTGCCTGCTGCTGTTGACCCTCCACTAACTCAGCAACCAGCTTATACTTGGCAAGAATTTGGGTTACCTCCGAATTACTCGCCACCCTTTGCAACTACTCCTGTGTTTGTCCCGTCTGTACTGCCAGTATCTTCAGCTCCATTGTTCACTGAACCTCAGCCTGTTGTGCATTCTGTTGCTCAAGTTATTCCTGAGAATCCTTCTTTCGTGTACCATGCTGCTAGTCCACAATCTGAAATTCAGGGAGAACCTGGATACATTGAAGAAGTCAGAGAGCAATGGCAAACTCTGGACAAAAGGATAAGAGCCGTGGAAGGAAGTGATGTCTTTAGTGCTGCCACAATGGACATGTGCTTGGTTTCAGACTTAGTTATGCCTGCAAAATTCAAAACTCCTAGTTTTGAGAAATACAAGGGGCACACCTATCCCAGAAGCCACTTGGTGATGTACTGCCGCAAGATGGCTGCTCATACCAAAGATGACAAACTGCTCATTCACTGTTTCTAAGACAGCTTGAGTGGGGCTTCAATGAAATGGTATATGGGACTTGAGAAGAATCGTAACCAATGTTGGAAAGACTTGGCTGATGCTTTCTTAAAGCAGTATAAGTACAATTTGGACATGGCACCTAATCGTCGTCAACTGCAAAACATGTCTCAGAAAGAAAAAGAATCCTTTAAGGAGTACGCTCAGCGCTGGAGAGAGCTAGCTGCTCAAGTGGATCCACCCTTGGCTGAAAAGGAATTAACTGGGTTATTCATGGACACTCTTCAGCCGCTCTTTTGGGAAAAAATGATAGGCAGTGTATCATCTGGTTTTGCTGACCTAGTCACTATTGGAGAAAGACTAGAAGAAGGTATCAAAAAAGGAAAGATTACCAATGTTGAAGCCTTTAACAGTGTTAAAAAGTATGCTGGGAATTTTCAAAAGAAAAAGGATGGTGATACCCATGATGTTTCAGTTGAAGGGAAACCTCGTCGCAGGCAACAACAATATATAGCTACAGTTGCTCCTATTGTCAATGCTCAACCAGTTCAAGCTCCTCGCCAGACTGTTAGACAAAATCAGAATCGCAATAGGGTTAACTTTGATCCTATCCCGATGTCTTACACTGAGCTGTATCCATGTCTTGTTCAGAAAGGTTTGATTACAACGAGGACTCTAACTCCTCCTCCGAATCCTCTCCCAGCTGGCTATAGGGCTGATCTTCACTGTGAGTTCCATCAAGGTAGGGCAGACCATAACTTGGAAGGTTTCTATGCATTGAAAGCTAGAGTGCAAGAATTGGTGAAAGCAAATATTCTGACTTTTCTTGATGATAATCCCAATGTTGTTACCAATCCTTTTCCAGAGCATGCCAAATGAAGTTTGAGTTAGTTTTGACGGATCATCTCCTAAAGCCAGTGTTTCAGACAGGATAACTCATCCTTGTTGTTGATTAGTCACTAGGCCTTGTTTCTTTCTGTTTGCATTTTTCTTTGATTGTATTGACTGTTTGCTTTTGAAATTTATTTGTACTTTCATGGTAATTTCAATGAAATGAGCATTGCAATGTTTTGATTCAATTCATTTATATCCACTGTGTGCATATTTATGCTTTCTTTTTCACAAAACAAAAATGTATCTCCTGTTCACTTTATTTATCAAGCTTTTGTTTATACAAATATTGGATGGAGGATGATGAAAACAAAATACCTAAAATTACTGGACTGTATGCTTTTAATTAAAACTTGGCTGATGATGTACATGCATTGTTTCAAATCCCAAACACTGGAGAAATAAGGAAGTTAATCCTTTGTCAACCCCTTTGAGCCAAGAAGTTGGAGTTTCTTTCTGTACGAAAAAACCCGCAATTTTAACCTGGGGATGGGTAGTTCTCAGTTAATTTGACTGTACATTTAAGAGAATCATTGCAATCACAAGCTTTCCTTCGCACACATCAAAGAAGTGTCAAAGATGTATTTCAAATCAAAAGCCAATGATGGTTCACCGTAATCATTAAGCCAGGCAGTTGCTATCTTTCAAAAAAAAGAATGAAAAAAAATCAAATGAAAAGCCCGCTAAGTCAAAACCTATGAAGGAGACTTATGCAAAAATTGGGGCATCCCGCTGACTGTAAAATCAAATGACACAGTTCAGGCAAAAGTTAGGGATAACAAAATAAAAATCAAGAGGTTACCAAAATCCTCAAAGACAAAACGAGTTGACCAAGGTCCTCATCAAAAACAACAAAATGTTGTAAGAAATAGTGACTGCCATCTCAAAAATCTCTTGAGTCATCATCATAACAATGTTGCAATTCCAAAATTACTTGGAACCTGAATGCATAGTTTGAATCAACTGAGCATAGGACTGGAGATCATCATGAAGAATATGTTGGGTACAAATAAACTTTGAGCCTATATCCTTTGTTTCAAACAGCCATGAACCAGACCACGTTACAACCTTCAAAAGACCTAATTGAAGTCAGGCTTCTTTTGAAAGCATACTACAACAAGGTTACGTAAATTGACTCCTAAGTTTGTTGCCAATCATTTGCTTTGCTTTATCTTTCATTTTGAATGTCTAAACCATCGTGTTTTGACAAGTGATTCATTTTGTTTTACATCAATAATATCATTCCAAAAATGATTTTTGATTTCAAAATTGCATGAGCTTTGCATTAAAATGACCATGAATGGATGATTTTAGTTGCAGACAAACTTTCTTCATCAAGAAATTCAAATAGTTGAGAAACTTGGTCAGTGATCCTATCAGGGGCACATTACTTCCAGATCCTGTTGTGAATCAGTTCAAGATTTGTTTCTCAGTGCAAGTTATTCTCAGAATTGGTTAGCCAAAAGATATCTTTCAAGACCCGTACTGAGTTTAGCCTTCTCAACATTCATTTCAAGAACTGAAGCCATGATCAGTTCATCCCCTGCAGTAGTCAAACTGAAGCCATGATCAGTTTATCTTCATCAGTTAATTAATCTGGGGCAATCTTCAAGAATCCTCAAGATGTCTCTCCTCAAAAGACCGTCAGCCTGATACAATTCATAAGTGTGACAGAGATATGTTCAATATCTTCTCTCCGAGCAGAGTGGGCAGTGTTCCCTGTGTTGAGGAATCAGAGTTCCATTTTTCCCTCATAAAAGAGTCTATCTCGGTTGTTTCTATCATCTGCATTGCATACATAAATCATTCATATTTTATACATAGAAAGATTTTCATAGCTCGAAGTGCGTTTCGTGCTCATGTGCATTTCCCGAGGTCCTGTTGCTTTCAACATCTTACCTTGTGACTGTCGCTCCCGGGATTTTCATCCTAGTACAAACGCGAAAATGGCACGAAAAAGAGTCGCCAGCAATGTGTATTTATCCCAAGAGAGGGAAAGGAAACACCGCATAAACCTGAGGGAAGAAAAGAGCATGGTCTTGCGACCAAGAGAACTGGGTTCGGGAGTCGGTTACGCGAGAGGAAGGTATTAGCACCCCCTCGCGTCCATCGTACCCGATGGGATCCACGCTTGCTTGTCTCGATCAAAGGGTGATAGAAAAGGATACTGGAAAAGGAACTGAAAGAAAGAAAGGAGAAAGAATGGAAGAGGAACGAGAAACAAATGTAGGGAAAATAAAAGAAGTGCTCGCATGGGCCCTACCCCACTGCCTACGTATCTCATCAGGAACATGAGAATCAGAGCGACGTAGTTCCCCTCGTTAGGGATGGATTGTTTGTGTTTTTTTAAGGAACGGCTAACGTTCTAGCTCAGGTGTTGCAGGCTCGCTGGTCCGAGTGCGTTACCATCTTGCAAGAGAACGAGAAGAAGCGCGTTCGTACATTGCGAATGAGTGAGATGAGAAAAGAATTCCCGAAGGAAAGACGTCATTGTTTGTTTTTGTCTTTTAGAAGTTTTTTCCATTTGTTTGCATATGATAGTGTATCTAAATCTTAATCATTGGAATGTGTACATTCTCACATTCCAAGATGGAAGGGGTAAGAAAGCACACTAAGGGTGAAGAAGACCCTCACACTTAGTTCCAATTATTAAGGTTCAAACACACTAGCATACTAGTATTTATTAAGTGTTTTTGTTGATTAAGAAATGAAGAAGTGTTTTTTATTATTTGTACCTTCAACAAGTATTGCATTTAAGTCCCTCATACAAGATCAAATGTCTAACACATTGACCCAAGATGGGCTATATGCTACACATTCTAAGGTTATAAGAGAAGACCCCTTATAATCTTTTCTTTATATGAAAGGCCTAAATGCAATAAATGCTTGCCTTTATTAGATATTTTGAATTTTCTTTGAGATGAGAAGATGAAAGACTCAAGAGAGGATAAAGGTAAAATCTATGTGAACTAAGACTCAATCCTAATCAATTAATTAAGGGAGTGATCCTAAGGGTTTGTGAGGTTTAAACCTAAAGTCTAAAGAAAGAATGAATTAAACAATTCACTTCTAAATTAGAAGATGAATTGTAATTCAAAAAGGGAAAGTGATGAGTTATTAAGAAAAAGCACATAAGTGCTTAACAAAACACAAGATGGAATTGTAAAAGAGAAAGGATAGAAGTTTGAATGTGGATTCCTTATCCACACTCAATTGCAACTTACCAAAGCCCCTACATGGTTAGTAAACATGTATAAAAAGTATAAGAAGCAAAAGAACACTTAATGCACCATAAAGATCAAAAGAATAAGATGAAAGATCAAATCCTATTAGTCATAACCAGAATGTGCATCATATGGAAAACAAATGATTATCATCAAGCAAGTTCAAGTGAACAACCAACAATCATCATCCATGGCATTAGAACATGCTATCATAAGAAAAGGGAGATGAAAGATGAAAAGAAATGAGAAGGAACATGCATAAATGAAACATGTAATCCAAGGATCAGAATTGAAATGAAATGAAAATGATTCACAAACATCTCACAAGTATTCATGAAGCAACTAAGACATGCAAGAAGTAATAGGAGAAGTAGAATTGAAATGGAAGTTCAAAAGAAAACACAAGTATTTCATATTAAGGATACACAAAGTTCAAATGAAAGTAAACATGCAATGATGACACACAATATGTACCAATGACCTATAATGTCAAATGAATAGTTCACAAAATAGGCAAATGATCATGCAAGTATGCACAAAAGAAAACATGTAAACATGCACAAAGATTACAAGGATATGACATGTTATTATGCTTCAAGTGTAATGTTTTAAACAAAAATCAAATGGGTTTATGAAAATTAAGCAAACATGTTTTAAAGATACTCAAATCAGAAGTGAATCATATACCAAAATAGCATGCAAGAAATCAAGGCAAAAAGGCTTTATACAATGCACTTAAGTCAAGTTGGATACACATGCAAAGTAATGCAAAGATGGACATCCAAACATGTCATAAAATGATCTAAAAAATTAAAATAAAAATCATAGGACATACTTAAAGATGTTAATGACTCAATTCAAAAAGAAACAAATCAAAACTATTTTTAATGATCAAGAACAAAAATGCACAAAATCATGTACCACATTAAGAATGCACACAAAAGAAAATCAAAGAAAATTGTGGAACAGGGGCAAAATGGTCATAAAATCAGAAACTAAAATCATCAAAAATTTTATAAATGTTTTAATGATGTTCATGAATTTTTGTAGAATTTTATAATGATATTTAGTACTTTTAGAAATTGAAAAGCAAACGTGTATGAAAAATGGAAAAATAAAATGAAATGGAAAAAGGAATGGGGGTGCAAGCATAGCAAAATATGAGTTCAAATTAATTGGGCTTTTAAAAGAGGGGTGTGGATAGCAATGATCCAGTCCACATTCAGAGTGCAATCCACACTATCAACCATGTACACTCAGTCAACAAAATGTCAAAGCAATAATCACCATTGGATTAAGTCTAGTCAACCAGCCAGTCAAAGTAAGCAAGATCAATGCACATGCGTGAGGGAACATATTAACTACCCTGCACCACGCCACAAATCATTTAAAATGAAAATCAAAAAAATACGTGACATGCACACTTATTTTAATGTGTTGGCATGCTTTTATCCACACGATCACGCACATCCAACGGTCCACATTAAAGCTGCATATAAAACCCTAAAATGAGATCACCGGCCGGAGAGGGACCTCCGGTCACCTTCTCCGGCGAGAACCATCACCTGCAACTCTCACATGCTCACAGAAATGTACAATACGCATACCAAAATGAAGCTGAGCTTATGTAGATTAAGAATTCACTCACAAAAACAACATATCATGCACACATAGCAAGAACAGAGGAAATGAATTTGTGCCCTAAGTTTCGCAACTACGCCTTTAGAAGGCCTATCAACTAGCCGGAGTTAGGAATGCTTCTATTAAGCTCATATCAACATGAAAACAACAAATTAAACCATAAAACACCAGAGCAAAGTTTGAGAGTTTGGAACCTGAACTTGATGAGGCTTTGAATACACAAGAATACCAGAGGAAAATGCTTCTTCCTTGAGCTTCACTTGGCCAAATAAAGGCTTAACTGAAGTGGTTGATGATGATTCAATGGAAATAAACTGGATCCAAACTTCCAAAACAGTTGCTCTTTGGTGAAATTAAGAGAGAATCAAAGAAGATTTAGAAGGAGGATGAACAATGTGAGCTCGAGAATCCTTTGCAATGGTGAGATTGAGAGTAACACAGAGAGAGTTTTGGAGAGAATGTGGAAAAATGAAGTTAGAACTGAAGTTAGAGAGTGAGGTTTTGTTTTATAGTGTGAGCTAACCATAGTTTAGTGAGTGAGTTAGAGTGAGTCAAGGTGATTAAACTGAGTCATCCCTAACTAACTGAGTCAAGTTAGTTAGGGAGAGCAATGATATGATGCAGCTGGCTCATGGTATGTTATGGTGGAATGGAGAAATGAGAAGTGGTAATGATGTGTTCTAGTGTGGCAGCTTAAGAAACTTGCTTCGCAAGTTTTATTCTTCCTCTTTAGTGTATGGAAACGACATGGCAAGGCACGTGCAACTTAATTTTGAAAGGGGATGTTGGTTTAAATGAGGAAAAGAATGAAGAGTGTACATGTGAATTCTGAAACAACAACAACAACCATGTTCATTTTCTAATTTCATGACAGCTTGAAACCAATGGAAATGTGGTTGTTTGAGGGTGAATTTCTCCATGTATTGTGAATGATTTGGTAGGGTTTTGGAGTCATTAGAAAGATGGAATATCATAGAGCAATTTTGGTGTTGGACTTGAGTTGAAATGATACCTCAAACATGTCTAAAAATAACCCTAAACAGATGGAAAAGGAACTGATGCATGGGCATGCAACCTTGTGGCATGGCATGGCAAGCTGGCCGGTTGATTTTCAGCATGATCACCATGACTTTGAACCCTTAAAACTATCCCATAACTTGATCAAACCAAAATTTGTCCAACATCAACATTGAAGAGGGCATTACAATGAACAACTTTCATGTTGAAAAGTTTTTCATTTGGAACTTCCTTCTTGAGTAATTGAGCTTGACATTTGGCCCACCAGGTGTTTGAGAAAATGACTGCGCATAGGCCTGGGAATCCTTGGTCATGACCTGGTTTTTGACCTATCTTCCTCCAACTTTGATCAATCATATCTCACTCAATTTTTATCCAATGGAGATGTTCTACACATGGATTTGAAGCTTAAAGCAAGATCTTTTGTTGTGGCCGAGTGGAATTTTCATTTGATGCTCCAATTTTAAATGGCCTTGGTTCAAACTCTGATGCAAGATGGCCAAAACTTGCCTTATTTAGTAACCCTACTTCACCCAAAAATGGCAACTTTCCACATCTTGATTTTTCATGATTCCTTTGGAGTTTCTTGACCAAATTTTGTACATTGGACACATATAACATGAATTTCATGAATTTGGCCTCAAAAAGTCAAGAGTTGACTTTCTCCTTTGATTATTTGACTTGGCCCCAAATTTCCTGATTTTTTATCTTTCCTCCAATTGAACCACTTCTAAAACCAATTGAGAGGCAATTTTTTACACACATACACTTAAGGACATATGGAATACCATGACATCAAGTTTTGCCCAAAAAAATCAAAGATACCCTGATTTAATTAGAAACCCTAATTTTGACCCCCTTTGGTTAGGAGGAAAAAGTGCAGTCTTCAATTTCAAATTCCTCAGAGTATGTTATGTATCCTCTTAAAGGATGATGAGATATGCCATTTGAGGGTGACTTTGGATCAATGAGCTATCTTTTTTGAGGGTTTTCCTTCATTTTTTGGATCCCTTGCATAGTGAAGTATATATTGCTCCAATCTCCTATTGAATCTCACTTTCTTGAGGTGTTGGATGGTCAATTGAGATAATATGAGACATGAAAGACTTCTTGGCTTGCCTTGAGGCAACTTGACTGACCTTTTTGTGCTTTGAATGATCCCTTGATTGTCCACCTTCCACCTGATTACATGCCTTGATGGTAAGAGGGATGCTATGCTTCATTTTTCTATGTTAAATGCAATGCAATGCTAATGAGGTGGATATGATATGATAAATGATAATGCTATGCTAAGATGACAAAAAGGGAGAGCAAATTTTGGGGTATTACAGCTGCCCCTATTCAAACGCTATAGACCTGAATGCCTGAAAGCGGTTGCCTTCAGACTTTCAAGGTATATAGTGATTAAATACCAAATATAACCAAAAATTTGCTCTGGGTGATGAAGAAGAAAAGGGATATAAACCCAACGAGACTGCTGGATTGAATCTTCAAATGAACGTTGTCGGAGAGATCTGTCTTTTGAACGACGTCAGGCGACTACTGGCTCGCCATACTGTTGATGGACTTAAAAAAATGTCTTTTTGAATGACGCCAGACGACTACTGGCTTGCCACACTGCTGGTGGACTTTAATAATATCTTTTGAACGACGCCAGACGACTACTGGCTTGCCACACCGCTGGTGGACTTTAGCTGCTCTGCCATTCTAAACAATGGACTTTTACCAGTTCGTGCTGGATTTTTGCCAATCTGTCGTTGGACTTCAATGATTACCAAACAGGCTTTGGAATCTCAAAATTGCCATCCTCAGATGGACTTTTGCAGCTTTGCCAAATTAAACTTGGACTTTGATGCTTACCAAACCGGCTTTGGAAGCTTTTCCAGATGATCATCCCACCTGCTGGAACAACCACCTGCAATATTATCCCACATGCTGGAATAATATGAACAAACTGTATATAATGATCATCCCACAAGCTGGAACAACCATCTGCCATACTATCCCACCGGCTGGAATAATATGAACAAACTGTATATAATGATCATCCCACTGGCTGGAAAAACCATCTGCAATATTATCCCACGTGCTGGAATAACCATCTGCCATACTATTCCACCGGCTGGAATAATATGAACAAACTGTCTGTATGCCAAAAATAAATTGGACTTTGGATTGTAAATGAGCAATGCTGAGAATTACACCACCTGCTGGGTAATATCATATGCTGACACTTTGCTGAAGAAGAGATTCTGCCGATCTCTTTAGACCTTGCTGGGGAAATTACTGCGACTCGGCTGGGGAGTATAACAGACAAGATTCAATGCTGAACTCAGTGGGGGTACCATTACCAGAGATACAATCTTATTAGGGATCAGGGCTGCTCTGCCGGGACATGCAAATCTTGGTTGAAAGACAATCCGCTGCAACACGCTGAGAAAGAGTCCCTATAGATCTGTTAGGGAAACCCAAAGCAATTCCACGGTAATCTGCTGAGGAAGAAAACTGTCGAGCTTAGGATAAATGTCACAGTGCCCCCTGTTGGGCGAACTTTCCCTTTGACGACTCCGCTGGGGATAATGAGTTTATAACACACTCTGCTAGAGAAAACTGCTTTAAAGCGTCTCGTGCTGGGGAATGCCCTTTGAGAGGATTTTACAGAAGACCAAGTGTCTTCAAACTCTACTGGGGATAACAGATCGGGAGTATCCTTTGCTGGGGAGATAACATGCCCCATGTTTAGGATGGTCAATAACTCCGCTGGGGATTATTCTTTGACAAATTTCGCATGCTGAAACCCGAGGGAGAGATGATACCACCACTTGCTGATACATCCTACCAAGAGTAAACCCCACAAGGGATGTTAGTACTAAAGTTTCGTCTCTTAAGAGGATTTTATAGAAAACCAAGCATTTTCAAACTCTTATACGAACACTCTGCCTTGAACCACCCTTCACATCGTCTGCAAGGTACTGGAGGGTTGGCACTTGTTATTGACCTGGAGCGTTTACTGCATTAATAACTGTTATCAACACAGAAGAATTCCATCTTCGACCGCCGTTGCCGTCACAAAACTCGGTGGGAACTCTTGAATGGAAGAATCGACTTAATAAGATACAACAGTATCAAGTCAAAGTAAATATCTGTCAATTGTGCTGAGAGATAACTTTCGTGCTGCTTGGGTCGATCGTACTCATTTCCTGCAACAGAAAAAGAATATGCGCATGCCCCAGGATGTTGCGTGGTCTTTTGAGTCCACCATCCAAGGTTGTCCAACAAGCAAAGTAATTTTAATTGTCTTTGTGCGTGTTTTTGCAAGGCAAAGATATTTTCAAAGTAATGTTTTATTATAAAAAATTGGACGTTTTTGCAAACAAAACAGTAAAATGAAAGTAAAAGCTCGTGACTGAATATTCAATTTTATTGATGAAATGCCAAAATTGGCGGATTTACAATCGGAAGTAAACCCCTGAAAGAGGCGATTGCCATAAAATTGAGAAAAGAAATCTATCCTAATGATAATGCGGAAATTGGATTCCAACTGATTTCTGATTCTGTTATAGCCGGTCTGTATTCCAACTTTCTTGATTATCTTCGCCTTCGGAAGCTCGTGGTCGGACCAATTCCTCCTTCGGAATTTTGCCAGTTCGTTGAAGAGTAGAAAACGTACAGATTAATTCAGACTGCAGTCATTCGCTTTAATCCCTCTTTTGCGTGAATCGCCTTTTCAGGTTTTCAATCCACCGGGATACCCATTTTTGCCTAAGTTGCCCTTTCGGGTTTTCAACTTACCGGGTGTACCATTCTTTTCAATTATATCCCTAATTTTTGCCCGAACCTTTATTCTGTTTTTGGTTCGCCGGGATGCCCTTTTTTGCCTGGATTCCTTTTTTCTTTTATCCAGCGGGTCTCTTTATACGAAGTATTTTTTAACTGCATCTGAATTAATAGGGGATGAAAAGTCTTCGCCATCCATGGTTGTCAGCAATAAGGCTCCACCTGAGAAAACCTTTTTAACCACGAATGGACCTTCATAGTTAGGAGTCCATTTGCCCCTGTGATCTGTACTCGGAGGAAGTATTCTCTTGATTACCACATCCCCGACTTTGTAAACTTGAGGTCGAACTTTTTGATCGAATGCCCTATTCATTCTGCGCTGGTATAGCTGGCCATGACATACTGCGGCTAGTCGCTTCTCCTCAATAAGGCTCAGCTGATCAAATCTGGCTCGTACCCATTCAGCTTCATCCAGTTTAACGTCCATCAATACTCGAAAAGAGGGGATCTCAACTTCTACCGGCAGAACTGCCTCCATACCGTATACAAGCGAATACGGTGTTGCCCCAGTGGACGTGCGGACTGATGTTTGATACCCATGCAAAGCCAATGGTAACATCTCATGCCAATCTTTGTACGTGACAACCATCTTTTGCACAATCTTCTTGATATTTTTGTTGGCCGCTTCGACCGCGCCATTCATCTTCGGGCGGTACGGAGAAGAATTGTGATGCTCGATTTTGAAGTCCCGGCATAGTTCAGCCATCATCTTATTATTCAAATTAGAACCATTATCAGTAATGATTCTTTCGGGAACTCCATATCGACAAATGATATCTCGTTTCAAGAAACAAGCTACTACTTGTTTAGTGACATTGGCATAAGACGCTGCTTCAACCCATTTAGTGAAGTAATCAATGGCGACCAAGATGAAACAATGGCCGTTTGAAGCAGTAGGCTCAATTTTCCCGATCATGTCAATGCCCCACATCGTAAATGGCCACGGAGAAGACATGATACTCAACGGATTGGGAGGAACGTGCACTTTATCTGCATAGATCTGGAATTTGTGACACTTGCGAGCATACTTGCAGCAATCTGACTCCATGGTCAGCCAATAATACCCCAATCTCAACAATTTCTTAGCCATCGCATGTCCTCCAGCATGGGTACCGAAAAAGCCTTCGTGCACTTCAATCATCAACAGGTCTGCCTCGTGTCTATCCACACATCTGAGCAGGACCATGTCAAAATTTCTCTTATACAGCACGCCATCTTTGTTCAAGAAGAAACTACCGACTAGCCTTCTTAAGGTCTTCTTGTCATTGGAAGATGCCCCAGGCGGGTATTCTTGATTTTTTCAAAAAGCATTTGATGTCATGGTACCAAGGCTTATCGTCAGACACTGCATCAACCTCAAACACAAAAGCAGGCCTATCAAGACGAGATACATCAATCCTGGGTACAAAGTTCCAACCGTGCACTTTGATCATCAAAGATATAGTGGCCAAGGCGTCTGCAAACCTATTTTCATCTCTAGGAACATGGTACAACTTGACAGTTGTAAAGAATGTCAGCAGTCTCCTCGTATAATCTCTATACGGAATCAAATTCTGCTGATGTGTGTGCCAAGTTCCCTTTACTTGATTGATTACCAGTGCTGAATCACCAAAGATATCGAGGGTCTTGATTCGTAAATCAATAGCTTCCTCGATCCCTAGTATGCAAGCTTCGTATTCTACTTCATTGTTGGTGCACCCGAAGGTTACTCGGGCAGTGAAAGGCATGTGAACACCTTCTGGCGTAATGAGGACTGCACCAACTCCGCACCCATTCATATTAACCGCCCATCAAACATCAAAATCCATTTGGATTCAGGGTCAGGCCCCTCCTCCAGAAGTGGTTCCTCGCAGTCTTTCGCTTTGAGAAACATGATGTCCTCATCAGGGAAATCAAATCTCATGGGCTGGTAATCATCAAGAGGCTGTTGCGCCAGATAATCTGACAGTATACTTCCTTTGATTGCTTTTTGCGAAGTAAATTGAATGTCGTACTCTGTTAGTACCATCTGCCACCTTGCAACTCTGCCTGTAAGCGCTGGTTTCTCAAAAATATACTTGACCGGATCCATTTTTGAGATCAACAAGGTTGTGTGTGTGAGCATGTATTGCCTCAATCGCTTGGCGGCCCATGCGAGTGCACAACATGTCTTCTCAAGCATTGAATATTGCGATTCACAATCTGTAAACTTCTTGCTCAGGTAGTAAATAGCATGTTCTTTCCTACCTGTCTCGTCGTGTTGACCGAGAACACAACCCATGGATCCTTCGAGCACTGTCAAATACATAATCAGTGGAAATACATAATCAGTGGTCTCCCTTGAACTGGAGGTATTAGAATCGGAGGTTCCTGCAAATATCTTTTTATTTTATCAAATGCATTTTGACAATCATCATTCCACCTGACCGTTTGATCATTTTGAATATCGGCTCGCAAGTGGCAGTTAGGTGAGATATGAACCTTGAAATGTAGTTCAATCTCCCTAGAAAGCCGCGAACTTCTTTCTCAGTTCTCGGTACAGGCATATCTTGTATAGCTTTCACCTTAGCAGGATCAACCTCTATTCCCTTTTCACTGACAATGAAACCAAGCAATTTTCCGGATCGCACGCCGAAAGTACATTTGTTAGGATTCAGTCTCAACCTGAATTTCCTTAACCTCTCAAACAACTTCTTCAAGTTAATCAGATGTTCCTCTTCCATCTTTGATTTAGCAATCATGTCATCCACATAGCATTCGATCTCTTTATGAATTAGATCGTGGAATAACGTCACCATTGCTCTTTGATAAGTTGCCCCTGCGTTTTTCAACCCAAAAGGCATTACTTTGTAACAGAAGGTACCCCACGGGGTAATGAATGTCGTCTTCTCCATGTCTTCAGGCGCCATCTTTATCTGATTGTACCCGGAGAATCCATCCATAAATGAGAACACTGAAAACTGAGCGGTATTATCAACCAGCACGTCAATATGAGGGAGTGGAAAGTCATCTTTAGGGCTCGCCCTGTTGAGATCTCTGTAATCCACACACATTCTGACCTTGCCATCTTTCTTCGGCACCGGTACTATATTGGCCACCCAAGGAGGATAGTCGGTTACTGCCAGAAAACCTGCATCCAACTATTTTTGTACCTCTTCCTTGATCTTCAAAGCCATTTCTGGTTTTGTTCTGCGCAACTTCTGCTTGACCGGTGGATAGTCCTCTTTCAATGGTAGTCTATGCACAACTATGTCTGTATCTAAACCTGGCATATCTTGATATGACTAAGCAAAGATGTCAACGTATTCACGTAGCATGACTATCAGCTCTTGCTTTACATCAGCCCGCAGACTCGCACCAATCTTGATCTCTTTCTTGCTTTCCTCTGACCCAATATTGATAACCTTAAGAGTTTCCTGATGAGGCTGAATGGTCTTTTCTTCCTGTTTCAACAATCTAGCCAACTTTTCAGGGAGTTCATAGTCTTCATCACTTTCCTCCTCAGCTTGATAGATCGGATTGTCGAAATTATGCGTGGGCATAATAGAATCATTTTTAGAGGAATTCACAAAATCAAGTCTGCATGATTGAATTTATGCTTTATTTTAGATTATTTTTGCTTGAAAACAAAAGAAAAGAAAGTGCATTATCATTTTTTTTAATTTTCTTTGTGCAAAAATAAAAATAAGGAAGGAATAAAGGAACACAAATTTGTAAACAAAAACGTCCTTTTTATTGATGTTTGAACTTTATATGAGAAAATATGGTGGCCCTACAAATGAATCCTCACACCTTGGGCAGAGTGTGGGACTTTATGCAGTATGAAAGACAAGAATTATTACTCTGAATGGTGCATAACATGAATGATTTCTTTGCTAGACCAGTTCTGCAATACTTCTCCTAGAGCCAGTGCATACACCCATCTGTCCAAGTAAACTGAGCTCTCAGCGTCATCTTCTATTGCTGACCAGGACTGATTAGGGTTGACAATTCCTCCACTGTTGAAATTAATTGTCCCACGGAATCAGGGAACTGGCGTTCGGCCCGGCTGGTATCCAATGCCAAACTTATCTTCTTTCACAAACACGTCAATAGCTTTACCCCAACCCTGGGCATTCCTGCTTTCGACCACTTCTCTGGCCTGCTTGTATGACGCAATTGATGCACTCGGCCCACCTGGCACATTCGACACCACTGTTGCTGAGTAGACTCCGGTAAGTTATTGATATTCAGGGCTTCAAAAGATTGGCACAAAGTTTCATGAATTTCTCCATCCATCTCCACATATTTGAAAGTGGATAGATGACTCACAAATATATCTTCCTCACCGCAAACAGTGACCACTTGACCCTCAAACACATACTTGAGCTTCTGATGAAGTGTGGAGGTAACTGCGCCCGCTGCGTGAATCCATGGTCGGCCCAACAAACAGCTATAAGCAGGCTGAATGTCCATAACATGAAAGATCGTCTTAAATATCTGTGGACCAACCTGTATTGGTAGTTCAACCTGTATTGGTAGTTCAACCTCCCCAAACACCGATCTTTGGGATCCATCGAAAGCTCTCACAATCAGATCGCTGGGTCTCAGAACCAATCCATCTACTTCAATTTTCACCAGGGCCTTTTTGGGTAACACATTTAAGGAAGAACCTGTGTCAACCAGCACATGCGACAAAACAGCTCCTTTGCATTCAAGTGTGATGTGAAGCGCTTTGTTGTGATTACGTCCATCTGGTGTCAAATCCCTGTTCATAAACCCCAACCCGTGGCTCACATTCACATTAGAAATTACTCCCTCCAACTGATTCACCGTAATCTCTTGGGGAACATATGCCATGTTCAGAACCTTCAACAAAGCAGCCTGGTGTGCGTCTGAGCTCATTAACAGGGATAATATCGAGATTTTAGAGGGTGTCTGATTAAGCTGGTCAATGATCTTGTAATCGCTCTTTTTGATAACCCTCATAAATTCTTCAACATCATTATCAAAATTGACTTTAGGGTCCTCTTCCTGAGCAGGCACCTTGTCATCAACAACCTGTTTTCCTTTCGCTCTTGCAGCAACTTCTGCTTCCTTATCATTCCTTAGAGTCTGGGGAACAAACAGTCGACCACTTCTGGTGAAACCACTCGGTCCACTGACATTCTCAACACTGGTACCAACAACAATCTCTGCTTCCTGAGTATTAGTCTCATACTGCCATGGAACTGCCCTATTGGACACATAAGCAGCCGATTCAGGAACTATAATAGTAACTGGTCTCGGCCTCTCGGGCACGATGATAGCAACAGGCTCCTCAATAGGCACCTGTATCTCAACTGGATTATAGTAAATGGTAACGGCAGAAACATCCTTTTCTTTCTCTACTTTATCAAACTGAAGACTTCCTTCGTCCATAAGATCCTGCAGTCCAACTTTCAACTTACGGCAGCCATTAACTTGTCTCGAACAATCCTCGCAATTAGAGGTACATCCAGGAAATACCTTTCCTTTTAACAAACGTTCTTTTACAATCAACAACGGAGTCTTTACCAAATTAACATCAGTAATCAAATTCAACTTCTCGCCATCAAAAATAGCATTCGTGCCTGCACCTCCATGATGAGGCATTGGGTTATCACGAACATTCGGCGGCTTAGAGAAGTTAATAGCTTTTGCGTCGATCAGATCTTGAACCTTATGTTGAAAATCCCAGCACTTTTCTATTGAGTGACCTGGCGCACCAGAATGAAATTCACATCGAACATTAGCATCGTAACCTTGAGGCAATTTTTCGGTATCTAGTGGCTTCATAGTCAGAAGTTCAACCAACTTCTCTTTGAGCAGTTGTGGTAACAAAGCAGCATATGTCATAGGCAAGGGATCAAACTTACGGTCCCTTTGTCTATTAGTCTGGAATTGGGGTCTAGCTTACTGATTTGGAGCTTGCTATACTGCTGGAACCGGAATGGTTGCAGCATCCACCTGATGGTAAGATTGAGTCCTTCCTCTGCCCTTCCCTCTATACACAGCGCTGGACTCCCCTTCTCTTTTCCTTGGTCCATTGGCAAAGGGTTTCTTCGAACTTGAAGCAACATCTTGAATCTTACCCAATTTCAGCAGACTTTCTATTCGTTCCCCAGCAACGACGATATCGGCAAACCCCGTGGAAGGACATGCAGCAAGTCTATCCAAATACGTCCCTTGAAGTGTGCTCATGAACATATCAGCCATCTCACGATCACCCAAAGGTGGTTGAACTCGAGCAGCCAATTCTCTCCATCTCTGTGCGTACTGCTTAAAGCCCTCCTTGTTATCCTGAGTCATACTCTGCAATTGAGTACGATTAGGTGCCATGTCCATATTATATTGATACTGCTTCAGAAACGCAGCGCACAAATCTTTCCAACTCCTTATATGAACCCTGTCCAGCTTAATGTACCATTCCAGGGAAGCGCCTGACAGGCTATCCTGGAAAAAATACATCCAGAGCTTTTGGTCCTCGGTGTAAGCGGAAATCTTGCGATTGTAAGCTTGCAAATGTGTTTTGGGACAGGTACTGCCGTTGTACTTGTCCAAAGCAGGAAGCTTGAACTTGGGAGGGATTCACACACCCTGCACGAGACCCATGTCTTCTACATCAATTCCCAGAGGGTTTTGGCTTTCAATAGCCTTGAGTCTTTCATCCAGCCCTTCATATTTCCGGTCGTCATTGTAGAAACCCATGTCATTGTTGAATGCAGTGAACTGGTCTTCCTGACCATCCTCATTGTTATCAAATCCCAGATGTACCCCACCAGCAGGGATTGTGCCAACAGGAGGAATGCGCACGTTGAGATTTGGGATTTCAGTTTCCAGCCTCTGGATAGTGGTTCTCATAGCTTCTTGACCAATCCTCATGTTTTCTTGACCAGTCCTCAGCTCCTGCTGTCCTTAAGCAATCCCCTGCATAAGGTTCATGAACTGTTCCATCCTTCCCCTCAAATCAGCTAACTCAGTCTGAACTCGCTCCATGGCTCTTGCTTGATTGTGTCGGGTAGAATATCGGTGAACCGGGGTATCAGCTATCGTGCCTGAAAACCAAATAAAGGTAGCAGGCGCCTGCAAAAAAGAAAACCTGCAATGCAAAAAATGATATGCCATGCAAATGCAAATGCCATGTTTATCATTTCCGAGGTGGCTCACACCCTGATTCCAATCTTAACCACGGAAATCTGAAGACCAGAAATCGTGATATAAAGAGACGGGTCGTGGTCATGTACTTGTGTACAGATATCTGATAATGACTAATTCTGAATAAAACTGCTCATCCCCATTCAACAAAGTGTTCAAATACATTCAAAAGAGATTCATCAATAACTGAAGTACAAAGGAAAGATGGATCCATCAACAAGCCTGATGGTAACCATTAACAACAAAAAACAAAGAACATCAATCTGACAATTCCACGTTCTTCAGCTTATCACTTGTGCATTTAATCTCCTCAAAGAGTATGCGAGTACGCTGGTGATTCGGCTTTTCAATCATCTCTCTGATCAAAACATCCCTTTTCTCGAGAGCCTCTGTTAAGGAACCCATATGCAGCATCAAAGCTTCGTCATCGCACACTCCTTTGTGTCTTTTTATGCCAGCTTGCGTCTTGAGTATCTCCTTTTCTATCATGACTTCTTCAAGCTCTTTCTTGGTATTCTTCAGCTCTCTTCTGGCTTCTTCTAACTGTTCTTGACTTTTACCGAGACTTTCCCGATACCTTCTCCTCTGCTCATGTGCCTTCTTAAGCTCTTCGTCTTTAATCTGCAACTGTTCCCGTAACTCAGCATTCTCGAGCCTGACCTCATCCCAAGCTTGCTGAAACTTGGCCAACTTCACTTTGTTCTGCGCTAAGGCCTGTTTAGTTTGCTTATGGGCTTGAGTGGCATCATCAGCACCTCTGCTAATTTTCTGAAAATGTTGCGCTCTTTCGGCAAAATCCCTTTCTTTTGCTGCTAGGACTCTTTCAGCATCTTGGGCCTTCCGTTCCAGCTCTTTGTTGGCATGTAGAGCATTCTGAAGACGACTACTCAACTCGGAATTCTCTCCTTGAAGCTTTTTCACCAAGGCTTGCAACTTGTCAACTTCTTCCACAGTAGCGGTGCTTCTTGCTTTCTCATTCTCCGGATACAAAAGGGGTGCCTTACCAAAAGGAAAGAGAAAATCTTTAACTCTTTTCTTCACCCACTCTTCATATGCTGGATAAACCTGGTTGTTAGGCTTGCCTAGAGCAACTTTCCCTTTTTTCAGTATGCTACCCCAGCTTTCAGAAGCTTTCTGTGCTGCTTCCCAACCATCTGATGTATGAAAATAAAGGGACTCCTCTACATCTCTCTTAATAGGCGGACCCATCAGGGCATACCCAAATTGCCAAACGGCCAAAGAAGGATTGTAGTTAATTCCACCCATTCTTCCTATCAGTGGAACATTAGGGAACTTACCACAGCTGTGGATAATATTCTTGCCAATCAGCCCATGATCTACCCATACGATGTCCTTGGCCACTAATCCCATTAAACGCTGTTTTCACTCTAGAGAATCTTTGGAATCCACAAAAGCCCCTGATTGTGGTAAGCGGCCTGCAAACCACTTATAGAACAAGGGTGCTCAGTAACGAATTATCCCTCCTCTTTTCTTTTCGTTTCGGTTGTACAAAGAGTAGTGAAGATCTCCCAGTAGTGTTGGCACCGGATTCTTCATCATGATTATCCGTATGGCGTCCGTATCAATGAAATCCGGCTCGTTGGGAAACAACACTATGCCGTATATACAAAGGGCTAGCAAAGCATTAAAAACAACCCAATTCTCGCCTTTAGCTGCTTCCTGGGCCTTCTTAATCAGATATTCTAGCTTGTAACCACAAATCTTTCCTTTGTTGGAGACATTGGCGTCTAACTCTGATTTGCTCAAATAAAGAGCACCAGCCACCTTTCCAAAGTCAAGATCTCCCACCGATCCAAAGAAAGGGGGCTCCTCCTTGATAGCAATCCCCAACATGTTGGAATACTCCTCCAAGGTAGGAACCAACACACAGTCTGGAAATACAAAACACCTCAGAGGCGGATCATAGAACTGCATCAACGTATGGAGACCTCTGGCTTCATAATCACTGACATTACAGACCACAGATAAAATCCACCCATATTTCTCTTCAAAAGCTTCTCGTACTGCAGGGCTCGCCATTCCCTTCAGCATAATAATAGGGCCCAAAGTAGGCGTAAGGAACTTATAGCTGATGATATTCTTCCTCTCTTTAGTGTTCATCTTTGCGGGGACCTGATGACTGGAATCAAGGGTAAAATATGCACCTGGAAATGAATAAACATGTATGTTAGGATATGATAATGCAATGCAAAGGGCAATGTGATCAGGTAATTAGGTGTCTGTGCTGGACCGTGCGCGGTGTCAGTGTAGCTCTGAGAACAATATAGAACCATAGATAAAAACCATCTGAATACAATAGGATGAAACTTCCTTGTGTGCGACGATGATAGAAAACCGGGTATGTAGGAGGTTATGGTTTCCTGTAAACCTGTAAACAACCCACCCTTCTCACATGTGGGTACTAGGATGTTCAGTATCCCGGGCTCTCAGGTCGAGAAATAATGATACGTTCACCATTTCTGGTTTGGCATCATCATCAATCGAGGAGGCCTCAACTGATTCTCCAAAACAAAAGGTCCTCAGCTTCTGGCACTGAGGTCGAGAAGCAATAGTACATTCATCCCTTGGGGTACAGTACTATCGCCAATCGAGGAGTGCCTCCACTGATTCTCTTTCAAAAAGGACAACCTATAGCAAGTTCCCAGCATTGGGTCCTTGGATCGAGAATGTGCAATGGGTTTGCCACAGAATGTGGTCTGCCACTGTCACATCTCAAGAGGAGTGCTGCAACTGAGTTCTCGGGAATGGTCACCAGAGTCGACAGTTCCTCAAGAGAATAACTACTGGCCTGCATAACATGCAGTAGCAGAAAGCTCCTGATAGAACCTCGTCTGGTTGTGGGTCTCATGAACAACAATACGTGGTCACCACCACGCAAGCGTCATGACTATCCACTCTAAAATCTATGTGTGTACTCAAGCCTGGGTAGTGGGCTCATCTCTCAGAACACCCATCCCGCCAAACAGAAAACAACAGCACAGTCCAGCATAATAATGATATGTAATGCAGTAAATGCGATAAATACAGTAAAGTACAGTAAAGCAGCAATACAGTAAATAACAATACAATACAACAGTAAATACCGCAAAAAAGTAAACACCCAATGAAAGAAAAACAGACAAGCGCTAGGATTGACTCGCTAAGGAAACCAGAGATTCTGGGTTCGGTCCCCAGCAGAGTCGCCAGCTGTCGCTCCCGGGATTTTCATCCTAGTACAAACGCGAAAGTGGCACGAAACAGAGTCGCCAGCAATGTGTATTTATCCCAAGAGAGGGAAAGAAAACACCGCATAAACCTGAGGGAAGAAAAGAGCATGGTCTTGCGACCAAGAGAACTGGGTTCGGGAGTCGGTTACGCGAGAGGAAGGTATTAGCACCCC
The DNA here is from genome assembly GCA_022829125.1 of Lathyrus tuberosus. Lineage (NCBI taxonomy): Eukaryota > Viridiplantae > Streptophyta > Magnoliopsida > Fabales > Fabaceae > Lathyrus > Lathyrus tuberosus. The sequence continues at coordinate 22,073,430 of JALAZF010000030.1, forward strand.
CTCGCGTCCATCGTACCCGATGGGATCCACGCTTGCTTGTCTCGATCAAAGGGTGATAGAAAAGGATACTGGAAAAGGAACTGAAAGAAAGAAAGGAGAAAGAATGGAAGAGGAACGAGAAATAAATGTAGGGAAAATAAAAGAAGTGCTCGCATGGGCCCTACCCCACTGCCTACGTATCTCATCAGGAACATGAGAATCAGAGCGACGTAGTTCCCCTCGCTAGGGATGGATTGTTTGTGTTTTTTTAAGGAACGGCTAACGTTCTAGCTCAGGTGTTGCAGGCTCGCTGGTCCGAGTGCGTTACCATCTTGCAAGAGAACGAGAAGAAGCGCGTTCGTACGTTGCGAATGAGTGAGATGAGAAAAGAATTCCCGAAGGAAAGACGTCATTGTTTGTTTTTGTCTTTTAGAAGTTTTTTCCATTTGTTTGCATATGATAGTGTATCTAAATCTTAATCATTGGAATGTGTACATTCTCACATTCCAAGATGGAAGGGGTAAGAAAGCACACTAAGGGTGAAGAAGACCCTCACACTTAGTTCCAATTATTAAGGTTCAAACACACTAGCATACTAGTATTTATTAAGTGTTTTTGTTGATTAAGAAATGAAGAAGTGTTTTTTATTATTTGTACCTTCAACAAGTATTGTATTTAAGTCCCTTATACAAGATCAAATGTCTAACACATTGACCCAAGATGGGCTATATGCTACACATTCTAAGGTTATAAGAGAAGACCCCTTATAATCTTTTCTTTATATGAAAGGCCTAAATGCAATAAATGCTTGCCTTTATTAGATATTTTGAATTTTCTTTGAGATGAGAAGATGAAAGACTCAAGAGAGGATAAAGGTAAAATCTATGTGAACTAAGACTCAATCCTAAACAATTAATTAAGGGAGTGATCCTAAGGGTTTGTGAGGTTTAAACCTAAAGTCTAAAGAAAGAATGAATTAAACAATTCACTTCTATATTAGAAGATGAATTGTAATTCAAAAAGGGAAAGTGATGAGTTATTAAGAAAAAGCACATAAGTGCTTAACAAAACACAAGATGGAATTGTAAAAGAGAAAGGATAGAAGTTTGAGTGTGGATTCCTTATCCACACTCAATTGCAACTTACCAAAGCCCCTAGATGGTTAGTAAACATGTATAAAAAGTATAAGAAGCAAAAGAACACTTAATGCACCATAAAGATCAAAAGAATAAGATGAAAGATCAAATCCTATTAGTCACAACCAGAATGTGCATCATATGGAAAACAAATGATTATCATCAAGCAAGTTCAAGTGAACAACCAACAATCATCATCCATGGCATTAGAACATGCTATCATAAGAAAAGGGAGATGAAAGATGAAAAGAAATGAGAAGGAACATGCATAAATGAAACATGTAATCCAAGGATCAGAATTGAAATGAAATGAAAATGATTCACAAACATCTCACAAGTATTCATGAAACAACTAAGACATGCAAGAAGTAATAGGAGAAGTAGAATTGAAATGGAAGTTCAAAAGAAAACACAAGTATTTCATATTAAGGATACACAAAGTTCAAATGAAAGTAAACATGCAATGCTGACACACAATATGTACCAATGACCTATAATGTCAAATGAATAGTTCACAAAATAGGCAAATGATCATGCAAGTATGCACAAAAGAAAACATGTAAACATGCACAAAGATTACAAGGATATGACATGTTATTATGCTTCAAGTGTAATGTTTTAAACAAAAATCAAATGGGTTTATGAAAATTAAGAAAACATGTTTTAAAGATACTCAAATCAGAAGTGAATCATATACCAAAATAGCATGCAAGAAATCAAGGCAAAAAGGCTTTATACAATGCACTTAAGTCAAGTTGGATACACATGCAAAGTAATGCAAAGATGGACATCCAAACATGTCATAAAATGATCTAAAAAATTAAAATAAAAATCATAGGACATACTTCAAGATGTTAATGACTCAATTCAAAAAGAAACAAATCAAAACTATTTTTAATGATCAAGAACAAAAATGCACAAAATCATGTACCACATTAAGAATGCACACAAAAGAAAATCAAAGAAAATTGTGGAACAGGGGCAAAATGGTCATAAAATCAGAAACTAAAATCATCAAAAATTTTATAAATGTTTTAATGATGTTCATGAATTTTTGTAGAATTTTATAATGATATTTAGTACTTTTAGAAATTGAAAAGCAAACGTGTATGAAAAATGGAAAAATAAAATGAAATGGAAAAAGGAATGGGGGTGCAAGCATAGCAAAATATGAGTTCAAATTAATTGGGCTTTTAAAAGAGGGGTGTGGATAGCAATGATCCAGTCCACATTCAGAGCGCAATCCACACTATCAACCATGTACACTCAGTCAACAAAATGTCAAAGCAATAATCACCATTGGATTAAGTCCAATCAACCAGCCAGTCAAAGTAAGCAAGATCAATGCACATGCGTGAGGGAACATATTAACTACCCTGCACCGCACCACAAAACATTTAAAATGAAAATCAGAAAAACACGTGACATGCACACTTATTTTAATGTGTTGGCACGCTTTTATCCACACGATCTCGCACATCCAACGGTCCACATTAAAGCTGCATATAAAACCCTAAAATGAGATCACCGGCCGGAGAGGGACCTCCGGTCACCTTCTCCGGCGAGAACCATCACCTGCAACTCTCACATGCTCACAGAAATGTACAATACGCATACCAAAATGAAGCTGAGCTTATGTAGATTAAGAATTCACTCACAAAAACAACATATCATGCACACATAGCAAGAACAGAGGAAATGAATTTGTGCCCTAAGTTTCGCAACTACGCCTTTAGAAGGCCTATCAACTAGCCGGAGTTAGGAATGCTTCTATTAAGCCCATATCAACATGAAAACAACAAATTAAACCATAAAACGCCAGAGCAAAGTTTGAGAGTTTGGAACCTGAACTTGATGAGGCTTTGAATACACAAGAATACCAGAGGAAAATGCTTCTTCCTTGAGCTTCACTTGGCCAAATAAAGGCTTTACTGAAGTGGCTGATGATGATTCAATGGAAAGAAACTGGATCCAAACTTCCAAAACAGTTGCTCTTTGGTGAAATTGAGAGAGAATCAAAGAAGATTTAGAAGGAGGATGAACAATGTGAGCTCGAGAATCCTTTGGAATGGTGAGATTGAGAGTAACGCAGAGAGAGTTTTGGAGAGAATGTGGAAAAATGAAGTTAGAACTGAAGTTAGAGAGTGAGGTTTTGTTTTATAGTGTGAGCTAACCATAGTTTAGTGAGTGAGTTAGAGTGAGTCAAGGTGATTAAACTGAGTCATCCCTAACTAACTGAGTCAAGTTAGTTAGGGAGAGCAATGATATGATGCAGCTGGCTCATGGTATGTTATGGTGGAATGGAGAAATGAGAAGTGGTAATGATGTGTTCTAGTGTGGCAGCTTGAGAAACTTGCTTCGCAAGTTTTATTCTTCCTCTTTAGTGTATGGAAACGGCATGGCAAGGCACGTGCAACTTAATTTTGTAAGGGGATGTTGGTTTAAATGAGGAAAAGAATGAAGAGTGTACATGTGAATTCTGAAACAACAACAACAACCATGTTCATTTTCTAATTTCATGACAGCTTGAAACCAATGGAAATGTGGTTATTTGAGGGTGAATTTCTCCATGTATTGTGAATGATTTGGTAGGTTTTGGAGTCATTAGAAAGATGGAATATCATAGAGCAATTTTGGTGTTGGACTTGAGTTGAAATGATACCTCAAACATGTCTAAAAATAACCCTAAACAGATGGAAAAGGAACTGATGCATGGGCACGTAACCTTGTGGCATGGCATGGCAAGCTGGCCGGTTGATTTTTAGCATGATCACCATGACTTTGAACCCTTAAAACTATCCCATAACTTGATCAAACCAAAATTTGTCCAACATCAACATTGAAGAGGGCATTACAATGAACAACTTTCATGTTGAAAAGTTTTTCATTTGGAACTTCCTTCTTGAGTAATTGAGCTTGACATTTGGCCCACCAGGTGTTTGAGAAAATGACTGCGCATAGGCCTGGGAATCCTTGGCCATGACCTGGTTTTTGACCTACCTTCCTCCAACTTTGATCAATCATATCTCACTCAATTTTTATCCAATGGAGATGTTCTACACATGGATTTGAAGCTTAAAGCAAGATCTTTTGTTGTGGCCGAGTGGAATTTTCATTTGATGCTCCAATTTTAAATGGCCTTGGTTCAAACTCTGATGCAAGATGGCTAAAACTTGCCTTATTTAGTAACCCTACTTCACCCAAAAATGGCAACTTTCCACATCTTGATTTTTCATGATTCCTTTGGAGTTTCTTGACCAAATTTTGTACATTGGACACATATAACATGAATTTCATGAATTTGGCCTCAAAAAGTCAAGAGTTGACTTTCTCCTTTGATTATTTGACTTGGCCCCAAATTTCCTGATTTTTGATCTTTCCTCCAATTGAACCACTTCTAAAACCAATTGAGAGGCAATTTTCTACACACATACACTTAAGGACATATGGAATACCATGACATCAAGTTTTGCCCAAAAAATCAAAGATACCCTGATTTAATTAGAAACCCTAATTTTGACCCCCTTTGGTTAGGAGGAAAAAGTGCAGTCTTCAATTTCATATTCCTCAGAGTATGTTGTGTATCCTCTTAAAGGATGATGAGATATGCCATTTGAGGGTGACTTTGGATCAATGAGCTATCTCTTTTGAGGGTTTTCCTTCATTTTTTGGATCCCTTGCATAGTGAAGTATGTATTGCTCCAATCTCCTATTGAATCTCACTTTCTTGAGGTGTTGGATGGTCAATTGAGATAATATGAGACATGAAAGACTTCTTGGCTTGCCTTGAGGCAACTTGACTGACCTTTTTGTGCTTTGAATGATCCCTTGATTGTCCACCTTCCACCTGATCACATGCCTTGATGGTAAGAGGGATGCTATGCTTCATTTTTCTATGTTAAATGCAATGCAATGCTAATGAGGTGGATATGATATGATAAATGATAATGCTATGCTAAGATGACAAAAAGGGAGAGCAAATTTTGGGGTATTACAGTGACCAAAGTCCAACTTACTTGGTTCCTACCAAAATAGTTACCTATCTTTTCATTCAGTGTTATTCCTGAATGTTGTTATTTCCTTGTGCATCCAGTGCTATTCCTGGGTATCCTGTTTGTCTTCTTTCTTTCCAGTGCTATTCCTGGATGTTGTCATTTCCCTGTGCATCCAGTGTCATTCCTGGATCTTTGTACTCTTTGGCTTCAGTGCCATTCCTGGATGTCCGTCTCTTTTGATCTCCAGTGCCATTCCTGGATATCTTGTTCTTGTTGTTTCTCCAGTGCTATTTCTGGAAGTTTTGCCTCTCTTCTGTAATCCTTCAACAGATTTTTGGATATCTTTCAGTGCCATTCCTAAAAGTTTTAATTGTTCATTCAGTGCCATTCCTGGATGATTTTTCTCCTTTGCATTTAGTGTCATTCCTGGATGTCTTTCTCACTATCATTCAGTGTTATTCCTGAATGTAGTGATTTACCTTTACTTTCAGTGCCATTCCTGAAAGTTTTATCTGTTCATTCAGTGCCATTCCTGAATATAGTTTCTACTTTCAGTGCCATTTCTGAAAGTTCTTTTTGCTTTATCCAATGCCCTTCTTGGATATCTTTCCCTCAATAGAGTCCAATGTTATTCTTGGATATCTTTGGCGTTTATCCTCTTTTATCCAATGCCATTATTGGACACCTTTTCCCCAGTCGAGTCCAATGCTATTCTTGGATATCTCTGATTGTTTAACCTTGCCATCCAATGCCATTCTTGGATGTCCCCAATGAAGTTTTCAAATGGAATTTTGTTTATATCCAATGCTATTCTTGGATGACTCTGATGTTTGTTTTTGCCCCATTCAATGCCATTCTTGAATGTTGTAGTTCCTTTCATCCAATGCCATTCTTGGATATCTTATACCCAATAGAGTGTTTTTTCACCCCCATCCAATGCTATTCTTGGATGACGCTACTGTTTTTACCATAAACTTTCTTGTTATTGTCCAATGCCATTCTTGGACATCTTTTGACATACCTTTTATCTCGTTCGTAGTTTCCATCCAATGCCATTATTGGATGTCACTACTCGTCTTCACAGGGTCTTGCCCCTCTGTTTCCAACTATTGATGGATACTTCTTGTCACCTTGACAGATATCCAGAAATACCTTGTGTTCCCCAGTGTGTCTTTTTCGCTTCATCTCTCAATTTACCGTAAATCCCTTGTTTTTTAGTTTCTCCGCAGAGTGTTTTATCATTTGCATTCATATCATCTTGTGGTATCTTAGGGCTAAAAAATGTCGCTTTTTGTATTTAAGTATCTTCATATCTCATGATAGAAGAGACTTAAATAGAGGCAGCTGTAAGACCCTAATTTTTGACCCCCTAAGATTCCACATATCACTCACATCTCATTTTTGCATCTTATACCACAAACAAGATCATGCTTTGGTTCCTTTATCCCTATCTTCTTTGGGTTTATGCCTTGCAGGGATCACTGAGCATCTGTGTCTTTCTTATTTGCCTTTATTTGCTCATGTTTATTAACCTTTAATCAAAATCCAAAAATATGTTTGTTTTTGTCTTCACTAACCTTTTCAGGAGAGGAATCAAGGATATCAAATACTAGTCCCTAACCTCGAATGAATTTCATCTGAACAAAGTCAAAGTTGATATGCAAACAATTCAAAATAATCTGATCAAGAGTTCTCAAGTTTTTGATTGATTATTATTCAAGAGACTCCAAGGTTCATGTGTTTATTTCCATGCCTTCTTAGACAAATCAAGAAAATCGAGCCAGAACCAGCACAATCCAGCCAACATGGCATTTTTCAAGTTTTTCAACTCTGCAATCGATTGCACTATTGGTCCAATCGATTGCACCATGCATTTTTTGCCTTGATTTTGAAGTTTTCAGCACTGCAATCTATTCGCGCTACAGTGCAATCGATTGCACGAAGACAGAATTGGCTAAAATCAGCATTTTTTAAGTTTTGAAGCATTTGGCACCAATCTTGAGCATTGACCACATGTGGAATATTCTAGATCACCTCATTTTAATTCCCCTACATCATTTTGATCATTCCCCACCATGTACCTCCACTAATCATCACTCTTTTGTGATTTCCCTCCAAATTCAAATTCCAAGCCTAATTTTCATTTCCAAACCAAATTCCAATCCACCAAATTTTCCAAGTCTAAACTCTATAAATAGAACCCTCGTTTCATTCATTTCACAAGCTTTTGATAGCCAAATTCACCTTGTCAAAATTCTTCTTGACTCTCTCAATTTTCTCCAACTACCAAATTCACTCAAAGCTCACTTTTCTTCTTTTGAAAGTTAACAAGAATTCACATTGAATCTTGTTCAACTTTGAGCTAAACCTTCATCCAAACTTGTTTTCTTTATCAATTATTATAGATCAAGGCTTTGGAGTTTGGATCTTGGAGTAATTTGAAGGAATTTTCATATTTGAAGTGGTAATTCATCTCTCACCATTGTTGAAGCTTCATCTTCATCTTCCATAATGTAGATCTTTGATGATTCTTATTACTTGATCCTTTGGATCTTGTAATTGTGATTAATTACTGGTATTGGTTGCTATTTGCTTTGCAATTTCGTGCACTTTTGATTCCATGATCATGAGGTATTTGAAGAAATTTTTAGATCATGATCATGTTGAATTTTGCTGAATATTTGCTGTCACAGCAAGGTGCAATCGATTTGCATTTTCGTGCAATATATTGCACAGTGCTGTTTTTTTACCTTGTTTTCTGACAGTGTGCAATCGATTCGCATGCTGGTGCAATCGATTCACACTGAACAGAATGGTGTTTTTCACCTATTTTTGGGACTGTTTTGGTTGTTTCTTCATTCCTAACCCCTTCCCTTTGTTCTTAGCCTTAGATCACATAATTTTGTGGTTTAATTTGGCTTTCTCTTCATCTATTTCTTCTTTTATTTTGATCGATGAAAGTCTTATGGATCATGGAATTCCTTTGTTGAATTTTGATCAAGACTAGATCACTACTGTTGTACCCCAAAATTTGCCCGCCCTATTTCTAACATTTAAATTATTTTTAACTTTGATTTTATAAGTTTTTTGGTTCAATTTCACTAATATTTTAACAGTCATTTTTATTCAAAAATAGGTAACAGTTTACTTTAAATTGTTTAAATAACAAATAGTTGTTTGACCTTCATATGCTTTCAAGTGCATTTTTATTTCGAATAAACAAGATAGCACAATTGGTAAAGAGTAAAAGCTTGCAAGCATAAGGTCACGGGTTTGATTCCCATTATCTGACTTTTTCTTATTTTTTGTTACTAACTTTATTTCCATTTTAAAATCACAAAATTGTACTTTTTTTTATTATTTATTTTTAATTTTCGTTTTTATTTTAAGGCATTTTTTAAAATATTTATTTATTTGATTTTATGCACTTTTTACCAAAAAGGATAAAAAAACATCATAATAAATACAAAAAATATTTCCTTTCTTGAGTACTTGTTTCCTATTGGTCAATCTGTGTCAGTTTGTGTCATACTCAGCTTCTGATTGGTCAGCTTGCTAACCAAGGAAGATCTTTTGTCAATTTTATTCCCCTTTTTGCCCTTTAACCTGATTTTCCCATGCTATAAATAACCCTCTATTTTCACAGTTTTGGAGAGGAACTAAATCCACAGTCTCACAATTTCACTCACACATACAACAACACTTTTCTCTTTCAATTGTTCATCAAAACTCATATATCCTTCATCAATATTCATCACAACTCTCCAACAAAAAAGTGAAAAATCACAAAACCTCTCAAGATCAACTCTATCCTTCCGATCCGTCGCTCACCGGACTACCTCCGGTCGTCGCTCCTCCGCAATCCGTACAGCTCGTACAGTCCGTACAACCGTACGAGATCCGCCGCTCCTTCGTCGTCCGTACACAACCGCACGAGATCCGCCTCCTCTCTCCGTTTTTTAACTAATAAGGATTCGTATCAAGTTTTTCTGACATTTTTTTTTCTTTTCACTTATTTATTTATTTGCTATTTAAATTCCTAGAAAAATTGTATAGGTCGCACAATTTTTCTTTTTGTAATAGCCGTAGTTTTATTTCCCGCAAGGTTTGTTATACTTATGTATCTCTCCCAAAGCCTTGTAATAGCGTAGGGATTTTACTTTCCGCACTTTACTTTCCGCTATTTTATTTTACAACTGTGTAGTAATTAGGGTTTGTATGGCAAAACTAAAAAAACAATCTAGAAAACCCTAATTCAAGATAAATAATTGAAACTAATCCACTCAATCACACTTCCACCTCTAGGGTAGCCTCTCTCAGTTGCCTTACAAACATTGGTCATCTCCCTCGAAAGTAAGGGTACTTTAGCAAAAGAGGATTATGAATAAATCATCATAGTCCATTCGATTAAAGATCATAGTCCCTAGATGACCCTTCGAGTTGCCTACGAAAAAAATGATCTTGTCCCTCGATGACCCTACGGAAAAATGATGGTAGTCCCTTCGAATTGCTAAGGTATCCTTATATGTTGCCTTCTATGACCATTCGATGACCCTTCGACGTCCCTTCACATCCAATAGATAGGACTACCTACCCACCAATGGTATGGATAGTACTATCTCTCAAGGAAAAGGATAAGTACAAGAAAGACCTTAAATGCTTGCTCACAACTCAAAAAAAAAAAAACAAATACTTTTCACACCTCACACTTTCAAAAATATTTTCAAAAACAAACACTTTGTATACATTCTCACACGAATTATTACAAAGTCAACTTTTACAAAATATTTTCTAAACACACACCACATTTCAAAAAAATCAAGTTAAAGTGAGCAAGCAATTAAGAGCCCGTAGATAACTATGGATGAAAAGGGGTGCTAACACCTTCCCTTTTCATAACTTACCCCCCGAACTCAAAATCTTTTCAAAAAGGTCTTTCCTGTTCTTTTCACCTTTCCTAAATAAATTGGATAAAAGAAAAGTCGGTGGCGACTCTTGCTAACCGCAACATGTTTTATGAAAACAAAATTAAAAAGTCAGTTCTCCACCGTATCACAGAACTGGCGACTCTGCTGGGGATTCATTTTTAAAAGAGGGGTTACCTTAGAGTTAGATCACTTTACCACTTGCTTAAAATTGTTTGACTTATGTGCTTTATTTTTAATGGGCTTTGTTTTGGGGTTACTTGTGTGAAAGGTCCTACACCCGGACCTAGTGATTCCTTAGGTAAGTGACAATAGATCATGGAGACTGTATGGCATGTACCGATATGATTGATATGATGGTCACAGTCTTTAGAACCCTAGTTAACTCATATTTGGCCATTAGAAGGTAGTGAGATGGCCGGCTTTGGATTTAGACCGAAGTTGGTTGATACTTGAGGCTACGCTCATTGAGATCAGACTTTCGGGATGTTTTGGTCGGCCACTCGAGTGTCGCACTAAAATAAAGCCTTTGAGAAAGATCAGTGATATGAGTCCTTTAGAACCCGGTTACTATTCTAGGATAGGTTGAGCCAACTAAACCTCAGTGGGGAAGGGTACTTGCCTATGAACTTCATACAAGCCTTTAAACCTAAGGCTCTTATATGCCTTGTTTGTGTGTACTACTTATTTACTATTAACATGTACATGACATCATAACATCATAACATATCATTTTCACTAACCATTTCAAGGACCAAGGAATTTATCTTTATTCGTCGTTGCAGGCCATGGCTTCCGTTCCTAGAAATTTCATCCGAGTCAACTTTGTAAGGGTTCCTTCCCAGCTTAAAGAATTGGTCTCAAAGGTTCCCGATGGCTCTCGATTCACCAAAAGACATGGTTTTCTACTTGACTTAGTTACCTCAGGTTTTGAAGAAGACATGATGAGAGTCTTATTCCAGTTCTTCGATCCTAAGCACCACTGTTTCACCTTCTCGGATTACCAATTGGTGCCCACGATGGAGGAGTTCTCTAAGTTACTTGGAATACCTATTCTCGATCAGATGCCTTTTACCGGTCTAGAAGACGTTTCAAAGCCTGAAATCCAGCTGCTTTACATCTGAAGAGGCCATACATTATGTCCAATTGGGAAACAAGGAGTGGAGTCAAGGGGTTTCTTGCTAAGTTCCTGATTGAGAAGGCTCAATTATTCCTAAGGGCTATGAGTTACCATGCTTTTGAGGAGGTATTGGCTTTGTTGATCTATGGGTTAGTGTTGTTCCCTAATCCAGACCAACTCATAGACGTGCACGCTATCAAAATATTTCTGACTCATAACCCAGTACCTACCTTGCTCGGGGATATTCTGCACTCGCTTCACACTCGTACTGTCAAGGAGTGGGGGACTCTCATGTGTTTCGTACCCTTACTATCTAGGTGGTTTATTTCGCACCTTCCCCGGTCAGTGTTGAAGAATGAACAAAGGTTGCAGTGGTCTCGAAGGATAATGTCACTCTCCCATTCAGATATCTATTAGTGTGCCCGATCTCTTGATGACTTCACTCTTATTGATCATTGTGGGGAATTCCCTAATGTACCACTCATTGGCATTAGGGGAGGCATCACCTGTAATCCTTTGCTAGCCTTGCGCCAGTTTGGTTATGCTCGAAGGGATGGTCCTCATGATATGCTTATTCAGGGTATTGTGTTCGATTATGAAGATGATCCTCAAGGTTACCATCAAAGGTTTATACGCGCGTGGAATAAGGTGTATAAGATTAAAAGCAGGACCTTGGGACAGAAAAACTCCATTCCTTTGGAGCCTTACCTCAGATGGGTGCGCACTCGTGCTCGAGATCTTATTATGCCATATCCAGCTATCAGACCAGTGATTGTTGAACCTGAGTTTGAGGGAGATGTTCCTCAAGTCATTCTCCATCCAGATATGCCTACCGATCTTGAAGAGCTGCAGAAGTCCTGGGTTCAGATGAAAGAAGAAAGGGACACCTTTGAGACTCAGTTCTATGCTAGTGAGAAGAAGGTGTTAGAGTTGATGAAATTACTTCATGAGGAGCAGAGCATCAATGCTTACATCGGCACAAAGAGGAAGCGCCCGTGGGAGACTTGAGTCTAGAGTCCTAGGTCTTAGGCGTTTTTTAATTTGCTTTTTGAAATTTCCTTTCATTGTAGCCCAAGAGGCATAAAAAAAATGAATTTTGAGTTTACTAATAAAAGTTTTCCTTTTGTTTCTATTTGTTTGCAAAGATAAACTCTAAAGTCCTTGAAATCATTGCATATGCATCTACATCTCATAATCATTGCATAACAGGTTTCTAAGACAAGTCTCTCATCTTCTCGCTGTTTATTTCAGAAGAAATGGCTCTCGAGCAAACTGTCAAAGATCTCCAGGCCCACAACGCCCAGTTCTAAGAGCTAATCCTGAACTTGTCCAAGGGGCAAGAAGAACTGAAAGCACTTCTGACCAAGAAGAAGAAGAAAGCAAGAAAATCAACTGGCGTCATCAACATGGGGAGGAGATTCAAAGGTCCGGCTAAACAGGTCAAAGAAATTGGGATCCCAGTAGACCAAGATGGTGAACTGGATGACAACTATGAAAGTGACAAACATGAGGAAAATAGTAACCACGGCACCGGTGGACACTCTGAAGAGGAAGATGATTATCTGGATGATCAGTATCCCCCTGGTGATGAGAAATACAAATTACTTGAAGAACGTCTGATGGCCATGGAGGTTCAGAAAGTACCTGGTTTGGATTTTGAGGATTTGGGCTTGGTTTCAGGAGTTGTCATTTCTCCTAGGTTCAAAATTCCCACGTTTGCTCAATATGACGGTGTGTCTTTCCCGAAGCTGCATTTGAGATCTTATGTCCGAAAGATTCAACCACGTACTACTGACAAAAAGTTATGGATACATTTTTTCCAAGAGAGTTTTTCTGGAGCTCAATTGGAGTGGTACTATCAACTTGAGAGCACCAATATTCATACCTGGAATGATTTGGCTGAAGCTTTCTACCAGCAATACCAATATAACTCTAATTTGGCGCCAACTCAAATGCAACTCCAAAGCATGTCCATGGGCCCTAATGAAAGTTTCAAAGAGTACGCCCAGAAATGGAGAGATCTTGCAGGCAGGGTTCAGCCTCCTTTAGCTGACAGAGAGTTGGTTGACATGTTCATGAGCACACTAACCGGTCCTTTCTATAGTCATCTACTTGGAAGCTCGTCATCCGGTTTCACCAAGCTGATATTGACAGGAAAACGTGTTGAAAATGGAATTCGAAGTGGTAAAATATAAGTGGCTACATCTTCAAACACTACAAAGAAGCCACATAATGGGAAGAAGGAATCTAATGTTGTATACGGCCAGAAATGTCGCAACCAATCTGTTGGGGCAGTTCTGATCTCTGCACCGGTGCCACAACAACAACAAGGTAGTCAGCGTAAGCAGGATACACCCAGGAGACAATTTACAAAGATCAATATGTCATTGGCTCAGGCGTTGCAGCTTATGCTGAAGGCAGAGTTGGTTACTTTGAAGGATCCTCCTAGGAATCCTAATACTTCCGCTCCTAGCTATAATCCCGATGCAAGGTGTGCATACCATTCTAATAGTCCTGGACATGATATGAACAACTGTTGGGCGCTGAAGAACAAGATTCAAGACATGATTGATGCTAAGGAGATTGAGTTTGATCCCTCTGAGACTCCTAATGTGATTATCGCTCCTATGCCGAATCATGACAAGATCGTTAGTGCTATTGATGATGGTTCTTATGTTGCTACTGTGGTTGACTTGACTGCACCTCTATCAATTGTTAAGAAGAAGCTGTTGCAAGCCGGTTTATTTCCGGGTTGCATTGAAAACTGTCATTATTGTGCATCTCAATCCAATGGTTGTGTGAAGCTGAAAGAGGGCATTCAGCGTTTGATGGACGACCATACTATACTGTTTGAGAAGATTCCTTCTATGGAGAGCTTATGTGAAAGTTTGTCCCGAGGTCTAAAGTTTGAGGACGTATCTGTGGTTACTAATTCCAAAACTCCTGTGAGGATCACCTCTAAAGTTCCTGTGGAGATTACTGCCGAGCCTAGAGTGGCTCCCCTGATTATCACTACGCCCGGTCCGATTCTATATTCCTCTAGCAAGGCTATCCCTTGGAATTATGGTGTTGATGTTTACATTCATGGTGTCAAGCAAGAGCCTTTGACTGATGAAACTGCTGAAGTTACTAATCCCGATGTTGACAATATTGTCGGGACTAGTAAGGTTACCCGAAGTGGAAGAATTTTCTCCCCAGAAATATCTCTGAAGACTGTTACTACTCCAGTTCGTATCTCTGCCTCCGAATCAATTACTGAGACTCGATACAAAGAATCGGTGGTAAAGCCTGCCCAAATGAAGACCCCGGGTGAAACTACTATCGAAGATCCCTCCAAAGAAATGGAGGAAGTGCGGAAAATTATCCGCAAGAGTGATTACAATGTTGTTGAACAGTTGGGGCACACCCCCTCCAAGATCTCTATGTTATCTCTGTTGTTGGGCTCTGAGGCCCATGCTAAGGCTTTGGTGAAGTTTTTGAAATCTGCGCATGTGCCACAGGAAATCTCTGTTGACCAGTTTGAAAATTGTGTCGCTAGCCTGACAACTGATAATGGTCTAGGATTTTCTGACGCTGATCTGACTCCCGCCGAAAGGAACCACAATAAGGCCCTGCATGTCTCCATTGAGTGTAGGGGCACTACTCTATCTCATGTACTGGTGGACACGGGTTCCTCATTGAATGTATTGTCGAAGATTGCTCTAGACAAGCTTGACTGTGAAGGGGTTGTACTGAGACCCAGTGATATTGTGGTGAGAGCTTTTGATGGTTCAAAGAGATTAGTGCACGGAGAGGTTAATCTTCCAATCAGAGTGGGTTCTCAAGTCTTTGTTTCTACTTTTTATGTAATGGATATTCATCCTGCCTATTCCTGTCTGCTTGGGCGCCCTTGGATACATGGGGCAGGCGCTGTGACTTCTACCTTACATCAGAAGCTGAAGTATCCCATGAAAGGCAGGATTGTCACCGTCTATGGTGAAGAAGAGTACATGGTTAGTCATTTGAATACTTTCAAGTATGTTGAGATGGATGGCGAATTCCTCGAGACTCCTTGTCAAACATTTGAATTGGTTCCTCAAACTGTTCCTACTGTCCCCAAAGTCATTAGAGTATATCCTACAATGGCTTCCCTAAAGGATGCTAGAGCTGTGGTCGAAGAAGGTGGTGGCACCATTTGGGGTTAGCTTCCTGACATCCCTTACAAGTCTGACAAATTTGGTTTGGGCTTCACTTCAGAGGCTCAGAGAGCTGTACGTCGTGCTCGTGCTATTCGTATCACCAACAAAGGAGTTCATAAAGATCAGGTCAACGCTGTGGAAGATGCTGATAGTGACTGTGATCTAGACAGTTGGATCTTTCCTACCATTGGCAGCGGGCTCAACAATTGGAAGACTGAAGATATTATTCCTATCTCCTTTAGTCAGGAGTAAATGCAATTTTCTATTTTTCTTATTTTCGAAGTTTGGTTTTGTAATTTGAACAATAAAACTTTTAAGCCTTATGCCTTGCCCGGGGCACAATGGCCCATTTGTTAGGGTTGTCATTTCATCGCATATTTTCATTCAATAAATCAATGGACGTTTTGCATTCAAATTTTGCGCTCTTTGTCTTTTCTTTTACTTTATATTCATCAAAATAGCTATGAGTTCTTACACACACCCACGTGATAAATTGCAGATCCACATCCACTCTGGATCCCATTGATAATGGTTCTGCTATTGTCAATTATGACTTCGAAAATCCGATCTACCAAGCCGAGGACGAAGGTGAGGAAGATTGTGAAGTGCCTAGAGAGCTTGCTAGACTATGAGCAAGAAGAAAAGATTATACAACCGCACGAAGAGCCAGTCGAGGTCATAAATCTAGGTACTGAGGAGGATAACAAAGAAATCAAGATAGGTGTTGGATTAGAAGACCGTGTCAAGAAAAGACTGATTCAGATGCTACGTGATTATGCTGAGATTTTCGCTTCGTCTTATGAAGATATTCCAGGACTTGATGTCGATATCGTGGTTCACCGTTTACCAATGAAGGAAGGTTGTCCTCCGATAAAGCAGAAGGTTCGTCGTATACGCCCTGAGATGTCTGAAAAGATCAAAGCCGAGTTTATGAAGCAGTTTAATGCAGGTTTCCTAGCTGTCACATCATATCCTCAGTGGGTTGCAAATGTGGTACCAGTGCCTAAGAAGGATGGTAAAGTTCGTATGTGTGTGGACTACATAGATCTGAACAGGGCAAGCCCCAAAGATGACTTCCCTCTCCCACATATTGACGTTCTGGTAGACAACACTGCTCAGGACAAGATATTCTCATTCATGGATGGTTTCTCAGGTTATAATCAAATCAAGATGGCACCTAAAGACATGGAAAAGACTACATTCGTTACACAGTGGGGCACCTTTTGTTACAAGGTAATGCCATTTGGTTTGAAGAATGCAGGGGCAACATACCAGCGCGCTATGGTTGCTTTATTCCATGATATGATCTATCACGAGATAGAGGTATACGTTGATGATATGATAGCCAAATCTCAGAATGAAGAAGAGCACCTTGACCACCTACACAAGCTATTTGAGAGGTTGAAGAAGTACAAGTTGAGATTGAATCCAAACAAATGCACCTTTGGGGTTAGATCCGGTAAACTTTTGGGTTTCGTCGTCAGTGGTAAAGGTATTGAAGTTGACCCTGCAAAGGTAAAACCTATACAAGATATGCCCGCTCCCCGTACTGAGAGAGAAGTCAGAGGTTTCTTGGGACGTTTGAACTATATTGCTAGATTTATCTCCCATTTGACCGCTACTTGTGAGCCAATCTTCAAATTACTAAGGAAAGATTAAGTAGTGAAGTGGAACGACGAATGTCAGATAGCTTTTGATAAGATCAAAGAGTATCTCCAAGAACCTCTGATTCTGATGCCACCAGTTGAAGAAGACCTCTAATCATGTACTTAACAGTGCTAGAGAATTCAATGGGGTGTGTGTGTTGGGGTAACATGACGAGTCTGGTCGAAAAGAGCATGCAATATACTACCTTAGCAAAAAATTTACCGACTGTGAAACAAGATATTCACTGCTTGAGAAAACTTGCTGCGCTTTGGCATGGGTTGCTCGCCGACTAAGACAGTATATGTTGACTCATACCACTTTATTGATCTCTAAAATGGATCCTATAAAATACATATTTGAGAAACCTGCTCTCTCCAGACGAATAGCAAGATGGCAGATGGTCTTGACAGAATACGACATCCAGTACACTACACAAAAAGCAATCAAAGGAAGTGTACTAGCTGATCATTTGGCTCATCAAGCGGTGGATGACTATCAGTCTATGAATTTTGAGTTCCCATATGAGAATATTATGCTTGTTACTGATTATGAAGAACCTGGACCATATGGAAGATCTAAACTGGGATCCCGATGGACTATGGTTTTTGATGGAGCTTCTAACGCACTTGGCAACGATATTGGTGCTGTAATTATCTCTCCTAAGGGTTGCCATACGCCGTTTACTGCTAGAGTTTGCTTTGACTGTACCAACAATATGGCTGAATATAAAGCATGCATCATGGGTATCAAAGCTGCCATTGATATGAGGATCAAATTCTTGAATGTATATGGGGACTCAGCCCTAGTGATCAGTCAGATTAAAGGAGAATGGGACACGAAGCATCCAAATCTCATTCCTTACCGAGAACATGTGTTGACTTTGATTCCATACTTTGAAGAAATCACTTTTGAGCATATTCCACGAGAAGAGAATCAGTTAGCAGACGCGTTAGCCACCATGTCATCTATGTTCAAAGTCAGATGGGACAACGAGGCTCCTAGGATTACTATTGATAGACTAGACGAGCCGACACACTGTTATGAAGTTGATACTGATGGGGTAGAAGAGAAACCTTGGTTCCATGAAGTGAAAAGATATCTCGAAACTCAGGAATATCCTGAAGGCGCATCTATCAACGACAAGAAGTTTCTAAGGAGGTTCTCTGCCAAATTCTTTCTGAGTAACGGAATCTTGTACAAACGCAACCACGATTCAACCTTGCTTCGCTGTGTAGACAAGAAGGAAGCAGGAAAAATTATGGAAGAGATGCATGACAGAATCTTTGGCACTCACTCCAGTGGGCATACCATGGCTAAGAAGATTTTGAGAGCAGGTTTCTACTGGTCTACCATGGAAACTGATTGCCATCATCACTCCAAAACTTGTCACAAGTGCCAGATCTATGCTGACAAAGTACATGTACCTCCGGTTTCGTTGAATGTTCTGACTGCTCCTTGGCCTTTTGCAATGTGGGGCATTGATATGATAGGAGAGATTAAGCCTACCGCTTCCAATGGACATCGTTTCATCCTTGTTGCTATCGGTTACTTTACAAAGTGGGTGGAAGCAGCCTCGTTCGCTTCTGTTACCAAGAATGTTGTAGCTCAGTTCATCAAGCATAATCTTATCTGTCGGTATGGGATCCCTGAAAGGATTATCACAGACAATGGTACTAATCTGAACAACACTATGATCACTGAACTCTGCACGCAGTTCAAGATTAAGCATCACAATTCTTCTCCATATCGACCAAAGATGAATGACGCAGTGGAAGCCGCCAACAAGAATATTTAGAAGATCTTGCAAAAGATGACGGTGACATACAAAGATTGGCATGAGATGTTACCATTTTCTCTTTATGGTTATCGCACCTCAGTACGTACCTCAACAGGGGCAACCCCTTTCTCTCTAGCGTATGGTATGGAGGCAGTTTTACCTGTTGAAATTCAGATTACTTCCCTAAGGTTTATGAAAGGCGTAGGTTTAGATAAAGACGAATGGATTCAGACTCGACTTGACCAAATAAATTTGATTGATGAAAAGAGGCTCACGGCTGTTTGTCATGGCCAAATGTATCAGAAGCGTATGATCAAGGCCTTTAACAAGAAAGTCAAGCACCAAGTGTACCAGGCCGGTGATTTGGTAATAAAGCGTATCATACTACCACAGGGTGATCCCAGGGGCAAATGGACTCCCACCTATGAAGGTCCATTTGTAATCAAGAAAATATTTTCTGGCGGCGCTATAATGCTTACTACTATGGACGGTGAAGATTTCCCGCACCCTGTGAACGCGGACATAGTCAAAAGATACTACGCATAAAAAGAGACCCGCTAGGTTGACTGGCCTAGGCAAAAATAAGGACATCCCGACGAACCAAAAGGGTTCGGGCAAAGATTAGGGATATATATACAAAAGAACTATATACCCGGCAAGTCGAAACCCTGAAAAGGAGGCTTGGGCAAAAAAGGGCATCCCGGTGGACTGAAAACCTGAAAAGGCGGTCCAGGCAAAAGTTAGGGATTAAAGCGTACGACTATGTCCCGTTGGATCACTTATCTGCTTCCGGCTTAGTTTTATCAAGTTCGAATGGCGCAGATCAATCCAGTCATCTTCCTTCCGACAGCAAGGGGTGAGATACTTGAAGATATAGTGGCAATAGCAGAGTTGAAACTCAATGGGATCATTTCCACATAACTGTTTTTCTTTGTTTATCACTTTGCACTTTTTTAATTTTTACGACAATTTCCTCTTACTAGGATTTCTGTCTCCTTGTAAAAAAATGTCTGTTTATAGGCCAATTTCAAAATCAATACAGGTCTATTTCAAATTCAAAATTGTTTTTACTTGCCGTATTTTGTTTGCGTAAACGTCCAATGGGTACTTTGAATGAGTATATGCACTTGAATATGATTGAAGTTTACCAAAAATATACGTGAAAACAGGAATAGCATTTACTAAGGACTCTAGGAGTTGGGATAATGTTCAAGATGTCCACGAACCCCCATAGAGCCAGTTGCATGGAAATATCCCCACAGAGCAGTCTCCATGGAACTATCTCTATAGAGCTATCTTCATAAGCACATCCCCAACAGAGATATATTCCCCGATAGAATTAGTATGCCCTCAGACAGAAATTGGGGCATCTTCCAGCGGTCCACTTCCATATATTTGATGGACAGCTTGGCATGATCGTCTCCCCCAATGGGTCCCCTAGGTGATAAAGAAGTTGATTATTTCCCCAGCATACAGCAGAAATTTCCTCAACGCAACCTATGAAATTCTAATCCCCATCGGAGATTATTCCCTCTATGTAGTATATAGAATTCTCTCCCCCAGCAGAATTTATTCAAGGATGCTATCCCCAGTAGAGTCATTCCAAACAGGATCTGAAGATTATTTTTCCATCCCCAGCAACAGTCAGGGATTTATTTTCCCCAATCAGACATTACTATTCAAAGCCACCGCTACTTTCAATGACATCTCATGCCCATACATCATTTACAATACATAATAGCATATGCATACAAAACGCATATAACATTCTCATTTATTTTAAGAGCATCATTACGCAATGCATTACATATATCATGACATTGCATAAAACTAACTTGGTTTTTTTCAGGTTAGTTCTCAAACGGACAAATATTGTCAACAGTTATCATCCTTCAGATACAATCAGTCGAAGGTTCATTCTGACACCCCTTTGGATACAGTCAGGAGTAGACTCATTCCAGTACATCTTTTAGATACGGTCGGTCGAAGGCTTACTCTAATACTAATTTTTCAGATACAGTCAGGAAAAGACTCATTCTGATCTCCTTATAGATACAGTCAAGACATAGACTCATTCTAGAACATCATACAGATACAATCAAGGCATAAGAATCATTCTGGCATTCCCCAGCACGTCTGCTAGATACCGTTGGACACAGACTCATTCTAGTATATTTCTCATATACAGTCAAACCTAGACTCATTCTGATACTCCTATCAGCAGTTACTTTGGATGGCGTCTATAAGACCATCTCCATCCTATCATCTTTTTGAGTGGCATCTTTAAGCCCATTCAAGCAATACAATCAACCAACAAGCGTTACTTCGTGCACCCGTGAGTGCAAATTTCTGGGCACTTAAGTGTTCAATCCTCTTCTACCTTCAGATCACGAATGGCAGACATGCCAATCTAACTCCTCAGGTTTAAGAAGATTGAACAAGGGCAGTTGTTGTACCCCAAAATTTGCCCGCCCTATTTCTAACATTTAAATTATTTTTAACTTTGATTTTATAAGTTTTTTGGTTCAATTTCACTAATATTTTAACAGTCATTTTTATTCAAAAATAGGTAACAGTTTACTTTAAATTGTTTAAATAACAAATAGTTGTTTGACCTTCATATGCTTTCAAGTGCATTTTTATTTCGAATAAACAAGATAGCACAATTGGTAAAGAATAAAAGCTTGCAAGCATAAGGTCACGGGTTCGATTCCCATTATTTGACTTTTTCTTATTTTTTGTTACTAACTTTATTTCCATTTTAAAATCACAAAATTGTACTTTTTTTATTATTTATTTTTAATTTTCGTTTTTATTTTAAGGCATTTTTAAAAATATTTATTTATTTGATTTTATGCACTTTTTACCAAAAAGGATAAAAAAAATCATAATAAATACAAAAAATATTTCCTTTCTTGAGTACTTGTTTCCTATTGGTCAATCTGTGTCAGTTTGTGTCATACTCAGCTTCTGATTGGTCAGCTTGCTAACCAAGGAAGATCTTTTGTCAATTTTATTCCCCTTTTTGCCTTTTAACCTGATTTTCCCATGCTATAAATAGCCCTCTATTTTCACAGTTTTGGAGAGGAACCAAATCCACAGTCTCATAATTTCACTCACACATACAACAACACTTTTCTCTTTCAATTGTTCATCAAAACTCATATATCCTCCATCAATATTCATCACAACTCTCCAACAAAAAAGTAAAAAATCACAAAACCTCTCAAGATCAACTCTATCCTTCCGATCTGCCGCTCACCGGACTACCTCCGGCCGCCGCTCCTCTGCTGTCCGTACAGTCCGTATAATCCGTACAGTCCGTACAACCGTACGAGATCCGCCGCTCCTTCGTCGTCCATACACAACCGCACGAGATCCGCCTCCTCTCTCCGTTTTTTAACTAATAAGGGTTCGTATCAAGTCTTTCTGACATTTTTTTTCTTTTCAGTTATTTATTTATTTGCTATTTAAATTCCTAGAAAAATTGTATAGGTCGCACAGTTTTTCTTTTTGTAATAGCCGTAGTTTTATTTCCCGTAAGGTTTGTTATACTTATGTATCTCTCCCAAAGCCTTGTAATAGCATAGGGATTTTACTTTCCGCACTTTACTTTCCGCTATTTTATTTTACAATTGTGTAGTAATTAGGGTTTGTATGGCAAAACTAAAAAAATAATCTAGAAAACCCTAATTCAAGATAAATAATTGAAACTAATCCACTCAATCACACTTGCACCTCTAGGGTAGCCTCTCTCAGTTGCCTTACGAACATTGGTCATGTCCCTCGAAAGTAAGGGTACTTTAGCAAAAGACGCTTACGAATAATATCATCATAGTCCCTTCGATTAAAGATCATAGCCCCTAGATGACCCTTCGAGCTGCCTACGAAAAAAATGATCTTGTCCCTCGATGACCCTGCGGAAAAATGATGGCAGTCCCTTCGAATTGCTAAGGTATCCTTATATGTTGCCTTCTATGACCATTCGATGACCCTTCGTCGTCCGTTTACATCCAATAGATAGGACTACCTAACCACTAATGGTATGGATAATACTATCTCTCAAGGAAAAGGATAAGTACAAGAAAGACCTTAAATTAAGGGTAAGTAACTTTTAAATGCTTGCTCACAACTTAAAAAAAAAAAACAAATACTTTTCACACCTCACACTTTCAAAAATATTCTAAAAAACAAACACTTTGTATACATTCTCACACGAATTATTACAAAGTCAACTTTTACAAAATATTTTCTAAACACACACCACATTTCAAAAAAAGCAAGTTAAAGTGAGCAAGCAATTAAGAGCCCGTAGATAACTACGGATGAAAAGGGGTGCTAACACCTTCCCTTTTCATAACTTACCCCCCGAACTCAAAATCTTTTCAAAAAGGTCTTTCATGTTCTTTTCACCTTTCCTAAATAAATTAGATAAAAGAAAAGTCGGTGGTGACTCTTGCTAACCGCAACATGTTTTGCGAAAACAAAATTAAAAAGTCAGTTCTCCACCGTATCACAACTACCTTCTTTTCTTTTCATGCGGTACTGCTTTCGGATGACGATCTACATATCGTTCATCTAGCATGCATTTGTACAAAGATCTATTGACCGGCCTCATTGTAGGGTAATTACTCCGTAAATTACTCGGCGATTGCTTAACATAATGCAACATTTGTCCCTCTTTACCAATCCGGAATTTAAACTTTCATGGTCCGGACCTTGATTGGTTGCGTCAACCCAATGTTGATTAATTTTTTGCATTAGGTCCATAACCTTTGAAACTTGGCGTTGTAGAGGCTTTGGTTCTACCAATCTTCTGTCAAGTTCATTAACCTTGACCTAAGTGCATTGTTTAATCACTATAGTTCAAAACGTGAAACGGAATACTCGGTGAAGGCTTATGGCACTAGAGCCCTTGTGCTACTAATTACTAACTTCTAACCTTACTTTTATGCTTCCTTCTCGCTCCCTATCTCTCTTTTACTTTTATGCTCCATTATTATCATTTCATATTATGTTTATGCTTCCGCAATTTTTCCTTTGTCCGTTGGACATATGTTTATGCTTCCGCAATTTTTCCTTTGTCCGTTGGACATATGTTTATGCTTCCGTCATTTTCACTTTGTCCACTTGGACACATGTTTATGCTTATGCCTTTTTCTCTCTGTCCACTTGGACTAAAAACATTAATAAAGGCCAAAACCTCTAAAACACTTGTACTTCTAATCTTGGACTATGGTTACTATCCTTTGCAATGGACATGGAATTTTGCACCTAGACCTTGGACTTCAATGCTATTCTTGGATCCTTGGACTTAGAACTAGGACCTTTTCCCGTTGCTTTGGAATTATGGTTCGAAGACTTTAAAGACTTGTGCTTTTGCTTGATTTATGGTGAAGATAGCTACATTTATGGTTAGATCTTTCTTATCCTTAGCTTTTACTTTATTCTTTAGGATAGTCACTTCTTCGCCACCCATTCTTCAATTTTCAAAACTTTCTCCCTTTTTCAAAACTTTCTTGATTTCAAACTATTACCTCTTTCATAATCAAACCTTGACTTTGTCAAGTAATTTTACTCTTTTCTTTTCATTTCTTAACAAATGCTAAACTACATAAGCATATTGACAACTTTTTCAAAAGACTTTAAAAAACACCAAACTCATCAAAACTCTTTTTGTGCCTTATGCATTTTCTCTTTCAAAACTTTTTCATAAGTTTAGACATGATTCATTTCTTTAAGCGGAATTATTCGCTTGGAAATGACGACTTGTCTTTACATTTTAAAATCAACCAAAACAAACAAATTTCATTCTTTGTACCACGAACTACGGGGTTTTGATCCTACATTGCACTTCGCGGGTACGTAGGCATGAGGCAACAAGTCTCTCCTAACACAAAAATCTAAAAAAATACTTCTCTTCTCACCTCCTCAATCATTTTTCAAGCAAACATTTTCAGACCAAAAGCGTAAATATTTCAAAGGGTTCCTATAGAGTACTATAGACGTTTTGGGTGCTAACACCTTCCCATTGCGTAACCAACCCCCCTTACCCATTCTCTATTTGTTCTTTTTTTAGAACTCTTTTGGTTTTGTTTGCTCTTTTTCCTTTCCATTATTTGGATAAAATAAAAGTGCGGTGGCGACTCTTGCTTTTCGAGTTAAGTTAATCAATAGCTTACACTCACCATTTTGCCGCTACAGTCCCCATTAAGTTTCTTACCTTTGTTATCTACGCAGTAAATCGGTAGCAGGTATTCTTACCTTTGTTGTATACCCAATAAATCGATAGCAAGTATTCTTACTTTTATGGACTACCCAGTAAATCGGTAGCAAATTTATTACCTTTTGTTATATACCCAGTAAATCGGTAGCAAGTTTATTATCTTTTGTTGTCTACCCAGTAAATCGGTAGCAGAATCTTTCCTTTGTTGTCTACCTAGTAAATCGGTAGGAGGTATTCTTACCTTTGTTGACTACCCAGTAAACCGGTGGCAGATTTATTACCTTTTGTTATCAACCCAGTAAACTGGTAGCAAGTTTATTATATTTTGTTGTCTACCCAATAAATCGGTAGAAGAATCTTTCCTTTGTTGACTACCCAGTAAATCGGTAGCAGGTATTCTTACCTTTGTTGACTATCCAGTAAACCGATAGCAAGTTTATTATCTTTTGTTGTCTACCCAGTAAATTGGTAGCAGATGATCTTTTCTTTGTAAACTGCCCAGTAAATAGGTAGCAGAATCTTACTTTTGTTATCTACCTAGTAAACCGGTAGCAGATTTATTACCTCTTGTGAACTACCCAGTAAACCGGTAGCAGATTATTAACTGTTCTTCCATCAAATGGCATCTCTTTGGAAATCCGTCAGAGAAGTTTATTGAAGACTGTACAAGTGTTTCTCTTTATTTGAGAATTTCTATCACGAGAATTTTATTTCAAGTTACAATTGGTGATGTTCTCCTAGTGAGTCCACTATTCAATTTTGCTTCCATCAAATTGAATCTCTCTGAGAAGTTTGATGAAGATTCAGAAGATCTTTCTCTTTATTTGAGAAGACATGTTTATAAATCAACTGGCCCGCAATCTTTTTGAAGATCCCTGGTGAAGTTTCCTAATCTTCAGTAAGGTTATGGACCCCCACTGAAGACATGAATCTCTAGTGAAATTTCAATCCCCTGTGAAAATACTTTCCCACAAGTATTCACCTCTCTAAGAAGAAACCAAGACTTTGCTCGAGGCATACAACCTCGTAGCTTTTATTTCAAGACCATGCTCGAGGCAGACAACCTCGTAGCATTTATTTCAAGACCTTGCTCGAGGCAGACAACCTCGTAGCATTTTTTTCAAGACCTTGCTCGAGGCAGACAACCTCGTAGCATTTTTTTCAAGACTTTGCTCGAGGCAGACAACCTCGTAGCTTTTATTTCAAGACCTTGCTCGGGGTAGACAACCTCGTAGCTTTTATTTCAAGACTTTGCTCGAGGCAGAGAACCTCGTAGATTTTATTTCAAGACTTTGCTCATGGCAGACAACCTCATAGCTTTTATTTCAAGACTTTGCTAGAGGCAGACAACCTCGTAGCTTTTATTACAAGACCCCGCTGGTGGCATACAACCTCATAGCTCTTATTTCAAGATCCTGCTGGTAGCATACAACCTCACAACATTTTTTCAAGACTTTCCTTGTGGCATACAACCTTGCAACATTTATTTCAAGACTTTTCTCGGGGCATACAACCTCGCAGCATTTATAAACCTGCTCGTAGCATACAACCTCGAAGAGTTGAAAGGTTTATTTTTACCCTTTTCAAGTGTAGGGCTTGATTAAAGAAGAAATTGAGACTAGTCTGTGGCTTATGACCCAAGGCAAAAGGAGGTTTATTATACCCTTTTCAAGTAAAATAAGAAACTGAGACCAGTCTGTGGCTTATGACCCGAGGCGAGGGGAGGTTTATTGTACCATTTTCAAGTAAAAGAAGAAACTAAGACTATTTTGTGGCTTATGACCCTAGGCGAGGGGAGGTTTATTGTACCATTTTCAAGTAAAATAAGAAACTGGGACCAGTCTGTGGCTTATGACCCAATGTGAGGGGAGTTTTATTTTACCCTTTTCAAGTGTAAGACTTTATTAAAGAAGAAATTGAGACCCGTTCGTGGCTTGCAACCCGAAGCGTGGGGAGATTTGTCATCTTTTCAAACATATTATCCTTAATCACTTTTTCATGAAAGCTTATTATTGTAGATACCACGTGTTTATGCCATCCCCAATGATAGTTAGTAGTCTCTTCCCCGTGAAGTTGTCAATCTTTCCCCAGTGGAGTTGTAACCTTTTCCCAGTATACATTTTTCTCATGTGGCATTTTTCCCCACAGAATCTTTGTATTGCACATCATATCATATCATATCATATCATAAGCACCTTGTGGCATCTTAGGGCCAAAACTTGTGCATGTTTGTATTTAAGTCTCTCCTATCTCATCGAGACGATGATTTCAATCTCCATATCTCCGAATAGAAAAACCTTAAATAGGGGCATCTGTCACACCCTAATTTTTAACCCTAAGATTCCATCTCATTTGCATCATTTTGCATATCATACCTCATCTCATGTATGTGTGTTTTTTTATGTATTTACTAACCCCTCTTCAATTCAAGAACATGTGCTTTGGTTGTGTTTTGATCATAACCAGGGTTTTGCTCTCCCAAAAGCTCAGGGTTTGACCAGCCAAAGAATTATGGGATTCTCAACATCTTAAGCCCTAATCCTTTCAATATTATTCAAGGGTCTCTCTTCATCAATAATCAAGTGCAATATGGCTTCATTTCAAGTTCTTCAAGACTCAAATTAATTTGATACACAAGCCAACCACTGCAAAGTCAAACCTTTAACTTTAGGGTTTTTTGGGCAAATATGAGTTTCTCAAGATAAATTCCATAGAAATATGTTTAATGATTGAATTTGATCAAGACAATCAAGAGAATTGAGGTTACTTGAAAAAAGGGCAACAAAAGAGAAACTGAAAATTTTCTAAGTTATGGAAGTACAATGATTTTGTCCAACTTGCTAAGGCCATAACTTCCAATTTTATTTGCTCCATTTTATTTGCTCCAAAGACCAATTTGAAGAGCTCATTCCATACTGAATTCCCAAAAGTGCAAAGATTTCAAGTTATGAAGCCATGATGTTGGTGTTTCATTCAAGTTGAAGTTTGAACACTTAGAAAATTTTGATGCAAAATTGCCTTGTAAAAGTAGATGACTTTAAGGCTATTTTTCACTATGATCCATCATGATTCAAGGAAATATCAAAACATGAAAGTTGTAGAGCATGTTTCAAGCTTTCCAAAGAGTCTAAGAACACATTTTTTCCATGCTTAAGCTGGGAGATTCGAAGAGAAGAAGTTGGCATTCCAACTTGAGTTTTTAAGTCATTTTCATGTCAAGAACTTGAGGAAAGCCAATTCCAATCTGCAAATCCCTTGATTACAGGTCATGTAACTTGCATATCTCTCCTTAATCATAAGATTACACATATTTTTGAGGCATTACATAAAGAGTTGGGCTATTGTCCAAGAGTTTATGCCATTTATGGAGCATTTTGCAAAAAGATCACATTGCCATTCTTAAAAAGTCACTTTAATCACAAAGTCAAATTTTATGGAGCCTTGCGATTGTTTCTTCTGCAGAAGCAAAATAAAAAAGGCTCCCAACCACTGTAGATAGCTTTGGTACTTCACCTTGGAACTTCACATTTTCATGAAACCACCATTTGATCTCAACTAAACCAAAACTCCAAACCATTACATTCTGATCAGCCCTCAATCTCTTAACCTCTCCTATAAATAGATACCACTTCTAAGCCAAAAAAAGGGGGAGAAGAAAAACACAAGAAGATACCCTCAAAACTCAACAAAGTTCTCAAAACTAGAATTCCCTATTTTTCACTGTTTTTCAAATCTCACTCAAAGTGAAATTGTGTTTTCACAAACCTTAAGTTTTCCACTTCATATAACCATCAAAACACCTCATATACATCACATATAATCCATCCAAACACTCAAATCATATATGTACCATCCACACCATCATATACCATCTTCACTTTCATATTTTGCAAAAGGAATCGTATGAAAAGATACAAGCTATTTCTGATTAAGATCTCCATTCTAACACTCTTTTTAAGGATCAAGAAGGCTCATAGGACCTTCATCTTGTTTCTGAAGCCACTAAAAAGAGGCATTGGACCTTGCTCTAATAGGTAAGTGTTTTTGCACTTTGAAACTTTTGATTCATGCATCTTTCTTGAATAATTTTTTAAGCAAAAATGTAGACATGACTGTGTTTAATGTGTTTCTTCTATTGTTGGCAATATATCATGTTCATATGTGAAGTTTGCAATGGTAGAAACCTAGGGTTTTGTTTAATTTTTTGCCCTTCGTGTTATACAATGAATTTTAGATTATGAAATTGATGCCATTGTATTCCTTATGAAATTTCAAGCAATTTTCATTTTTATATCTTTGCATTTCATTCAGTTTTGAACGAGTTGACATTCGTGAAAGTTAAAAAAATGTTGTTTTAAAACATTCTGCCATGTTCGTGTCAACGCACAGTCCCTGTTCGTGTCAACGCACAGACTCCTTTTTTGCATAATTTTACATTCTGCCATGTTCGTGTCGATGCACAGTCCTGTTCGTGTCGATGCATACTAATTGAAATTAGTGTTTTTAACTTTCTGTCCTTTTTGTGTGGCTGCAGAGTCCTGTCCGTGTCGACGCATATTGATTGAAATTGGTGTTGTTAACTTTATGTCCTGTTCGTGTCGATGCACAGTCCTGTATAGGTCGACGCACAGACTCCTTTTTGGCATAGTTTTGCATTCTGCCTTGTATATATCTCCCTTGTAATCCTAGAACTTGCTATCTCTTAGGAAGTCTCCCTTAGGTTTACCTTCAACTTAGACATTTTCAATTAGGGTTTCCCCTTTACAACTTAAAACCACTTTTATAAAAAACCCTTGACCTTTGGTCATTGATATTTTTTAAACTCTTTTCTCAATCAAATGCTTCAAAACACATTAAGCATATTCAAATATCTTTGACAAAGACAAAAAAAAACACAAACTCAATTCAAATCTTTTCCCCACTTTGGCTTTTCAAACTTTAAAACCTTTTTAAAATAGACTAGACATTAATCATCCTTAGTTGAGATATAAATCTCCTACTCCATGACATGATGAGAAAGATGATTGATTCTTTTTCACTTGAGAGATGTATGTGGCATACTTGTCGATTGCAATTCAAGTTGGAGCCCTTCTCTCAATGTGAAGCAAAGATCCCTCTTCCATATGTTTATGGTGATTTAGATAAGTATTCTCCTTAGGATGACAACTTTTCTTCTCTTTAATTAAAATCAACCATAACAAACACTTTTCAATTACTACCCCAAACTACGAGGTTTTTATCCTTTATTGGTACGTAGGCACAAGACTTCGTGTCTTGACAAACACAAAAACAATAAAAAATATTTCTCTTCTCATACCCCCAATCAAATCCTAACTAGCAAACAAACAAATAACACAATTCAAACAAGAGGTTCCTATAGAGTACTATAGATACTTAGGGTGCTAATACATTCCCTTTGTATAACCAACCCCCAAACCTTATATTCTCTTTATTACTTTGTATTGCATTGCATATTTATGAGTTTATTCGTTAGTTTTCTCTTCCTTTGGATAAATTAAAGATTGGTTGTGATATCTATGATTTGTGAAGCATAGCTAATTCAATAGCCATGGTCTCCGATTCTCACCGCGACAAATAGCTCTGACTTTATCAAGGTCTACCTCAATACCTCTTTGGCTGACAATGAAAGCCAACAACTTTCCTGAACAGACACCAAAAGTGCATTTATTAGGATTTAAACGGAGTTTAAACTTTCTCAAATGCTGAAACAACTCCAACAGATACTCAATATGATCTTCTTTAGTCTTCGACATACAAATCATATCATCCACATAAACCTCTATCTCTTTATGCATCATATCATGAAATAGAGTAGTCATGGCTCTCTGGTACATTGCACCAGTATTTTTCAAACCGAAAGGCATCACTCTGTAACAGACTGTTCCCTAGGGTGTAATAAATGTTGTTTTTTCCATATCCTCGGGTGCCATTTTAATTTGATTATAGCCGAAAAAACCATCCATAAAAGAGAAGACACTACTATAAAACGCGCAAACAACAACGCTAGGTTTAAAACTGATTCATCTAAACCGTTGTAATAGGTTAAAATTTTTTGCGCCCAGTAACTAGCCGTACATATAAACAGAAATATAATGACGGTTGTGTTAAAAGACCGTAGAAATAAATATGCTTCGATTCCCAGCAGTTACACTTTTTCCATTTTTTTAGAGTACATTAAGCGTTTGTCACTGAAGTCCATTATTTATAAAATAAATTGTAAATGATTTTACAACGGTTTTTAAACCAACCATTGTTATAGAACTTAATTCCATTACTTTAAAAATAAATTGTAAAATAGCTTACAATGGTGAATTAAAAAACCGTTGTAAGAGGTCTTCAATTCCACTACAGTTGTTTTTCCCAACCATAATTAAAGGTTTTCACTGATAAATTAAAACAAAACTTATTATATATTATTTCTTCCGAAAGACGCCCTAGTTGAACAAGCGAGCCACCAGAGACGACAGCGGCGGCATAAACTTTACCCTCTTTGTAGCTCAAATCTTCACACCCTCTTCGTTCATTTGATTCTTCAGCTTCAAAGTACGATATTCTTCAACATCTTCATTCCTTTTTTCTTTGTTTATATGCTCAAGTCAGTATTAGTGTAAATGTTTTATATGCTTTAGGTTTAGATTTGCAAATGCATTAAGCTTTTGGTGTGTCATTCACATTATTATATGGGTATAAATTTCAGAAGATGTTATGGATCGTAGTTGGATGAAAGTCGATAGATTAGGTCCAGTTTATGAGAAAGGAGTTCTTGAATTTCTTGAATATGCTGATAAACATCTTCCCGAAAATAATGGTATCTTTTATTGTCCTTGTGTTCTTTGCGCGAATATCAAAAAGTGCAGAAATGATGAAATATTTAATCACCTTTGTTGTGATGGTATATGTCAAAATTATACAATATGGACGTGGCATGGTGAAGTGGAGGAAAGTCATGCGTCACAAAGTCAAAGAGTCGAGGAAGATGAATATATGGATGATCAACTAGATGACATGTTCCGTGATATTAGGGAATATTCTTTTAAGAATGCTCATATTTATGATACTTTATGTAGTGATAAAGACACCCATTTATATAAGGGATGCACAGATTTTACACGATTGTATACCATGTTAAAGTTGTTTAATTTGAAGGCAAAAAATGGATGGTCGGATAAAAGTTTCACGAAATTACTTGAACTGCTAAAGGAAATGTTACCAAAAGATAACAAATTGCGGGATCGTTGTTATGAGGCCAAGAAGATATTGTGTCCAATGGGTCTGGAGTATATCAAAATACATGTTTGCCCTAATGATTGCATATTATACCATAAAGAGAATGAAGACTTGTATCGATGTCTGAAATGTGGTGTGTTGCGTTACAAGCTGAAGGCCAACAGTGGTAATGACAATGACTATGACAATGTTAGTAGGATGCATCCTCCTGCTAAAGTGTTATGGTACTTGCCTATAATTTCACGATTTTAGAGACTTTTTGCTAATTCGAATAACGCAAAGAATCTTAGATGGCATGCAGATGAAAGGACTTGTGATGGAAATATTCGTCATGTTGCTAATTCGTTGCAATGGAAGAAAATTAATTCATTGTTTCCGGATTTTGGAGTTGAGCCAAGAAACCTTAGGCTTGGACTTGCCACCGATGGAATGAACCCCTTTGGTAATCTGAGCATTAATAATACTTCATGGCATATTCTTCTCACTATTTACAACCTATCTCCTTGGTTGAGTATGAAGCGCAAGTATATACTGTTAAGTATGATGATTTTTGGACCACGACAACCTGGTAACGACATAGATGTTTATTTAAGTCCATTAATTGACGATTCATGACTCTTATGGGATGAAGGCGTTGAAGTTAATGATGCATATTCTGGGGAAAAGTTTAAGATACGTGCAATGTTATTTTGAACAATCAACGACTTTCCTGCTTACGGTAACTTAGCTGGATATAGTGTCAAAAGACATAGAGTGTGTCCTATATGTGAAGATGATACTTGTTATCACCAACTTGAGTTTGGAAAAAATACTGTTTACCTTGGGCATCGAAAATTTCTAAAACCCGATCATCCTTATCGTAGATTGTGGAAGGCTTTTAAAGAAGAGTAAGAGTTTGATGAGGCACCTGAACCTTTAACCGGGGAAGAAGTCTATCAACGGCAGGAACACATTAATGTTGTCTTTGGGAAGAGAAAAAAAAAAAAGGGACAGTTGCAAAAAATATTTGGAAAAAGAGGTCCATCTTCTTTGATCTTCCGTATTGGTCAAGTCTTGATGTTACACATTGTCTTGATGTGATGCACGTGGAGAAAAATGTGTGTGATAGTTCGATTAGCACACTTCTAAACATTCCAGGCAAGACTAAAGATAGTAAGACTTCTCGTTTTGATATGGAGAAGATGGGTATAAGAAAACAGTTGGCTCCAATAGAGAAAGGAAAAAGAACTTATCTGCCTCCACTATGTCACACTCTTTCTAAAAAGGAGAAGAAAATTTTATGCGAGTGTTTGCAAGGTATTAAAGTTCCGCAAGGTTACTCATCAAACATCAAGAAACTTGTATCAATGAAAGATCTCAAGTTAATTGGTTTAAAATCTCATGATTGTCATGTATTGATGCAACAACTTCTACCAGTGGCTATCCGTAAGATCCTCCCCAAAAATGTGAGAGTTACTATAATGAGATTGTGCTTATTCTTCAATGTCATATGTAATAAAGTTCTTGATTTCAAAAAATTAGATGAATTAGAAGATAAGGCTTCCATAATCTTGTGTCAATTGGAGATGTATTTTCCTCCATCATTCTTTGACATTATGGTTCACTTACTTGTTCATATAGTCAGAGAAATCAGAATTTGTGGTCCAGTTTATTTAAGGTGGATGTATCCAATAGAGCGATATATGAAGATCTTTAAAGGATATACAAAGAATCATCACCGACCAGATGCTTCGATTGTTGAAAGATACATCACAAAAGAAGCTGTTGAGTTTTGTACAAACTATTTGTCGGATGCAGATTCTATAGGAATTCCAATTTCTCGTCATGCTGACACAGATGAAAGAGGTATTCAAGGTCTAAATGTTAATTCAATGGCTCGGGATGTAGTTATTCAAGCACATTTCTATATATTGAATAATATAGATGAAGTTCAACCTTTCATAGATACTCACAAAGGACTTTTGAGGAAAAAATATCCCCGAACGAGTGACAAGTTGTTGTTGATAGAGCATAACAAGAGATTCATATAATGGTTTAATAAAAGTGTATCTAATGATCGTAGTGCATCCAAGATACTTAAATGGTTGTCGTACGAGCCAAAATTTTGTGTCATTACTTAGACCGCATACGACATTGGTCATTATACCTTTTATACAAAATCAAAAGATGATCGTAGTACAATACAAAATAGTGGGGTTATGGTTGAAGCCGAATCGATGTATTTCTCTATTTTGAAAGATAAGAATCCTGTATTGGCAACTACCGCGTGTCATACCCCAAATTTGGACCACAAGATTTCCCATCATTGTGTAAATCATTCACTCCAATCAAGAATTAGGGTTTTGAGCCCCCTCGGAGCACTCAGACAAAGGATCAATCAAGAATGGACATGATCCTAAACTTGTCAAGTCTCTGAAACATCTATAAAGGATCAGAGGTCTCCCACATCAAGAATCAAGCACAAGAGTGCAACATTTCAAGTTGATCAAGCCTCAAGATAATCAGTGTCACCAAATTAGGGTTTTAGTCGACCAAGGCCTCCATAGAGAAATTTTCCTCTAGGAATGAGCCAATACTTCAAATCATGATCCAAGGAGCTCAAAGGGACCTCATGGACCCAATCATAGAGTCAAAATAGCCTCGGGGGATGCATTTATCAAAAATCAGGGATTAGGGTTTCTTGACCTAATTCACCCCTAAGTTGACTTTTGGAGCAAGGCATGAGCCAAGACCTCAATAAGTGTTTTGAAGACCTCCAATACATCATATTGATCCATTTACAAGATTGGATTAATTCAAAGAACTTGGTTCCTAAGCAGTACAAGGATTCAGATTCATCTGGACCAATTAGGGTTTCTTGATGAAAAGTCAACTGTACCTT
Source organism: Lathyrus tuberosus (assembly GCA_022829125.1). NCBI lineage: Eukaryota > Viridiplantae > Streptophyta > Magnoliopsida > Fabales > Fabaceae > Lathyrus > Lathyrus tuberosus. Next base: position 22,108,542 of record JALAZF010000030.1, read on the forward strand.
TGACTTTTGACTAAGACATGATCCCAAACCTTGGTACATGATTCAAGACACTATATATCACCTATGGAATCCATCCATTATGTTTGAATAAGGTCAAGGACTTGGTTTCATAGAGGATCACAAAGTATGAAGTTCATCTGACAAAAAGTCAACTGTGCCAAAAACTAAGTTTGACTTTTTGAATTTCTTGACAAACAAGGCTTCCCTAAGTAAAAAACAATGTTAACTTATGGTTTGGATCATAATCCATCAAGAAAAATCAAGAAAAGTGGGGTTACTTGCAAAAGGGGCGACCATAAGAAACTTGAAATTTCACTAAGTTATGAAAAAAAAAGTGATTTATACCCAACTTTGCAAGACCATAACTTGTGATCCAAGTAACCTTTTTCTTCCATCCAAAGCTCAAATGAAAGCTCTCATTACATACTTCAAGATTGTTGACTACAACAGATTCCAAATCCTCATGGATTTTGAGTTATAGATTGATCAAAATCACAAAAATATGAAAATGGCCATTTTCCCAACACTTAGTGAAATTTTGGACATTATCTGTTTTGCATTTTCACCAACTTTGAGGCCATTTTTCATTATGATCCAAGATGATTCAAGACCCAAGTTGATCATCAAATTTGAAGTATGTTATTGGGGCTTTCCAAAAAGTACAAGAGCCTGCCATGGTTCAACTTGAGCAAGGAGTTATAAGCCTCCAAAAATGGCATTTTTCACCTTGCCCACACAAAGGCATGAAAACATGACTTGGTTCCCACTATTTCTTGAGCCAATTTTGGACACTTGTATCATATCATTTATGTCCAAAATCAACTTGAATGATGAGGAATCTGATCACCAAGCCACCAAGTCAAAAATCATATTCCTTGGCATGTGAAATTCAATGTTGCAAATCCAAAAACTTCAATTTTGTTTCAAGGCATTCAAGAGATACATTGAGGTGGCATGGACTGAGTCATTGATCACTAAAGGAGTCAAGCCTTATCCCTTCAATAGAAGACTCATAGCATGCACGATTTACTCAAGTCAATGGCTAGAGGAGACTTTGGCTACATGACAAAGTTCAATGGATATTGGAGTGATTCAGCCTCCAATCACTATTGCTCCCAAAACAAAGTTGCTCTACTATAAATAGAGGTTATTTCTGATCAATTCAAGTACACCAAAGCATAGCAACTCATGCTTTCCTTCCAATCACTCTAAAAAAACCAGAATTTGCTTCTCTTTCAAGTCACTATCGAATTTTCAAATAGAGAGCAATTCCACACAAACCAATTATCCTAACAGCTCACATATGTCATATACAAGTGATCCATAACCTCAAAACACATCTGGAACACCAGAATCACAAAGTCACCATCCATTTGCTCAAGCTTTTTGGCCTATTTGTAGTTGGGGTACCATAACAAGTTCCAAGGTGTTTCAATCCATTCCAAGCTTGCAAACACACTACTTGAGGTCCAAGGAAGCTGTCCAGATCATCACACAACATCTGTAACACCTACAATTGAGGATTCGATTTCCTCTTGCAGAGGTAAGCCTGACACTCTCAAACTCTATGATCCATGCATCATAAATATGTTTTCAAGTTACAAACATGTTTTTGCACTTATATAGAGTGTTTCCCCTCAATCAATTGCTTTGTAGCTATCGTGTATAGGATTTCATGGTGTTCTTGCAGAAATTAGGGTTCTTGAGTTTATCTTTTGATTTCTCACTCCTCACTTAATATAAATGCAATTAATTTATATCATTGAAATCCTTGTTCAAAAACGAACAACTTTCATGTTTACAAAAGTCAATTTCATTATGTATTCAGTGAGATAGATGAGGTTTTGCAAATCTAAGAGTTAGGGCACGCGCGAGGAAGAAGATGAAGTTCTTCGCGCCATAATTCAAATTTTTGAATTTTTGAATATTTGATATTTTTATTAATTGATTTCAAAAATCAATTTCTCTCTCAATTTTTTATCATTTTTTATTAGTTCCTTTTTTAAAAAGTCACAAAAATGTTAAAATATTTTATTCTACAAAAAAAAATCAAATTTGTCTTATTTATTTAATAAAGTTTGAATTTTTGTAAATAATTTCATTTTTATTGTTTTTAAACATTTTTAAATGAAATTTTCACCTTGAGTTTTCAAATTCAAATGAATTTCAAGCTTTCATGTGATTTAACATGATTTTTCAAAATATTTTTCAAAGTTGACAACTTGTTTTTGAATATATTTGATATTTTATATCATTTTTTATTTAATTTCCTTTGAAAATTATATTTCTAAATCAAAATTAGGGTTTTTCTTAATTTTGATTTTTTTCAAACTTCATTTTGAAACACTTTTGGGGCTCTAATAGAGTGTAAGACCCATCCCCTTTTAAATATACCATTTTGGGCATCAGTCATTGTATAAGTCCCGATACGATTTTCAAAATAAACGGTGCGATCGTTGTTTTTATTTTGGGCATCTCCTTGAGTTGTAAGCCTTATCTCTTGTATAAAAATAACATTTTGGGCCTCTAATAGAGTTTAAGACCCATTCCTTCTTTATACATAAATAATTTGGGCCTCAGTCATTGTATAAGTCCCTCTGTGGTTTTCAAATCACGGCGCGATCGTCGCCTTTTCAAATAAATCATCTGGGTCTCTCCTTGAGTATAAGCCCCATTTTTCTTTTTTCACAAACACTTTTGGGTCTCTATTAGAGTGTAAGACCCAACCCCTCTTTGTACAAAAACATTTTTTGGGCCTCTGCTATAGTATAAGTCCCACAACGTCTGTTGGTATCACAATGCGATCAATGTTTTCAAATAAGTCATCTGGGCCTCAGTCATTGTATAAGACCCAAACATTCTTTTCTTTTTAAAAACAACTTGTTTTTTAATTCAAATTCAAATTCAAAGTTTTCCTCAAAACTTTCTTCAATTTCTTGAAACCTTAATCAAGCATACAGTTGTAATCGATACTACAGATCACAATACACTTGGGCTGCTTCTCAGAAGGTAAGTCCCAACATCTTTTCTTTTTAATGCATATTTGTTTATATATATCTGTCAATTCAATTGTGTGTATATATTTGTGCATATCTTGCTTAGAGTTTCCCCAGCAGTTAGGTCTATGCTTATGTCAAACCAGAGGTTACTTTTAACATAGTCAAAACTAGTTCCCTCATAGGAAATTCCCTATACAGTCAGCCTCCTCTTTGGCTTATCCAATATGGAACAGAGAAAGGCATTATTCCCGGTGAAACTTTTCTCAAGACTGTCAAACTTAGAAATATATGTGTACATAATAAATTCATTTCCCCAAAGAGGATTAATTCCCGGTGAAACCTCTTTTGAATTTCTTCAAACCTTAGAACTGTTCAACAGAGAAAGGATTAATTCTCGGTGAAACCTTTCTTGAACTTTTCTTAGGCTTGGACCCACAGGCTTCCTAAAAGTATCCCCAACCTCCTCTTGGGCTTAGTACAAGAACCAACAGGCTTCTTAGAAGTTCCCCAACCTCCTCTTGGGCTTAGTACAAGGACCCAAAGGCCTCCTAAAGGCATAGGATATAAATTAGTCATCTCTACTAGTTCAATCCTCGGGAGAGTCAGAATTCCAAAACATCAGATCATTCTCGGGTTGATCTTCATCCCTTAAACCCTCAGCCTCCTCTTGGGCATCATACAAATATCCCTCTCTACACTAGAGCCTGCCACTTCTTGAAAGACTTGGAGAGTCTCAACCTCCTCTTGAGCTTCATACAAGTAGACTTGGAAAGTCTCATCTCCTCTCTTAGATAAAAAAACCCTCAAGTTTCCTAAAAGCATAGGAAAAACACTGATTTTACCAATATACTAATATCCAGCAGAGTTAAAACCTCCATAGGTTTTCAAACTCAATTTTAAACCCCTCTGACCCCCCAACCAGGATTAAGCTTTCATTTTAAGAAATCCCTAACCAGGGTTATTTGACCATCAACAAATCCTCAATAGAATCAAAACCTCACGACATCTGATATTTTAACTCTTCCTTGATCCCAGCAAGAGTAAATCCTTTTGAAATCCCCAACACAATTTGGATCTTCTCCTGGATTTCAATAATCCTCAGCAAACGTTAGCCTCCTCTTAGGCTTCATATAAGAATTCCCCCAGTGGAGTCAGTCAACCTCAATCTTGGGCATTGTACAAGATAGAAAAAAACCCTCCTCAGTAGAGTTAGTTTCTTTTAGCTTCAACCTTGGGCTTTGATCTAGGCACACAAAATCAACATCCCCTTAGATGAGACCATGAGTCCACTCTGCAGGAGGACATTTCCTCTATACATCACATATCAAAACAAACAATCAAAACCTTTTCCCAAATAATTGCTATAAGTGGCACACTTGTTGATTCAAAATCCAAGCTGGAGTCTTTCCCTTATCCTGGCTAAAATTCCCCTTTCATCTAACTGCTATAAGTGGCAAGCCTCTGGATTTCCATACATCCAAGCCAATGTCCCTCTCTTAGCATGAAAGATTCATAAGGAAAAAGTGGCATTGCTCTACACTGAGTTAAAGCTTTCTTCCTTCATGACATAACCCTTATAAAGAAAATTATGGCATTGTTGGATGTAATGCCCCAGTTTTTGTCAGTTTTATTTAATCGAGTCTATTTGATTATTTTATTATTATATTATTTTATTCTTGACTTTTATTTGGCAATATATTATTTTTCATCATTGTTTATGTTTTATCGCGTTTTGAGAGCGGTTGCGAGATATTTGAGTGTAAGGGTATTTTGGTCATTTGGGTAGTTAGATATTTTGTTATAAATAGAAATAGAAAGAAAGAAAAGAGAGAAAAAGGAGAAAGAGAAGAGAAAAAGAGAAAAGAAGAGGAAGAGAAGAAAGAAGAGGAAAAAGAGGAAAATCGGGAATTCATCAGTTTAAAGCGCGATTAATCGGGTAAGGGTGAGAAGTTTCAATTATATCTTGCTTGTATATGTATATGTGTATGTTTTCTTGGATTGTTTTGGTTATTTTCTCTAGTTTTTCATTTAGGTTGAAAATGAGAAAAATGAATAGAAATCGATGTTTTCACGGTTAGAATTTGGAATAAGTTGTGTAGTATAGTCGGGTGAGGATAGGAAGTAACCGGGAATGGTTGTTTGTGTGTTTTCGAGTGGTTTTGAGCGAGTTTGGAGTTGAGGTTAAATTGATAAAACTATGTTTCAAAATATTTCAACCGTGGAAAATGTGTTAGATGGCTTTTAATAGTGAAAATATTGTAGTATGTTGAATTCTGAGACCGCAGCTTTTTACGGAATCGAAATCGGAGGTCCGGAAGTCATTTAACGATCGAAAACTGAGTTTTTATCAAATTCTGCGCAGTATGCGTCGACCTGAAGGACTTTTGCATCGACCTAAAGTGCTTTGCATCAACCTATGGACTCGACCTGAGCATACTCGCAAGCGATGAAAATTTGCCAAAATGTCCGATTTTGTTTTCTTCATAACTTTTGAACCGTAAGTCCGTTTTGACCCCCGTTTGAAGCGTTGGAAAGCTAATGAAATATTCTTTCTGTTAAAAATGGTTGGGAGGGTAAAATATGATTTAATTAATTCGTGTTTTTGGAAAATAGTCGGGTTGTCGGGTTTTTTATTGCGTACAACGTGTGCGATTGATGTGTTATCATGCTATATGTTTTTAATATGTAACGTGTAGCTTGTGTGCTGTTATATGATGTGAATATACATGATGAAATGTTGTGATGATGGGTTGTGGCCTTATGGCAAGTATGTGCATTGTTTTGAATTAGGCTTCGATGCGTGATAATGTTATTGTTGTGCGATAAATACATGGTTTGATTGAATATCAATGTATGTTGTTGTGGTGTGTTGTGGGTAGCCTTTGTGGTGTGAATCCCTTGTGGAAGTGATTGTGATTGTATGATTGTTGTGGTTTGTGGGTTGGGATGAAATGCATTGTTTATGTGAAATTCAATGTATGTTGTGTGGTGGCCTTTATGGTTTGAGATGCATTGTTTGAATTATTTTGCAATGCATGAATGTGATGATGTTGAAGCATGTGACACGTTGTTGTAATTGATGTGGTTGTTGATTTGTGACTTAAGGGCAAGAATATGCAATGTGTGGTATGTGATTATATATGCTTGATTATGGTTGCATATATGTGTGAAGATGCATTTGATGTAATGGGTCATTGTATGCCAAGCATCATGATATGCATTGTTGAAATGTCCTGAGTGACGGTTTGGTTCCAGAGGCAATCTGCTATGACATCGTGCGCCTTATGCCGAGAGGACCTAAAGCGATGATTATAGACGATCGTGCGCCTTATATTAAGAGGACCTAAAGCGATCGGATTGTGCGCCTTATGTCGAGAGGACCTAAAGCAATCCATAAACGTCGTGCACCTTATAGCAAGAGGACCTAAAGCGACGGGTGAACATCGTAGGCCCGACGGGGTGTTACTTGAGTGATCCTCAGTAACGAGCGATGGTTCCAGCAGAGTTCCTGAGTGAACTAGTGATGAGATATAAAATCTTGGAGTCGGTACCGCATGGCATTTGCATAGAGTCGTTGTGTCGGTCTCTGTGCATTTGCATAAATCATGGATGCATTATGTGTGAGAATTGTGAATTGATTGAGTATGTGTTGAGTTTGTGATAGTATTGGTGAAATTGATGTGCATATATGATATATGAATATATATGCATTTGTGAGAAATGTATTGAGCATGATTGACATGCCTTGGGATAAATGCATTGGTTATGGAGGATAGGTGTTATGTATAGACATGTGTTATGTGATGCTTGTGGTGAGAATAACTATGTATGTGAATTTATATGTTTTTGCATATTATTATGCAATCTTGGTTTAGTTGTTATTTCTCACCCTTCTGTTGTTTTATAATGCTCTATGAGGCATTGCAGATTAGAGTTGCTGGAGGTCTTTGGTGAAGCTTATGTCTTCATTCGTTTGTCGGTCGGCTCTGATATGTAGCACCGGGTAGTCGGGAGATTGATTAGGATTATTTTGTGATGTTGTGTATATGCATCTTTATCCTTTGGAGTTGTATCTATACATGATTCTTTTGATAGCAGATAAATCTTTAAGTGATTTATATGTATGATATTCAGTTTTAGATTTTCCGCTTTTATTCTAAAATCTGAAATGTGGGTGTAAGGAACTGAGTTCCTCTGTTGATTGCTACCCCACTGTTGCATATCTTTATGAGCAGGTGTTGTATGTTTTGTTTCAATAAAATGTGATTCTCCCTGTCCATGCCATGATAATTTAAATATACTCTGACGAAATTTTTATTAAGTGTTGATTGTTTTATGATTAATTGGGGGTATAGATTGGGGTGTTACATTAGTGGTATCAGAGCAGGCCGGTCCGTCCGGCCAAGTTGTTGAGTCAGTTGGTGTGACAGTTGAATACTGTCGGTGTTGTTTGTCCTTTAGTATGTGATATGTGTGGGAAACACTGTCAGTACTTTCGGGTTTTTCTAGTCCTTTGTCTTCAGGTGTGAGATTGAGATAAGTGGGGGAGAAGCTGGAACTTCTCCAAGTTGCTTCAGGTGTGGAGCGTTGGCTCAGTGTGTTGTGAATTGCAAGAGTGTAAGTGTTGTTTGGACAGTGTTGTTCCAGATTCTGGAGGGGTTGTGGAGGTAAGGTTTTTATCAACTAAGGATTTGTGCCTTAGGTAGTTTTGTGCGCAGGATGTAAGAAATGCTATTATAGTTTGGTGAAGACGGTTTATGCCCCATCATGATTGTCGGCTGTCTATTGGCAAATTGAGGAACTGATCACCCTTAATCTCTTGTTGATAGCAGACGGGAATTATGTTGGATGGAATAGACGTGTCTTTCCGGCTTCGATAGTGGGTGAAATGAATTGTTTGGAATTAAGGAAATGGTTACAGATTGTTTTGTTGAGTCGAAGAAGATTCTAATATCGGAAGATGAGACGGATTAGAGGCTTTGGTATGTTGGTGCAATTGGGAAGTTTTGAGAGAGAGTGATTGGGCATCGTTAATGGTGGTTCTCAGAGAGAAGAGTGTGAACTCAAATTGGACGAAGGTAAGGATTTGAGGTTTGGATCTGCTAAGTAAGCAGGAGAACTTTTAGGAAGTGAAACTCAGATGTTTGTTTTGTCTGCGATGGTAGTGTTCTGGAAATTGGCAGGAAGTCACAGTGATGTCCGTCAGTTGGGCATAGTTTTCAGATGTGTTTTTGGGATAGAACATTAAGGTGTTGTCTTAGCGAGCTCCAGTATTGTTGGTAACAAAGGGAATGATGACCGAATTGAATAACAAGCATGATGGGTATGATGGTATTGGTATTGAGACTATGGAAAGAAAACTTAGAGTTCTGGTGAGGTTTGAAGTCTTGGGAGTTTTAAGGAAAAAATGGAAATTTTGAGAGAACCTTTAGGTATGGATGTAATATTTGAGAGTTCTTTTGAGTTGGTTGTTGCGACATGTTGGGATTTATGGAATTTGGATTGTTAAGAGAAGTTTTACAAACGCTTTAAGAATTATATCTTTTGGAATTTGGTTGGCCATTACAATGGGCATTGATGTTATTTATTGTTAGTAATGCGTCAGGAATGTTTGTGGAATGTATGAAACGTATCTTCTATATTTATTCGGATAAGTTCGTGGTGGTTTTGATTGAGAACGTTCGGATTTGTTATAAACCCAAGGGAAGAATAGGTAGAGTGTTTGAGATTTGAATTGCAAGTGTTGAAAAGAGACGAAGTTTTATGCTAAGTTATTCAAGTGAGAATTTGGTTGAAAATGTTAGTTTTCTTGGATATGTTATTTCTGAGGATGGTATTTGTTGTGGATTCATCGAAAGTAGATGCAGTTCTACAATGAGAGGTTCCGAAGTTGGTTAAGGAGATTATAAACTTTGGGCTCAGTTGGTTGTTACAGAAGGTTATGGAAGGCTTTGCTAAGTTCGTATTTCTGTTATTTCAGTTGGCTTGCAAAGGGTGAGTCGTTTGCTTTGGATGTTCGTTGTGAGTAAGTTTTGGGTGAGCTGAAGTGGAAATGGTCTACGGCCCCAGTTTTGATTCTATGTGATCCTGTTTAACCGTTTGTGAGGTTGGGTATATTAAAGGCGAACAGTGATTTTTGGTGAATATGAGAAAGAGTTAGACTTTGGACGTGGAATTGGTAGTTTTGATGGTTGCGAGTAATCAAAGTGGCGCAGCGGAAGCGTGATGAGGCACAATTCATATATAAGTGTGTGACTTGTAAGATTTCGTAGGTTGAACATTGGGAACATGTAGGACTGATAAGACCATTGGACGTTTCAGGATAGAAGTGATATGTGAAAGGTTTGAATATTATTCATGGGCTACTGTGTAGATGGATGTTTTGGTTGTTTGTTCGATTGGTGAATCGTAGCAGTGTTGTGATAAGGTTGTGTGACAAGGATGTTTGGTATTCTGGTTTTGTGGATGTTGTTGAGACGTTGTTGTGTCGTGGGACTTTATGTTCTTATTTGTGTTGTTGCCTCATTTCCATGGTGATAGTTCGAGTGCGGGTGGCTAATTCCTTGCGGTGAATTAGAGGAGTGTTACCTATGGTAATGGTAACAATCTCGTTGTGTTTCGGTTCCTGAGTGAACCTGTGTATTCGTAACTTGTATATTCTTTGAGTTGTGAGTTGGTGGTCAAGTGCATTGTATGGGCATTGCATTTGGTCGTTGTGGTTGTTGTCGTTGTCGTGTCGTTGTTGTAGTCGTTGTTAGTGAGGTGGTTGGTCAGTTTGTGTTACTCGTGGTGTGCCTAGTGTTGGCATGTTAGTTTGTTGGTCGGATGCGAGGGTCGTGTCCGGAGTTGTTCGTCTCAGTATATTTTCGAGGACGAAAATGTCTAAGTGGGGGAGAGTTGTAATGCCCCAGTTTTTGTCAGTTTTATTTAATCGAGTCTATTTGATTATTTTATTATTATTTTATTTTATTCTTGACTTTTATTTGGCAATATATTATTTTTCATCATTGTTTATGTTTTATCGCGTTTTGAGAGCGGTTGCGAGATATTTGAGTGTAAGGGTATTTTGGTCATTTGGGTAGTTAGATATTTTGTTATAAATAGAAATAGAAAGAAAGAAAAGAGAGAAAAAGGAGAAAGAGAAGAGAAAAAGAGAAAAGAAGAGGAAGAGAAGAAAGAAGAGGAAAAAGAGGAAAATCGGGAATTCATCAGTTTAAAGCGCGATTAATCGGGTAAGGGTGAGAAGTTTCAATTATATTTTGCTTGTATATGTATATGTGTATGTTTTCTTGGATTGTTTTGGTTATTTTCTCTAGTTTTTCATTTAGGTTGAAAATGAGAAAAATGAATAGAAATCGATGTTTTCACGGTTAGAATTTGGAATAAGTTGTGTAGTATAGTCGGGTGAGGATAGGAAGTAATCGGGAATGGTTGTTTGTGTGTTTTCGAGTGGTTTTGAGCGAGTTTGGAGTTGAGGTTAAATTGATAAAACTATGTTTCAAAATATTTCAACCGTGGAAAATGTGTTAGATGGCTTTTAATAGTGAAAATATTGTAGTATGTTGAATTCTGAGACCGCAGCTTTTTACTGAATCGAAATCGGAGGTCCGGAAGTCATTTAACGATCGAAAACTGAGTTTTTATCAAATCCTGCGCAGTATGCGTCGACCTGAAGTACTTTTGCGTCGACCTAAAGTGCTTTGCGTCGACATATGGACTCGGGCTGAGCATACTCGCAAGCGATGAAAATTTGCCAAAATGTCCGATTTTGTTTTCTTCATAACTTTTGAACCGTAAGTCCGTTTTGACCCCCGTTTGAAGCGTTGGAAAGCTAATGAAATATTCTTTCTGTTAAAAATGGTTGGGAGGGTAAAATATGATTTAATTAATCCGTGTTTTTGGAAAATAGTTGGGTTGTCGGGTTTTTTATCGCGTACAACGTGTGCGATTGATGTGTTATCATGCTATATGTTTTTAATATGTAACGTGTAGCTTGTGTGCTGTTATATGATGTGAATATACATGATGAAATGTTGTGATGATGGGTTGTGGCCTTATGGCAAGTATGTGCATTGTTTTGAATTAGGCTTCGATGCGTGATAATGTTATTGTTGTGCGGTAAATACATGGTTTGATTGAATATCAATGTATGTTGTTGTGGTGTGTTGTGGGTAGCCTTTGTGGTGTGAATCCCTTGTGGAAGTGATTGTGATTGTATGATTGTTGTGGTTTGTGGGTTGGGATGAAACGCATTGTTTATGTGAAATTCAATGTATGTTGTGTGGTGGCCTTTATGGTTTGAGATGCATTGTTTGAATTATTATGCAATGCATGAATGTGATGATGTTGAAGCATGTGACAAGTTGTTGTAATTGTTGTGGTTGTTGATTTGTGACCTAAGGGCAAGAATATGCAATGTGTGGTATATGATTATATATGCTTGATTATGGTTGCATATATGTGTGAAAATGCATTTGATGTAATGGATCATTGTATGCCAAGCATCATGATATGCATTGTTGAAACGTCCTGAGTGACGGTTTGGTTCCAGAGGGAATCCGCTATGACATCGTGCGCCTTATGCCGAGAGGACCTAAAGCGATGATTATAGACGATCGTGCGCCTTATATTAAGAGGACCTAAAGCGATCGTATTGTGCGCCTTATGTCGAGAGGACCTAAAGCAATCCATAAACGTCGTGCGCCTTATAGCAAGAGGACCTAAAGCGACGGGTGAACATCGTAGGCCCGACGGGGTGTTACTTGAGTGATCCTCAGTAACGAGCGATGGTTCCAGCAGAGTTCCTGAGTGAACTAGTGATGAGATATGAAATCTTGGAGTCGGTACCGCATGGCATTTGCATAGAGTCGTTGTGTCGGTCTCTGTGCATTTGCATAAATCATGGATGCATTATGTGTGAGAATTGTGAATTGATTATGTGTTGAGTTTGTGATAGTATTGGTGAAATTGATGTGCGTATATGATATATGAATATATATGCATTTGTGAGAAATGTATTGAGCATGATTGACATGCCTTGGGATAAATGCATTGGTTATGGAGGATAGGTGTTATGTATAGACATGTGTTATGTGATGCTTGTGGTGAGAATAACTATGTATGTGAATTTATATGTTTTTGCATATTATTATGCAATCTTGGTTTAGTTGTTATTTCTCACCCTTCTGTTGTTTTATAATGCTCTATGAGGCATTGCAGATTAGAGTTGCTGGAGGTCTTTGGTGAAACTTATGTCTTCATTCGTTTGTCGGTCGGCTCTGATATGTAGCACCGGGTAGTCGGGAGATTGATTAGGATTATTTTGTGATGTTGTGTATATGCATCTTTATCCTTTGGAGTTGTATCTATACATGATTCTGTTGATAGAAGATAAATCTTTAAGTGATTTATATGTATGATATTCAGTTTTAGATTTTCCGCTTTTATTCTAAAATCTGAAATGTGGGTGTAAGGAACTGAGTTCCTCTGTTGATTGCTACGCCACTGTTGCATATCTTTATGAGCAGGTGTTGTATGTTTTGTTTCAATAAAATGTGATTCTCCCTGTCTATGCCATGATAATTTAAATATACTCTGACGAAATTTTTATTAAGTGTTGATTGTTTTATTATTAATTGGGGGTATAGATTGGGGGTGTTACATTGGATCCACACATCCCAGTTAAAGTATTTTCCCTTATAATCAATTTCTCAATTTGTGATGAATATATGAGATATTCTCCCTTTAGAGATGACAAATTCTCTCTTAATCACCCTTTTAGCTTCAATCTTAGGCTTTGAACAAGACACAAATACTCTCTAGCTTCAATCGGGCTTTAAACAAGACACCAAAATATCTTTCCTCCCATAGAATAGGAGGAACTACGATTTCTCTGATTTCCCAAATCTCTTTACGGGAATATGTAGGCATAAGATTGCGAAATCTTAGCGAGCACACAAATCAAAAACTTTAGGTCCAGGTACCTTTCCAAAAACAACAGAAAACCCAAAAACAACAGAAACAATCTCTCAATCCTCCCAAAGGAGAAACTTTCCCAATCCACAGCAGATAAACACAAGAAAGCAATTCAAATTAACAGAGATACATGCAATAAAGAGTTTATAACCAGACCCCGATCCCCGGTCTCTTAGCATTTGTTAAAGAAAACATTTGTGTGCAAGGTTAGTTTTAGATATCTTCCCTTTCCTTTCCAGCTTCATAGGATAAATAAGAAATTAGAAAGTAACACCCAATTCCAACATTGCAGTAAGGTGGTCGCGTTACCGACAAAAATTGCACGCTATACCGCGTTTTATGGTGTCATTGATGAGATTTGGGAGATTGATTATTTTATTTTCAAAGTGGCTTTATTTAAATGCAAATGGGTTCCCAATAATAGTAATGGTGTACACATTGATGACTTAGGATTCACACGGGTCGACCTTGGCAAGGCATCTTTTATGACCGAACCATTCATCATGGTTTCTCAAGCAAAACATGTTTTCTATGTTACCGACCCATCGGACATATCGGGAAAATGGTCCATCGTTCTCCAGGGAAAACACATTCCTCTTAGTGATGGAAGTCTTGATATTCCGTCCACACCTTCTTACATAACACAAGTCCCTACCTCATATGATGAAGTTGATGGAGATGTCGTGCACGCTGTTCGAATCGATCATGAAGAAGGCATGTGGGAAAATTAACAAGTATGTAATTTACTCTTTATTCTAATATATTAATTATATATTACAGTTTCTAAATATTTTTACTAACAAGTATAATTATTTGAAATCATAGGTCATTAGAGTCAAGACACCAAGAGACAAGAAACCAAAACACCAAGTTACAATTATGTGATGTTATGTACTGTGTAAACTGTAGGTTGTTTGTTCTGATAAATTGTAAGATATGTGTTACAATTAAATATAATTAACTATGTGATGTTATGTAATGTGTAAACTCTAGGCTGTTTGTTCTGATAAATTATAAGATATTTGTTACAATTGCATATGATACAGTTATGTGATATTATGAATATGATACAATTAACATTATTATGATTACTTTATCATAAATGTTAGTTGTATTTTCTGTTGTAATATGGTGAACAATAATACAGGTTAAAAAAAGGGATTAATTATAAAATCAGGAATCTTTTTCTTAAATCTGCAGAATATGTAACAACGGTAATACAAGATAACCATAATAATAACTTATGCTTTAACAACGATTATATTACACAACCGTTATAATATCTCACGCGTTGTTCAGAAAAAAATAAATATCAAAACAGTGCAGCTAGGAATCGAACCTTGGATAATAGATTTATCACAACGGTTATTTGTATCAACCGTTGTGATAGGTAGCGCTCTTTCCATTGTAATACAATGGTTACTGGTTCGTGATTGTACGTATTATGTATACAACGACACTCTACAAAACAACGCCTGTGCACGCGTGATTACATACCTTTCCCAACCGTTGTTAAATGAGTTTTCCGTAGTAGTAAGATATTGAATTTAGCCGTATTATCTACCAACACGTCAATGTGTGGCAATGTAAAATTCTTTTAGGGTAGCTGTATTCAAATCTCTGTAATCAACACACATTCAGACTTTACCATCTTTCTTTGGAACAGGCACAATATTGGCCACCCATTGAGGATATTCAGCGATAACAAGAAAACCTACATCAATCTGCGCTTGAACCTCCTCTTTGATTTTAACAGCCATATCGGGGCGAGTTCTTCTCAACTTCTTCTTGACTGATAGACATTCTGGCTTCAAAGGTAATTTATGCTCCACAATATCAATATCAAGACCTGGCATATCCTGATAAGACCAAGCAAATACATCCACATACTCTTTAAGAAGCTCTACCATTCTCTTTTTAACATCTGGCTAAAGCAATGCTCCAATCTTGACTTCCTTCCCGTCCTCATCAGAACCTAAATCAATTACTTCCACTGGCTCTTTATAAGGTTGAATGATCTTCTCATCGTGCTTAAGCAACCAAGAATTCTCATCAGGAATTTCCTCAACACTCTCTTCTTTAGCTTCACCACATGGAATTCAAAGTTGGGAAATGGCATAGGGACATTGTTTTAAATGGGTTTATTAATCAATTTGCACAATGATACATGCTTGAATTTAGGAAACAAATAAATGCGCAAGTATTATGCATATATTGAAATTATTTCTATTATCTTTTGGTTTTTTAGGTTACCATTTTCCAGAAAAAGCAAAAAGATAAAAACACATAAGGATAAGCAAAATAACATCTTATTCATGATATTAAAAATTGAAACAAAGCCCTCACATATTCACTTTCACCTTGGGCATAGTGAAAACAAAAATAAATTACTTTGCAACGTGAACAATAAAAGGAATGTCAACAGTTGTTTAATTATGGCAGATCACTCAGTGAGTCACGAAGTTCGACATATCTTCTTCTGAATCATCTTCAATAATTACAGCATGAGTTTGATCTCTAGAATGAATAAACCCAGCAATGTGAAATATGTCTTGATTGCACTTCAATTCTCTTTTAGTTTCACCAGGAGAAAGTCCCAGACAAGCTCTATTTTTGTTCTCAGCAAGTTCAACCATTTTTCCCCAACCAACAGATTGACCGTTTTCCACAACTTGTTGCGCATCTTTCAAAGAAGAAATGGATACCCCCCATCTTCTTACCAGTATGTCAACAATAGAGAGGGCTTAGAACGGGGTTCCTACAGCCTTGTCAGCATATATATAGAAGAAAGATGAAAGATGACTCACCGGCATGGCTTGCTCACCCCCTACCACGACCAACTTTCCATTATCACAAATTTTAACTTCTGATGGAGAGTCGAAGTGACAGCTCCAACTTCGTGAATCCACGGCCTGCCCAACAAACAGCTATATGCGGGATGAATGTCCATAACTTGGAATGTAATCAGGCATGGTTGGGGACCTATCTTCATAGGGATATCAACTTCCCTTATCACAGTTTTTCTGGATCCGTCGAAAGCCTTAACAATAACCCCACTGTATCACATCAGAGTGCCTTGATATGAAAGCCTTAACAAAGTGGACTTGGGCATTACATTCAGAGAGGAATCAATATCTACCAACACGTTGGATAATGCGTCCTCTTGACAATTCATTGAAATGTGTAAGGCCATATTATGATTTCTTCCTTCCTCTGCAGCTCCTCATCGCTAAAGCTCAAATTATTACAAGCAGTTATGTTGCCAACAATACCATCGAATTGATCAACGGTAACATCATGGTCTATATAAGTTTGTTCTAAACCTTTCCACAAAGCCTCTCTCTGAACCTCAGAGTTCATCAATAAATATAAGACATATATTTTGGATTGAGTTTGCAGCAACTGATCACCAATCTTGTATTCACTATTTTTAATCAATTTTAAAACTTCATCATCAGCATTTTGGTTTGAACCACTAGATTGTCCTGTTACCAATCCAGATTCAGATTGTACCACAGGTGTCTCAAATACAATTGGCTTGTTAATAGATATATCATCAACCTTCTTAGGAGAAGTAGCGAATACACGACCACTCCGGGCCACTCTACTAAGATCAGCAATATTGACAATAGAAGAAAGAGAGGGAATTTGCACCTCCTTGCCATCTTCAATCATTGTGGCATTATATCGGTAAGGCGCAGCTTTGTCAAATTCATAGGGAGTAAGACCAGGTAGACAAATAATTAACGGAGAAACTGACGACTTCTGACTATTATAAGCAATCTCAACTAGCTCAGGAATATTGAAATGAGACACTATGACACCCACTTCATGATCAACATCATACCTTGAACGAGTAATCTAAATGAGCCTCTGATCTAGCATTTCCTGAAGATCTATTTCCCCACAGAGCATCCTCAAGGGTTTCTTGAACAAATTTGGCAAGCAGCATGGTCATGCTCATTATAACTCATTTTACCTAAACTAGCATGCATATGAACTAAGGATCTTCTAATAAAATTAACTCAAAGATGCGATAGGGGTCGGGGCAGCCATCTACCATATTCACATTGGCACCTCTATGTTTAGGCAAAGGATTGGCTTGAACATTGGGTCCAAGATCCTTGAAGGACAGAATACCACTTTGAATTAATCTCTGAACCTTGGCTTTTAATGGAAAATAATTCTTGATGTCATGGTCAAGTGCCCTTTGATGATAGGTACAGAAATGATTAGATTTATACCACCAGGGGAGCTCTTTTGGAATAGTCGGTGGATCTCTAGTCTGTACACGATTCTTTTGTACCAGAGCAGGGTACAGTTCAACATACGACATGGGAATTGGATCAAACTGAGTATTCTTCTGAGTGAGGTTCTGTTGATTATGTTGTTGATGAGTACTTTGTTGGAATTATGGTTGATAAGCTGAAGTAGCTTGAGCAACTGGAGCAGTGTTAATGATAGGCGTGACTGAGGCTACCTGTTGTTGATGATGCTTGCTCTTTCCTCGGTGTCTTCTATGCCTCTCTTAGGTAATGGCATCCGAATATCCATTCTTTTTTTTTAAAAACCCATTCCCATATTTCTTAGTATTACTGGCAAAATTACCTTCTTTAACCAATCGTCCTTCACGGACCCCTTCTTCCAGGCACATACCCATGTTTACCATCTCGGTGAAGTCACTGGGTGCACTAGCCACCATTAGTTAATAGTAAAAAGAATTCAAAGCCTTCAAGAAAATTTTTGTCATATCTTTTTATTCCAGCGGAGGACTCATCTGTGTAGCGATTTCATGCCACCTCTGGGCATACTCTTTGAAGGTTTCTTTCTCCTTTTGTGACATAGCGCGAAGTTGATCACGGTCCGGCGCCATATCCAAGAAGGAGGAAGTTTATCTATTATGGAGGATACAATTATAGTTTCATTCATATGCATATTATGTTGTTTGTAATTATTTAGAATATGTTCAATTTCGTGCATGGGTTCCATAACAGACCTGTCATCTATCATTTTGTAATTATTAAATTGAGAAATAAGAAACTTCTTACTTGTACCGTCTTCTTACATGTATCTTGATTCTAGTTTCTCCCATAATTATTTTGCGGAGTGACTACTCTGATAAATTTCGAACAATGAATCGCAAATACCGCTAAGGATGTGTCTCATGCATATATAATCATCATTGTCCCATTTTTGTCTCTCTATAGTTTCAATAATTGTTTCATTTTCTTTTTCCACTGGTCTTAGAATGTTAAGGACATACACCACTTTCAATGTTATGAGAAGAAATTTTTTTTTTCAGCAAACGGATAAAATTGTTTCCATCGAACTTCCCTAATTTCACAAATCAGAAGTCATCTCTTTTAGTGAAGCTTCCATTGAATAAGATGGATTGTTCCTTAAGAATGTTAGATATTTCGTTTTGGGGCTGCTGCAAAACTAAGAATAAATGGAGATGAAAATTTAGAAATAAATTTGCTCGATAAATTTCTAAAGCATGTGTTTCCACACTAAGTTTAAGGAATAATTCGCCCCCATCAATATTTGTACGTTGGATGCAAAAGGGTTTAGCGATGCATTTCCTGCAGGATAATTTGGAATTGTTAGAGAGAATTGCACAATCTCTCTAAACGTATCTTTTGATAGTATTTTACAGAAGAATATTTCTCTTACTTGCTCTCATGCATTAGAGAAGAGAAAGATGATTTAGAATAAGAAAATAATTTTGAGACTGAATAATTTTTCATGCTTTAATCAAATGCCAATAACCTCTTATTTATAATGAGATTCACATCTGTTTAGAAACTGAAAACATCTCTTAAAGGTTTTGCGCCATTTTGATTATAATGTATAAAAAGAGGTATTGCACCTTTTTAGCATAAAAATGGCATTGTTCAGTTGGTAAGTTGCATATGTTCCTAAATAAAATGTAACTAGTCACTTTTCATTTTAAATTATTTATATATAAATAAATAACAAAATTATTCAACTGACTATCCAACTTTTCAGATAAAAATTTGAATATAATATTTATTTTATTATTTCAAATAATACAATCATCCAATATATTATTATTTTAAAACTTTTTCTCATATATATATATATATATATATATATATATATATATATATATATATATATATATTATTTTTCTCATTTATTTAGTCTTCTTTAATGAATTTTTAATTATTTTATTATTTCAAATAATACAATCATCCAATATATTATTATTTTAAATTTTTTTCTCATATATATATATATATATATATTATTTTTCTCATTTATTTAGTCTTCTTTAATGAATTTTTAATTATTTTTTTATAATTCTTATGATTGATCGAAATACATGATGTTAATATGTAACTCAAAGAAAAATTAAGACCGTTAAACTTATCAATTAAGAACTTAATAATATTTAACTCGAATCTTAACCTGACAAGTTCATTCGTTGTTAAAGCTTTTTACGGTTAACAATAAATATTAACAAAAAGTTCTTAAACTAAAGAACCACAAGAATATTTATAAAAGAATATGTAATAACCACAAGAATATACCACATCTTTTATAGATGTGGACATAAACCGCTAATCCGGTCCAACCCACCCGAAACCGAAAAATAAAAGAGAAAATGGGCGGTTTGAAATGGATAATCGGGTTGACGGGTACAAAAATCGGTTTAGAATGGGTTCTAATGGGCGGGCTGGGTTAGATGTTTGAACCACGGGTACCCAGACCCGCCCGTACCCCTTAGCTTGCTAAAGTCGTTTCTCAGCCCTTAGGTAATACTTTGTTCATTCATTCCTTTCAGTTTCACCAAACGAGTCTAAATCTCTCACTCTCGTCTCTCACCATATGAAATTCTAGCAGAGCTAGGTCTCTCTCACCAACCACCGTCTCTTTCACCAACAACGGTGACTCACCCTCACCGCCACCATCAGTCACCGATCTCCGTCTTTCTCACCCAACATGCTTGTTATGACACCGTGTTTATAAGACACAAATGATGTAATATATAATTAAGAAAATTAATTAACATTTAGTAGGTGTTCCGGACTGGCCTAATGGCTAGGCATGGCCCTATCCACTTCTACTCCCAGAACGGCCCAATTGCCTAAGTCCAGCCAAATTAGGGCAGCATTAACCTTTCTGCCCTTCTACCGGGGAAGGTTGGTCGGTTGACCTCCAGGTTCAGCTGCCCCTCCTCGGCAGTTCCTGCCTGTCATGCACGGTTCCATCATCTAGAAATAGTCATGACGCTCGTGCCCGCAACTACGCCTTTGCCCGTGGCAACGACTAGTTTCAGCAGCTACTTTCTGGCAGTTACCTATTCTTTGGGGAACGGTTATCTCACCCCGAAAATAGGGACCAATGGCCAAGCGTTGGGGGCATTATAAAAACCCTCCTATTTGAAAGGGTCAGGTATTCCAAATCATCCTACGAAACACATACTTTGTACTTACCTTCTTTTCTCCCGATCCTTACTTTAGCATCGGAAAGCCTTGCAGGTATACCTCATCCTCATATTTCACACCCAACATCGCAAACGTCATCTCTGGCCCACTTTAGGTTCTGATCAGCCGTCAAGATCAGTTGCGCCGTGTGTGGGAAACTCTGTTATCCCCGTCTTTCTTCCATCGTTGATTCAAGACCAAAATAGTTCTTCCAAGATTCCGATCATGGCCAACCATGATAATGTCCACGATGCTCGCAACACTGCCTTCCTCCCAGTCAACAAGACTGATACTGACGGAACAGCCCCCTTTCTTGGGAGCGACGTCATCAACTAAGAGATTGAGCCACCGTGTCTCCCTCCCCCATTCGCGCTGATCACACTGAGGTCCATCCTTCCCAAGACCACCAACCTGTCTCGGTTCCGCCCAGCGCCGACCTGACCATGACGGCCCTCCTCGAAGCCCTCAACAAGACCAACCTCCTAATCCTCCAATACAACACGAGGATTGGATCCCTAGAAGAGTCCAACCGGCCAAGATCCCCTCCACCGAGGAAAGAACGCCGAAGATCTCAGAGTTCGCCTCCCCGACGTGAAAGAGACCGCCGGGCACCTCCTGAGCCAGAGTCCCAGGCAATCAAAAAGCCCAACCGTATCTTCCTCTAGAGCCAGTACTCCCCGGGAACCAAGAGGACCAGAAGGGACCAGCGAGTAGAGCCCCAGCATTCGCCTCCGCCCAAATCCAACGGTCGGGCACGGACCCCATCTCCCCGCCGAGATCGTCGTCCTACCCTTGGGTGAAGCATCCGCTCTCCATCATGGTCCAACAGCAGGAGCGACGACGAGCCTCACGACCCTTTGTCCCAAGAAATCATGGCCATGAGCCTGCCAAAGGGGCAGGAGAAACCACCATCTCTGGGCACGTATAACGGTACTACGGATCCTGACGAGCACATCGAGAATATCGATGCATTGCTCGACTACCGTGACGTCGGGGCGCCATCAAATAAAGATTGTTCCCTACCATGCCGAGGAAGATAGCGATAACTTGGTACAAGAAGCTCCCCGACGAATCCATCACATCGTGGAGACAGTTGGGGAGAATGTTCTCCAAACACTTCACGGCCTCCCGTCGTCACCCAAAGACCGAAGCCTCCCTTGAGGCCATAATTCAAGGGAAAGACGAACCTCTTCGAGCCTATATCGAAAGGTTCAATAAAGAAGCACTCTAAGTCTCAACGACCGATGAAATGAAGAAGTTCTTAAACGAGCGAGGACTTCGTCCCCACACAAAATTT
This sequence comes from Lathyrus tuberosus, assembly GCA_022829125.1. Classification (NCBI taxonomy): domain Eukaryota; kingdom Viridiplantae; phylum Streptophyta; class Magnoliopsida; order Fabales; family Fabaceae; genus Lathyrus; species Lathyrus tuberosus. The sequence goes on from JALAZF010000030.1 coordinate 22,130,264, forward strand.
GCCAAAGCAGTTGGCATTGAAACCCCAGTAACGCTTGACGCCCTCCTTGTCAAGGCACATGCGTATATCCAGTACGAGGAGAAAGAAGCTGCTAGTTTTGCTTGGGACTCAAAGCACCAAGAGAGTGCCAAGCCCTCCAAGCACGACGACCCCTTGACATCTCGTCGGGGAGATAGAAGACACGAAGACTATCCCCCAGGAGTCCCAAGACAACAAAGGGCCCTTCGGCCGCTTCCACGAGTATACTCCTCTGACTATATCTAGGGAGAAGATCCTCTCTGAATGTGCCAACTCGGAGTTCCGACAAGCAGGGGTCTGATTCCCTAAACAGATACCGACCACGCCAAATACTTACAAGTCGAAGTGTTGTCGGTTCCACAAGAGCCACGACCATATGACCGACGACTGCATCCACCTGAAGGATGCCAATGAGATACTGATCAGGGAATGGCACCTAAAACAGTTCGCCAAGAAGAAGGATGCTCCATGGCAGAACGCCTAGGAGTCCAAGAAGGTCGAGGAAGAGATTCCTTCCTTGGAAGAGACAAGCCTTCAGGTCGTCATGAGCATCGCGCGGCCTGAGGACTTCTACATCCCCGAGGAACGCAACGTTCCCCCTTACTTCGCTGCACACAGCCCATGGGAAACCTTCCCCTCCACCATGGTCATCTCCAGAGGGGGCTTCAACAAGGTTATTGTGGGCTCCGTCAAAAGGATGTTCAAACATCTTCTCAGCACGAGCTCAAACCGGAGTTCCACCTTCTACCATGAGGAACTCCTCGGTAGGGCTCCTAACTCCTATCACCTTCTACCATGAGGAACTCCTCGGCAGGGCTCCTAACTTGAGTATTCCGCTGCTCGTGAGAGCACAAATGGCCAACTTTGACATTCGTCGGATCCTGGTCGATCAAGGCAGCTCGGTCGACATCATGTATTCCAGTTATTTTCCACCCTCCAGTTGGATGAGACACACCTGACGCCCTACATATGCTCTGACCTACAAGGCTTTAATGGGTCAGTCACAAAGCCTTGGGGATACGTGGAACTGATCGTGACTTTCAGGTTTGCAAAAATGGCCAGATCTTTCAAAGTCCAGTTCCTGGTCATTGACTGCCTATCCCTCTATCAGTGCATCTTTAGGCGGCTAACTTTGGCCAAATTGGTAGTTATGCCCTCAACCGTGCACCTGAAGATAAAGTACTACACTTCTAAGGGTCTCGTCGCCACTCTGCACAGGGACATCGAAGCAGCAAGGAGATGTTTCGAGGCAGCCTCCAAAGGGCTGAACATGGTCGCCGCCAAGCTGAAGACTCCTAGCAAGCCTGCTCTACCCAGCAGCTACGAAGAGGCAAAGTCGTTGCCCCACGTCGACTTCATCGACCTTGATAGCCGCTTCTCCAAGGACAGCCAGAGGGATCAGAGAAGAAAGGGGAAGGAGATCCATCCATGTACGAGCAGCCCTTCAGCCTCGACCAGCAGTAGTGAAACCTCTCATCCGACGCGCTCAATTCTGGATGGCGAGTTCGAACTTGTCCTGCTCGGTGACGACCCCAGCAAGGAGTGAAGATCGGGACCGGACTCCCCGACCTAGTGAGGAAACAACTTAAAGCCTGCCTCTGGGAGAATGCAAATCTGTTCACGTGGAACACCACAGAGATGCCCAGGCTAGATCCCGACGTGGCCTGCCACCAACTCACCATCGACCCCGCCACTAAGGCAGTTGCTCAACGTAGGCGAAAGCAGTTTCAAGAGAAAACAGAGGTTGTCGAACAGGCTGTAAAAGACCTTCTAGAGGCAAATTTTATTTTGGAGGCTAAGTACACTACTTGGTTGTCCAATGTTGTACTTGTTAAAAAATCAAATGGAAAATGGCGCATGTGTGTTGACTATACCGATCTTTATAGGGCCTGCCCTAAAGACGCATATCCCCTCCCCAACATAAATAAATTAGTTGATAATTCTGCCGGTTTTAAATTGTTATCTTTCATGGATGAGTATTCAGGCTATAACCAAATACCCATGGCAAAAAGTGACAAAAGGTACACAGCGTTCATGACTGAATCGGGCAACTATTACTACAACGTAATGCCATTCGGCTTGAAAAACGATGGCGCTGCCTAGCAAAGAATGATGAACAAGGTCTTCCGTGGAGAAATCGGGGATATGCTCGAAGTCTATATGGACGACATGATCGTGAAATCCCACGAGGAATCCGATCACATAATACATTTGAGGAAAGTCTTCGAGCAGGCCAGGAAGTACAGGATGCGCTTCAACCTGGAGAAGTGCACATTCGGGGTACGAGTGGGAAAGTTCCTCGGCTTCTATCTAACAGAACGAGGAATCAAAGTCAACCCCGACAAGTACAGAGCCTTCTCCAAGTTCCCTACGACAAACTCGAAGAAGTCCATCCAATCCCTTAACGGGATGCTCGCTTCGCTATCCCGTTTTGTGGCAAAGTCTGTAACACCCAATTCCCCCACATAATTCTATCGAATGATCAGAGTAAAATAATACAACTCCGAAATAAAAGGGCATTACTTTCAACGAAATTTGCTCATAAATAGACATGTAACATAAATTAAATCATACTCTAATCCAAAAATACTCTTTATTTCGCAGCGGAAATGAGTCATTCGAATAATAAAGCATAACGGTTTCAATTTACCAAAAATTAGTTTTGCAAACTGTAGAGACAACCAAAATTCTTTAACCAAAATAAAACATACACAAAAGCGTTCCCGACTCCCCATGTTACATATCAGAGCAGACACCACTAAAGTGAAGCACCTTGTCTTCACCGACCACGACTTCCAAACTACTCCTGATTACCTGCACGTTACCCACGTGGAGGTAACATTCAAACAGAAGGGGTGAGATTCTCAATCAACAAAATAAGAAGATATAAATATAAAGGCATAAATCACCAAGTCATTCACCCATATCACAACTACCAACAAGAATCACACACCTCAACACCACTACAGATCATCAATCACAACATAATGCAACACAACTAACGAGAATGATGCAATGAGATGCCAACTAGACTCAATGCATGTGGTACCAATTCGACCCCTGTTTCATGGTCATAATCCCCGTCGGGATTTCATAATAGTCGCTCACACCCCAAATGGGCACACGACATTCGTGATCGCTTACACCCCACATGGGCACACGATCACCTCACAACAACAACAACACACATTTCCATTAAAAGGAATCCAGATAGATGCTCACACCCCCCATGGGCACACGTCATCCCTCAACTCATGCCACATGTTATGCACCTTCAACGACGACATGCAACAATGAAACAAGGCATAAACATAGCATATCATCCATACTCACTCACCAATTCACAGTAATACCCATACAACAACACACCTACAACAACACACAGACACCTACTCGAAGATGTATATTCATAGCAATCCTCCACAATACATCATCTAAACGTATCGTCAACAAAACAATGGAAAACCATGCGAACAACAAGAAAGTAGCAAGAAAAACAACAAAAATCACGCAGCAGTATGGCTGCGCCTTCCCTCACCGCCCAGTACAGCAGCGGCGTCGCTTCGCCTCTTGGCACCGCCCAGCGGCGCACGGGCGTAGCTTCTTCCCTCCTAATTTCTAATACTTCCAGTAACGTTTCAGGCTGTGTCTCTTGAGCATCGCCCGACGCACATAAGCACCTCTCGGCGCTACGAGCGCGTAGCAGCATTCTTTGAAATCCCATTTTCTACTACACGGACCAAATTTTCTCCCCAAGACACTCCTCATAGTGCACGAAAATCATACCAACTCTCAGCAACATTTAGCAATCACAACATACACTATTTTATGGACAGTTTTATGAACAAAATCTAACATTCTAACTTATTAGAACCTACCAACAACCTCCAATATTCTCATGAATTCAACCTAATGATTTCTACCCAAATACATACATCATCTAACCCTTGAGAGATTAAATAATTTCCACCCTTACCTTGTATTGATGAGCTTTCTTTCTTCTCTAATGGATTCTCCCTTCACCTTGCCCTAGCCTCTTTTCAGCTTTTCTCCCTTTGCTCTCACATTTACGCAGAATGAAAAATAACTTCTCATTCTCTAACTCTTTACATAACCCCCAATTATGGTTTACCCTATTTGCCTTCACTCAACTTTGTACAATTACCACAATGCCCTCCCACTCACTACACATCTAATTATCTCTATTTATTTATCCCATTATATTATTATTAATATTTTGATCCAACCTTACTAAATAATAATAATAATAATAATTCTCATCATTCATATACTTCCACTAATGTCCACTTTACACTAAGGTTAGCAAATATTGATTAATTACTAATATGTTAATTAATCTTACTCTCCGTACCACCGATTTCTACGCCTTTAGTCGTACACCCCTACTACCCCCAAGACTTATCTCTTAAGGCCACTACCCCTTACTACGGGTACATGAAATATAACGAATACAACAAAACACACCATCAATCACAGAAATTCACAATCATTCGCAAATAAAAATAAAAATAAAATAAAAAGAAAATGGGGTGTTACAACTCTCCCCCACTTAGAATACTTTCGTCCTCGAAAATTTACCTCATGCGAACAACTCCGGATACGACTCTCGCATCCTGCTCTCCAACTCCCACGTCATATTTCCACCAGCAGCGCCTCCCCATACTACCTTCACAAGAGCAATCTCTTTACCCCTTAGTTTCTTTACCTCACGGTCTTCAATCCGTATTAGTAAGGCTTCCACCGTAAGGTTATCTCTTACTTCCACATTATCCATCGGAATCACATGCGACGGGTCCGGAACATACATCCGAAGTTGTGACACATGGAACACATCATGCAAATTCGACAAATTGGGTGGAAACGCCACTCTGTAGGCAATAGGTCCAACTTTTGCAGATATCTGATACGGACCAATAAGCCGAGGAGTGAGCTTCCTCGACTTCAACACACGGCCAACACCGGTCACTAGAGTGACTCTCAAAAACATATGGTCTCCTTCTTGAAACTCAAGGTCCTTCCTTCTCTTATCATGGTAACTCTTCTGCCTACTCTGCGAAGTTTTCATCTTTTCCTGAATCAGCTTTACCGTTTCGGTAGTTTGCCAGGTCCAAGCACTAAACTCTCACCAGATTCGTGCCAACACAAAGGCGTCTGACATCTTCGACCATACAATGCTTCAAAAGGCGCCATCCCAATACTGGAATGATAACTGTTATTATAAGTGAACTCGATCAACAGAAAATGACTATTCCAATCACCTCCTTGTTCAAGCACACAAGCCCTCAACAAATCTTCCAAAGACTGTATAGTTCTTTCCGTCTGACCATCCGTCTGCGAATGATAGGCCGAACTCAATCTCACCTTTGATCCCAAGGCTTCTTGCAAACTCTTCCAAAATCTGGAAGTGAACCTCAGATCTCGATCCGATACAATACTCGACGGAATTCCATGTAACTTCACAATCACCTGAATATAAATCTCTGCCAACTTCTACAAAGGAAAACTGATATTAATCGGAATGAAATGTGCCGACTTCGTCAGTCTATCCACTATTACCCAAATGGAATCATGTCCCCTGTGCGTATTAGGCAACCCTATCACAAAATCCATAAAATACTGTCCCACTTCCACTCTGGAATATCTAACGGTTGCATCATACCAGCAGGTTTCTGATGTTCCACTTTCGACTTCTGACAAGTCAAACAAGCATACACAAACTGGGCCACATCACATTTCAATCCAGGCCACCAAAATATTTTCTTCAAGTCTTGATACATCTTTGTAGCTCCCGGATGGATACTCAAGCTACTCCGATGACCCTCTTCTAAAATCATTCTTTTCAACTCAGGATTATCAGGAATACAGATCCTATCACAGAATCTCAAAACACCTTGTTCATCCACTCTGAACTCATTACATTCTGCTTGGTTACTCCCAATCATCAAATCCACTAGTTTCACATCCAACTTCTGACCTTCTCTGATATTATTAAGAAATTCATTATTGATCGTCAACATACCCAACATCACACTATACGGTGTCTGTTCGCAAACCAAACTCATATCTCTGAACTATTCAATCAATTCAAACTCTTTAACCATCATAGCATACACATGCAAATATTTTCGACTTAACGCATCAGCCACGACATTATCCTTACCGGGATGATAGTTCAAGCCAAAATCATAATCTTTTAAGAATTCTAGCCATCTTCTCTGCCTCATGTTCAATTCCTTATGATCAAACAGATACCTCAAGCTCTTATGATCACTATACACTTTAAATCTGGAGCCATAGAGGTAATGCCTCCAAATTTTCAATACGAATACCACTGTAGCTAACTCCAAATCATGAGTCGGATAATTCCTCTCATGTACCCTCAATTTTCGGGAAGCGTAAGCCACAACCTTACCATCATGCATTAGCACACCTCATAAACCCATCAAGGAAGCATCGTAATACACCACAAACGGCTCAGTCGGTTCGGGTAGAATCAAAAATGGAGCTGTAGTCAATCTCTTCTTCAGCTCAATGAAACTCTTCTCACAATGAACATCCCACACAAATGCTTTACCCTTGCACGTCAATTGAGTCATCGGAAGTGACAACTTCGAAAATCCTTCAATAAACCTTCTGTAATAACCAGCCAAACCCAAGAAACTTCTAATCTCAGTCACCGACTTCGGAGTCTCCCATTGTAGAACGGCGTCTACCTTGGACGGCTCCACGGCAATGCCATTACCTGAAATAACATGACCAATAAAACTCACCTCTCTTAACCAGAATTCACACTTGGACAACTTAGCATAGAGCTTCTTCTATCTCAACACTTGCAGCATAATCCGCAAATGCTCAGCATGTTCCTCTTCTGACTTTGAATATATCAGAATATCGTCAATAAAGACAACCACAAATTAATCCAAATAATCATGAAACATACGATTCATATACTCCATAAATACGCCAGGTGCATTAGTAACTCCGAACGACATCACCACATACTCATAATGTCCATAGCGAGTTCTGAAAGCCGTCTTCTGAATATCTTCATCTCTTACCCGTATCTGATGATAACCTTACCTCAATTTAATCTTGCTAAACACACGGGCACCCACTAATTGATCCATCAAGTCATCTATTCTTGAAAGTGGTTACTTATTCTTAATCGTTACTTTATTCAGATGTCTGTAATCGATACACAACCTCATACTACCATCCTTTTTTCTTTACCAACAACACTGGAGCTCCCCAAGGTGATACACTTGGTCTCACAAATTTCTCCTCTAACAAGTCTTCCAGTTGCTTCTTCAGCTCTGACAATTCTGATGCTGACATCCTGTATGGTTCCATAGAAATAGGTCTGGTACCAGGGACAAGATCAATAGTGAACTCTACTTCTCTCTGTGGTGGTACATCAGCAATGTCATCTGGAAACACTTCAGGAAATTCATGCAACACTTGCAATTCATTAATCACTGGGTTACTCTCCACTGACAAGGACGCAAACAATGCAAGTACCTGAGCTTCTTCCTCCAAGAGCTCTTTCAACTCTCTAGCAGACAGAAAATCATCTTCTCCCTCTTCCTCAGGAGTAAGAAATCGAACCGACTTATTAAAACAATTAATATGAACATGATTGAACTCCAACCAGTTCATACCTAAAATCACATCGAGACCTCCCAACGATAAACAAATCAGATCCACGCCAAAGTCCTTACCATAGAAGCACCACCCGGCGCTACGAGCGCGTAGCAGCATTCTTTGAAATCCCATTTATGCTACACGGACCAAATTTTCTCCCCAAGAAACTCCTTATAGTGCACGAAAATCATACCAATTCTCAACAACATTTAGCAATCACAACATACACTATTTTATGGACAATTTTATGAACAAAATCTAACATTCTGACTCATTAGAACCTACCAACAACCTCCAATATTCTCATGAATTCAACCTAATGATTTATACCCAAATACATACATCATCTAACCCTTGAGAGATTAAAGAATTCCCACCCTTACCTTGTATTGATAAGCTTTCTTTCTTCTCTAATGGATTCTCCCTTCACCTTGCCCTAGCCTCTTTTCAGCTTTTCTCCCTTTGCTCTCACGTTTACGCAGAATGAAAAATAACTTCTCATTCTCTAACTCTTTACATAACCCCCAATTATGGTTGACTCTATTTGCCCTCACTCAACTTTGTACAATTACCACAATGCCCTCCCACTCACTACACATCTAATTATCTCTATTTATTTATCCCATTATATTATTATTAATATTTTGATCCAACCTTACTAAATATAATAATAATAATAATAATAATTCTCATCATTCATATACTTCCACTAATGTCCACTTTACACTAAGGTTAGCAAATATTAATTAATTACTAATAGGTTAACTAATCTTACTCTCCGCACCACCGATTTCTACGCCTTTAGTCGTACACCCTTACTACCACCAAGACTTATCTCTTAAGGCCACTATCCCTTACTACGGGTACATGAAATATAACGAATACAACAAAACACACCATCAATCACAGAAATTCACAATCATTCGCAAATACAAATAAAAATAAAATAAAAAGAAAATGGGGCGTTACAAAGTCTACTCAGCACACACTCCCCTTTTTCAAACTCCTCCGCATGGAGGCAGCCTTTGAGTGGACGGAGGAATGCGAAAAAGCCCTCCTCCACCTAAAACAAGCACTGTCAGAGCCCCCGATCCTCTCCCGATCGGATAACGGGGAAACCCTGTATCTCTATCTCATCGTCACGACCGAGGCCGTAGCGCCGCCCTTATTCGTGAAACGCCCGACGGGCAGAAGCCTATATATTTCACGAGCAGAGCGCTGCAAGGACCTGAACTCAGATATCAGCAGATAGAAAAAGTGGCCCTGGCCCTTATCAGTGCTGCGAGGAGGCTGGGGCACTAATTTCTAGCCCACACAATCGTGGTACGAACGGACCAACCCATAAAGCAACTGTTGGGCCGCCCAGATATGGTCGGCCGAATGCTCAAGTGGTCGCTGGAACTGTCTGAATTCGACATCTAGTATGAAAGCAAAAAATCCCTCAAGGCTCAGGCGCTGGCCGACTTTTTCGCGGAGATGACATTTCTCGATTCCCCTACTTGCGGATCTCACAAATGGACAATCTTTGTCGACGGGGTATCCAGCTCGGCAGGAAGCGGGGCAGGTATCATCTTGGAAAATGAGGAAGGAATCCTTGTCGAGGTCTCGCTTACCTTATTTTTCCCCACTTCCAACAATCAGGCCGAATACGACGCCTTCCTCACAGGTGCACCTTGTTGAAGACCTAGGAGTCGAGGAAATTATCATATGCACTGATTCTCAACTCGTGGCCCTCCAGGTTTGAGGAGAATATCAGGCAAAGAACGACAACTTCTTCGAATACTTGACCTTGGTCAAGGAAAAGATGACAAAGTTTGCATCGGTAGAGGTAAAGCACGTTCCCCGCGAACACAATGTCCGAGCAGACATATTTTCAAAGCTGGCAAGCACGAAGAAGAAATGAGGAAACAAATATGTAATCCAGTAAGTACTCCCTCGACCCAGCATCGAGAAAGCTTCCATGACCCTCAACGTGCACGTCATCGGTGACAGTAACTGCTGGATAACCCCCGTCTACAACTACCTCGCTAAGGATGAACTACCGTCCGACCCCAAGGAAGCCAGCATAGTCAGGCGTAGAGCCTGCTCCTACGTCCTAGTTGAGAATAAGCTCTACAGGTGAGGGTTCTCCATCCCTCTCCTCAAATGTGTCGAGGAAGATATGGTCGCCCACGCCCTGCGTGAGATCCATGAGGGGATCAACGCCCAGTACCTCGGGGGGAGATCCCTCGCCAGGAAGGCTCTACGATCAGGATGTTACTGGCCAACCATGCAGCATGACACAAGGGAACATGTGAAGAAATGCGACAAATGCCAATGGCACGGGGACACGCACTTGGCACTGCCCAATGAACTTAAAGCAATGTCCTCCCCGTGGCCCTTCGCATGGTGGGGCCTAGATATCCCGGGACCATTCATCGTAGGGTCGAATCAAAACAAATACTTAATAGTAGGCGTTGACTACTTTTTAAAGTGGATAAAAGCAGAGGCTCTGGCCAAAATAATGGTCCACAACATACTCGGCTTCTACAAGCAGAACATCCTTGCCCGCTTCGGCATCCCCCAAGCAATCATCACCGATAACAGGACACAGTTCACGGACAAAAAATTCCAGAAGTTCATCGCCCAACTGGGCACCAAGCAATACTTCACGTCCTTCGAACACCCCCAGACTAACGGGTAAGCTGAAGCAGCAAACAGAGTAATCCTACGATGCCTTAAACGAAGGCTAGACGAAACAAAGAAATAATGGGTCGAGGAGCTGCACAGCATACTCTGGGCCTACCGTACTACGCCTCACTCTTCGACCGGGGAAACCCCTTTCCGTCTAGCATACGGAACTGGGACAGTAATCCCCATTGAGATACACGTGCCCTTCAGGCGGACTGAATTCCCCTGGACGAGGAGATAAATAGCGAGGCACTGAGGGAGGAGCTCGATCTCATCGAGGAGGTCCGGGTATGAGCACCCCTCCGCGAGGCCTCACTAAAACAAAAAATTGTAATTAGGCACAACGCTAAAGTTATACGACGAGAATTCCAAGTAGGCAATCTCATCCTAAAGAGGAATCACAAAGATTCTCGAGAAGGAAAACTCACTGCTAACTGGGAAGGGCCCTATTGTGTTCGAGCAAAAACGGAGAATGGGGCCTATTACCAAGAACAACTTAACAGGGAAGAACTTGCTCGACCATGGAATGCCAAAAAGCTAAAACAATATTATAGCTAAAGCCCTAACGGTCGGCATGCTCCATCGACATGATGCGCAGAACATACAAACCATAAGTGCACGCCCAGGTGCAAGCGCTGCACACCGGAATAAATCAAGGCAGTCTTTCACTCAGGAACAAGCAAAACCCATGCCCGACGGCAGACCCTCAACCGACCCAGTCGTCGTCCCCGTACCATGGAAGGCATAACACCTAGCTTGCGATGGGAAGTTCACGCCGCGAACTCGGGCCACAAACGCAACCTGAGCTCTGCCCTCATGCCCGGAAACTACCCAGGCCTTTCGACCAGTTCCCCTCACTGTCGAACACATCATGTCGAGTAAACCCCAAAAATAACAAATCATTTACTAAAGTGACCCTTATAACGGGCATGCGTATCGAGCAACATTTTAACACTTAGCAAAAATAAAGCAGAGTAAAAACATGCACGAAAATAAATCATACATAACCGACCACAATGGTCGGGAATAAGCATTACAATAAAGAACGGCCACGAGGACCGCGATTGTACGTGTTACATTACAAAGGGGCCAAGCCCCATACAAAAAATAAGTTACAAAATCTCGGCGCGCAGGCCGAAAGTACAACTGAAAAGAAAATCACTCGTCCATCTGCTGAGGCTCCTCATGGGCGAGTTGTGCGTGCTCATCACCGATTTGAAGAAAGTCGGGGATGACGATTCTGCCATCCACAATGCTGTGGAGGAACTTGGCCCCCTCGGTGGATAATTCGACCCCGGGGTTCACGATCCTCAGCTGCGCCACGACATTGTTGAAGAAATCCCCAACGATGCCTTCACAATCATCCTCTGCCTGGGCGATACGAGCGACCAACTCATCCCGAGTCTTCAGCTTCTTCACTTCCTCGCTTTTGTCCTCAGCGGGAGCAGCGGTGGTACTCAATTACTCGACCAGGTCCTTGTAATACCCCAAATTTTGACCACTAGAGTTTCCCATCATTATGCAAATCATCATCACAATATGGATGAATCATCATGCCTCATTAGTCTCCCCAAAGATGGGTGAGCATCCACTACAATCAAAATTAGGGTTTCAAGCCCTCTCTGAGCTTTAGACAAAGGCTCAATCAAGAAATGACTTGATTTTCAACTTGTCTAATCTCTCAAACATCCTCAAAGGATCAAAAGGACTCCCACTTCAAGGATTAAGCACAAGGTTGCTACCTTCTAGGTGGATCAAGCCTCAAGATCGCCAGTGTCACCAAATTAGGGTTTTGATCACCCAGGGCCTCCAGATGAAAAGTTTCATCTGGGCGCAAGCCATTGATCCAAAACATGACCTAATATACTTCATGGAACCTCATGAACCCATGCATCAAGTCAATTTTGCCTCAAGGGATGCATTCATCAAAAATCAGGAATTAGGGTTTCTTGACCTAATTCACCCCTAAGTTGACTTTTGGGACAAATCATGAGCCAAGACCTCAAGAGATGATTTGAGGGTCTCTAATATACCATATTGATCCATTTGGGACAATGGATTAATCCAAGAAGTTTGAGCAACAAGTCTCAATTCCATCTGCACCACAATTAGGGTTTTAAGGGAAAAGTCCACTGTAACTTTGACTTTTGACCAAGACATGCTCCCAAACCCTAATACATGATTGAATATACCCTATGACACCCATGGAACATGTCCATCAAGTTTGATTTAGGTCAAGGACATGATTTCCTGAAGAATTGCACAGTTTGGAATTCATCTGATAAAAAGTCAACTGTGCACAAAAGTCAACTTTGACTTTTTGAGATTTTTCACCAAAATGGATTTTTAACCCTAAAATGATGTTAATGTATGATTTGAATCATCATTCATCAAGAAAAATCAAGAAAAGTGAGATAACTTGTAAAAGGGGTAACCATAAAACTTAGAAATTTTTCTAAGTTAAAAATAAAGTGGCAAGGGTACCAACTTTGAAGGACCATAACTCCTAAACCACAAGGCCATTTTTTCTCATCCAAAGATGGATTTGTAGCCCTCATTATCACCTACAAAAACTTCAACTACAAGTCATTCCAATTCATTAAGGATTTTGAGTTATGGAGTGATCAAAGTGGCTGAAAAGTGAAAATGTCACTTTTTCCAACACTTAGTGAAATTTTCACTAAGTCAGATTCTGCCTCACTTTTTGCCAAATGTAGGGGGATTTTTCACTTGGAATCAAAAGAGATCAAAACCAAACTTGTTTAAACAGTTGTTGTATCATGTAAGAGCTTTCCAAAATGGCCAATAACATTGCCAAATTCAACTTACACCATGAGATATGACATTGGCAAGTTGCCTTGCTGAAATCTGTCAAGGCAAGGCAGAATTTGTAACTTTGGTCGATTTGCCAAAATCAGCCAAATTCAATTGCTCCTATCCACTTGGACACCTCAGAGGATTGAATCTAAAGGGGACAATCACTGAGCCAAGCCTCCAAAGTCCATGGAACAAGAAATAGCATGTTGAACCTAGAATGGCCAAAATAGGGACAAGACTTCAAATTTGGAATGAGGCATTCAATGGAACCATCAAGGTGGCATGGACTGAGCCATTCTCATCTGAAATCAGTCAAGACTTATCCAAGCCAAGGGAACCAAAGCTCTGTGCCCTAACCTCTAGTTAATGGCTAGAGGAGACTTGGATTTTCATTTGCCAACATTGGCCAAACCTACTTACCAGCTGCCATGCACTATTCCTTGCAAAACAAACTTGCTCTACTCTAAATAGAGCTCAATTGTGGTCAGTTTGAGTACACCAAAGCCATCTAACAGATGCTTTCCTCAAAATATCTTCTTTCACTCCAATTTTGCCTTCTAAGGCAAGTCACTATCGGGTTTTGAGTTTGAGAGCAATTCCAATCAAACCAATCACTCACACACCTCACATACATCACATATGAGCTGATCAAACACTTAGATTACTTCTGAAACACCAATTTCACAAAATCACCAGCTGGTTGCTCAAGGTTTTAACCAAAGTGCAGCTGAGGTACCACAAAATGATCCAGCCAATTTCAATCAAGTCCAACCATCCAAACACAATCCATAGGGTGTAGGGAAGCTGTTCAGATCATCACAACTCATCTGTAACACCTCCAAATCAAAAATCACTTTGAACTTGCTGTCACGGCTTGGAGGTAAACACATGCTTGGTCATCTCTCAATCTATGCATATTTCCTCGCACAATAATTTGGCCATATGTTCATAATCATGCATGGAATGTTTTCCCTCAATTAATTGCATTGTTTGAATCGTGTATCAAAAATCCTAGCCTTCATGCAGAAATTAGGGTTCTTGAGGTCTCTTCGTGATTTCTTGTTGTATGTTTAATTTAAATGAAATTAAAGTACATAGACATGATCGTGAGGTTGAGACGAGCATAATGATATGTGGATTGCATGATATGATTACGTGTTCATGGAGATTGGATAGAAAATGCAAATCTGAGAAACCAAGAACACGCGCGTGTTCTTCAGCTTGTTCTTGGCGCCATTTTTAGAAATTCAAATATTTGAATTTTGTGATTTTGTTTAATTGATTCAAAAATTAATTTCTCTCTGAGTTTTAATGATTTTGAGTTGATTCTTTTTTTAATAATTCACAAAAATGTTAAAATATTTTATTTTCCCAAAAAATCCCAAAAATATTATTTATTTCATATAATTGATATTTTTGCAAAGAATTAATATTTTGATTGTTTTTGGCATTTTAAATATTTTTTCTACATTGATTTTGCAACTTTTAATGCTTTCTAATTATTTTGTAGGTCAATACTTAATTTTTGAAGCATTAATCCAAGATCACAATTTGTTTTCCATGTGTTAAACAATTTTTGATCATTTTAATTGAATTTTTATTCAATTAAATACATTTTGAAAACAAATTAGGGTTTTGGATTAATTCAACCCTCATAAATCATTTTCAAAACTCTTTGGGCCTCTTGAGAGAGTGTAAGACCCATACCCCCTTGTACAAAAACTTTTTGGGCCTCACTCATTGTATAAGTCCCTCTGTACAAGTAAACAGCGCGATCGTCGCCCGTTTAAAAATAAAAAATCATCTGGGCCTCTCCTTGAGCTATAAGACCCATTCAAAACACTTTGGGACTCTATTAGAGTGTAAGACCCAATCCCCTTTTAACCAAAATCATTTTGGGCCTCACTTATTGTATAAGTCCCTCTGCGTTAAAACAAAACCTCGGCGTGATCGCCATTTTTAAACGAAAAAATCATTTGGGCCTGTAGCGAGCGATTTTGGACGCGGTTCTTAAGCGTTGGTCGCTCTCTGCGGTTTGAGCTTAAAACTACAGGTCGATTCATTTTTTATCCTATTGTGAGCTGAATAAGGAAGGGAAATAGATGTCTCGAATTAACCTTGCTTGCATACTGAGTTTAAACAGCGGTCTGTTAGGTTACGGATGCTATCAATGTGGGGGGGCCTTTGTACTGGTTATTCGTATTTCGCCAATACAGGTTTCTTTCTTTTTATCTAGGCTGAAGGTTTCTGGCGGGGAATAAGGATTAGGATGTTAGGACTGATGCTTTTGAAATACTGCTTTTTAATTGATGGAGATATGGGATTTGGGTTTTTTGTTGATTGCGCTCGCTAAGATCTTTTCTTTCGATCTTATGCCTACGTATTCCCGTTTACCGAAACAGGGAAATCAGAGCGTTCGTAGTTCCTCCTATTCTATGGGAGGAAATTGGTGTTTTGGTGTCTTGTTCAAAGCCCAAGACGTGAAGCGAAAGGTAGTTTGTATCTTGTTCAAAGCCCAAGATGTGAAGCTGAAAGGTCTATTTGTGTCTTGTTCAAAGCCCAAGACGTGAAGCTGAAAGACCTCGGCTTTAGAGAGAATTTTTCAGCTCTAAAGAGGGGAGAAGGAGAATTACTTTAACTGGGATACGCGGATCCGAGCAATGCCATAATTTTCGAAGAAAGGGTTTTAACCTGAAGGAGAAGACTTTAACTCAGTGTAGAGCAATGCCATTTTTCCTTAGGAATTTCGCATGCTAAAAGAGGGACAGTGGCATGGATGTAGATGATCCAGAGGCTTGCCGCTTACAGCAATTAGATGAAGGGAAAGAGTTGTTGATGTTTGTGTACTGTGAACGAGGCACAGCTTTGATGCTAAAAGGTCGATTGGATCAACCAGTGGTTTTCTTATACAAAGCCTAAGAGGAGGCTAATTTCCGCTAGGAAAATCATTATACAAAGCCTAAGAGGAGGCTATTTTGTGCCTCGTACAAAGCCCGAGAGAGAGGCTAAAAGATTTTGACCCAGTGGGGCATATCGTTATACAAAGCCTAAGAGGAGGCTAGCAAAGAGTTGACTCAGTTGGAGAATCTTTTATACTCAGTAAGAGAGTGTTTTTGTATCTCGTACAAAGCCCGAGAGAGAGAGGCGAAAAGGTTATTTTGACTCCACTGGGGAGAATTTTGGTATCTCGTACGAAGCCCGAGATGGAGGCTATTGTAACTGTTTCAGTTGAGTGACAGATCCAATATACTGATTTAAAAGAGAAAATCAGTTCTTATATGAGTAACACTGTACACAGGGATTTAATTTGAGGATCAGGGATATTTCCTTCTCTTTGAGGAAACGGGAAATCCAAAGGATATCGAGACTATCCGAGTCTGTGAGTTTCCTTCCTATTTAACGAAGGGTGCTTGAGAATGTCTTTGAGACTCAAGGAAGTTAGACTGTCCGTGTCTAGAGTTTTATCTTTTGTACTATGCTTCGAGAAACAGTAGTAGACTCTACGAAAGGACTGTTCTATGAGGATGACTAGGTTCTGTTCCTATACCTCTAGGAGGTCGTCGGGACAATTTGTACGAAGCCCAAGAGGAGGCTATCATTCCCAAAGGAAGAGATCATTATACGAAGCCTAAGAGGAGGCTGTGAATACTTCTAAGAAGCCGTAGGGTCCTTGAATAATGCCCAAGAGGAGGCCGATGCTTTTAAGAAGCCCGTGGGTCTATCATCTTCTTTCCATTAGGAGAGATAAATCTTTTAAAGATGAAAACCACTGGTAAACGTGCGAGGTTTACTATCCAGCGACTTTTAGCTTTTAAAGAGGGTTCCTTGGTTAAGGTCCATGATTATGACCGTAGTGGGTACCCAAACCCCGAGACATTCAAGGCAAGCTATCCACAAGGAATAGATCAAGTCAGGAAAGTTCAAGAATTTGGGAGAAACTCAAAGATGCCATTCACGGAGAATACATTCATCTTGGGGAGTAGAGCTTCTTGACGATTCCTAAGGAGGACAGCCGAAGAGAAGACTGTATCTGGTGCTCCTATTGGGGATCTAGGCGTCTATTTCTACGAATAAGTGAAACGGCGTCCCCTAGTTCTAGACGTAGTTGCCGGGGAAACTCGAAATATCGATACTATTATTACACAGTAGATATGAGTTTATGAAAGGAAACTTACAGTGAGCAGCCCCACAATACAGTTTATAATATGAAAGCAGTAAATGAAAGCGATAACCACTTACTCGGTTGTAGTGCTTCCATGTTGTTTGGTTAGTTGTTCAACAAAGAAAGATTGAAAACAATAGTATATTCAAAATCAAAGGAGAAAGTGCTTTGAAAAAGAAAGATCTGGGGCTTACAGCTCAATGAGAGGCCCAGGGTTTTATCAGTGAGCGCACTGTTTGAATTTGTACAGAGGGACTTATACAAGTGACTGGGGCCCAAAAAGGTTTTTTGTACAAAGGGATGGGTCTTACACTCTCTCAAGAGGCCCAAAAAGGTTTAAAGAAAAAGGGTGGGGCTTATAACACGAGGGTAGGCCCAAATGATTTTTCGTTTAAAATGGCGATCGCGCCGAGGTTTTCTTTTAACGCAGAGGGACTTATACAATAAGTGAGGCCCAAAATGTTTTGGTTAAAAAGGGGATTGGGTCTTACACTCTAATAGAGGCCCAAAGTGTTTTGAATGGGTCTTATAGCTCAAGGAGAGGCCCATATGATTTTTATTTTTAAACGGGCGACGATCGCGTCGTTTACTTGTATAGAGGGACTTATACAATGAGTGAGGCCCAAAAAGTTTTTTGTACAAGGGGGATGGGTCTTACACTCTCTCAAAAGGCCCAAAAAGTTTTTGAAGAAAAATAAATGGGTCTTACTACTCGAGGGTAGGCCCAGATGATTTTTGAAAAGGCGACGATAGCGCCGTTTGTTTTTTGACGGTATCGGGACTTATACAATAAGTGAGGCCCAAAGATGATTTGGTCAAAAAAGGATTGGGTCTTACACTCTATTAGAGGCCCAAAGTGTTTTGAAAATGATTTATGAGGGTTGAATTAATCCAAAACCCTAATTTGTTTTCAAAATGTACTTAATTGAATAAAAATTCAATTAAAATGATCAAAAATTGTTTAACACATGGAAAACAAATTGTGATCTTGGATTAATGCTTCAAAAATTAAGTATTGACCTACAAAATAATTAGAAAGCATTAAAAGTTGCAAAATCAATGTAGAAAAAATATTTAAAATGTCAAAAACAATTAAAATATTAATTCTTTGCAAAAATATCAATTATATGAAATAAATAATATTTTTGGGATTTTTTGGTAAAATAAAATATTTTAACATTTTTGTGAATTATTAAAAAAAGAATCAACTCAAAATCATTAAAACTCAGAGAGAAATTAATTTTTGAATCAATTAAACAAAATCACAAAATTCAAATATTTGAATTATTCAAAAATGGCGCCAAGAACAGCTGAAGAACACGCGCGTGTTCTTGGTTTCTCATATTTGCGTTTTCTATCCTATCTCCATGAATACGTAATCATATCATGCAATCCACATATCATTATGCTTGTCTCAACCTCACGATCATGTCTATGTACTTTAATTTCATTTAAATTAAACATACAACAAGAAATCACGAAGAAACCTCAAGAACCCTAATTTCTGCATGAAGGCTAGGATTTTTGATACACGATTCAAACAATGCAATTAATTGAGGGAAAACATTCCATGCATGATTATGAACATATGGCCAAATTATTGTGCGAGGAAATATGCATAGATTGAGAGATGACCAAGTATGTGCTTACCTCCAAGTCGTGACAGCAAGTTCAAAGTGATTTTTGATTTGGAGGTGTTACAGATGAGCGGTGATGATCTGAACAGCTTCCCTACACCATATGGAGTGTGTTTGAACACTTGGATTGAATTGAAATGGACTGGATCAGTTTATGGCATCTCAGCTGCAACTTCACTTCAAACTTGTGTGGATGACAAGTGATTTTGTGAAATTGATGTTTCAGAAGTTATGTGAGTGTTTGATCAGCTCATATGTGATGTATGTGAGGTGTGTGAGTGATTGGTTTGTGCAGAATTGCTCTCAAACTCAAAACCCGATAGCTACCTTGCTAAGAAAGGCATTTTTGCCAAGAGAAAGAGATTTTGAGGAAAGCATCTGTTAGATGGCTTTGGTGTACTCAAACTGACCACAATTGAGCTCTATTTATAGTAGAGCAAGTTTGTTTTGCAAGGAATAGTGCATGGCAGCTGGTAAGTAGGTTTCCTCAATGTTGGCCAATGGAAATGAAAGTCTCCTCTAGCCATTGACTAGAGGTTAGGGCACAGAGCTTTGGTCCCCTTGGTCTTGGATAAGTCTTGACTGATTTCAGATGAGAATGGCTCAGTCCATGCCACCTTGATGGTTCCATTGAATGCCTCATTCCAAATTTGAAGTCTTGTCCCTATTTTGGCCATTCTAGGTTCAACATGCTATTCTTTGTTCCTTGGACCTTGGAGGCTTGGCTCAGTGATTGCCCCCTTTGGATTCAATCCTCTGAGGTGTCCAAGTGGATTGGAGCAATTGAAATTGGCTGATTTTGGCAAATCGAGCCAAAATGCAAATTCTGCCTTGCTTTGACAGATTTCAGCAAGGCAACTTGCCAATGTTGTATCTCATGATGTAGGTTGAATTTGGCAATGTTCTTGGCCATTTTGGAAAGCTCTTACATGATACAACAACTGTTTGAACAAGTTTGGTTTTGATCTCTTTTGATTCCAAGTGAAAAATCCCCCTACATTTGGCAAAAAGAGAGGCAAAATCTGACTTAGTGAAAATTTCACTAAGTGTTGGAAAAAGTGACTTTTTCACTTTTCAGCCACTTTGATCATTCCATAACTCAAAATCCTTAATGAATTGGAATGACTTGTAGTTGAAGTTTTTGTAGGTGATAATGAGGGCTACAAATCCATCTTTGGATGAGAAAAAATGGCCTTGTGGTTTAGGAGTTATGGTCCTCCAAAGTTGGTACCTTTGCCACTTTATTTTTAACTTAGAAAAATTTCTAAGTTTTATGGTTACCCCTTTTACAAGTTATCTCACTTTTCTTGATTTTTCTTGATGAATGATGATTCAAATCATACATTACATCATTTTAGGGTTAAAAATCCATTTTGGTGAAAAATCTCAAAAAGTCAAAGTTGACTTTTGTGCACAGTTGACTTTTTATCAGATGAATTCCAAACTGTGCAATTCTTCAGGAAATCATGTCCTTGACCTAAATCAAACTTGATGGTCATGTTCCATGGGTGTCATAGGGTATATTCAATCATGTATTAGGGTTTGGGAGCATGTCCTGGTTAAAAGTCAAAGTTACAGGTGACTTTTCCCTTAAAACCCTAATTGTGGTGCAGATGAAAATGAGACTTGTTGCTCAAGCTTCTTGGATCAATCCATTGTCCCAAATGGATCAATATGGTATATTAGAGACCCTCAAATCATCTCTTGAGGTCTTGGCTCATGGTTTATCCCAAAAGTCAACTTAGGGGTGAATTAGGTCAAGAAACCCTAATTCCTGATTTTTGATGAATGCATCCCCTGAGGCAAAATTGACTTGATGCATGGGTTCATGAGGTTCCATGAAGTATATTAGGTTATGTTTTGGATCATTGCCTTATGCCCAGATGAAAAATTTCCATCTGGAGGCCCTGGTCGACCAAAACCCTAATTTGGTGACACTGTCGATCTTGAGACTTGATCCACCTAGAAGGGAGCAACCTTGTGCTTAATCCTTGAAGTGGGAGTCCTTTTGATCCATTGTGGATGTTTGAGAGATTAGACAAGTTGAAGATCATGTCATTTCTTGATTGATCCTTTGTCTAAGCACTCAGAGAGGGCTTGAAACCCTAATTTTGATTGTATTGGATGCTCACCCATCTTTGGGGAGACTGATGAAGCATGATGGTTCATCCATATTGTGATGATGATTTTCACAATGATGGGAAATCTAAGTGGTCAAAATTTGGGGTATTACAGATGCCCCTATTTAATCTTCTTGGACCTGAAGGTATGAATGACGAAGGTATTTGAGCATTCGGGGTGCAAGAGGATTAAATATCGGAATATCCAAAATTTTGATGGTGGTTATGAATGGTAGCTTACACATTCATCTTCTTTAGCTAAGCAATGATGCTTAGAAAAGATAAACTTCCCCTCGATCCTGGTTTCCTACCAAGGAACTGGTCTCAGTCTCTTTTGAAATAAACTTCCCCTCGATCCTGGTTTCCTACCAAGGAACTGGTCTTAGTTTCTGATTTAAACTTCCCCTCGATCCTGGTTTCCTACCAAGAACTGGTCTTAGTTTCTGATTTAAACTTCCCCTCGATCCTGGTT
The DNA here is from genome assembly GCA_022829125.1 of Lathyrus tuberosus. NCBI lineage: Eukaryota > Viridiplantae > Streptophyta > Magnoliopsida > Fabales > Fabaceae > Lathyrus > Lathyrus tuberosus. The sequence continues at coordinate 22,151,822 of JALAZF010000030.1, forward strand.
TCTTACCAAGGAATTGGTCTTAGTTTCTTTTGTCAATAAACTTTCTTGACAAGGGACGCTATTCATAGCGGCTTTCCTCAAACTTCTCGCCGAATTTTCCTGGGGAGATGCCATTTGAGTGGAAAAAGTTTTGATGTCAGACTTGCTGGGGAACCCATTCGCCTGAATTGTAGAGGTACACAAACTTCTCTGTTGGAGACGCCATTTGTTTCTACTGGGGAAAGTGAGTCTCTTGAGAGACTGTTTTCATTTGGGATCTTTCATCATACTTTTCTCGGGATCTTCCCGGAGAAACGCCATATGATGGGGTCCAATTTTGAGGTGCCAATGACCTTCTCATCAGTGGTTTTTCAGAGCAAAACTGGCGTGCTGCCGAATCTCTGATAACAAGGCTTTCTCTGTGGATTTTCCTTAATCCGGGAAAGCAAGGATATCATCTTCAATGGCGAAGAGTGATGCTTATTGAAAGTTTTCTCTGGCTTTTCAGAGGTTCAAGTTATCAAAGTGGTCAAGGACCAACTTCTTTCCAGAATTAAACTGGAAGCAAGGTTGTTCAGACACAGTATTTCCTGACGAGGAAAGAAACGATAACTCGATTGAGAGAACTTTTACCACTAGGGGATAGGACCGACTAGAGTGATAGTGATGCAATATGAAATGTGAATGCAAATAAAAAATGCATGATGTATGTATGTATATGCTGACAAAACAGACGCGACATACAGACTAATGGATGAACACAATTGGATACTCGGCCATCGAGGGGCGAAGAAGTACCGTTGATTCAAAATAGCAATTCCACCTTGCTTAGGAGAGATAGTCCCGTTGGGAGCTATGTTGATCGGGCTTAGGAGATGAGAACTCGGCCGAGGATGTCAGACGAAACAAGGTCTCTGACACAGTTGATCCCTTCATTCAGGCATACTGACTTAGAAGGAGTACTTTGATTCTGCACTTTGAAGTTTTCTTACTTCGGGAGAAGCGATCGATGTTCTTCTGATGTTCAACAGTCAAAAGAAATGCCATCTTTAATTTAAAAGCAGGAAAAGTTTAACAAGTAAATTCATTTTTGTTTTATTTCAAGAATCGCTGATTAAGTTTAAACAACGTCGTTCTGTAAAGCTAAAACAAGCAAGAATTACAAACAAAAGCACAAGGGCTCAAATTTTATTGATAAGATGGAGATCATCCAAACGCGTGATTCCAAAGAGTATATACAAAGTTAGAAAATTGTAATTTACAGGGAAAAGGGCTACGTTGAAACATAAGGACCACTATCCTTCTACCAACTTTGAGTTCGGGACATCCTGAGCTTCTGTCGAAGATGACCTTTGACTGGAGATTTCCTCCGATAGATGATGCTGTAACTGCTGCTGAGGGACTTGCCTCTGTTGAACATAGTTACTTGCCATTATCCCTAATTTTTGCCTGGATTGTACTATGAGATTTCCAATCCATCGGGATGATTTTTTTCATGTCTCTAACTTTTGCCTGGACCGCCCTTTCGGGTTTTCAATCCACCGAGACGTTTTTTTTTTTAGTTTAGGCGAAGTATTTCTTGACTACATCAACATTCGTGGGGTAGGCAAATTCCTCTCCGTCCATGGTTGCAAGTCTCAAGGCACCGCCTGAGAAAGCTTTCGTGACCACATAGGGGCCATCATAATTTGGGGTCCATTTGCCCCGAGAGTCAGTGAGAAATGATTGTATCTTCTTGAGCACAAGGTCTCCTTTCCTGAAGACACGAGGTTGGACCTTTTTGTCGAACGCCCTCTTTAATCTCTGTTGATACAACTGACCATGGCATAGTGTCGTGATTCGCTTCTCTTCGATCAGGTTCAGTTTGTCGTGTCGACTTTGACACCATTCAGCTTCGGTGAGCTTATCTTCCATCAATACCCTGATTGACGGGATCTCTACTTCTATGGGAGGCACTGCCTCCATGCCATATACTAGAGAGAAAGGGGTAGCCCCTGTTGAAGTGCGGACAGATGTACGATAACCATGAAGAGAAAAGGGTAGCATCTCGTGCCAATCTTTATAGGTTACAACCATTTTTTGAACGATCTTCTTGATGTTCTTGTTAGCCGCTTCTACCGCTCCGTTCATCTTGGGTCGGTAGGGAGATGAGTTATGGTGTTCGATCTTGAACTCTGCGCATAACTCTTTCATCATCTTATTGTTCAAGTTAGATCCATTATCAGTAATGATCTCGCTTGGAACACCATAACGACAGATGATATTGTTTTTGATAAATCGGACCACCACTTGTCGGGTTACATTGGCGTAAGACGCTGCTTCGACCCACTTGGTGAAATAGTCAATGGCTACCAGGATGAACCGATGTCCGTTTGAAGCCTTGGGCTCAATCATACCAATCATATTGATTCCCCATATGGAAAAAGGCCACGGGGAAGAAAGAACTTTGAGATGTGATGGCGGTACATGAATTTTGTCGGAGTATATCTGACACTTGTGACACCTCCTCATGTACTTGTAGCAGTCGGATTCCATGGTCAACCAATAATACCCGGCCCTGAGAATTTTTCTCGCCATTGTGTGTCCGTTGGCATGAGTGCCAAAGGATCCTTCATGAATTCTGGTCTGTCGACGCATCGGAGCAAGACCATGTCAAAATTTCTCTTATAAAGAGTGTCACCACTCAGGAAGAAGTTTCCAGCTAATCTTCTGAGGGTTTTCCTGTCTTTTCTGAGTGCCCCAGATGGGTACTCTTGTTTCTGAAGGAAGCATTTGATATCGTGATACCAAGGTCTGTCGTCTATGACTGCTTCAATCGCGAAGATGTAAGCGGGCCGTTCAAGGCGCATTATGTCGATCTTAGGTATGTCATTCCATCGACCTACACTAATCATGGAAGAGAGAGTGGCTAATGCGTCAGCCATGTGATTCTCATCACGAGGGATGTGATGAAAGTCGACTCTGTTAAAGAAGGGTAACAACCTCCTTGCATAGTCTTTGTAAGGAATCAATCCTGATTGGTATGTGTTCCAATCTCCTTTTATCTGGTTAATAACCAGGGCTGAATCGCCGTATACGTCCAAGTTTTTTATCCTTAAATCAATCGCTTCTTCGAGACCCATAATACATACTTCGTATTCGGCCTCGTTGTTTGTACATTTGAACGTAAGTCTGGCAGTGAAAGGAATGTGGGAACCCTGAGGGGTAATAATGATTGCCCCAATTCCGTTTCCATAATGATTAACTGCTCCGTCAAAGATGAGTCCCCACTGGGAACCTGTTTCTGGCCCTTCACTGGGTAGCGGTTCATCGCAATCTTTCATCTTTAGATACATGACATCTTCGTCTGGGAAGTCAAACCCGATTGATTCTTGATCGTCAATCGGTTGATGAGCTAAATGATCGGCTAAAATTCTTCCTTTAACGGCTTTCTGAGCGTGGTACTCTATGTCATATTCTGATAGCAACATCTGCCAACGGGCAATCCTTCCCGTGAGAGCAGGTTTTTCGAAAACGTACTTGATTGGATCCATTTTGAAGACCAACCAAGTAGTATGACGAATCATGTACTGGCGAAGACGTTTGGCTGCCCAAGCCAAAGCGCAACAAGTTTTCTCAAGCATTGTGTACTGAGTCTCGCAGTTGGTGAATTTCTTGCTTAGATAGTAAATGGCAGACTCTTTCCTTTTAGTTTCGTCTTGTTGGCCAAGTACACATCCCATTGAGTCCTCTAGAACTGTGAGGTAAATGATTAGTGGTCTTCCTTCCACTGGAGGTGATAGAATCGGAGGATTCAACAAATATTCCTTAATACTGTCGAAGGCAGTTTGGCAGTCTTCTGACCAAATGCAATCCTGGTTCTTTTTCAATAACTTGAAAATCGGCGCACAAGTGGCGGTCATAAGGAATATGAATCTGGAGATGTAGTTCAAACGTCCCAGGAATCCTCTGACTTATTTTTCAGTTTTCGGAGAAGGCATTTCTTGAATGGCCTTGACCTTGTCAGGATCAACCTCAATCCCTTTCTAGCTGACGATGAACCCTAGTAGTTTCCCTGAACGGACACCGAAGGTGCACTTGTTGGGATTCAAGCGGAGCTTGAATTTTCTTAGACGTTCGAACAATTTTGACAGATGTTCAACGTGCTCATCCTCTGTTCTTGATTTTGCAATTATATCATCGACGTACACTTCGATTTCCTTGTGTATCATGTCATGAAACAGAGTAGTCATGGCCCTTTGATAGGTTGCCCCGGCATTCTTCAAACCGAACGGCATTACCTTGTAACAAAAGGTACCCCATGGGGTAATGAACGAAGTTTTATCCATGTCTTTCGGCGCCATTTTGATCTGGTTATAGCCCGAGAATCCATCCATGAAGGAAAAAACTTTGAACTTTGTTGTACTGTCTACCAGCATGTCAATGTGTGGTAAAGGAAAGTCGTCCTTTGGACTTGCCTTGTTCAAATCTCTGTAATCAACACACATTCTGACCTTTCCGTCCTTTTTGGGAACGAGTACGATGTTGGCTAGCCATTGAGGATATTCAGATGTAGCGAGGAAACCCGCGTCGACTTGTTTCTGTACCTCTTCCTTGATTTTGATGGCCATGTCCTGGTGAGTGCGTCTCAACCTTTGCTTTACTGGCGGACATTCCGATCTCAATGGTAAGTGATGTTCCACGATGTTGGTATCCAACCCTGGCATATCCTGATAGGACCAAGCGAACACATTGGGGAATTCTTTGAGAAGCTTTATCAAACCCTCTCTGGCAGTTGGACTGAGCAATGCTCCGATCCTGATTTCTTTTTTCTCTTTTTCTGAACCCAAGTTTACCATTTCCAACGGCTCTTTGTGAGGTTCAATGGACCTTTCCTCTTGTCTGAGTAGTCAGGAGATCTCTTCTGGAATTTGGTTGTCATTTTCTTCTTTAGCCTCGAATACCGGGAACTCAAAGTTGGAAGAAGGCATCAGATCGTATGTTTCAACGGGGTATAAAACAAGCAATCTGCATGACGTGATGATTCGTGTTTAGAAGAGATAGAGAAAATGCAAGTGTGTGCAGTGTATTTATTTTACTGCTTGTTTTTATTATTGAATGTTTTTTTAGGATTACCATTTTCTGAAAAAGCAAAAAGAGAAAACAGCAATTAATGCGGAAATTACAGAACGACGTTATTTTATTAATGAACAAGTCGAATCTTGAAACTACTGCCCTATAAAACAAAACTCTGTCGCTTTGGGCAAAGCGAAGAGGGAAATTTACAGAAAACGAGCCCTATCAAAACATCTGTTTCACCTAGGCAGGGTGAAAGGTTAAAGATGGCAATTACTTTGACTGGCAAACGACCTTCGGAACCTCGACAGCAACCCATTGGCGGCGAACTCCTCGGTGAATCACAAAGTCAGGCACCTTCCTTGATTTGTCTTCAGAAATGACGCTGATTTCTGGTGGAGCAAGATCGTTGGAATCTGTCTCCCAAGTAGAGTCGTCGTAGGAGGATTCCTCTGTTGCATTTTGCATAGCATTTGTGCTCTCAGCTGTATCTCCCCATCCAGTTAACTGGATATCTTCGAGCCTGATACGAGAGCTTTCAGGAGCGGTGTACTTGACCATAAAGTCGAATTTTCCACTTGGTTGTCCCAGGGTGTCCCACACTTCTGTGGAACTGGAGGAGTCATCCCTCTCGATGACGTTGACCTCAGGAAAAGCATAGTTGATGAATTCAAGTCCTGCAAACGTTGCGAATTCATCTTCATGTTGAGTAGTTTCCGAATGACCTGAGTGTTGATCCCATGACATGGTGGGGACACAGGTATTCTGTTCAATGACGCTTAGCTGAGTTTCATTACTCGGCTGACTTTCTTGCCCCAAGTTTCCTGGGTAAGGCTGCCACATTGGCAGGCCATCCATCAGGCCATAGTAATTGCGGTCAAAGTTGTCTTTCATCAGAGTGTCTTCCTCTAATGAATTTAGCGGAGCATGGCATCCTTCCGGATCACAATCTCCGTAGATCATTTCGACATCTGATCTTGGTATAAATCTCAGACTTTCTGTAGGAAAGCAAAAAGGCATAGGCACCTCTTCCTGAGACATATAGCCGTCCTTGTTAAGGTAGGACTTCCATTCTTCATTTGTGTCAGAGGGATCTTCCTCATTGATAGCATGAACTGTCTGAGACACTGGGTGAAGAAAACCTCCACTGTGGAAGAAGTTTTGAAGGGGATGAAGACTTTCATCGTTGGCGGCTGTCTGGGTACAGGTTGCAGAAAAACCAAGACCCTTCTTTGTTTTATTGTCAATAGGAATGACAAGTCGTCCCCATCCTGTCGTATCGGTACTCTCGACCGCTTTGATAGCATCTTTGTATGAAGAAATTGAAGTTCCTTCTTTGTACTGATCGTTCTTGTCCACCGATAGTGCTTGGAACTGAGTTCCAATAACCTCCTCGGGTTCCACACAAGTAGATGATGATAAGTTGCTTACAAGCAAGGCTTGTTCCCCATAAACCGTGACAAGTTGATCGTTCTTGACGAACTTTAGCTTTTGGTGGAGGGTCGAAGTAACCGCTCCAGCCTGATGTATCCAAGGTCTTCCTAATAAACAACTGTATGTTGCCCGGATGTCCATGACCTGGAAAGTGTGAGGACCAATAGTTATGGGAAGATCAACTTCGCCGATAACTATTTTTCTGGATCCGTCGAATGCTTTGACGACGACCTCGCTGACTCTCATCGGGGGGCCCTTAAATGATAATTGCATCAAAGTGGACTTCGGCATAACATTCAGGGCTGACCCTGTGTCTACCAGTACATTGGCTAAAGCATCGCCCTGGCAGTTAACTGTAATGTTGAGCGCCATGTTATGACGACGACCCTCTTCAGGTAATTCCTCATCACTAAATCCCAAATTATTGCAGGAAGTGATGTTAGAGACAATGCTATCAAATTGTCTGATTGTTACATCCTGTTCCACAAGGGCTTGCTCCAAGACTTTCTGTAGAGCCTCTCTGTGTGCTTCTGAACTGAGTAACAGTGATAATACTGAGATCTTTGAAGGAGTCTGTAACAGTTAATCAACGATGTTATATTCACTCCTTTGGATGAGCTTTAGCATCTCATCTTTGTCTTTTGAAAAGTCGGGATTACCAGATTGACCGACTGGTGGATCAGGAATTTCCGCCTGAAGTTCCTTTTCTTTGTTGGATTCTCCAACCCCTCGGTTGAAGATTCGACCGCTCCGTGTTACACGACTGATGTCTGCAATATTCACGACGGAGGGTAATGGAATTTCCTTTCCATTCTCGATTATTGTTGCACCGTATTTGTAAGGGATTGCCTTAGCTGATTCATACGGTAGTGGCCCCGGTAGATAGATGACTATGGGAACCTTCTGATTTTTCTGACCATCGTAAGTAATCTCGATCCGTTCCTGGTTGGGAACTCTAGATTCGTCAAGTAGAGGGACGATGGCAAAAACATCCCTGATCTGGTGATGACCAGAGATCGTGACAACATCCTCAGCTTGATCGGTAAGGTAGTTCGGCGACCAAATGATGGGTCCTGAACCTGGATATGGACGAATTTCTCCATGATCGACCTGACCCTGAAGAGCTACTCTCACAAGGTAACACCCTTGGTTACTTTCCGAACAGACGCTACAACTGTCATAGTTGTGTGGTGGCACATGGCCATATCCACTCTGTCTACAATGCATCCTTACCAGATTGGTCTTTAATAAGAGTACATCGTGAATTTGATAGACATTGTTAGTCTCTTTCTCAATCAGATTGACTGCAGCTTTCTCGTGTTGAGGCAGCGGGTTCGTAAGAACATTAGGATTCGTATCTTTGAAAGATAAGAGCCCGCTCCTAACAAGCTTTTGCACGTTGGATTTGAAATTGAGGCAAGTCTCAATGTTATGCCCTGAACCTCCTTGATGATAAGGACATGTTTGATCCGCTTTAAACCAGAAAGGCGGATTTTCCGGAACTGAAAGGGGAGACTTAGTCTGAATGTGCCCCTTAGCCAGCAGTAACGGAAACAGCTCTACGTACGTTACGGGTATAGGATCAAATCCTGGTGGCCGTGTTGTACGGTTGTTGTTATATGGAGGATGAGCCTATTGAAGAGGCTGTTGTGTCCTTTGTTGGTCAGGTTGGCTCTGCGCAACCTGAGGTTGATACATAGGAACAGGCGCGGGGCCGATAGCAGGAGTAACAGCTGCTACTGGCTGATAACGTCGCCTTTGCTTTCCGAGAGAGATATTCCCAATATCTTGCTCTTTTTTCTTAGGGAGAGCACTACCGTATTTTTTAGTACCGCTCGTTGATCCAGTGTCTTTTACCAAACGTCCTTCTCGGACGGCTTCCTCAAGACGTACACCCATGCCGACCATTTCAGTGAAATCACCGGGTGCACTGGCAATCATTCAGGCATAGTAAAAAGAGCTTAAGGTCTTTAAGAAGATTTTTGTCATCTCTTTTTCCTCAAGAGGTGGACAAATTTGAGCGGCAATTTCACGCCACCTTTGAGCATACTCCTTAAAGGTTTCCTTGTCCTTTTGCGACATTGATCTGAGTTGATCTCTGTCGGGTGCTATGTCAAAATTGTACTTGTATTATTGGACGAAGGCAGTACCAAGATCTCTGAATGTACTGATCGTAGTACGGTTTAAACCCATGTACCATTTGAGTGCGGCACCGGTTAAACTATCCTGGAAGTAGTGAATCAGCAGGTCCTGATTCTCCGTCTGAGCTGACATCCGCCGAGCGTACATCACCAGATGGCTCTGAGGGCAAGAGTTACCCTTGTATTTTTCAAAGTTGGGCACTTGGAACTTGTGCGGGACATTCACATTTGGGACCAAGCAGAGGTCTGCGGCGTCCTTTCCAAATAGATCCTGACCGCGAATGGCTTGCAGCTCTTTCTGCATTTCCAAGAATTGCTCCTGGAATTCATCCATTCTATCGAACATAGTTTCCTTCTTACCAGAAGGTGTTGGTGGAATCTGTCCTTCCGGGACAGTGTGCACCACAGGGGGTGGTACCGTGACTACAGCAGTAAGTCTTGACGCCTCTCGAAGTTTGTAACCTTCAGGAGTCTTCAGTATGCCCCTGGCATCTTCGCTTTCTCGAAGTTTGTAACCTTCAGGCCCAGCGGCTTCTGTTGCGATTCCCTGATCTTCAGTGATCGGCGGAACATATCCTTCCGGGATATAGTTAACAGGCATGCCCCAAGGACGATCTTTCGGCATCTGATACCTAGGATCATACTTTTCTATGATGGGCGTTGAGGTGATCTCTGAGATCACAGTTCTTTGTAGCTGAGCTTCTGCCATGGCTTGCATGTCGTTACGAAGCTTTCTCATATCCTCTCTCAGAGCGTCGATCTCTTCTTTCAACTCTCTATTTTCTTCCTCAAGATCATCCATCTTTTTCTGACGATTGGCCCGAGTATTATACGAATGAGACAGTTTGACTCTAGAATCGAGACACAAACGTGAGATTCGTAGGTAAGGAGAATACGCGATGTGAGAATGATGAATGCAATGATTATATTAATTGTTTTTAGGTTTAATTAAAATAAACTTCGACAATTAGATTGCAAATATCAAACAGTGGGGAAACCCCTTTTTATTGAAATTCAAAGGATTACAGAAATGGAAATACAGTAGATTACAAAGTGCAAAAACAGAAACCTAAACTAATGGGTCCCGAGTCCTCTCTGAGGAGAAACCGAGTGCTGATTCTGGTATCTTCCTTTTCTTTGACCGGGGGGCTTGGGCCGTTGTCGGGTTGTCATTCCTTTGCCAAGTGAAAGGAGTGAGAAAATTCCTTTGGTCATCTTGATTCTCTACAGCATGCTGCTCCAAAATTTCAATCAGAGCATCTTTCTCTTTTAGTAGTTGCTGTATTTGGATACACTCTACGTCGAGGGTGCGGTACTTGTTCTTCCAAGATCTTCTTTCCTTTTGAACTTTGTTGAGAGTAACCTGAAGCCTTTCAGTTTCTGTCATGAAGTACATGACAATTTCCCTCGACGGAAGAATTCCGTAACGAGGATAAGGCATCTTTAGCTTGAGAGCTCTAGTTTGTACCCAATGGAGATAAGGCTCCACCGAGACACAGTCCGGTTTTCCCAGAGACTCTCGTCCTTTCTTATGAACATGTTTCCAAGCTTGCACTATTTCCATCTTTAGTGCTCTGTCACTTTCTCCTTCTTTGAAGAAAAGACCTTCCAGATGAACATCCAGTGGGATGTGTCTCATCGGGTATCCAAATTGACGAAGAACTAATATCGGATGATAGTTGATTCCTCCTTTAGTTCCTATGAGGGGTACGCTGGGGATGTTTCCACAACGGTCAATGATTCTGATTCCCTCATAAATCCTATTACACCAATCTATATCAGAGTTGGTAAGAGACATGATCTTCTGCGACCAACGTAAGACACTCTTGCAATCCCAAAAAGCGGCAGACTTGGGCAAGTGAGAGATAAACCATTTGTAAAGCAAAGGTACACAGCATGTGATCTCCCCTCCGCTGTACAAATTTCCTAAGTGTACAGAATGATACGCATCTGCGAGCAAAGTCGGCACAGGGTTTCCAATGAGAAAAACCTTAATAGCGTTGATATCGACGAAGTTATTGATGTTGGGAAACAAAAATAATCCGTAGGTGAGCAAGACAAAGATGCTTTCAAAAGCAGTCCTGTTCCCTATACTAGCGAAGTATAGAGCCTTTTTTGTCAAGAACTGGGCTGGCAAACCTTGGATGCCACCCTTAGTGGTCATGTGAGTCCTGACCTCAGACTCGTCCAAATGAATTGCTATTGCAATAGTATGATTCTTTGGAATTTCTTCCAGTCCAGAAAATAGAGCTCGATCAGTGATATGTAAATCAGTCAGATGAGAATACTCCTCCAGCGTTGGTGATAGCTGGTAATCCGGGAATGTGAAACAATGATAAACTGGATCGTAGAATTGAATGAGCACATCCATGATTCCCTTAATCACATGGACTCTTAACAACGGTAGCAAACCACCGTGCTTGGCTCTGAAAGCCTCTGGGTTAACGATCATCCTTGCTAACCTTCTCAAATCCCCTAGTTTTGGAACCTTGAAGGTATACTGGTGAGTTCTCCTTCTACCGAAATCCATTAATGCAATCTTTTTTCTCTTATATTTGCAATCACAGTCTTAGTTTAATTTGAAAAACAGAGAGACTAGAAGAGAAATTTTTTTTTGAATGTTTTAATGTTTTATTAAATGAATGCATGAATGCAGCACACAAAAACATAGAAAAAACATGGGGTCAAAGGGTCGTTATCATAAAGTCAAGGCTCTACCCATCCCCAAAGGTTTATACTAGGGTGATTTTTGTACCTGTACTCATTATCATCAGCTCCTCCCAGGAAGGCAAACAACAAGCGGATCGCCAGCGAGTTGTGTGCAATCTTAGAGTAAGTGCCATTCACCGAGAATAGATCACCAGCCTCAAATGAGGGTAGTATCGCGTAACAGCTATTTCCGATAGCTTCTGCACTACGAAAAAGGTTGGCTTTTCTTAAGTGTATACTCAATTTCACCACATGCGGCATCACACGCATTCCCAGTAGCAGAAAAATAAACACGTATAGCAATTAGGAAAAGCAGTATATATATTTATCCTAATCATCCTAGACTTATAAAGCTACGAATCTTAAGTTCCTGACAGAAATGGGTTCCCCGGCGGAAGCCCCAATTTGTGGTTCCCTGCCTAAGAGATGGACCAGTATAGGTCAATCTTTCTCTTCAGTAGAGTTCCCATTTTCCGTGGAAAACGGGGATGATGCCCTAAGGCAGAAAAGGAGACTCCCCAGCAGAGTCGCCATTTTACAAGGAAAACAGACAGAAAGAAAAAAAAAAGGCCCCGCGGTGGGCGCCACTTTTCTGTAGCGAGCGATTTTGGACGCGGTTCTTAAGCGCTGGTCGCTCTCTGCGGTTTGAGCTTAAAACTATAGGTCGATTCATTTTTTATCCTATTGTGAGCTGAATAAGGAAGGGAAATAGATGTCTCCAATTAACCCTGCTTGCATACTGAGTTTAAACAGCGGTCTGTTAGGTTACGGATGCTATCAATGTGGGGGGGCCTTTGTACTGGTTATTCGTATTTCGCCAATACAGGTTTCTTTCTTTTTATCTAGGATGAAGGTTTCTGGCGGGGAATAAGGATTAGGATGTTAGGACTGATGCTTTTGAAATACTACTTTTTAATTGATGGAGATATGGGATTTGGGTTTTTTGTTGATTGCGCTCGCTAAGATCTTTTCTTTCGATCTTATGCCTACGTATTCCCGTTTACCGAAACAGGGAAATCAGAGCGTTCGTAGTTCCTCCTATTCTATGGGAGGAAATTGGTGTTTTGGTGTCTTGTTCAAAGCCCAAGACGTGAAGCGAAAGGTAGTTTATATCTTGTTCAAAGCCCAAGATATGAAGTTGAAAGGTCTATTTGTGTCTTGTTCAAAGCCCAAGACGTGAAGCTGAAAGACCTCGGCTTTAGAGAGAATTTTTCATCTCTAAAGAGGGGAGAAGGAGAATTACTTTAACTGGGATACGCGGATCCGAGCAATGCCATAATTTTCGAAGAAAGGGTTTTAACCTGAAGGAGAAGACTTTAACTCAGTGTAGAGCAATGCCATCTTTCCTTAGGAATTTCTCATGCTAAAAGAGGGACAGTGGCATGGATGTAGATGATCCAGAGGCTTGCCGCTTACAGCAATTAGATGAAGGGAAAGAGTTGTTGATGTTTGTGTACTGTGAACGAGGCACAGCTTTGATGCTAAAAGGTCGATTGGATCAACCAGTGGTTTTCTTATACAAAGCCTAAGAGGAGGCTAATTTCCGCTAGGAAAATCATTATACAAAGCCTAAGAGGAGGCTATTTTGTGTCTCGTACAAAGCCCGAGAGAGAGGCTAAAAGATTTTGACCCAGTGGGGCATATCGTTATACAAAGCCTAAGAGGAGGCTAGCAAAGAGTTGACACAGTTGGAGAATCTTTTATACTCAGTAAGAGAGTGTTTTTGTATCTCGTACAAAGCCCGAGAGAGAGGCGAAAAGGTTATTTTGACTCCACTGGGGAGAATTTTGGTATCTCGTACGAAGCCCGAGATGGAGGCTATTGTAACTGTTTCAGTTGAGTGACAGATCCAATATACTGATTTAAAAGAGAAAATCAGTTCTTATATGAGTAACACTGTACATAGGGATTTAATTTGAGGATCAGGGATATTTCCTTCTCTTTGAGGAAACGGGAAATCCAAAGGATATCGAGACTATCCGAGTCTGTGAGTTTCCTTCCTATTTAACGAAGGGTGCTTGAGAATGTCTTTGAGACTCAAGGAAGTTAGACTGTCCGTGTCTAGAGTTTTATCTTTTGTACTATGCTTCGAGAAACAGTAGTAGACTCTACGAAAGGACTGTTCTATGAGGATGACTAGGTTCTGTTCCTATACCTCTAGGAGGTCGTCGGGACAATTTGTACGAAGCCCAAGAGGAGGCTGGAAACTTTTAAGAAGCCGACGGGTCCTTGTACGAAGCCCAAGAGGAGGCTATCATTCCCAAAGGAAGAGATCATTATATGAAGCCTAAGAGGAGGCTGTGAATACTTCTAAGAAGCCGTAGGGTCCTTGAATAATGCCCAAGAGGAGGCCGATGCTTTTAAGAAGCCCGTGGGTCTATCATCTCCTTTCCATTAGGAGAGATAACTCTTTTAAAGATGAAAACCACTGGTAAATGTGCGAGGTTTACTATCCAGCGACTTTTAGCTTTTAAAGAGGGTTCCTTAGTTAAGGTCCAAGATTATGACCGTAGTGGGTACCCAAACCCCGAGACATTCAAGGCAAGCTATCCACAAGGAATAGATCAAGTCAGGAAAGTTCGAGAATTTGGGAGAAACTCAAAGATGCCATTCACGGAGAATACATTCATCTTGGGGAGTAGAGCTTCTTGACGATTCCTAAGGAGGACAGCCGAAGAGAAGACTGTATCTGGTGCTCCTATTGGGGATCTAGGCGTCTATTTCTACGAATAAGTGAAACGGCGTCACCTAGTTCTAGACGTAGTTGCCGGGGAAACTCGAAATATCTATACTATTATTACACAGTAGATATGAGTTTATGAAAGGAGACTTACAGTGAGCAGCCCCACAATACAGATTATAATATGAAAGCAGTAAATGAAAGCGATAACCACTTACTCGGTTGTAGTGCTTCCATGCTGTTTGGTTAGTTGTTCAACAAAGAAAGATTGAAAACAACAGTATATTCAAAATCAAAGGAGAAAGTGCTTTGAAAAAGAAAGATCTGGGGCTTACAGCTCAAGGAGAGGCCCAGGGTTTTATCAGTGAGTGCACTGTTTGAATTTGTACAGAGGGACTTATACAAGTGACTGGGGCCCAAAAAGGTTTTCTGTACAAAGGGATGGATCTTACACTCTCTCAAGAGGCCCAAAAAGGTTTAAAGAAAAAGAGTGGGGCTTATAACACGAGGGTAGGCCCAAATGATTTTTCGTTTAAAATGGCGATCGCGCCGAGGTTTTCTTTTAACGCAGAGGGACTTATACAATAAGTGAGGCCCAAAATGTTTTGGTTAAAAGGGGTATTGGGTCTTACACTCTAATAGAGGCCCAAAGTGTTTTGAATGGGTCTTATAGCTCAAGGAGAGGCCCAGATGATTTTTATTTTTAAACGGGCGACGATCGCGTCGTTTACTTGTACAGAGGGACTTATACAATGAGTGAGGCCCAAAAAGTTTTTTGTACAAGAGGGGATGGGTCTTACACTCTCTCAAGAGGCCCAAAAAGTTTTTGAAGAAAAATAAATGGGTCTTACTACTCGAGGGTAGGCCCAGATGCTTTTTGAAAAGGCGACGATCGCGCCGTTTGTTTTTTGACGGTATCGGGACTTATACAATAAGTGAGGCCCAAAGATGATTTGGTCAAAAAAGGATTGGGTCTTACACTCTATTAGAGGCCCAAAGTGTTTTGAAAATGATTTATGAGGGTTGAATTAATCCAAAACCCTAATTTGTTTTCAAAATGTACTTAATTGAATAAAAATTCAATTAAAATGATCAAAAATTGTTTAACACATGGAAAACAAATTGTGATCTTGGATTAATGCTTCAAAAATAAAGTATTGACCTACAAAATAATTAGAAAGCATTAAAAGTTGCAAAATCAATGTAGAAAAAATATTTAAAATGTCAAAAACAATTAAAATATTAATTCTTTGCAAAAATATCAATTATATGAAATAAATAATATTTTTGGGATTTTTTGGTAAAATAAAATATTTTAACATTTTTGTGAATTATTAAAAAAAGAATCAACTCAAAATCATTAAAACTCAGAGAGAAATTAATTTTTGAATCAATTAAACAAAATCACAAAATTCAAATATTTGAATTATTCAAAAATGCCGCCAAGAACAGCTGAAGAACACGCGCGTGTTCTTGGTTTCTCATATTTGCGTTTTCTATCCAATCTCCATGAATACGTAATCATATCATGCAATCCACATATCATTATGCTCGTCTCAACCTCACGATCATGTCTATGTACTTTAATTTCATTTAAATTAAACATACAACAAGAAATCACGAAGAAACCTCAAGAACCCTAATTTCTGCATGAAGGCTAGGATTTTTGATACACGATTCAAACAATGCAATTAATTGAGGGAAAACATTCCATGCATGATTATGAACATATGGCCAAATTATTGTGCGAGGAAATATGCATAGATTGAGAGATGACCAAGTATGTGCTTACCTCCAAGTCGTGACAGCAAGTTCAAAGTGATTTTTGATTTGGAGGTGTTACAGATGAGTGGTGATGATCTGAACAGCTTCCCTACACCATATGGAGTGTGTTTGAACACTTGGATTGAATTGAAATGGACTGGATCAGTTTATGGCATCTCAGCTGCAACTTCACTTCAAACATGTGTGGATGGCAAGTGATTTTGTGAAATTGATGTTTCAGAAGTTATGTGAGTATTTGATCAGCTCATATGTGATGTATGTGAGGTGTGTGAGTGATTGGTTTGTGCAGAATTGCTCTCAAACTCAAAACCCGATAGCTACCTTGCTAAGAAAGGCATTTTTGCCAAGAGAAAGAGATTTTGAGGAAAGCATCTGTTAGATGGCTTTGGTGTACTCAAACTGACCACAATTGAGCTCTATTTATATTAGAGCAAGTTTGTTTTGCAAGGAATAGTGCATGGCAGCTGGTAAGTAGGTTTCCTCAATGTTGGCCAATGGAAATGAAAGTCTCCTCTAGCCATTGACTAGAGGTTAGGGCACAGAGCTTTGGTCCCCTTGGTCTTGGATAAGTCTTGACTGATTTCAGATGAGAATGGCTCAGTCCATGCCACCTTGATGGTTCCATTGAATGCCTCATTCCAAATTTGAAGTCTTGTCCCTATTTTGGCCATTCTAGGTTCAACATGCTATTCTTTGTTCCTTGGACCTTGGAGGCTTAGCTCAGTGATTGTCCCCTTTGGATTCAATCCTCTGAGGTGTCCAAGTGGATTGGAGCAATTGAAATTGGATGATTTTGGCAAATCGAGCCAAAATGCAAATTCTGCCTTGCTTTGACAGATTTCAGCAAGGCAACTTGCCAATGTTGTATCTCATGATGTATGTTGAATTTTGCAATGTTCTTGGCCATTTTGGAAAGCTCTTACATGATACAACAACTGTTTGAACAAGTTTGGTTTTGATCTCTTTTGATTCCAAGTGAAAAATCCCCCTACATTTGGCAAAAAGTGAGGCAAAATCTGACTTAGTGAAAATTTCACTAAGTGTTGGAAAAAGTGACTTTTTCACTTTTCAGCCACTTTGATCATTCCATAACTCAAAATCCTTAATGAATTGGAATGACTTGTAGTTGAAGTTTTTGTAGGTGATAATGAGGGCTACAAATCCATATTTGGATGAGAAAAAATGGCCTTGTGGTTTAAGAGTTAAGGTCCTCCAAAGTTGGTACCTTTGCCACTTTATTTTTAACTTAGAAAAATTTCTAAGTTTTATGGTTACCCCTTTTACAAGTTATCTCACTTTTCTTGATTTTTCTTGATGAATGATGATTCAAATCATACATTAACATCATTTTAGGGTTAAAAATCCATTTTGGTGAAAAATCTCAAAAAGTCAAAGTTGACTTTTGTGCACAGTTGACTTTTTATCAGATGAATTCCAAACTGTGCAATTCTTCAGGAAATCATGTCCTTGACCTAAATCAAACTTGATGGTCATGTTCCATGGGTGTCATAGGGTATATTCAATCATGTATTAGGGTTTGGGAGCATGTCCTGGTCAAAAGTCAAAGTTACAGGTGACTTTTCCCTTAAAACCCTAATTGTGGTGCAGATGAAAATGAGACTTGTTGCTCAAGCTTCTTGGATCAATCCATTGTCCCAAATGAATCAATATGGTATATTAGAGACCCTCAAATCATATCTTGAGGTCTTGGCTCATGGTTTATCCCAAAAGTCAACTTAGGGGTGAATTAGGTCAAGAAACCCTAATTCCTGATTTTTGATGAATGCATCCCCTGAGGCAAAATTGACTTGATGCATGGGTTCATGAGGTTCCATGAAGTATATTAGGTTATGTTTTGGATCATTGCCTTATGCCCAGATGAAAAATTTCCATCTGGAGGCCCTGGTCGACCAAAACCCTAATTTGGTGACATTGTCGATCTTGAGACTTGATCCACCTAGAAGGGAGCAACCTTGTGCTTAATCCTTGAAGTGGGAGTCCTTTTGATCCATTGTGGATGTTTGAGAGATTAGACAAGTTGAAGATCATGTCATTTCTTGATTGATCCTTTGTCTAAGCACTCAGAGAGGGCTTGAAACCCTAATTTTGATTGTATTGGATGCTCACCCATCTTTGGGGAGACTGATGAAGCATGATGGTTCATCCATATTGTGATGATGATTTTCACAATGATGGGAAATCTAAGTGGTCAAAATTTGGGGTATTACAGAGCCTACCCTCGTGTTATAAGCCCCACTCTTTTTTTTTCTTTAAACCTTTTTGGGCCTCTTGAGAGAGTGTAAGACCCATCCCTTTGTACAGAAAACCATTTTTGGGCCCCAGTCACTTGTATAAGTCCCTCTGTACAAAGTCAAACAGTGCGCTCACTGATAAAACCCTGGGCCTCTCCTTGAGCTGTAAGCCCCAAATCTTTCTTTCTCAAAGCACTTTCTCCTTTGATTTTGAATATATTGTTGTTTTCAATCTTTCTTTGTTGAACAACTAACCAAACAGCATGGAAGCACTCCAACCGAGTAAGTGGTTATCGCTTTCGTTTACTGCTTTCATATTATAAACTGTATTGTGGGGCTGCTCACTGTAAGTCTCCTTTCATAAACTCATATCTACTGTGTAATAATAGTATATATATTTCGAGTTTCCCCGGCAACTACGTCTAAAACTAGGTGACGCCGTTTCATTTATTCGTAGAAATAGACGCCTAGATCCCCCAATAGGAGCACCAGATACAGTCTTCTCTTCGGTTGTCCTCCTTAGGAATCGTCAAGAAGCTCTACTCCCCAAGATGAATGTATTCTCCGTGAATGGCATCTTTGAGTTTCTTCCAAATTCTCGAACTTTCCTGACTTGATCTATTCCTCGTGGATAGCTTACCTTGAATGTCTCGGGGTTTGGGTACCCACTACGGTCATAATCTTGGACCTTAACTAAGGAACCCTCTTTAAAAGCTAAAAGTCGCTGGATAGTAAACCTCGCACATTTACCAGTGGTTTTTATCTTTAAAAGAGTTATCTCTCCTAATGGAAAGGAGATGATAGACCCACGGGCTTCTTAAAAGCATCAGCCTCCTCTTGGGCATTATTCAAGGACCCTACGGCTTCCTAGAAGTATTCACAGCCTCCTCTTAGGCTTCGTATTATGATCTCTTCCTCCGGGAATGATAGCCTCCTCTTGGGCTTCGTACAAGGATCCGTCGGCTTCTTAAAAGTTTCCAGCCTCCTCTTGGGCTTTGTACAAATTATCCCGACGACCTCCTAGAGGTATAGGAATAGAACCTAGTCATCCTCATAGAACAGTCCTTTCATAGAGTCTACTACTGTTTCTCAAAGCATAGTACAAAAGATAAGACTCTAGACACGGACAGTATAATTTCCTTGAGTCTCCAAAGACATTCTCAAGCGACCCCTTCGTTAAATAGGAAGGAAACCCGCAGACTCGGACAGTCTAAACACCCTTTGGATTTCCAGTTTCCTCAAAGAAGAGGAAACAACCCCGATCCTCAGACCTAACCCACGAGTACAGTGATGCTCATATAAGAACTGATTTTCTCTTTCAAAATCAGTATACTGGACCTGTCACTTAACTGACATAGCCTCCTCTTGGGCTTTGTACAATGACTCTCCCTAGCGGAGTCAAACAACGTTTTAGCCTCTCTCTCGGGCTTTGTACGAGACACATAAAAGACTCCCTCGTTGAGTCAAACAAACAATAGCCTCCATCTCGGGCTTCGTACGAGACACAAAGACTCTATCGTCGGGTCAAAAACTTTTAGCCTCTCTCTCGGGCTTTGTACGGGACACAAAATAGCCTCCTCTTAGGCTTTGTATAAGAAAACCACTGGTTGATTTAATCAACCTTTTAGCATCAAAGTTGTGCCTCGTTCACAGTACACAAACATCAACAACTCATTTCCCTTCATCTAATCACTGTAAGCGGCAAGCCTCTGGATCATCTACATCCATGCCACTGTCCCTCTTTTAGCATGAGAAATTCCTAAGGAAAGATGGCATTGCTCTACACTGAGTTAAAGTCTTCTCCTTCAGGTTAAAACCCTTTCTTCGGAAATTATGGCATTGCTCGGATCCGCGTATCCCAGTTAAACTAATTCTCCTTCTCCCCTCTTTAGAGATGACAAATTCTCTCTAAAGCTGAGGTCTTTCAGCTTCACGTCTTGGGCTTTGAACAAGACACAAATAGACCTTTCAGCTTCACATCTTGGGCTTTGAACAAGATACAAACCGCCTTTCGCTTCACGTCTTGGGCTTTGAACAAGACACCAAAACACCTATTTCCTCCCATAGAATAGGAGGAACTACGAACGCTATGATTTCCCTGTTTCGGTAAACGGGAATACGTAGGCATAAGATCGAAAGAAAAGATCTTAGCGAGCGCAATCAACAAAAAACCCAAATCTCATATCTCCATCAATCAAAAAGCAGTAATTCAAAAGCATCAGTCATAACATCCTAATCCTTGTTCCCCGCCAGAAACCTTCTGCCCAGGTAAAAAAGAAAGAAAACAGTATTGGCGAAAATACAAATAACCAGTACAAAGGCCCCCCACATTGATAGCATTCGTAACCTAACAGACCGCTGTTTAAACTCAGTATGCAAAGCAGGGTTAATTGGAGATATCTATTTCCCTTCCTTATTCAGCTCACAATAGGATAAAAAATGAATCGACCTGTAGTCAAAGCTCAAACCGCAGAGAGCGACCAATGCTTAAGAACCGCGTCCAAAATCGCTCGCTACAGAAAAGTGGCACCCACCGTGGGGCCCGTTCCTTTCTTTCTACTTCTCTTGTGTGAAAAATTACACAAATGGCGACTCTGCTGGGGAGTCTCCTTTTCTGCCTTAGGACATCATCCCCGTTTTCTACGGAAAATGGGAACTCTACCGAAGAGAAAGATTAACCTATGATGGTCCATCTCTTAGGCAGGCAACCACAGATTGGGGCTTCCGCCGGGGAACCCATTTCTGTCAGGAACTTAAGATTCATAGCTTTATAGGTCTAGGATGATTAAGACAAATATATATACTGCTTTTCCTACTTGCTATACATGTTTATTTTTCTGCTAATGGGAATGCGTGTGATGCCGCATGTGGAAAGAATGAGTATACACCTAGGAAAAATTACCATTTTTTGTAGTGCGGTGGCTATCGGAAATAGCTGTTACGCGATAAACTACCCTTTTCTGAGATTTCGTTGAAAGGATACCACCTAGCACGGATCCCGGCCTGCTGGTGTTCTCAGGAATCAATGATTTTGAGTGACAGGTACAAAAAATCAGCCTAGTATAAACCTTTGGGGATGGGTAGAGGTTTGACTTCATGACAACGACCCTCTGACCCCATGTTTTTTCTATGTTTTTGTGTGCTGCATTCATGCATTCATTTAAAAAACATTAAAACATTCAAAAAACTTCTCTTCTAGTCTCTCTGTTTATTCAAATTAAACTAAGACTGTGATTGCAAATATCAGAGAAGAGGATTACGCTAATGGACTTCGGTAGAAGGAAAACTCATGCGTACACCTTCAAGGTTCCAAAACTAGCGGATTTGAGAAAGTTAGCGAGGATGATCGTTAACCCAGAGGCTTTCAGAGCCAAGCACGGTGGTTTGCTACCACTATTAAGAGTCCATGTGATTAAGGGGATCATGGACGCACTCATTCAGTTCTACGATCCGGTTTATCATTGTTTCACATTCCCAGATTACCAGCTTGCACCAACGCTGGAGGAGTATTCTCATCTGACTGATTTACACATTACAGATCGAGCTCCATTTTTTGGACTGGAAGAAATTCCAAAGAATCAGACTATTGCAATAGCAATTCATTTGGACGAGTCTGAGGTCAAGACTCACATGACCACTAAGGGTGGCATCCAAGGTTTGCCAGCCCAGTTCTTGACAAAAAAAGCTCTATACTTCGCTAGTATAGGGAACGGGACTGCATTTGAAAGCATCTTTGTCTTGCTCACCTACGGGTTATTTTTGTTTCCCAACATCAATAACTTCGTCGATATCAACGCTATTAAGGTTTTTCTCATTGGAAACCCTGTGCTGACTTTGCTCGCAGATGCGTATCATTCTGTACACTTGGGAAATTTGTACAGCGGAGGGGAGATCACATGTTGTGTACCTTTGCTCTACAAATGGTTTATCTCTCACTTGCCCAAGTCTGCTGCTTTTTGGGATTGCAAGAGTGTCTTACGTTGGTCGCAGAAGATCATGTCTCTCACCAATTCTGATATAGATTGGTGTAATAGGATTTATGAGGGAATCAGAATCATTGACCGTTGTGGAAACTTCCCCAGCGTACCCCTCATAGGAACTAAAGGAGGAATCAACTATCATCCGATTTTGGTTCTTCGTCAATTTGGATACCCGATGAGACACATCCCACTGGGTGTTCATCTGGAAGGTCTTTTCTTCAAAGAAGGAGAAAATGACGGAGCACTAAAGATGGAAATAGTGCAAGCTTAGAAACATGTTCATAAGAAAGGACGAGAGTCTCTGGGAAAACCGGACTGTGTCTCGGTGGAGCCTTATCTCCATTGGGTACAAACTAGAGCTCTCAAGCTAAAGATGCCTTATCCTCGTTACGGAATTTTCCACCGAGGGAAACTGTCATGTACTTCATGACGGAAACTGAAAAGCTTCAGGTTACTCTCAACAAAGTTCAAAAGGAGAGGAGGTCTTGGAAGAATAAGTACCGCACCCTCGACGTAGAGTGTATCCAAATACAGCAACTACTAAAAGAGAAAGATGCTCTGATTGAAATTTTGGAGCAGCATGCTGTAGAGAACCAAGATGACCAAAGGAATTTGCTCGCTCCTTTCACCTGGCAAAGGAATGACAACCCGACAACGGCCCAAGCACCCCGGTCAAAGAAGAGGACTCGGGACCCATTAGTTTAGGTTTCTGTTTCTGCACTTTGTAATCTACTGTATTTCCATTTCTGTAATCCTTTGGAATTCAATAAAAAGGGGTTTTCCCCACTGTTTGATATTTGCAATCTAATTGTCGAAGTTTATTTTGATTAAACAAAAAAAACAATTAATATAATCATTGCATTCATCATTCTCGCATCGCGTATTCTTCTTCCCTACGAATCTCACGTTTGTGTCTCGATTCTAGAGTCAAACTGTCTCATTCGTATAATACTCGGGCCAATCGTCAGAAAAAGATGGATGATCTTGAGGAAGAAAACAGAGAGTTGAAAGAAGAGATCGACGCTCTGAAAGAGGATATGAGAAAGCTTCGTAACGACATGCAAGCCATGGCAGAAGCTCAGCTACAAAGAACTGTGATCTCAGAGATCACCCCAACGCCCATCATAGAAAAGTATGATCCTAGGTATCAGATGCCGAAAGATCGTCCTTGGGGCATGCTTGTTAACTATATCCCGGAAGGATATGTTCCGCCGATCACTGAAGATCAGGGAATCACAACAGAATCCGCTGGGCCTGAAGGTTACAAACTTCGGGAAAGCGAAGATGCCAGGGGCATACTCAAGACTCCTAAAGGTTACAAACTTCGGGAGGCGCCAAGACTTGCTGCCGTAGTCACGGTACCACCCCCTGTGGTGCACACTGTCCCGGAAGGACAGATTCCACAGACACCTTCTGGTAAGAAGGAAACTATGTTCGATGGAATGGATGAATTCCAGGAGCAGTTCTTGGAAATGCAGAAAGAACTGCAAGCCATTCGCGGTCAGGATCTATTTGGAAAGGACTCCGCAGACCTCTGCTTGGTCCCAAATGTGAAAGTCCCGCACAAGTTCCAAGTGCCCGACTTTGAAAAATACAAGGGTAACTCTTGCCCTCAGAGCCATCTGGTGATGTACGCTCGGCGGATGTCAGCTCAGACGGAGAATCAGGACCTGCTGATTCACTACTTTCAGGATAGTTTAACCGGTGCCGCACTCAAATGGTACATGGGTTTAAACCGTACTACGATCAGTACATTTAGAGATCTTGGTACTGCCTTCGTCCAACAATACAAATACAATTTGGACATGGCACCCGACAGAGATCAACTCAGATCAATGTCACAAAAGGACAAGGAAACCTTTAAGGAGTATGCTCAAAGGTGGCGTGAAATTGCCGTTCAAATTTGTCCACCTCTTGAGGAGAAAGAGATGACAAAGATCTTCTTAATGACCTTAAGCTCATTTTACTATGACCGAATGGTTGCCAGTGCGCCCAGTGATTTCACTGAAATGGTCGGCATGGGCGTACGTCTTGAGGAAGCCGTCCGAGAAGGACGTTTGGTAAAAGACATTAGATCGACGAGCGGTACTAAAAAATATGGTAGTGCTCTCCCTAAGAAAAAAGAGCAAGATATTGGGAATATCTCTCTCGGAAAGCAAAGGCGTCGTTATCAGCCGGTAGCAGCTGTAACTCCTGCTATCAGCCCTGCGCCTATTCCTACGTATCAACCTCAGGTTGCGCAGAGCCAGCCTGATCAGCAAAGGACACAACAGCCTCTTCAGCAGGCTCGTCCTCCATATAACAACAACCGTACAACACGACCATCAGGATTTGATCCTATACCCGTATCGTACGCAGAACTGTTTCCGTTACTGCTAACCAAGGGGCACATTCAGACTAAGTCCCCTCTTACAGTTCCAGAAAATCCACCTTTTTGGTTTAAGGCGGATCAGACGTGCCCTTATCATCAAGGAGGTTCAGGGCATAACATAGAGACTTGTCTTAATTTCAAGTCCGACGTGCAAAAGCTTGTTAGGAGCGGGCTCTTATCTTTCAAAGATACGAATCCTAATGTTCTCACGAACCCGCTGCCTCAACATGAGAAAGTTGCAGTCAATCTGATCGAGAAAGAGACTAACAATGTCTATCAAATTCACGATGTACTCTTGTTGAAAACCAATCTAGTCAAGATGCATTGTAGACAGAGTGGATATGGCCATGTGCCACCTCATAATTATCACCAGTGTGATATCTGCTCTAAAGACAACCAGGGATGTTCTGTGGTGCAAGCAGCTCTACAGGAACAAATGGATCTTGGATGGATCCAAGAGCACCGAGTTCGTGGAGTTAACATGGTTTACACGAATTCCAACGTCATTCAAAACCACGACATATGTGCGATGAATGTCAACTTGGTGGCGATGCACTCAAGGCAAAGCCAATATCATAATCTGCCGCGGCACGATTACAGTTCCTGTATGATTTGCTCGGTAAACAAACAGGGATGCTCTTTCATACAAGAGGCCCTCCAGCGTCAGATGGATCTTGGATGGATCCAAGACTACCATGATAGGAACTCCTATCAAATCAACATGGTTCAGATCTTCGATATCCGCGTAATGAATACCAACCTGGTAGAGTTACATGTTGAACAGGTCCGACTTGGATTCTTAATATCACATGACTATCAAAGCTGTAAAGCGGGTTGCGAAAACGATCGAGGTTGTACCCTTGTCCAGGAGGCACTTCAGCACTTGTTAAATCACTGGTGGATGCCAATCTATATGGACGAAGATACTCAGCAGATTAGTATCAATAACAGGAATCCTACTCGTCGTCAAAGTCAGGATGTCCGATCAATGGGAGGTAACCTAGTGAGGTTACATTGTATTCAAAGTGGGCGTGGCCAGATTCCACCACACAACTATGACAGTTGTAACGTCTGTTCGGAAAGTAACCAAGGGTGTTACCTTGTGAGAGCAGCTCTTCAGGGTCAGGTCGATCATGGAGAAATTCTTCCGTATCCAGGTTCAGGACCCATCATTTGGTCGCCGAACTACCTTGCCGAGCAAGTTGAGGATGTTGTCACGATCTCTGGTCATCACATGACCAGGGATGTTTTTGCCATCATCCCTCTACTTGACGAATCTAGAGTTCCCAACCAGGAACGGATCAAGGTTACTTATGATGGTCAGAAAAATCAGAAGGTTCCCATAGTCATCTATCTACCGGGGTCACTACCGTATGAATCAGCTAAGGCAATCCCTTACAAATACGGTGCAACAATAATCGAGAATGGAAAGGAAATTCCATTACCCTCCGTCGTGAATATTGCAGACATCAGTCGTGTAACACGGAGCGGTCGAATCTTCAACCGAGGGGTTGGAGAATCCAACAAAGAAAAGGAACTTCAGGCAGAAATTCCTGATCCGCCAGTCGGTCAATCTAGTAATACTAACTTTTCAAAAGACAAAGATGAGATGATAAAGCTCATCCAAAGGAGTGAATATAACATTGTTGATTAACTGTTACAGACTCCTTCAAAGATCTCGGTATTATCACTGTTACTCAGTTCAGAAGCCCACAGGGAGGCTCTACAGAAAGTCTTGGAGCAAGCCTTTGTGGAACAAGATGTAACAATCAGACAGTTCGATAGTATTGTCTCTAACATCACTTCCTGCAACAATTTGGGATTTAGTGATGAAGAATTACCTGAAGAGGGTCACCGTCATAACATGGCGCTCAACATTACAGTCAACTGCCAGGACGATGCTTTAGACAACGTACTGGTAGACACAGGGTCAGCCCTGAATGTTATGCCGAAGTCCACTTTGATGCAATTATCATTTAAGGGGCCTCCGATGAGAGTCAGCGAGGTCGTCGTCAAAGTATTCGACGGATCCAGAAAAACAGTTATCGGCGAAGTTGATCTTCCCATAACTATTGGTCCTCACACTTTCCAAATCACTTTCCAGGTCATGGACATCCGGGCAACATACAGTTGTTTATTAGGAAGACCTTGGATACATCAGGCTGGAGCGGTTACTTCAACCCTCCACCAAAAGCTAAAGTTCGTCAAGAACGATCAACTTGTCACGGTTTGTGGGGAACAAGCCTTGCTTGTGAGTAACTTGTCATCATCTACTGGTATAGAACCCGAGGAGGTTATTGGAACTCAGTTCCAAGCACTGTCGGTGAGCAAGGATAATCACTTCAAAGGAGGAACCTCGATTTCCTCATGCAACGATGCTATCAAAGCGGTCGAGAGTACCGATACGACAGGATGAGGACAGCTTGTCATTCCCATTGACAATAAAACAAAGAAGGGTCTTGGTTTTTCTGCGACCTGTACCCAGACAGCTGCCAACGATGAAAGTCTTCATCCCCTTCAAAATTTCTTCCATAGTGGAGGTTTTCTTCACCCAGTGTCTCAGACAGTTCATGCTATCAATGAGGAAGATCCCTCTGACACAGATGAAGAATGGAAGTCCTACCTTAACAAGGACGGTTATATGTCTCAGGAAGAGGTGCCTATGCCTTTTTGCTTTCCTACAGAAAGTCCGAGATTTATACCAAGATCAGATGTCGAAATGATCTACGGAGATTGTGATCCGGAAGGATGCCGTGCTCCGCCAAATTCATTAGAGGAAGACACTCTGATGAAAGACAACTTTGACCATGATTACTATGGCCCAATGGATGGCCTGCCAATATGGCAGCCTTACCCAGGAAACTTGGGGCAAAAGAGTCAGCCGAACAATGAAACTCAGCTGAGCGTCATTGAACAGAATACCTATGTCCCCGCCATGTCATGGGATCAACACTCAGGTCATTCGGAAATTACTCAACATGACGATGAATTCGCAACGTTTGCAGGACTTGAATTCATCAACTATGCTTTTCCCGAGGTCAACGTCATCGAGAGGGATGACTTCTCCAGTTCCAAAGAAGTTTGGGACACTCTGGGACAACCAAGTGGAAAATACAACTTTATGGTCAAGTACACTGCTCCCAAAAGCTCTCGTATCAGGGTCGAAGATATCCAGCCAACGGGATGGGGAGATACAGCTGAGGGCACCAATGCTATGCAAAATGCAATAGAGGAATCCTCCTACGACAACTCTACTTGGGAGACAGATTCCAATGATCCTGCTCCACCAGAAATCAGCGTCATTTCTGAAGACAAATCAAGGAAGGTGCCAGACTTTGTGATTCACCGAGGAGTTCGCCGCCAATGGGTTGCTGTCGAGGTTCCAAAGGTCGTTCGCCAGTCAAAGTAATTGTCATCTTTAAGCCTTTCACCCTGCCCAAGTGAAACGGATGTTTTGATAGGGCTCGCTTTCTGTAAATTTCCCTCTTCGCTTTGCCCGAAGCGAGTGAGTTTTGTTTTATAGGGCTGTAGTTTCAAGATTCGACTTGTTCATTAATAAAATAACGTCGTTCTGTAATTTCCGCATTAATTGATGTTTTCTCTTTTTGCTTTTTCAGAAAATGGTAATCCTAAAAAACATTCAATGATAAAAACAAGCAGTAAAATAAATACACTGCACACACTTGCATTTCTCTCTATCTCTTCTAAACACGAATCATCACGTCATACAGATTGCTTGTTTTAAAACCCCGTTGAAACATACGATCCGATGCCTTCTTCCGACTTTGAGTTCCCGGTATTCGAGGCTGAAGAAGAAGTTGACAACGAAATTCCAGAAGAGATCTCCCGACTACTCAGACAAGAGGAAAGGTCCATTGAACCTCACAAAGAACCGTTGGAAATGGTAAACTTGGGTTCAGTGCAAGAGAGAAAAGAAATCAGGATTGGGGCACTGCTTAGTCCAACTGCCAGAGAAGATCTGATAAAGCTTCTCAAAGAATTCCTCGATGTATTCGCTTGGTCCTATCAGGATATGCCAGGGTTGGATACCAGCATCGTGGAACATCATTTACCGTTAAGATTGGAATGTCCACCAGTAAAGCAAAGGTTGAGACGCACTCACCCGGACATGGCCATCAAAATCAAAGAGGAGGTACAAAAACAGATTAACGCGGGTTTCCTTGCTACATCTGAATATCCTCAATGGTTAGCCAACATCGTACCCGTTCCCAAAAAGGATGGAAAGGTTAGAATGTGTGTCGATTACAGAGATCTGAACAGGGCAAGTCCAAAGGACGACTTTCCTTTACCACACATTAACATGTTGGTTGACAGCACAGCAAAGTTCAAAGTATTCTCCTTCATGGATGGATTCTCGGGCTATAACCAGATCAAAATGGCACCGAGAGACATGGAGAAAACTTCGTTCATTACCCCATGGGTACCTTTTGTTACAAGGTAATGCCGTTCGGTTTGAAGAACGCCGGGGCAACCTATCAAAAGGCCATGACTACTTTGTTTCATGACATGAGACACAAGGAAATCGAGGTATATGTCGATGATTTGATTGCAAAATCAAGAACAGAGGATGAGCACGTTGAACATCTGTCAAAATTGTTCGAACGTCTAAGAAAATTCAAGCTCCGCTTGAATCCCAACAAGTGCACCTTCGGTGTCCGTTCAGGGAAACTACTAGGGTTCATCGTCAGCCACAAAGGAATTGAAGTTGATCCTGACAAGGTCAAGGCCATTCAAGAAATGCCTTCTCCGAAAACTGAAAAACAAGTCAGAGGATTCCTGGGACGTTTGAACTACATCTCCAGATTCATATTCCTTATGACCGCGACGTGTGCGCCGAATTTCAAATTACTCAAAAAGAACCAGGATTGCGTTTGGACAGAAGATTGCCAAACCGCCTTCGACAGTATCAAGGAATATCTGTTGAATCCTCCAATTCTATCACCTCCAGTGGAAGGAAGACCACTGATCATTTACCTCACAGTCCTAGAGGACTCAATGGGATGTGTACTTGGCCAACAAGACAAAACCAAAAGGAAAGAGTCTGCCATTTACTATCTAAGCAAGAAATTCACCGACTGCGAGACTTGGTACACAATGCTTGAGAAAACTTGTTGCGCTTTGGCTTGGGCAGCCAAACGTCTTCGCCAGTACATGATTCGTCATACTACTTGGTTGGTCTCCTAAATGGATCCAATCAAGTACGTTTTCGAAAAACCTGCTCTCACGGGGAGGATTGCCCGTTGGCAGATGTTGCTATCAGAATATGACATAGAGTACCATGCTCAGAAAGCCGTTAAAGGAAGTATTTTAGCCGGTCATTTGGCTCATCAACCGATTGACGATCAAGAATCAATCGGGTTTGACTTCCCAGACGAAGATGTCATGTATCTAAAGATGAAAGATTACGATGAACCGCTACCCAGTGAAGGGCCAGAACCAGGTTCCCAGTGGGGACTTATCTTTGACGGAGCAGTCAATCATTATGGAAACGGAATTGGGGCAATCATTGTTACACCTCAGGGTTCCCACATTCCTTTCACCGCTCGACTTACGTTCAAATGTACGAACAACGAGGCCGAATACGAAGCTTGTATCATGGGTCTCGAAGAAGCGATTGATTTAAGGATCAAAAACTTGGACGTATACGGCGACTCAGCCTTGGTTATCAATCAGATAAAAGGAGATTGGAACACATACCAATCAGGATTGATTCCTTACAAAGATTATGCAAGGAGGTTGCTACCCTTCTTCAACAGAGTCGACTTTCATCACATCCCTCGTGATGAGAATCACATGGCTGATGCATTAGCCACTCTCTCTTCCATGATTAGTGTAGGTCGATGGAATGACATACCTAAGATCGACATCATGCGCCTTGAACGGCCCGCTTACGTCTTCGCAATTGAAGAAGTCATAGATGACAGACCTTGATATCACGATATCAAATGCTTTCTTCAGAAACAAGAGTACCCATCTGGGGCACTCAGAAAAGACGGGAAAACCCTCAGAAGATTGGCTGGAAACTTCTTCCTGAGCGGGGACACTCTTTATAAGAGAAATTTTGACATGGTCTTGCTCCGATGCGTCGACAGACCAGAAGCAGACATGCTCATGAAAGAAATTCACGAAGGATCCTTTGGCACTCATGCCAACGGACACACAATGGCGAGAAAAATTCTCAGGGCCGGGTACTATTGGTTGACAATGGAATCCGACTGCTACAAGTACATGAGGAGGTGTCACAAGTGTCAGATATACTCCAACAAAATTCATGTACCGCCATCACATCTCAAAGTTCTTTCTTCCCCGTGGCCATTTTCCATATGGGGAATCGACATGATTGGTATGATTGAGCCCAAGGCTTCAAACGGACATCGGTTCATCCTGGTAGCCATTGACTATTTCACCAAGTGGGTTGAAGCAGCGTCATTCGCCAATGTAACCCGACAAGTGGCGGTCCGATTTATCAAAAACAATATCATCTGCCGTTATGGTGTTCCAAGCGAGATCATTACTGATAATGGATCTAACTTGAACAATAAGATGATGAAAGAGTTGTGTGCTGAGTTCAAAATCGAACACCATAACTCATCTCCCTACTGACCCAAGATGAACGGAGCGGTAGAAGCGGCTAACAAGAACATCAAGGGGATTGTTCAGAAGATGGTTGTAACCTATAAAGATTGGCACGAAATGCTACCCTTTGCTCTTCATGGTTATCGAACATCTGTCCGCACTTCAACAGGGGCAACCCCTTTCTCTCTAGTATATGGCATGGAAGCAGTCCTCCCCATAGAAGTAGAGATCCCATCAATCCAGGTATTGATGGAAGCTAAGCTCACCGAAGCTGAATGGTGCCAAAGTCGACACGACGAATTGAATCTGATTGAGGAAAAACGAATCACGGCACTATACCACGGTCAGTTGTATCAGCAAAGAATGAAGAGGGCGTTTGACAAAAAGGTCCGACCTCGTGTCTTCAGGAAAGGAGACCTTGTGCTCAAGAAGATACAATCATTTCTCACTGATTCTCGGGGCAAATGGACCCCGAATTATGATGGCCCTTATGTGGTCACGAAAGCTTTCTCAGGCGGCGCCTTGAGACTTGCAACCATGGACGGAGAGGAATTTGCCTACCCCACGAATGTTGATGTAGTCAAGAAATACTTCGCCTAAAACTAAAAAAAAACGTCTCGGTGGATTGAAAACCCGAAAGGGCGGTCCAGGCAAAAGTTAGAGACATGAAAAAAATCATCCCGATGGATTGGAAATCTCATAGTACAATCCAGGCAAAAGTTAGGGATAATGGCAAGTAACTATGTTCAACAGAGGCAAGTCCCTCAGCAGCAACAGCAGTTGCATCATCTATCGAAGGAAATCTCCAGTCCAAGGTCATCTTCGACGGAAGCTCAGGATGTCCCGAACTCAAAGTTGGTAGAAGGATAGTGGTCGTTATGTTTCAACGTAGCCCTTTTCCCTGTAAATTACCATTTTCTAACTTTGTATATACTCTTTGGAATCACGCGTTTGGCTGATCTCCATCTTATCAATAAAATTTAAGCCCTTGTGCTTTTGTTTGTAATTCTTTACTTGTTTTAGCTTTACAGAACGACGTTGTTTAAACTTAATCAGTGATTCTTGAAATAAAACAAAAATAAATTTACTTGTTAAACTTTTTCTGCTTTTAAATTAAAGATGGCA
Source organism: Lathyrus tuberosus (assembly GCA_022829125.1). Taxonomy (NCBI): domain Eukaryota; kingdom Viridiplantae; phylum Streptophyta; class Magnoliopsida; order Fabales; family Fabaceae; genus Lathyrus; species Lathyrus tuberosus. The sequence goes on from JALAZF010000030.1 coordinate 22,183,930, forward strand.
TTTCTTTTGACTGTTGAACATCAGAAGAACATCGATCGCTTCTCCCGAAGTAAGTGAACTTCAAAGTGCAGAATCAAAGTACTTCTTCTAGACCAGTACTCCTGAATGAAGGATCAATAATGTCAGAGACCATGTTTCGTCTGACATCCTCGGCCGAGTTCTCATCTCCTAAGCCCGATCAACATAGCTCCCCAATAGGACTATCTCTCCTAAGCAAGGTGGAATTGCTATTTTGAATCAACGGCACTTCTTCGCCCCGCGATGGCCGAGTATCTAATTGTGTTCATCCATTAGTCTGTATGTCGCGTCTGTTTTGTCAGCATATACATACATACATCATGCATTTTTTATTTGCATTCACATTTCATATTGCATCACTATCACTCTAGTCGGTCTTGTCCCCTAGTGGTAGAAGTCCTCTCAATCGAGTTGTCAGTTCTTGCCTCGTCAGGAAATACTGTGTCTGAACAACCTCGCTTCTAGTTTAATTCTGGAAAGAAGTTGGTCTTTGACCACTTTGATAACTTGAACCTCTGAAAAGCCAGAGAAAACTTTCAATAAACATCACTCTTCTCCATTGAAGATGATATCCTTGCTTTCCTGGATTAGGGAAAATCCACAGAGAAAGCCTCGTGATCAGAGATTCGGCAGCACGCCAGTTTTGCTCCAAAAAACCACTGATGAAAAGGTCATTGGCATCTCAAAATTGGATCCCATCATTTGGCATTTCTCCGGGAAGATCCCGAGAAAAGTATGATGTAACCCCAAACAAAAACAGTCTCTCAAGAGACTCGCTTTCCCCAGTAGAAACGAATGGCGTCTCCAACAGAGAAGTTTGTGTACCTCTACAATTCAGACGAATGGGTTCCCCAGCAAGTCTGACATCAAAAATTTTTCCACTCAAATGGCATCTCCCCAGGAAAATTCGGCGAGAAGTTTGAAGGAAAACCGCTACTAACAGCGTTCCTTGTCAGTAAAGTTTATTGACAAAAGAAACTAATACTAGTTCCTTGGTAGGAAACCAGGATCGAGGGGAAGTTTAAATCAGAAACTAAGACCAGTTCCTTGGTAGAAAACCGGGAATGAGGGGAAGTTGACAAAAAAGAAACTAAGACCAGATCCTTGGTAGGAGACCAGGATCGAGGGGAAGTTTACCTTTTCTAAGCATCATCGCTTAGCTAAAGAAGATGAATGCATAAGCTACCATTCATAACCACCATCAAAATTTTGGGTATTCCGATATTTAATCCTCTTGCACCCCGAATGCCCGAACACCTTCGTCATTCACACCTTCGGGTCCAAAAAGATTAAATAGGGGCATCTGTAATACCCCAAATTTTGACCACTAGAGTTTCCCATCATTGTGCAAATCATCATCATAATATGGATGAATCATCATGCCTCATTAGTCTCCCCAAAGATGGGTGAGCATCCACTACAATCAAAATTAGGGTTTCAAGCCCTCTCTGAGCTTTAGACAAAGGCTCAATCAAGAAATGACTTGATTTTCAACTTGTCTAATCTCTCAAACATCCTCAAAGGATCAATAGGACTCCCACTTCAAGGATTAAGCACAAGGTTACTCCCTTCTAGGTGGATCAAGCCTCAAGATCGCCAGTGTCACCAAATTAGGGTTTTGATCACCCAGGGCCTCCAGATGAAAAGTTTCATCTGGGCACAAGCCATTGATCCAAAACATGACCTAATATACTTCATGGAACCTCATGAACCCATGCATCAAGTCAATTTTCCCTCAAGGGATGCATTCATCAAAAATCAGGAATTAGGGTTTCTTGACCTAATTCACCCCTAAGTTGACTTTTGGGACAAATCATGAGCCAAGACCTCAAGAGATGATTTGAGGGTCTCTAATATACTATATTGATCCATTTGGGACAATGGATTAATCCAAGAAGTTTGAGCAACAAGTCTCAATTCCATCTGCACCACAATTAGGGTTTTAAGGGAAAAGTCAACTGTAACTTTGACTTTTGACCAAGACATGCTCCCAAACCCTAATACATGATTGAATATACCCTATGACACCCATGGAACATGTCCATCAAGTTTGATTTAGGTCAAGGACATGATTTCCTGAAGAATTGCACAGTTTGGAATTCATCTGATAAAAAGTCAACTGTGCACAAAAGTCAACTTTGACTTTTTGAGATTTTTCACCAAAATGGATTTTTAACCCTAAAATGATGTTAATGTATGATTTGAATCATCATTCATCAAGAAAAATCAAGAAAAGTGAGATAACTTGTAAAAGGGGTAACCATAAAACTTAGAAATTTTTCTAAGTTAAAAATAAAGTGGCAAGGGTACCAACTTTGAAGGACCATAACTCCTAAACCACAAGGCCATTTTTTCTCATCCAAAGATGGATTTGTAGCCCTCATTATCACCTGCAAAAACTTCAACTACAAGTCATTCCAATTCATTAAGGATTTTGAGTTATGGAGTGATCAAAGTGGCTGAAAAGTGAAAATGTCACTTTTTCCAACACTTAGTGAAATTTTCACTAAGTCAGATTCTGCCTCACTTTTTGCCAAATGTAGGGGGATTTTTCACTTGGAATCAAAAGAGATCAAAACCAAACTTGTTCAAACAGTTGTTGTATCATGTAAGAGCTTTCCAAAATGGCCAAGAACATTGCCAAATTCAACTTACACCATGAGATATGACATTGGCAAGTTGCCTTGCTGAAATCTGTCAAGGCAAGGCAGAATTTGCAACTTTGGTCGATTTGCCAAAATCAGCCAAATTCAATTGCTCCTATCCACTTGGACACCTCAGAGGATTGAATCTAAAGGGGACAATCATGAGCCAAGCCTCCAAAGTCCATGGAACAAGAAATAGCATGTTGAACCTAGAGTTGCCAAAATAGGGACAAGACTTCAAATTTGGAATGAGGCATTCAATGGAACCATCAAGGTGGCATGGACTGAGCCATTCTCATCTGAAATCAGTCAAGACTTATCCAAGACCAAGGGAACCAAAGCTCTGTGCCCTAACCTCTAGTCAATGGCTAGAGGAGACTTGGATTTTCATTTGCCAACATTGGCCAAACCTACTTACCAGCTGCCATGCACTATTCCTTGCAAAACAAACTTGCTCTACTATAAATAGAGCTCAATTGTGGTCAGTTTGAGTACACCAAAGCCATCTAACAGATGCTTTCCTCAAAATCTCTTCTTTCACTCCAATTTTGCCTTCTAAGGCAAGTCACTATCGGGTTTTGAGTTTGAGAGCAATAACAATCAAACCAATCACTCACACACCTCACATACATCACATATGAGTTGATCAAACACTTAGATTACTTCTGAAACACCAATTTCACAAAATCACCAGCTGGTTGCTCAAGGTTTTAACCAAAGTGCAGCTGAGGTACCACAAAATGATCCAGCCAATTTCAATCATGTCCAACCATCCAAACACAATCCATAGGGTGTAGGGAAGCTGTTCAGATCATCACAACTCATCTGTAACACCTCCAAATCAAAAATCACTTTGAACTTGCTGTCACGGCTTGGAGGTAAGCACATGCTTGGTCATCTCTCAATCTATGCATATTTCCTCGCACAATAATTTGGCCATATGTTCATAATCATGCATGGAATGTTTTCCCTCAATTAATTGCATTGTTTGAATCGTGTATCAAAAATCCTAGCCTTCATGCAGAAATTAGGGTTCTTGAGGTCTCTTCGTGATTTCTTGTTGTATGTTTAATTTAAATGAAATTAAAGTACATAGACATGATCGTGAGGTTGAGACGAGCATAATGATATGTGGATTGCATGATATGATTACGTGTTCATGGAGATTGGATAGAAAATGCAAATATGAGAAACCAAGAACACGCGCGTGTTCTTCAGCTTGTTCTTGGCGCCATTTTTAGAAATTCAAATATTTGAATTTTGTGATTTTGTTTAATTTATTCAAAAATTAATTTCTCTCTGAGTTTTAATGATTTTGAGTTGATTCTTTTTTTAATAATTCACAAAAATGTTAAAATATTTTATTTTCCCAAAAAATCCCAAAAATATTATTTATTTCATATAATTGATATTTTTGCAAAGAATTAATATTTTGATTGTTTTTGGCATTTTAAATATTTTTTCTACATTGATTTTGCAACTTTTAATGCTTTCTAATTATTTTGTAGGTCAATACTTAATTTTTGAAGCATTAATCCAAGATCACAATTTGTTTTCCATGTGTTAAACAATTTTTGATCATTTTAATTAAATTTTTATTCAATTAAATACATTTTGAAAACAAATTAGGGTTTTGGATTAATTCAACCCTCATAAATCATTTTCAAAACTCTTTGGGCCTCTTGAGAGAGTGTAAGACCCATCCCCCCTTGTACAAAAACTTTTTGGGCCTCACTCATTGTATAAGTCCCTCTGTACAAGTAAACGGCGCGATCGTCGCCCGTTTAAAAATAAAAAATCATCTGGGCCTCTCCTTGAGCTATAAGACCCATTCAAAACACTTTGGGCCTCTATTAGAGTGTAAGACCCAATCCCCTTTTAACCAAAATCATTTTGGGCCTCACTTATTGTATAAGTCCCTCTGCGTTAAAAGAAAACCTCGGCGCGATCGCCATTTTTAAACGAAAAAATCATTTGGGCCTACCCTCGTGTTATAAGCCCCACTTTTTTTTTCTTTAAACCTTTTTGGGCCTCTTGAGAGAGTGTAAGACCCATCCCTTTGTACAGAAAACCATTTTTGGGCCCCATTCACTTGTATAAGTCCCTCTGTACAAAGTCAAACAGTGCGCTCACTGATAAAACCCTGGGCCTCTCCTTGAGCTGTAAGCCCCAAATCTTTCTTTCTCAAAGCACTTTCTCCTTTGATTTTGAATATACTGTTGTTTTCAATCTTTCTTTGTTGAACAACTAACCAAACAGCATGGAAGCACTCCAACTGAGTAAGTGGTTATCGCTTTCGTTTACTGCTTTCATATTATAAACTGTATTGTGGGGCTGCTCACTGTAAGTTTCCTTTCATAAACTCATATCTACTGTGTAATAATAGTATAGATATTTCGAGTTTCCCCGACAAATACGTCTAGAACTAGGTGACGCCGTTTCATTTATTCGTAGAAATAGACGCCTAGATCCCCCAATAGGAGCACCAGATACAGTCTTCTCTTCGGATGTCCTCCTTAGGAATCGTCAAGAAGCTCTACTCCCCAAGATGAATGTATTCTCCGTGAATGGCATCTTTGAGTTTCTTCCAAATTCTCGAACTTTCATGACTTGATCTATTCCTCGTGGATAGCTTGCCTTGACTGTCTCGGGGTTTGGGTACCCACTACGGTCATAATCTTGGACCTTAACTAAGGAACCCTCTTTAAAAGCTAAAAGTCGCTGGATAGTAAACCTCGCACGTTTACCAGTGGTTTTTATCTTTAAAAGAGTTATCTCTCCTAATGGAAAGGAGATGATAGACCCACGGGCTTCTTAAAAGCATCGGCCTCCTCTTGGGCATTATTCAAGGACCCTACGGCTTCTTAGAAGTATTCACAACCTCCTCTTAGGCTTCGTATAATGATCTCTTCCTCCGGGAATGATAGCCTCCTCTTGGGCTTCGTACAAGGACCCGTCGGCTTCTTAAAAGTTTCCAGCCTCCTCTTGGGCTTCGTACAAATTGTCCCGACGACCTCCTAGAGGTATAGGAACAGAACCTAGTCATCCTCATAGAACAGTCCTTTCATAGAGTCTACTACTGTTTCTCAAAGCATAGTACAAAAGATAAGACTCTAGACACGGACAGTCTAATTTCCTTAAGTCTCCAAAGACATTCTCAAACGACCCCTTCGTTAAATAGAAAGGAAACCCGCAGACTCGGACAGTCTCAACACCCTTTGGATTTCCAGTTTCCTCAAAGAAGAGGAAACAACCCCGATCCTTAGACCTAACCCATGAGTACAGTGATGCTCATATAAGAACTGATTTTCTCTTTCAAAATCAGTATACTGGACCTGTCACTTAACTGACATAGCCTCCTCTTGGGCTTTGTACAATGACTCTCCCTAGCGGAGTCAAACAACGTTTTAGCCTCTCTCTCGGGCTTTGTACGAGACACATAAAAGACTCCCTCATTGAGTCAAACAAACAATAGCCTCCATATCGGGCTTCGTACGAGACACAAAGACTCTATCGTCGGGTCAAAAACTTTTAGCCTCTCTCTCGGGCTTTGTACGGGACACAAAATAGCCTCCTCTTAGGCTTTGTATAAGAAAACCACTGGTTGATCCAATCAACCTTTTAGCATCAAAGTTGTGCCTCGTTCACAATACACAAACATCAACAACTCATTTCCCTTTATCTAATCGCTGTAAGCGGCAAGCCTCTGGATCATCTACATCCATGCCACTATCCCTCTTTTAGCATGAGAAATTCCTAAGGAAAGATGGCATTGCTCTACACTGAGTTAAAGTTTTCTCCTTCAGGTTAAAACCCTTTCTTCGGAAATTATGGCATTGCTCGGATCCGCGTATCCCAGTTAAAGTAATTCTCCTTCTCCCCTCTTTAGAGATGACAAATTCTCTCTAAAGCCGAGGTCTTTCAGCTTCACGTCTTGGGCTTTGAACAAGACACAAATAGACCTTTCAGCTTCACATCTTGGGCTTTGAACAAGATACAAACCGCCTTTCGCTTCACATCTTGGGCTTTGAACAAGACACCAAAACACATGTTTCCTCCCATAGAATAGGAGGAACTACGAACGCTCTGATTTCCCTGTTTCGGTAAACGGGAATACGTAGGCATAAGATCGAAAGAAAAGATCTTAGCGAGCGCAATCAACAAAAAACCCAAATCCCATATCTCCATCAATCAAAAAGCAGTAATTCAAAAGCATCAGTCCTAACATCATAATCCTTGTTCCCCGCCAGAAACCTTCTGCCCAGGTAAAAAAGAAAGAAAACAGTATTGGCGAAAATACAAATAACCAGTACAAAGGCCCCCCACATTGATAGCATTCGTAACCTAACAGACCGTTGTTTAAACTCAGTATGCAAAGCAGGGTTAATTGGAGACATCTATTTCCCTTCCTTATTCAACTCACAATAGGATAAAAAATGAATCGACCTGTAGTCAAAGCTCAAACCGCAGAGAGCGACCAGCGCTTAAGAACCGCGTTCAAAATCGCTCGCTACAGTCCTCCGCGACTTTCTTTTCCGCGACAAGGGTGTCATTCTCTCTGTTGACCCTGGCCATATCATCTTTGTAATTTTTCACCGCCTCCCCGACGGTCCTGGCCTGCTCCTTCTTTGACTTCTTCAACTTCTCTTCCAGGTCCGCATTCACAGCCTGGGCCTTCTTCAGCTCGGATTCATGGCGGAAACCCTCCTCGGTGTAAACCACCGCCATTTCCAAGACCCTAATCAGGGAAGAAACATCCTGAGCTAGCATTGTCCTTTTGCTCAGATGGTCCATCTCCTCGAGCTTCAGAGACTTCGCCCGAGGAATTGCCAAAGAGGAGCCTTCGAAGAATCTTTTGTTATGGAGGCACGAGGGCAGCTTGAACATACGGTTCTCCCCCTCCTTGCTAAGGTCCACAATCTCGCCCATCTGTGTGCGCTTGGGCCTTGAATTTACGGGCACGGGGGATGTTTGGGCAGCTGATGGGGCAGACGAGGAGGTCCTCGACCCCGTTTGCGGAGGAGGTCCTCACTGGCTGAGGCGGCTCTTCCTGGTTATTATGCCCCCCTTGGCCTTCGCCTGGGAATTCTTCACCATTTATTCATGGGCAGAAGACATTTTACGAGCAAAAATAACGAGCACATTAGTAAAAAGAGAGGATAACAATCCAAACAAGCTAATAAATAAAAGGCTACCCAGCAGTTCTAGAGCCTTCTTACGAGTGTTGCACTCGAGGAGCTCCTTCGTATTAATAAAATGGCTCTCCACCTTGATCCCCTCATCTTCCTCGTAAATTAGAGCCCCGCTCTTAGTCACACACTGAGCAGGGGTGAAACCATTGATAAAACCCACCTACTTCTCATAGCTAGCCTTGTCATCCTTGTTCAGCATGTCCAGGGTAGCGGTGTAACCATCTGTTCCCTGGGTGAAATGATCCCCGCTCCAGCAGAAGGGGAACCTCAACAACCTCTGGCCCTGTATCTTGCCCTCCTCGCCGACAATGTCCTCCCCGTTCTCATCCGTCAAAACCTCTCAGACAAACGTGGAGTCAGTGACCCTCTCTGACACGGGCTCGATAATATAAAACCTTTCCTTGAAAGTCCTAATGGACTCAGAGAAAGGTTTAAATAACTTCATCCCTTGCTTCAGGGAGACCCATCCGAACTTCTTCCCTGAAACTTGGCGCTAGAGGTGAAAGACAGTAAAGAAGAGGGGAATGGTGGCTCTAATCTCCAGGTAATCACACGTCAACTCGAATGCCCATATGAAGCCAATCGAGTTAGGATGTAACTATAAGGGCGCCATGTAGCACCCCAAAATTTGCCCTCCTTTTTCTAACGCTAACTAGCTTATGTTTCATTTCATTAGCATTTGTGCATATCATTGTTTCTAAGCATGGGATCAAGATATCCTTGTCTATCTCAAAAGGAGATGATGTTTTTCAGAGGCTAAAGCAAGAGATCATGTGTGCATAAGGGATTTATGTTTAAGGAAATAGAGGAAGAGATTACTTCAATGTCACCACAAGGGATTCTTATGAATCAAAACATTTTAACGCGTCTATCATTTCATCTAATTGTTGAATTTGGCAAGAGATTTGAAGTGGATTACCTCCTCTTGTCGGTGGTCATCAATCTAAGTTTTTGACATTTGGGGTAGGCCCATTTATTTTTCTTCAAAAACTTTTTGGGCCTCTAATAGAGTGTAAGACCCAATCCTTTTTTGACCAAATCATCTTTGGGCCTCACTTATTGTATAAGTCCCGATACCATCAAAAAACAAACGGCGCGATCGTCGCCTTTTCAAAAATCATCTGGGCCTACCCTCGAGTAGTAAGACCCATTTATTTTTCTTCAAAAACTTTTTGGGCCTCTTGAGAGAGTGTAAGACCCATCCCCCCTTGTACAAAAAACTTTTTGGGCCTCACTCATTGTATAAGTCCCTCTGTACAAGTAAACGACGCGATCGTCGCCCGTTTAAAAATAAAAATCATCTGGGCCTCTCCTTGAGCTATAAGACCCATTCAAAACACTTTGGGCCTCTATTAGAGTGTAAGACCCAATCCCCCTTTTAACCAAAACATTTTGGGCCTCACTTATTGTATAAGTCCCTCTGCTTTAAAAGAAAACCTCTGCGCGATCGCCATTTTAAACGAAAAATCATTTGGGCCTACCCTCGTGTTATAAGCCCCACTCTTTTTCTTTAAACCTTTTTGGGCCTCTTGAGAGAGTGTAAGACCCATCCCTTTGTACAGAAAACCTTTTTGGGCCTCAGTCACTTGTATAAGTCCCTCTGTACAAAGTTAAACAGTGCGCTCACTGATAAAACCCTGGGCCTCTCCTTGAGCTGTAAGCCCCAAATCTTTCTTTTTCAAAGCACTTTCTCCTTTGATTTTTAATATACTGTTGTTTTCAATCTTTCTTTGTTGAACAACTAACCAAACAGCATGGAAGCACTACAACCGAGTAAGTGGTTATCGCTTTCATTTACTGCTTTCATATTATAAACTGTATTGTGGGGCTGCTCACTGTAAGTCTCCTTTCATAAACTCATATCTACTGTGTAATAATAGTATAGATATTTCGAGTTTCCCCGGCAACTACGTCTAGAACTAGGTGACGCCGTTTCACTTATTCGTAGAAATAGACGCCTAGATCCCCAATAGGAGCACCAGATACAGTCTTCTCTTCGGCTGTCCTCCTTAGGAATCGTCAAGAAACTCTGCTCCCCAAGATGAATGTATTCTCCGTGAATGGCATCTTTGAGTTTCTTCCCAATTCTCAAACTTTCCTGACTTGATCTATTCCTTGTGGATAGCTTGCCTTGAATGTCTCGGGGTTTGGGTACCCACTACGGTCATAATCTTGGACCTTAACTAAGGAACCCTCTTTAAAAGCTAAAAGTCGCTGGATAGTAAACCTCGCACGTTTACCAGTGGTTTGCATCTTTAAAAGAGTTATCTCTCCTAATGGAAAGGAGATGATAGACCCACGGGCTTCTTAAAAGCATCGGCCTCCTCTTGGGCATTATTCAAGGACCCTACGGCTTCTTAGAAGTATTCACAGCCTCCTCTTAGGCTTCGTATAATGATCTCTTCCTTCGGGAATGATAGCCTCCTCTTGGGCTTCGTACAAGGACCCGTCGGCTTCTTAAAAGTTTCCAGCCTCCTCTTGGGCTTCGTACAAATTGTCCCGACGACCTCCTAGAGGTATAGGAACATAACCTAGTCATCCTCATAGAACAGTCCTTTCATAGAGTCTACTACTGTTTCTCGAAGCATAGTACAAAAGATAAAAACTCTAGACACGGACAGTCTAACTTCCTTGAGTCTCAAAGACATTCTCAAGCACCCTTCGTTAAATAGGAAGGAAACCCGCAGACTCGGATAGTCTCGATACCCTTTGGATTTCCCGTTTCCTCAAAGAGAAGGAAATATCCCTGTGTACAGTGTTACTCATATAAGAACTGATTTTCTCTTTTAAATCAGTATATTGGATCTGTCACTCAACTGAAACAGTTGCAATAGCCTCTATCTCGGGTTTCGTACGAGATACCAAAATTCTCCCCAGTGGAGTCAAAAAACTTTTAGCCTCTCTCTCGGGCTTTGTACGAGACACAAAATAGCCTCCTCTTAGGCTTTGTATAATGTTTTTCCTAGCGGAAATTAGCCTCCTCTTAGGCTTTGTATAACGATATGCCCCACTGGGTCAAAAACTTTTAGCCTCTCTCTCGGGCTTTGTACGAGACACAAAATAGCCTCCTTTTAGGCTTTGTATAATGATTTTCCTAGCAGAAATTAGCCTCCTCTTAGGCTTTGTATAAGAAAACCACTGGTTGATCCAATCGACCTTTTAGCATCAAAACTGTGCCTCGTTCACAGTACACAAACATCAACAACTCTTTCCCTTCATCTAATCGCTGTAAGCGACAAGCCTCTGGATCATCTACATCCATGCCACTGTCCCTCTTTTAGCATGAGAAATTCCTAAGGAAAGATGGCATTGCTTTACACTGAGTTAAAGTCTTCTCCTTCAGGTTAAAACCCTTTCTTCGGAAATTATGGCATTGCTCGGATCCGCGTATCCCAGTTAAAGTAATTCTCCTTCCCCCTCTTTAGAGATGACAAATTCTCTCTAAAGTCGAGGTATTTCAGCTTCACATCTTGGGCTTTGAACAAGATACAAATCACCTTTCGCTTCACGTCTTGGGCTTTGAACAAGACACCAAAAACACCCATTTCCTCCCATAGAATAGGAGGAACTACGAACGCTCTGATGTCCCTGTTTCGGCAAACGGGAATACATAGGCATAAGATCGAAAGAAAAGATCTTAGCGAGCGCAATCAACAAAAAACCCAAATCCCATATCTTCGTCAATCAAAAGCAGTAATTCAAAAGCACCAGTCCTAACATCCTAATCCTTGTTCCCCGCCAGAAACCTTCTGCCCAGGTAAAAAGAAAGAAAACCTGTATTGGCGAAATACGAATAACCAGTACAAAGGCCCCCCACATTGATAGCATCCGTAACCTAACAGACCGCTGTTTAAACTCAGTATGCAAGCAGGGTTAATTGGAGACATCTATTTCCCTTCCTTATTCAGCTCACAATAGGATAAAAAATGAATCGACCTGTAGTTTTAAGCTCAAACCGCAGAGAGCGACCAGCGCTTAAGAACCACGTCCAAAATCGCTCGCTACAGAAAAGTGGCGCCCACCGTGGGGCCCTTTTTTTTCTTTCTGTCTGTTTTCCTTGTAAAATGACGACTCTGTTGGGGAGTTTCCTTGTCTGCCTTAGGGCATCATCCCCGTTTTCCACGGAAAATGGGAACTCTACTGAAGAGAAAGATTAACCTATGCTGGTCCATCTCTTAGGCAGGGAACCACAGATTGGGGCTTCCGCCGGGGAACCCATTTCTGTCAGGAACTTAAGATTCGTAGCTTTATAAGTCTAGGATGATTATGACAAATATATATACTGGTTTTCCTAATTGCTATACGTGTTTATTTTTCTGCTACTGGGAATGCGTGTGATGCCGCATGTGGTGAGATTGAGTATACACTTAAGAAAAGCCAACCTTTTTCGTAGTGCGGAAGCTATCGGAAATAGCTGTTACGCGATACTACCCTCATTTGAGGCTGGTGATCTATTCTCGGTGAATGGCACTTACTCTAAGATTGCACACAACTCGCTGGCGATCCGCTTGTTGTCTGCCTTCCTGGGAGGAGCTGATGATAATGAGTACAGGTACAAAAATCACCCTAGTATAAACCTTTGGGGATGGGTAGAGCCTTGACTTCATGACAACGACCCTCTGACCCCATGTTTTTTCTATGTTTTTGTGTGCTGCATTCATGCATTCATTTAATAAAACATTAAAACATTCAAAAAACTTTCTCTTCTAGTCTCTCTGTTTTTCAAATTAAACTAAGACTGTGATTGCAAATATCAGAGAAAAAGATTGCATTAATGGATTTCGGTAGAAGGAGAACTCGCCAGTATACCTTCAAGGTTCCAAAACTAGGGGATTTGAGAAAGTTAGCGAGGATGATCGTTAACCCAGAGGCTTTCAGAGCCAAGCACGGTGGTTTGCTACCACTGTTAAGAGTCCATGTGATTAAGGGGATCATGGACGCGCTCATTCAATTCTACGATCCGGTTTATCATTGTTTCACATTCCCGGATTACCAGCTATCACCAACGCTGGAGGAGTATTCTCATCTGACTGATTTACATATCACTGATCGAGCTCCATTTTTTGGACTGGAAGAAATTCCAAAGAATCAGACTATTGCAAGAGCAATTTATTTGGACGAGTCTGAGGTCCGGACTCACATGACCACAAAGGGTGGCACCCAAGGTTTGCCAGCCCAGTTCCTGACCAAGAAAGCTCTGTACTTTGCTAGTATAGGGAACATGACTGCTTTTGAAAGCATCTTTGTCTTGCTCACCTACGGGTTATTTTTGTTTCCCAACATCAATAACTTCATCGATATCAACGCTATTAAGGTTTTTCTCATTGGAAACCCTGTGCCGACTTTGCTCGCAGATGCGTATCATTCTGTACACTTAGGAAATTTGTACAGCGGAGGGGAGATCACATGTTGTGTACCTTTGCTTTACAAATGGTTTATCTCTCACTTGCCCAAGTCTGCCGCTTTTTGGGATTGCAAGAGTGTCTTACGTTGGTCGCAGAAGATCATGTCTCTTACCAACTCTGATATAGATTGGTGTAATAGGATTTATGAGGGAATCAGAATCATTGACCGTTGTGGAAACTTCCCCAGCGTACCCCTCATAGGAACTAAAGGAGGAATCAACTATCATCCGATATTGGTTTTTCGTCAATTTGGATACCCGATGAGACACATCCCACTGGGTGTTCATCTGGAAGGTCTTTTCTTCAAAAAAGGAGAAAGCGACAGAGCACTAAAGATGGAAATAGTGCAAGCTTGGAAACATGTTCATAAGAAAGGACGAGAGTCTCTGGGAAAACCAAACTGTGTCTCGGTGGAGCCTTATCTCCACTGGGTACAAACCAGAGCTCTCAAGCTAAAAATGCCTTATCCTCGTTACGGAATTCTTCCGCCGAGGGAATCTGTCATGTACTTCATGACGGAAACTGAAAAGCTTCAGGTTGCTCTCAATAAGGTTCAAAAGGAAAGAAGGTCTTGGAAGAACAAGTACCGCACCCTCGACGTAAAGTGTATCCAAATACAGCAACTACTAAAAGAGAAAGATGCTCTGATTGAAATTTTGGAGCAACATGCTGTAGAGAATCAAGATGACCAAAGGAATTTGCTCGCTCCTTTCACCTGGCAAAGGAATGACAACCCGACAATGGCCCAAGCGCCCCGGTCAAAGAAGAGGACTCTGGACCCATTAGTTTAGGTTTCTGTTTCTGCACTTTGTAATCTACTGTATTTCCATTTCTGTAATCCTTTGAATTTCAATAAAAAGGGGTTTCCCCACTGTTTGATATTTGCAATCTAATTGTCGAAGTTTATTTTGATTAAACCAAAAAAAACAACAATTAATATAATCATTGCATTCATCATTCTCACATCGCGTATTCTCCTTACCTACGGATCTCACGTTTGTGTCTCGATTCTAGAGTCAAACTGTCTCATTCGTATAATACTCGGGCCAATCGTCAGAAAAAGATGGATGATCTTGAGGAAGAAAACAGAGAGTTGAAAGAAGAGATCGACGCTCTGAGAGAGGATATGAGAAAGCTTCGTAACGACATGCAAGCCATGGCAGAAGCTCAGCTACAAAGAACTGTGATCTCAGAGATCACCTCAACGCCCATCATAGAAAAGTATGATCCTAGGTATCAGATGCCGAAAGATCGTCCTTGGGGCATGCCTGTTAACTATATCCCGGAAGGATATGTTCCGCCGATCACTGAAGATCAGGGAATCGCAACAGAAGCCGCTGAGCCTGAAGGTTACAAACTTCGGGAAAACGAAGATGCCAGGGGCATACTCAAGACTCCTGAAGGTTACAAACTTCGGGAGGCGCCAAGACTTACTGCCGTAGTCACGGTACCACCCCCTGTGGTGCACACTGTCCCGGAAGGACAGATTCCACAGACACCTTCTGGTAAGAAGGAAACTATGTTTGACAGAATGGATGAATTCCAGGAGCAGTTCTTGGAAATGCAGAAAGAGCTGCAAGCCATTCGCGGTCAGGATCTATTTGGAAAGGACGCCGCAGACCTCTGCTTGGTCCCAAATGTAAAAGTCCCGCACAAGTTCCAAGTGGCCGACTTTGAAAAATACAAGGGTAACTCTTTCCCTCAGAGCCATCTGGTGATGTACGCTCGGCGGATGTCAGCTCAGACGGAAAATCAGGACCTACTGATTCACTACTTCCAGGATAGTTTAACCGGTGCCGCACTCAAATGGTACATGGGTTTAAACCGTACTACGATCAGTACATTCAGAAATCTTGGTATTGCCTTCGTCCAACAATACAAGTACAATTTGGACATGGCACCCGACAGAGATCAACTCAGATCAATGTCGCAAAAGGACAAGGAAACCTTTAAGGAGTATGCTCAAAGGTGGCATGATATTACCGCTCAAATTTGTCCACCTCTTGAGGAAAAAGAGATGACAAAGATCTTCTTAAAGACCTTAAGCTCATTTTACTACGGCTGAATGGTCGCCAGTGCACCCAGTGATTTCACCGAAATGGTCGGCATGGGTGTACGTCTTGAGGAAGCCGTCCGAGAAGGACGTTTGGTAAAAGACACTGGATCAACGAGCGGTACTAAAAAATACAGTGGTGCTCTCCCTAAGAAAAAAGAGCAAGATATTGGGAATATCTCTCTCGGAAAGCAAAGGCGACGTTATCAGCCAGTAGCAGCTGTTACTCCTGCTATCGGCCCCGCGCCTGTTCCTATGTATCAACCTCAGATTGCGCAGAGCCAACCTGACCAACAAAGGACACAACAGCCTCTTCAGCAGGCTCGTCCTCCATATAACAACAACCGTACAATACGGCCACCAGGATTTGATCCTATACCCGTAACGTACGCATAATTATTTCTGTTACTGCTGGCTAAGGGGCACATTCAGACTAAGTCTCCCCTTTCAGTTCCGGAAAATCCGCCTTTCTGGTTTAAAGCGGATCAAACATGTCCTTATCATCAAGGAGGTTCAGGGCGTAACATTGAGACTTGCCTCAATTTCAAATCCGACGTGCAAAAGCTTGTTAGGAGCGGGCTCTTATCTTTCAAAGATACAAATCCCAATGTTCTCACGAACCCGCTGCCTCAACACGAGAAAGCTGCAGTCAATCTGATTGAGAAAGAGACTAACAATGTCTATCAAATTCACGATGTACTCTTATTAAAGACCAATCTGGTCAGGATGCATTGTAGACAGAGTGGATATGGCCATGTGCCACCACACAACTATGATAGTTGTAGCGTCTGTTCGGAAAGTAACCAAGGGTGTTACCTTGTGAGAGCAGCTCTTCAGGGTCAGGTCGATCATGGAGAAATTCGTCCATATCCAGGTTCGGGACCCATCATTTGGTCGCCGAACTACCTTACCGATCAACCTGAGGATGTTATCACGATCTCTGGTCATCACCAGATCAGGGATATTTTTGCCATCGTCCCTCTACTTGACGAATCTAGAGTTCCCAACCAGGAACGGATCGAGATTACTTACGATGGTCAGAAAAATCAGAAGGTTCCCATAGTCATCTATCTACCGGGGCCATTACCATATGAATCAGCTAAGGCAATCCCTTACAAATACGGTGCAACAATAATCGAGAATGGAAAGGAAATTCCATTACCCTCCGTCGTGAATATTGCAGACATCAGTCGTGTAACACGGAGCGGTCGAATCTTCAACCGAGGGGTTGGAGAATCCAACATAGAAAAGGAACTTCAGGCGGAAATTCCTGATCCACCAGTCGGTCAATCTGGTAATCCTGACTTTTCAAAAGACAAAGATGAGATGCTAAAGCTCATCCAAAGGAGTGAATATAACATCGTTGATCAACTGTTACAGACTCTTTCAAAGATCTCAGTATTATCACTGTTACTCAGTTCAGAAGCACACAGAGAGGCCCTACAGAAAGTCTTGGAGCAAGCCTTTCTGGAACAGGATGTAACAATCAGACAGTTCGATAGCATTGTCTCTAACATCACTTCCTGCAATAATTTGGGATTTAGTGATAAAGAATTACCTGAAGAGGGTCGCCGTCATAACATGGCGCTCAACATTACAGTTAACTGCCAGGGCGATGCTTTAGCCAACGTACTGGTAGACACAGGGTCAGCCCTGAATGTTATGCCGAAGTCCACTTTGACGCAATTATCATTTAAAGGCCCCCCACATTGATAGCATCCGTAACCTAACAGACCGCTGTTTAAACTCAGTATGCAAGCAGGGTTAATTGGAGACATCTATTTCCCTTCCTTATTCAACTCACAATAGGATAAAAAATGAATCGACCTGTAGTTTTAAGCTCAAACCGCAGAGAGCGACCAACGCTTAAGAACCGCGTCCAAAATCGCTCGCTACAGAAAATAGGGGCATCTGTAATAAGGAAGGGGCATCTGTACAAAGCCCGAGAGAGAGGCTAAAAGTTTTTTGACTCCACTGGGGAGAATTTTGGTATCTCGTACGAAGCCCGAGATGGAGGCTATTGTCACTGTTTCAGTTGAGTGACAGATCCAATATACTGATTTAAAAGAGAAAATCAGTTCTTATATGAGTAACACTGTACACAGGGATATTTCCTTCTCTTTGAGGAAACGGGAAATCCAAAGGGTATCGAGACTATCCGAGTCTGCGGGTTTCCTTCCTATTTAACGAAGGGTGCTTGAGAATGTCTTTGAGACTCAAGGAAGTTAGACTGTCCGTGTCTAGAGTTTTTATCTTTTGTACTATGCTTCGAGAAACAGTAGTAGACTCTATGAAAGGACTGTTCTATGAGGATGACTAGGTTCTGTTCCTATACCTCTAGGAGGTCGTCGGGACAATTTGTACGAAGCCCAAGAGGAGGCTGGAAACTTTTATGAAGCCGACGGATCCTTGTACGAAGCCCAAGAGGAGGCTATCATTCCCGAAGGAAGAGATCATTATACGAAGCCTAAGAGGAGGCTGTAAATACTTCTAAGAAGCCGTAGGGTCCTTGAATAATGCCCAAGAGGAGGCCGATGCTTTTAAGAAGCCCGTGGGTCTATCATCTCCTTTCCATTAGGAGAGATAACTCTTTTAAAGATGCAAACCACTGGTAAACGTGCGAGGTTTACTATCCAGTGACTTTTAGCTTTTAAAGAGGGTTCCTTAGTTAAGGTCCAAGATTATGACCGTAGTGGGTACCCAAACCCCGAGACATTCAAGGCAAGCTATCCACAAGGAATAGATCAAGTCAGGAAAGTTTGAGAATTGGGAAGAAACTCAAAGATGCCATTCACGGAGAATACATTCATCTTGGGGAGTAGAGTTTCTTGACGATTCCTAAGGAGGACAGCCGAAGAAAAGACTGTATCTGGTGCTCCTATTGGGGATCTAGGCGTCTATTTCTACGAATAAATGAAACGGCGTCACCTAGTTGTAGACGTAGTTGTCGGGGAAACTCGAAATATCTTTACTATTATTACACAGTAGATATGAGTTTATGAAAGGAGACTTACAGTGAGCAGCCCCACAATACAGTTTATAATATGAAAGCAGTAAATGAAAGCGATAATCACTTACTCGGTTGTAGTGCTTCCATGCTGTTTGGTTAGTTGTTCAACAAAGAAAGATTAAAAACAACAGTATATTCAAAATCAAAGGAGAAAGTGCTTTGAGAAAGAAAGATTTGGGGCTTACAGCTCAAGGAGAGTCCCAAAGTGTTTTAAAGAAAAAGAAATGGGTCTTACTACTCGAGGGTAGGCCCAGATGGTTTTTATTTTTAAACGGGCGACGATCGCGCCGTTTACTTGTACAGAGGGACTTATACAATGAGTGAGGCCCAAAAAGTTTTATGTACAAGAGGGGATGGGTCTTACACTCTCTCAAGAGGCCCAAAAAGTTTTTGAAGAAAAATAAATGGGTCTTACTACTCGAGAGTAGGCCCAGATGATTTTTGAAAAGGCGACGATCGCGCCGTTTGTTTTTTGACGGTATCGGGACTTATACAATAAGTGAGGCCCAAAGATGATTTGGTCAAAAAAAGGATTGGGTCTTACACTCTAATAGAGGCCCAAAGTGTTTTGAAAATGATTTATGAGGGTTGAATTAATCCAAAACCCTAATTTGTTTTCAAAATGTATTTAATTGAATAAAAATTCAATTAAAATGATCAAAAATTGTTTAACACATGGAAAACAAATTGTGATCTTGGATTAATGCTTCAAAAATTAAGTATTGACCTACAAAATAATTAGAAAGCATTAAAAGTTGCAAAATCAATGTAGAAAAAATATTTAAAATGCCAAAAATAATCAAAATATTAATTCTTTACAAAAATATCAATTATATGAAATAAATAATATTTTTGGGATTTTTTGGTAAAATAAAATATTTTAACATTTTTGTGAATTATTAAAAAAAGAATCAACTCAAAATCATTAAAACTCAGAGAGAAATTAATTTTTGAATCAATTAAACAAAATCACAAAATTCAAATATTTGAATTATTCAAAAATGGCGCCAAGAACAGCTGAAGAACACGCGCGTGTTCTTGGTTTCTCAGATTTGCGTTTTCTATCCAATCTCCATGAATACGTAATCATATCATGCAATTCACATATCATTATGCTCGTCTCAACCTCACGATCATGTCTATGTACTTTAATTTCATTTAAATTAAACATACAACAAGAAATCACGAAGAAACCTCAAGAACCCTAATTTCTGCATGAAGGCTAGGATTTTTGATACACGATTCAAACAATGCAATTAATTGAGGGAAAACATTCCATGCATGATTATGAACATATGGCCAAATTATTTTGCGACGAAATATGCATAGATTGAGAGATGACCAAGTATGTGTTTACCTCCAAGTCGTGACAGCAAGTTCAAAGTGATTTTTGATTTGGAGGTGTTACAGATGAGTGGTGATGATCTGAACAGCTTCCCTACACCATATGGAGTGTGTTTGAACACTTGGATTGAATTGAAATGGACTGGATCATTTTTGTGGTACCTCAGCTGCACCTTGGTTAAAACCTTGAGCAACCAGCTGGTGATTTCATGAAATTGATGTTTCAGAAGTTATGTGAGTGTTTGATCAGCTCATATGTGATGTATGTGAGGTGTGTGAGTGATTGGTTTGTGCAGAATTGCTCTCAAACTCAAAACCCGATAGCTACCTTGCTAAGAAAGGCATTTTTGCCAAGAGAAAGAGATTTTGAGGAAAGCATCTGTTAGATGGCTTTGGTGTACTTAAACTGATCCAGTCCACTTCAATTCAATCCAAGTGTTCAAACACACTCCATATGGTGTAGGGAAGTTGTTCAGATCATCACCACTCATCTGTAATACCCCAAATTTTGACCACTTAGATTTCCCATCATTGTGAAAATCATCATCACAATATGGATGAACCATCATGCTTCATTAGTCTCCCCAAAGATGGGTGAGCATCCAATACAATCAAAATTAGGGTTTCAAGCCCTCTCTGAGTGCTTAGACAAAGGATCAATCAAGAAATGACATTATCTTCAACTTGTCTAATCTCTTAAACATCCAAAATGGATCAAAAGGACTCCCACTTCAAGGATTAAGCACAAGGTTGCTCCCTTCTAGGTGGATCAAGTCTCAAGATCGACAGTGTCACCAAATTAGGGTTTTGGTCGACCAGGGCCTCCAGATGGAAATTTTTCATCTGGGCATAAGGCAATGATCCAAAACATAACCTAATATACTTCATGGAACCTCATGAACCCATGCATCAAGTCAATTTTGCCTCAGGGGATGCATTCATCAAAAATCAGGAATTAGGGTTTCTTGACCTAATTCACCCCTAAGTTGACTTTTGGGATAAACCATGAGCCAAGACATCAAGAGATGATTTGAGGGTCTCTAATATACCATATTGATCCATTTGGGACAATGGATTGATCCAAGAAGCTTGAGCAACAAGTCTCATTTTCATCTGCACCACAATTAGGGTTTTAAGGGAAAAGTTAACTGTAACTTTGACTTTTGACCAAGACATGCTCCCAAACCCTAATACATGATTGAATATACCCTATGACACCCATGGAACATGTCCATCAAGTTTTATTTAGGTCAAGGACATGATTTCCTGAAGAATTGCACAGTTTGGAATTCATCTGATAAAAAGTCAACTGTGCACAAAAGTCAACTTTGACTTTTTGAGATTTTTCACCAAAATGGATTTTTAACCCTAAAATGATGTTAACGTATGATTTTAATCATCATTCATCAAGAAAAATCAAGAAAAGTGAGATAACTTGTAAAAGGGGTAACCATAAAACTTAGAAATTTTTCTAAGTTAAAAATAAAGTGGCAAAGGTACCAACTTTGGAGGACCATAACTCCTAAACCACAAGGCCATTTTTTCTCATCCAAAGATGGATTTGTAGCCCTCATTATCACCTACAAAAACTTCAACTACAAGTCATTCCAATTCATTAAGGATTTTGAGTTATGGAGTGATCAAAGTGGCTGAAAAGTGAAAATGTCACTTTTTCCAACACTTAGTGAAATTTTCACTAAGTCAGATTCTGCTTCACTTTTTGCCAAATGTAGGGGGATTTTTCACTTGGAATCAAAAGAGATCAAAACCAAACTTGTTCAAATAGTTGTTGTATCATGTAAGAGCTTTCCAAAATGGCCAAGAATATTGCCAAATTCAACCTACATCATGAGATACAACATTGGCAAGTTGCCTTGCTGAAATCTGTCAAGGCAAGGCAGAATTTGCACTTTGGCTCGATTTGCCAAAATCAGCCAATTTCAATTGCACCAATCCACTTGGACACCTCAGAGGATTGAATCCAAAGGGGACAATCACTGAGCCAAGCCTCCAAGGTCCAAGGAACAAAGAATAGCATGTTGAACCTAGAGTTGCCAAAATAGGGACAAGACTTCAAATTTGGATTGAGGCATTCAATGGAACCATCAAGGTGGCATGGACTGAGCCATTCTCATCTGAAATCAGTCAAGACTTATCCAAGACCAAGGGGACCAAAGCTCTGTGCCCTAACCTCTAGTCAATGGCTAGAGGGGACTTTCATTTCCATTGGCCAACATTGAGGAAACCTACTTACCAGCTGCCATGCACTATTCCTTGCAAA
This sequence comes from Lathyrus tuberosus, assembly GCA_022829125.1. NCBI lineage: Eukaryota > Viridiplantae > Streptophyta > Magnoliopsida > Fabales > Fabaceae > Lathyrus > Lathyrus tuberosus. Next base: position 22,205,878 of record JALAZF010000030.1, read on the forward strand.
ACAAACTTGCTCTACTATAAATAGAGCTCAATTGTGGTCAGTTTGAGTACACCAAAGCCGTCTAACAGATACTTTCCTCAAAATCTCTTTCTCTTGGCAAAAATGCCTTTCTTAGCAAGGTAGCTATCGGGTTTTGAGTTTGAGAGCAATTCTGCACAAACCAATCACTCACACACCTCACATACATCACATATGAGCTGATCAAACACTCACATAACTTCTGAAACATCAATTTCACAAAATCACTTGCCATCCACACAAGTTTGAAGTGAAGTTGCAGCTGAGATGCCATAGACTGATCCAGTCCATTTCAATTCAATCCAAGTGTTCAAACACAATCCATAGGGTGTAGGGAAGCTGTTCAGATCATCACAACTTGTCTGTAACACCTCCTACTCAAAATCACATCTGCTCTTGCTGTCACGACTTGGCGGTAAGCACATACTTGGTCATCTCTCAATCTATGCATATTTCCTCGCACAATAATTTGGCCATATGTTCATAATCATGCATGGAATGTTTTCCCTCAATTAATTGCATTGTTTGAATCGTGTATCAAAAATCCTAGCCTTCATGCAGAAATTAGGGTTCTTGAGGTTTCTTCGTGATTTCTTGTTGTATGTTTAATTTAAATGAAATTAAAGTACATAGACATGATCGTGAGGTTGAGACGAGCATAATGATATGTGGATTGCATGATATGATTACGTATTCATGGAGATTGGATAGAAAACGCAAATCTGAGAAACCAAGAACACGCGCGTGTTCTTCAGCTGTTCTTGGCGCCATTTTTGAATAATTTGAATATTTGAATTTTGTGATTTTGTTTAATTGATTCAAAAATTAATTTCTCTCTGAGTTTTAATGATTTTTGAGTTGATTCTTTTTTTAATAATTCACAAAAATGTTAAAATATTTTATTTTATCAAAAAATCCCAAAAATATTATTTATTTCATATAATTGATATTTTTGTAAAGAATTAATATTTTGATTGTTTTTGGCATTTTAAATATTTTTTCTACATTGATTTTGCAACTTTTAATGCTTTCTAATTATTTTGTAGGTCAATACTTAATTTTTGAAGCATTAATCCAAGATCACAATTTGTTTTCCATGTGTTAAACAATTTTTGATCATTTTAATTGAATTTTTATTCAATTAAATACATTTTTGAAAACAAATTAGGGTTTTGGATTAATTCAACCCTCATAAATCATTTTCAAAACAATTTGGGCCTCTATTAGAGTGTAAGACCCAATCCTTTTTTTTGACCAAATCATCTTTGGGCCTCACTTATTGTATAAGTCCCGATACCGTCAAAAAACAAACGGCGCGATCGTCGCCTTTTCAAAAATCATCTGGGCCTACCCTCGAGTAGTAAGACCCATTTATTTTTCTTCAAAAACTTTTTGGGCCTCTTGAGAGAGTGTAAGACCCATCCCCCCTTGTACAAAAAACTTTTTGGGCCTCACTCATTGTATAAGTCCCTCTGTACAAGTAAACGACGCGATCGTCGCCCGTTTAAAAATAAAAATCATCTGGGCCTCTCCTTGAGCTATAAGACCCATTCAAAACACTTTGGGCCTCTATTAGAGTGTAAGACCCAATCCCCCTTTTAACCAAAACATTTTGGGCCTCACTTATTGTATAAGTCCCTCTGCGTTAAAAGAAAACCTCGGCGCGATCGCCATTTTAAACGAAAAATCATTTGGGCCTACCCTCGTGTTATAAGCCCCACTCTTTTTCTTTAAACCTTTTTGGGCCTCTTGAGAGAGTGTAAGACCCATCCCTTTGTACAGAAAACCTTTTTGGGCCCCAGTCACTTGTATAAGTCCCTCTGTACAAATTCAAACAGTGCGCTCACTGATAAAACCCTGGGCCTTTCCTTGAGCTGTAAGCCCCAGATCTTTCTTTTTCAAAGCACTTTCTCCTTTGATTTTGAATATACTGTTGTTTTCAATCTTTCTTTGTTGAACAACTAACCAAACAGCATGGAAGCACTACAACCGAGTAAGTGGTTATCGCTTTCATTTACTGCTTTCATATTATAAACTGTATTGTGGGGCTGCTCACTGTAAGTCTCCTTTCATAAACTCATATCTACTGTGTAATAATAGTATAGATATTTCGAGTTTCCCCGGCAACTACGTCTAGAACTAGGTGACGCCGTTTCACTTATTCGTAGAAATAGACGCCTAGATCCCCAATAGGAGCACCAGATACAGTCTTCTCTTCGGCTGTCCTCCTTAGGAATCGTCAAGAAGCTCTACTCCCCAAGATGAATGTATTCTCCGTGAATGGCATCTTTGAGTTTCTCCCAAATTCTCGAACTTTCCTGACTTGATCTATTCCTTGTGGATAGCTTGCCTTGAATGTCTCGGGGTTTGGGTACCCACTACGGTCATAATCTTGGACCTTAACTAAGGAACCCTCTTTAAAAGCTAAAAGTCGCTGGATAGTAAACCTCGCACGTTTACGAGTGGTTTTCATCTTTAAAAGAGTTATCTCTCCTAATGGAAAGGAGATGATAGACCCACGGGCTTCTTAAAAGCATCGGCCTCCTCTTGGGCATTATTCAAGGACCCTACGGCTTCTTAGAAGTATTCGCAGCCTCCTCTTAGGCTTCATATAATGATCTCTTCCTTCGGGAATGATAGCCTCCTCTTGGGCTTCGTACAAGGACCCGTCGGCTTCTTAAAAGTTTCCAGCCTCCTCTTGGGCTTCGTACAAATTGTCCCGACGACCTCCTAGAGGTATAGGAACAGAACCTAGTCATCCTCATAGAACAGTCCTTTCGTAGAGTCTACTACTGTTTCTCGAAGCATAGTACAAAAGATAAAACTCTAGACACGGACAGTCTAACTTCCTTGAGTCTCAAAGACATTCTCAAGCACCCTTCGTTAAATAGGAAGGAAACCCGCAGACTCGGATAGTCTCGATACCCTTTGGATTTCTCGTTTCCTCAAAGAGAAGGAAATATCCCTGATCCTCAAATTAAATCCCTGTGTACAGTGTTACTCATATAAGAACTGATTTTCTCTTTTAAATCAGTATATTGGATCTGTCACTCAACTGAAACAGTTACAATAGCCTCCATCTCGGGCTTCGTACGAGATACCAAAATTCTCCCCAGTGGAGTCAAAATAACCTTTTCGCCTCTCTCTCGGGCTTTGTACGAGACACAAAAACACTCTCTTACTGAGTATAAAAGATTCTCCAACTGAGTCAACTCTTTGTTAGCCTCCTCTTAGGCTTTGTATAACGATATACCCCACTGGGTCAAAATCTTTTAGCCTCTCTCTCGGGCTTTGTACGAGACACAAAATAGCCTCCTCTTAGGCTTTGTATAATGATTTTCCTAGCGGAAATTAACCTCCTCTTAGGCTTTGTATAAGAAAACCACTGGTTGATCCAATCGACCTTTTAGCATCAAAACTGTGCCTTGTTCACAGTACACAAACATTAACAACTCTTTCCCCCATCTAATCGCTGTAAGCGGTAAGCCTCTGGATCATCTACATCCATGCCACTGTCCCTCTTTTAGCATGAGAAATTCCTAAGGAAAGATGGCATTGCTCTACACTGAGTTAAAGTCTTCTCCTTCAGGTTAAAACCCTTTCTTCGGAAATTATGGCATTGCTCGGATCCGCGTATCCCAGTTAAAGTAATTCTCCTTCTCCCCTCTTTAGAGATGACAAATTCTCTCTAAAGTCGAGGTATTTCAGCTTCACATCTTGGGCTTTGAACAAGATACAAATCACCTTTCGCTTCACGTCTTGGGCTTTGAACAAAACACCAAAAACACCCATTTCCTCCCATAGAATAGGAGGAACTACGAATGCTCTGATTTCCTTGTTTCGGTAAACGGGAATACGTAGGCATAAGATCGAAAGAAAAGATCTTAGCGAGCGCAATCAACAAAAAACCCAAATCCCATATCTCCATCAATCAAAAAGCAGTAATTCAAAAGCATCAGTCCTAACATCCTAATCCTTGTTCCCCGCCAGAAACCTTCTGCCCAGGTAAAAAGAAAGAAAACCGTATTAGCGAAAATACAAATAACCAGTACAAAGGCCCCCCCACATTGATAGCATCCGTAACCTAACAGACCGCTGTTTAAACTCAGTATGCAAGCAGGGTTAATTGGAGACATCTATTTCCCTTCCTTATTCAGCTCACAATAGGATAAAAAATGAATCGACCTGTAGTTTTAAGCTCAAACCGCAGAGAGCGACCAGCGCTTAAGAACCGCGTCCAAAATTGCTCGCTACAGAAAAAGTGGCGCCTACCGTGGGGCCCTTGTTTTTCTTTCTTTCTGTTTTCCTTGTAAAATGGCAACTCTGCTGGGGAGTCTTTGCCAAGATCTTTTTGCCTTAGGGCATCATCCCCGTTTTCCACGGAAAATGGGAACTCTACAGAAGAGAAAGATTGACCTATGCTGGTCCGTCTCTTAGGCAGGGAACCACAGATTGGGGCTTCCGCCGGGGAACCCATTTCTGTCAGGAACTTAAGATTCATAGCTTTATAAGTCTAGGATGATTAGGACAAATATATATACTGCTTTTCCTAATTGCTATACGTGTTTATTTTTCTGCTACTGGGAATGCGTGTGATGCCGCATGTGGTGAGATTGAGTATACACTTAAGAAAAGCCAACCTATTTCGTAGTGCGGAAGCTATCGGAAATAGCTGTTACGCGATACTACCCTCATTTGAGGCTGGTGATCTATTCTCGGTGAATGGCACTTACTCTAAGATTGCACACAACTCGCTGGCGATCCGCTTGTTGTCTGCCTTCTTGGGAGGAGCTGATGATAATGAGTACAGGTACAAAAATCACCCTAGTATAAACCTTTGGGGATGGGTAGAGCCTTGACTTCATGACAACGACCCTTTGACCCCATGTTTTTTCTATGTTTTTGTGTGCTGCATTCATGCATTCACTTAATAAAACATTAAAACATTCAAAAAAAACTTTCTCTTCTAGTCTCTCTGTTTTTCAAATTAAACTAAGACTGTGATTGCAAATATCAGAGAAAAAGATTGCATTAATGGATTTTGGTAGAAGGAGAACTCACCAGTATATCTTCAAGGTTCCAAAACTAGGGGATTTGAGAAGTTTAGCAAGGATGATCGTTAACCCAGAGGCTTTCAGAGCCAAGCACGGTGGTTTGCTACCGTTGTTAAGAGTCTATGTGATTAAGGGAATCATGGATGTGCTCATTCAATTCTACGATCCGGTTTATCATTGTTTCACATTCCCGGATTACCAGCTATCACCAACGCTGGAGGAGTATTCTCATCTGACTGATTTACATATCACTGATCGAGCTCCATTTTCTGGACTGGAAGAAATTCCAAAGAATCAGACTATTGCAATAGCAATTCATTTGGACGAGTCTGAGGTCAGGACTCACATGACCACTAAGGGTGGCATCCAAGGTTTGTCAGCCCAGTTCTTGACAAAAAAGGCTCTATACTTCGCTAGTATAGGGAACGGGACTGCTTTTGAAAGCATCTTTGTCTTGCTCACCTACGGGTTATTTTTGTTTCCCAACATCAATAACTTCGTCGATATCAACGCTATTAAGGTTTTTCTCATTGGAAACCCTGTGCCGACTTTGCTCGCAGATGCGTATCATTCTGTACACTTAGGAAATTTGTACAGCAGAGGGGAGATCACATGTTGTGTACCTTTGCTTTACAAATGGTTTATCTCTCACTTGCCCAAGTCTGCCGCTTTTTGGGATTGCAAGAGTGTCTTACGTTGGTCGCAGAAGATCATGTCCCTCACCAACTCTGATATAGATTGGTGTAATAGGATTTATGAGGGAATCAGAATCATTGACCGTTGTGGAAACTTCCCCAGCGTACCCCTCATAGGAACTAAAGGAGGAATCAACTATCATCCGATATTGGTTTTTCGTCAATTTGGATACCCGATGAGACACATCCCACTAGGTGTTCATCTGGAAGGTCTTTTCTTCAAAGAAGGAGAAAGCTACAGAGCACTAAAGATGGAAATAGTGCAAGCTTGGAAACATGTTCATAAGAAAGGACGAGAGTCTCTGGGAAAACCAAACTGTGTCTCGGTGGAGCCTTATCTCCACTGGGTACAAACCAGAGCTCTCAAGCTAAAAATGCCTTATCCTCGTTACGGAATTCTTCCGCCGAGGGAATCTGTCATGTACTTCATGACGGAAACTGAAAAGCTTCAGGTTACTCTCAACAAAGTTCAAAAGGAAAGAAGATCTTGGAAGAACAAGTACCGCACCCTCGACGTAGAGTGTATCCAAATACAGCAACTACTAAAAGAGAAAGATGCTCTGATTGAAATTTTGGAGCAGCATGCTGTAGAGAATCAAGATGACCAAAGGAATTTGCTCACTCCTTTCACTTGGCAAAGGAATGACAACCCGACAACGGCCCAAGCGTCCCGGTCAAAGAAAAGGAGGATACCAGAATCAGCACCCGGTTTCTCCTCAGAGAGGACTCGGGACCCATTAGTTTAGGTTTCTGTTTCTGCACTTTGTAATCTTCTGTATTTCCATTTCTGTAATCCTTTGAATTTCAATAAAAAGGGGTTTCCCCACTGTTTGATATTTGCAATCTAATTGTCGAAGTTTATTTTGATTAAACCAAAAAAAACAACAATTAATATAATCATTGCATTCATCATTCTCGCATCGTGTATTCTCCTTACCTACGAATCTCACGTTTGTGTCTCGATTCTAGAGTCAAACTGTCTCATTCGTATAATACTCGGGCCAATCGTCAGAAAAAGATGGATGATCTTGAGGAAGAAAATAGAGAGTTGAAAGAAGAGATCGACGCTCTGAGAGAGGATATGAGAAAGCTTCGTAACGACATGCAAGCCATGGCAGAAGCTCAGCTACAAAGAACTGTGATCTCAGAGATCACCTCAACGCCCATCATAGAAAAGTATGATCCTAGGTATCAGATGCCAAAAGATCGTCCTTGGGGCATGCCTGTTAACTATATCCCGGAAGGATATGTTCCGCCGATCACTGAAGATCGGGGAATCGCAACTGAAGCCGCTGGGCCTGAAGGTTACAAACTTCAGGAAAGCGAAGATGCCAGGGGCATACTGAAGACTCCTGAAGGTTACAAACTTCGGGAGGCGTCAAGACTTACTGTCGTAGTCACGGTACCACCCCCTGTGGTGCACACTGTCCAGGAAGGACAGATTCCACCAACACCTTCTGGTAAGAAGGAAACTATGTTCGATAGAATGGATGAATTCCAGGAGCAATTCTTGGAAATGTAGAAAGAGCTGCAAGCCATTCGCGGTCAGGATCTATTTGGAAAGGACGCCGCAGACCTCTGTTTGGTCCCAAATGTGAAAGTCCCGCACAAGTTCCAAGTGCCCGACTTTGAAAAATACAAGGGTAACTCTTGCCCTCAGAGCCATCTGGTGATGTACGCTCGGCGGATGTCAGCTCAGACGGAGAATCAGGACCTGCTGATTCACTACTTCCAGGATAGTTTAACCGGTGCCGCACTCAAATGGTACATGGGTTTAAACCGTACTACGATTAGTACATTCAGAGATCTTGGTACTGTCTTCGTCCAACAATACAAGTACAATTTGGACATGGCACCCGACAGAGATCAACTCAGATCAATGTCGTAAAAGGACATGGAAACCTTTAAGGAGTATGCTCAAAGGTGGCGTGAAATTGCCGCTCAAATTTGTCCACCTCTTGAGGAAAAAGAGATGACAAAAATCTTCTTAAAGACCTTAAGCTCATTTTACTATGACCGAATGATTGCCAGTGCACCCGGTGATTTCACCGAAATGGTCGGCATGGGTGTACGTCTTGAGGAAGCCGTCCGAGAAGGACGTTTGGTAAAAGACACTGGATCAACGAGCGGTACTAAAAAATACGGTAGTGCTCTCCCTAAGAAAAAAGAGCAAGATATTGGGAATATCTCTCTCGGAAAGCAAAGGCGACGTTATCAGCCAGTAGCAGCTGTTACTCCTGCTATCGGCCCCGCGCATGTTCCTATGTATCAACCTTAGATTGCGCAGAGCCAACCTGACCAACAAAGGACACGACAGCCTCTTCAGCAGGCTCGTCCTCCATATAACAACAACCATACAACACGGCCACCAGGATTTGATCCTATACCTGTAACGTACGCAGAACTGTTTCCGTTACTGCTAGCCAAGGGGCACATCCAGACTAAGTCTCCCCTTTCAGTTCCGGAAAATCCGCCTTTCTGGTTTAAAGTGGATCAAACATGCCCTTATCATCAAGGAGGTTCAGGGCATAACATTGAGACTTGTCTCAATTTCAAATCCGACGTGCAAAAGCTTGTTAGGAGCGGGCTCTTATCTTTCAAAGATACGAATCCTAATGTTCTTACGAACCCGCTGCCTCAACACGAGAAAGCTGCAGTCAATCTGATTGAGAAAGAGACTAACAATGTCTATCAAATTCACGATGTACTCTTATTGGGGACCAGTCTGGTCAAGATGCATTGTAGACAGAGTGGATATGGCCATGTGCCACCTCATAATTATCACCAGTGTGATATCTGCTCTAAAGATAACCAAGGATGTTCTGTAGTGCAAGCAGCTCTACAGGAACAGATGGATCTTGGATGGATCCAGGAGCACCGAGTTCGTGGAGTTAACATGGTCTCTACAAATTCTAACGTCATCCAAAACCACGACATCCATGTGATGAATGTCAACTTGGTGGCGATGCACTCAAGGCAAAGCCAGTATCATAATCTGCCACGGCACGATTACAGTTCCTGTCTGATTTGCTCGGTAAACAAACAGGGATGCTCTTTCATACAAGAGACCCTTTAGCATCAGATGGATCTTGGATGGATCCAAGACTACCATGATAGGAACTCCTATCAAATCAACATGGTTCAGATCTTCGATATTCACGTGATGAATACCAATCTGGTAGAGTTACATGCTGAGCAGGTCCGACTCGGATTCTTAATATCACACGATTATCAAAACTGTAAAGCAGGTTGCGAAAACGATCGAGGTTATACCCTTGTCCAGGAGGCACTTCAGCACTTGTTAAATCACTGGTGGATGCCAATCTATATGGACGAAGATACTCAGCAGATTAGTATCAATAACAGGAATCCTACTCGTCGTCAAAGTCAGGATGTCCGATCAATGGAAGGTAACCTAGTGAGGTTACATTGTATTCAAAGTGGGCGTGGCCAGGTGCCACCACACAACTATGATAGTTGCAGTGTCTGTTCGGAAAGTAACCAAGGGTGTTACCTTGTGAGAGCAGCTCTTCAGGGTCAGGTCGATCATGGAGAAATTCATCCATATCCAGGTTCAGGACCCATCATTTGGTCACCGAACTACCTTGCCGAGCAAGTTGAGGATGTTGTCATGATCTCTGGTCATCACAGGACCAGGGATGTTTTTGCCATCATCCCTCTACTTGACGAATCTAGAGTTCCCAACCGGGAACGGATCAAGATTACTTATGATGGTCAGAAAAATAAGAAAATCCCCATAGTCATCTATCTACCGGGACCACTACCGTATGAATCAGCTAAGGCAATCCCTTACAAATACGGTGCAACAATAATCGAGAATGGAAAGGAAATTCCATTACCCTCCGTCGTGAATATTGCAGACATCAGTCATGTAACTCGGAGCGGTCGAATCTTCAATCGAGGGGTTGGAGAATCCAACAAAGAAAAGGAACTTCAGGCAGAAATTCCTGATCCACCAGTCGGTCAATATAGTAATCCCGACTTTTCAAAAGACAAAGATGAGATGCTAAAGCTCATCCAAATGAGTGAATATAACATTGTTGATCAACTATTACAGACTCCTTCAAAGATCTCAGTATTATCACTGTTACTCAGTTCAGAAGCACACAGAGAGGCTCTACAGAAAGTCTTGGAGCAAGCCTTTGTGGAACAGGATGTAACAATTAGACAGTTCGATAGTATTGTCTCTAACATCACTTCCTGCAACAATTTGGGATTTAGTGATGAGGAATTACCTGAAGAGGGTCGCCGTCATAACATGGCGCTCAACATTACAGTTAACTGCCAGGGCGATGCTTTAGCCAACGTACTGGTAGACACAGGGTCAGCCCTGAATGTTATGCCGAAGTCCACTTTGACGCAATTATCATTTAAGGGCCCTCCGATGAGAGTCAGCGAGGTCGTCGTCAAAGCATTCGACGGATCCAGAAAAACAGTTATTGGCGAAGTGGATCTTCCCATAACTATTGGTCCTCACACTTTCCAAATCACTTTCCAGGTCATGGACATCCGGGCAACATACAGTTGTTTATTAGGAAGACCTTGGATACATCAGGCTGGAGCGGTTACTTCAACCCTCCACCAAAAGCTAAAGTTCGTCAAGAACGATCAACTTGTCACGGTTTGTGGGGAACAACCCTTGCTTTTGAGTAACCTATCATCATCTACTTGTGTGGAACCCGAGGAGGTTATTGGAACTCAGTTCCAAGCACTATCGGTGAGCAAGAACGATCAATCCGAAGAAGGAACTTCAATTTCTTCATACAAAGATGCTATCAAAGCGGTCGAGAGTACCGATATGACAGGATGGGGACGGCTTGTCATTCCTATTGACAATAAAACAAAGAAGGGTCTTGGTTTTTCTGCAACCTGTACCCAGACAGCCGCCAACGATGAAAGTCTTCATCCCCTTCAAAACTTCTTCCACAGTGGAGGTTTTCTTCACCCAGTGTCTCAGACAGTTCATGCTATCAATGAGGAATATCCCTCTGACACAGATGAAGAATGGAAGTCCTACCTTAACAAGGATGGCTATATGTCTCAGGAAGAGGTGGCTATGCCTTTTTGCTTTCCTACAGAAAGTCCGAGATTTATACCAAGATCAGATGTCGAAATGATCTACGGAGATTGTGATCCGGAAGGATGTCGTGCTCCGCCAAATTCATTAGAGGAAGACACTCTGATGAAAGACAACTTTGACCGCAATTACTATGGCCCGATGGATGGCCTGCCAATGTGGCAGCCTTACCAAGGAAACTTGGGGCAAGAAAGTCAGCCGAGTAATGAAACTCAGTTGAGCGTCATTGAACAGAATACCTGTGTCCCCACCATGTCATGGGATCAACACTCAGGTCATTCAGAAACTACTCAACATGAAGATGAATTCGCAACGTTTGCAGGACTTGAATTCATCAATTATGCTTTTCCTGAGGTCAACGTCATCGAGAGGGATGACTCCTCCAGTTCCACAGAAGTGTGGGACACCCTGGGACAACCAAGTGGAAAATTCGACTTTATGGTCAAGTACACCGCTCCCGAAAGCTCTCGTATCAGGCTCGAAGATATCCAGTCAACTGGATGGGGAGATACAGCTGAGAGCACAAATGCTATGCAAAATGCAACAGAGGAATCCTCCTACGACGACTCTGCTTGGGAGACAGATTCCAACGATCCTGCTCCACCAGAAATCAGCGTCATTTCTGAAGACAAATCAAGGAAGGTGCCTGGCTTTGTGATTCACCGAGGAGTTCGCCGCCAATGGGTTGCTGTCGAGGTTCCGAAGGTCGTTCGCCAGTCAAAGTAATTGCCATCTTTAACCTTTCACCCTGCCCAGGTGAAACGGATGTTTTGATAGGGCTCGTTTTCTGTAAATTTCCCTCTTCGCTTTGCCCAAAGCGACAGAGTTTTGTTTTATAGGGCTGTAGTTTCAAGATTTGACTTGTTCATTAATAAAATAACGTCGTTCTGTAATTTCTGCATTAATTGTTGTTTTCTCTTTTTGCTTTTTCAGAAAATGGTAATCCTAAAAAAACATTCAATAATAAAAACAAGCAGTAAAATAAATACACTGCACACACTTGCATTTTCTCTATCTCTTCTAAACACGAATCATCACGTCATGCAGATTGCTTGTTTTATACCCCGTTAAAACATACGATCCGATGCCTTCTTCCAACTTTGAGTTCCCGGTATTCGAGGCTGAAGAAGAAAATGACGATGAAATTCCAGAAGAGATCTCCCGACTACTCAGACAAGAGGAAAGGTCCATTGAACCTCACAAAGAGCCATTGGAAACGGTAAACTTGGGTTCAGGAAAAGAGAAAAAAGAAATCAGGATCGGAGCATTGCTCAGTCCAACTGCCAGAGAGGGTTTGATAAAGCTTCTCAAAGAATTCCCCGATGTGTTCGCTTGGTCCTATCAGGATATGCCAGGGTTGGATACCAACATAGTGGAACATCACTTACCGTTGAGATCGGAATGTCCGCTAGTAAAGCAAAGGTTGAGACGCACTCACCCGGACATGGCCATCAAAATCAAAGAGGAGGTACAGAAACAGATCGACGCGGGTTTCCTCGCTACATCTGAATATCCTCAATGGCTAGCCAACATCGTACCCGTTCCCAAAAAGGATGGAAAGGTCAGAATGTGTGTTGATTACAGAGATCTAAACAAGGCAAGTCCAAAGGATGACTTTCCTTTACCACACATTGACATGCTGGTTGACAGCACAGCAAAGTTCAAAGTATTCTCCTTCATGGATGGATTCTCGGCCTATAACCAGATCAAAATGGCGCCGAGAGACATGGAGAAAACTTCATTCATTACCCCATGGGGCACCTTTTGTTACAAGGTAATGCCGTTTAGTTTGAAGAATGTCGGGGCAACCTATCAAAGGGCCATGACTACTCTGTTTCATGACATGATACACAAGGAAATTGAAGTGTATGTTGATGATATGATTGCAAAATCAAAAACAGAGAGTGAGCACGTTGAACATCTGTCAAAATTGTTCGAACGTCTAAGAAAATTCAAGCTCCGCTTGAATCCCAACAAGTGCATCTTCGGTGTCCGTTCAGGGAAACTACTAGGGTTCATCGTCAGCCAGAAAGGAATTGAGGTTGATCCTGACAAGGTCAAGGCCATTCAAGAAATGCCTTATCCGAAAACTGAAAAACAAGTCAGAGGATTCCTGGGACGTTTGAACTACATCTCCAGATTCATATTCCTTATGACCGTCACTTGTGCGCCGATTTTCAAGTTATTGAAAAAGAACCAGGATTGCGTTTGGTCAGAAGACTGCCAAACTGCCTTCGACAGTATTAAGGAATATCTGTTGAATCCTCCGATTCTATCACCTCCAGTGGAAGGAAGACCACTGATCATTTACCTCACAGTTCTAGAGGAATCAATGGGATGTGTACTTGGCCAACAAGACGAAACTAAAAGGAAAGAGTCTGCCATTTACTATCTACGCAAGAAATTCACCGACTGCGAGACTCGGTACACAATGCTTGAGAAAACTTGTTGCGCTTTGGCTTGGGCAGCCAAACGTCTTCGCCCATACATGATTCATCATACTACTTGGTTGGTCTCCGAGATGGATCCAATCAAGTACGTCTTTGAAAAGCCTGCTCTCACGGGAAGGATTGCCCGTTGGCAGATGCTACGATCAGAATATGACATAGAGTACCATGCTCAAAAAGCCGTTAAGGGAAGTGTTTTAGCCGATCATTTGGCTCATCAACTGATTGATGATCAGGAATTAATCGGGTTTAACTTCCCAGACGAAGATGTCATGTATCTAAAAATGAAAGATTGCGATGAACCGCTACCTAGTGAAGGGTCGGAACCAGGTTCCCAATGGGGACTTATCTTTGACGGAGCAGTTAATCATTATGGAAACGGAATTGGGGCAATCATTGTTACCCCTCAGGGTTCCCACATTCCTTTCACTGCCAGACTTACGTTCAAATGTACGAACAACGAGGCCGAATACGAAGCATGTATCATGGGTCTCGAAGAAGCGATTGATTTAAGGATCAAAAACTTGGACGTATACGGCGATTCAGCCTTGGTTATTAACCAGATAAAAGGAGATTGGAACACATACTAATCAGGATTGATTCCTTACAAAGACTATGCAAGAAGGTTGTTACCCTTCTTCAACAGAGTCGACTTTCATCACATCCCTCGTGATGAGAATCACATGGCTGACGCATTAGCCACTCTCTCTTCCATGATTAGTGTAGGTCGGTGGAATGACATACCTAAGATCGACATAATACGCCTTGAACGGCCCGCTTACATCTTCGCGATTGAAGCAGTCATAGACGACAGACCTTGGTATCACGATATCAAATGCTTCCTTCAGAAACAAGAGTACCCATCTGGGGCACTCAGAAAGACAGGAAAACCCTCAGAAGATTGGCTGGAAACTTCTTCCTGAGTGGTGACACTCTTTATAAGAGAAATTTTGACATGGTCTTGCTCCGATGCGTCGACAGACCAGAAGCAGACGTGCTCATGAAAGAAATTCATGAAGGATCCTTTGGCATTCATGCCAACGGACACACAATGGCGAGAAGAATTCTCAGGGCCGGGTATTATTGGTTGACCATGGAATCCGACTGCTACAAGTACATGAGGAGGTGTCACAAGTGTCAGATATACTCCGACAAAATTCATGTACCGCCATCACATCTCAAAGTTATTTCTTCCCCGTGGCCTTTTTCCATATGGGGAATCGACATGATTGGCATGATTGAGCCCAAGGCTTCAAACGGACATCGGTTCATCCTGGTAGCCATTGACTATTTCACCAAGTAGGTCGAAGCAGCGTCATTCACCAATGTAACCCGACAAGTGGTGGTCCGATTTATCAAAAACAATATCATCTGCCGTTATGGTGTTCCAAGCGAGATCATTACTGATAATGGATCTAACTTGAACAATAAGATGATGAAAGAGTTGTGCACTGAGTTCAAGATCGAACACCATAACTCATCTCCCTACCGACCCAAGATGAACGGAGCGGTAGAAGCGGCTAACAAGAACATCAAGAAGATCGTTCAAAAAATGGTTGTAACCTATAAAGATTGGCACGAGATGCTACCCTTTGCTCTTCATGGTTATCGCACATCTGTCCGCACTTCAACAGGGGCTACCCCTTTCTCTCTAGTATATGGCATGGAGGCAGTGCTTCCCATAGAAGTAGAGATCCCGTCAATCAGGGTATTGATGGAAGATAAGCTCACTGAAGCTGAATGGTGTCAAAGTCGACACGACGAACTGAACCTGATCGAAGAGAAGCGAATCACGACACTATGCCACGGTCAGTTGTATCAACAGAGAATGAAGAGGGCGTTCGACAAAAAGGTCCGACCTCGTGTCTTCAGGAAATGAGACCTTGTGCTCAAGAAGATACAATCATTTCTCACTGATTCTCGGGGCAAATAGACCCCAAATTATGATGGCCCCTATGTGGTCACGAAAGCTTTCTCAGGCGGCGCCTTGAGACTTGCAACCATGGACGGAGAGGAATTTGCCTACCCCACGAATGTTGATGTAGTCAAGAAATACTTCGCCTAAAACAAAAAAAAAAACGTCTCGGTGGATTGAAAACCCGAAAGGGCGGTCCAGGCAAAAGTTAGAGACATGAAAAAAATCATCCCGATGGATTGGAAATCTCATAGTACAATCCAGGCAAAAATTAGGGATAATGGCAAGTAACTATGTTCAACAGAGGCAAGTCCCTCAGCAGCAGTTACAGCATCATCTATCGGAGGAAATCTCCAATCAAAGGTCATCTTCGACAGAAGCTCAGGATATCCCGAACTCAAAGTTGGTAGAAGGATAGTGGTCGTTATGTTTCAACGTAGCCCTTTTCCCTGTAAATTACCATTTTCTAACTTTGT
This sequence comes from Lathyrus tuberosus, assembly GCA_022829125.1. NCBI lineage: Eukaryota > Viridiplantae > Streptophyta > Magnoliopsida > Fabales > Fabaceae > Lathyrus > Lathyrus tuberosus. The sequence continues at coordinate 22,221,581 of JALAZF010000030.1, forward strand.
ATATACTCTTTGGAATCACGCGTTTGGCTAATCTCCATCTTATCAATAAAATTTGAGCCCTTGTGCTTTTGTTTGTAATTCTTACTTGTTTTAGCTTTACAGAACGACGTTGTTTAAACTTAATCAGCGATTCTTGAAATAAAACAAAAATGAATTTACTTGTTAAACTTTTTCTGCTTTAAAATTAAAGACGGCATTTCTTTTGACTGTTGAACATCAGAAGAACATCGATCGCTTCTCCCGAAGTAAGCGAACTTCAAAGTGCAGAATCAAAGTACTCCTTCTAAGTCAGTATGCCTGAATGAAGGGATCAACTGTGTCAGAGACCTTGTTTCGTCTAACATCCTCGACCGAGTTCTCATCTCCTAAGCCCGATCAACATAGCTCCCAACGGGACTATCTCTCTTAAGCAAGGTGGAATTGCTATTTTGAACCAACAGTACTTCTTCGCCCCGCGATGGCCGAGTATCCAATTGTGTTCATCTGTATGTCGCGTCTGTTTTGTCAGCATATACATACATACATCATGCATTTTTTATTTGCATTCACATTTCATATTGCATCACTATCACTCTAGTCGGTCTTGTCCCCTAGTGGTAGCAGTTTTCTCAATCGAGTTTGTTAGTTCTTTCCTCGTCAGGAAGTGTTGCGTCTGCACAATCTCGCCACCAGTGAATCTTTAGATCAGAGTTGGCACTTGGCCACTTTGATAACTTGAACCTCTGAAAGATCAGAGAACCTTCAACAGATGTCACTCTTCGCCATTGAAGATGATATCCTTGCTTTCCCGGATTAAGGAAAATCCACAGAGAAAGCCTCGTGATCAGAGATTCGGTAGCATGCCAGTTTTGCTCCGAAAAGACCGCTGATGAAAAGGTCATCGGCCCCACAAAATTGGACCCCATCATATGCCGTTTCTCCGGGAAGATCCCGAGAAAAGTATGATGAAAGATCCCAAACGGAAACAGTCTCTCAAGAGACTCGCTTTCCCCAGTAGAAACAAATGGCGTCTCCAACAAAGAAGTTTGAACAACTCTATAACTCAGACGACTGGGTTCCCCAGTAAGTCTGACATCAAAACTTTTTCCAGTCAAATGGCATCTCCCTAGGAAAATTCGGCGAGAAGTTTGAGGAAAGCCGCTATGAATAGCGTCCCTTGTCAAGAAAGTTTATTGACAAAAGAAACTAAGACCAGTTCTTGGTAGGAAACCAGGATCGAGGGGAAGTTTAAATTAGAAACTAAGACCAGTTCTTGGTAGGAAACCAGGATCGAGGGGAAGTTTATTTCAAAAGAGACTGAGACCAGTTCCTTGGTAGGAAACCAGGATCGAGGGGAAGTTTACCTTTTTTAAGCATCATCGCTTAGCTAAAGAAGATGAATGCGTAAGCTACCATTCATAACCACCATCAAAATTTCGGATATTCCGATATTTAATCCTCTTGCACCCCGAATGCCCGAATCCCTTCGTCATTCACACCTTCGGGTCCAAGAAGATTAAATAGGGGCATCTGTAATACCCCAAATTTTGACCATTTAGATTTCCCATCATTGTGAAAATCATCATCACAATATGGATGAACCATCATGCTTCATTAGTCTCCCCAAAGATGGGTGAGCATCCAATACAATCAAAATTAGGGTTTCAAGCCCTCTCTGAGTGCTTAGACAAAGGATCAATCAAGAAATGACATGATCTTCAACTTGTCTAATCCCTTAAACATCCACAATGGATCAAAAAGGACTCCCACTTCAAGGATTAAGCACAAGGCTGCTCCCTTCTAGGTGGATCAAGTCTCAAGATCGACAGTGTCACCAAATTAGGGTTTTGGTCGACCGGGGCCTCCAGATGGAAATTTTCATCTGTGCACAAGGCAATGATCCAAAACATAACCTAATATGCTTCATGGAACCTCATGAACCCATGCATCAAGTCAATTTTGCCTCAGGGGATGCATTCATCAAAAATCAGGAATTAGGGTTTCTTGACCTAATTCACCCCTAAGTTGACTTTTGGGACAAACCATGAGCCAAGACCTCAAGAGATGATTTGAGGGTCTCTAATACACCATATTAATCCATTTGGAACAATGGATTGATCCAAGAAGCTTGAGCAATAGGTCTCATTTTCATCTGCACCACAATTAGGGTTTTAAGGGAAAAGTCAATTGTAACTTTGACTTTTGACCAAGACATGCTCCCAAACCCTAATACATGATTGAATATACCCTATGACACCCATGGAACATGTCCATCAAGTTTGATTTAGGTCAAGGACATGATTTCCTGAAGAATTGCACAGTTTGGAATTCATCTGATAAAAAGTCAACTGTGCACAAAAGTCAACTTTGACTTTTTGAGATTTTTCACCAAAATGGATTTTTAACCCTAAAATGATGTTAATGTATGATTTGAATCATCATTCATCAAGAAAAATCAAGAAAAGTGAGATAACTTGTAAAAGGGGTAACCATAAAACTTAGAAATTTTTCTAAGTTAAAAATAAAGTGGCAAAGGTACCAACTTTGGAGGACCATAACTCCTAAACCACAAGGCCATTTTTTCTCATCCAAAGATGGATTTGTAGCCCTCATTATCACCTACAAAAACTTCAACTACAAGTCATTCCAATTCATTAATGATTTTGAGTTATGGAATGATCAAAGTGGCTAAAAAGTGAAAAAGTCACTTTTTCCAACACTTAGTGAAATTTTCACTAAGTCAGAATTTGCCTTCACTTTTTGCCAAATGTAGGGGGATTTTTCACTTGGAATCAAAAGAGATCAAAACCAAACTTGTTCAAACAGTTGTTGTATCATGTAAGAGCTTTCCAAAATGGCCAAGAACATTGCCAAATTCAACCTACATCATGAGATACAACATTGTCAAGTTACCTTGCTGAAATCAGTCAAAGCAAGGCAGAATTTGCATTTTGGCTCGATTTACCAAAATCAGCCAATTTCAATTTCTCCAATCCACTTGGACACCTCAGAGGATTGAATCCAAAGGGGACAATCACTGAGCCAAGCCTCCAAGGTCCAAGGAACAAAGAATAGCATGTTGAACCTAGAGTTGCCAAAATAGGGACAAGACTTCAAATTTGGAATGAGGCATTCAATGGAACCATCAAGGTGGCATGGACTGAGCCATTCTCATCTGAAATCAGTCAAGACTTATCCAAGACCAAGGGGACCAAAGCTCTGTGCCCTTACCTCTAGTCAATGGCTAGAGGAGACTTTCATTTCCATTGGCCAACATTGAGGAAACCTACTTACCAGCTGCCATGCACTATTCCTTGCAAAACAAACTTGCTCTACTATAAATAGAGCTCAATTGTGGTAAGTTTAAGTACACCAAAGCCATCTAACAGATGATTTCCTCAAAATCTCTTTCTCTTGGCAAAAATGCCTTTCTTAGCAAGGTAGCTATCGGGTTTTGAGTTTGAGAGCAATTCTGCACAAACCAATCACTCACACACCAATCACTGCACAAACCAATCACTGCACAAACCAAACCCCGAGACATTCAAGGCAAGCTATCCACAAGGAATAGATCAAGTCAGGAAAGTTCGAGAATTGGGAAGAAACTCAAAGATGCCATTCACGGAGAATACATTCATCTTGGGGAGTAGAGCTTCTTGACGATTCCTAAGGAGGACAGCCGAAGAGAAGACTGTATCTGGTGCTCCTATTGGGGATCTAGGCGTCTATTTCTACGAATAAATGAAACGGCGTCACCTAGTTCTAGACGTAGTTGCCGGGGAAACTCGAAATATCTATACTATTATTACACAGTAGATATGAGTTTATGAAAGAAGACTTACAGTGAGCAGCCCCACAATACAGTTTATAATATGAAAGCAGTAAATGAAAGCGATAACCACTTACTCGGTTGTAGTGCTTCCATGCTGTTTGGTTAGTTGTTCAACAAAGAAAGATTGAAAACAACAGTATATTAAAAATCAAAGGAGAAAGTGCTTTGAAAAAGAAAGATCTGGGGCTTACAGCTCAAGGAGAGGCCCAGGGTTTTATCAGTGAGCGCACTGTTTGAATTTGTACAGAGGGACTTATACAAGTGACTGGGGCCCAAAAAGGTTTTCTGTACAAAGGGATGGGTCTTACACTCTCTCAAGAGGCCCAAAAAGGTTTAAAGAAAAAGAGTGGGGCTTATAACACGAGGGTAGGCCCAAATGATTTTTCGTTTAAAATGGCGATCGCGCCGAGGTTTTCTTTTAACGCAGAGGGACTTATACAATAAGTGAGGCCCAAAATGTTTTGGTTAAAAGGGGGATTGGGTCTTACACTCTAATAGAGACCCAAAGTGTTTTGAATGGGTCTTATAGCTCAAGGAGAGGCCCAGATGATTTTTATTTTTAAACGGGCGACGATCGCGTCGTTTACTTGTACAGAGGGACTTATACAATGAGTGAGGCCCAAAAAGTTTTTTGTACAAGGGGGGATGGGTCTTACACTCTCTCAAGAGGCCCAAAAAGTTTTTGAAGAAAAATAAATGGGTCTTACTACTCGAGGGTAGGCCCAGATGATTTTTGAAAAGGCGACGATCGCGCCGTTTGTTTTTTGACGGTATCGGGACTTATACAATAAGTGAGGCCCAAAGATGATTTGGTCAAAAAAAAGGATTGGGTCTTACACTCTAATAGAGGCCCAAATTGTTTTGAAAATGATTTATGAGGGTTGAATTAATCCAAAACCCTAATTTGTTTTCAAAAATGTATTTAATTGAATAAAAATTCAATTAAAATGATCAAAAATTGTTTAACACATGGAAAACAAATTGTGATCTTGGATTAATGCTTCAAAAATTAAGTATTGACCTACAAAATAATTAGAAAGCATTAAAAGTTGCAAAATCAATGTAGAAAAAATATTTAAAATGCCAAAAACAATCAAAATATTAATTCTTTACAAAAATATCAATTATATGAAATAAATAATATTTTTGGGATTTTTTGATAAAATAAAATATTTTAACATTTTTGTGAATTATTAAAAAAAGAATCAACTCAAAATCATTAAAACTCAGAGAGAAATTAATTTTTGAATCAATTAAACAAAATCACAAAATTCAAATATTCAAATTATTCAAAAATGGCGCCAAGAACAGCTGAAGAACACGCGCGTGTTTTTGGTTTCTCAGATTTGCGTTTTCTATCCAATCTCCATGAATACGTAATCATATCATGCAATCCACATATCATTATGCTCGTCTCAACCTCACGATCATGTCTATGTACTTTAATTTCATTTAAATTAAACATACAACAAGAAATCACGAAGAAACCTCAAGAACCCTAATTTCTGCATGAAGGCTAGGATTTTTTATACACGATTCAAACAATGCAATTAATTGGGAAAACATTCCATGCATGATTATGAACATATGGCCAAATTATTGTGCGAGGAAATATGCATAGATTGAGAGATGACCAAGTATGTGCTTACCTCCAAGTCGTGACAGCAAGAGCAGATGTGATTTTGAGTTGGAGGTGTTACAGACAAGTTGTGATGATCTGAACAGCTTCCCTACACCCTATGGATTGTGTTTGAACACTTGGATTGAATTGAAATGGACTGGATCAGTCTATGGCATCTCAGCTGCAACTTCACTTCAAACTTGTGTGGATGGCAAGTGATTTTGTGAAATTGATGTTTCAGAAGTTATGTGAGTGTTTGATCAGCTCATATGTGATGTATGTGAGGTGTGTGAGTGATTGGTTTGTGCAGAATTGCTCTCAAACTCAAAACCTGATAGCTACCTTGCTAAGAAAGACATTTTTGCCAAGAGAAATAGATTTTGAGGAAATCATCTGTTAGATGGCTTTGGTGTACTTAAACTTACCACAATTGAGCTCTATTTATAGTAGAGTAAGTTTGTTTTGCAAGGAATAGTGCATGGCAGCTGGTAAGTAGGTTTCCCCAATGTTGGCCAATGGAAATGAAAGTCTCCTCTAGCCATTGACTAGAGGTTAGGGCACAGAGCTTTGGTCCCCTTGGTCTTGGATAAGTCTTGACTGATTTCAGATGAGAATGGCTCAGTCCATGCCACCTTGATGGTTCCATTGAATGCCTCATTCCAAATTTGAAGTCTTGTCCCTATTTTGGCAACTCTAGGTTCAACATGCTATTCTTTGTTCCTTGGACCTTGGAGGCTTGGCTCAGTGATTGTCCCCTTTAGATTCAATCCTCTGAGGTGTCCAAGTGGATTGGAGCAATTGAAATTGGCTGATTTTGGCAAATCGAGCCAAAATGCAAATTCTGCCTTGCTTTGACAGATTTCAGCAAGGTAACTTGACAATGTTGTATCTCTTGATGTAGGTTGAATTTGGCAATGTTCTTGGCCATTTTGGAAAGCTCTTACATGATACAACAACTGTTTGAACAAGTTTGGTTTTGATCTCTTTTGATTCCAAGTGAAAAATCCCCCTACATTTGGCAAAAAGTGAAGGCAAATTCTGACTTAGTGAAAATTTCACTAAGTGTTGGAAAAAGTGACTTTTTCACTTTTCAACCACTTTGATCATTCCATAACTCAAAATCCTTAATGAATTGGAATGACTTGTAGTTGAATTTTTTGTAGGTGATAATGAGGGCTACAAATCCATCTTTGGATGAGAAAAAATGGCCTTGTGGTTTAGGAGTTATGGTCCTCCAAAGTTGGTACCTTTGCCACTTTATTTTTAACTTAGAAAAATTTCTAAGTTTTATGGTTACCCCTTTTACAAGTTATCTCACTTTTCTTGATTTTTCTTGATGAATGATGATTCAAATCATACATTAACATCATTTTAGGGTTAAAAATCCATTTTGGTGAAAAATCTCAAAAAGTCAAAGTTGACTTTTGTGCACAGTTGACTTTTTATCAGATGAATTACAAACTGTGCAATTCTTCAGGAAATCATGTCCTTGACCTAAATCAAACTTGATGGACATGTTCCATGGGTGTCATAGGGTATATTCAATCATGTATTAGGGTTTGGGAGCATGTCTTGGTCAAAAGTCAAAGTTACAGTTGACTTTTCCCTTAAAACCCTAATTGTGGTGCAGATGAAAATGAGACTTGTTGCTCAAGCTTCTTGGATCAATCCATTGTTCCAAATGGATTAATATGGTGTATTAGAGACCCTCAAATCATCTCTTGAGGTCTTGGCTCATGGTTTGTCCCAAAAGTCAACTTAGGGGTGAATTAGGTCAAGAAACCCTAATTCCTGATTTTTTATGAATGCATCCCCTGAGGCAAAATTGACTTGATGCATGGGTTCATGAGGTTCCATGAAGCATATTAGGTCTTGTTTTGGATCACTGCCTTGTGCCCAGATGAAAATTTCCATCTGGAGGCCCTGGTCGACCAAAACCCTAATTTGGTGACACTGTCGATCTTGAGACTTGATCCACCTAGAAGGGAGCAGCCTTGTGCTTAATCCTTGAAGTGGGAGTCCTTTTTTATCCATTGTGGATGTTTAAGAGATTAGACAAGTTGAAGATCATGTCATTTCTTGATTGATCCTTTGTCTAAGCACTCAGAGAGGGCTTGAAATCCTAATTTTGATTGTATTGGATGCTCACCCATCTTTGGGAGACTAATGAAGCATGATGGTTCATCCATATTGTGATGATGATTTTCACAATGATGGGAAATCTAAGTGGTCAAAATTTGGGGTATTACAGATGCCCCTATTTAATCTTCTTGGACCCGAAGGTGTGAATGACGAAGGTATTCGAGCATTCGGGGTGCAAGAGGATTAAATATCGGAATATCCGAAATTTTTATGGTGGTTATGAATGGTAGCTTACGCATTCATCTTCTTTATCTAAGCAATGATGCTTATAAAAGGTAAACTTCCCCTCGATCCTGGTTTCCTACCAAGGAATTGGTCTCAGTCTCTTTTGAAATAAACTTCCCCTCAATCCTGGTTTCCTACCAAGGAACTGGTCTTAGTTTCTGATTTAAACTTCCCCTCGATCCTGGTTTCCTACCAAGAACTGGTCTTAGTTTCTGATTTAAACTTCCCCTCGTTCCTGGTTTCCTACCAAGAACTGGTCTTAGTTTCATTTGTAAATAAACTTTCTTGACAAGGGACGCTATTCATAGCGGCTTTCCTCAAACTTCTCGCCGAATTTTCCTGGGGAGATGCCATTTGAGTGGAAAAAGTTTTTATGTCAGACTTGCTGGGGAACCCATTCGCCTGAATTGTAGAGGTACACAAACTTCTCTGTTGGAGACGCCATTTGTTTCTACTGGGGAAAGTAAGTCTCTTGAGAGACTGTTTTCGTTTGGGATCTTTCATCATACTTTTCTCGGGATCTTCCCGGAGAAACGCCATATGATGGGGTCCAATTTTGAGGTGCCGATGACCTTTTCATCAACGACTTTTCGGAGAAAAACGGGCGTGCTGCCGAATCTCTGATCACGAGGCTTTCTCTGTGGATTTTCCTTAATCTGGGAAAGCAAGGATATCATCTTCAATGGCGAAGAGTGACATCTGTTGAAGGTTCTCTGATCTTTCAGAGGTTCAAGTTATCAATTTGGCCAAGTGCCGACTCTGATCTAAAGATTCACTGGTGGCGAGATTGTGCCGACGCAACACTTTCTGACGAGGAAAGAACTGACAAACTCGATTGAGAAAACTGCTACCACTAGGGGACAAGACCGACTAGAGTGATAGTGATGCAATATGAAATGTGAATGCAAATAAAAAATGCATGATGTATGTATGTATATGCTGACAAAACAGACGCGACATACAGATGAACACAATTGGATACTCGGCCATCGCGGGGCGAAGAAGTACCGTTGGTTCAAAATAGCAATTCCACCTTGCTTGGGAGAGATAGTCCCGTTGGGAGCTATGTTGATCGGGCTTAGGAGATGAGAACTCGGCCGAGGCTGTCAGACGAAACAAGGTCTCTAACACAGTTGATCCCTTCATTCAGGCATACTGACTTAGAAGGAGTACTTTGATTCTGCACTTTGAAGTTCGCTTACTTCGGGAGAAGCAATCGATGTTCTTCTGATGTTCAACAGTCAAAAGAAATTGCCATCTTTATTTTAAAAGCAGAAAAAGTTTTAACAAGTAAATTCATTTTTGTTTTATTTCAAGAATCACTGATTAAGTTTAAACAACGTCGTTCTGTAAAACTAAAACAAGTAAAGAATTACAAACAAAAGCACAAGGGCTCAAATTTTATTGATAAGATGGAGATCAGCCAAACGCGTGATTCCAAAGAGTATATACAAAGTTAGAAAATGGTAATTTACAGGGAAAAGGGCTACGTTGAAACATAACGACCACTATCCTTCTACCAACTTTGAATTCGGGGCATCCTGAGCTTCTGTCGAAGATGACCTTTGACTAAAGATTTCCTCTGATAGATGATGTAACTACTGCTGAGGGACTTCCCTCTGTTGAACATAGTTACTTGCCATTATCCCTAACTTTTGCCTGGATTTTACTATGAGATTTCCAATCCATCGGGATGATTTTTTTTTTTTTCATGTCTCTAACTTTTGCCTGGACCGCCCTTTCGGGTTTTCAATCTACCGAGACATTTTTTTTTTTAGTTTAGGCGAAGTATTTCTTGACTACATCAACATTCGTGGGGTAGGCAAATTCCTCTCCGTCCATGGTTGCAAGTCTCAAGGCACCGCCTGAGAAAGCTTTCGTGACCACATAGGGGCCATCATAATTTGGGGTCCATTTGCCCCGAGAGTCAGTGAGAAATGATTGTATCTTCTTGAGCACGAGGTCTCCTTTTCTGAAGACACGAGGCCGAACCTTTTTGTCGAACGCCCTCTTCATTCTTTGTTGATACAACTGACCATGGCATAGTGTCGTGGTTCGCTTCTCTTCGATCAGGTTCAATTCGTCGTGTCGACTTTGACACCATTCAGCTTCGGAAAGCTTAGCTTCCAACAATACCCAGATTGATGGGATCTCTACTTCTATGGGAAGCACTGCCTCCATGCCATATACTAGAGAGAAAGGGGTAGCCCCTGTTGAAGTGCTGACAGATGTGCGATAACCATAAAGAGCAAAGGGTAGCATCTCGTGCCAATCTTTATATGTTACAACCATTTTTTGAACGATCTTCTTGATGTTCTTGTTAGCCGCTTCTACCGCTCCGTTCATCTTGGGTCGGTAGGGAGATGAGTTATGGTGTTCGATCTTGAACTCTGCGCATAACTCTTTCATCATCTTATTGTTCAAGTTAGATCCATTATCAGTAATGATCTTGCTTGGAACACCATAACGGCAGATGATATTGTTTTTGATAAATCGGACCACCACTTGTCGGGTTACATTGGCGTAAGACGCTGCTTCGACCCACTTGGTGAAATAGTCAATGGCTACCAGGATGAACCGATGTCCGTTTGAAGCCTTGGGCTCAATCATACCAATCATATCGATTCCCCATATGGAAAAAGGCCACGGGGAAGAAAGAACTTTGAGATGTGATGGCGGTACATGAATTTTGTCGGAGTATATCTGACACTTATGACACCTCCTCATGTACTTGTAGCAGTCGGATTCCATGGTCAACCAATAATACCCGGCCCTGAGAATTTTTCTCGCCATTGTGTGTCCGTTGGCATGAGTGCCAAAGGATCCTTCATGAATTTCTTTCATGAGCGTGTCTGCTTCTGGTCTGTCGACGCATCGGAGCAAGACCATGTCAAAATTTCTCTTATAAAGAGTGTCACCGCTCAGGAAGAAGTTTCCAGCCAATCTTCTGAGGGTTTTCCTGTCTTTTCTGAGTGCCCCAGATGGGTACTCTTGTTTCTGAAGGAAGCATTTGATATCGTGATACCAAGGTCTGTCGTCTATGACTGCTTCAATTGCGAAGATGTAAGTGGGCCGTTCAAGGCGCATTATGTCAATCTTAGGTATGTCATTCCATCGACCTACACTAATCATGGAAGAGAGAGTGGCTAATGCGTCAGCCATGTGATTCTCATCACGAGGGATGTGATGAAAGTCGACTCTGTTAAAGAAGGGTAACAACCTTCTTGCATAGTCTTTGTAAGGAATCAATCCTGATTGGTATGTGTTCCAATCTCCTTTTATCTGGTTAATAACCAGGGCTGAATCGCCGTATACGTCCAAGTTTTTGATCCTTAAATCAATCGCTTCTTCGAGACCCATAATACATGCTTCGTATTCGGCCTCTTTGTTCGTACATTTGAACGTAAGTCTGGCAGTGAAAGGAATGTGGGAACCCTGAGGGGTAACAATGATTGCCCCAATTCCGTTTCCATAATGATTAACTGCTCCGTCAAAGATGAGTCCCCACTGGGAACCTGGTTCTGGCCCTTCACTGGGTAGCGGTTCATCGCAATCTTTCATCTTTAGATACATGACATCTTCGTCTGGGAAGTCAAACCCGATTAATTCTTGATCGTCAATCGGTTGATGAGCCAAATGATCGGCTAAAATACTTCCTTTTCGGAGGTTTTTCGAAAACGGGCAATCCTTCCCGTGAGAGCAGGTTTTTCGAAAACGTACTTGATTGGATCCATTTCGGAGACAACCAAGTAGTATGACGAATCATGTACTGGCGAAGACGTTTGGCTGCCCAAGCCAAAGCGCAACAAGTTTTCTCAAGCATTGTGTACCGAGTCTCGCAGTCGGTGAATTTCTTGCTTAGATAGTAAATGGCAGACTCTTTCCTTCTAGTTTCGTCTTGTTGGCCAAGTACACATCCCATTGAGTCCTCTAGAACTGTGAGGTAAATGATCAGTGGTCTTCCTTCCACTGGAGGTGATAGAATCGGAGGATTCAACAGATATTCCTTAATACTGTCGAAGGCAGTTTGGCAGTCTTCTGACCAAACGCAATCCTGGTTCTTTTTCAATAACTTGAAAATCGGCGCACAAGTGGTGGTCATAAGGAATATGAATCTGGAGATGTAGTTCAAACGTCCCAGGAATCCTCTGACTTGTTTTTCAGTTTTCGGAGAAGGCATTTCTTGAATGGCCTTGACCTTGTCAGGATCAACCTCAATTCCTTTCTGGCTGACGATGAACCCTAGTAGTTTCCCTGAACGGACACCGAAGATGCACTTGTTGGGATTCAAGGGGAGCTTGAATTTTCTTAGATGTTCGAACAATTTTGACAGATATTCAACGTGCTCACTCTCTATTTTTTATTTTGCAATCATATCATCAACATACACTTCAATTTCCTTGTGTATCATGTCATGAAACAGAGTAGTCATGGCCCTTTGATAGGTTGCCCCGGTATTCTTCAAACCGAACGGCATTACCTTGTAACAAAAGGTGCCCCATGGGGTAATGAATGAAGTTTTCTCCATGTCTTTCGGGGCCATTTTGATCTGGTTATAGCCCGAGAATCCATCCATGAAGGAGAATACTTTGAACTTTGTTGTGCTGTCAACCAGCATGTCAATGTGTGGTAAAGGAAAGTCATCCTTTGGACTTGCCTTGTTTAGATCTCTGTAATCAACACACATTCTGACCTTTCCATCCTTTTTGGGAACGGGTACGATGTTGGCTAGCCATTGAGGATATTCAGATATAGCGAGGAAACCCGCGTCGATCTGTTTCTGTACCTCCTCTTTGATTTTGATGGCCATGTCCGGGTGAGTGCGTCTCAACCTTTGCTTTACTGGCGGACATTCTGATCTCAACGGTAAGTGATGTTCCACGATGTTGGTATCCAACCCTGGTATATCCTGATAGGACCAAGCGAACACATCGGGGAATTCTTTGAGAAGCTTTATCAAACCCTCTCTGGCAGTTGGACTGAGCAATGCTCCGATCCTGATTTCTTTTCTCTCTTTTTCTGAACCCAAGTTTACCGTTTCCAACGGCTCTTTGTGAGGTTCAATGGACCTTTCCTCTTGTCTGAGTAGTCGGGAGATCTCTTCTGGAATTTCGTTGTCATTTTCTTCTTCAGCCTCGAATACCGGGAACTCAAAGTTGGGAGAAGGCATCGGATCGTATGTTTCAACGGGGTATAAAACAAGCAATCTGCATGACGTGATGATTCGTGTTTAGAAGAGATAGAGAAAATGCAAGTGTGTGCAGTGTATTTATTTTACTGCTTGTTTTTATTATTGAATATTTTTTTAGGATTACCATTTTCTGAAAAAGCAAAAAGAGAAAACAGCAATTAATGCGGAAATTACAGAACGACGTTATTTTATTAATGAACAAGTCGAATCTTGAAACTACAGCCCTATAAAACAAAACTCTGTCACATTGGGCAAAGCGAAGAGGGAAATTTACAGAAAACGAGCCCTATCAAAACATCCGTTTCACCTGGGCAGGGTGAAAGGTTAAAGATGGCAATTACTTTGACTGGCGAACAACCTTCGGAACCTCGACAGCAACCCATTGGCGGCGAACTCCTCGGTGAATCACAAAGTCAGGCACCTTCCTTGATTTGTCTTCAGAAATGACGCTGATTTCTGGTGGAGCAGGATCGTTGGAATCTGTCTCCCAAGCAGAGTCGTCGTAGGAGGATTCCTCTGTTGCATTTTGCATAGCATTTGTGCTCTCAGCTGTATCTCCCCATCCAGTTGACTGGATATCTTCGAGCCTGATACGAGAGCTTTCGGGAGCGGTGTACTTGACCATAAAGTCGAATTTTCCACTTGGTTGTCCCAGGGTGTCCCACACTTCTGTGGAACTGGAGGAGTCATCCCTCTCGATGACGTTGACCTCAGGAAAAGCATAGTTGATGAATTCAAGTCCTGCAAACGTTGCGAATTCATCTTCATGTTGAGTAGTTTCCGAATGACCTGAGTGTTGATCCCATGACATGGTGGGGACACAGGTATTCTGTTCAATGATGCTCAGCTGAGTTTCATTACTCGGCTGACTTTCTTGCCCCAAGTTTCCTGGGTAAGGCTGCCACATTGGCAGGCCATCCATCGGGCCATAGTAATTGCGGTCAAAGTTGTCTTTCATCAGAGTGTCTTCCTCTAATGAATTTGGCGGAGCACGACATCCTTCCGGATCACAATCTCCGTAGATCATTTCGACATCTGATCTTGGTATAAATCTCGGACTTTCTGTAGGAAAGCAAAAAGGCATAGGCACCTCTTCCTGAGACATATAGTCGTCCTTGTTAAGGTAGGACTTCCATTCTTCATCTGTGTCAGAGGGATATTCCTCATTGATAGCATGAACTATCTGAGACACTGGGTGAAGAAAACCTCCACTGTGGAAGAAGTTTTGAAGGGGATGAAGACTTTCATCGTTGCGGTTGTCTGGGTACAGGTTGCAGAAAAACCAAGACCCTTCTTTGTTTTATTGTCAATAGGAATGACAAGCCGTCCCCATCATGTCGTATCGGTACTCTCGACCGCTTTGATAGCATCTTTGTATGAAGAAATTGAAGTTCCTTCTTTGTACTGATCGTTCTTGTCCACCGATAGTGCTTGGAACTGAGTTCCAATAACCTCCTCGGGTTCCACACAAGTAGATGATGATAAGTTGCTTACAAGCAAGGCTTGTTCCCCACAAACCGTGACAAGTTGATCGTTCTTGACGAACTTTAGCTTTTGGTGGAGGGTCAAAGTAACCGCTCCAGCCTGATGTATCCAAGGTCTTCCTAATAAACAACTGTATGTTGCCCGGATGTCCATGACCTGGAAAGTGATTTGGAAAGTGTGAGGACCAATAGTTATGGGAAGATCCACTTCGCTGATAACTGTTTTTCTGGATCTGTCGAATACTTTGACGACGACCTCGCAGACTCTCATCGGAGGGCCCTTAAATGATAATTGCGTCAAAGTAGACTTCGGCATAACATTCAGGGCTAACCTTGTGTCTACCAGTACGTTGGCTAAAGCATCGCCCTGGCAGTTAACTGTAATGTTGAGCGCCATGTTATGACGGCGACCCTCTTCAGGTAATTCCTCATCACTAAATCCCAAATTGTTGCAGGAAGTGATGTTAGACAATACTATCGAACTGTCTAATTGTTACATCCTGTTCCACAAAGGCTTGCTCCAAGACTTTCTGTAGAGCCTCTCTGTGTGCTTCTGAACTGAGTAACAGTGATAATACTGAGATCTTTGAAGGAGTCTGTAACAGTTGATCAACGATGTTATATTCACTCCTTTGGATGAGCTTTAGCATCTCATCTTTGTCTTTTGAAAAGTCAGGATTACCAGATTGACTGACTGGTGGATCAGGAATTTCTGCCTGAAGTTCCTTTTCTTTGTTGGATTCTCCAACCCCTCGGTTGAAGATTCGACCGCTCCGTGTTACACGACTGATGTCTGCAATATTCACGACGGAGGGTAATGGAATTTGCTTTCCATTCTCAATTGTTGTTGCACCGTATTTGTAAGGGATCGCCTTAGCTGATTCATATGGTAATGGTCCCAGTAGATAGATGACTATGGGAACCTTCTGATTTTTCTGACCGTCATAAGTAACCTCGATCCGTTCCCGGTTGGGAACTCTAGATTCGTCAAGTAGAGGGACGATGGTAAAAACATCCCTGATCTGGTGATGACCAGAGATCGTGACAACATCCTCAACTTGATCGGCAAGGTAGTTCGGCGACCAAATGATGGGTCCTGAACCTGGATATGGACGAATTTCTCCATGATCGACCTGACCCTGAAGAGCTGCTCTCACAAGGTAACACCCTTGGTTACTTTTCGAACAGACGCTACAACTGTCATAGTTGTGTGGTGGCACATGGCCATATCCACTCTGTCTACAATGCATCTTGACCAGATTGGTCCCCAATAAAAGTATATCGTGAATTTGATAGACATTGTTAGTCTCTTTCTCAATCAGATTGACTGCAGCTTTCTCGTGTTGAGGCAGCGGGTTCATGAGAACATTGGGATTTGTATCTTTGAAAGATAAGAGCCCGCTCCTAACAAGCTTTTGCACGTCAGATTTGAATTTGAGGCAAGTCTCAATGTTATGCCCTGAACCTCCTTGATGATAAGGACATGTTTGATCCGCTTTAACCAGAAAGGCGGATTTTCCGGAACTGAAAGGGGAGACTTAGTCTGAATGTGCCCCTTAGCCAGCAGTAACGGAAATAATTCTGCGTACGTTACGGGTATAGGATCAAATCCTGGTGGCCGTGTTGTACGATTGTTGTTATATGGAGGACAAGCCTGCTGAAGAGGCTGTTGTGTCCTTTGTTGGTCAGGTTGGCTCTGCGCAATCTGAGGTTGATACATAGGAACAGGCGCAGGGCCGATAGCAGGAGTAACAGCAGCTACTGGATGATAACGTCGCCTTTGCTTTCCGAGAGAGATATTCCCAATATCTTTCTCTTTTTTCTTAGGGAGAGAACCATCGTATTTTTCAGTACCGCTCGTTGATCCAGTGTCTTTTACCAAACGTCCTTCTCGGACGGCTTCCTCAAGACGTACACCCATGCCGACCATTTCGGTGAAATCACTGGGTGCACTGGCGACCATTCGGCCGTAGTAAAATGAGCTTAAGGTCTTTAAGAAGATCTTTGTCATCTCTTTTTCCTCAAGAGGTGGACAAATTTGAGCGGCAATTTCACGCCACCTTTGAGCATACTCCTTAAAGGTTTCCTTGTCCTTTTGCGACATTGATCTGAGTTGATCTCTGTCGGGTGCCATGTCCAAATTGTACTTGTATTGTTGGACGAAGGCAGTACCAAGATCTCTGAATGTACTGATCGTAGTACGGTTTAAACCCATGTACCATTTGAGTGCGGCACCGGTTAAACTATCCTGGAAGTAGTGAATCAGTAGGTCCTGATTTTCTGTCTGAGCTGACATCCGCCGAGCGTACATCACCAGATGGCTCTGAGGGCAAGAGTTACCCTTGTATTTTTCAAAGTCGGGCACTTGGAACTTGTGCGGGACTTTTACATTTGGGACCAAGCAGAGGTCTGCGGCGTCCTTTCCAAATAGATCCTGACCGCGAATGGCTTGCAGCTCTTTCTACATTTCCAAGAACTGCTCCTGGAATTCATCCATTCTGTCAAACATAGTTTCCTTCTTACCAGAAGGTGCCTGTGGAATCTGTCCTTCCGGGACAGTGTGCACCACAGGGGGTGGTACCGTGACTACGGCAGTAAGTCTTAGCGCCTCCCGAAGTTTGTAACCTTCAGGAGTCTTGAGTATGCCCCTGGCATCTTCGCTTTCCCGAAGTTTGTAACCTTCAGGCCCAGCGGCTTCTGTTTCGATTCCCTGATCTTCAGTGATCGGCGGAACATATCCTTCTGGGATATAGTTAACAGGCATGCCCTAAGGACGATCTTTTGGCATCTGATACCTAGGATCATACTTTTCTATGATGGGCGTTGAGGTGATCTCTGAGATCACAGTTCTTTGTAGCTGAGCTTCTGCCATGGCTTGCATGTCGTTACGAAGCTTTCTCATATCCTCTCTCAGAGCGTCGATCTCTTCTTTCAACTCTCTGTTTTCTTCCTCAAGATCATCCATCTTTTTCTGACGATTGGCCCGAGTATTATACGAATGAGACAGTTTGACTCTAGAATCGAGACACAAACGTGAGATTCGTAGGTAAGGAGAATACGCGATGTGAGAATGATGAATGCAATGATTATATTAATTGTTGTTTTTTTTTGTTTAATCAAAATAAACTTCGACAATTAGATTGCAAATATCAAACAGTGGGGAAACCCCTTTTTATTGAAATTCAAAGGATTACAGAAATGGAAATACAGTAGATTACAAAGTGCAGAAACAGAAACCTAAACTAATGGGTCCAGAGTCCTCTTCTTTGACCGGGGCGCTTGGGCCGTTGTCGGGTTGTCATTCCTTTGCCAGGTGAAAGGAGCGAGCAAATTCCTTTGGTCATCTTGATTCTCTACAGCATGCTGCTCCAAAATTTCAATCAGAGCATCTTTCTCTTTTAGTAGTTGCTGTATTTGGATACACTCTACGTCGAGGGTGCGGTACTTGTTCTTCCAAGACCTTCTTTCCTTTTGAACCTTGTTGAGAGCAACCTGAAGCTTTTCAGTTTCCGTCATGAAGTACATGAAAGATTCCCTCGGCGGAAGAATTCCGTAACGAGGATAAGGCATTTTTAGCTTGAGAGCTCTGGTTTGTACCCAGTGGAGATAAGGCTCCACCGAGACACAGTTTGGTTTTCCCAGAGACTCTCGTCCTTTCTTATGAACATGTTTCCAAGCTTGCACTATTTCCATCTTTAGTTCTCTGTCGCTTTCTCCTTCTTTGAAGAAAAGACCTTCCAGATGAACACCCAGTGGGATGTGTCTCATCGGGTATCCAAATTGACGAAAAACCAATATCGGATGATAGTTGATTCCTCCTTTAGTTCCTATGAGGGGTACGCTGGGGAAGTTTCCACAACGGTCAATGATTCTGATTCCCTCATAAATCCTATTACACCAATCTATATCAGAGTTGGTGTGGGATAAACCATTTATAGAGCAAAGGTACACAGCATGTGATCTCCCCTCCACTGTACAAATTTCCCAAGTATACAGAATGATACGCATCTGCGAGCAAAGTCGGCACAGGGTTTCCAATGAGAAAAACCTTAATAGCGTTGATATCGACGAAGTTATTGATGTTGGGAAACAAAAATAACCCGTAGGTGAGCAAGACAAAGATGCTTTCAAAAGCAGTCATGTTCCTTATACTAGCAAAGTACAGAGCTTTCTTGGTCAGGAACTGGGTTGGCAAACCTTGGGTGCCACCCTTAGTGGTCATGTGAGTCTGGACCTCGGACTCGTCCAAATGAATTGCTCTTGCAATAGTCTGATTCTTTGGAATTTCTTCCAGTCCAGAAAATGGAGCTCGATCAGTGATATGTAAATCAGTCAGATGAGAATACTCCTCCAGCGTTGGTGATAGCTGGTAATCCGGGAATGTGAAACAATGATAAACCGGATCGTAGAATTGAATGAGCGCGTCCATGATCCCCTTAATCACATGGACTCTTAACAGTGGTAGCAAACCACCGTGCTTGGCTCTGAAAGCCTCTGGGTTAACGATCATCCTCGCTAACTTTCTCAAATCCCCTAGTTTTAGAACCTTGAAGGTATACTGGTGAGTTCTCCTTCTACCGAAATCCATTAATGCAATCTTTTTCTCTGATATTTGCAATCATAGTCTTAGTTTAATTTGAAAAACAGAGAGACTAGAAGAGAAGTTTTTTGAATGTTTTAATGTTTTATTAAATGAATGCATGAATGCAGCACACAAAAACATAGAAAAAACATGGGGTCAGAGGGTCGTTGTCATGAAGTCAAGGCTCTACCCATCCCCAAAGGTTTATACTAGGGTGATTTTTGTACCTGTACTCATTATCATCAGCTCCTCCCAGGAAGGCAGACAACAAGCGGATCGCCAGCGAGTTATGTGCAATCTTAGAGTAAGTGTCATTCACCGAGAATAGATCACCAGCCTCAAATGAGTGTAGTATCGCGTAACAGCTATTTCCGATAGCTTCCGCACTACGAAAAAGGTTGGCTTTTCTTAAGTGTATACTCAATCTCACCACATACGGCATCACACGCATTCCCAGTAGCAGAAAAATAAACACGTATAACAATTAGGAAAAGCAGTATATATATTTGTCCTAATCATCCTAGACTTATAAAGCTACGAATCTTAAGTTCCTGACAGAAATGGGTTCCCCGGTGGAAGCCCCAATCTGTGGTTCCCTGCCTAAGAGATGGACCAGCATAGGTCAATCTTTCTCTTCAGTAGAGTTCCCATTTTCCGTGGAAAACGGGAATGATGCCCTAAGGCAGAAAAGGAGACTCCCCAGCAGAGTCGCCATTTTACAAGGAAAACAGATAGAAAGAAAAAAAAGGGCCCCACGGTGGGCGCCACTTTTCTGTAGCGAGCGATTTTGGACGCGGTTCTTAAGCGCTGGTCGCTCTCTGCGGTTTGAGCTTAAAACTACAGGTCGATTCATTTTTTATCCTATTGTGAGCTGAATAAGGAAGGGAAATAGATGTCTCCAATTAACCCTGCTTGCATACTGAGTTTAAACAGCGGTCTGTTAGGTTACGGATGCTATCAATGTGGGGGGGCCTTTGTACTGGTTATTTGTATTTTCGCCAATACGGTTTTCTTTCTTTTTACCTGGGCAGAAGGTTTCTGGCGGGGAATAAGGATTAGGATGTTAGGACTGGTGCTTTTGAATTACTGCTTTTTGATTGACGAAGATATGGGATTTGGGTTTTTTTGTTGATTGCGCTCGCTAAGATCTTTTCTTTCGATCTTATGCCTACGTATTCCCGTTTACCGAAACAGGGAAATCATAGCGTTCGTAGTTCCTCCTATTCTATGGGAGGAAATTGGTGTTTTGGTGTCTTGTTCAAAGCCCAAGACGTGAAGCGAAAGGTAGTTTGTATCTTGTTCAAAGCCCAAGATGTGAAGCTGAAAGGTCTATTTGTGTCTTGTTCAAAGCCCAAGACGTGAAGCGAAAGTACCTCGGCTTTAGAGAGAATTTGTCATCTCTAAAGAGGGGAGAAGGAGAATTACTTTAACTGGGATACGCGGATCCGAGCAATTCCATAATTTCCGAAGAAAGGGTTTTAACCTGAAGGAGAAGACTTTAACTCAGTGTAGAGCAATGCCATCTTTCCTTAGGAATTTCTCGTGCTAAAAGAGGGACAGTGGCATGGATGTAGATGATCCAGAGGCTTGCCGCTTACAGCGATTAGATGAAGGGAAAGAGTTGTTGATGTTTGTGTACTGTGAACGAGGCACAGTTTTGATGCTAAAAGGTCGATTGGATCAACCAGTGGTTTTCTTATACAAAGCCTAAGAGGAGACTAATTTCCGCTAGGAAAATCATTATACAAAGCCTAAGAGGAGACTATTTTGTGTCTCGTACAAAGCCCGAGAGAGAGGCTAAAAGTTTTTGACCCAGTGGGGCATATCGTTATACAAAGCATAAGAGGAGGCTAATTTCCGCTAGGAAAATCATTATACAAAGCCTAAGAGGAGGCTATTTTGTGTCTCGTACAAAGCCCGACAGAGGGGCTAAAAGTTTTTTGACTCCACTGGGGAGAATTTCTGTATCTCGTACGAAGCCCGAGATGAAGGCTATTGTAACTGTTTCAGTTGAGTGACAGATCCAATATACTGATTTAAAAGAGAAAATCAGTTCTTATATGAGTAACACTGTACACAGGGATATTTCCTTCTCTTTGAGGAAACGGGAAATCCAAAGGGTATCGAGACTATCCGAGTCTGCGGGTTTCCTTCCTATTTAAAGAAGGGTGCTTGAGAATGTCTTTGAGACTCAAGGAAGTTAGACTGTCCGTGTCTAGAGTTTTTATCTTTTGTACTATGCTTCGAGAAACAGTAGTAGACTCTATGAAAAGACTGTTCTATGAGGATGACTAGGTTCTGTTCCTATACCTCTAGGGGGTCGTCGGGACAATTTGTACGAAGCCCAAGAGGAGGCTGGAAACTTTTAAGAAGCCGACGGGTCCTTGTACGAAGCCCAAGAGGAGGCTATCATTCCCGAAGGAAGAGATCATTATACGAAGCCTAAGAGGAGGCTGTGAATACTTCTAAGAAGCCGTAGGGTCCTTGAATAATGCCCAAGAGGAGGCCGATGCTTTTAAGAAGCCCGTGGGTCTATCATCTCCTTTCCATTAGGAGAGATAACTCTTTTAAAGATGAAAACCACTGGTAAACGTGCGAGGTTTACTATCCAGCGACTTTTAGCTTTTAAAGAGGGTTCCTTAGTTAAGGTCCAAGATTATGACCGTAGTGGGTACCCAAACCCCGAGACATTCAAGGCAAGCTATCCACAAGGAATAGATCAAGTCAGGAAAGTTCGAGAATTGGGAAGAAACTCAAAGATGCCATTCACGGAGAATACATTCATCTTGGGGAGTAGAGTTTCTTGACGATTCCTAAGGAGGATAGCCAAAGAGAAGACTGTATCTGGTGCTCCTATTGGGGATCTAGGCGTCTATTTCTACGAATAAATGAAACGGCGTCACCTAGTTCTAGACGCAGTTATCGGGGAAACTCGAAATATCTATACTATTATTACACAGTAGATATGAGTTTATGAAAGGAGACTTACATTGAGCAGCCCCACAATACAGTTTATAATATGAAAGCAGTAAATGAAAGCGATAACCACTTACTCGGTTGTAGTGCTTCCATGCTGTTTGGTTAGTTGTTCAACAAAGAAAGATTGAAAATAACAGTATATTCAAAATCAAATGAGAAAGTGTTTTGAAAAAGAAAGATCTGGGGCTTACAGCTCAAGGAGAGGCCCAGGGTTTTATCAGTGAGCGCACTGTTTGAATTTGTACAGAGGGACTTATACAAGTGACTGGGGCCCAAAAAGGTTTTCTGTACAAAGGGATGGGTCTTACACTCTCTCAAGAGGCCCAAAAAGGTTTAAAGAAAAAGAGTGGGGCTTATAACACGAGGGTAGGCCCAAATGATTTTTCGTTTAAAATGGCGATCGCGCCGAGGTTTTCTTTTAACGCAGAGGGACTTATACAATAAGTGAGGCCCAAAATGTTTTGGTTAAAAGGGGGATTGGGTCTTACACTCTAATAGAGGCCCAAAGTGTTTTGAATGGGTCTTATAGCTCAAGGAGAGGCCCAGATGATTTTTATTTTTAAACGGGCGACGATCGCGTCGTTTACTTGTACAGAGGGACTTATACAATGAGTGAGGCCCAAAAAGTTTTTTGTATAAGGGGGGATGGGTCTTACACTCTCTCAAGAGGCCCAAAAAGTTTTTGAAGAAAAATAAATGGGTCTTACTACTCGAGGGTAGGCCCAGATGATTTTTGAAAAGGCGACGATCGCGCCGTTTGTTTTTTGACGGTATCGGGACTTATACAATAAGTGAGGCCCAAAGATGATTTGGTCAAAAAAGGATTGGGTCTTACACTCTATTAGAGGCCCAAAAAGTTTTGAAAATGATTTATGAGGGTTGAATTTATCCAAAACCCAAATTTGTTTTCAAAATGTATTTAATTGAATAAAAATTCAATTAAAATGATCAAAAATTGTTTAACACATGGAAAACAAATTGTGATCTTGGATTAATGCTTCAAAAATTAAGTATTGACCTACAAAATAATTAGAAAGCATTAAAAGTTGCAAAATCAATGTAGAAAAAATATTTAAAATGCCAAAAACAATCAAAATATTAATTCTTTACAAAAATATCAATTATATGAAATAAATAATATTTTTGGGATTTTTTGATAAAATAAAATATTTTAACATTTTTGTGAATTATTAAAAAAAGAATCAACTCAAAATCATTAAAACTCAGAGAGAAATTAATTTTTGAATCAATTAAACAAAATCACAAAATTCAAATATTCAAATTATTCAAAAATAGAGCCAAGAACAGCTGAAGAACACGCGCGTGTTCTTGGTTTCTCAGATTTGCGTTTTCTATCCAATCTCCATGAATACGTAATCATATCATGCAATCCACATATCATTATGCTCGTCTCAACCTCACGATCATGTCTATGTACTTTAATTTCATTTAAATTAAACATACAACAAGAAATCACGAAGAAACCTCAAGAACCCTAATTTCTGCATGAAGGCTAGGATTTTTGATACACGATTCAAACAATGCAATTAATTGAGGGAAAACATTCCATGCATGATTATGAACATATGGCCAAATTATTGTGCGAGGAAATATGCATAGATTGAGAGATGACCAAGTATGTGCTTACCTCCAAGTCGTGACAGCAAGTTCAAAGTGATTTTTGATTTGGAGGTGTTACAGATGAGTGGTGATGATCTGAACAGCTTCCCTACACCATATGGAGTGTGTTCGAACACTTGGATTGAATTGAAATGGACTGGATCATTTTGTGGTACCTCAGCTGCACCTTGGTTAAAACCTTGAACAACCAGCTGGCGATTTCATGAAATTGATGTTTCAGAAGTTATGTGAGTGTTTGATCAGCTCATATGTGATGTATGTGAGGTGTGTGAGTGATTGGTTTGTGCAGAATTGCTCTCAAACTCAAAACCCGATAGCTACCTTGCTAAGAAAGGCATTTTTGCCAAGAGAAAGAGATTTTGAGGAAAGCATCTGTCAGATGGCTTTGGTGTACTTAAAGTGACCACAATTAAGCTCTATTTATAGTAGAGCAAGTTTGTTTTGCAAGGAATAGTGCATGGCAGCTGGTAAGTAGGTTTCCTTAATGTTGGCCAATGGAAATGAAAGTCTCCTCTAGCCATTGACTAGAGGTTAGGGCACAGAGCTTTGGTCCCCTTGGTCTTGGATAAGTCTTGACTAATTTTAGATGAGAATGGCTCAGTCCATGCCACCTTGATGGTTTCATTGAATGCCTCATTCCAAATTTGAAGTCTTGTCCCTATTTTGGCCATTCTAGGTTCAACATGCTATTTCTTGTTCCATGGACTTTGGAGGCTTGGCTCAGTGATTGTCCCCTTTAGATTCAATCCTCTGAGGTGTCCAAGTGGATTGGAGCAATTGAAATTGGCTGATTTTGGCAAATCGACCCAAAATGCAAATTCTGCCTTGCTTTGACAGATTTCAGCAAGGTAACTTGACAATGTTGTATCTCATGATGTAGGTTGAATTTGGCAATGTTCTTGGCCATTTTGGAAAGCTCTTACATGATACAACAACTGTTTGAACAAGTTTGGTTTTGATCTCTTTTGATTCCAAGTGAAAAATCCCCCTACATTTGGCAAAAAGTGAGGCAAAATCTGACTTAGTGAAAATTTCACTAAGTGTTGGAAAAAGTGACTTTTTCACTTTTCAGCCACTTTGATCATTCCATAACTCAAAATCCTTAATGAATTGGAATGACTTGTAGTTGAAGTTTTTGTAGGTGATAATGAGGGCTACAAATCCATCTTTGGATGAGAAAAAATGGCCTTGTGGTTTAGGAGTTATGGTCCTCCAAAGTTGGTACCTTTGCCACTTTATTTTTAACTTAGAAAAATTTCTAAGTTTTATGGTTACCCCGTTTACAAGTTATCTCACTTTTCTTGATTTTTCTTGATGAATGATGATTCAAATCATACATTAACATCATTTTAGGGTTAAAAATCCATTTTGGTGAAAAATCTCAAAAAGTCAAAGTTGACATTTGTGCACAGTTGACTTTTTATCAGATGAATTCCAAACTGTGCAATTCTTCAGGAAATCATGTCCTTGACCTAAATCAAACTTAATGGACATGTTCCATGGGTGTCATAGGGTATATTCAATCATGTATTAGGGTTTGGGAGCATGTCTTGGTCAAAAGTCAAAGTTACAGTTGACTTTTCCCTTAAAACCCTAATTGTGGTGCAGATGAAAATGAGACTTGTTGCTCAAGCTTCTTGGATCAATCCATTGTTCCAAATGGATTAATATGGTGTATTAGAGACCCTCAAATCATCTCTTGAGGTCTTGGCTCATGGTTTGTCCCAAAAGTCAACTTAGGGGTGAATTAGGTCAAGAAACCCTAATTCTTGATTTTTTATGAATGCATCCCCTGAGGCAAAATTGACTTGATGCATGGGTTCATGAGGTTCCATGAAGCATATTAGGTCATGTTTTGGATCATTGCCTTGTGCCCAGATGAAAATTTCCATCTGGAGGCCCTGGTCGACCAAAACCCTAATTTGGTGACACTGTCGATCTTGAGACTTGATCCACCTAGAAGGGAGCAGCCTTGTGCTTAATCCTTGAAGTGGGAGTCCTTTTTGATCCATTGTGGATGTTTAAGAGATTAGACAAGTTGAAGATCATGTCATTTCTTGATTGATCCTTTGTCTAAGCACTCAGAGAGGGCTTGAAACCCTAATTTTGATTGTATTGGATGCTCACCCATCTTTGGGGAGACTAATGAAGCATGATGGTTCATCCATATTGTGATGATGATTTTCACAATGATGGGAAATCTAAGTGGTCAAAATTTGGGGTATTACAGGAGTGTGGCACCTCTGTGGGCAAGAATTTGGAAGCCTCATCATCATTTTGTCCCACAAATCATCTTTGTTTAAGGGATTCTACTTCATGTTCAGAGGAATTAGGGTTTAGAAGATGTGCATTCATCTCCTATTTTGTGAGGACCAAAATTAGGGTTTGTGATAAAATCAGTTTATTTCTGGTTCTTTGAGCAAGACTTGATTTTATGGCCCCCTATGTGTTCTCAAATGTCTAGGAATGGAAGATGGATAATCAATTTGAATCAGAGGGCCTTCAATTGATCAAATAATTGAGAATCAGTAGAGTAGGGGATAAAGTCAACTGGGCAGAGAAAAAGTCAACGCCTAATTTTTTTTAGGTCAACTTTGGGTTTTTCAAGTCAAATATGATCAATGGATGAGATTTGATCAAGAGATGTCAAAGGAATCATCAAAAATTAAGAATTGGGAAAAATTATTATTTTTGACAAATTTAGGGTTTTAGAACTTTCTATTTTGGGAAATTTTTCATGGTTGTTCAACTACTTTCAAGGTCAATTTTCTCTTAGTTCCTAGCTTCATCTTGAAATCATGTCCAAAGGAATGTTGTAGCTTGCATTTCCACCTTCCCAAAGAGCACAAGCATGTTTCATTTCATGTATTATGGTGTAAGTTATGTCACTCACAAGATCAAGGTTTCATGTTGTGAAATTGGCAAAAACTTAGAATTTTTTCTAAGTTGTTTGGACACTTTTGAGGAGCAAGATTCATGGCCATTTTTCATCATGTTCCAAGCATCATCTCAAGATCATTTCAACATGAGTTTTGTTCTATGATCTTCCTATTTTCCATTGGTTATAATTTCACATCAAATGGTTCAATATTTATCAAGATATAAAGCCATAAAGTTGGTTCAAGGAGTTATTTCTAAAAATATGTCATGACACATTTTCTTGGTACATTTAATATGGAGTTTTTGCAGCATGACATGATACATGAAAACCACACGCATGATGCTATCAAAGCTCCCCAAAATGAGCCAAGCAACATGCATACATCATGTCATTCCATTTGTTATGTTTTGCCAAATGTGGAAAAGAAAATTGGTACAAACTTTATTCCATTTTTGTTTCCCACATGCCAAAACTATTTCCATTTCATACATGTTTCTTTCCCACTATTTTCCAACCCATCCAAACCTCTCCCAAACCACTATCCAAGCCAACAAGCATGTGCACTTTTTCTTCACATTTTTATGTCCAAACCAAGAATAACCAACTCCAAGCCTTTGATTCGTTTCCAAGCCTTTGCCAACCTTAAACCATCTCATATATAAGCAAAAACACTCCAAACCTAAGTCATTCTCTCATTTTCCAGATCTGAAATTTTTTCTCCACTCTTCAAGGTTCTCTCTAGTTCTTTCAATCTACTCAAGGAAGCTTCGTTTTCTTGGTTTATTCTTCATCTCTGAAGCTCAAGGAACAAGTCTCTGGGTGTCTTTTCGTGCTGAAAGTTGAAGAAGACAGTGGACCATTCTCCGCTAGGTAAGCTTTCTTGGATCTGAATCTTGCATTTTAGACGTGAAATAGGAGCATTATTGGTGCATCTAATGTTTGAGTACTTATTTGTGTGTTTTGATGAAGTTTCATTTTGAGTGTTCAAACTTTAATTCATGATTGCTTGAGTTTTAGTGGTTGTTTTTCAAATGTTTTTGCATATTTGAGATCTCCATGGAGTGTACTACATGGTAGTATGTTGGTTGTTTTAATTTGAGATTATGGATCCATGTGTGTTGTTTCTTGAGACTTGATTTTCATGGCCTTAGAGGGAGAATTTTGAAAAACTAATGTCATTTTTGGAGTCTACACGAAATTTTAGGGGGGGAGGGGTGTTATGGCGCGATTCCGGTCGCGCCCACCGCCGGCGGCGGTGGCCGGCCGGACTGTGGTGGCGTTTTTGGCGGTGGTCCGGCCATGGAGGTACTGTTCACATGGTGAAGTTGCATGGCTCATGGGAGAAGATGATGAGGTGGCAGCATGTGTTTGGTGTTTATTTTGTTTTGTCATTTAGTGACTTAAGTGAATACATGACCAATTGATTTAATGTTACATAATATTGTGTTACACTTTAATTTCCATTTTTTTTTATTTCATAAGATTTGATATATCATACTCTCATGGGCCCATGAATTAATCCTGTTCGCACCCCCCAATGTCCAGGCCCAGCGTGTGTATTTGTTTCCCTTTGTGTTTAGTATTGCTAATGCACCCCTCCATTTAATCACTTGTTTTTTATTTCTTTTTTCATTTTTATTTTATTTTCATTTATAAAAAATATTTCTGTTTAATAAAACATTCCAAAAAAAATCAAGAATGTATTATATTGTCTTATTTAATTTTCTATGAATTGTATTTTCATTTTTCATTTGTTTTGATAATTAATTCTAATTTTCTTTTCCAAGGTATCTTCCAAGTTTACCCTTGTGGTTAATGCTTGTGTTTGATGACTTTGCCATGCCTTCTTGAGCCAATTTTTTTTGCATGTCTTGAAACATAAATTAGGAATGTTTGAATGTTGTGTTGCTGCCTTGGTGATTAATTTTTTATTATTTTCCATGTGGTTCTCCTTGCTCCTCGATTATTGCTCGGTTAGCTTGATATGTGTGATGTTTTGATCCAATTGGTGATTCAATTTTGTGATTATTGGTGATACCTTTTGGAAATTAATTATTTATGGATATAACATGATTTTTAGAATTTATTTGGATTTTTATGAGGCATGCTTCTATTTTTGGTTGATGCTTACATGTGGTTTGATTTTGAATGAAGAATGTTTGATACTTGACCTAGTTTGGATCCTTTAGACCACTTGTGCTTAAGTGAATCTTGAAATGATTATTTTTATGTGGTCATGTACTGTTTTAGCTTATTTATGGCTTTGGAATCATTCTCATTTGATCATTTTCCTAATTTTGGTTGATTTTCCAAGTTGACTATGTTTTGGCCTTGCTCCTTTGATGTTCTTGAACTAGTTTCTTTGTGATGCCTTCTCATATGATCTAATAGATGTTTGTGGGTTCTTGTTTGCTATGAATAACATGCATAAGATTCTGATCCTATTGATATGATGTCCATTGAATAACATTTTCTCACTTCTTGCCTCACATGATCTTTTGTTGCTTATATGGATGACTTAAGTGAATGTTTGCCTAGTTTTAATGCATGTTTTGAAGTTGATCCTTGATGTCTCTTCTTGCCATTCATGAGTTGATTTTTGGATTAATGTACATGACTATGCTACTGCCTTGATTGGATTCATTCCATAATCTCACATGTTTGTCCTTTTGAGGTGTGCCTTACATGATCTTTTTGTGAGCAAATGTTTGTTTGTGGTTAAGATGCATGCCTTGAACTTTCTTGCTCTTCCTTTGATCATTAACATGAGATGAATGTGACATGACTTAATTGCTAGCCCATCTTGGTTCTCATATTATTTGACCTCACTTCACTTTGTTTGATGGTTGATTGTACTTCTTGTTTGGTTTTAAGTCATCTCGTGTGTTCATTAGTGCATTGTTTTGCCTAACTGTTTTGACTTACATTCTTGAAGTTTGGATTGAAGCATATACATTTGATGTTGGTGCTGATCTTGAATGATTAGATATGATGTTTTCATTGCTCATTACTTGTGTTTATCTCATCTCTTGAGTTGCTTAATATTGCATCTTCTCCTTCATCTCTTACTTCTTTCTTCTCCCTTAAATCTTAAGACTTATTTAAGTCTTAGATTTGCTTTTGTTTGTGATTGTTTAGTATAATGTTTACTTGTGTTTCTTCACATGATCCTTTAGGATTCCTAGCTCGACTTAATTTCCTATTAAGTTGGAGGTAGGAGAGACATTAGGCTTTCAATCCATATATGCTAACATTAGGTAGAATTCCCCTTCTTACCTCAACTATAGGGCCACCATTGCATGATAACTTCTAGGATGGAGATCCCTTGGTTGTTTTCTTTTCAACCTTTGAGTCTTTTCTCTTCTCATCTCAAAAACAAGTCCAAAACACTTAATAAATACAACGAGTATCGTACGCCACAAGCCTTAAGTACATGGGAAATGAATAATTAGGGGTCTCCCTTTAGTTTTCTAGAGTGTTTAGCATACGTCCCATTGGGGGCGACCATGCGACGCATTCGCTCCTATGTCATAGACTTTAGTGCAATACAAGTTACAAACTAACTTAACTCACTCCTGTCTAAAAAACACATACAAAGTTCAAATCATTTTTATCCTTTGGGATTGTTGGGTTTCAAATCATTTTTAGAAAAGAGCACGTTATTTCCGTTCAGTCGCAAACAGGCATCGACCCTAACTGCTGGACACGAACCTAACGTCGCTCATAAAAAACACTTACCGACCCGTACGTCGAACTACGATCGCTCTGATTTCCTCTTTCTCGTTCGAATGAGGATACGTAGGCACAAGACGGCGAAGTCTTGGCGAGCCACATCCCCCTGTAGTGCGTAGTCCGTTGAACTACGTCGACTCTGATTCTTCGTTCGTCCACGAAGATACGTAGGCATAGAATTGCGATAATCCTTGCAAGTTCGTTTTTGTTTTCCCTTTCTATGTCCCCTTTCCGCTTAGCAGTAGGCTCTAGATAACTCACCCTTTGATTAGACAACAAGCGTGGATCCCATTGAGTACGATGGACGCGAGGGGGTACTAATACCTTCCTCTCGCATAACCGACTCCCGAGCCCAGAATATGGTTGCGATGACCATGTCTTCTCCCTTTGAGGTTTCTTCGATCGTTTCATTTCCCTGCGTCGGGATAAATAACGTTCGGTGGCGACTGTTCTGTTTCTGCCAGTTATTTTTCGCAGTTGCGACAACTGGTGACTTTGTTGGGGACTCTGGTTCCCTATGCGAGTCAATCCTAGCGCTTGTCTGTTTCTATTTCATTGGGTGTTTACTTTTGTGCATTATTTGTTGTATATTACTGTATTTTACCGTATTTATTGCATTTCGATTATTGTTATCATACTGCTCTACTGTTGTTGTGTCGTTGGGTGGGTTAGTTCCATGAGAGATAAGCCCAATACCCAGGCTTGAGTATACACTTAGGATTAGAGTGGAAAGTAGTGTGGCTTGTGTGGCGTCCGACCACACTTAGTGTACACGAAATCCACATTCAGATGAGGTTCTCTTTGGAGATGTCATATCCTGCGCATTGGTGCAGACGATAGGATGTTGACTTAGAGAGCTTATGACTCTAGAGACCGTTCATTGGGAAGTTAGTTAAGGCCTCCTTGATTGATGATGATGCCAAACCATAAATGGTGTCTGTATCACCATTTCTCAACCTGAGAGTCTGTGATACTGAGGACCTGCTAGGATGTCGTACCTCAAGATTAGAACCTACCTGTGAGAGGGAATGGTTTTTCAGGAAACTTTGACCTTCAACCAACCTGGATTTCTGGTTTTCTTGTCAGTACGAACTGCTTAACCTGGTATTCTGATTGGTCCGTTATTATGGATTTATGGATTTCTGGTATTCTGGTCAGAGTGGAATCTGGGTCTTATTCAATCAATAGTGCAACAGCAATTCAGAGCTTTATGAATACCTTGATCTCATGTGTGCATCTGCATCATCATTTTTGCATTCTAACATGTTTTTTTATTTTCAGGGTTTGCATCTTATCCTTGATTCCGATTTCCGAAGATTGTCAGAGATTAGTACTGAAAAAGAAGAAGAATATCATAGTGTACAAGTTCCCGAAACCTACTTTTGATTCTGTTCTCAAATTGATGGCTTTGGTAGATCCCGTTGTTTTAGCAGACTTCAGGAAAAATTATGGGAAGATTCTGAATTTTGTCCACACCATCACTGATTATGAGTTTAGGGCTCTACACACTCTAGTGCAATTCTATGACCCTCCACTGTGTTGTTTCTTATTTCCTGATTATATTCTGGTTCCGACATTGGAGGAGTTCGCTCTTATTTTGGGTGTCTCTATCAAGGAGGAAGTGCCTTTCTTTTATTCTGAGGAGGTTCCTAATCTAGAAAAGGTCGTTGCTGCTCTGCACTTGGGTCAGTCTCTTTTGGAAAGTAATGTCGCTAGTAAATAAGGTTGTAAAGGGTTTCATATGAATTTCCTGGTTGGTCAAGCTAATATGTATGATAAGGCTAGGAGCTGGACATTCTTCAATGCAATCTTGGCCCTGTGTGTTTATGGGATTGTTTTATTTCTAAACGTGGCGGATTTCGTGGATATGCACGCTGTCAGGATATTCACTATGAAAAATCTTGTACCTACCCTGCTTGGTGATTTGTACCACTCGTTGCATTATAAGAATGAAAAGAGGAGAGGATGGCCCATCTCTTGTTGTGCATCAATTTTCTACAAGTGGTTTGCTGATCATCTTCCTCAGTCTGGGGCTTTTATGGATACTCGAGAGACGTTAGAATGGTCTAAAGGGCTGATGGGTCTAAGAGCAGATAATCTGGTATGGGTCAACCATAATTTGTTGGGCAAAGAGATTGTCATCAGTTGTGGAAATTTCCCGAACGTGCCTCTGATAGGAAGAAAATGGGGAATTAATTACAACCTTATTCTTGTTGTCAGACAATTCGGGTACGCCTTGAGAGAACCACCAACAGAGAAGGACATTCGAGAATTCCTATTTTTCAATGGGAAGCTAGCCCATATTTGCTGAAGAGAGCCGTAAATGCTTGGGAAAATGTTCATAAGAAGGGGAAAACTTCTTTTGGAAAGAGCAATTATAGAACCTTTCCTCCATATGAAGAGTGAATACGGAAGAGAGTAAAGGAGGAGCTCCTGCCTTTCTCCATAGAGCCACCTTCATACCCGCTGATGATTAAACTACCCACTATGATTGAGATGGAAAAATATAACAAGTTATGGGCTGAGAAAGAAGAGATACGTAAAGAAAATAATGAATTAAAGAGAGAGATCAGTCGGTTGGAGCATGATCGAAGCGAAGCTATCTACATTGCTAAGGTGAAGACAAAACTTCTGGCCAAGAAGGAGAAAGAGTTAGCTGAAGAGATCACAATCAGGCAACAGGTAGGCCAAGATTTGAGAAGCGCCCATAACATGCTTCAGTCCAAGAAGGTAGAGCTGGCTAGAGCCTTGGCTAGAATTCAAAAGTTTGATGATCATCGAGACACCGCAATGACTGCTAACAAGCAAAATGAAGACAAGTTTCTAGATCAGATCGAGAGGTTGAAGATGAAACTTAGAAAGAAAGAGGAAGAAGTCAGAATAGAGATATTTCAGAGGCAAACAACCGAAGAGCGACTTAATGAAGCCTTATCCGCCATAGAAGAGCTTAAGATTCGAGCGGGGGTGAAGAAACCAAAAGGTGAGGATCCTAAGCTGAAAGATGTTTTTGGTGAAGACGCCTGGGAAGAGCAATGTCAGTACTTGGAAGAAGTCTTGCACAAGCGTGATACTCTTATTCAGGAATTGATCGAGAGGCCGAAACATCCAGATACAGGAAAGCTCTTCAAAGAGGTGCAAGCTTGGTGTGAGGCGCGAGAAAATTGGAAAAGGCTGACTATGGTGGACTTTGATGATGCGCCTTAGTTTTTTCTTTTCTGTTGTATTCGATCACCGCCAGACTTGTTGGTTGGGATCCCTGATTATTATATTCAGACATCTTTCTTTATTTTGGGCTGTATGTATTGACAAATGATTATTCTTTGGCTTTATAATATATGAGCAGATATTGTTGGTATTCCGTTCCGTCTTGTTGCTTATTATTAAACTGGAATCAAGGGGTGGATCGCCCTGTGAATACTCAAACATGTCATTTGTGTAACGCCCCAATTTTGTTAGTTTTATTTAATCGAGTTGATTTAATTATTTTTATTATTATATTATTTTATTTTTTACTTTTATTTGTTAAAATATTATTTTTCATTGTGATTATGTTTTATCGCGTTTTGGGAGCGTTTGCGAGATATTTGAGTGTAGGGGTATTTTGGTCTTTTGTTTGGTTAGATATTATATTTTTCATATAATAGAAACATAGAGAGAAAAATAGAGAGAAAGAAAAAGAGAAGAAGGAAAAGGGAAAGAAAAGAGAAAGAAAGAAGAAAAGAGAGAAAAACTTGGAAAGGAAGAAAATCAATCAACCGACTTTTCAAACACGATTTAATCGGGTAAGGGTGCGAAGCTCGGTTATACTATGTTTGTGTATAATTATGTATGTGTTTATGTGAATGTTTGTTGTGTTCCATAACTTTTCAATTCTAGGTCGGAACGATAGAATCGATGCATTCGCGGTTGAAATGTGATATAAATGTTGTAGAATACTTGTTACCATGATTGGGTTATGTTCAGATTGTTATGTTTTGGTTTGGAGGTGTTTTGAAGGTTGAAATGTTGGTTGGGAGTGATCTATAGCGCTGCTGGGTTTTTCTGGTTTCGCAGGTTCACACTGCGAATGGCCAGCGAAGTGGAAAGCGAACGTTCGCGTGAGGTTCGCACTGCGAACGTTGTGTTATTTTTCTTTCTGCCACGGTTCGCTGGGGGATTCGCACTGCGAAAGGGACAGCGACGGTTTGCTGGTAGTTCTCACTGCGAACTTTAGGTTGTTTTTCTTTCTGCCATGTTCGTTGGGGTATTCGCACTGCGAATGAGGAAAGCGAAGGACTCGCTAGGGGCTTCGCATTGCGAACATGACAGCTTTTCTAATTTGTTTTCTTTATAATTGTTGGGTCGTGAGTCGGTTTGAGGCACGGTTTGATGCGTTGGAGAGCTAATGAAATGTTTTTTCTTATTAAAATGGTTTCGAGATTGTTAGCTGATTTAATTATGTCAAGAATTTGGAATAGTGTCATTTTGCTGACTTTTACCGTCTTAATTGTGTGTAATTGGTGTGTATCACGTAATGTGCTATTAATATATATGTCGTATGACTTGTGTGATGTTATATGATGTGAATGCATGTGATGACATGTTATGATGATGGTTTGTGACCTAAGGGTAAGTAAATGCAAGTTGTTGTGTTTGATTATATATGCATGATTATGGATGTGTATATGTGTGCATTTGAATGTCATGAGTCATTGTATGCCAAGCATCATGATATGCATTCTTGTGATGTCGTATGCCCTAGTGGGTGTGAGCGACGAAATGATTCCAGAGGGAATCCGCCATAACATCGTGCGTCTTATACAAAGAGGACCTAAAACGATGATTATAGACGGTTGTGAGCCTTATACAAAGAGGACCTAAAGCGATCAGATTGTGCGCCTTATACAAAGAGGACCTAAAGCAATCCATAAACGTCGTGCGCCTTATACCAAGAGGACCTAAAGCGACGGGGAACATCGTTTGCCCGACGGGGAGTTACACTAAGTAACAAGCGATGGTTCCAATAGTTCATGAGTGAACTAGTGATGAGATGATGGATGGATGGTACCGCATTGCATTGCATTGCATAGAGTCATTGTGTCGGTCTCTGTGCATTTGCATAAATCATGAATGGATTGATTTTGTGTGGAATTGTGAATGTAATTGATGACCTGAGATATATTTATATGTTGGTGATAAATGCATTGTGTATGGTTGATATACCTTGGTGATGAATATATGAGATATGCATTGTGTTGTTTTGTATTTGATCTAAGGTGGAATTGTGGTGAGAACGATTTGTATGTGTATTTTGTGGTATTATATAATTGTATGCAACTGTATTATGATTGTGTTTCTCACCCTTCTACTGTTTTGAATGCTCTATGAGGCATTGCAGATTAGATGCTGGAGGTCTTTTTGTGAAGCTTAGATCTTCATTCTTTTGTCGGTCGGCTCTGATATGTAGCACCGGGTAGTTGGGGTGATCGAGTGTGATTATTATGTATATGTATCTTTTGGATTATACATGTATGATGTTGTATATGACAGACAAACTTTTATGATATATATATATATATATATATATATATATATGAGATTCAGTTGCAGATTTTCCGCTTTTATTCTGTATCTGAATTGTGGGTTGTAGGAACTAAGTTCCTCTGTTAATTGCTACCTGATTGTTGCATATCTTTATAAGCAGTTTGTTGTATTTTGTTTCAAATTGATGTGACACCTCCGTCTATGCCGTGAATGTTTTATTATACTCTGATTAATTGTTATTGCTTTTAATTTAATTGGGGGTGTAGATTAGGGGTGTTACATTAAGTGGTATCAGAGCCAGTCCGTGTGAGTTTGTGTCAGTCCTTGTTGGTCGTTGTGGTTGGGTGAGTTGTTTGTTTAACCATAGTCGTTGTTATTGGACATGAACAGAATATGGCTGGTAGGAATGACGCTGCTTTGGCTGCTGCTATGCAAGCTATGGCACGGGCTGTGCAGGGTGCACCTAATGCTGGTGGGAATGATGAGTTCAGGAAGAACAAATCGCCTGTCTTCAAAGGGAGACATGATCCTGATGGTGCACAGATTTGGCTTAAAGAGATTGAAAGAATCTTCCGAGTGATGGATTGTGCTGAGGAACATAAGGTGAGACTGGGTACTCACATGTTGCAGGAGGAAGCTGATGATTTGTGGGTTAGTACGCGTCAGGCGTTAGAAGCTGGAGATGAAGAGGTTACTTGGACTTTGTTCAGCAGGGAATTTTTGAGGAAGTATTTTCCTGAAGATGTAAGAGGAAAGAAGGAGATAGAATTCTTGGAGTTGAAACAAGGTAATATGTTTGTTGTTGATTACACTGCTAAGTTTGTGGAGCTTGTGCAGTTTTATCCTCATTATGCTGAAGCAACTGCAGAGTTTTCTAAGTGTGTGAAGTTTGAGAACGGATTGCGTCCTGAGATTAAGCAGGCAATTGGTTATCAAAGGATTAGGAGGTTTTCAGATTTGGTGGATTGTAGTAGGATTTTTGAGGAGGATAGCAAAGCTCGTTCTACTCACTATAAGAGTGTGAACGAAAGGAAAGGGAAGCAACCGTTTCGTGGTGGTCCTTATGTGACACCAGCCGACAAGGGTAAGCAAATGGGTAATTTTGATAAAAGGCCAAGTGGGGGAGGTATGTCTAATTCTCCGAGATGTTTTAGGTGTGGTGAGTTAGGACATCGTCAGTTCGAATGCAGAAAAGATATGAGGAAGTGTTCCAATTATGGAGGTTTAGGTCATGTAACAGCTGAGTGCAAGAGGAAGAATGTGGAAAAGTGTTTCAACTGTGGTGAACCTGGTCATATTAGTACGAAGTGTCCGAAACCAAAGCAAGCTCAGACTGGAGGGAAAGTATTTGCATTGGCGGGGACTCTGACTACTAATGCAGATCATCTGATCAGAGGTACTTGTTTTATTAATAATACGCCTTTAGTTGCTATTATTGATACAGGAGCGACTCATTCGTTTATTTCGTATGAGTGCGCGAAGCGTTTGAATCTTTTGTTATCTTCGATGGGTGGAGAGATGGTTATTGATACTCCAGCAACGGGGTCGGTAACTACTTCTTTGGTTTGTTTAAGTTGTCCTTTGACCATTTATGGTAAAGATTTTGAGATGGATTTGGTATGTTTGTCGTTGGAGGGTTTAGATGTGGTTCTGGGAATGAATTAGTTGCAGTTCAATCGGGTTCATATTAATTGTTATCATAAGTTGGTAAGATTTCCTTCTCTTGAAAAAGATGAGGAATCGAGTTTCTTATCTACCAAAGAGTTGAAGAAACTTTTGGCGGATGAAGCTTAGTTGTTCGGGTTGTTTGCATCGTTGGCCGTGGATAGTCAAGTTGCACTTGATGTGTTTCCAGTTGTGTGTGAGTTTCCAGAGGTGTTTCCAGAGGATATTTCAGATGTACCGCCAGAGAGAGAGGTGGAGTTTTCTATAGATCTAGTTCCTGGTACTAAACCTGTTTCTATGGCACCTTATCATATGTCGGCATCTGAGTTGGTTAAGTTAAAGAAGCAGTTGAATGAATTGTTAGAAAAGAGGTTTGTGAGGCCAAGTGTGTCGCCTTGGGGTGCTCCAGTTTTATTGGTGAAAAAGAAAGATGGAAGTATGTGATTGTGTATTGATCATCGCCAGTTGAATAAGGTGACGATTAAGAATAAGTATCCTCTTCCGAGAATTGATGATTTGATGGACCAGTTGGTAGGTGCTTGTGTGTTTAGTAAGATTGATTTGAGGTCAGGTTATCATCAGATTAGAGTGAAAGAGGAAGATATTCATAAGACAGCTTTTAGGACACGATACGGTCATTACGAATATTCTGTGATGCCGTTCGGGGTTTCTAATACGCCAGGTGTGTTTATGGAGTATATGAATCGTATTTTCCATGAGCATTTGGATCAATTTGTTGTTGTGTTTATTGATGACATTTTGATTTATTCTAAGTCCCGGGAAGAGCATGCGGAGCATTTGCGTGTTGTGTTGCAAATTTTGAAGGAAAGGAGACTTTTTGCCGAGTTGTCCAAGTGTGAGTTCTGGTTGTCAGAAGTGAGTTTTCTTGGGCATGTGATTTCAGGTAATGGTATTGCTGTGGATCCATCTAAAGTAGATGCAGTTCTACAGTGGGAGGCTCCTAGATCTGTTACTGAAATTAGAAGCTTTTTGGGTTTAGCTGGATATTATCGAAGATTCATTAAAGGTTTTTCCAAGTTAGCACTTCCATTGACCCAATTGACTTGTAAAGGTAAAGCGTTCATTTGGGATATTCAGTGTGAGGAAAGTTTTAGTGAGCTGAAGAGAAGGTTGACTACAGCTCCGATTTTGATCTTACCGAATCCTACTGAACCGTTTGTGGTGTATTGTGATGCGTCTTTGATTAGTTTGGGTGGTGTGTTGATGCGAGAAGGTAAGGTTGTGGCTTATGCTTCCAAGCATTTGAGGGTGCATGAGAAAAATTACCCTACTCATGATTTGGAATTAGCGACAGTGGTTTTTGTGTTGAAATTTTGGAGGCATTATCTCTATGGTGCAAGATTCGAAGTCTTTAGTGATCATAAAAGTTTGAAATACTTGTTTGATCAGAAAGAATTGAATATGAGGCAACGGAGATGGTTGGAATTTTTGAAGGACTACGACTTTGGCTTGAATTACCATCCTGGTAAAGCTAACGTGGTAGCTGATGCGTTAAGCCAGAAATATTTGCATATGTCCGCTTTGATGGTTAAAGAGTGGGGACTTTTGGAAGCATTTAGGGATTTGAGTTTGGTGTGTGAATTGACATATGACAGCGTGAGACTTGGTATGTTAAAGGTTACTAATGATTTTCTGTTGACCGTTAGCGAGAAGCAGAAGCTGGATGTGAAATTTGTTGATTTGATGTTGGTTGGAAATCAAAGTGCGAATGGTGATTTTAAAGTGGACGATGAGGGTGTTTTGAGGTTTCGTGGGAGAATTTGTATTCCCGATGATTCGGACTTGAAAAGGATGATTTTGGAGGAAGGATGCCGGAGTAATTTAAGTATACATCCGGGAGCTAATAAGATGTACCAAGATTTGAAGAAGATCTTTTGGTGGCCTGGATTGAAAAGAGATGTGGCTCAGTTTGTGTATTCGTGTTTGACGTGTCAAAAGTCAAAAGTGGAACATCAGAAGCCTAGTGGTTTGTTGCAACCATTGGATATTCCCGAGTGGAAATGGGACAGTATTTCTATGGATTTTGTGACAGGGTTGCCGAATACACAGAGGGGACATAATGCCATTTGGGTAGTTGTGGACAGACTAACTAAATCGGTGTATTTCATTCCGATTGACATCAGTTTTTCTTTGGAAAGGTTGGCTGAGATTTATATCAGTGTGATTGTGAAATTACATGGTGTTCCGTTGAGTATTGTTTTGGATCGAGATCCGAGGTTTACTTCCAGATTTTGGGAAAGTGTACAAAAGGCGTTAGGTTCCAAGTTGAGGTTGAGTTCTGCTTATCATCCTCAGACGGATGGTCAGATCAAAAGAAATATTCAGTCGTTGGAAGATTTGTTGCGGGCTTGCGTTCTTGAGCAAGGTGGTGCTTGGGATAGTTATCTTGCATTGGTGGAATTCACGTATAATAATAGTTTCCATTCAAGTATTGGAATGGCACCTTTTGAAGCGTTATATGGAAGGAGATGTCGAACACCTTTGTGTTGGCATGAATCTGGTGAGAGTTCGATGGTTGGACCGGAGTTGGTCCAACAGACTACTGACAAAGTGAAACTTATTCATGAGAAAATGAAGCCTTCTCAGAGTAGGCAAAAGAGTTATCATGATCGGAGGTGGAAAGATCTTAAGTTTCAAGAGGGCGATCATGTATTTTTTAGAGTTACACCGGTGACGGGTGTTGGTCGTGCATTGAAGTCGAAGAAACTTACTTCTCGGTTTACTGGTCCTTACCAGATATCCGCGAGAGCGGGTGCTGTGGCTTATTGGGTGGCGTTGCCGCTGAATCTTTCGAATTTGCATGATGTGTTCCATGTTTCACAGCTTCGGAAGTATGTTCCGGATCCGTCGCATGTGATTCTGATGGATGAAGTAGAGGTAAGGGAGAACCTTACGGTTGAGGCGTTACCAGTGAGGATTTTGGATCGCGAGTTAAAGCGGTTAAGAGGCAAGGATATTACGCTTGTAAAAGTAGCGTGGAGAGGCTCTGCCAAGGGCAATTTGACTTGGGAGTTGGAGAGTCGGATGCGGGAGTCGTATCCAGAGTTGTTCGTCTCAGGTAATATTTTCGAGGACGAAAATCTCTAAGTGGGGGAGAGTTATAACGCCCCAGTTTTGTTAGTTTTATTTAATCGAGTCGATTTAATTATTTTTATTATTATATTATTTTATTTTTGACTTTTATTTGTTAAAATATTATTTTTCATTGTGATTATGTTTTATCGCGTTTTGGGATCGTTTGCGAGATATTTAAGTGTAGGGGTATTTTGGTCTTTTGTTTGGTTAGATATTATATTTTTTATATAATAGAAACATAGAGAGAAAAATAGAGAGAAAGAAAAAGAGAATAAGGAAAAGGGAAAGAAAAGATAAAGAAAGAAGAAAAGAGAGAAAAACTTGGAAAGGAAGAAAATCAATCAACCGACTTTTCAAACACGATTTAATCGGGTAAGGGTGCGAAACTCGGTTATACTATGTTTGTGTATGATTATGTATGTGTTTATGTGAATGTTTGTTGTGTTCCATAGCTTTTCAATTCTAGGTCGGAACGAAAGAATCGATGCGTTCGCGGTTGAAATGTGATATAAATGTTGTAGAATACTTGTTACCATGATTGGGTTATGTTCTGATATTTATGTTTTGGTTTGGAGGTGTTTTGAGGGTTGAAATGTTGGTTAGGAGTGATCTATAGCGCTGCTGGGTTTTTCTGGTTTCGCAGGTTCGCACTGCGAATGGCCAGCGAAGTGGAAAGCAAACGTTCACGTGAGGTTCGCACTGCGAATGTTGTGTTGTTTTTCTTTCTGCAACGGTTCGCTGGGGGATTCGCACTGCGAATGGGACATCGAAGGTTCACTGGGAGTTTGCACTGCGAACTTTAGGTTGTTTTTCTTTCTGCCATGGCTCGCTGGGGTATTCGCACTGCGAATGAGGAAAGCGAAGGACTCGCTAGGGGCTTCGCATTGCGAACATGACAACTTTTCTAATTTGTTTTGTTTATAACTGTTGGGTCGTGAGTCGGTTTGAGGCGCGGTTTGATGCGTTGGAGAGCTAATGAAATGTTCTTTCTTATTAAAATGGTTTTGAGATTGTTAGCCAATTTAATTATGTCAGGAATTTGGAATAATGTCGTTTTGCCGACTTTTACCGTCTTAACTGTGTGTAATTGATGTGTATCACGCAATGTGCTATTGATATATATGTCGTATGACTTGTGTGATGTTATATGATGTGAATGCATGTGATGACATGTTGTGATGATGGTTTGTGACCTAAGGGCAAGTAAATGCAAGTTGTTGTGTTTGATTATATATGCATGATTATAGATGTGTATATGTGTGCATTTGAATGTCATGAGTCATTGTATGTCAAGCATCATGATATGCATTCTTGTGATGTCGTGTGCCCTAGTGGGTGTGAGCGACAAAACGATTCCAGAGGGAATCCGCTATAACATCGTGCGCCTTATACAAAGAGGACCTAAAGCGATGATTATAGACGATCGTGGGCCTTATACAAAGAGGACCTAAAGCGATCGGATTGTGCGCCTTATACAAAGAGGACCTAAAGCGATCGGATTGTGTGCCTTATACAAAGAGGACCTAAAGCAATCCATAAACGTCGTGCGTCTTATACCAAGAGGACCTAAAACGACGGGGAACATCGTTTGCCCGACGGGGAGTTACACTAAGTAACAAGCGATGGTTCCAATAGTTCCTGAGTGAACTAGTGATGAGATGATGGATGGATGGTACCGCATTGCATTGCATAGAGTCGTTGTATCGGTCTCTGTGCATTTGCATAAATCATGAATGGAATTATTTTGTGTGGAATTGTGAATGTAATTGATGAGTTGAGATATATTTATATGTTGGTGATAAATGCATTGTGCATGGTTGATATACCTTGGTGATGAATATATGAGATATGCATTGTGTTGTTTTGTATTTGATCTAAGGTGGAATTGTGGTGAGAACGATTTGTATGTGTATTTTGTGGTATTATATAATTGTATGCAACTGTATTATGATTGTGTTTCTCACCCTTCTGCTGTTTTGAATGCTCTATGAGGCTTTGCAGATTAGATGCTGGAGGTCTTTTTGTGAAGCTTAGATCTTCATTCTTTTGTCGGTCGGCTCTGATATGTAGCACCGGGTAGTCGGGGTGATCGAGTGTGATTATTATGTATATGTATCTTTTGGATTGTACATGTATGATGTTGTATATGACAGACAAACTTTTATGATATATATATATATATATATATATATATATATCTATATAAATGAGATTCAGTTGCAGATTTTCCGCTTTTATTCTGTATCTGAATTGTGGGTTGTAGGAACTAAGTTCCTCTGTTAATTGCTACCTGATTGTTGCATATCTTTATGAGCAGTTTATTGTATTTTGTTTCAAATTGATGTGACGCCTCTGTCTATGCCATGAATGTTTTATTATACTCTGATTAATTGTTATTGCTTTTAATTTAATTGGGGGTGTAGATTAGGGGTGTTACAATTTGCATTTGCATTTTCATACTTATATGCATAACAGGTGTTTCTGTTTGGTTTCCTTATCTTTGCCTGATGTTTTGTTAGCAGGATTGCAGAATCTCGCACTCACCGCTACGCTACTCGCAACAATCCACGAAGGGTTATGCATCAAGTTCAAGCTGAGCTCCAAGAATTCTGCAACCGCATGAATAAGTTCATGAACATGATGCAGAACGTAGCCCAAGGCCAAGAGCAGCTGAGGACTCTTGTTCAGCCCTTTGTAGCATGGGTTGATGAAGAAGGAATTGTTCATGGAGGTATTCCGACTCAAGTTGTTCCTCCGGACGGAGGTGGTAATGGTGGTGTCCATGTTGTTCCTCTGGGTGGAGGTGTTCCTACTCCTACTACTATTATTTCTCCGGGCGGAGGAGCGGATGTGGAGATCCCTGCAATGGGTGGAGGTGGTAATAATGTGTATGCAGTGCATGGCGCTGGGGGGCCATCACTGAATGGAAGATCAGCAAGATGATGTTTTTTCTATGCAAGGTGGGGATGTTGGCCACCCGTCTGATGCTGACAAAATGTTCAAAATTATCGAGGAAATGATGAGGGCTTACGAGAGTCAGAACTCGTTGGGTCTGGATATGGATGATTTGGGATTAGTTCCTGGTGTGAAGGTCCCTCATAAGTTCAAGGTGCCTACCTTCGACAAATATGCTGGAGCTACATGCCCTAAGACTCACGTTAGGGCCTATTACAGGAAGATGTCTACCTACTCGGAGGACGAGAAGTTGTTAATGCATTTCTTCCAGGATAGCCTGGCTGGGGCATCCCTGGAATGGTATATACAACTTGAAAGGGGTCGTATTCGCAGTTGGCGTGAATTGGCTGAGGCATTTGTTAGACACTATCAGTATAACACATATATGGCTCCCAGTCGTATGCAATTACAGAGCCTTTCACAAAAGAACAACAAAAGCTTCAAGGAGTACGCCCAGAGGTGGCGTGAGTTGGCTGCTAGGGTTTAACCTCCTATGGTGGAGAGGGAATTAATTGATATGTTCATGGACACTCTTCGGGGGCCTTACTACGAGAGGTTGGTAGGTTGTTTATCAGCGGGATTTTCTGATTTGGTTCTAGCTGGTGAAAGAGTGGAGAGCGGAATTAAGTCTTGAAAGATA
Source organism: Lathyrus tuberosus (assembly GCA_022829125.1). Taxonomy (NCBI): domain Eukaryota; kingdom Viridiplantae; phylum Streptophyta; class Magnoliopsida; order Fabales; family Fabaceae; genus Lathyrus; species Lathyrus tuberosus. The sequence goes on from JALAZF010000030.1 coordinate 22,265,749, forward strand.
CTGACCAACGGCGGATCCTCATCTGGAGGAAGTAAGAAACCATACGCTAGGAATTCTAAGAAGAAAGAAGGGGATGCAAGTATTGTTTTGTCTTATCGTGGTAGAGGAAGAGTTTATCAGAATTATACCCAACAGGTTGCTACCGTAGCCATTCGGGTTGCGCCTCAGCAACAAAATACTGCTCCCCGTCGCTACCCAGATAGACCGAGAATGGCTAATAGGCATTTCAAGGCGCCACTCATGCCTTACTCTCAATTGCTGCAACATCTGTTATAGTTACAGTTGGTTCAGAAAAGGACTCTGGCTCCTCTTACCGGCAATCCTCCACCTGGTTATGATGCCAATGCCCATTGCGAGTTCCATTCTGGAGCGTCGGGGCATCATATTGACAACTGTAAGGCGTTCAAGCACAAGGTCCAAGATTTGCTTAATTCCAAAGCCATTAACTTCACCAACGATACTCTGAATGTAATCCAGAACCTGATGCCCAATCACGGTGGGGCAAGGGCCAATGCCATTGAAGATGGGGAACCTTTGGATCTGATAGTTGATGTGAACGAGCTGAAAACTCCTTTGTTGGTGGTTAAAGAAAGATTATTGAAAGGGGGAGTCTTTCCTGGGTGTGCAGATGGATGTCAAGAATGTTTGCTACAATCTGAGGGTTGTGCTTTGCTAAAGTCAGGTATCCAGAAGTTGATCAATGACGGGCAGGGTCAATTCAACCGGGTTAACAGTCAGAGAAAGGTTGTTGATGAGGGGGATGAAATTGCCACGATATCCATTCCATACAAAACAATTAATATATCAGTGCCGGCGAGACCAGCGCCGGTTATCATCATTGTCCCAATACCAATACCTTATGAGAGTACCAAGGTCGTTCCGTGGAATTACAGGGCCGAGGTGTTCTATAATGGGAAAAAGCAGGAGCTGGTAGGGCCGTCCGTTGTGGGTTCAGGAATCGAAAATACTGTTGAGGGTTTTTTCTCCATCTAATGACCAAGTGGGTAGTTCAAGGCGGGGCAAGGGAAAGCAAGTAGTTGATGATTCTGTACAAAGACTAGTTGTGAATGATTTGGTACCAAGGCAGGTTGACAACTCTTTTTCAAAAGATGTAGAAGAATTCATGAGATTGATAAGAAAGAGTGATTACAAGATCGTAGACCAGCTCAATCAAACGCCGTCGAAGATCTCCATTCTGTCGCTATTGTTGTGCTCAGAATCACACATAAATGCTTTATTGAGGACTTTGAATGCCACTTATGTGCCGCAGGAGATTTCCGTAAATCAGCTGGAAAGGGTTGTAGCGCATGTAAATGCCGGAAATGGTTTGGGCTTCACAGATTTAGATTTGACTCCGGCAGGGAGGAACCACAACAATGCTTTGCATATTTCTTTGGAATGCAGAGGTTCTTTGATGTCCCACGTGTTGGTCGATACAGGGTCTTCATTGAAAGTGTTGCCGAAGAAATCCTTAATGAAGCTAGATACACGAGGTTTAATCTGCACGCCAAGTGATTTGGTGGTGCGAGCCTTTGATGGGTCGAAGAGGTCCGTTTTCGGGGAGATCGTGTTACCCATTAAGGTTGGCCCAGAAGTTTTCAACACTACGTTCTATATCATGGATATCCAACCTGCATATAGTTGTTTGTTGGGTCGCCCTTGGATCTACGTCGCTGGGGCAGTGACGTCAACATTGCACCAAAAGTTTAAGTATATGGTGGAAGGTCATGTGGTTATTGTTTGGGGCGAAGAGGATATAATGGTGAGCCACTTGTCAACATTCAAGTATGTAGAAGTGGATGGAGAAATACATGAAACTTTAGGTCAGGCTTTTGAGGCTGTCTAGATTCCTAAGGAGCTATCGGTGGAGGTTAATGAGCCTGAAGTTTCAATGTCTTCATTCAAGGATGCGCGTGCAGTGGTAGAAGTTGGCAATTCCCAGAAATGAGGTCAGGTGATAGACGTGCAGATGAAGAAGGATACGTATGGTTTGGGATACAAGCCACCCAAACGGTCTTAAGAGCCTCCAAGGTACAGTGGTCTTATTCAATTTACAAGTGCCAGAGTTTTCCTTAATAGGGTCAACGCTATTGGGGATGATGAAGGAGACAGTGACTGTGATATTGATAAGTGGATCCGTCCTTGTATTCCTGGCCAGGGGTTGTGCAACTGGTCTACTAAGGAAGTTATCCAAGTCACTTGCAAAGAGTAATTGTTTTTGTTTTCTGCATATGTTAAGTCCTACGTTCTGCCAAAGACGTAGTGATTCATTTCTGTAGGGCCGTGATGTTTTGCTTTCAATTTCATCATTAATAAAGGACGTTTTTTGCATTCAAATGTTTTGATCCCTGTTTTTTCTATTTTTTTACTTTCTGCATTTATTCAAAGTAAAATGGCAATGTATTTTTGTTTGTTGCATTCATAATAAACATAAAACATCAATCATGCAGGTTTATCTGTTCAGATTCTACCAATAATGATTTAGCTATGGCTCGATATGACTTCCACAATCCCATTTATCAGGCTGAAGAAGAGACTAACGAAGATTGTGACTTGCTTGAAGAATTATCCAGACTACTGAAGCAGGAGGAACAGATTATTTTACCTCATTAGGAGGACATTGAGATTGTTAATCTGGGCACCGAGGACGTGAAAAAAGAGGTAAGAATTGAGGCCGCCTTGGAAGACAGTGTTAATGGTAGATTGGTTGAAATGCTTTGAGAGTATGTGGATATCTTCGCCTGGTCTTACCAAGACATGCCCGGGCTTGACACGGATATTGTTGTATCGGTTACCGCTTAAAGAGGGTTGTACTCCGGTTAAGAAGAAATTAAGGAGAACAAAACCGAACATGGTTGTCAAAATCAAAGAAGAGGTTCAAAAACAGTTAGACGCTGGTTTTCTTGCTGTAACGAATTATCCTCCGTGGGTTGCTAATATCGTTCCTGTACCGAAGAAGGATGGAAAGGTCAGGATGTGTGTTGATCGTGACTTGAACAGAGCAGGCCCAAAAGATGATTTCTCGCTTCCCCACATTGATGTGTTAGTGGACAACACCGCTCAGTATTCTGTATTTTCCTTCATGGATGCCTTCTCTGGGTATAACCAAATCAAAATGGCCACAGAGGACATGGAGAAGACGACATTCATAACACCGTGGGGAACATTTTGCTACAAGGTAATGCCCTTTGGATTGAAGAATGCTGGGGCAACCTATCAGCGGGCGATGGTGACTCTCTTTCATGATATGATTCACAAAGAGATTGAAGCCTATGTTGATGACATGATTGCGAAATCACAAACGGAGGAAGAACATTTGGTGAATTTACAGAAGCTGTTTGAAAGGTTGAGGAAGTTCAAACTAAGGTTGAATCCGAACAAGTGCACCTTCGGTGTGAGATATGGTAAATTGTTGGGATTTATTGTTAGCAAAAGGGGTATCGAGGTAGATCCTGTTAAAGTAAAAGCCATACAAGAAATGCCTGAACTAAGAACGGAGAAAGAGGTTCGTGGTTTCTTAGGGAGATTGAACTATATTGCTAGATTCATCTCTCATCTTACAGCCACGTGTGAACCAATATTCAAATTGCTGAGAAAAGATTAAGAGGTCAGGTGGAATGAAAATTGTCAAAAGGCATTCGATAAAATAAAAGAATATTTGCAGGAACCTCTGATCCTCATGTCGCCAGCGCCAGGAAGACCATTGATTATATATCTTACGGTTCTTGAGAATTCAATGGGGTGTGTGCTCGGTCAACACGACGAGACAGGTAAGAAAGAACATGTTATCTACTACCTGGGCAAAACGTTCACTGATTGTGAGTCGAGGTACTCTGTGCCAGAAAAAATATGTTGTGCACTCGCTTGGGCAGCTAAGCGTTTGAGGCAGTATATGTTAAACCACACAACCCTATTGATTTCAAAGATGGATCCGATTAAGTATGTGTTTGAGAAGCAAGCACTTTTGGGGAGAATAACTCGTTGGCAGATGGTTTTGACAGAATACGATTAGGGATGTAAATGGATATCCATGGGGACGGATACTATGATATTTGTATTCACCCCGTTGGATAAATATGATATCCATATCCGCCCCATATACATGCGGGTATCCGTTAAGCGGTTAATCCACGGGTTTTACGGTATCCGCAGATAGTTACAGATATCCATGAATAATATTTTTTTATAAAAAATATTTTTTGAAAAAAATATTTTTAACTTCTTTTAATGATACCAAAACTTATTACCACATAACATCCATACAATTCCTTCTTAATTTAACAATAAAATTTCATCACATTGATTTTCTTCTTATCCACCAAAACATAATTAGATCTAAACATAATATCCAAACATTTTAGTTTTAACCAAACAAATAAAAGATATTGTGATTGTGAGTTATGATGAAAGAGCGGACGACAAAGGAGTGAGAAGGGAGACACGGGTTCGACATAGGAATGACGACACATTGGTTGAAATGTGAAATTGTTGAAGTGAGGTATGGAGTATTTAAGAGTTTAAATATTAAATGACTAATAGAATTTGTTTGAAATTTGAAAGGTTTTCTTCAAAGAAAATTTCAAAAAAATAAAGAAATATAAGAAGACTAATTTTTTTAGAAGATGAAAAGATAAGGTATAATAAACTAATGATATTTAAATGATTTTAATAATTTATTAAAGGATATGGATATCCGCGGTTACGGATATCATTAAACCCGTATCCATATCCATTAACAAACGGGTATTTAAATATCCATTTATTTTATCCGTGGATATCCATTAAGCTATCCGCCCCATATCCGTGACAGATTTTATCGGCGGATATCCGCGGGTACGGTTTTTTTTTGCCATCCCTAAATACGATATTCAGTATGTTTCCCAGAAGGCCATTAAGGGAAGTGTTCTGTCAGAATATCTTGCTCAACAACCGATCGAGGATTATCAACCGATGAAGTTTGAATTTTCCAGATGAGCATATCATGTTTCTGAAGATGAAAGACTGTGATGAGCCTTTGCCTGACGAAGGACCTGAAGTTGGATCTCAGCGGAGCTTAGTCTTTGATGGGGCCGTTAATTCATATGGTAACGGAATCGGGGCAATCATTATAACTCCAAGTGATTCTCATATACCCTTCACTGCCCGATTATCATTCATATGCACCAATAACGAGGCAGAGTATGAAGCATGCATCATGGGGTCGGAGGAAGCTATTGATTTGAGAATCAAGAACCTCGATGTGTATGGTGAGTCTGTGTTGGTGATTAATCAGATCAAAGGAGAATGGGAGACGTGTCAGGAAAATTTGGTGCCTTATAAGAACTATGCCAGAAGGTTGTCACCGTTCTTTGATAGGGTGGACTTTCATCATGTACCCCAGGCTGAGAATCAGATGGCCGATGCGTTGGCAACGTTGGCTTCTATGTACAAGGTGAATCGGTGGAATGAAGCTTCGTCAATAAGAATTATGCGTCTTGATAGACCAGCTTTCGTGTTTGCGGTCGAAAAAGTATCATATGGCAAGCCTTGGTATTACGACATCAAGTGTTTTCTCAAGAATCAAGAGTACCCAGTTGGGGCGTCTACCAAGGATAAGAAAACTCTAAGGAGTTTAGCAGGCAACTTCTTTCTAAATGAAGATGACGTGTTATACAAAAGGAATTTTGACATGGTCTTGCTACGTTGTGTTGATAAACACGAGGCAAGCTTGTTAATGGAAGAGGTTCACAAGGGTTCTTTCGGTACTCATGCCAATGGGCATGCTATGGGTAGAAACTATTGAGGGGAGGGTATTACTGGATGACTATGGAGTCCGATTGTTTTAAATACACTAGGAAATGCCATAAATGCCAGATTTATGCTGATAAGGTGCATGTACCGCCTACTCCTCTGAATGTATTGACATTTCCTTGGCCTTTTGCCTTGTGGGGCATTGACATGATTGGAAAGATTGAGCCGACTGCTTCCAATGGGCATCATTTCATCTTGGTTGCCATTAATTATTTCACAAAATGGGTGGAAGCAGCCTCATTTGCCAACGTCATCAGACAGGTGGTAGCCCGATTTATAAAGAAGGACATCATCTGTCGTTATGGGGTCCTGGAGAGAATCATTACTGATAATGGTTCAAATTTGAGTAACAAGATGATGAAGGAGCTATGCCATAACTTTAAAATTAAACATCACAATTCTTCTCCATATCGTCCGAAGATGAATGGTGCTGTTGAGGTAGCAAATAAGAACAACAAGAAGATTGTGCAGAAAATGGTGGTAACGTATAAGGACTGTCATGAGATTTTGCCTTTTGCTCTACACGGTTATCGTACTTCGGTGCGTACATCGATCAGGGCAACTCCTTTCTCACTGGTGTATGGTATGGAAGCAGTCTTACCATTAGAGGTTGCGATTCCTTCTTTAAGAATTATGGCAGATGTAAAGCTTGATGAAGCCGAATGGGTACGTTCTAGGTTGGATCAACTAAACCTTATTGAGGAGAAGAGATTGGCATCTATTGCACATGGTCGGTTGTATCAGAGCAGGATGAAAAAGGCCTTTGATCAGAAAGTGCGTCCTCGATGTTTTCAGACAGGCGAGTTGTTTTTGAAAAGGATTCTTCCTCCTCAGACAGGTCACAGGGGCAAGTGGACTCCAAACTACGAAGTGCCATATGTAGTAAGAAAGGTTTTCTCTGGTGGAGCCTTATTACTTTCGACTATGGATGGCGAAGATTTTACATCCCCTGTGAGCGCAGACGCAGTCAAAAAATACTTCACATAAAAAGAGACCCGTTGGACACAAAAATAAAAGTACAAGCAAAAAATGGGCATCCTGGCGAACCATAAAAAGAAAAGGTTCGGGCAAAAATTAGGGATAAAAGAAAAAGAAAAGAATAAACCCGCAAAGTTGAAAACCTGAAAAGGCAACTTTGGCAAAAATGGGTATCCCGGTGGTTTGAAAACCCAAAAGGGCAATCCAGGCAAAAGTTAGGGATTTGAAAGCAAGAGGCTGCGGTCTGCGTTCGATCTGTGAGCACTTTTGACACTTGGGAATTTCGAAGGAAAGGAATCAGTCCAGTCAGTCTCTTCGAAAGTCAAAGCATCTGCGAATAAGCAAGGCATATGGGTCATAGCTAAATCGAAGCATGGTGGATATCTGTTCCCACATTGCCAACATGTGTATTTTCTTTTCACTTTTGCGCAATTACCTCTTTTTAGGAATTACTTCCAATTGTAAATGCCTATTTACAGGCCGATTCATTCAATAAAGTATTCATTTCACTCAAAAAGATTTCCATTTTCATTTTTACTTTTACTGTTTTGTTTGCAAAAACGTCCGATATTTTTGATAAACATTGCATGTGAAAACGTTAAGCTTTGCGGAGCATATCGAAAAATAATGGAAATTGCTTGAGCGATGGATATTGTGGATGGTAACCGAGGTGGCCATTTTGCATATAGGATATTCTGTTGTTGTTGTGTGTTTGCAGGGTAGCAGGATTGTTTCTCCCTAGTAGAGTTTATTTCCCCGGCATTGAAGTTTTATCATCCTCAGCAGAGCATACTCTCCCCAGCAAGAGTGTAGAGGATTGCTTTCCCGGGTCAGATTGGTTTATTATTCCCCAGCAAGCATTCAAAAGCTGATTGCCCCAGGTAGGACAATATTACATCTCCAGTAGAAACTTGTTGGATATCTTTCCCAGGCAGAGATTTTATTTTCCCCACAGAGTCTTGATATTTACTTTCCTCATCGGATCAGGAAGTATAGTCTCGTCGGCAACGGTATGTTTTATTCTCGGCAGGGTAAAGTCATTTCTCCAGCGGCAGGTTAAGTTCAATGATATCCCCAATGGGTTTGGTATTACTGACTCCTCTCTTCAAATAGAGTTTGGTGTTAATCCTTGAAACGGTTTGTTCAACGGTGGTTGACATCCCCAGTAGGTTCTAAGTCCAATTGTTATTGGCACTTTTTAGTATCAGGTTTGGGTTCTATCTTCAACAAGGGTTATTTGTAATCCCCAGCAGAGGGGAAGTTCTCTTTGGATTTCATCTTCAGCAGAGATGTTAGTCAGGAAAGTCGTTCAGCGTAATTTTTCCTCAATAGGGTTTGTGACCTTGGAGACAATTTAGTTTGTCATCCCCGGTGGAGTTGCCTTCGTTTTTAGTGTTTATGTCGCTGAGGTGTCTCTTTTGCATAGCATAAGCTTCATTTGCACTGCATCCTCCCAAACGCGTAGCATTTCCATTTTGTATGGAGCATTACGCCATAGAAAAATTCAAACATATGCTTTCGAAGCATAAGCCAGGCTTGATGTTGTCTTTGCCAAAAGTTTTCTCAACAGAAAGTGATGTATTTCAGGAGATTCAATCTTACTTGGTCCCTGTTGAAGTTGCCAATGATTCGTTCATCTTACTGGTATTTCCCGGCAGAGTCGTCTGGTCAAGCTTCTCTTTTCCCCAGCGGAATCGTCTTATCCCTCGTCAGGTTATGAGTTTGTTGATTCTACTCCCTATTGTCCCTGGTTGTATCCCAACTTTTGGTTGGTATCCTTTGTTGTATCCCAACTTTTGGTTGGTACCCTTGGTTGTGTCCCATCTTTTGGTTGGTATCCTTTATTGTATCCCAACTCTTGGTAGGTACCCTTTATTGTATCCCAACTCTTGGTTGGTATCCTATGGTGTATCCCAACTATTGGTGGGTATCCTTTGTTGTATCCCAAAATTTGCCCTCCTTTTTCTAACGCTAACTGGCTTATGTTTCATTTCATTAGCACTTATGCATATCATTGTTTCTAAGCATAGGATCAAGGTATGTTTGTCTATCTCAAAAGGAGATGATGTTTTTCAGAGGCTCAAGCAAGAGATCATGTGTGCATAAGGGATTTCTGTTTAAGGCAATAGAGGAAGAGATGGCCTCAATGTCACCACAAGGGATTCTTATGAAACAAAACATTTTAACGTGTCTATCACTCCATCAAATGGTTGAATTTGGAAAGAGATTTAAAGTGGATTACCTCCTCCTGCCGGTGGTCATCAATCTAGGGTTTTTGACATTTGGGAGCGTGGCACCTCTGTGGGCAAGAATTTGGAAGCCTCTTCATCATTTTGTCCCACAAATCATCTTTATTTAAGGGATTCTACTTCATGTTCAGAGGAATTAGGGTTTAGGAGATGTGCATTCATCTCCTATCTTGTGAGGACCAAAATTAGGGTTTGTGATAAAATCAGTTTATTTCTGGTTCTTTAAGCAAAACTTGATTCCATGGCCCCCTATGTGTTCTCAAATGTCTAGGGATGGAAGATGGATAATCAATTTGAATCAGAGGGCCTTTAATTGATCAGATGATTGAGAATCAGTAGAGCTAGGGATAAAGTCAACTCTTGATTTTTTAGGTTAACTTTGGATTTTTCAAGTCAAATATGATCAATGGATGAGTTTTGATCAAGAGATGTCAAAGGAATCATCAAAAATCAAGAATTAGGAAAATTTTACTATTTTTGGAAAATTTAGGGTTTTAGAACTTTCTATTTTGGGAAAGTTTTCATGGTTGTTCAACTACTTTCAAGGCCAATTTTCTCCTAGTTCCTAGCTTCATCTTGAAATCATGTCTAAAGGAATGTTGTAGCTTGCATTTCCACCTTCCCAAAGAGCACAAGCAGGTTTCATTTCATGTATTATGGTGCAAGTTAGGTCACTCACAAGATCAAGGTTTCATGTTATGAAATTAGCAAAAACTTAGAATTTTTTCTAAGTTATTTGGACAGTTTTGAGGAGCAAGATTCATGGCCATTTTTCATCATCTTCTAAGCATCATCTCAAGATCATTTCAACATGAGTTTTGTTCTATGATCTTCCTATTTTCCATTGGTTATAATTTCACATCAAATGGTTCAATATTCATCAAGATATAAAGCCATAAAGTTGGTTCAAGGAGTTGTTTCTAAAAATATGTCATGGCACATTTTCTTGGTACATTTAATATGGAGTTTTTGCAGCGTGACATGATACATGAAAACCACACGCATGATGCTATCAAAGCTACCCAAAATGAGCCAAGCAACATGCATACATCATGCCATTCCATTTGTTATGTTTTGCCAAATGTGGAAAAGAAAATTGGTACAAACTTTATTCCATTTTTGTTTCCTACATGCCAAAACTATTTCCATTTCACTCATGTTTCTTTCCCACTATTTTCCAACCCATCCAAACCTCTCCCAAACCACTATCCAAGCCAACAAGTATGTGCACTTTTTCTTCACATTTTCATGTCCAAACCAAGAATAACCAACTCCAAGCCTTTGATTCGTTTCCAAGCCTTTGCCAACCATAAACCATCTCATATATAAGCAAAACACTCTAAACCTAAGCCATTCTCTCATTTTCCAGATCTAAAATTTTTTCTCCACTCTTCAAGGTTCTCTCTAGTTCTTTCAATCTACTTAAGTAAGCTTCATTTTTTCGGTTTATCCTTCATCTCTGAAGCTCAAGGAACAAGTCTCTGGGTTTCTTTTCATGCTGGAAGTTGAAGCAGGCAGTGGACCATTCTCCACTAGGTAAGCTTTCTTGGATCTGGATCTTGCATTTTAGACGTGAAATTGGAGTATTATTGGTGCATCTGAAGTCCTACCTTAGGGTAGGCAATGTTTGAGTACTTATTTGTGTGTTTTTATGAAGTTTCATTTTGAGTGTTCAAACTTTAATTCATGATTGCTTGGGTTTTAGTGGTTGTTTTTCAAATGTTTTTGCATATTTGAGATCTCCATGGAGTGTACTACATGGTAGTATGTTGGTTTTTTTTATTTGAGATCATGGATCCATGTGTGTTGTTTCTTGAGGGGAGGGGTGTTTTGGCTCGATTTCGGCAGCGCCCGCCGATGCCGGCGGTGGCCGGACGGACTGTTGTGGCGTTTCCGGCGGTGGTCCGGCCATGGAGGTACTGTTCACGTGGTGAAGTTTCATGTCTCATGGGAGAAGATGATGAGGTGGCAGCATATGTTTGGTGTTTATTTTGTTTTATCATTTAGTGACTTAAGTGAATACATGACCAATTGATTTAATGTTACATAATTTTGTGTTACACTTTAACTGCCATTTTTTTATTTCATAAAATCTGATATATCACACTCTCATGGGCCCACGAATTAATCCTGTTCACACCCCCCAATGTCTAGGCCCAGCGTGTGTATTTGTTTCCCTTTGTGTTTAGTATTGCTAATGCACCCCTCCATTTAATCGCTTGTTTTTTATTTCTTTTTTCGTTTTCATTTTATTTTCATTTATTAAAAATACTTCCGTTTATTAAAAAATTCCAAAAAAAATCATGAACATATTTTTATATATTATTTAATTTTGTATGAATTGTATTTTAATTTTCCATTTGTTTTATTAATTAATTCTAATTTTCCTCTCCAAGGTGTCTTCCATGTTTACCCTTGTGGTTAATGCTTGGGTTTGATGACTTTGCCATGCCTTATTGAGCCGATTTTTTTGCCATGTCTTGAAACTTAAATGAGGAATGTTTTAATGTCATGTTTCTGCCTTGGTGATTAATTTTTGATTATTTTCCATGTGGTTCTCTTTGCTCCTCGATAATTGCTCGGTTAGCTTGATATGTGTGATGTTTTGATCCAATTGGTGATGCAATTTTGTGATTCTTGGTGATAACTTTTGCACATTAATTCTTGATGGATATAATATGATTTTTAGAATTTATTTGGATTTTTATGAGGCATGCTTCTATTTTTGGTTGATGCTTACATTTGGTTTGATTTTGAATGAAGCATGTTTGATACTTGACCTAGTTTGGATCCTTTTGACCACTTGTACTTAAGTGAAGCTTGAAATGATTATTTGATGTGACCATGTACTGTTTTGGCTTGTTTACGGATTTGGAATCATTCTCATTTGACCATTTTCCTAATTGTAGTTGATTTTCCAAGTTGACTATGTTTTGGCCTTACTCCTTTTATGTTCTTGAACTAGTTTCTTTGTGATGCCTTCTCATATGATCTAATGGAGGTTTGTGGGATCTTGTATGCATTGAATACATGTATAAGATTCTGATCCTCTTGATATGATGTCCAGTGAATGACCTTTTCTCACTTCTTTCCTCACATGATCTTTTGTTGCTTATATGGATGACTTAAGTGAATGTTTGCCTAGTTTTAATGAATGTTTTGAAGTTGATCCTTGATGCTTCTTCTTGCCATTCATGAGTTGATGTTTGGATTGATATACGTGACTATGCTACTGCCTTGCTTAGATTCATGCCATAATCTCACATGTTTGTCCTTTTGAGGTGTGCCTTACATGATCTTTTTGTGAGCAAATGTTCGTTTGTGGTTAAGATGCATGCCTTGAACTTTCTTGCTCTTCCTTTGATCATTAACATGAGATGAATGTGACATGACTTACTTGCTGCCCCGTCTTGTTTCTCATATCATTTGACCTCACTTTAATTTGTTTGATGGTTGATTGTATTTCTTGTTTGGTTTTAAGTCATCTCGTGTGTTCATTAGTGCATTATTTTGCCTAATTGTTTTGACTTCCATTCTTGAAGTTTGGATTGAAGCGTATACATTTAATGTTGGTGCTGGTCTTGAATGATTAGATATGATGTTTTCATTGCTCATTACTTATGTTCACTCATCTCTTGAGTTGCTTAATGTTGCATCTTCTCCTTCATCTCTTACTTCTTTCTTCTCACTTAAATCTTAAGACTTGTTTAAGTCTTATATTTGCTTTTGTTTGTGATTGTTTAGTATAATGTTTATTTGTGTTTCTTCATATGATCCCTTAGGATTCCTAGCTCGACTTAATTTCCGATTAAGTTGGAGGTAGGAGAGACATTAGGCTTTCAATCCATGTATGCTAACATTAGGTAGAATTCCCCTTCTTACCTTAACTATAGGGCCACCATTGCATGATAACTTCTAGGATGGAGATCCCTTAGTTGTTTTCTTTTCAACCTTTGAGTCTTTTCTCTTTTCATCTCAAAAACAAGTCCAAAACACTTAATAAATACAACGAATATTGTGCGCCACGAGCCTTAAGTACATGGGAAATGAAGAATGAGGGGTCTCCCTTCACTTTTTTAGAGTGTTTAGCTTAAGCCCCATTAGGGGCGACCATGCGACACATTCGCTCCTATGTTATAGACTTTAGTGCAATACAAGTTACAAACTAACTTAACTCACTTCTGTCTAAAAAACATTAACAAAGTTCAAGTCATTTTTATCATTCGGGATTGTTGGGTTTCAAATCATTTTCAGAAAAGAGCACGTTATTTTCGTTCAGTCGCAAACAGGCGTCGACCCTAACTGTCGGACACGAACCTAACGTCGCTCATAAAAAACACTTACTGACCTGTACGTCGAACTACAATCGCTCTGATTTCCTATTTCTCTTCCAAATGAGGATACGTAGGCACAAGATGGCGAAGTATTGGCGAGCCACCTCCCCCTTTAATGCGTAGTCCGTCGAACTACGTCGACTCTGATTCTTCGTTGGTCCACGAAGATACGTAGGCATAGGATTGCGATAATCCTTGCGAGTCTATTTTTGTTTTCCCTTTCCATGTCCCCTTTCCGCTTAGTAGTAGGCTCTAGATAACTCACCCTTTGATTAGACAACAAGCGTGGATCCCATCGAGTATAATGGACGCGAGGGGGTGCTAATACCTTCCTCTCGCGTAACTGACTCCCGAGCTCAGACTATGGTTGCGATGACCATGTCTTATCCCTTTGAGGTTTCTTCGATCGTTTCTTTTCCTTGCGTCAGGATAAATAACGTTTGGTGGCGACTTTTCTGTTTTTGCCGGTTGTTTTTCGCAGTTGTGACACGCCAGATCCAGATGCACGAAGATTGACCTCTGAAAATCCATAAAGGGAAACCTCATCCCTATCTCCTTAAAGACATATTCGTACATAGGGAACATCTCCCTTTATGCCGAGCAGATGCGGTCATCCTCTCCAAGGAAATGGAGCTTTCACTTCCCCTTAGCCCCCACTGTCGTGAAGACGTCTCCGATGTAAGAGGCGAAGAGGAAGGCATGCTCCCCGGGTTCCGCAATGGACCACTCTTCTGTGGTAGTCCTAGAATGAGGTATTTCGCTAACTTCCCAGGTGTCATACCCCAAATTTTGACCACTAAGATTTCCCATCATTGTGCAAATCATCAGCACAATATGGATGTACCTTTGTACCTCATTAGTCTCCCCAAAGGTGGGTGAGCATTCAGTACAAACAGGATTTAGGGTTTCAAGCCCTCGCAGAGCTCTTAGACAAAGGATCAATCAAGGAATGACATGATCTTCAACTTGTCTAGCCTCTCAAATATCCACAATGGATCAAGAGGACTCCCACTTCAAGGATTAAGCACAAGTTTGCTCCCTTCTAGGTGGATCAAGTCTCAGGATCGCCAGTGTCACCAAATTAGGGTTTGGTCGACTAGGGCCTCCGGATGGAAATTTTCCTCTGGGCATGAGCCAATGCTTCAAAGCATAACCTAAAATGCTCCATGAAACATCATAAACCCCATCATCAAGTCAATTTAGCCTCAGGGGATGCATACATCAAAAATCAGGAATTAAGGTTTCTTGACCTAATTCACCCCTAAGTTGACTTTTAGGACAAATCATGAGCCAAGACCTCAAGACATGATTTGAGGGTCTCCAACATACCACGTTGATCCATTTGCAACAATGGATTGACCCAAGAAGCTTGAGCAACAAGTTTCAGTTTCATCTGAACCACAGTTAGGGTTTCGCGAGAAAAGTCAACTGTAGCTTTGACTTTTGACCAAGACATGCTCCCAAGCCGTGGGACACGATTAAATACACCCTATAACACGCATGGAACATGTCCATCAATTTTGATTTAGGTCAAGGACATGATTTCCTGAAGAATTGCACAGTTTGGAATTCATCTGCTAAAAAGTCAACTGTGCACAAAAGTCAAACTTTGACTTTTTGAGATTTTTCATAAAAATGGTTTTTTAACCCTAAAATGATGTTAATGTGTGATTGGAATCATCATTCATTAAGAAAAATCAAAGAAAGTGGGATAACTTGTAAAAGGGGTAACCATAAAAACTTAGAAATTTTTCTAAGTTATGAAAAAAAGTGGCAAGGGTACCAACTTTGGAGGATCATAACTCCTAAACCACAAAGCCATTTTTCTCCATCCAAAGCTTGATTTGTAGCCCTCATTACCCTCTACAAAAACTTCAACTAGACCTAAGTCCAATTCATTAAGGATTTTGAGTTATGCTTGGATCAAAATGGCTAAAAAGTTAAAATTGACATTTTTCAGCACTTAGCCAAAAATCTGCCTTGTAATTTCAGCACAATGTCCCAACTTCAAGGCTGTTTTTCTCCATGATCCAAGTTGAACCAGGTCTAATGTCAAACATCAAAGTTGAAGTACATCATCTAAGCTTTCTGAAAAGTCCTAGAACGTCCATATAGCATACTCGAGCAGGGAGTTATGGATCTTACAAAATGGCTTGCTGAAGCCGAATTTTTCAAGGCAGATTTGCACATTTTTTGTGCCACACGAATTTTCAAGCCTTGTCATCAGTTTGGACACATCTAAGGATCAAATCCAAGTGGGATGATCTGATCCATGAACCTCCCAAGTCCAAGGAACAAAGAAAAGCATGCCAAAGCCTAGAAATCCCTAAAAGAGGGACAAACCTCCAATTTTGGTTTGGAGCATTCAATGGATGCTTAGAGGTGGCATGCACTGAGCCATTCTCATCTGAAATCAGTCAAGACTTATCCAAGACCAAGGGAACCAGCAGCCTGTGCCCTAACCTCTAGTCAATGGCTAGAGGAGACTTGGATTTCCATTGGCCAACATTGGCTAAACACCTGCTGCAGCCACCATTCACTGTGGATCCCAAAACAAACTTACTCTACTATAAATAGAGCTCATTTGTGTTCAGTTTGAGTACACCAAAGCCATCAAACAGATGCTTTCCTCAAATTCTCTCTTTCACTCCAAAATGCCTTCTTTAGTAAGGAAATTCTGAGTTTTTGAGCTAGAGAGCAATTCCACTCAAACTAATCACACACACACCTCATATATATCATATGTAAGCTGTGCAAACCATCAAAAGTGACCTGTAATCACAACATCACAAAGTCACCTCTCAAAACCTCAAAATGACATTTTTTTGCATTTTTCAAGCCATGTCTTGATTCAGTCACTTTCCAAGCCAGATAAAATCACAAACACACTCTAAATATCATCCTTGAACTATCCCAAATGGTGCCACACATCTGGAACACCATTTGAGAGAGTTGGCATTTTGGCCGTTTTTGACCATTTTGCGAGAAAGTGCACAAACTTGCTCCAGAGGTTTCCAGCCGATTCCAACCATCCTAAAAGCTTCTAAGAGGTCATTTGAGGTTGTCCAAAGCATCAAATCATTTCTGGAACAAAACACTTGGAAGGTTGCCCAAAATCTCCAAAAAAGAGGTAAAATCCACAACTTGAATTCTTTGAATCATGTTTTCCTTTGTTGTCCACATACATGCATCATATTGAACAATTCTTGAGGTAAAAATGTAGTCCTTAATGTGTATGTTGTGATCCTCCCACTATTTGCATTTTGACGTGTTTTTATGTGGAATTTTGGTTGTTTTGAAACCATGTTCAGTTCTGTCTTTTCTTCATTAGTGTGTTCTATACATTAAGTTTTAGTTTGCATGAGTAACACCATTGGATTCCTTGCGAAAAATCAGTCAAGATAGGTTTTTACGGATTTCAATTCCGATGAAAATTGAGAGAGTTACGCGCGTTGGAAATTTTACGCGAAACGGCGTCGAATTAACGATAGCGGTTCTGTTTTTTACGCTTTGTACAGTGAGTTTCCGAGTGCGTGAATAATACCATTGGATTCCTTGCGAAAAATCAGTCAAGATAGGTTTTTACGGATTTCAATTTCGATGAAAATTGAAAGAGTTACGCGCGTTGGAAATTTTACGCGAAAACGACGTCGAATTAACGATAGTGGTTCTGTTTTTTTCGCTTTGTACAGTGAGTTTCCGAGTGCGTGAATAATACCATTGGATTCCTTGCGAAAAATCGGTCAAGATAGGTTTTTACGGATTTCAATTCCGATGAAAATTGAGAGAGTTACGCGCGTTGGAAATTTTACGCGAAACGGCGTCGAAAACAACGATAGCAGTTTTTGTTTTTTTAATTTCTGCATTTTGTGTGTCGATTTTCCGTGTGCGTGAGTGATACCATTGGATTCCTTGCAAAAAATCGGTCAAGATAGGCTCTTGCGGATCTTGATTCGGTTAAAAATCGAGAGAGTTACGCGAGTTGGAAATTTTACGCGAAACGATGTTTTTACACGCAGCAGCTCTGGTTTTTTTATCGCTGCGTTTTGTACGTTGAGTTTCAGCGTGCGTGAGTGATACCATTGGATTCCTTGCGAAAAATCGGTCAGGATAGGTTTTTGCGGATCTTGATTCGGTTAAAAATCGAGAGAGTTACGCGTGTTTGAAATTCAACGCGGAACGATGTTTTTAATCGATAGCAGTTTTTGTTTTTTAATTTCTGCATTTTATACGTCGATTATCCACGTGCGTGAGTAATACCATCGGATTCCTTGCGAAAAATCGGTCAGGTAGGTACTTCCGGATTTTAATTCCGATAAAAATCGAGAGAGTTACGCGTATTGGAAATTCGGCGCGGAACGATATTTTCAAAACGATAACAGTTTTTTCTGCATTTTTTGCGTCGATTTTCCGTGCGCTTGAGTAATACCATCGGATTCCTTGCGAAAAATCGGTCAGGTAGGTACTTCCGGATTTTGATTCCGATAAAAATTGAGAGAGAATTATGAGTGTTTGAAATTTGATAAAAACGTGTTGAAAATTAAAGTTTCGGTACTCGTTTTTACCCCAAAAGAAATGTCGGAGATGATATTTTGATATCTTTCCTCTTTTTCTTACTTTTTATTTTCAAAACTCAACCAATTTTTTTCACATAGCAAAAAATCATCGTTTTCCAATTCGTACCCCATAATATTTTAATCCAAAAAAATCACAAAAAAAGTATTATTTTTAATATATTTAAAAATAGTGTTTTAAATTGTTTTAAATGCTTTTAAAATGATTTCTTTTTTTTTCTTGATTTTTAAAACTAAAATGATTTTAAATATTTATGTTGATAAAATATTTTTTTCATAAACTTTAATCATTATTTAATGATTTTATTTGATATTTTTATCATTTTTTACTTAATTTTTCTTGAAAAAATGCCTAAAAAATAAAATTGGGGTTTTCTTTGATTTTCACCCTAACAAATCTTTTTTAAACTCTTTGGGCCTCTAATAGAGTGTAAGACCCAATTCTTTTTTGACCAAATCATTTTTGGGCCTCATTCATTGTATAAGCCCCGATACCGTCAAAAACAAACGGCGCGATCGTCGTCTTTTTAAGAAAATATTTTGGGCCTCTCCTCGAGCTATAAGACCCATTCAAAACTTTTGGGCCTCTATTAGAGTGTAAGATCCAATCCCCTTTTAACCAAAACAATTTTGGGCCTCACTTATTGTATAAGTCCCTCTGCGTTAAAAGAAAACTTCGACGCGATCGCCATTTTCAAACGAAAATCAACTGGGCTTCTCTTTGAGCTGTAAGTCTCATTTCTTTTTATTTTTTAACACTTGGGCCTCTATTAGAGTGTAGGACCCAACCTTTTTTTAACGAAACCATTTTGGGCCTCAGCTATTGTATAAGTCCCGATACGTTAAAAATCTCGGCGCGATCGCCATTTTCAAACTGAAAATATTTTGGGCCTCTCCCTGAGTTGTAAGCCCCATATTTTGTACAAAAATACACTTTGGGCCTCTAATAGAGTGTAAGACCCAACCCCTCTTTTTTATATTTTCTTATTATTTTTTAATAATTTGGAAAATTAATAACTCCTTCAATTTTGATTATTTTTTATTGGTTCTTTTTCTGAAAAATCACAAAAATAGTAAAACATTTTATTCTACAAAAAAATCAAATTTATATTATTTATTTAATATAGTTGGTATTTTTGTGAATAAATTCATTTTTAATTGTTTTTAAGCATTTTAAAAGTGAATATTCATCTTGAAAATAAAGACTATGGGCCTCCCCTCGTGTTGTAAGCCCCATTTCTTTTCTTTAAACTCTTTGGGCCTCTAATAGAGTGTAAGACCCAATCCCTTTGTAAATACCAAAATTTTGGGCCTCAGTCACTTGTATAAGTCCCACGGTGTTTCCAAAACCTCAGCGCGACCGTCGCCTTTTTTCAAAATTAACCATTGGGCCTACCCTCGAGTAGTAAGACCCATTTCTTTTCTTAAAACTCACTTGGGCCTCTTGATAGAGTGTAAGACCCATCCCTTTGTACAAAAAACCTTTCTCGGGCCTCAGTCACTTGTATAAGTCCCTTTGTACAAATTCAACAGTGCGCTCACTGATAAAACCCTGGGCCTCTCCTTGAGCTGTAAGCCCCAAATCTTTCTTTTTCAAAGCACTTTTTCCTTTGATTTTGAATATACTGTTGTTTTCAATCTTTCTTTGTTGAACAACTAACCAAACAGCATGGAAGCTCTACAACCGAGTAAGTGTTTACCCGCTTTCATTTACCGCTTTCATATGTATATAACTGTATTGTGGGACTGTTTCACTGTAAGTCTCCTTTCACAAACTTATATATATATATAACTGTATTGTGGGGCTGTTTCGCTGTAAGTCTTCTTTCATAAACTCATATCAACTGTGTAATAATAGTATAGATATTTAGAGTTTCCCCGGCAACTACGTCTAGAACTAGGTGACGCCGTTTCGTTTATTCGTAGAAATAGACAACTAGATCCCCAATAGGATCACCAGATACAGTCTCCTCTTCGGCTGTCCTCATTAGGAATTGTCAAGAAGCTCTACTCCCAGAGATGAATGTATTCTCCGTGAATGGCATCTTTGAGTTTCTTCCAAATTCTCGAACTTTCCTGGCTTGATCTATTCTCTATGAAGAGCCTGTCTTGAATTTTGTCGGGGTTTGGGGACCCACGGGCTTCTTAAAAGCATCGGCCTCCTCTTGGGCATCGTACAAGGACCCACAGGCTTCCTAAAAGCAACCCCGCCTCCTCTTGGGCTTCGTATAAGGACCCTACGGCTTCTTAGAAGTATTCACAGCCTCCTCTTAGGCTTCGTATAATGATCTCTTCCTCCGGGAATGATAGCCTCCTCTTGGGCTTAGTACAAGGACCCGTCGGCTTCATAAAAGATTCTAGCCTCCTCTTGGGCTTCGTACAAATTGTCCCGATGACCTCCTATAGGTATAGGAACAGAACCTAGTCATCCTCATAGAACAGTCATTTCATAGAGTCTACTACTATTTCTCAAAGCATAGCACAAAAGATAAAACTCTAGACACGGACAATCTAACTTCCTTGAGTCTCAAAGACATTCTCAAGTGACCCCTTCGTTAAATAGGAAGGAAACCCACAGACTCGGACAGTCTCAATACCCTTCGGATTTCCCGTTTCCTCAAAGAGAAAGAAATATCCCTGATCCTCAAATCAAATCCCTGAGTACAGTGTTGCTCATATAAGAACTGATTTTCTCTTTTAAAATCAGTATACTGGACCTGTCACTTAACTAAAACAGTTACCATAGCCTCCTCTTGGGATTTGTTCAATGATTCTTCCCAGCGAAGTAAACATTTAACCTCTATCTCGGGCTTCGTACGGGATACCAAAATTCTCCCCAGCGGAGTCAAACAACATTTAGCCTCTCTCTCGGGCTTTGTACGAGACACATAAGAGACTCCCTCGTTGAGTCAATTACCCCTTTCGCCTCCATCTCGGGCTTTATACGAGATACAAAAAGGTTCTTATTGACCCAAATAAACAACAGCCTCCATCTCGGGCTTTGTACGAGATACAAAGACTCTCTTGTTGAGTCAAACCTTGTAGCCTCCATCTCGGGCTTCGTACGAGATACGAAAAACACTCTCTTGTTGAGTATAAAAGATTCTCCTGTTGAGTCAACCCTTTTAGCCTCTCTCTCGGGCTTCGTACGAGACACATAAAAACTCCCTCTTGTTGGGCCAATAGCCTCCTCTTAGGCTTTGTATAAGAAAACCACTGGTTGATCCAATCAACCTTTTAGCATCAAAGTTGTGCCTCGTTCACAGTATACAAACATCAACAACTCCTTTCCCTTCATCTAATCGCTGTAAGCGGCAAGCCTCTGGATCATCTACATCCATGCCACTGTCCCTCTTTTAGCATGAGAAATTCCTAAGGAAAGATAGCATTGCTCTACACTGAGTTAAAGTCTTCTCCTTCAAGTTAAAATCCTCTTTAAAGGAAATTATGGCATTGCTAGGATCCGCGTATCCCGGTTAAAGTGATTCTCCTTTATAACCAGTTACCCAACAATTGGGACAGACAAACCCTTCTTTAGAGATGACAAATTCTCTCTAAAGTCGAGGTCCTTCAGCTTCACTTCTTGGGCTTTGAACAAGACACAAATAGACTTTTCAGCTTCACGTCTTGGGCTTTAAACAAGACACAAATAGACTTTTCAGCTTCACATCTTGGGCTTTGAACAAGATACAAACCACCTTTCGCTTCACGTCTTGGGCTTTGAACAAGACACCAAAAACACCCATTTCCTCCCATAGAATAGGAGGAACTACGAACGCTCTGATTTCCCTGTTTCGCTAAACGGGAATACGTAGGCATAAGATTGAAAGAAAAATCTTAGCGAGCACAATCAACAAAAATCCCAAATCCCATATCTCCATCAATCAAAAGCAGTAATTCAAAAGCATCAGTCCTAACATCCTAACCCTTGTTCCCCGCTAGAAAGTCCTAGAAAGAAAGAAAACCGTATTGGCGAAAATACAAATAACCAGTACAAAGGCCCCCCCACATTGATAGCATTCGTAACCTAACAGACCGTTGTTTAAACTCAGTATGCAAAGCAGGGTTAATTGGAGACATCTATTTCCCTTCCTTATTCAGCTCACAATAGGATAAAAAATGAATCGACCTGTAGTCAAAGCTCAAACCGCAGAGAGCGACCAGCGCTTAAGAACCGCGTCCAAAATCGCTCGCTACAACGGGGAGTGGAGGTATCCTTAGTATCACTATCCTCCGAGGAGCTCTCCTCGGATAGATCTCTCAGAATTTCATCCTTGGCTTCCCGTGCCATCTCCTTTACCTGAAAAGCAGGGGACAAAAGTGAATTCGATGACAAAGTCAAATCCACCATTCCACCGCTAGTCAAGTGAAAGGTCGCACGAAGGCCCGAGGACGACGTCCCCGACCTAATCCCTACTCAAATGGCACAGCTATAATGCAAGGAGATGCCCAGAGCAATCCCTCTAACGCACGCGGGGAGATCCTCCCCGGTTCGCTACCCAGAACTTCCGTTGAAGATCCACCGAAAAACTCATTAGTACATCGGAAAATTCATGGTTTTCGTCGGTGACGAACGCTTCAGTCGTCGCAACGGCGTCAAAATCAACCGAAAGGCCTAAGTTCCTAAGGTTCCGGCGACCCCGGCAGCAGCGAAAAATGGCCAAACCACCGCCAACGACTAACAGTCACCGGAAAAAGCCCCTACGCTACCTAAGTTCGCCCTAACTGCATGCATTCTAAGGAAGCAGAAAGTGAAAAAAACATCTGACAAAAATCAGTTCAGGTACTCAAATGGTCGACAAAGGAACTTAGGGAGTTGAAGATCTCTGGTAGGTGCACGCACGGTGGTTGGACGACGTTGAACGGCGGCGGACGATGGAATGCAGAAGAAGAGAACAAGGGAAGAGAGAGAAGCGAAAAGTGGAAATGTGCAGTTTCTCCCTTTATTTATAGACAATCTGTGGGCACGTGCACGAGCGCGCGCAGCTAGGGGCATCATCATGACCCTAGCCTAGCCATCATTGCGCATTAAATGAAGCACGTGGCTCGAGGCACGCGTGGCACTTCACCTCTTTAGATCACATCAAACGTTGGGCTCCCCGCAAGCCGGGCACGTCATGCAACGTTACGGGTCCCCCGGGCACAGACTCCCCCGGGCACCATAAAACAACCTCGTCTCGTCAATAGGCAACGACCATTTCTGGTCCTCCCCAGGACTGCGAGATGCCCTTAAGTCACCACTCTCATGCTCGGGAGCAAGGACTCGGGGGGGCTTCTGTCCTAGACTAGCCTAATGGCTAGGCATGACCCAATCCACTTCTGCTCACAGAACGGCCCAATTACCTCAGTCCAGCCAAATTAGGGCAGTATTTACCTTTTTGCCCCTCTATCGGGGAAGGCTAGTCGGTTGACCTCCAGGTTCAGCTACCCCTCCTCGGCAGTTCCTGCCCGTCATGAAATAGTCATGACGCCTGTGCCCGCAAGTGCGCTTCTACCCGTGGCAACAGCTAGTTTCGGGCACCTTTGCCCGTCCCAACGGCTAGTTTCTGGCAGTTACCTATTCTTTGGGGAACGATTATCTCGCCCCGAAAATAAATCATCCTACGAAACACATACTTTGTACTTGCCTTCTTTTCTCCCGATCCTTACTTTAGCATCAGAATGCCTTGCAGGTACACCCCCTCCTCGCCTTTCACACCCAACATCGTAGACGTCATCTCTGGCCCACTTTGGGTTCTGATCAACCATCAAGATCAGTAGGGACAACATGGTATGTGACAAAGGATTAAACATTCATTATTCATGATTATTCATAACCATCTCCCTTGGATGTTTATTGAGGATATGCCTTATTAAAACATTATTAGAAAAATTTTAATGAGAAAAAAATCTGGTGAAGAAAAAAGAGTACTATATTCTTTTAATATATAATATATTCGACAATGAAGATCAATCTTTTATATTAGTTGGTTAAGATTTCTACTTGAGAGTGACTTTGTGAAAAAGGTTCTAGTTGGTTAAAAGTTCTCGAGGTCTGAAAGAATTTTTTTTCAAATCCAATGATCGAATAACCATTGAAGTAGATAATGGGTGAGATTTGTCCATATATAAGTGTTTTAACACTTTTGCTATTTAACCTTCTTGATGTACAAATTTTCCATTGTCCAAATGCTCAATTTGTAAACCTAGACATAACTTTGTCTTTTCTAAGTCATTCATCTCAAACTCTTTCTTTAAGTGATTTATAGCTTTTTTTAAGATCTTCAGGAGTTCCAATAATATTTATGTCATCCACGTAGACAATTATAATAGCAAATTATTTTCCAAATATTTTTATAAAAATACAAATACAAATGAAGTTATTTGTATATCCCTCCCTTAACAAATATTCACTAAGACAATTATACCACGTGCGTTATTAACCCGTAGAGAAACTTATTCAATTTGATGGAGTAGCTTTTCTGAGATTCAAATTTATGTGTCCGGGGTACATTAAACCCTTAAGGGAGTTTCATGTAAATGTCACTATCAAGTGAGTCATACAAATAGGCTATTACAACATCCATCATGTGCAAATTAAGCTCTCCATGTGATACGAGGATTATTAAATATCAAAAAGTACTTGCATCCACTACAAGTGAATATGTCTCATCAAAATCAATTTCAAATCTTTGCGAAAATCATTGAGCAACAAGTCAAGCTTAGTATCTCACAATTTCATTTATTTTGTTTTTGCACGAAAACCCATTTGTATCCAATTGCCTTCACACCTTGAGGTGTTCAGACTACAAGTCAAAAAATTTGTCCCTTGTAAAGTGAGTTTAATTCTACTTCAATTGCATCTTTCCATTTTGGCCAATCCTCACTTTTTCTGCAATTTTTAATAAACCTTGGTTCATGATCCTCTTTTTCATTTATCACGTTTAGTGATATATTGTACGCAAAAACATCATCAATGTTGACTTCACGTCTATTCTATTGTACCCATGGTGGACATAATTTATTGATATCTCTTTATTTCATGAACTTTAAGTATCTGATCAGTCTCTTCTGGAGCAAAAATGTTTATTATATCTAAATACTTTTTTAGATTTTCTATTTACTTGCTCGGGTCATCTTAACTCTCAGCTCCCTTTCTTGTTCAAAGATTTTTATCTTTAGAACTGGTTGGTCTGCCACGCTTCATGCATGGTTGAGACTTGATAGATTTTTCAACAGGGACATCCATTTTTATTGGAGCATTAACTTCTGGTATATATGATTTAGTCACACTTTTTAGATCACTAATGCATTTGGTCATTGATTTGCTAAAGTTTACAAGTCAATTATCTTTTCAACTTCTAGTTCACATTATTTTGTTTGAGGATCAAGATGAGACAATGATAATTTATTCCAACATAACTCTTTTTCAGCTTCTTATTCTCTCAATCTAATGCTGGAAAATTTGATTCATCAAAATGACAATCAACAAATCGAGCAGTGAATAAATCTCCTGTTGTTGGTTCAATTTACTTTATAATAGATGGAGATTCATATCCAACATATATTTATGGTACGGTAGAGAAATTGGCACATACATTGCACATAAAAAAAATTCTTAGATAGGAAATATTAGGTTTTTTTTACCAAAAACTAATTGTAAATGGGAAGGTGTGTGATAACTTGTTGGCCTGGTGTAAATCAATGTTGCAGCATGCAAAATTGTATGTCCCCAAATAGAAAATAGGAGTTTGCATCTCATGATAAGCGGTCTTGCAATTAATTTTATATGTATAATAAATGATTATGCAAGTTCATTTTGTGTATGAACATGTTAATGGATGTTCAATGTCAATTCCAATATACATACAATATTCATTAAATGCTTGAGATGAAAATTCTACAACAATATCGAGACGTATTTTCTTGACAGGATATCTGGGGAAATGAGCTCTTATTCGAATTAGTTGAGGTTGCGATCTCGCAAACGCTTGGTTGCGAGTTGACAACAAACAAACATGTGACCATCTAGTTGATACACCAATTAAAACCATAAAATAACTAAATGGTCCACATGATGAGTGTTATAACAACTTATTTATATGACTCACTTCATAATGAAATTTACATTTATAAGCTCTAAAAAATTGATAGATTCATTTTTAATTTTTATTGGTGATGAATGGATTATCAACTTTCCTTGAGAGAAAAGTTGCATGAGAATTTGTTAGATTGAATAATCTCATGACTCTTTAATTTATAACCACATGAATTTTCAATTATTTTTCATATCATTATATAACAGAGATGGCCCAATCGGTCAAGCTAAATTACAAATTTGTTGTTATTTGTAAACTTCTCGTTTATAATGACATGTGCTTCAATTGTACTAATATAAGTGTAGTACAAGCCGGAGGAAAAAGTTGGTAGCTTTTCTATTACACATGTTTTGTCCAAATCATGTTTTGTAATACAAAGATATTCAATGTCTCCGTCATCTCTTGTTTCAACATGGTATCCATTTAGACGAATATGTTATCCATTTAGAAACATTGCACGATTAAAATGATTATAAAGAAACAAAAGTATCACTGAAAAGAAGAATTCAACATCATTACAAAGTCAAATCAGGGACACCCCCTAGCATTGGGGGGTTTAGCTACTCATATGGTTAAGAGAAAATACAATGTAAAATAGAGACATTACAAGAATTTGGATAAACTTGGATCGTCAATCGCTTCCACTCCTGAAAACCCTTCGTCCTCCGAAAAACTTGAGCTCTCCAATCTTTTGATCGTAAAATTTTCTCTGGTAAAAAAGTGTCTTCTCCTTTTCCAAAAACTCTTCTAAATAGCGAAAAATCACATAACAGTAAGTGGAAATGCCAAAAATACACTCCAGGTAAGTATCTAGGAAACATCAGAGAAAACTGGGAAAATCAGCGTCCAAGCCAAAATGGCCCGTGTCAGGCAACACGGGTGCCCGTGTTGGCTCCCTGCCTCTTCAACTTCTTTTTTTTCTTCCAGGCCAGCTGACATGGGTGCCCGTGTCATCCCATTGTCTCTTTAATTATGTTCATTCTTTCGCTCCCAGCCTGACACGACTCGTGTCAGGTAACACGGGCAGCCGTGTCAGGCCCTCTGCCACTTGCCAAAATCGTTCCCGACACCCCGGATTCTCCATTTTCTTCGCACCTAGTGCTTTGGGTCATTCGCCTAAACCTGAAGACAATTAAAACCAACAAATCAAAGCATAAAATGCAGAATACTCGAAATAAAACTTAAAATACTAAAATGCGAAAATTACGTGCGAAAATCAAAATTAACTCAAAAAGCGATAAAAACACAAAACAAAATATTACCGATTTCATGGGTTAATGTCGAATAAGTGATGAAAACATAGCAAAAATGGTGAACGATCAACAAACATCTTTGAAACTTAATAAATTTCTATGAGACTTATAGGAGTATAATTTATTTTCAATGTGCAATTTTGTTCCTCCACATAACAACAAGTCGGCTCTTCCGAAACCTTCAATTATTTTTGAAGTGCTAGATATACTACTGACATTAATTTTTTGTTTCACTAAATAAGCGAAATATTTTTCATCCTTCAAAATTGTGTGAGTAGTCAGTGAGACAAATATCTTCACTATTAATGCTAGTGCCAATATTCATTCTAAGAAAAAAACTATAAACACATTTTAAACATAAAAGATTATCATCAACATCATTTTATTTTCATTAGAAAATAAAATTCAAAACAAAACATATAACTTAATATAATAAATAACTTTAAAAAAATATCGATAAATTATATTTCTTGACACATCCATTTTCAATAAGGTGGTCAATTTTTCCATATGGGTCAACAAAGAAATCACCAATATATATAAGTGAGTAACATTCATATTCCTATAGTCTAGATCGTCATCTTTATTAACAAAATGTGTCTCTATCCATATATCTTCATTTTTCAGTGATTTATGGTAAATATCAACAAGGTGTTTTGGTGTACGACAAGTGCGACTCCAATGTCCTTTTCCTCCACAATGATATCAAACATTTTCATTATTTTTGCTAATCTGACCATTCTTTTCACTCTCGTCAACATTTTTCCACTTATGGTGAAAATATATGTGCTTATTATTACCATTGTGACTATGATCAAAACCAAGATCACGACCATAATTATGACCATGACCAAATTTTTTCCTAAAGTGACTATGTCTTGCTACATTCACTTCTGGGAATAGAGCGATATCAATGGGACGATCCTCGTGATTTTTCATCAAGAACTCATTATTTTGTTCAGTCACAAGAAGACATGATATCAAGTCAGAATATTAAAAAAATCATTTTTCTCGATATTGTTGATGCATGAGCACATTGGATGCATGAAAGTGGAAAAATGCTTTTTCTAACATATTTTCATTAAATATTTTGTCTCCACATAATGTCAACTTAGAAGTTATTCTAAACATTGTAGGATTATAATCACTTACACATTTAAAATCTTGCATATGTAAATTCATCCAATCATAACGAGTTTTTGATAGAATAACTATTTATTGATGATTATTATTTTTGTTTAAATTGTTTTTGTTGAAGAAGAAGAAGAAGAAGAAGAAGAAGAAGAAGAAGAAGATGCGTCAGTTATAGTAAGATATTCATTTTTAAGGTCTTCATGAAGATGAAGATGAAGGAATATCATGGTTTTTTTTGTTGATTAGATGGTGTGTTTCCTTCTTTAATAGTATCACCTCGACCTTCTACATTTAAATGGATTTCAACATCTACAGTCCAAGAAAAATAATTTTGAAAGTTTCGTGATAATAACATGTTATGAAATAAGAAGAAAAAACAAAGATTAGAGAACAAAGAATATAATTTTGTATTGTCTTGTTCTCAAGTGTAACACAATATAACATATATTCTATTTATAAGACATAAATGGTCTAATACACAATTAAGGGAATTGATTAACATTTAATAGGGAGAGAATGTTATGAGACAAAGGATTAAACATCCATTATTCATGATTATTTATAACAAAAAGAATAATTTAACTTTTTTAAATGTAAATTAAACTTTTGATCCCATTTATTTTCTGCTTATGAAATCAATTTCATTATTATATTTTAAAATAAATTTGATTTATCTTTTTTATTTATGGTCAAAAAAGTGTTGTTATGGAATATTTTTTAATACGTAACAATTAATTGATGATATGTAATGTTCCACTTGAATTATTGAATTTTTTAACTGAAGGTCGAAGTTCGACTCAGAAACAAGGATGATATACTTATAAATCCTAAATCCTTTTATTACTTTGATGAACTTCCACTTGAAGGATATAGATATAGCGTTTGGACCAATTTTTATTTTCTTTCACTATTTAATATTTAATTATTATTATTTTTTTAAATTGTTTAATAAATTTTTTTTGTTTGATAAACATTAAACATGATAATTTTAATAATTCAACAGAAACATTACACATTATATATATATATATATATATATATATATATATATATATATATAGAGAGAGAGAGAGAGAGAGAGCGAGAGTTTAATTGGTATGCACTGAGAGTGTAAAATAATTTTACACTGTCATCCAATAGAAATTCATCAATCTGCCATGTCATACCATTTACTTAAAATTTGTAGTCTGATGTGGCGGGATACATGAGGGTGATTGGTTGACAGTTTAAAAACAAAATATACGAATTGATTTAGTGAATAGACAATAATAGATAATAATGAGATACTAAAAGTGTAATTTAACCTTAAAAATACTTAAAAGTAAGGGGAAGTACTCATCTCACCCCATAATTTGTTTCAAAAATACAAAAAATAATGCAAACAAACATAAACTACTAGGTATGTCTAACTCTCTGGTTTCTCATCTGCCTATACTGCAAGGAATTATGTGCTTGGACAATAATGTATTCTATGAGGGCTAGCCGGGGACTCTCTTCCTCAAAATGTTCAGCATTTATGCTTATCTCACCATATCCATGATACGCTGACAGACTGACAATATGACTTGGATGTGGTCATCCCAAGCCTCTAGTATCTCCTGATTAGATGACTTAGGTAGTCTTTTAGGAGTGTATGATATCATGATAGGATGTGACACCCTATAGAACCATATGGTGTAGATGTCTGCATAAGCCCATTGTACATGCACTACAAGAAAAAAAAAAGTGAGTTACGACGGTTCAAACTATCACAAAATTTGTTTTACAACAGTTTTTCAACTATCATAATAATGTGTGTCGCGGGGCTGTTTTACGACGGTTCGGAAAAACCATTGTCACAGCCGTCGTACATATTTGCAGAGGTTCTAAAACGCCACCAAATTATAATTACGACAATTCTAAACCTGTCAACTATTTTTGTTTTAATAATTTTTAGCATTATTATAAAATAAACAAAATAAAAAATAAAAAACCAATTTCTAACTCTATTCCAACTCTATTAACGTTGTAAAAAAAAAAATCTTATTGCTACTACCATAGCCAATACACCATAAACATGAGTACGTAGCCTAAATCATGGTATCTGAAACTTGAAAAGGTTGTGTCAACATCTTCAATATAAGTATAAAAGCTCACTAACCATAACTAAACATCTTCACTAATAAGATAAATAATAAATTACTCTTTCAAACAAAATTCTAATAAGTTTAGCCTTCAATAGTACACATTCACATAACTCTGTGATTCTAACTAAAACTGATATCTATAATCACAGTCAAACTTACAAACATTTGATTATCACAAAAGCATAGTCTAACTAAGGCCAATATAAAAAGAGCTACATAGTTGGTAAAAATTAGTTTTAAATTAAATCTAATTTTAACCGTACATAAATAATTCAAAGAGCTATATTATATCATCTAAACCTCTCAAAGCATCCGACTTATCACAATCCTTTATGTAAAGCATAAACAACTTATGATATCGAGATACACAAAATAAAATGGGCAATCATTTCCATAAAGCATAAATAAATACGACCTCTAGCTTAATTTCTAAGTCCAAAATCATAAAGCACGAACCTGAAACTCCAGCACCTGCTGCATCCATCAACCGAGAAAGGATCCTTTACACCAATAATGTGATGGCAAAAAAACCTTCAGGAGCTGTCAAATCTAAATTACTCATTTGATTACACCTAACAAGCCAATCAAAGCAAATTGACCGGGAATTGGTTGTGCAGTTTGCATAGACTTCATGCCATGAAAATCCAATCTTGAAAACTTGCATCCAGTGAATTTTTTGGTTTCACATTGGCCAAAATCCTGAGTTAACAACCAAATAACATGGTATTAGATCCAAATTTGTATATTATGCATACAAAAATACAATTTAACTTCACTAAAGTGAGCACAATGACTGTGAAACAAAATATAATAATAGTAAAAGAGTTGTATTGTATGCATGCCCATATTATAAGCTTTATTTTGGGTTATGTGAGTTCCTCCAGTTCTTCATTATCACCCTCGCTAGTTTCTACAAATATAAAAAAGTTATGGAAATGTTTATTTGAAATAAAATAGTAAATGATTTGAATAATGAAACAAACCTTAAACCATGCAGTTTTGAGTTTCGTTGTCTCTAAAAAAGATGGATATAAATGAATAAAAAAAATGGTAGCATAAATGGGAAATAAAAAGAAGTGGGGATTATAGTGAATGTCGACTAGATTGAGCATGGTTCTGATTGTTTATGATTTTGTTGTTAAAAAAGACACCACTGTTATTGACAAAATGAGTATGTTGTTGTTGTTAGTTATGATGTGATGAATAAGATCCTCCCATGTCGAAACTGGAAGACCTCCTCATCTGCAAAAAGAATTCAGGTAAGAGTGAGATTATAGTTTGGTCCCATAATATCATATGCAAGGATAAAACAAATAAAATATATCTTAATTTTTTACCGTGTCAAACTCACAGAGAAATGCTTTAACTTCATCATTGACAGAACATTGTCATGAAGTTGTTCTTTCTAATGCATATCCATAGTAAACTCTTCATTACCACCTACGTACAAATATTAGTAATTAAATCAAACTCTAAAATTCACAAAACACACTCCAAAATGCATACAACTTTAACCTTTGCAGCCACAACCGTTGTGCCTAAGACAACACCAAAAAATGTCTCACATATTACTACTTTCCCTACCAAATTCACTACCTCATGTGCTTTTTCACCTCGTTACACTCCAATCAAAGTCACATTTGGGAAATCTGACCCTTCAACATTCAACTACGACTCAACGTTCTCTAAGATTTCATTCTTGAAATTCTGGCACGCAGATACCAGATGTCGAGACAGATGTCACAACACTGGGATCAAGACAGTTTGAACACTCACAAATATGCAGAAAAATAAATGACAGGAAGATAAATAACACTAGTAGTTGTTAACCCAGTTCAATACAACGTCACTTACATCTAGGGGCTACCAAGCAAATAAGGAAATCCACTATGACAATATTAGTTTAAAGCTAAACTCCCCCGTTTACAAATTATCACCTAATCACTACCTTGTGCAACTTCTACCTAGACACCCTCTAGATATGAGATCCCCCTCTCACTTCTTACCAGTCACAAACAAGTGACAATTCAACAATAACCCAAAATAGAAGTATCAACCCTTCCAAGTACAATACTTAGTTTTGCTTAAAAGCTTTAACTAAGAACAATACACTATTACTTAAAAGCTTATGAGTGAACAATTAACAATTAACAACCAGTCAACTCAATGCATCAAAACTGATACAAGAGTGACATATAAAGAAAACACATTAAACCCTAAAGAACCACCAAGACACGGCTAATCCTAATTCTTCAAATCCACGTCTTCTTTAGGTTTAGAAAACCCCTTTAAATAAACATCACAACTGCATGGGCTCAGGCTCTCAAAATAAAACGCAAATCAACAGGAATCAACTTTAAATCAATTGCATAATATCCCGCACAATAATAGGAACAATAACATAAAGTTTCATAAAAAGGCTCCAAGATCCTTTTTACGAAATACATGACAATCTGTCAAAAAAGATGTTCCCAAAATATCCTCCATTGAATAAAAATAACGTGTGAATTAAAACACACTCAAAACTCACACTTAAAATACCAAAACAGTCCTGCCCTAACTTTCTGGTATAACATGTCCAGACACATGTCATAACATCATGTTGAACATGATGTGTGACTCTTATAGTAGAACATATGGCTTAACATCTTGTTGACAACATGTTTTACCAAAATATTGTCAATCCAAAAACTATAGAACTTATAATTTTTAATCACCTTCACTTTAATTTTTAGTTCAATGTGTTATTCTCAGCGTGTTTCCAACTGAGACATGTGAAAAAGTTGGAGGGGAAGCTTGTTTGGAAGACATGTATCCTGGAGTGAAGCTTCAGCCAGAGGCAAGTAATCACACATCAAAGGCTCCATTATCAGAGAACATTGAGAAATAGTATCTTGAATACAATGACCCAAAGACAGAAGATTTGATTACTAGTTGAAATATCAAATCAGAATCGTGGGTGGGATGATACTAAATGGTATGTGTTAGTTATACCTCTAACTTTTTATCTTCTATAATTTATAAACATTAAAAAATACAAACCAAAATCAAGTTATAAACATCAATTATAAAAAAAAATCTGTATTTGCCTCTCAAAAAAGTTTGCAATCGCCTCTCTCATCCTAAAAGGCCAAGAACCTCGACTTTTTTCGGTAGAATTACTTTAATGTCATGTTAAAGGTTGCATTAACACAAAACATTGATCAACTTATACTAAAAATGACAATATCTCACTACACTTTGAGGACTTGCAATGCATATTTAATTTGTACTATCTGTCTGGGTTTGCAGCAAACCATACACTTTCAGTAAAATAACATTCATTTTGATTATAAAAACAACATACGTAATTCTGTCCAAATTCGTTTACACCAGAAACATATTAAGCTCAACAAAAATACAATATATATCATATTTTGAGTTATGTTATTCAAATCTATTCCAACATGAACCACATAATCTTTCGACTGTTTGGAAGACATGTATCCTGGAGTGAAGCTTCAGCCAGAGGCAAGTAATTACACATCGAAGGCTCCATTATCAGAGAACATTGAGAAATACTATCTTGAATACAATGACCCAAAAACAGAAGATTTGATTACTAGTTGAAATATCAAATCAGAATCGTGGGTGGGATGGTACTAAATGGTATGTGTTAGTTATACCTCTAACTTTTTATCTTCTATAATTTATAAACATTCAAAAATACAAACCAAAATCAAGTTATAAACATCAATTGTAAAAAAAACTGTATTTGCCTCTCAAAAAAGTCTGCAATCGCCTCTCTCATCCTAAAAGGCCAAGAACCTCGACTTTTTTCGGTAGAATTACTTTAATGTCATGTTAAAGGTTGCATTAACACAAAACATTGATAAACTTATACTAAAAATGACAATATCTCACTACACTTTGAGGACTTGCAATGCATATTTAATTTGTACTATCTGTCTGGGTTTGCAGCAAACCATACACTTTCAGTAAAATAACATTCATTTTGATTATAAAAACAACATACATAATTCTGTCCAAATTCGTTTACACCATAAACACGTTAAGCTCAACAAAAATACATTATATATCATATTCTGAGTTATGTTATTCAAATCTATTCCAACATGAACCACATGGTCTTTCAACTGCATCAATCGTGAGTTATTCAAAAAATAAATAAAATAAAAAAGAAAATCTTTGATTATATAAAATGGCATGCCAAATGATTAACCTAGGCATATTAACATCAAACATGTATTCTCTCAAGACTATATAATTTAAACTTAATGATAAACAAATTAGAAAATCAGTTTTCAATACCCAAAATTCTTCATGACAAATGCAAAAAGCCATCCGACTAACCATCTGTAAATTAGATAGAGTCTGTAAAATTGTATACAAGAAGATTTGGTAAAAATAACATACATATGTTTAGATAACCAACTGTCTTTTAACATATCCTACTAGGCCAATTCTCAAATCTCAATTGAAGAGACAATGTAGTTGACTTAAAAGTTCTGAACTAAAAAGTTTCCACAACTTTTGTGGAATTCACACACTTATCATTCATGATTTTTTTTGGAACATATTGAAATGACATATTATAAATGAGTAATTTAGTTTTAGGTAGAAGAAAAGCGGTGGAATAAAATCAACGTAAAAAAAGAATCAATAGTAATGAGAATAAAATTAGAAGATTAAAGTCATTCACAACTATTGTGACCAAAATCACGGTAGTTATGGCAGATAACAAATGTACAATCTTAAAATCATACACAATCTTACTCTCAAAAGCATTTTAGAATAATGTGTATAATCTTAAAATATATACAATCTTAAAATAGTCAAAAACAAAATCACTATACAAGGTTAATAATGTAAAAATAAACTTTGACCTTATAGTCAGTAGTAGAAAGTACAAAGAATTATGCAGTATTTAGTAATGGGCCATTACAAAGAATTATGCAGTATCCAGTAACGGGGAAACAATAGTATTTTACTTTGCAAATGTCTAGTCTAAAAACTTTAAACCTTAACGTACTTGTTCCTAAAAAAAACATAAAAATAGTGTTAAACTTTGCAGATGAAATTTACCAAAACAAAAATAAAACTTTCACTTCTATCACCTCGATTTCGTAAATAAAAGCTGGTTTTGAAAGGGTTGAACCAAAATTCAAATAATAGTCACTAGCGTGTGAAAGTTAAGAGTTCTAATGAATCTCTATTTCACATTGTTTCGCATAATTCCATGTACAGTAAAATCATGCACTTTTTTATTTTGATCAACAACGCTTAAAATCTGCATCGAATACCTAAGTCAGTGTGAATTAAAAGCTAAGATCAATCATGCACTTTTAAAACCCACATCCAATACTTAAGTCAACAACGCTCTCTCGTGTATGCAATTACAAATAGATAGTTATGAATATGCACACAAATTTTTTTTTTGTTCATGTAATTAAAATTGAGTTAGAGAGAAGAATAATACAACGTTGAAAGCAAGTAACATTTGGATGGATGTGAATCAATGAAAGCATGCATAACTCTGTAACTAAAACAATAAATAAGGTTAAATTGGGAATATCCGGGTAGGTTAATCAACTATATTTGACATAAAACAAATAAATTGCATTGATTTTACAATAGGATTAACAATGATCCCTTCTTTTGCTTCTATTCGAACCCTCATTCACGTCACGACACACTTCTCTTAATCAATGCTCTCTATCCGCTTCACTATGAGAACGATAAAAAAATCTCTTCAAACACATCTACTTGTGTGTTGTCACGCAAATAAGATATTGATTAAATTTCTACACTAGGTAAGTCAAGTGAGTCCATTTTTCAGAAGCGCGTGTCAAAGTAATTGCATTTGATCATTGAATTTTATTTCACAAACATATGTCAAAATCTATGACGCATGGACACCCCGACATAACACCAACACTCACATGGCGCGTGCCAAAGTTTTCATTTGATACAAACTTCAATCATGGAATATGCACCATAGAAGAGTTGAATATACAAGAATTGAATTAATGATTATCAAGCATTTCAGTGTCTTGTTCATGAAATCTAAGCACCTTATCAAGCATAACTACACTGATTTTAAATAAAAAAAGAAGACATAATTTCTTAAATTATTACTTTCAGTGCAAAGAGTGAATATCTCAAGTTGTGGAAAGTCAAAATTTCTCTATGCATACAAAACTCGAACTAACCTGTAAGAACGTTTCCAAAACAAGATCAGAATCTCATATAAAAGAAATGGTAAAACACAAATGGTGTATTCAATTGATTCATAAAAGGAAACAATTGATATGTGATGGGTATTTTTCATGCATTTTCAAGTTTTTAGCGGAATTAGTATTATGCATAATGCTCCGAGGTACAACCTCAAACCCAATAACCATGTAACCAGACTTATCAGATCCCTCCTTACAAATAAGAGGAATCATCTCAGCCGCATCACCGGTTCCCATAAAATGAGTCACATTAGTCTTATCATATTTATGGACAAGAACATTAAACCTAAGATGGTTAAATAGAGAATACACATCATGAATCTTAATCCCAATAGGGTACCTAATCCATCTTAAAATGCACATGAAGTGATAATCTATAATAAATATATAAAATCAACATAAGAGTTTATAGCGCATGTGTTAGGGTCTACAAGAGCTCCCGTGAGCTCTAGGTGAACTATTCCTTTAATAAAGGCTGATAGTGGGGAGCATGGGATGAAGAATAAGCAAATGTTATATTTCTTCTTTCTGCCAATGATAAAATAGCAACATGCATAATTTTGGCATGAAATCATTATTCAACACTAACAAAATATATTTTTTTATACAATTCTTCCTAAACAACTCTTGAGCACACTCGTGATCCACCCAAACTTCAACCCACCAATAACGATCTTTGGCATAAAAACCATTGAACACTTCAAATTAAGACATTTCTCATTAAATTTGAGACCTGAAAGATCATATGTAATACCAGTAATAATGTTAGTAACATACTGAAGAAACAAAGCATATATCACATTGTACATAAACAAAAAACAATCATAACATACAAATGCACTTCTATGTGTCATTATTAATACATATGATTCAACCCATCTAACAAGCTATACTTTCATCCTCGTTTGTTATAATTTTCTGCCCTCTAACAATTTTTAATGTCCATAAATCAAATACATTGAAATAAAGCTTTGTAAATTTACAAAATCTAAAACATAAACAATTTAATGAACACGTAAAATAAGAAAATAAAGAAAATTCAAATCCAAAATAGTTTTAGGTCAAAAATAATTGAAAACCCATAAACAAGAGGGCGAAGAAGGGAATTAGAAACTAAAGAATTGGAATAAACCTGATTGAAATCAAAAGAATGAGGAGAAACAATAACGGTTTTAAGAGAATTATAAGAGGAAATCAAAATCGATTTTTGAAATAGTATGCTTTGAATGCTCTGACAAAACAATACATCATTACAATCTCTTTGTTGCCTCCTCCCATGGTTCCTTCAACAACCACGTCTGAGTCTTCACATTCCTCTGAATATTCACCTAGATTTCCATTACAATCCCATCTTCACTAATGTTGTTAGCTACCTCACCATTTGCAATGTCTATGGCTCCATACACCATAAATCGATTAATACTCATGCTT
Source organism: Lathyrus tuberosus (assembly GCA_022829125.1). Classification (NCBI taxonomy): domain Eukaryota; kingdom Viridiplantae; phylum Streptophyta; class Magnoliopsida; order Fabales; family Fabaceae; genus Lathyrus; species Lathyrus tuberosus. The sequence goes on from JALAZF010000030.1 coordinate 22,303,932, forward strand.
GTTGGTAGAATTGCAAAGCCCTAGGGTAATCTCTTAGTCATTTGTTTGAAATGAAATTTTGGGAATTTAATGGATAATGGATTTAGTGAATGATAAGGGTTCTGAAAATGAGAGTGGGGATAATGAAAGTGAGAGCGAAGGATTATGAAAGTGAGAGTTGGATTATTTTAATTGCGGTGGTGATGAAGGAAAATTTGCAAAAGTTCAATAAACTATCGTAGAAATTCATTCGCACTCTTTCACCCAAAAGGTTTGTACACTTCCTTTAGAAAAAAAGGGCGACAATTGGCCTTAACTACACAAAAAACTGTTGCAATCAAGGAATACATGCGGCTTTGGTAGAAGGGTCACAACTCATGTGTCACAAATCTTTTTTTTTCTTGTAGTGATAAGTTGGCACCATGTGAGGTACTAGATGACTATTAAGACCTCTAAGTATGACATCAAGATCTTTGTGGAGGACAGTGGGAGGAGCAAACTCTGAGGGGTGTCTCAGAATAACCTACAAATACCCAAACTCGCAGATCACTCGCTCGGGAAGATACATATACACCAGGCCTGACCCATAAGCCAACCCTCCAGAGTATAACGAAATGACGTCTAACTGACATGTCTATACACAGCTCAAACAAAAGGTAACACCTCAATGCACGCCACTGGTGGTATCAACCTGCAAATCATCATCTTCGGCGTCTACAATCATTTCCAGTTGGTCTTTATAAAGGTCTTCCAAGAACTTAAATCTAGCACGAACAACTATGGTGTCAACTAACTCATTATAGGCTTCAGTCGGGTCAACTCCCAAATAGGTAACCATCTTCTCACTGGCTTGGCCTCGATCGAGCCTATGGTGGTCTAGTAATTTTCCCCTAATGAGAAGATGTATGAGGCATGAGACGTCATCCAGGGTGTAATAAAATACAGTAAAGGAGAAATGTTTTGTAATAAAATAAGGCCCCTTTCATAGGGCTCAAAAATAAAATAATAATTGAGGGGCCTAAAATTATGGGGCCTAAAAAAATCTTATTAGTAAGAGGCTTAATATATTGAGGCTGAATAATATGGGCTTTTAAATATTGGGCTTATTTGACAACTCTACAACTAATGCATCTTAAACAACCTATTTTACCTAATACATTCATCAAATCTAGAAAAAAATGAAATGAGAAACTTACCGAATGAGAGTTGTGGATGAAAAGCTTTAATGGAGTGAGTGGAATGACCTGGGATTGAATGTAGTGAAGCATCAATAATGTTGAACCTTAAAAAATAGACTTGAATAAACTTGCTCATGAGTTCAAATGAGGTTTTAGTGAGTTTGCAGCAATTGAAGAATGAAGGGGGAAAGGTGTGACATGAGTATATATGAATTAACCACATTCAGAGATGCATATTCGGACTTATTCTAATGTTGATACGACGATGTATCTCCGAACGAAATTTTGGCAAAATATGGGTGACACACTAATTTGTGCTGAAGAGTGTGTAAAAAAGGTGCGTTCGAAGATGCATATCCGGATTCTAGGGACAATTGTGACTTTTCACAGTGGTAGGGAAGCACCCCGTGGGGTTTAGAAAGTTATTCCCAAAAGTAAAATTAAAGTTGTTTTGGACTGGTCACTGGCTTAAAATGAGAGTCCAATCGTCAATTCTTGCCACTTCACTAAAGCATTGATGGTACAATGCAACCTCACGCTAAACCTCTACATTAGATCCATATTAAGGATCGATGTCTATTGTTAAACTTTAAATGCTATCAGATGGTCTCCCATGTTCCACATCGAAATGATAAGGAGATAATGTCTATAAGTGTCAGTCATATATAAAACATCTCACGTAACACTTGAAGTTCTTTAACCCATAACTCAATCTATTCCTCATTCTCTTATTAATTTAAATGTATTCTCTATCTATAACACTATACACATAAACCAAATGAGACGTCTATTTTACAAAGACAAAATCGCAAGTGTTTTCATACTCAAAACATACACTATCTCGTGACCGCAATGAGAATGACTTCAACCATATATATATATAAAAAAATGAATCTATTAGACCATTCTTATTGTTTTTCTTTAAAAAAATTGACTCATTATTTTCTAATTATAGCTCCCAAATAAGAACGGCGCTGTCGCTTTAAGCATTAGACTAGACCAAAATTAGTGTCTTAATTTACAATTAACACATATCCATCTTCTTAATCTCAATATATAATACAAAAACATTTTAATTCAATAAATGGATAATGAAGCTTAGTCTTTTTTCTCATACAAATATATATAAAAAAAAACTCTGGATTGGATCCCAAATTTTTCAGATTTCAACATTTCTCTCATTTCACACTCACCAAGTCTTCACAGCTCAACTCAACTAACCAAAAAAAAAAACTTCAATTTTCGCTTCAAATTCGCATAACAATTTCACTCTTCTGCTTCTATCTATCTTCCATTATCTTCATTTTCAAGATCCATATCACTGATTCACCAAAATTTCTCTTCTGCTTCCGTTACAAAGAAAGAAAGGGTAACTTCTTCGAAATCAACAAACTAGGTTTTCGTATGAACTGATTCTGTTTTTCTATTGCGATTAGGTATTTTAAGCTTCAACTTGATTCTCACTAGGAATTCATGATTCATGATTTCAGTTTCTGCAATGCATGATCGTAACGTATTTTCATTTTCAGAGTTTTGAACTTCGATTGTGTTCTGTATAGTTGCTGAAGTTTGTTGTAGTTCTGTAATCATGGAAGAGTAAGTATCTCTTTGTACTTTCTCTAGTTGTTAGGTTAATGGTTTTCAAATTCTTCTGAGTGACGATGTTATCATGTAGTGTAACCTTTTGATTGGGGTGATTTAATGAATTTCAGGGAGAATGCTATAGATCTTCTTCAAAGATATAGAAGGGATAGGCGAGTACTTCTCGATTTTATACTTTCGGGGAGTTTGATTAAGAAAGTTGTGATACCACCTGGTGCTGTCACGCTCGATGATGTGGATCTAGATCAAGTCAGTGTTGATTATGTTCTTAACTGTGCTAAAAAGAGTGAGTTTAAGTTGGTACTTTTGTGTTGTTTGATGTTATTCTTTTTCTTTTGCTTTGTCTTGATTATGCATTTGTTCCATACAGGTGAAATGCTTGAGCTTTCAGAAGCTATTAGAGAATATCATGACCATACTGGGTTACCCCAAATGGTATGTTATTGTTGTATTATGCATATAGGAATAGTATATTCCATTGTAATTAATGCTGTTGATTGTATATTGATTTATTTCAAAGCCTATTTGATAGTTTCTGCGGTGTAGTTGAAACACATGATTTTTTACCATATGCCTTTCTATTTTTCTCTCATTCAACAGTTATGATTGCTATTTTTGGTGTTTTGAGCTATTAAATATTATAAACGATGTGCCGATTTGGCTTGTGCACTTCTGACGACAATTGTTTTGTAACACGTTTCTTAGTTTTTTACTATGTTTAGAAATCACTGCAGCATTCTTTTATTAACATGATACAATTGGTCTTCCTCTATAATACATGTTAATAAATAAGCAGCATCTTCAAAACATTTGTGCTAATCTATGAGGCACTGACACAAACACACATGATGAACACGATAGTGACACATCAACAGGGTAATAGTTTGAGAAAATGAAGTATTTGAATGTAACCACATGTTGTGTTGGCGTCGGCCTCCAAGCACACCTTCAATCGGAAGTGTCGGTGCTACATAGCTGCTAATTATAAGTTCTCTCTCCATTTCAATGCTTTAGTTCAATTATTTGTGAGGATTATGTTTGAATGTTAAATGGTTCTGGCTTTAACAGAGTGACACAGGTTCAGTTGGTGAATTTTATTTGGTCACTGATCCCGAGTCTTCAGGTTCACCTCCCAAAAGGCCACCCCCACCTGTTCCTATATCTGCAGTGCCTCCTATTGCTGTTTCCACTCCGCCTCATGCTTTTCCTCCGTCTTCAATTGCTTCTAATCTATCAAGATCAGAGTCTTTAGACTCCGCACAAGAAAGAGAGTTAACTGTGGATGACATTGAAGACTTTGACGACGACGAGGATATTTCCACAGTAGAAGGTCTCAGGGCTAAAAGGACACTAAATGATGCTTCCGATCTTGCTGTAAAATTGCCTTCTTTTTCCACAGGTGATTGTTTTAAGAAACTTATTGTTGGATAAATTCTTTACATTGATAGAAATCAAGAACCACAGAGAAACTGAGAAAGCAAGAGAGTGAAAGAAAAGCTGAGATAGAAGCATGAGAAAATTTTCTATTCCGTTATCATAGCTGAACTGAACTTGTAGTAGGTTCTGTTACATTTATGGGTAGGATTCGTTCACTTAGAGTCTTAGACTCCTAATTGAAGTCCCAGTGACTACAACTGTGCCAGCTAGGCTTACAGCATAACCGACCACTCTCAATCATAACCGTCATTGATCTTATAAAGTCTATGATAGGACATTATAATGTTTGATCCATTTAGTTGACTTCACCAAAGTTAAAATAGCTTAAGTTTTAGTTGTTGTCATATATTTAGTAGGGTTTCTCATCCTCATTCTTTGTACATTTTTAAGTTTATTTCAATATTTATTTTTCTTTCATAGAAAATACCTATGAAGCACATACACCTTTAGGATAAAGCGTGCCGCGGTGTCCGATCCTGTACGGTACGACACGTATTGGAAAGCTCATACAAATGTCCCAAAAAATGTTTTTATTCTTTGCTTCGATACTCTTTGAATTGGTGTCGGACACCTCATACGACACATGTTGGACAATTCAGACAAATGTTTAAAAAATTATATTTTCTTTTCTTGAACATACCTTATACAATTTTTGGACAAATCTCAAACACATCTAAAAGGGTTAAAGATGCGTCAAAGCAATATTAATTAATGAAGGGTTAAAGATATTATTAAGTTTGATTAGAATATTTTTAACTTTTTAAATAGTAGATGGATTATGGATAAATGAAGGTCAAACACTATCATATGTGTAGCGGTGTCGGTGTCCTATGATTTTGATATTATTGGTGTCGGAGTGTCTGTATCGTGTCCCGGACTCCTGGTGTCAGAGTCCAGTCCGTGCTTTGTAGAAAAATACTAAAAATACCAATTTTGGATGATTTATGCAGTTAAATTTTGTTTAAAGGTTTAAATTTTAGCCATCATGAACTTTCCTAATATGCGGTATTACTGCTTCTAGGTATTACAGATGATGATCTCCGTGAAACTGCATACGAGATCCTCTTGGCTTGTGCTGGAGCCACAGGGTATGCTGTCATATGAGAATCTCTCTCTCTCTTTCTCTTTTTATGGTGAAATATTTCATAGTAGATTCTCTTTTCTTTAAATTAAACCTTTGATCCATTTCTTTTTTAACAGGGGTTTGATTGTCCCATCAAAAGAAAAAAAGAAAGATAAAAGATCCAGCAGTTTGATTAGGAAGCTTGGGCGCAGCAAAACTGGAAGTGTTGTATCACAGTCTCAAAATGCTCCTGGATTAGTTGGCTTGTTGGAAGCCATGCGTGTTCAGTTAGAGGTATAGATAGTTTTAGCTGATATTCCCTCTATTATATTTTACTTTTTTGTGAAGTAGCATGGTGTACTCTTCTATTAAGCAATTACCCTTTTTTCTATGATGATTACCGTACTTTAGTATGTTATATGAACTGTATAAAGATGATTCCGAAACTTGGTTGGCATTTATTAAGATGGATTCTGGAGGCTTGTCTATCATCACAGTAGAAAATTAATTATCTACTTAATGTTGTAGCGTATAGGCCTGATGTTTAAGCTAATACTTGCCTACTTATTTCTAAAAAATGAGTACAGTTGAGTTCAATTTTAGTTTATCTTCTACGAAGCACCCTTCTTCAGTAGAGAGTCTCACATTGGATCAAGTGTGACATGCAAATGTGTTTAAAGTGAGATGCATCCCTCACCTTACACGAATATGTCCTTATTTTTTTTTTACTGATTTTTCTTCTAAAACTATGCTCAAAATTGTAGCCCTACTGATGGTACATTTTAGCTTTCTTACACCATTATTTAATAACTGCAATGAAACAGCAAAACATTTGTAAACTGTGAAAACTGATGAAGTCTGAATTTTGTGTTTGCTTATGATTTCTGTGTTTATATATACGGGTGAAGATATCTGAGGCAATGGATATCAGAACAAAACAAGGACTGCTAAATGCTCTTGTGGGAAAGGCTGGGAAAAGGATGGATACTCTTTTGGTTCCTTTGGAGTTGCTGTGCTGTGTTGCACGCACAGAATTTTCTGATAAGAAGGCTTTTATACGATGGCAAAAGAGGCAGGTAATACAATCTGTTCTAAACTTTTGTCTCCTTCATATAGTCTATTAGCCTGTAATTGTGTTGATGGAAAGTTGAAGATGATGCTATCTGATATTTTTTTGTCTACGTTCAATGTTTGAAAATTTGTGCCATTGTAGTTAAAAGTTTTAGAGGAGGGCCTGGTTAATCACCCTGTGGTTGGATTTGGTGAATCTGGGCGTAAGACAAATGAGTTGAGGATTCTTTTGGCAAAGATTGAGGAATCTGAGGTGTGTAATTCTCGTTCTGGATGTTTGATATTGTAGGATTAAGCATTTTTTTTGGTTTAGGGTTAAATATGTTTTTAATTCCAATAATTATCTCGAATTTTATATTTGTCCCTCTATCCACTTTTTAGTCCCTATAAATTACAAAACTGCACTCTCTAAAAACACGTGACTTTGTAATTTGTAGGGACTAAAAAGTGGGCATAAAGACTAAAAACAAAAGTATAAATTTGTAGAGACTGACAAATATGATCCAATGTTCAATTACTATATTGCCTGATAGCATTAAGTCATAAGAATTGGCTTACTTTTGTATTTACGTCTGATTGGCTGGCTCACATGATTCTTATAACTGCAAGTGTTCCATTCCGCTCTTTTTATTTGCTCTTCAGTTTCTCCCATCTTCATCTGGTGAACTTCAAAGGACGGAATGCTTGAGGTCTCTAAGGGAGATTGCCATTCCACTTGCAGAGAGACCAGCTCGGGGTGACTTAACTGGTGAAATATGCCATTGGGCAGATGGCTACCAATTTAATGTCAGACTTTATGAAAAATTACTATTAAGTGTTTTTGACATGCTAGACGAGGGAAAGCTGACAGAGGTTGGTATCTTTAGCTTCCTAAAGCCATTATACATATTATATGACAGTTTGAGCCAATGAATCCATAAATAATTATCGTGAAGCTATATTTCCTGGTTTTTCATTTGTTTAATTTTTGGCAATTGAAATGAATCCATAAATAATTTCCTGGGCTGTGTAATTGATGCAATATTTTTTAGTATAAAGGGAAAGGAAGCATATAGCTTTTGTGGATGATGTATTTAGTTGCAATGTGCAGCTTGTAATAAAAATATACTTTATCAAGAAACTAATAATGGTTACATTATAGAGAGTATTTACTGTGTAAAAATAAAAATAGGTATTTTTGTCTTTTGAATTTTTTGTCATTGATACAAAATGTTTCCTCGTGCTTTGTTGAGGGATAAAAATAATTTAGTTTTTGTCTTGTCCTTTCCCCCTGTTTTGTCCAATACCACGATTAGTTTTAAAATCAAACATGGAACAACTGGTTTTGTCCTGGCTAGTCCCTTTCTTTTATTCAAAATAAGCACACCTAACTTTTGTATCTCTGAACTGTGTCTTTTATGGCTCACTGCTGACCTTATTTTCAGGAAGTAGAAGAGATTCTTGAACTTTTGAAGTCTACTTGGCGAGTTTTAGGTATCACAGAGACAATCCATCACACCTGCTACGCATGGGTTTTATTTCGTCAGGTATATCCATTACATCTTCTAATTTTATCTTTAAAACCATTTTAAATATTTTAGTTTGACTATTGTTAGAATATTATAAAATTTTGTTGATTGCCTCAACTTATTTTTAATTAGTAGATATAACTGAAAGGCACAATTGTATTTGTCTCATCTAGGACTGATGGCCTATTACTACTGGGAGGCCATGTTTTTATGTGTCTTCATCTTGCATGCTTCACTCTCCATAACTATAGCAATTAAGCCCGAATCTTTCGCTTCACATAACTTTTCATTTTCTCCCCCATTTCCTCACTGAAACCTAATCTGATGATCACTTTTTTGGAACATTGGATATAAATTCTTATTCCCAAAGACGGAACTCACCCCTATGAATGGTTTAATCAATACGAAAAGGTCTTTATAGTTTTGATAATTAAGGTTAATGTCAATTAGTAAAAGTTCCACAAATAAGGATATGTTGAGATTCCATTTAGCTTGGTTTTCTTCTCGGTTTGGCTGTTTTACCTCTTTTTTTATTCTGCGTATGTGAACACTGTACTATTTGAGGATTTGGTTCCCCTTAGGCAAACATTCATTTTAGATGATAAAGTAATGTAATTCAACCACTGTTGAAACAAAAAACTCGAGATTACGCGGACAAATGACAGATCATAGATGTCTTAAAAGAGCAATAAATTATTTTCTCATCAACAGTTGAGATGTCTTACATTACGCTCTAAAATGAAATTCCTCTTTAGAGGGAGCCAAATTCATCCTCTACTTGGTTAGATAATATTTAATGAATAAGGTGACTGAACCTCTTTTTGCAATCATAATTTCATGTTTAATTATTTTATCGTGGGGTTACAGTATGTAATCACAAAGGAGCATGGGATTTTGCTGCATGCATTAGAGCAGTTAAATAAAATACCACTGATGGAACAACGAGGCCAGCAGGAGAGGTTGCACTTAAAAAGCCTGCGTTCCAAGGTTGAAGGTGAACGAGATATGTCTTTCTTACAGGCTTTCTTAACACCAATACTGAGATGGACCGACAAACAGCTTGGAGATTACCATCAGCATTTTAGTGAGGTTTGTTGAACTGTTTAGTTTATTAGATTCTACTTGATCAGATACTTGGTTGATTATGTATGCCATTTTTCTGATTGTTGCAGAGCTTTTATGAAGTAGTCCCTCTGTTCCTTTATATTTGTCGCTTTTATAGATTTTTTTTTTGTTCCTATTTAGTTGTTTGCAAAGTTCAATGCAACATTAACTATTGTTTTATCAATAATATGTTTACTATTTACTGCAGAGAGAAATAGCTGGAATAAGATAAGAAATAGGAAGGGTATTATAGGAATAAGATAAATAATCTCATAAAAAATAACAAAATTTATTGGTTTTCTTTGGATGTGTAAGTAACCTTAAACCAACAATTAAAAGGAACAGAGGGAGCAGTATTTTGTATTATCCTTCTTTTTAAGTAGCGGCTATTTAGGAGGATTCCTCATCCAGTCATTGTCCTTATTATGGAATGTTATTTGGCACTTAGAATTTAATTGGAACTTGAGAGGCTTGCAAATCAAAACTACTACATTAAGGAAGTTGGAATCTATGCTCACAATTGCGAAAGCACTAACTTACCTTAATTTGTAGGATGGTTCTGTTCTAGTGTTCAGATGATTGTCCTCTATTTTATGCACCTGAGATCCTTTAGTTACCAAAGTGAATTTCAGTTCCTATCAGTTTTGTTTTGTGTGTTGCACCTTTAATTTTGTTTTGAAAATCTCCTCTTATAACTTACAGGGTTCAGCAATTATAGAAAAGACTGTAGCAGTTGCAATGATTACCAGGAGGCTTCTACTTGAAGAACCGGACTCTGTGTGTAATTTAGTTTGATGACATCTTTTGCACTTGGATAGATTTGTTGAAAATATAACAAGTAGGGAGTCATACTCATTTTTATTTATTGAAAGTTCCTTTTACCGTTTTTACTGCAGACCATGCAGTCCTTGCCAATTAGCGACCGGGATCAGATAGAGATTTATATAACATCATCAATTAAGCATGCATTTACAAGGGTGAGTATTCTGGGCATTGATGTTTATTTCTGATTATGTAATTTTTGTTCTAAGATGTTTGAACTATAGTTCTTACATGCTATATTTCTGAATTGAAATGCTTTCTCGCTATACAGCTATTATCTTCCACTTTACTAACAAATGATAGACGATTCTCAAAGTTTCCCTTCACTGATATTGATTATACATGTCTGAATTTTTAGTGAGTTTTTTTAATCATTTTCTATTATTAACACATTATTTGGAAATAAAACTAATTCCATATTGAGTTGAGGTAAGGCTTGAAATGAGGTTATAAAGAGTGGTACCCCTTACCTTACAAATCGGTTCTATAAGGATAAGTTAAGCCCAATATAAAAACCTAACACACTTGGTTTTAGCTGTAAGTATATATATCAGAGAACCATTGACAATTTGAAAGAAAAAATATGCTTGAAATTGTGTTATAAATTATTTAAGAATTGTGGTTGGGCCTAATTCAACTTTACAAAACTAGTTTGTAAGGTGAGGATTGCCCCCACTTACAAAACACATGTTCAGGCCATATGATTTGTATGTTTTATAAATCACACGGCGTTAGGGGACCATGTGATTAATACTTGCATGGAAACATTTGTTTTTTTCTTTCAGAAAAGCTAACTGCAGGATAGAGGATCTTATTTTATATTCTATTTCTATGCCCATATTTAATGAATCTAGATACTTTCTGCAGATAAATCAAGTTGTTGAAAGAGTAGATATGTCCCATGAGCATCCCTTGGCATTGCTTGCAGAAGAACTCAAGAAGCTGCTAAAAAAAGATTCATCAATTTTCATGCCTGTTTTACAACAGAGACATCCTCAAGCAACTGTCGTATCTGCATCATTAGTTCACAAACTTTATGGCCACAAACTGGTCAGTCTACATATGATTTGTTTATATTTTTTTTTCCTGGTCACTCTGGAATATATCTTTGAAATGACAAGATTTTTTTGATTGTATTTTTAGAAACCCTTTCTGGAAAGTGCAGAACATTTAAGTGAGGAAGTGGTATCAGTATTCCCAGCAGCTGAAAGTCTAGAGCAGTTTATAATGGCACTTATTACATCTGTGTGCCATGAAGAAAATGCTGAGATCTTGTTGAGGAAATTGAATCTATACCAGGTAGGTGCTTTCATTTCCTTTAGAGGAAACACACTTTGCCTTCCTTGGTGCTGAGACGGAACATAGCTTAGCTCTAACTGGAAAAATTCAATCTTTTCCCTACGCTGTCTTTATCTATGCACTAGTGTGCATATGATCACTAACGTTTCCGTTTGTATGCTTTTCTTGGTCTCTTGTTTCTTCTCCTTTGTTGTTTTTTTTTTCCTTTTCTATTTTACTTTTTCTATATATCTCATTCCTTTTTTCTTCCGTTTTCAGAGACAAGATTATATGACTATGACTATTACTAGCTGTTTAATGTTGTTGATGTTCTTATTTCAAGTTCTAAGTGCTAAATTCTGTAGTTTACAATTTGTCTAAAATATAATGCAAGTTACAAGCAAAATTATATGGTTATTAAAAAAATTCAGTTATTTGATTGGTTTAAAAAGATTTTTTGTTGTAAATTTAATGATTTAAATGAAGATAAAATTGGAAGAAAAAATGACTGCACCATAATTCGATATCCCCTTTATATATAGGTATAGATAACAACAGCCATGAAGTATCAACACGAATAAAGTTAATTTGATACCCCCTTTCTATATAGGTATAGATAACAGCCATGAAGTATCAACACGAATAAAGTGATGGAAGATATATAAAGTGGTATCCTACTTGTATATTTGATCAAATATATCTTTCTATCACTTGTACAGAAAAAACCTGTTCATACATGCCCTATTCTTGATCCTTATATTCATTAGAAAAAAGTTCTTCAGAAATAAAATGCTTTCTTATGTTTCATGATTTATTGAAGCACATATTGCGGATGAAAGTTGGTGGACATATTGTGGATCATCTAGTGATTAATTTGCTTTCTATTGTCCTTTAGGTCGTTGATTACATGTATGTTTCAAATAGTTTTAAATTTGTGACTTCTTTGGTTTTTTATGATAATATTATGTCATTTATTCTCCTATCATTATTCATTCTAAGCTTTTGGCCCTGTCCTTTTTTTTTTTTTTGCTATAGATTGAGACAAAATCTGGAACTTTGGTGTTACGCTGGGTCAATTCACAGCTTGGAAGAATTTTAGGTTGGGTGGAGCGAGTTGCTCAACAGGAGGTAATTTTGAGTTGTTTCTTTTCTTGACTAAAATATATAAACAATTGCAGAAGATGTCTAGTGTTATGGTGGGAAAAGGAAATATAAGGACTCGGTAGAACCTTGAATTTTCAGATTTAATTATTAAACTATCTTTCCCAACCGAATAGGTGTCAGATATGACAGTTACACATTCTAATAGTTTTAACAAGAAAGTAAGATTAATCTATTTGACTATTAATTTGCAAGCTACATTGGGTTTGCTCTTTTCTTAAGCTGGGTATATTGCCTTTTGTTCTGCTTCAACTAAGCTTCTTCACTGCACATATACTCTAATAATTAGTTGGTATACTTTCACAGCATTGGGACCCAATATCTATTCAACAGCGGCATGCTGGCTCTATTGTAGAAGTTTACAGAATTGTCGAGGAGGTAAGAATGTTATATAATATTTCTGTGATTTATTATAAGGTTGTATACCAATAGTTTTTCATGATCTATTAGCTCAAACTCCATTCCAGCATAAGTTATGTTTCGAAAGAAGGATGACAAACCGGCATTTCAATCAGCGTGTATCTGGGTCATTTATTTAGACATTTCTTATTCTGTTGGCATCTTGCATTATAAGAAAAAAAACTATGATCCTCTATTTCTCAACACAAAAAAAGCTTTCTCAAGATGGAAATACTGAGTCATTACTATATTTCATTATTGTTATGTGAGTATTTCCTCAAATAACAAGTCAGGTAGAAAATAAGTTTGGTTCGACCTCTCCCAGTGAACTTGGCATCTTTTATTTTTAAATGTTTCTGCATTCTGTCAATGACAATGATCTATTTTATATCTACTGCATATTCAATTCATTTTCTATTTTATTGTGTGCAGACTGTTGATCAATTTTTCGGTCTTAAAGTTCCTATGAGGTTTACTGAATTGAACAGCTTGTTCCGTGGCATTGACAATGCTCTTCAAGTGTATGCAAATCTGGTTGTTGATGACTTGGGTCAGTAGATACTTGCATGTTTTGTTTTTTCAGATATGATTTAATGATGAATCAGGGACTCGGTCCACAAAAGTCTGAAAATGATTTCCAGCCAGCTTTGCAAATTTAAATATTTGCATTTCAGTCTTCATAATTATACATATTTTTATTGCCTTTTAAATATTATGCTGTCAACATAAGATTTCAAATACGTTCTAACTATCACAACTATTACAGAGTTTCCTGAAGATTAAGTATTTTAGATTTCCAATGAGATAAGGAGTCATGTATTATAAGTGTAAACTAGTTTTACACTGACGTCCAATGAATTAAGCATTTTTATGGTTTTATTTTTAAATTGTAGTTGCAGAGTGGACCTAACTGGAAATTTCACGAATTTTCATTGGATGTCGGAGTGAAATAATTTTACATTGACAATGCATCTCTATTAAACTCATTTCAAATACGTTCTTCTAACTATATCAGTTTGTCATTCTCTAGGAAGAGTTATGCATACTGTTTAGATCCTATATTCATAGTATTACTAAGGTTCCCTTTTGATTACACAGCAAGCAAAGAGGATTTAATTCCGCCTGTGCCTGTTCTCACGCGGTACAGCAAGGAAGTTGGAATAAAAGCTTTTGTAAAGAAGGAATTATTTGAAACTCGTGTACCTGAGCGTCAGGAGACAAGGCCCCGTGAAATTAGCGTCCTAACTACTACAACACTTTGTGTCCAGTTAAATACTTTATACGTGAGTTCAGGCTAACTTCAATTGTACCTGGATTAATGAGCCTCTGTTTCTTTTAGTTTTTATATTTGAATTAGAATATTTCATTAATATTGTTTTTATTTTTATACTTTTTATTTGCTTTTGTCCTTTATCAACACTTTATTTAAAATTTTGACACTTTTCAATAGAAAAATCTGCAGTTACATTTAAATCTCCTAGCCCTTTCGGAATAATATCCTCTTTTAATACTGTTGAAATACAAAAGACTAAGAGACATATGAATAAACCGTGTTTTTTGAAAAGCACCACGGAGACATTATTATATATAGATAGATTACAACTAATTACATGATATTGTCGATGTGGGATTATTCTATATACAAATATTTTCAACGCTATATATTTACAAATATCAACACTCCCCCTCAAGCTTGAGCATATAAGTCAAATGCACCAAGCTTGTTACATATATAGTTTGTTCTGGGGCTTCGTAGGGATTTTGTAAACACATCTGCAAATTGATCATTAGAGTTGACAAAGCTTGTGACGATGACTCGATCTTCTCTTTGACAAAGTGACCGTCTATCTCAATATGTTTGGTCCTCTCATGGAAGATTGGATTTGAAGCAATGTGCAATGTAGCTTGATTATCACAAATAAGTGTCATTGGTCTTGCTTCTTCAATTTGAAGTTCCTTGAGCAACTGTTTTAACCAAATAAGTTCACATGTTGCCATTGCCATGACCCTATACTCTGCCTTGGCGCTTGATCTTGCAACTACATTTTGTTTCTTACTTTTCCAGGATATAAGGTTTCCTCCAACAAGTACAAAATACCCAGAGGTGGATCGTCTATCAATGGGTGACCCTGCCTAATCAGCATCGGAGTATCCAACTATCTGGGTATGTCCTTTATCCTCATATACAAGACCTTTCCTGGAGCACATTTGATGTATCTCAGAATCCAGATAACAACATCCATGTGTTCCTGCCAAGGGGAATTTAAGAACTGACTTACCACACTGTCTGCAAAAGAAATGTCTGGACGAGTGACTGTGAGATAATTCAACTTTCCAACTAATCTCCTATACCTTTCTGAGTCAGATAAAGGCTCCCCCTGATTGGGTAAAAGTTTAACACTCGGATCCATAGGAGTATTGGCTGGTTTAGCTTTTAACAAACCTGTTTGTTCCAAAATATCCATAACATATTTCCGCTGAGAAATCACCAAACCATCTTTAGATTGGGCTACTTCAATACCCAAGAAATAGCGAAGTTTACCACGATCTTTTGTCTGAAATTGTTTTGAGAGATGTTGTTTCAACTGGAGTATTCCCTGCTGATCACTACCAGTTATGACAATGTCATCTACATATACAATAAGATAAATACACCCTTGGGGTGAGTGATGATAAAAAACAGAATGGTCAGCTTCACTACAGATCATACCAAACTGTTGTACTACAGTGCTGAATCTGCCAAACCAAGCTCTCGGAGATTGCTTAAGACCATAAAGAGACCTGTGTAGCCTACAAACCATATTCGATGACTCCCCCTGAGCAACAAACCCAGGTGGTTGCTCCATATATACTTCCTCTTCAAGATCACCATGTAAGAATGCATTTTTGATGTCAAGTTGATGAAGAGACCAATGTCGAATGACTGCAATGACTAGAAGAAGTCTAACAGATGCCATCTTGGCTACAGGCGAAAAGGTATCACTATAATCTAACCCAAAAATCTGAGTGTATCCTTTGGCTACCAAGCGAGCTTTAAATCGATCAATCATACCATCTGGACCAACCTTCACTGTATAAAGCCAACGACAACCTACTAAAGATTTCCCATAGGGTAGAGGAACCAGTTCCCAGGTACCACTGCTTTGAAGAGCACACATTTCATCAATCATTGCTTGCCTCCACTCAGGGTGAGATAATGCTTCACCTGGAGTTTTAGGAATAGAAACAGAAGACAAACAAGTATACTGCAAAGGGGAAAGACGATGATAACATAAAACAATATAATGTGGAGAAGGATTTCGTGTTTGACGTATACCTTTTCGAAGGGCAATCGGAAGATCAGACTCAAGTTGCAGAATCGGATCCGGTGATGGCGAGAACGTCGGAGGAGAGTCCGTAGTGACCTTAGAGATAAGTACGACTTCAGGGACAGATACAACTTCAGGGACAGGTACGACAGACGTTGGGTGACGACGCTGATATGTTTGAAGTGGGCGAGGAGTGGGGGGTCCACTGTAGGGGTATCTAGTGGGTCAGGTTCCCTAGAATAATGGGCGATAATGACAGATGGGACTTCCGGAAGAGGTGTGGGAATACTTTCCTGAAGGGGTTCCGGAGTTGCTTGGCTGAACTCGAAATATGGAACAGACTCGAAGAAGGTAACATCGGCCGATATGAGTTATCGTTGTAGAGTATGTGAATAACAACGATAACCTTTTTGGGATCGATGATAACCAAGAAAGACACACTTTAGTGATCGAGCTGATAGTTTATCAAGACCAGGGGAGAGATTGTGTACAAAACATGTGGACCCGAAGACTCGCGGAGAGATTGGGTGAAGTGGGGAATTGGGAAAAAGGATTGAATGAGGGATTTTATTGTTAAGGACAGATGAGGGCATGCGATTTATAAGGTAACATGCCGTTAGCACAGCATCCCCCCAAAACCGAAGTGGAACATTACCATGGAGAAGTAGGGTCTGAGTGGTTTCTACGAGATGCCGATTTTTGCGTTCGGCTACACCATTTTGTTGAGGTGTGTGAGGGCAAGATGTTTGATGGAGAATACCATTGTGTGACATAAAATTTTGAAATTGTTGGGATAAATATTCACGGGCATTGTCACTTCTTAAGGTACGGATAGACACACCGAATTGAGTTCTTATTTCTCGATAAAATTGTTCAAAAATAGAAAATAATTCAGATCTATTCTTCATTAAAAATAACCACGTGCAATGTGAAAAATCATCAATAAAGGTGACAAAATACCTAGACTCAAGAGTAGAGACAGTACGCGAGGGACCCCAAACATCGGTATAAACTAAAGCAAAAGGGGACAAAGCTCGTTTGTTGACTCGATTGAGAAATTGACTACGAGTGTGTTTCCCTAACTGACACGACTCACAACGTAAATTAGATACCTTTGATAAATTTGGCACCAACTTATGGAATTTGGAAAGACTGGGATGACTTAACTGAGCATGGATAGTGAGTGGAGAATCTTTGGCTGAGCATGTCTGAGATGACAATGAGAGGTAATAAAGGCCTTGAGACTCATATCCGACGCCAATCGTCCGTCCCGAACTTCGATCCTGCAGCGTAACATTATTGTTAGTGAAAGTGACACGACAATCAAGAGAACGAGTTAAACGGCTGACTGAAAGTAAATTAAATGGACAATTAGGTACATAGAGGACATAAGTAACAGAGAGAAGGTAGAATTTGAACAGTACCAATCCCTTCGGATCGGGTTTGAGAACCATTGGCAGAAGTTATAGTAGGTAACAAACCAGAGGTAGAGAAGGAAGAGAAAAGATTTTTATTACCAGTAACATGATTAGACGCACCAGAATCAAGGACCCAAGGTCGAGGAGGAGATGATTGAGAGAGGCAAACAGATGAATTACCAGTGTGTGCTACCGTAGCAGTAGAATCTGAGTTATGATAATTCTGATACCACCTGAGGAAATCATCGTAGTTTGGCGTAAAGTTCTGAGGAGTAGCCATGAGTATCTGAAAAGAGAAAATATCACGCGATCGGCTGCTGGACGTGCTGTCACGTGCGGTTCAGGTGGCAGCGCGTAATGCCCACGCGCGGAGACGGAGGTGGCGCGTGTGGAGGTTTCTGCCTATGAAAAAGTTTGCCGGAAGGTCACCGGGAATAGTAGCGACAGCAGCTATGCAGTTAGGACCGGAGAATATTGAAAACTGATGGTGGGGTCGGCTTTTCGAAACGTCGCCGGAACAGTAACGGTGGCGGCAGGGTGGTTACCGGAGAATTTTGAAAAGTCAGAGGCAAACCGGAGTGACAACACGGTTTGCAAAAAAAAATTCTCACCGGAAGACAGTGGGTCAACCGGGTAAAACACGGCGAAAAAAAATTGCCTCTTAGCAGGCTCTAGATACCATGTTGAAATACAAAAGACTAAGAGACATATGAATAAACCGTGTGTTTTGAAAAGTACTACGGAGACATTATTATATATAGATAGATTACAACTAATTACACGATATAGTTGATGTGAGATTATTCTATGAGAAAAAGGAGTATGCACTGACAATGTAAAATATTTTTACACTGTCAACCAATGACAGACGTGTATTCCACCACATCACGCTTTTATTTTTAAAATACTGTTATGATTTGGCACTTTAAAATAATCTGATTAGATGTTTGTGTAATATTTTTTTACACCGACAGTGCACTACCTTTAAACTCTTATTCTATATACAAATATTCTCAACACTATATATATTTACAAATATCAACAAAATACTTTCCTTAATATTTGTACTTAATGAGTTTATTTTTGCAATCTCAGTATGCAGCCAGTCATCTGAATAAATTGGAAGATAACATTTGGGAGCAATGGACAAATAAAAGGTTGCAGGAAAAACTCATAAGTACGCAGTGAACTGTTATCTGTATCATTTTTGTATGATTACATGTTTTATGCCACTGCACAACCATGTTCAAGCATTCAGTTTTGTATCAGTTATCAAATCAGTGAACTTGCTGGATAAAGTTATATTGCTAATTTTATTTATTAATGTATCATGCTTATTAATAAATCATCTCTACTCGTCATGATTATGCATAACAAGTTTATCATTATTACTGGTTTGATCTCTACTAATGTAATTATATGAACGTGAACATTTTATGGATGTTCCCGTTTCTTCTCTTGATTTTGTACTTTCTCAAAAACAAGTGCTTATAGGTACACTGAAAACTGTTTTAACTTTTGTCTATAGGAAAATCCATAGATGATAAGTCCAAAAAGGATACGTTTGATGGTAGTAGAAAAGTTATAAATGCTGCAATGGAACGCATTTGTGAATACACCGGTGAGAATTTGCAACCTCATCTGCTTTGTTGCAAATCAAACTTGTCTAATTACTGTCGTGTTAATTTTCAATTTGCAGGAACTAAAATCATCTTCTGTGATCTTAGAGTTCCTTTTATCGACAACTTATATAAACCCAGCGTTTCAGGCTCTAGGGTCGATGTGCTCATAGAACCGCTTGACATGGTAATTTTTCTCATTAGAAAACTATTATTTTTTATTTTCTTATTATGCTGCTTTTAATTTGCAGATACAATGTGAAAAAAATTATACATTGTCAAACATGAAATCGCATATTGCATCAAATTCATTCAAAATTTGAGAATTTATTGTTGTGAAGAAAGAAGAAATTATATTCTCAGATATTTCTTCCCTTAAATACTTCTTAACCAGTGTGCTTAACCTTAAACACCCAAAGATATAGAATGGAGTACTCTTTCTGATATTGATCCTGAAAACAAGTGTGATTCATTGTTCAATTATTTTTCCTACCACAATGAAGTTTAAGCCAAATAAAATTATGGTGAAGTTTATTCATTATATTTGGATTCTCTTGAAAGTTGAGAATGAGTTCTCTCCATTTACATGAGAGAATAGTGAAATTTGGACTCTTGAATAAAAAAGAGATGGAGGGATCTTTAATATAAAAAATGGAGGAGAAAAAAATTTAAGGGTGAGATTTGAAACACATGAGAAAACATGAGAAAAAATGAAGATAATTCATTCAGCCTGAAAGTCTGAGACTTAATATAGCTGATCACGTGCTTTCCACTTTTGACTCACTGTAGGAACTTAGCCAACTCTGCGATATTGTTGTGGAGCCTCTAAGGGATCGGATAGTGACAAGTCTTCTTCAAGCCTCATTGGTTATTACCTTAATCTTTCTTTTGATTGATTCTTTACTTGTATTGCGATTTTAACATTTTCCCATTTACAGGATGGTTTACTCCGTGTTATCTTAGATGGCGGTCCTTCAAGAGTTTTCTTTCCCGGTGATGCAAAATTTTTAGAGGAAGATCTGGAAGTTCTAAAGGTAATCTTACCCTATTTATTTTAATGCTAAAAGGATGCTGTATCTGTAATTTGCAACAAAAACTTTAGATATTGTTGCTTCTTTTTTAATAAATGAGTTAAACGTGACTTGCCAATGAACAAAAACTTTAGATATTAATGCTAAAAGGATGCTGTATCTGGAAGACCTTTAGATACTGTTGCTTCTTTTTTAATAAATGAGTTAAACGTGACTTGCCAATGAAGAAACGATTTCTTTGTCATAATCAAAGAAGTTACCATTATTTGAAGATTTGTGTGTTCATGTAGAACTTATATATACAAAAACTTTTAATAACTGAAGTACCCCCTTGTTTATACTTAACTGTGTTGATGCATCTTGTAGGAATTCTTTATATCTGGAGGTGACGGGCTTCCTCGGGGTGTTGTCGAAAATCAGGTTGCACGTGTTCGGCTTGTGATCAAGCTGCATGGCTATGAGGTTAGTTTATCGACTTGTCCATTTACTATCTGCACAAAAATTCTGATCATCATATTATAGATGACTTGCTGAAGGATTTGACTCTTCGACATCCAGGAATTCACTTTAGAGCGAGAATGGAAGAGGAATAGGTTGAGTTGAAAATCATGGTTGATATTGTGATTACATACATGCACATGAATTATATAACAAGATATGAAGTTGTTAAATCTCAGATGTTGTTTTTTCCCTTAAATGTATTTTTCTTACTTTTGAGAAGTCAAATCTCATACTAAAAGGCATTGGACTGGCTTGGCATCCAATAACTTTATCCATGATTCCATATCAAATGGCCTTTTGTGATTAATGATTGTGTGTGATTAATGAGTTCCTCACTATGTGATGTTGGCTGTTATTTCTTACTGTCAATATTTTAAAAACCAGACCGTAGATCAAACCATTAAGATCTTTAAGTTGCAGTTCAATTGGTTCAACCACAGTAGAACCGGATGACAAATAAATAAATATTAAAAAAGAAGAAAAAAAGTCAAAATAAAAAACGGTTCAACATGGTTCAACCAAACTGAAACTGCAATTTAACTAGGATCAAGCCAACCAACAAACTGGCTGGTTCCGGGTTCAATGTTCAACTGGTACAGTCATGTTTTTAAACACCGAGTCTTTGATTAGTGATAGAAAATATTTTCTTGTAACAGTCATTCCTCAGAATGTATATACTTATATAGTTAATATGTATTATTTTGCAGACTAGAGAGTTGATTGAAGACTTGAAATCTGCTAGTGGTCTAGAAATGCAAGGCGGCAAAGGCAAACTAGGAGCTGATTCTAAAACCCTATTAAGAATATTGTGCCATAGGAGTGACTCAGAAGCCTCCCAATTTCTGAAGAAACAATTCAAGATACCAAAATCTTCTGCATAAGGGGAATGTAGATTCAAAAGGAAAGCAGCAAAATCTTCATTTTGACTCTATCTTTCTGTGAATATTCATTGCTGCTGCCAATTTGCATTTTTCATTTATTTATTTTGGAAATAGGTCCTTTGGTGTATAATTAGGTTCCAGAACTGTTTTTTTTTTTGTTTAACTACATTGTTGTTGATCTTCATTTGTAAAATTTTCTCCATGTGAATACTGTAAGAATTCAATTAATGAAGCTCCAATTCTTTTTAACATGGATCAATTATTTAGAGAAACAACTTTATACTGAATTTGTCCCATGAACTCTATTTAATGCAATTTGTTTTATAATATGAGATTAAAGATAGTGTATTGTCGGTGTAAAACAAATTTACACTATCATTTAATAGAATTATAACATTCAGTCATGTCATGTCAGTATTTTAAAATTAAAAGTGTGATTTAGCGGAATATACGTCTTTTATTGATTGATAGTGTAAAAATATTTTACACTGAGCATATTTTTTTTTTCTCTTAAAATATACTCGAATGTGCAATTTACCTCTCTAGGTCAATTTAATCAACAGAAAAGAACAAGACTTGTTAAGATTAAAATGAGGTAAATTGTAAAATTTTGCGTTAAGCTGAAATTTTTTTAAAGGGAAGTAAACTGTAACATTTTGCTATTCAAAATTGTGAGAATAATAGAAATATTTCGTATCAATTTACAGTAACGTATTTGAGAGTAATCAATTGCAGTTGACATTTATGGTTAAACATTCTATTTAACATTTGCTGTGACTTGGATTTTTGTTTAGGTTTGTGTTTAAAAAAAAGTTACCACTATTATTATGTAGATCACCAAAAGTAGTGAAAGTTTAGTGAAGTGTTTGTAAATTTGAGTTGGGTTTAGAAACAATATGCTTTTTCTATTCTATTTCTAAGCAATATTATGGAGTTTCATTTGCACAATAACAGGATTCATATTTAGAAGTAAGACATCCAATAAATTTAGAGAATTTCTTAATACACCACGTGAGTTTCTTAACACCACGCGAAATTTCTTTTTTGCCCTCTGATTTCAGATGTGTATATCCGGATGCACCATTTTTTTAAAAAACGTTGATTTGTTCTGGATGTACAAATCCGGAATGTTTCCTAATGTGCAAATCCGGAACCATTTCTTATAACTTGGCGCCAGAGCTCCCCCCCTCTCATTCTTTAGATTTTTACATTCCAAACTATCAAACTCTCTCAAACTCTCAATTTCTCATTCCCACAAATCCCGACTTTTTTCACTCGAGTTCGGCGCAGAGCAACTTCTACAACGATCAAGACACTCCAAATCCTCTGTATCTCAATTTAATCTGTAAGTTTTCGAATTTTAGAGTTTCGGAGTTATTTTCGAGTAATCGATTTAGAGTAGACATTTAGGTGTAGAAATTGTTAGGTAGTATGAATAACATAGGTTAGAGACAATGTATGTATTGTTTGCTGCTTCAAACGGACGATCAGGGCATTAAAACACCTTTTTCTATGGTACAGTAGCCATGACTGCGTTTTTTAGAACTTGAAATACGTACCGGATGTGCAGATCCAGAAAAATTTTAACGTTGATTGCTTTCCTGATGTGCACATCTGGAAAAACCCAACGTTAAATATTCTGAGTACTTCCGGATGTGCTTCCACGGAAGTTTTCCTGATGTGCGAATCCGGAAGCAACTTGGTTTCTATTTTTGTTTTTTTTTATTGTTTGTTTTTTTAATTATTTTTAAAAAATTCTAATTTATTTATTATGCTTTGCAGATTACATGGCTGCCAGAGACGATCGTATGATACATGAATGAACAGCTCAACATGCATCTGTCCGACGTGAGCGGACGCAGTCTACAGCAGAGGCAGTTCCAGCAACCCCTACAGCTGAGGGACATCCTACACTATAGCCTTCCACATCACAGGTTCATACCACTCCCCCGTCAGCCGTCGTTTCTACATCTCGGAGGCGTCGGGTTTCTACTGCTGGTTCATCAGGATCCCCGCCCGCACACATGCATCGTCGGGAGACTCCAGTTCCATCACCTGCTCCTATTCCATCCCCTGTTCCTGTTCCTGAGGGTGATCACCCAGCACATGAGGGTGGTGACGGCGATGACGATTTCAATGAGCTGGAGGGTTACCCCGGGGGACCGTCTGATATGTCCCTACTCCTGGGGTACTCTGAGCATACTGCCAGATATGTCTGGCTAGGACAGGTAACCTTTCTCGGTTTATTTATAGAATTGTTTTCGTTGAAAATATTCTTATTTGTAACATTGTTTTATTTGGAAAATTTCAAGAGAAGGATTCCCAAAAGTTCTATAATCATGGGGGCAAGGTTATAAACATGATTGCGGAGCTGCCAGAGGATGAGTGGTTCTAGTCTGCACTTGCTACCTCTGGTCTCGGAGGCCTTTCTAGGATTGGGTATCCCCAGATCATGTACGATATGCTGATGACCTTTGTTGAGAGATGACACCCTGAGACATCCTCATTCCATCTACCGTACGACGAGCTCACGATCACACTCGACGATATCTCGTGCCTTTTACATCTACCGATCACGGGTACCCTTCTCCGTCACGGTAAGATGTCGAATGTGGAGGCGATAGAGATGCTGACTGGGGAGCTTGGGGTTACCCTAGATGATGCACTTGCGGAGGTGACCCAGTTTAGAGGTGCACACGTCCGGTTCTCCTTTTTGACACGCAGATTTCGTGAGGAGCTTGCAGAGGCAGGACGGGCAGCAAGTGATCTAGCTGAGGTGGAGATCCACAGGCAGCGTGCCCTGAGATGCTACTATTTGTTTTTGCTCGGCACACAGCTGTTTGTGGACACCAGCGCCACTTACGTTGACATCGTTTACCTCAGGTACCTTTTGGATCCCACAGAGATCCATGGGTACAATTAGAGGGCGGCTACACTGGCATACACCTATTCTAAGCTCTCAGATGGTTGCCTCTGGGCAGCCAAGACTGTGGCAGGCAGCTGTACACTATACGTGGTAACAATATTATATTCTAAGTATTTTTTTTTCATTTCTTTTCTTTCTATATTCATTATAATGTTTGACACCGATGTTATGTTTTCCATTTCAGGCGTGGATATTACAACACTTTCCCAAGATTACTGGTTGGGGGAGTGTCGAGGGGTACACTGTGGATATGCCTCGTGCTGCTGCATTTCTCCTGCTGAGAGGGAACCAGGCGCCCGAGCCCTACAGAGTTTATCTTGATCGGATGGCTGCTGAGGACATTTTTTATGACGCCTATGCCGATCACCGTGTGACGCGCTCGTTCGATGAGGTTTCGCTGTTCTCAGGATGATTGGCATGCAGTTCGACCATTACTGCTCGATACCTGCCGAAGCGCGTCTTGCGTCAGTTCGATTACACCCAGACGATCCCCAGGATGCCTCATGAGTCTGCTCCTCTAGGCTTGACCCGCACGCAGATAGGTGAGACATATGCTGACTTCCAGTCCCACTTGGTACCGGAAGAGGCTCGGACGACTAGAGCACCGAGAGACTGGAGCGTTGCTGTCGGGTACATCATGTAGTTCTATACCGTCTCACACCCATGCATGGTGCCCACTGCTGAGGGATCGCCACCCAGACCTGCTCATCAGGAGATATTAGAGGAGCGGCCGTCTCAGCTGGACCATACTCAGGATGTCCTACCTCGCTGTCGTGAGATAGAGGAGATAGCGCGGGCGGCCATTGCGGACGGTCACCTCCCCGAGGGCTCTGGTGGCAGACTTGCCATGGATAGGATTATTGAGATTGCTCGGGGGGCACTTTAGTACCGCAGACGTCGAGGCAGGACGGCGGGTAGGGGCAGAGGAGCAGGGGAGCCAGGAGAGATCCTTCGGCATACACAATAGTTTTTTATTTGATGTATTATATTTTTATTACATTGATGTAATGTATTTTGACAGGAGTATTATTATGTATACATATCATTTTATTTTATATATGGATGTTTTCGAATGTATATTAAGTTGCGACGATATATTAACATCTGCGATCAACCAACAAAACTGATTTAAAAAAAAAATAAAGTTCTGCTATTTTCCGGATCGGTAGATCAGGAATTATTCCTGATATGCACATCCGGAACAAATCAACGTTTTTAAAAAAAATGGTGCATCCGGATGTGCATATCTGGAAACTAGAGGCAAAAACGGAAATTCGCGTGGTGCCTAAGAATCCTATATGGTGTAATAAGAAATCCTCTAAATTTATGAAGATGCGTAAATTTTGGTGTTACAAAAAATACATTGAATGTTTAATAAATAAAAACTACCCCGCAAGTTATATATTTTAGGAATATTAACAATCATTCTAGAACATCTACATGTTTAATTAACTCTAACACTTCTCCTTAAGTTGGAGCGTACATGTCATGTGTACTTATTAGAGATAGATTTAACTTGAGGTCCTCTAAGAAATTTAGTATATATGTCAGACAAGATCATTTGAACCAAAATCAATCATGATTTCTCATGAATGAACCCAATCTATTACAAAGTGACAGTGATCATAATGTGCTTAGTTCTTCAATGGAAAATCGGATTAGAGGCGATATGTAGTGTAGCTCGGTTGTCACAAAATAGTTTCATTACTTTGACGTTCCTAATTTATGTTGTTGGAGTAATTGTTTTCGCCACATGAGTTCACAAGTTGTTGACGCCATAGTACGATATTCTGCTTCAGTACTAGACCTTACAACTGTGTTATGTTTCTTGATATCAAATTTTTTCCAATGAGAAAACAATACTCCAAAGCGAACCTTCTATCTACTTGTGAGCCGATCCAATTAGCATCACAATAAACCGCGACTTAGGTGTCACCCTTGTTTTCATAAAATAATCCTTTATCCGATACACTCTTTAAATACTTAAGAATGCGAATCACAATGTTTCAATGGTCATCACATGAAGCATTTAGAAATTGGCTAACCACACTGACAACAAATGTAATGTTTAGTCTGGTCACTGTGAGATAATTAAGTTTGCCAACTAAGCGTCCATATTTACTAGGGTTTTCGAATGGCTCCCCCTGACATGGTAATAGCTTGACATTAGGATCCATATGAGCTTCACTAGGTCAGAAATCAAGAAATCCAGTTCCTCAAGAATATCAAAAGCATATTTTTGCTGAGAAATAGGCACACCGATTTTGGATTGAGCAACTTCAATCCCCCCAAAAAATATTTTAGCGGCCCTAAATATTTAGTATGAAAGTGTATAAATAATTTTTTCTACTGGTGGATGCTAGCCTTATCATTACCAGTGATGATAATGTCATCGACATAGACCAACAGGTAAAGACAAGTGATTGGTGAAGAATGCAAAAAGAAGACATAATAATCAACTTCACATATATTCATACCATACTCTTAGAGCACAATGCTAAACCTGCAAACCAAGCATGGAGAGATTATTTCAAGCCATAAAGATATTGACAAAACCAACATATGAGGTAATAGTCACTATTAACACTAAATCTTAGTGGTTGCATCATATACACATCATCTTGTAATTTACCATGTTAGATGCTTTATCTGATGTCTAGTTGATGGAATGACCATTGATAAATAATAGCCAAGGAAAAAAAAGGCAGACATATGCAATATTGGAAATTGGAGAGAAGGTTCCTCCATAGTCAAGGCCAAATATCAGTGTGTATCCTTTCGACGCGAGGCGAACTTTAAGGCGCCTAATCTTTCCACCAAGCCTGATCTTAACTATTTAGACAACCCATTGTATATTTTCATTGGGTAGGGGAACCAAATCCAAAGTATCATTAGAGTGTAAAGCACTCATCTCATCGATCATTGTATGTCACCATCTAGAGTCATATGTAGCTTCACTTGTAGTTTTGGAAATAAACACCGAATCCAAGGAAACCACACAAGTAGAGAAAGATGTAGATAATAAATGACAATCCGAATGACAAACATAAATAAGATTAGGATTCTGAGATGAATTGATACCTTTACATAGAGTAATGAGTAGTTATAGTGTAGGATGCGAAGGCTAAGAGTCCAACAGAGTAGTGCATGAGTTTTGAGGAACGAGTGGTGGATAGGTGCAAAGGAGCAGTGTGGGGATAGAGATATGAATGAGGATAAAGAGATGTGTGGATACAATGGGAAGATTCAGGGCCTTTAGAGAGAAGAATTGTGTCTGACCCTAATTATTGGGCTCTTTAGGTGTAGAAGTAAACAAAGGACGAGTTTTGAAGAAGCTAACAACATTAGAGTCAATATATTGGAGAAGATATTGGGAATACCATTAAAAGCCTTTATTCAAATGAGAGTAGCTGAGGACAAGATACTTGAGAGATTTTGTGACAAGTTTATCTTTACTTTTGTACCAGTATATTTTCTGGGGCCTTGAGAAGGGATAGTCTATGAAGGACAAGAAAGACAAAATGAATAGTTGCAAAGCGAGTGCACAATAAGCACCAACGGTCACCCTAAGTACCCCTACAGACCATACAACAAGTGGCTATAACTCACCCAAGGTGGGACGTAAGGTCACTGTTGACACTGGATTTCGACTGATGTGGGTATCCGAAGATTCCAGGGCGTGTCGGCGCAAAGAGGCACGTCAAGGTGTCGGGTCGACACCAACAGAAAGGCACGTCGAAGAAATGGCGACAAGCTGATTTCAACTTCAAAGGACAAATGCTTAGGCGGGGAAAGTTTGAAACCTCCACGACTATGGGAAGTTGAAAAGAAAGCGGGGTGCCACGTGTCAGCTTCAGAAGGCATTTGGCCAAACAAACAGTTACATTTTTAGGCCTATATAAAGCACTGTAATTTTCATTTTTAGAGGTCGCATTTTTTCACATTGTAAGGGGAAAATACTCAAAGTACCAAGCTTAGAGAGAAACGAGTTCACTCCCGCAAACAAATGTACACTTGCGTCCAAATTCTACTTAATGCAAATTACTTCCAGTATTTAATTTAAGACATTGTTTTTCCTTGTTTTACTCAGCCTTTCCTTTATTTCTTTGTTTTGCGCCAAACGCGTTGATCGTTAAAAAACTCTTCGCGTCACCAAGGTCACCTCAGCGTGACGCCTCTCACTAAAAAACCAAGAAACTAAAACGCACCATAAACATACGCTTCCAATTCTCTGTTCTGGGATTTGTGTGGCCGATCCCGCGAGCGAACCTGCGACGGAAGGCCAGCGGTTGTTCGCACCGGCGTACAAAGTGGCATGCCCGGTGGGACCGTGTGAATTGAGTATATGTTTTTGCGTAGTGGTAAGATGGTAACACCACGACCGAACGAAGAACCGTCTCTGGCGGAAACTACGGTGGGAACACAGACAACTGATGTTGGCTCTGGTACCATATCAGCAGTGTCCACCTCTCCTAGCGGACCAATTGCAACGCCACATCGAAACGACCCGAGATCGACAATGGCAGGGACTACGGGGCAATATATGTCTAGTATCACCATGCCTATACCTAGATCGTATGGAATGCCGCCATAATTCATGTCGAGTTTGCATTCTAGCGGCCATTTATTTGGGGAAAGTCCGTCCCCAGTATTTTCGACTTATCAAGGGACAGGACACATGTCGAACCAGATGATTCGACCCCCAGGATTCAACCTTGTCTCTCAATCCATACCGACCTTTACCTCTAGTTCCGTCGCGGTCATGAGGCAACAGATGGATGAGAGTAATCATGAGATGGTCCACATGTTGACCCAACAAATGGGTACAATATTAAGACCACTGATACAAGAGTCAACACAGAGTTACCAACAATTGGCGACTCAGATGACACGAATCGGTGACTTCTTAGGGGCCCCTAGGGCTCAGGGCCGACAGACCCCACCACCTCGACCAGAGACACCTCGTCATCAGGACGAAGTCTTCGACGAAACCATAGAACAACCTCGTGAGTTCGAGGAGATCCCTAGGAGAGTTCAAAGGCCTCCTGTGATTGTCCATAGGAACCAAGATCCAGATTTTGTTGTCTAACAGGTTCGACAAGACGCCTTGGCTGGAGAACATAACTTGGAGGCCGTAGTCGAACGTATCATGGTCCGTAATGGGACGAACCCAGGCCTTCGACGACCGACATATACATCCCCATTACCTGATTTTGTATTACAAACAGAATTGCCCAGGGGATGGAAAGTGCCTAAGTTCACCAAGTTCACTGGGGAAACGGAAGAGTCCACGGTCGAACACGTCGCTAGGTATCAAACTGAAGCAGGAGACATAGCGAACAATGAGGACTTGAAAATTAAATATTTCCCAAGTTCCCTCACGAAGAATGCGTTCACATGGTTTACCACGTTGTCCCCTCAGTCCATTCACACATGGGCATAATTGGAGAGACTGTTTCACGAACAATTTTATATGGGACAGTCGAAAATAAGTTTGAAAGAGTTGGCAAGCGTCAAACGCAAGGCCACGGAATCAGTAGACCAGTACTTGAATAGGTTTAGACTTTTGAAAGCACGGTGCTTTACTCGAGTCCCTGAACACGAATTAGTCGAAATGGCTGCTGGCGGCTTGGACTATTCTATCAGGAAGAAGTTGGACCCGCAGTATCTTAGGGATATGGCTCAGCTGGCTGATCGAGTTCGGCAGGTCGAACGACTGAAAGCTGAAAAGGCCCAGTTTAACAGATATCGTAAAAAAGAAAAAGTATCTTATGTGGCTGCTGACGAATATTCGTCTGACGATGAAGAAGCCGTTGACGAAAGTGAGATCCACGTGGCTGAACTTAAGCCAAGACCTCCCTATACATGCAAGCTGTTGAAACCATCGAACGGGAAAAATCCCACCGAAACTAACAAGACGGATAAATACGTCGCTAAAACTTATACCTTAGACGTGTCCAAATGTGATGAAATATTTGATTTACTGGTTAAAGATGGTCAAATAATTATTCTGTCTGGTTTGAAAGATCCCCCTCTAGAACAAAAGAAAAAGAGGGGATTTTGTAAATTTCATAATTTCCTTGGTCATAAAACAACTCAATGTGTTCTTTTCAGGGATTTAGTGCAGAAGGCTTCGAAGGAGGGTCGACTCCAATTTGGCGAGAAGTCGAAGATGCAGGTTGACACCGACCCACTGAAGGTTAAAGAGGCTTTGTACTCAGAAGTGTACGAATGTTTAATGGTCGAGGCTACTGAGGGCTTCGACGAGCAACCAATGGCTGAAGTGGTAGAATGCATGATGGTCGAAACTACTGAAGGTTTCGACAAGAGACCAAAGGATAAACTTGAAGCAGTGTACCCCCAGGCTAGTGAAAGTTTGGAGGATTTTCAAGAAAAGTGCAGGATAAGCGGCTCGAAAGCCGCACTATGCCCCAGATGCAATGCTGTGTTCGATGAGAAAGCTGCGGAGAGGTATGAGGCAAGCAAGAAAGAAGCGCCGCCAGAGAGCAAGCCACCTGTCCCAAGGTTTGTGTTCGACGGGAGCGGAGCCCCTCATCGTAATGAGGAGTATCGAAAGCTGTTCCAAGGGGCAAGGCCTAAAACTTTCGTGCCTCCATCAGACTCCCCACAGGAAAGATGGATGGCACCAGTGAATCAGAAAGGAAGCAAAAGACCAAAATAGAAAGCTCTTGATTTGGAAAAGGAGGCGAGTGTCGCCGATAAAGGGGTCGAACAAGCAGGATATAGGGTGTCCCCCAACTACAAAGGGAAAACCCTATGACTAAGACCCACTGGAGGCGCTATCAGCGTAATAAGAAGGATGAAAGAGAGGCCACGACTTCAAAAGTGAAGCCTGTCGGGACATCTGGGTAGAAGCGCCAGTACCCAAAAGGAAGATGGGTAGAAAAAAACAAGGTGGCAACGAACCAGACCATGGCAGTGACTGTGAACACTTCAGGGGAAAAGGAAGTGGTGTCGACCCAGAGCTCAAAGTGTACTTCGATGACGGAGAACAAGAAAGAGCTAGAGTATACTCCTCAGTTAGATGAAGAAGAGCCAAAATACTCCCCTCAGTCCGACGAAGAGTATGACCCATCACCTGAAGGAGATTTTGATGAAGACATGTACGACGACACCAATGATGACACCTATGGCGAAGATTTCGTGTTAAACTGTGGTATCGTGTCGGTTCTACCAGCTGAGTATGATGTGGTGTCTGAGATATTTGAGACTGAAGAAGACTTCGTCACTGGTGAAAATGCGGATGACAAGCCGCTATGCTATTATGTGATGAACAGTGGCGTAGTCGAAGAACAAACGGCTATGTTTGAGCGTCCTAGCCCTGGTATGATGTATCATCTAGAGCCGTTATTCATAAAGGCAAAGATTGATGGGGTGTCTGTCAACAAAGTGTTTGTAGATGGTGGAGCAACTGTGAACCTGATGCCTCACAGTCTGTTTAAGAAAATTGGAAAGACGGAGGCTGACCTCCGACAGCATAACATGGTTTTGTCCAACTACGAAGGCAAGACCAGTAAAATCTTGGGGGTTGTCCAAGTGGACTTGGCAGTAGGTACAACCAACAGGCTGACGCTTTTCATGGTCATCAAATCAAAAGCAAACTTCAATCTGTTGTTGGGGCGTGAATAGATCCATAGAATTGGGGCAGTGCCATCAACGATGCACCAGAAATTGATCATTTGGAGGAAGGATGACATCGTTGAAAATATCGAGGCAGATCAAAGCTACTACAAAGTCGACGAAGCCAAGGGTACCAAGAAGTCTTTTGACCAGCACTTAGCAAATGTGGCTCCTTGTGATGACGAATCAGGGTCTTACACCTCCGTCGACACAGGTCGTGTCCTGAACCTAGACCCCGACTATGGGTTCATCTGGGACGCTGCCGACGAAGGTATGGAGCCAATGGAAATGCCACCAATGGGGTGATCCACTACTGGTGAAAATGACTGCTGAGTCAGAAAGCATGACTCGGATTTCGGCCTATCTGGCCAAAAACAGAAAGATGTCGGCACTCGAAAAGGACGAGACTCTCCAAATAACTAAGGGGGCCGACCATGACGAAAAAGCCAATGGCTCACAAGGCCAAAGGGAAGCTGTAGAAAATCAAAGGCTTGATGGTATTTATGATGACGAGCCTTTAGGGTTCGAAAAAGGCCCAAATCATGAACTACAGAGAATGCAAGCCCAGGACCCGCTTGAGGAAGTCGACTTGGGGGATGGAACAACCAAAAGGCCCACCTACGTAAGTGCCAAGGCAGGACCGACAATGAAAGCCAAATTGGTTAAAGTGTTGAAAGAATACAAGGACTGTTTTGCCTGGGATTATGGCAAAATGTCTGGTTTGAGTCGGAGTGTAGTTGAGCATCGCCTCCCAATCCAGCCAGGTAAAAGGCCAGTAAAGCAACACCCTCGGCGTTTCGCCCCAGAAGTGACGTCGAAGATCAAGCAGGAAATTGAAAGATTGCTCAAAAGTTGGTTCATTAGAACTGCAAGGTATGTAGAATGGATAGCAAACATAGTTCCCGTTATTAAGAAAAATGGGACCCTTCGAGTGTGCATTGACTTTAGGGATTTGAACAACGCTACTCCTAAAGATGAATATTCGATGCCTGTGGCAAAGATGCTAGTCGACTCAGCCGTGGGGTTTGAGTATTTGAGCATGCTCGACGGCTATTTCGGCTACAATCAAATTCTCATAGCCGAAGAAGATGTCCCCAAAACCGCATTTCGATGCCCTGGAGCTTTGGGGACATATGAATGGGTGGTGATGCCTTTTGGGTTGAAGAACGCTGAGGCAACCTACCAAAGTTCTATAAATGCTATATTCCATGATTTTATTGAGAATTTTATGCAGGTATACATTGATGACATAGTCATAAAATCGTCATCAGAGGATAGTCATCTCGACCACCTCCGACGCTCATTTGAGTGAATGAGAAAATATGGATTAAAAATGAATCCACTAAAATGTGCCTTTGGTGTTCGTGCAGGGGATTTCCTGGGATTCGTAGTCCACAAGCGAGGCATCGAGATCAACCAGAACAAAACAAAAGCCATCTTGGATCTCAAGCCTCCAACAACAAAGAAGCAGCTCCAGTCTTTGTTGGGGAAGATAAATTTCTTGAGGAGGTTCATCTCAAACCTAAGTGGCAAGACGAAAGTGTTTTCACCACTGCTTAAGACCAAGAAGGAGAGTGAGTTCCGCTGGGGGCAAGAGCAACAAGAGGCTTTCGACGCAATCAAAGAATACCTTACGAAGCCTCCAAACCTATTACCACCTAGTATAAATAAAAGCATGAAGTTGTACATTACAGGGTCGGATACGACCATAGGCAGTATGTTAGCACAAGAGGATGATGGTGGCGTCGAAAGACCCATCTATTACCTTAGTAGGATATTGATAGATGCTGAGACTAGGTACACTATGATTGAAAAGCTATGCCTATGTTTGTACTTCTCATGTATGAAATTGAAACAATATATCAAACCAGTTAATGTTTATGTTTCGTTGCATTTTGATGTCATTAAGCATATGTTGTCCAAACCTATTTTGCATAGTCGAATTGGGAAATGGGCACTAGCGTTAACTGAATTCTCCCTGACATATGTCCCTTTGAGGGCGATGAAGGGTCAAATAGTGGCAAACTTCATTGTCGACCACACTGTAGTCGAAACGTCGATACATAGCATCGACGTCGCCCCGTGGAAATTGTACTTTGACGGGTCGAGCCATAAAAACGGGGCAGGTGTGGGAATCCTAATAATATCCCCACAAGGAATCCCAACTACCTTTAAATGCAAAGTCGATGGCAAGTGTTCAAACAATGAGGCAGAGTACGAAGCCTTAATTACTGGTCTCAAGATACTCAAAGACTTGGGAGCCAAAGAGCTTGAGATAAAAGGAGATTCAGAATTGGTGATTAAACAAATCACGAGGGAGTACAAGTGCTTAAAGGAGAATCTTTTAAGTTACTTTTCGTTGGCGAAGCGTTTGTTGGAACATTTCAAAATTGTCAACATTTCGCATGTGCCAAGGATAAAAAACCAGAAAGCTAACGAGCTGGCACAAATTGCCTCTGGTTATAAAGTGTCGGAAGGTAAGTTGAAAGGATTCGTCGAAACTAGGAAAAAGATGGTGTCGAACGTACACACACCATCAAGTTGGTCGATATCCAAAGTCTCGATGAGCTTGGTCGAAGGTTTAGAAAGTTGTGAGGTTTTCGTTAACGATATGCCACCAACAGACTGACGAAGGCCAATTATAGAGTATTTGGAAAACCCGTTGGGCAGCACCGATCGAAAGACTAAGTACAGAGCGATGAGTTATGTCTTAGTAGGAAACGAGTTGTTAGAAGGGGTATTGCTCAAGTGTCTAGGAGACACTGATGCATATTTGGAAATTTCTGAGGTTCATAATGGGGCTTGTGGAGCTCACCAGGTCGGCCAAAAAATGAAATGGCTTTTGTTTCGACAAGGGTTCTACTGGCCCAGCATGCTTAAGGATTGTACAAATTACGCGAAAGGATGCCAGGATTGCCAGAAGCACGCAAACATCCAGCATATCCCAGCCAGTGAATTACATGTGATTGTCAAGCCATGGCCTTTTCGAGGACGGGCTTTAGATGTAATAGGAGAGATTCGGCCAGCTTCGTCGAAGCAGCAAAGATTCATCCTCGTAGGAATAGACTATTTCACAAAATGGATAGAGGCTGTCCCTTTGGTGAAATTGGATCAAGAGGCCGTGATAGATTTCATCCAGAATCATATCTTGTACAGATTTGGAATACCTGAGATAATCACGACAGATCAAGGTTCTGTGTTAGTGGGGCAGAAGATGCAGGAGTTTGCGACAGAAACAGGTTTCAAGTTGGTCACTTTGACGCCATACTATGCTCAGGCTAATGGTCAGGTCGAAGCAGCTAACAAGGTAATAATTGGTTTGATCAAGAAGCACGTGGCGAAAAGGCCAAAAAATTGGCATAAGACGTTGAGCCAGGTGTTGTGGGCTTGTCGGACGTCACCCAAGGAGTCGACCAACTCTACTCCATTCCATCTAACCTACGGGCACGATGCTGTGCTACCCGCAAAAGTATGCTTACAGTCCGTTAGAGTGCAACAACAATATGAGATTCCGTCAGAACAATACTGGGAAATGATGTTAGATGAACTCGTGGACTTAGACGAGGAAAGAATGGTGGCTTTAAATGTGTTGCTGCGCAAAAAGGCCCGAGTCACCAGGGCATACAATAAGAAAGTCCAAAGAAAAACCTTTGTCATAAATGACTATGTTTGGAAAGTGGTGTTGCCCATGGACCGTCGAGATCGAACGATGGGAAAATGGTCGCCCAACTGGGAAGGGTTATTTTAGGTAACACGAGTGTTTAATAACAACGCATATGAAGTGCAGGAGTTGGGAGCAGACCAACGAATCTTAAGAGTAAATGGGAAATATTTGAAAAGATACAGACCCATGCTACAGGAGGTTCACATCAAAACATAGTTTTCATTAATTTAAGGCCAAAAATGGCTTACAAAATATGGTGCATTACATTAGACCAACATACAAACTAAGGAAATTCAGGGAATCTAGCCTTAAAATCATCAAAGAGGACCTTCTCATGAACTATCTTGCTCTCAAGGAGAACCTTTCGTCGCTGATGTGGCTGATAGCATCTCTAATCTTCATAGCCGTTTCGACGTGGAAAAGCCCTTGAGCAACTTCGTGGTCGATGGTTTCTTGAGAAGGCAGAGGCTCAGCTGAGTCCAAAGAGGCTTTTTGGCGTTCGACCTCAGCTATCTTCTTTGTCAGCTCCGTGATCTGGGCTTGATATTCAGATATCTTTTGGTCGAAGGCTTGGCATTTGTTGGAATGCTCTTGTTTTTTAGTTTCATAGTCCCCAAGCTTCTTTCGTAGATGGAGCTAAGATGCCACTCGCGTTTCATGTCGTCATGGCGGAACCGAATATGGGCGTCGGCCTGATGATGTATAGCGAGGTCCTTGGCCATTTGAGTGAAGAAGGCTTCGAACTCGATCAGGTATGTGGCCATAGGGGCAGGAAGTTGAAATTCAGAAAGTTCATCGAGGAGTTTGAAGATGTCGTTGGCAACGATGGAGTCCTCGGCGACAGCCGCCAAAAACTGTTCCTCAAAAAGGTAGGACCGCAGCAGCTGAAGTTTGATATTGAAAGAAGCATCCACTTTTGGAGTTGGGATTGCGGTCGAACCAGTGGGTTGAATCTCTTCGGCTGCCTGGCGAAGTTTGTGTAGTGCCTTCAGGGTTGCTGCTGGATTTGTTGCCTTCGCTGGCAAGAGTGCCTCCGGAGTAAGAGATTCCTCGACAACAGCCGAAACCTTTTCTGGTTGATGTTCAGGGATTTGGAGTGTCTCCCCGACTTCAGTATCCACGAAGGGTGAAGGATTAATAGTCACCCCAAGGAATGCATCATCATGCCCCAAGTTATCAGTTGCAGCAGGAGGCGTCTTCACCAACCTCTCCTCAAGGATAAGAGGGTGAAACTCATCAATCTTTTGGGGACTTGGCGTAACGGCGACATTGGCAGCAGGGGCATCGACGGCCGATTCAGTGTCACCCTAACCAACAGTGGTCGAAGTAACCACATTTTCTTGCAAAAGACAAAATGCCGGTGAGCTTCGTCACCCAAGGTCGTCTAGGACACAAATAAAGTCGGAATACCTGCACAGGAGTTGTTGTCTTGGGGAGGGCGACAGAGGGAATTGGTTCGAAAGCATCTTCAAGATTTCTCGAGACAACTGGGGCCATCGTCGAGACACTGGGTTTTAAAGGAGTCCTCCGTGTTATAGCCTTTTTCTTCCTCCCCAAAGGGGTAGATGGAGGAGACGCTGGAGCTGCTACAGTAAAGACTCGAGAGTGAGTGCTCTCATTCGATTCAGTCCTTTCTGGGGAAGGTACTTTTTCAGAAACGTGCGCAAAAATGATGTAAGAACAAAGGGAGGACAAGGACACATAACAAGAAATTAAAAATACCTGTAGAAGGTTGGCCCTAGGTTTTTTGGCAGGTCTGGTGGAAGTCGACGCAACAGTCGTTTCTCGTTTGCGCCCCTGAAAGCAAAGCTGAAACTAGTTAGTTAAGACCTATGGGCAAACGAAATAAAGAGTCCAGGGTCTACCTTTGTCGAAGTATCCTCTGCAGGGTCGACATCTATGACAGGGGCTGTGGTCGACGGTTTAGGGATACCAGCTGTAGAGGCAAAAGCGTCGACCACGTTCGCCAGGAAAATATTTGGAGTGAAAGCTTGAGTTTGGTACTCCAACCACCAAGCCTCAAATTCCTGAGTGGTGAAAAAGGAAGGCTGGAAGGAGAAAATCGGTAGCTCCAAGTGTTGAGAGGCCCTGACAAACCTCATGCAAGCTTTGTGACCTACGTGAGTCAAGCGTCGACCAGACCGTACTATATCCTCAGGATGCCTCACTAAGGGTTTTGGCAACATCTGGCTCAGGCCAAATTGTCGAGCCACCAAATTTGGACAGTAGTTCATAAAACCATATCCATTGTTCCCCATTTCGATGCGAAAAGAGATCATGGTGGGAGTAAGGAACGCCCACCATATAGCATTCGACAGCGCATCAGCTTGAGGTGAGACTCCAGGAAATGGTTGTCTGAACCAGTCAGGCCCAAACTTACGCTCCACAAATGGCGCCATGTCAGGGACGACAGAAGAGGTTTCCACAAACATACTGAGATACCTCATAAAGAGGGCTTGCCTTGGAGCTTCTTGGGTGGTCATCAAGGCCAGACACAGTCCCTCGACAGAATGTGCTTTGTTTAGACGCTCCATCGTTGCAGAGGATGGATATCCTAATTTGTGCTCGAAAGTGGCGTTGAGCCAGTGTTACAACAACCACATAGGCCCTGAGATATTTAAGGCTTTAGTGGTTTGGTGGAGAAGTTTTAGTCTCATGGTCGACAGGCCAAGAGAATGGTAGAGGGAGGCCAACAGAAGTTTGGCCAGAGATATCTATCGGCTTTCGTGGATCTGAATGGCCAAACTAATGAAACTTTTGGCTATCTGCAAGGAGCCAGGGCAAAACATATAATATGATAACCAGAGAGTCAAGAAGGAAATATGCTCTTCGTCAGAGACTTCTGTAGAGTGTTTGTCATGATGATCTTCGATGTAGTTTTGGAATCCAGCCCGCTCAAAGTCGAAGGCGTCGTCCGTCTCCAAAGTCGGGTCGAATGTCTCACCAAGTGGAGAAAGGCCAGTGATAGCCGCCACATCGAAAAGTGTTGGCGTAAACATGCCACAAGGAAGGTGGAATGTGTTTGTCGATCCTTCCCAAAAGTACATCGACGCCAGCAGCAAACAAGGGTTGACCCTGTGGGCGGTTCTGGAGAGTTGAATGGCGTCGAAGATACCATACTCCTTCCATTGCCTTTGGCGTTTCCCTTCGACTTTGTCAAGCCAGGCGAGGTAATATTTGTTGCCTGGAGTTGGCATGGATCTAAAAACGTGAGATTTGGGTGCCATGTATTTGAGGTCTAAGGTGCCCCCTTTCTCGAAAGCAGGTGGGATCGTCTGGTCGAAGCAAGGGAAGAACTTCTGGAGTTCTTGTGGATTAGGTTTATTGTCTGGAAGGGGGCCATGGAAACCACACAACTTATTCTTAATCGCGAATGGGATAACCATTTGGCGGCACCAGTTGGCCACCACCGTTTCATCAGTGGAAGATGGTTATGGAAGAGGATGTTGTGTTTCCGCTTTGGAGATTACGTACACGACCGGGTTGTTACCAGTGGTTTGAGGAATGTGAGTTGTAGGGGTTCTTGATGAAGCCATTGGAAGAAAGAACGCAAAGGGTGCTCTGAGGCGGTAAAAGCTTTAAGAAGAGGAAATAAAAGCCTGGGTTTTTAGGAGCAAACAACAGTTTCGTGAAGAAGGAGTTATGAAAAATGGTAAGTTCCTAAAGAAGACTATTTATAGGGTGCATGCAGAAAAATGAAAGATCAAAAAACTTTTCAACTTCTGCGAGTAAGTGGGGTTTGGTTTCGAGGCCCATGACTTAGATGGGACTAGCCATCATGGCATTTTTTGGGGAATCGTGGGATTGAGATTACCATCATCATGTCAGACGGCGCTTGCCAAGTGTTGAGAAGGAAGACAAAACGATTGGCAAAGGCGTCGAAATCCTGCAAGAAACCAAAAAGCCAGATTTCTCCATCGACACAGTATTCAGTCGAAACTGGCCTTTTGGGGGGGGGGGCAATTTGTTGACACTGGATTTCGACTGATGTGGGTATCCGGAGATTCCAGGGCGTGTCGGCACAAAGAGGCACGTCAAGGTGTCGGGTCGACACCAACAGAAAGGCACGTCGAAGAAATGGCGACAGGCTTTGGCGTCGGAGGGAAATGAGGCGACAAGCTGATTTCAACTTCAAAGGACAAATGTTTAGGCAGGAAAAGTTTGAGACCTCCACGACTATGGGAAGTTGAAAAGAAAGTGGGGTGCCATGTGTAAGCTTCAGAAGGCATTTGGGCAGACAAGTAGTTACGTTTTTAGGCCTATATAAAGCACTGTAATTTTCATTTTTAGGGGTCGCATTTTTTCACATTGTAAGGGGAAAATACTCAAAGTACCAAGCTTAGAGAGAAACGAGTTCACTCCCACAAACAAATGTACACTTGCGTCCAACTTCTACTTAATGCAATTTACTTCTAGTATTTAATTTAAGACATTGTTTTTCCTTGTTTTACTCAGCCTTTCCTTTATTTCTTTGTTTTGCGCCAAACTCGTTGATCGTTAAAAAACTCTTCGCGTCACCAAGGTCACCTCAGCGTGACGCCTCTCACTAAAAAACCAAGAAACTAAAACGCACCATAAACATACGCTTCCAATTCTCTGTTCTGGGATTTGTGTGGTCGATCCCGCGAGCGAACCTGCGACGGAAGGCCAGCGGTTGTTCGCGCCGGTGAACAGTCACCCTAACTAGGCTACCAAGTCACCCACTAGGAGTTGTGCCATCTGAGCCAACATTTGGGATCCACCCAAGCATGGGAATGACATGTTCAGTGATAACTAAATCAGAGTTAGTCAAAGAAGGATAGCAATTTATCCATGATTTCAGGAGTCCATAACATAAATGCGTTGGTCTTTTTGGGATTGGTTGAATTATGCAAAACAACATGGAGTTTGTTCAAGTTGTTTCTAGTGTAGAAGGGACACATGTGGAACATGATGTTCCAACATGTGTGTTATAACATCTGGTCTATGGCAATAGCCAAATGGTATTATAGTTTTGGTTTAGAATTATTCTATCTAAGAACCACTCTACAAACAAGATCTACAATTCATATTGAAATTTTAATTTGGATGTTCTTGTGCAACATGTGTAACACGATGCTCCAACATGTGTATAGAATAACATTTGGCCCTGGTTAGCAAGCCAAGATGGATGTTGTTAGGTGCGAAATTTCTAATTGAGATTCAATCAGATTTGTTACGGATTATTTAGCAATGTTTGACAGCTATTGAAGATCAAATCCGATTAAAATGGAGATTTAAATATGAATTTGAAATATAACAAATCACATCTTTTGTTGGAAAGATTTATGGAGAAAATCAAATCCAACTAATTTAGCTATTATTTTGGACAAATTTAATTCAAATATCCATAGAGAAAAAGCCCAAACTACTTGCTATATAAGGAGACTCAATTCTTATGTTTTAAAAAGAGTTTTATTTTATGCGCAAGATTAAGTTCTTTGTGCCTAGGGATTTTAATTCCATTTTTTCTTGTATTCCACACTAATGCCCTCATAAGGATTAGTGTTGAATCTATTTGTGTACACCACTCTATGTTTCAGTAACTTGACATAGTTGTTGGTTTTTCTTAGTTGAGTTGTAAATTCAACAATCAATAGAGTTGTTATTGAAGTTGATCACTAGGGGTTAGTGATTGAGAGAAAGTGATATGGATTCTCATATTTAGGGGGAATGCTAAATAAAAAGTCACTATGATTAGGAAAAAGAATTGAACATCATGGGGTTGATGTTCCTATAAGACTAATTGTTCTAATTCGATGTAGTGGATTTTCTTTCTTGGGTAGAGTGCCCCCTGACGTAGGTGTGGTTTCACCGAACTGGGTTACCAATCTCTTGATTTATTTTAATGCTTTCTTCATTTTGTTATTGTTGTTGTTATATTGCGATCTTACTGGTCTAACAAGTTGGACTAGTTGTCCCAACATCGTGTCCCATGTTTGTCCCCTCAAGAACACAATTTCAATTGGTATCAGAGCAGACACTTCTGCTTAGGTGAGCTCCAGGGAGATATTTTATGTTTATATGGACAATACAAAGGAT
This sequence comes from Lathyrus tuberosus, assembly GCA_022829125.1. NCBI lineage: Eukaryota > Viridiplantae > Streptophyta > Magnoliopsida > Fabales > Fabaceae > Lathyrus > Lathyrus tuberosus. The sequence goes on from JALAZF010000030.1 coordinate 22,345,583, forward strand.
GGATAGTTTATCAATAAACCACCTTCCCGTTTTAGATGGCAACAATTATGACTATTGGAAAGCTAAAATTGCTGCCTTTCTCAAATCCATAAACAACAAAACTTGGAAGGCTATAGTTAAAGGGTGGAAACATCCCGTGATTACTTCTCAAGATGGTACAACAAGTTTGAAGCCTGAAGCTGAATGGAATGATGCAGAAAATAATGAACTCTTGGAAACTCTGAGACTTTGAATGCTATTTTCAAAGGTGTTGACAAGAACATGTTTAGATTGATCAACACAAGTATTGAAGCAAAAAATGCTTGGGAGATTCTCATAACTACCAATAAAGGCACATCCAAGGTTAGGATGTAAAGGCTATAACTCCTCACTACAAAGTTTTAGAATATGAGAATGGATAAAGATAAATCTATCTCTGATTTCAACATCATACTTAGAGACATTGCCAAAAATTCATTTGCCTCGGGAGAGAAGATGTCAGAAGATAAGCTAGTTAGAAAAATCCTCAGATCTTTGCTTAAGAAGTTTTACAATAAGGTAATAGCTATTGAAGAATCTCAAGATTTAAACACCTTAAAGGTTGATGAACTCATTGGCTCTCTTCATACCTTTAAAGTGGCTATAAATGGAAGATCAAAAAAGAAGAACAAAAGTATAACTTTTGTGTCCAACACTAAAGAGGATGAAGATCACACTGGAGAAAGTTTTTCAGAGGCTCTAGCTCTTGTTGGGAGAAATCTTAAAAAAGGTATCATACCATCAGTCCCTTGAACATAGGCAAAAGAGTTCAATGTCATGATTGTGAAGGGTTTGGTCACATTAAAGATAAATGTCCTACTTTTCTAAAGAAACAGTAAAAGGGATTGTCAATCACTTGGACTTATTCGAATGATGAAAGTGAAGGGGGAATAACTAATAAAGTGATGGGTTTTATTGGGAAATATGACTCTTGTAGTGAGTCTAGTGATGAAGAGATATCAACAGAAGAACTTGCTGAAACATATAAAGAGTTGCTCATTGAATGAAAGGAATCTTTCTTGAGAGAAGAGAAATAAAAGAAGACCTTAAGTGCTCTACTCCTTGAAAAAGATAAGCTTGGTTTAACCATTGCAAGTTTGGAAGAGGAAGTCACATTGTTAAAGTCCAAACTTGACAATATGACAAAATTTTTTCATATGTTGAACAATGGTTCTGATACGTTAGCTGAGATCTTGGGTATTTGGGAGAAGAAGGTTATAGAGTTTGACTTTAGTTAAATGAACAAAAAGGTCAAAATTCCCACTAAGAATTTTGTTGCTATTAAAAAAGAAAACTGAGTTTCGGATGAAGGACCACACATCACAGCATCCCGCTCTACATGTGTCCCCTCACAACAAAGGCAAGAAGAAATCATCTTGGAGGTGTCGCCACTGTGGAAGATATGGCCATATAAAACCCTTTTTTCTATAGAATATATGGATATCCTCAATCTTATAGTCAGCCAAGGCACAAAAAAGGAAATAGAAGAAAACTCAAGCATAGAAAGTGTGGAAACCCAAGGAAACTATCACTTGTATTATAGCTCATACATCTCTTAGAGTTACCTCAAGAGAAGATTGGTATTTTCATTGTAGATGTTCAAGGCACATGACTGGTGAAAAGAGCTATCTTGAAGAGTTAAACCCGCACTCTAATAGTTATGTTAACTTTGGTAATGGAGCTAAAGGAAGAATCAAAGGCATAGGAAAATTGGTTAGTCCAGGTTTTCCTTGTCTTGATGACGTGTTATTGGTAAAAGGATTAAACTCTAACTTGATCAACATAAGTCAACTATGTGATCAAGGCCTGAATTTTAGCTACAACAAGTATGGATGTATAGTCTCTAACAAAGATCAAGAGGTGTTAATGAAGCGTTCAAGATCCAAAGACAATTGTTATATGTGGATCTCTCAGACCTCATCCAAGATTAAGATAATAGAGGAGATCATTTAAGAAGATGTTTTCAAGGGATTGCCAAAACTTATAATTGAAGAAGGCAAAATTTGAGGAAAGTGCCTAATTGGGAAGCAAACCAAGATGTCATACAAGATGCTTCAACATCTTACTCATGTTTATGAATTACCACTTATGGACTTTATGAGACTCATGCAAGGAATTGTCATTAAAGGGAAGGCTGATGGCCAGGTTGGAAGTCCTCCCAACATTGAACAACCAACAGTGGTTCAAAAGAAAAAGCTAAAAAAGATTAGTGATTATGGCACAATTCTTCCTATTGGGGTTCCTTATCATAATTATGGAACTTTCACTATTCAAAATCAAGGTATTGTGTTTGGTGAAGGTGAATATTGTTCCCCACAATATTCCATATTTTGTTAATGTGACCCCTGAGAATAATTCTGTGAGTGACGATGATCATGTCCATGAAGATGTTAAGGTTGATATTGTTGTATCTCGTATCGAGGTTGTTAATAAAAATAATAAGAAAAGTCATGAGATTGTTGCTAGAAAGAAGGCTTAACTTGTAGCACAAGGATATAATGAAGACTCTACTCCTATTGCTCATCTTGAAGTCGTCAGAGTGTTGCTAGGTTTGTCTTGTAGCCTTATGTTCACTCTTTAACAGATGGATGGGAAAAATGCCTCCCTCAATAGGAAATTGAATGTAGATATCAACCAGGATGTGCCAGACAACCTGTATGACATGTTGGTGACTGAGTTTCCAACTAAGAGGAAGGATGAGCAAGTTGTCGTTGTTAATTCTAAAGTGAATGATGAGGTGAATAATGTGAGTGACAACATTGATGATGTTGTTAATGACTTTGTCAGTGCCGATGAGGGTTCTTTCCATAAGAACAATGGAGTTCATGTTAGATCAACTCCTGTTAATGAAGGTATTACTAAAGATGCTGATCTTAGTAAAAGGTCTGACAAGAAGTCAAAGAAAAAGGGGGAAAATAGAAAGGTTGCTCTGAAGGCTAAGAAGACTCCTTACAAGAATATCCCTACTTCTACCAAGGCAAATAAGACTCCCAAGAGAAAGAAGAAATATGTGGTTGGTAGTAAGAAATCAACTAGGAAGAAAAGGAATGTTGCCCATCATAAGAAAATGGCTCTTGAAAATGAACATTCTATTAAAACACTAAATATTATGAAATTATGGAGCTCCTTAGTGATGCTCAGTATTTGAAGACAATGCTGAATGATGGATTTGGTTATCCTAATTTGATAAAGGAATTTGTGATTAAGAATGATGGTATTTCTCCTGGGTTACTAAACTTGAGTTACATTATGAATGTTTGGAAAAATGTCTCAAACATTGTGTCCAACATCTGTGCACGTGTTGATGAAACTGATTTGGTTTTTATTGGAGAAATGTTGGAAAATTTTCACCTCAACCAGTTGTTGTTGCTACTTCTATTTTGGTGTTCCTTTGTTGATTTTAGTCTTGTGCTCTTGATCTATGCTTTTGTTCTAGATTCTGAAGGTTGATGTTTCATTTATGGTTCTTTCTATGTCTGTTGTCTCTTTTGAGGCAAAGAGGGGGAGAAAAGAGAAAGGGTGCACTTATTTGATAATATTTATTTCTTTAGCTCTAGTTGTGGTGCAATCTTGAAGAATTATTTGGTGCAATCTTAAAGAAGTGTTCAATCTATGCTTTGCATAAAAAATATCTAAAAGGGGAGATTGGTATATCTTTGGTTGGCTTATTTTTATAGGAAAAATGGAAATCATCGTGTTGTGGGACATCTTGGCGCGCATAATGTTAGTACTACATTTGGTTAAAAAATCCTTATTGAGTATAGAATGATCAAAACATGTCTTTTGAATGCAATTTTTTTATTCCAAATCAGTTTGGAAAAAGGTTTGGATTTAGAAGATTGAATTTACATTGAAGAAAATATTTAATTATTAGATATGCTTTGAACGAAGACTTGGTCCTTTGGTTTATTTTCTTCAATACCTTTGCCAAATTTTGAAAAAAAAGGGGGAGTAATGATGTGTGTAGCGGAGTAATGTAACTACTGACTTGACTACAGACTTTGTGTTATATGAGGTTCTACTACACCTCTGATATATCTTGTTGTGATTAATACTAACATGTATGATTGGTACTAACTGATGTTCTGAATTCTGCGTTCACACATGCTGAAGCATCTGACCTGGCATCTGACCTTCAACCTTGAGTGACTGTGTGTGCTGATATCTTTGTGTGTTAGTGTAACATCCCAAAAATTTCCTCAACTTTTCTTAACCTCTTGGCTTATGTTTTCATATCATTTGTATCATCATTTGTGCATAGCATTGGTTCTAAACATGGGATCAAGGTATCTTGGTTGGCTCTTAAGAAGAGGGTATGTTCCTCAGAAGTTCAAGCAAGGGATTGTACTCAATATTATGGCATTCTCAAGCTTCAAAGTCCTTTCATCATCAAGGCATTCTCAACCATCTCACACAATCATTTGGATCAAGGTTACAAGCATTAATCATATCCTCCTATCTTTTTGTTCTTGAATTAGGGTTTTGATCAAAGGACACATGTGGCTATCTCCTTGAGCAAAGTAGTGTTCTATGGCTCAACACACATACCAAGGGTTCCCTACATGTATTATGTTTCATCATAAGCCATAGCTCGGGCCTCAGTTAATGGAAAGAGGATTAAGGTTTTCATCTGGTCAGGAAAGTCAACTGTGGATTCACAAAGTCAAAGTCTTGGATTTTATGGTCAACCATGGGCATGATATGTCCTCTTGAGTGTTATTTTATGTTGGGATCAAGAATAATCAAGGAGAAATATAAAATTAGGAGATTTGGTGAATTAGGGTTTTAGGGGAGAATTTTCAAAGTGTGGAAATCTCAGTTTCTAGCCATCTAGCAATATCCATAACTTTTTCATCCTTGATCCAAATGGGGCAAACTTGTTATCAAATTAAAGAGGACATCAAGAACTAAAAGTTTGATGCAGGAATGATGTTCAAAAGATCAAAGGATAAGAAGTTATGAAGTCATGAATTTGAGAAAAAGTGAAAAGTGAACTTTTGTACTTTGAATATTTTTTCTAAGTATCAATTGCCAAGTTCAACAATGGTTTTTCAAGGCCATTTTTCTCCATGATCAAGGTCTCATCTCACTTTCCTTAAAACATGAAAGTTGTAGAGTATTCTCCAAGATTTATTTTGAGTACTAGAACTCCTCCATTGGATGTGTGAAACTCAAGTTATGAAGTCCAAAAGTTAGGATTTTCATTATGTCAAATTTAGTAATGTGTTTGCCAACTTCATGAACCAACTTTCCAAGGAATTTTTCACTTTGATCAAAACTCCAACTCAATTTCCTTCAAACAGGAAAGTTATAAATCATTCTTCAAGCTTTCCAACCATGGCTAGAACTCATCATTTGGCCCATTGTAACTCAAGTTATGGCTTCTCAAAGTCAAAGCTTTTTCATGTTCATTTTGGTTTCATGAGTTAGAATTTTTTTTAGGTTTCTTGGCCAATTTGTGGACACACTTTCATGGCCATTTTCCACTTAGATCCAAGCCTCATATCAGGATCATACCAACATGAGTTTTATTCTCTATTCTTCCTATTTTCCATTGATCACATGAGTATCTCAATTGGAGCTAAATGGATCAAGTTATGCTTGTACAAAGTGAGTGTTTTCAAATAATTTCAAAACATGAAATGACATTTTTCTTGGCACAATATGACCTTGTCTTGCACCATCTTTACCATCAAGCACCTTTATCATCAATTTACACGCATCATCACTAATTTCAAGTGCCAAATATGTCTAAACATACCCACATCCCATGCATACATCATGCACACTTTTGGCCAAAAATAGAAATTGGAAGAATGGAATTACCACTCATGTTTGTACTCTTTCACGTGCCATCCCTTTCTCATACCTCTCTCATGCTTTCTTTTACTCAACAAACCACCCCAAAATGGTACAACAACATGGCCAAACTGTATCTCTCATCATGTTCATTTTTTCCAAAAAAATTGAAACCCACTCCTAAGCTCATGACACTACTTCCACCCATCATATATAAGTCTCATAAACCCTAAAAAGTGCAAGGGGACCTCATTGAAGCAAGTTCAAATCTAGAATACTCAAAAACCTCAAGCTCGTTTTCCTCTTGAAGCCATCATTCTCTTCAAGTTTGTCTTCCTTTTGGCATTTTTCGAGACACAAAGAAGCTGGTGAAAGTATCTACTCAAAGAATTTCATACAAAGTTGAAGGAGCAGTGGACTTTCTCCACTTGGTAAGCTCCTCTAAAATTCATCTTTTCCATCTTAGAGTCACATGCTAAGCTCATACATTGCATCTGGAAGGCCCGAAATGATGGCATTACTTGGTTGATTGAATGTGTGTGGTTTACCATTGTTGAGATCTTGGTTTTTTCAGTTTTAAATACCTCTCTTTCGTGCCATTTTTCTCTATGCTAGAGCCTTTATTTTGAGATCTATTTTTTGTATTGTTATTCTACTCATGGAGTACTTTGTTTTTCCATTTTATTTTGCTGATTTTGGTTGAAAATTGTTTGTGAAAATGAGTGTTGAAATGGGTGGAAAACCACGGACTCATATGCATGTTAGGGCTTGCTGCATTTTTGTTTATGGTTGCATGAGGAAGACTAAGACGTGTCATGCTGGGAGAGGCTAGTTTGTTTTTTTGTCCTTTTGTGACTGAAGTCTTGCGTGACCGATTGATAAAAGGTTCCATGATATTTTGTACCTTGATATTTTCATTTCTTTTTTTGGCTGATTAATGTGTAAATTGGGTTTTGGGCCTGGCATTTTAATATTCGCACCACCACATTGTTCAGGCCCAAGCGTGTATAACTTGATTTCCCTTATAATTTGAATTGCTGATGCACCCCATGTCCCCTCTTACTTTCCTTATTTCATTTTCTTTCTTTATTTTCTATTTGATTTTTATTTTAATGGTTCCAAGTACATAAAAATTCCATAAAAACATTTCTCACACACCTTGACATGTCAACTTTTTTTCAAAATTTTAATTTTAATTTTAATTTAATATTTTGTTTTGATTTAATTGTGAAGGGTGTTTTATGTGACCTAGTTTTGAAACATGGCTTAGATTCTTGATTTTTCCAATTGGCTCTTGATTCAATTTTTCACACACTCTTAGGAACATGTGTGTAGGTAATTTAAATGTTCATTTGATGTCTTGATCATGTATTTTGGGTTCATGTTTGGATCTCTTTTAATGCCTAATTTGTTTGATAAATGGATTGTGTACTTTCCTAATGTTTGAGGTGATTTGAGCACTCTTTGTACACATGCTTGGGCATTCCTCTTGGATCATTTGAACTACTGCATCCTTGATATCATGATCATTTTTATTTAATTTTTAGGGGATTTTAACTATTTTTCATGTGTGATGCAATACATGCTTATGTGGTGAGATGTTCTTGAACTTTCTGAATTGTTTAGGGAGTGTACTTGTGCAACCACTTAGGGCTTAATCCTATCTCTTGTGCTTGATTGAAATACCACGTGGTAGAGCCCTATTATTAGTATCACTTGGTTTTTCTCCTCTCTTTAATTGATGTATCAATGTGATGTTGCTTTGAGGTGGATGTGTATACCTACTTGACCTAGTTTTGATCTTGTTTGATTACATGTGATTGGTTGATGCTTATAATGTTTAGAGGACATGAATACTTGTTTGTCAATGCTATCTTGATTTGTCTTTATTGCTTAATGACATGTTTCTCACTTCTTGAACCTCACATGAGTCCTTGTTTCTTATATGGAGAATGTTGATTGAAGCATGTTTAGTTGTGTGGAGTTGTTTTGATGTGATGCCTTTGATTCTTTATTGTGATATGGAACTTGATTTTGAATTAATTTTCACACACACGCTACTGACCCTACTTGGATTCATACCTTGAGTTTACATGTTTACTTCTTTGAAGTGTGTTTTACATAACTACTTGTTTGACAATTGATGAAGTTTGGATATGATGCATGACTTGGGTCTTTTGCTTCTTCTTAAATCATTAACATGAGTTGAATGCATCTTGACATAGCTACTGCCCTATTTTGGTTCTCACATCATTTGACTTCATTTCACTTTGTTTGATGATTGAAAATGCTTCTTGCTTTATCTTAAGTCATTTGTGTATGCATTGGTGCTTTGTTTTGCTTAATTGCCTTGACTTCCAATCTTTGGTTATGGTTTGACATGTGTGCACACTTTAGTTACTTTAACATACTGTTGATGTTTACTTTGTGTGATTGAACCTTATGCTTGCATTTGCTTGATGCGTAGGTCTAATGGTGTTGAATCTCCTTGATTGTTTGTATGATGTTGCATATTCTTCTCATGAGAGTTTTTCTCTCTTACTTAGCTCATTCCTTCTTCATCTCTCTTTCTTCTTTTAAGCCTTAAGACTTGGTTAAGTCTTATGTGATTACCTTTTGTGATTGAATAGTATAATGTTTACTTGTGTTTGTTCACATGATCCCTTAGGATTCCTAGCTCAACTTAATTTCTGATTAAGTTTGAGATAGGAAAGACATTAGACTTTCAATCCTTTGCATGATAATAATTAGGATAGTCCCTTTTAAACCTTAACCTTATGCCTATCTCTTTGCATGTTAACACTAGGTATAATTCCCTTTCTATCCCAACTTTAGGACCATTGCGCATGATAACATTAGGAGCCAGATTCCCTTAGTTGTTTTCTTTTCAACCTTTGAGTCCTCTTTCTTCTCATCTCAAAACACTTAATAAATTCGACGAGTATTGTGCGCCACGAGCCTTAAGTACATGGGAAGTGATAAGCGGGAGTCTCTCCTTACCTTGTCTAGGGTGTTTTGCATACGTCACGTCTTGGGTCAATCTTGCGAAGCATTTGATCCTATGTCATAGACTTTAGTGCGATACGAGTTTTAAACAAAATCAATCCACTTCTGTCTAAAACTTACAAACAAACTTCAAACCTTTTTATCATTCGAGATTGTTTGTCAAATCATTTTCAGAAAAGAGTACTTTATTTCCGCTCTAACGCAAACATGCATCGACCCTAACTGCTGGGATGCGAACTTAACGTCGCTCTTAAAAAACACTTAATCAATATGTGGTTGTATCCACGAACTACGGATGCTATGATTTCCTCGTTCTCGTCTGAACGAGGATATGTAGACACAAGACGGCGATGTCTTGGCGAGCAACCTTCCCCCATTCACCTGTAGTCCTCCGAACTACATTGACTTTGACTTTCCCATTGCACGAGGGAATACGTAGGCCTAGGACTGAGAAGTCATATCAAGTCTCCTTTTGTTTTTCCCTTTTCGTTCCCATTTAGCAGTAGGATTTAGATAACACACCCTTTGATTAGACTACAAGCGTGGATCCCATTGAGTACAACGGACGCGAGGGGGTGCTAATACCTTCCTCTCGCGTAACCGACTCCCTTTTGAGGTTTCTTCGATCGTTTCCTTTCCCCCGTCGGGATAAATTACGTTCCGTGGCGACTCTGTTTTTTCCTCCGGTTGTTTTTCGCGTTGCGACAGCTGGCGACTCTGCTGGGGACTTTGGTTCCCTATCCGAGTCAATCCTAGTGCTTGTCTGTTCCTATTTCGTTGGGTGTTTATTTTTGTGCATTTATGTGCTATATCTGTTGTACATTATCTGTAGTATATTACTGTATTTTACTACATTAGTGCATTTGATTACTGTTATCATATTGCTCTGCTGTTGTTGTGCTGTTGGATGGGTTGGTTCCATGAGAGATAAGCCCAATACCCAGGCTTGAGTACATACTTATGATTAGAGTGGATAGTCGTGTGGCCTGTGTAGCATCTTGGTATGTTTGGTTGACGCAAGACCCATATTCAGACGAGGTTTTCTTGGGAGATATTATGACATGCGCGTCTTGTGCATATGTCAGGGTGTTGACTTAGAGGGCTTATGACTCTGGACACCGTTAATTGGAAATCAGTTGACGCATCCTTGATTGATGATGATGCCAAACCAGAAATGGTGAACGTATTATTATTTCTCGACCCGAGAGTCCGTGATACTGAGGACCTGCTAGGATGCCTCTGTCAAGACTAGAACCCACATGTGAGAGGGGATGGGTTTTGCAGAAAACCTTTACCTTTAACTAACCCGAATTTCTAGTTTTCTTATCAGTGTGGACCTTTGAACTTGGTATTCTGACTATTCCAGTATTATGGGTTTCTTGTCAGAGTGGAATTATGATTCTTATTCGGTCAACATCACATTATATATTCAGAGCATATGGAAGCCTTGATCCCATGTTTGCATTTGCATAACATCATTATTGCATTCTAACATGTTTGTTTATTTCCAGGGTTTGTATCTTATCTTTGATTCCAGTTGCTGAAGATCTTCAAAGATGAACACCGATCGGAAGAAGAATGTGGTGTATAAGTTTCCAACATCGACTTTCGATTTACTTAATGAATTGGTTTCTCTGAATGACTCAGATGTCCGAGACGATTTCAGAAAAGATTATGGGAAGATATTGAACGTTCTTTGTAACATCACAAAGTATGAGCATGATGCCATCCATACACTCTTGCAACTCTACGACCCTCCGCTGCATTGCTTTACTTTCCCAGACTATCAGTTGGTTATGACTTTGGAAGAATTTTCTTTCATTTTGGGTGTCCCCATTAAGGAGAGAGCACCTTTCTATTATTCCAAGGAGAATCCTGATTTGGAAGACGTCGGCGCTGCTCTTTATTTGAGCAAGTCTATCTTAGATGATAACCTTGTTAGCAAGGGAGGCTTCCAGGGATTTCATCTGTGTTTTCTGGTTGGTCAAGCTCAGAAGTATGCTGAGGCAAAGAGTTAGATTGTCTTTAATGTTTTTTTGGCTCTGTGTGTTTATGGAATCTTGTTCCCGAATATGGCTGATTTTGTGGATATGAACGCCGTCAAAATCTTCATCAGGAAAAATACGGTACCAACTCTCCTTGGTGATCTGTATCACTCTGTACACTACAAGAATGAGAAAAGGATAGAAGGATTGGTGAACTACTGCGTACCGCTCTTGTGTAAATGGTTCATGAATCATCTTCCTCAGTCTCACTACAACAAAAAGGACTTATAACATCTCACCTTAGACAGCGCTTTATTACAAAAGCGCTGCTATAGGTCAAAAACACGGAATCTATTAATTTAATAAAGGAAAAGCGCAAAAAAATATAAGACCTTAGACAGCGCTTTAGTGAAAAGCACTGTCTAAGGCCTTTTAAATTTTTAAAAAAATTTAATGGAAAATATTAGACAGCGCTTTCCTTAAAAGCGCTGTCTAAGGCCTTTTAAATTTAAAAAAAATATAAGACCTTAGACAGCGCTTTTAAGGAAAGCGCTGTCTAAGGTCTTAAATATTTAAAAAAATAAAAACAAAAGCGCTGTCTAAGGCCAATCTTAGAAAGCGCTTTTAAAGCGCTGTCTAAGGGCCACCTTAGAAAGCGCTTTGTTGAAAAGCGCTGACTAAGGTCTAATAAAATTAAAATATATGAATATACTCAGTTTTCATTTTCAGTTTTGCGCTCTTTCTTCTCCCTCCCCTGTTGCGAACGGATACTTGCGAACCTGAGCTAAACCCTTGCCGTCGTCCACCGCGCCGTCGTCCACCGTTCCTCCCTCATTTCGCGACTCCGACGACCTTTACTCCACCGTGACCGTCTGTTCCTCTCTCATTTCGCGTTTTCGTCACTCAGTTTGGAAGTTTAAGAGTTTCAGATTATTACACATTTTATAAGGTATGCTGATAATGTTGCTGTTGATAATGTTGTTGTTGATGTTGATAATAATGTTGTTGTTGATGTATTACACATTTTACACGTTTCAGAGTATTACACATTTTACACGTTTCAGAGTTTCAGTTTGGAAGTTTCAGAGTTTCAGAGTTTCAGTTGATAATGTTGCTGATAATGTTGATAATGTTGTTGTTGATGTTGATAATAATGTTGTTGTTGATGTTGATAATAATGTTGTTTATGTTGTTGCTAATGTTGGACTGTTGCTAATGTTGATAATGTTGCTAATGTTGTTAATGTTGTTGCTAATGTTGGACTGTTGTTGGATATAAGAATAAAATATGTGCTAACTTCATTTTTGGTGATATAGGAATAGAATCAATATAATGTGTTAGTTTAGTTTGTTCTTGTTAACATTTTTCTACATTGTTAACTATTGCTATATAATGTGTTTGTTTAGTTTAGTTTAGGTTAGTGTTAGTGTTAGTGTTAGGTTAGTGTTAGTGTTAGTGTTAGTGTTAGTTTAGAACATCTATTATAGTTTGTTCTTGTTAACATTTTTCTACATTGTTAACTATTGCTATATAATGTGTTTGTTTAGTTTAGTTTAGTTTAGGTTAGTGTTAGTGTTAGTGTTAGGTTAGTGTTAGTGTTAGTGTTAGTGTTAGTGTTAATGTTAATAATGTAAATTCTTGAGGTTGTTGTTCTAAAGAACCGAAATTCAAAGCAATTTTGTTAATGAAGTTAATTGCTTTGAATTTCTTAGTTTGGACTTGTTATGCTAATGTTAAATTCTTTCTAACTGTTAGGATTAATAAGTAGGAAAACCATGGATAAAAAATGGATGGATGCCGATCGATTGTCCAAAGAGTACGAGAATGGGGTATTGGATATCCTTGACTTCTTTATTATATTTGTTATATATTATGTCATATTTTTTATATTTGATATCCTTTATTTCTTTATTATATTTGTTATATATTATATTTGATATCCTTGATTTATTTATTACAGGTTAGATGGCTACTAACAATGATGACCCACATGCTGATGATCACGCACATGATGATGATCATCCACATGATGATCAGGTTGGAAGTAGCAGAACTATGGAAGAAGAGATTAGGAGAGGAATAACCATAATGAGGAGAGTGATCCATGCTAGAAATCAAGGCATGACTTATAATGTGCATTGGAGCGAAACAGGCACACTTGTTGAGCCTAACGGTCATATGTTGACAAGTTTCATTGGTACACTTGTAAGGAATGAGGTTCCTATTACTTTAGATGACTGGAGAAACAAACAGTTGAAGGAAACCAAAGAAAAATTTTGGAATGAGATAAAGGTACCATAATTATGTCTTTAATTATGCCAACTAATTATGTCGTTTAAATTATTTGTACTAACCAATGTGTATGGTTTTTTTAGAGGTGCTTTAATGTCGAGGACGACAGAAAAGCTTATTTGATGAGATTGGCAGGGAAGCTCCTAAGAGGGTTTAGGACATATTTAAACAAAACCTATCTTAAGGATGCTGAAGGTAATTTTGTTGATGGAGAGTTTCCATCTAAATATGCAAGTTTCATTTCACCACAAGAATGGGTGAAGTTTAAAGCCAAACGACAAACCGAGCAATTTAAGAGTTTAAGTGCAATTAATCGGGATAGAGCATCAGATCCCCAATATAAATACAGGAAAGGACGTACTGGATATGGACGTTTGGAGCAACAATTGGTAAGTATCAATAAATTGCAATGACATAATAATTGTTCATCATGAGTTATATTTGATCATATTATTTGGCTTTATATGTAGTTACAAAAGGCGGGTAGCTCTGAAACATCTCTTCCTGCACATGTCTTGTGGAAGGAAGCCCGTGTGGGCAAGTCTGGATCTGTTCCAGAAGAGGTTCTACAAGTATATGAGAAATGTGTAAGTATAACAATATTTCTTTAATTAAGTCAAAACTTTATTAACAAATATTTGACAAATATTCGATATTCATCTGATTTTCAGGAGGCGTTATCTCAGTCTGTACCTGCAGATGATACCAGGAGCATACTTAGTCGGGCATTAGATGTCCCTGAGTATCCTGGTCGGGTGAGGGGTAAGGCATTTGGGATCACCCCGACCTCCCTGAATATTAAAAAGGGAAAGGCTGCTAGTTATTCAGTACTTGAAGCTAAATTGGAAGCACTAGAAGCCGAGGTGCGGGAATTAAGAAAGGAAAAAGAAAGGGATAACGCTTCTGGTGTTAGAGATGGATCAGAGAAGGATAGTATCAACTGCAGCTTTCATCCGATTATTCCAGAGGTAATTATATATATATATATATATATATATATATATATATATATATATATATATATATATATATATATATATATATATATATATATATATATATATATATCTATGAAATTATATTAGTAGCTTAAATTATTTAATTACATATATACACATTAACAATGACATATGTATTTTTGGTTTTAGGGCATTCACCAATGTCAACTATTCTTATCTTCACCAATTCATCGGATGGTTGCCAAGGGAAAAGTGTTTAACAATGGGGTCACAGTACTTCATAATGAATCCCTCCCTACTGGAAGTTTGAAAGTATCAGTTGATATTGCTATGGAGAATGAAGCACTATTACCCTATCCTAACGATGATTCGGAGGTAAGAGTGGTGGGACAAGCTATAGGGTCGTTTGTTGCATGGCCGTCAAATCTCATACTCGTAGGATATGAGGTATATATGCTTAAAACCGTTATAAACCTTTGTTAATCTTAATGTGTAAATTCAAAGATTTTACGAGCATTTTATTTTCATTTTTTACTTGGCAATGTTATTTAGACTCCAACAAAATCCAAAACAAAGGATAAGCGGATTCCGGAGCATACCGAGTCCGTTGTCTCAAAAAAAGAGGTACATCACAATTATATGCATAGAAAATGATAAATTGGATATCTTATACTTCATCTAACAAATTATATGATTTATAGCTGCCTGGTAAAGTGATTAGCAACGTTTCAATGCAAAAAACTGTTGGTGCTAAGAATACCAGGGTTAGAAAACAACCTATCGGCAAGGTTAGGACGTGCCTTCAGACCTTTCTACAATTAATGACGGATATTCCGACTGGAGGTGTTCGTCTGATAACTATGGAGAAAGATTTGTATGGCTTTGAATTTGACCAGAATGTTGGTAATGAAGACTTCGAGCAAGTTTTCCAACATACAGAATTGGGCGTCACTGTTGTCAATATATACTTGAGGTATATCCGATCTACTTTGGTAATTGAACAACTTATTTACTTTATTTTTCAAATGAATATTCTAATGTTAATGATGTTTTTATTTCAGGTTTCTGTATGACAGTTTTATGCGCCCCCGGGGATTGGAGCAAAGATTTGCATTCTTATGCCCCAGCGCTGTCAACTTAACCGAAATATTGACGAAACCAAATGAGGTCCATGCGTATATACGCAACGTCTTTATGGACAACCAAGAAACGGAAAAGTTGTACTTTTTACCGTTTAATACTGGGTTAGATTTTCATTCTAAATTCATCTATTATATTTTTTTTTTTGTATTTTGACTTCGTGTAGAAAGTCTCTATCTAACACTTGTTTAATCTTACAGTGGACATTGGTTGTTGGTTGCAATCAATCCTATCCGCGGAGTAGTGTATTATCTGGATTCCGTAGGAAATGATTGGACCACATACCCGGATATGAAGGACTGTATTGACACGTAAGTGAAATTGTTCTAAATAGAAATGTGTATATTTATTTATTTATGTGAATTGTTCTAAATATTCATTTATATTTTATTAGCACTATACAAGCATTCCTAGAACATCGGGGAATCGACCACACCATTACATGGAATTATGTGAAGGTATATTAATTATCACATGTTTTATTATATTAGTGATGCTTACTTGATAAAACTTAGAATTTATCCATATTTTATTTTCATTTGTAGTGTCCTCGGCAACGCAATCAAATAGATTGCGGCTATTTCATGTTGAGATTTATGAGAGACACTATTTCGTTGGATCGAATGGAGATTCCACCCGATGTATGTATTTCTAACTTATGAGTTATTTTAACACATATCTCTCATATTGTCTAATGAAATAGTTAAAACTAAATCAAACTATATGTTATATTATTATGTAGTATTTTGAAGAATTCAGGAGTGCTACTTACACAAAGGCTCTATTGGATGAAATCAAAGAGGAGTGGTGTCAATACATTATGGAGCTCGGAATTTTACAAACTTAAGGTATAATATTATACTCTTACTTTAATTGATGAGAATTTTAATATGTGTAACTTTGGTTGGAGTAATGCTTTGGTTGGATGCAATTTTGGTGTATATACTTTGAATTGCAATTTTGGTGTATATACTTTGAATTACAAACTTTGAATTACAATTTTGGATGCAATTTTGGTGTATATACTTTGAATTACAATTTTGGTGTATATACTTTGAATTGCAATTTTGGTGTATATACTTTGAATTACAAACTTTGAATTACAATTTTGGTGTATATACTTTGAATTACAATTTTTGGTGTATATACTTTGAATTTTAATACTTTGAATTACAATCTTTGTGTTTTCAGGACCTATAATGTAGATTGAAGCAATGTTTTGGTTGGATGCAATTTTGGTGTATATACAATTTTGGTGTATAAGTAATATGTGCATTGTAGAAAAAATGCTTTGGTTGGAAGCAATAACTTTGGTTGGAAGCAATGCTTTGGTTGGATGCAATTTTGGTGAATAAGTAAAATGTGCATTTGTAGAAAAATGTAATGATTTGTAATTATAAATAGGTGTATATACAATTTTGGTTTGTAATTTTAAATATATATATTGGTATGAAATGCCAATTTTGGATATATAATTTTGGTGTAGAAAGGCCAATGGTTTGAATTGCAATTCTGAAAAAAATTGCTGGTTGAAAATTACAGGTCAAATTCTGGTTGAAAAAACCTGGTAAAATTGAGGTTAAAAAAAAATTATATAAAATTTTTCGTACACCTTAGACAGCGCTTTTGGTGAAAGCGCTGTCTAAGGTCCACTTTAGACAGCGCTTATGGTGAAAGCGCTGTCTAAGGTGTACTAAAAAAGTCAAAAAAGGAAGGTCTTAGACAGCTCTTATGGTGAAAGCGCTGTCTAAGGTGTACTAAAAAAGTCAAAAAAGGAAGGTCTTAGACAACGCTTTTGGAGAAAGCGCTGTCTAAGGTGTACCAAAAAAGTCAAAAAAAGGTAGGGCTTAGACAGCGCTTTTGACGAAAGCGCTGTCTAAAGTAATCCATATAATGTGAAAAAGCGCTGTCTAAAGGTACCATAGACAGCGCTTTTCATTAAATACACGCCCCTTTAGACAGCGCTTTTGGTAATACCAAAAGCGCTGTCTAAACCTATAGCGTCGCTGGTTTATACAGCGCTTTAAAGCGCTGTCTAAAACCGTTTTTGCGCTAGTGTCTGGTGCATTTGTGGATACTAAGGACTCCTTGAAGTGGACCAAGAGGATATTGGGGTTAACTGCTGATAATATTGTTTGGTTTGATCAGAGAATGTTGGGAACAGAGATCATTTTCAGTTGTGGAGGTTTCCCAAATGTACCTTTGGTGGGAAGGAAGGGCGGCATCAATTATAACCCTTATCTGGCTGTCAGGCAATTTGGATATGCTTTGAGAGAACCTCCGAAGGACCAAGATATTAAAGAATCTCTGTTCTTTCATGGTACAGAAGATCAGGAGTTGATCCAAAAAGTTGTAGGCGCTTAGAGAAACATCCACCGTAAGGGGAAGACTTCGTTGGGGAAAAGTAGTTGCAGAGCCTATTCTTCTTACGTGGAATGGATCCAGAAGAGGGTGGAAGAGGTGCTTTTGCCTTTCTCTGTAGAGGCACCTTTATACCCACTGATGATTGAAAAACCTACTACAGTGGAGGTTGAGAAGTATAACAAACTCTAGGCAAAAAAGGAAGAATTACGCAAGGAGAATGATGAGTTAAAGATGGAGATCAGTCAGCTGGGGCATGATCAGAAGAAAGCTATTTATATAGCCAAAGTGAAGACAGAGACGTTGGCCAAGAAAGAAAAAGAATTAGTAGAGGAGGTCAAGAATAGAGAGCGAGTAGGTCAAGATCTGAGAAGCGCCAACAACATACTCCAGCCGAGGAAGAAGAATTTAGAAAGAGCTCGCGTTGAGATCTCTAAGTTCAACGCCTAATGGAACGCCAGGGTGACCGCTCATAAGATGAAATAAGACGACTTTCGAGACCAAATTAAGCAGCTGAAGTTGCAACTCAGAGATAAAGAAAGAGAAGTCAGAACAAAATCATCTCGTAGGTGTAGAAGTGAAGAACGACTTAAAGAGACATTGTCGGCCCTTGAGGAGCTCAAGATTCGAGAAGAGATAAAGAAGCCTAAACTTGAGGATCCTGGACTCGAGGACGTTTTAGGTGAAGATGCTTGGGAGTCGAGGTGTTAGTACTTGGAGGAAACCATGGATAGACATGATGCTCTCATTTAGGAGTTAATCCAAAGACTGAAGCATCCGAACACTAAGAAACTATTCAACGAGATTCAAGCTTGGTGCAAAAGGTGTGATGGTTGGGAAGAGTTGTCTATGGTAGATATTGATGATATGTCTTAGCGGCATCTTTCTTTTGTATTTGATCACCTCCAGGCTTGTTGGTTGGGATCACTGACTCTTGTATTTGACTATGTCTTTTTCAGTACGGCTTGTAATGACTTGTGGCTATTCTCTTATTCAACAATCTATGAGCAACTATTATCAGTGTTCTAGCCATGTCCGGTGTTTATTATTATAAAACTGGAATCAAGGGGTATATCACCCTGGAAATATTCGAGCATGACATTTGCATTTCCATCGCATATTCATTTGTATAAGAGGTGTTATCGATTGACTTATTCTTATCTCTGCCTAGTTTTCTTCATCAGGATTGCAGACCCTAGTATTCACAAGTATTTCACAAGGGGAAATCAACGAAGAGTAATGGAACAAGTACAAGCAGAACTTCTGGAGGTCTGAAACCGCATGACACAATTCATGGAGTTAATGTAGAACATGGCCCAGGGGAAAGAACAATTAAGAACCTTGGTCCAACCTTTGATCGCCCGTGTGGATGAAAATGGTGTTGTTCATGGTGGTGCTGGTGTTGTTTCTCCGGTCGGAAGTGCTGTAGGTGGTGTCAATCCTCCGGGTGGAGGTGCTTCTGGTGTTGTTATCCCTCTGGGAGGAGGTGGTCCTGGTGTTATCATTCCTCCGGGCGGAGGCATTGTTGGTGGGGTTCCTGGTGTTGGTGGTGGGGGAAGTGTGTGTGTTGTACATGGCGCTGGTGGCTATCATTGGGAAGAGGATCATCGGGAGAATGCTTTCTCCATGCAAGACTTAGATGCCGGTCTCCCATCTGAGGCCAACAAGAAATTTAAGATGATCGAAGAAAGGATGCGCGCATATGAGAACCAAAACACTTTTGGTCTCAATATGACTGATCTCGATTTAGTTCCTGGAGTGAGAATTCCGTCAAAATTCAAAGTCCCAGAATTTGAATAATACAAGGGGACAACATGCCCTAAGACTCATATTCGGGCTTACTACAGGAAAATGTCAGCTTATTCAGATGACGAGAAGCTATTAATGCATTTCTTCCAAGACAACACGACTGAGGCTTCATTGGAGTGGCATATAGGGTTAAAGAGGACCCATATCAGAAGCTGGAGAGACCTGGTGGAAGGTTTCATCAAGAATTATCAATACAACAGCGACATGGAACCTAATAGGATGCAATTACAAAATCTCTCTCTCAGATGGGTAATGAGAGCTTTAAGGAGTACGCCGAGAGGTGGCGTGAACTGGCAGCAAGAGTTCAACCTCCAATGATGGAGCGAGAACTCATTGATATGTTCATGGCTATGATTCAGGGGCCTTATAATGAGAAGCTGGTTGGGTGTATGTTGACTGGGTTTTCAAATCCTGTACTGGCAGGGGAAAGGGTTGAGAGTGGGATCAAAACAGGAAAGATGTCAAGTGGAAATGGCTCCTCGTCCGGAGGAGATAAAAGACCATATGCAGGTAACCCTAATAAAAGGGAGGGTGACACAAATTCTATTTCTTCGTATAGAGGAAAAGGCAGGGCCCATCAAAATTTCACACAGCAGGTCGCCACCGCAGTCATCCCGGCTGCGCCTCAGCAACAGAACAACGTTTCTCGCCGATACCAGGATAAGCCGAAGGTGAATAGGCATTTTAAAACTCCACCAATGCCATATTCTCAGTTACTACAACATCTTTTACAGCTACAGTTAGTACATAAAAGAACTTTGGTTCCACCTACTGGTAATCTACCACCGGGTTACAACGCCAACGCTCACTGCGAATTTCATTCGAGAGCGCCCGGGCACCATTTCAACAACTGCAAAGCCTTCAAGCATAAGGTACAAGATTTGCTTGATTCTAAGGCAATTGATTTCACCAACGGCAGGCCGAATGTCATTCAGAACCCAATACCACCGCATGGGGCAGCGAGGGTCATGCAGTTGAAGATGGGGAAATATGAATTTAATAGTTGAAGTTAATGAATTAAAGACTCCGTTGTTGTTTGTTAAAGAGAAGTTATTGAAAGGAGGGGTATTTCCAGGATGCGAGAATGATTGTCGGGGTTGTGTATTGCAGCCAGAAGGTTGCAACTTGCTGAAAGAGGATATACAGAGAATGATTGATGAAGGACAATTACAGTTTGACAGGACGAATGTTGAGGAAAAGGTTGTTGATGATGATGTTACCACAATTTATATCCCATACAAAACTATCCATATACCAGCACCAGCGCGGCAGGCACCTGTTGTATTACTACCCTCTGACCAATTCCTTATGAAAGTACCAAAGTAATTCTGTGGAACTACGGAGCGGAGGTATTCTGTAATGGGCAAAAGCAAGAGTTGGTAGGTTCTTTCGAAACTGGTCTGAGTGTTGAAAATATTGTTGGGACTGGTGGAATTACCTGCAGTGGTAGGGTATTTTCACCATCAGATGACACTGTTGGCAGTTCTGGTAAAGATAAAGATAAACAGGTTGTTGATAACTCCGTACAGAAACAAGCTGAATGATACTTCTTTTTCAAAAGATGTAGAGGAGTTTATGAGGTTGATTCGAAAGATTGATTACAAGATTGTTGATCAGCTTAATCAAACACCGTATAAAATTTCTATCCTATCTTTATTGCTATGTTCTGAGGGACACATAGACGCATTGTTGAAGGTGTTAAACGCTGCTTATGTTCCAAGGTATTTCAGTAAATCAACTTGAAGGAGTAGTAGCACATGTGAATGCTGGAAATTGCTTGGGATTTACCGATTTGGACCTGACCCCTGCTGGAAGAAATCATAATAATGCCCTGTACGTCTCCTTGGAATGCAGAGGCTCTTTCATGTCTCTTGTCTTATTGGATATCGGGTCTTCGCTGAATGTTCTGATGAAGAAGGCCCTAATGAAGCTTGACACGCAGGGTTTGATTTGCAGGCCTAGTGATTTGGTTGTACGGGCATTTGATGGGTCAAAAAGACCAGTGTTTGGTGAGGTGGTGATGCTTATCAAGGTTGGTCCGGAAATTTTTGATGCAACTTTTTACATTATGGACATCCAATTGGCCTACAACTGTTTGTTAGTCCGTCCTTGGATACATTCTGCCAGAGCAATAACATCTACCCCGCATCAAAAGATGAAATACATGGTTGAGGGGAAAGTGGTTACGGTATGCGGGGAAGAAGACATTATGGCTAGCCATTTGTCAACATTTAAGTATGTTGAAGTTGATGGAGAGATCTATGAAACTTTGTGTCAAGCCTTCGAAGCGGTCCAGATTCAGAAGAAGCCTCCTGTGGAGGATAAAGGGCCTGAAGTTTTGATGTCTTCGTTGAAAGAGGCACGTGCGGTGGTTGAGGATGGCAGTTCTCAAAGGTGGGGCCAGGTTCTTAAAGTTCCAATGAATCAAGATAAATACGGGTTGAGGTACAAGCCATCACAGGATCCCCCAAGATATCGAGGTCCAGTCAGGTTTACAAGTGCTGGGGTGATTTTTGACAGAATCAACACAATAGGGGATAATGAAGTTGATAGTGACTGTGATATGGATACTTGGATCCGCCCCTGTGTTCCGAGTCAAGAATTGTGCAACCAGTCTGCTGAAGAAGTCATCCTGGTCACCAATGAAGAGTAATTTTTATTGTATTTGCATATTTTAAGTCCTACGTTCTGCCCAAGACATAGTGACTCATTCTATAGGGCCACAATGTTTTTACTTTCAATGTCATCATGAATAAAGGACGTTTTGAATTCAAATGTTTGGATCCCTGTTTTTCTTTTTTTGCCTTTACATTTATCAAAAGAAAAATGGCAATGGGTTTTTGTTTTGTTCATTGTTGCATTCTTAATAAGACATAAAATATCATCCATGCAGATCTCTCGTCTTAGATTCCACCTATAATGATTCAGCTATGGCTCGATATGACTTTGATAATCCCATTTATCAAGCTGAAGAAGAGACTGACGAAGGCTGTGAACTGCCCGAGGAATTAGCCAGACTTCTGAAACAGGAAAAAAGGATCATTTTGCCTCATCAGGAGGATATTGAAGTTGTCAATCTGGGCACCAAGGATGTTAAAAAGGAAATCTGAATTGGGGCTACTTTGGAAGACTGTGTCATGGGAAGATTGGTTGAAATGCTTCGAGAGTATGTGGACATCTTCGCCTGGTCTTACCAAGACATGCCTGGGCTTGATACGGACATCATCGTGCACCGTTTGCCTCTCAAAGAGGGTTGTCCTCCGGTCAAGCAAAAGCTGAGAAAAATGAGACCGGACATGGCTGTCAAAATCAAGCAAGAGGTTCAGAAATAGTTGGATGTTGGCTTTCTTGCTGTGACTAATTATCCTCCGTGGGTTGCAAATATCGTTCCTGTACCTAAGAAGGATGGAAAGGTCAGGATGTGTGTTGATTACTGTGACTTAAACAGAGCAAGCCCGAAAGACAACTTCCCGCTCCCCCACATTGACGTGTTTATGGATAAGACTGCTCAATATTCAGTGTTTTCCTTCATGGATGGCTTCTCTGGGTACAACCAAATCAAAATGGCCCTAGAGGATATGGAGAAGACTACTTTTGTAACACCGTGGGGGACTTTCTGTTACAAGGTAATGCCATTGGGATTGAAAAATGCCGGGCCAGCCTATCAGCGAGCAATGGTGACTCTCTTTCACGATATGATTCACAAAGAGATTGAGGTCTATGTTGATGACATGATTGTGAAGTCCCAAACGGAGGAGGAGCATCTGATGAATCTTCAGAAATTATTTGAAAGGTTAAGGAAATTCAAGCTGGGGTTGAATCCGAATAAGTGCACCTTCGGGGTGAGATCGGGTAAGCTGTTGGGTTTCATTGTTAGTCAAAGGGGTATTGAGGTAGATCCTGCTAAGATAAAAGCCATACAAGAGATGCCTGAGCTGAGAACGGAAAAAGAGGTTTGTGGTTTCTTGGGGAGATTGAACTACATAGCCAGGCTCATCTCTCATCTCACAGCCACATGCGAGCCAATATTCAAATTATTGAGAAAAGATCAAGCGGTCAGGTGGAATGAAAATTGTCAGAAGGCATTTGAAAAGATAAAAGAGTATTTGTAGGAACCTCCGATCCTCATGCCTCCGGTAGCAGGAAGACCTTTGATTATGTATTTTACGATTCTTGAGAATTTGATGGGGTGTGTGCTCGGCCAACATGACGAAATAGGTAGAAAAGAGCATGCCATCTAATACCTGAGTAAAATGTTTACTGATTGTGAGTCGAGGTACTCAATGTTGGAAAAGATATGTTGTGCGCTCGCTTGGGCAGCCAAGCATTTGAGGCAGTGTATGTTAAACCCATGACCTTGTTAATTTCAAAGATAGATCCGATAAAATATGTGTTTGAGAAGCAAGCACTCTCTTGGAGGATTACCCGTTGGCAGATGGTTTTGACAGAATACGATATTCAACATGTTTCCCAAAAAGCCATCAAGGGAAGTGTTCTGTCAGAATATCTCGCTCAACAACCGATTGAGGATTATAAACCGATGAAATTTGAGTTTCCAGATGAAGATATCATGTATCTGAAAGCAAAAGACTGTGATGAACCTTTTCCTGATGAGGGACCTGAGATTGGATCCCAATGGAGTTTAATCTATGACAAAGCTGTCAACACATATGGTAACAGAATCGATGCAATTATTACTACTCCTAGGGGTTCCCATATACCCTTCACCGCCCGATTGGCGTTTATATGCACCAACAACGAAGCAGAGTATGAAGCATGCATCATGGGATTAGAAGAGGCGATTGATTTGAGAATAAAAATCATGACGTGTATGGTGATTCTACGTTGGTAATAAATCAGATTAAGGGTGAGTGGGAGACTCGTCAGGCAAACTTGGTGCCTTATAAGAATTATTCCAGAAGACTGTTGCCGTTCTTTGATAGGGTTTACTTCCATTAGGTACCCCGGGTCGAGAATCAGATGGCAGATGTGTTGGCAACACTGGCTTCGATGTATGAGGTGACTCTGTGGAATGAATTTCCAGCAATCAGAATCATGCGGCTCGATAAACCAGCCTTTGTGTTTGTAGTTGAAGAGGTATCAAATGGCAAGCCGTGGTATTATGACATCAAATGCTTCCTCAAGAGCCAGGAGTACAAATCTGGGGCATCCACTAAAGACAAGAAAACTCTGAGGAGGCTAGCTAGCAATTTCTTTTTGAACGAGGATGATGTGTTATACAAGAGGAACTTTGACATGGTCCTTCTACGTTGTGTTGATGAACACGAGGCCGACCTGTTAATGGAAGAAGTTCACGAAGGTTATTTTGGTACTCATGCCAATGGGCATGCCATGGTCAAAAAAATATTGAGGGCAGGGTATTACTGGATGACTATGGAGTCTGATTGTTTTAAATACACCAGAAAGAGCCATAAATGCCAGATTTATGATGATAAGGTGCATGTACCGCCTACCCCTCTGAACGTATTCACATCTCTTTGGCCCTTTGCCATGTGGGGGCATTGATATAATCATAAAGATTGAGCCGACTGCTTCCAACAGGCATCGCTTTATTCTGGTTGCCATTGACTATTTCACTAAGTGGGTGGAAGCGACTTCGTTTGCCAACGTTAGTAAAGAGGTAGTCGCCCGGTTTATAAAGAAGGACATCATCTGCCGTTATGGTATTCCAGAGAGAATCATTACTGATAATGGTTTGAATTTGAATAACAAGATGATGAAGGAGCTATGATAGAGCTTTAAGTTTGAACATCATAATTCTTCTCCATATTGTCCAAAGATGAACGGTGTTGTTGAGGTAGCAACTAAGAATATTAAGAAGATTGTGCAGAAGATGGTGGTAACATATAAGGATTGACATGAGATGTTGCCCTTTGCTCTACACAGTTATCTTACTTCGGTGCGTACATTGACAGGGGCAACTCCTTTCTCACTGGTCTATGGTATGGAGGTAGTCCTACCATTAGAAGTTGAGGTTCCCTTTTTGAGAATTTTGGCATATGTGAAACTTGATGAGGCTGAATGAGTATGATCCAGGATGGATCAGCTGAACCTTATCGAATAGAAAAGATTGGAAGCCATTGTACATGGTCGGTTGTATCAAAGCAGGATGAAGAAAGTCTTTGATCAGAAAGTGCGTCCTCGATGTTTTCAGACGGGTGATTTGGTTTTGAAAAGGATCATTCCTCCTCAGACAGACCACAAGGGCAAATGGACTCCAAACTAAGAAGGGCCATATGTGGTAAGGAAGGTTTTCTCTGGTGGAACCTTGCTACTCTCAACTATGGATGAAGAAGATTTTACGTCCCCTGTGAACGCAGACGCAGTAAAAAAATACTACGCATAAAAAAGACCCACTAGACCACAAAAAGAAAAAGTCCAGGCAAAAAGGGGTATCTTGGCGAACCCCAAAAAGAAAAGGTTCGGGCAAAAATTAGGGATAAAAAAAATAATAAACCCGCAAGGTTGAAAACCTGAGAAGGCAACTTTGGCAAACATGGGTATCCCGGTGGATTGAAAACCCGAAAGGGCGATCCAGGAAAAAGTTAGGGATTCGAAAGCGAGAGGCTGCGATCTGCGTTCGATCTATGAACACATCTTAATACATGGAAAGTTCAAAGGAAAGGAATCAGTCCACTAACTCTTTTCAAAAGGAAAAACATCTGAGAGCGTCAAAGACATATGAGTCATAGCTGAATCGAAGCATGGTGGATATCCGTTCCCACATTGCCGACATGTGAATTTTCTTTTCACTTTTGTGCAATTACCTCTTTTCAGGAATTGCATCCAATTTGTAAATGCCTATTTACAGACCAATTCAATAAATAAAATATCATTTCACTCAAAAAACTATTCATTTCTGTTTTTACTTTTTACTGTTTTGTTTGCCAAAAACGTCCGATATTTTTTAAACATTGCATGTGAAAACATTAAGTTTTGCAGAGCATGTTAAAAACAATGAAAATTGCTTGAACGATGGGTATCACGGATGGTAATTGAGGTGGCCATTTAGCATATAGAACCTTCCGTTGTCTGTTATGTGTTTGCAGGGTGGTGTGGTCCCTCTCCCCAGTAGAGCTTCTCTCCCCAGTATTGAAGTTTTATTATCCCCAGCCAGGTTTTGTTACTCCCCAGAGAGTGTTTAGAAGTTGGTTACCCCGGACAAGATATTGGTGGTTTGTATATGCTTCCCGAGCATGTTGTATTTCAAATGATGGTGTTTCCTTTATCCCCAGCAAGGTAAGGTTAAAAGTCATTTCCCCAACAGCAGGATAAACTCAAGGTTATTCCCTAGCAGGTTTGGTACCATTTATTTATCTCCCCAAGCAGAGTTTGGTATTGATCCCCTCTACAGGGAAATCAACAGTGGTTGATATCGTTGGCAGTTTCTAAGCCCAATCGTTATTGGTAGCTTTCTGTATCAGATTCTTGGGACGATTTCCCAGCAGGTGTTATTCATACTTCCCAGCGGATGGGAAGTTATTTTTGGGTTCTTTCTTCAGCAGAGGTTATAATCAAGGAGGCAGTTCAGTTTTTCTTCTCAGCAGAGTTTGTTTCCAGTTTTTTCAGCACTTCTCTCGGTGGAGTGTCCTTTTGCATAAGCATTTTTGCATTGCATCCTCCAAATGCGTAGCATTTCCATTTCGTATGGAGCATTACGACATAGAAAAATTCAAACATATACATTCGAAGCATAAGCCAGGTTTGATACTCTCTTTGCCAGACTTTTTCCCCAGTAGAAAATGGCATAACTCAGGAGATTATGTATTACTTTATCCCAGTGAAATCATCGATGAATTCGTTCATCTTACTTGTGCTCCCCTGCAGAGTCGTCTGTTTAGGCTTATCTTTTCCCTAGAGGACTCATCTTATGATTTATTCTGGATGTGAGTCTGCCTGCGGTCAACTTTCCTTTTTTGAATCTTTTGGTTGTGAATCTGCCTGCGGTCGGTAAACCTTTGTTGGGTCGTGAGTCTGCCTTTGGTCGGCTTTCCTTTTATATCCTTTTTTGTGAGTCCGCCTGTGGCCGAATTTCCTTTTGATCTGTTGGTTGTGAGTCCACCTTCGGTCGGCTTTCCCTTTTAAATCCTTCGGTTGTGAGTCTGCCTGAGTCCGGCTTTCCTTTTCTTGCGATGATGTGAGTCTGCCCGTGGTCGGCATTCGTCTGGAACCTTTTGGTTGTGAATTCGCCTTCAGTCGATAAACCTTTGTTGGGTCTTGAGTCCGTCTGCGGTCGAATTTCCTTTTGAATCTTTTGGTTGTGAATCTGCCTTCGGTCGGTAAACCTTTGTTGTGTCGTGAGTCCGCCTGCGGTCGACTTTCCTTTTGAATCTTTTGGTTGTGAATCCGCCTTCGGTCGGTAAACCTTTGTTGGGTCATGAGTCCACCTGTGGCCGACATTGTAACACCCCCTTTCTATACCCCTAAATAATCACATAATCATTTAGGCACATATTAAAAATTCCGTCAGAGTATAATTATAAACATAGTATAAAAGAGGTATGTCACATTATACATGAAATTAAAACATTCAACACCTGCTCAACAATTGATATGCAACAGTGGGGTAACTTTGCAACAGAGGAACTTAGTCCTTGCACCCACATCTCAATATTTAGAATAAAAGCGAAAGATCTAAACATTGAATAACATCAAACATACACACACACACACACACACACACACACACACACACACACACACACATATATATATATATATATATCATCAAGTATTATCCACCAACATAATTCATGTTTACATAAACATTCATCAACAAGATACATGTACAAATGTATCACAAAAGAATCATATACATCCTAGCTACCCGGTGCTACATATCAGAGCCGACCGACCAAAAGAATGAAGACACGCTTCACAAAAAGACCACCAGCATACCTACTCTACAATGCCTCATAGAGCATCATAAAACAACAGAAGGGTGAGAAATATTATCATAATAACAATGCATATAATTATATATCTTAGCATAAAAATACACATATTCTACATTCTCACCACAATTCATCACAACAACACTCATATACATCATAATGTATATATATATATACAAAACCAAGCATATTCATCATGCATACTTTCACAATTCTTATCATTCCATATAAACATACATATTTATGTTTATTCATCAATGCACAGTTATAAAGATGATAAATGCAAATCATAGAGACCGACTCATGACTCTATGCAAATGCAATGCGGTACTGACTCAATCATCTCAAGTTCACTCAGGAACTTATTGGAACCATCGCTAGTCACCAATGTAACTCCCCGTCGGGCCTACGATGTTCACCCATTGCTCACACCTCACATAGGCACACAATCTTTATGGATTGCTCACACCTCACATAGGCACACAATCTGATTACTCACACCTCACCTAGGCACACAATCGTTTGTAATCATCGCTCACACCTCACATAGGCACACGACGTTACAACGGATTCTCATTAGAATCACACAACACAAGAATGTACATAATTATGCTTCACATACAAAATGACTTAAGACATTCTTGAAATGCATACATATTCACAATATATTCATGCATTCATCTCATACAATCACATACAATCTATATACATTCACATCAATGCACTATTGTATGATTCACATCCAAAACACACATTCAAAACGGTAAAAGTCTCTAAATAACACTATTCCTGACTTTTCGACTTATTTAATCGGCTGATAATTTCCAAATCATCATAATAAGAAAGTACAGCTCAATAGCTTTCCAACGATACCAATAGTGCAAAAATCGGACAAACGGAACCCAAGTTACGAAAGAAAAATGAAAACGACATTTTGAAAAGTCCCATTTTACCATTGTCCTGTCCATCCGCGTATGCACAAATTCCTTACGCGTATGGCCCAAACCCGTACGTGTATCATACACGTTTCACCAGATGGCCGGGAAAACATGCAACCCATACGCGTATTGGCCCTGAAATGCGCCACCCATACGCGTATTGCCCAAGTCAATACGCGTATGGCCTGCCCCAATATGTGTATGGCCAGGCAGAATGCAGAATTTTCCTGCATAATTTTTTCTGCGTTTTTTCACTCCAACCCCACCCAAATTCATCATCTAAACTCAGAAAAATACCAATTTGATGTACAACAACATATATCAATCATGTATCAACAACAAGGAACACGAAAACATCATTTCCAACACTAATTAATCGGATTCTAACACTTTCTACACAAATGGGTTTATACAAAAACTCATAAAAATCAACAACAACAACAACACAATCATACATAATGATATACATTGATGAGATAATAAGATTTCACACCCTTACCCGGATTCCAAGCTTGCTAGATGATTGTTCTTGATGGTTTTCTAGGTTTTCCAAGTTTTTCTTCTCTTTTCTCTTCTTCCTCTTTCTTTCTCTCCTTTTTCTCTCTATTTTTCCTTTTCTTTCTCTTTCTCTCCTATTTCCTCTTCTTATCTCTTTTTCTTTCTATTTCTTATTTTCTACTCAAATTCAATTAATTCATTTTCTCACAAAATTCTATTTCCACTAAAATTCTAACTTATTATTAATTGAGTAATGTCCAAAATACCCTCCATTCTAATTTCCCCGAAAACTCTCAAAAACGGCAAAATATCATAACATGTCAACATAGCATATTAACACACCAATTTCACAAATAAAATAATTTATCACCCAATTTAAATAAAAGACTCAACAAAATGGGAATAATCGAAATCGGGGAGTTACAACTCTCCCCCACTTTAGAAATTTTCGTCCTCGAAAATATTACCTGATTCAAACAACTCCGGATACGACTCTCGCATCCCACTCTCTAGTTCCCAAGTCATATTGCCTTCCGCAGCACCTCCCCACGCTACTTTCACAAGCGCAATGTCCTTGCCTCTTAGCTTCTTAACTTCACGGTCCAAAATCCTAATCGGTAAAGCTTCAACCGTAAGGTTATCTCTCACTTCAACCTCGTCCATAGGAATAACATGTGACGGATCCGGAACATACTTCCGAAGTTGCGAAACATGGAATACATCATGCAAATTCGAAAGATTCGGAGGCAACGCCACACGGTAAGCCACATCACCAACTCGTGTAGAAATCTGATACGGACCAATAAAACGAGAAGTCAACTTCTTCGACTTCAAAGCATGACCCACACCTGTAACCGGCGTAACTCTAAAAAACACATGGTCGCCTTCTTGAAACTCAAGATCTTTCATTCTCTTGTCATGATAGCTCTTTCGTCTACTTTGAGAAGCTTTCATCTTCTCACGAATAAACTTCACTTTCTCCATCGTCCGTTTTACCATCTCCGGTCCAACCAACGTCCTCTCACCGGTTTCATGCCAACACAAAGGTGTTCGACATCTCCGACCATACAAAGCCTCAAATGGTGCCATACTTATACTTGAATGAAAACTATTATTGTAGGTGAAATCAATTAACGCCAAATAACTATCCCAAACACCACCTTGCTCGAGTACACAAGTACGCAATAAATCCTCCAACGATTGAATTGTCCTCTCGGTTTGACCATCCGTTTGTGAATGATAAGCCGAACTCAATCTTAGCTTAGAACCCAAAGCCTTCTGTAAACTCTCCCAAAACCTCGATGTGAATCTAGGATCTCTATATGATACAATACTCTTAGGAACTCCATGTAACTTCACAACCACAAGAACATAAATCTCGGCTAACTTCTCCAAAGGATAACTAATATCAATTGGAATTAAGTGAGTAGATTTAGTAAGCCTATCAACGATTACCCAAATAGCATTATGACCTCTTTGCGTATTCGGCAATCCAGTAACAAAATCCATCGATATACTATCCCATTTCCACTCTGGAATGTCCAACGTTTGCATCAATCCACTAGGCTTTTGATGTTCCACCTTAGACTTTTGACAAGTTAAGCACGCATACACAAATTGAGCCACATCCCTCTTTAATCCGGACCACCAAAAGATTTTCTTCAAATCTCGATACATTTTATTCGCTCCCAGATGAATACTTAAGCTACTTCGGTGTCCTTATTCCAATATCATCTTTTTCAACTCCGCATCATCGGGAATACAAATACGACCACAACATCTCAAAACTCCAAAATTATCAACCTTGAAATCCTCCTTCTCATTCATCATCAAATCAACGAACTTCAAATCCAACTTTTGCTTTTCACATACGGTTGCAAGAAAATCATTCGTAACATGTAGCATACCAAGTCTCACACTTCTCGGCGTCATTTCACAAACCAAACTCAAGTCTCTAAAATTCTCCAAAATTCCCATTCTCTCATCATCAATGCGGACATATGTAACGACTTCCGACTCAAAGCATCGGCCACCACGTTTGCCTTGCCCAGATGGTAATTCAAACCAAAATCATAATCCTTCAAAAGCTCTAACCACCTTCTTTGTCTCATGTTCAATTCTTTTTGATCAAATAAATATTTCAAGCTCTTGTGATCACTAAAAACTTCAAATCTTGCACCATAAAGATAGTGCCTCCAAATTTTCAAAACAAACACCACGGCCGCTAACTCCAAGTCATGTGTAGGATAATTCTTTTCATGCACTCTCAATTGTCTTGAAGCATACGCCACAACTTTTCCATCTTGCATCAAAACACCACCTAAACCAGCCAATGAAGCATCACAATACACAACAAATGGTTCCGTCGGATTTGGCAAAATCAAGATCGGAGTCGTTGTCAACCTTCTTTTTAGCTCATTGAAACTCTCTTCACAATGAATATCCCAAATGAAAGCCTTTTCTTTACAAGTCAATTGCGTTAACGGAAGTGCCAACTTTGAAAATCCCTCAATAAACCTCCGATAATAACCCGCCAAGCCTAAAAAGCTTCGAATCTCCGTAACCGATCTAGGAGCCTCCCATTGCATCACCGCATCAATCTTGAATGAATCAACACTAATACCACTATCGGAAATAACATGTCCAAGAAAACTTACTTCCGACAACCAAAATTCACATTTCGACAACTTAGTATACAATTGTTTCTCTTTCAAAATTTGTAACACAATCCTCAAATGCTCTTCATGCTCCTCTTGAGACTTAGAGTAAATCAAAATATCGTCGATGAACACAACCACAAAACGATCTAACTGTTCATGAAAAATACGATTCATGTATTCCATAAACACACCCGGCGCATTAGAAACCCCGAATGGCATCACGGAATATTCGTAATGGCCATACCGTGTCCTAAAGGCCATCTTTTGAATATCCTCTTCTTTCACACGAATCTGGTGATATCCCGATCTCAAATCAATCTTGCTAAAAACACGCGCACCAACCAATTGGTCCATCAAATCATCGATCCTTGGAAGCGGATACTTGTTCTTAATTGTCACCTTGTTCAATTGTCGATAATCAATGCATAACCGAATACTCCCATCCTTCTTCTTTACCAACAATACCGGAGCACCCCAAGGAGAAACACTTGGCCTTACAAATCTCTTGTCCAACAAGTCATTCAATTGCTTCTTCAATTCTACCAACTCCGATGCCGACATACGATACGGTGCCATCGAAACCGGTCTAGTACCCGGAACTAGATCAATAGAAAACTCAACTTCTCTTTCCGGCGGTACATCCGTAATATCCTCCGGAAACACTTTTGGAAAATCACACACCACTGGGAACTCATCGAGCTCAACTTTACTCTCCACCGACAATGATGCAAACAAACCGAACAATTGAGCTTCGTTCGCTAAAAGTTTCTTCAACTCTTTAGTGGATAGGAAACTCTTTTCTTCATCATCCACCTCAAGAACTTGACACATACCGACCCACCAATCGTCGGCTTCTTCCTTCAGCATGTGAAACCCAAGCCTCACCTTATTCTCCTCCGCACAGCCCATGACTCTGAAGATCCTTTCAATCTTTTTCAACCAATTTTGAGCACCATCGGGATCAAATCTTCCTTTGAAGACCGGTGGTTGATTCTTCCTGAACTCGTCATTAGCATTCACGTTCGGCGCACCTTGCACCGCCCTAGCCATTGCTTCCAAAGCAGCAGCCATCGTATTGTCGTTTCTACCAGCCATATTCTGATCATTCCCAAAAATGACAACAAGGTTAAACAACAGTTCAACCATCACAACAACAAGACAAACACAATTGACTCAACACTGGCTCTGATACCACTTAATGTAACACCCCCTTTCTATACCCCCAAATAATCACATAATCATTTAGGCACATATTAAAAATTCCGTCAGAGTATAATTATAAACAGAGTATAAAAGAGGTATGTCACATTATACATGAAATTAAAACATTCAACACCTGCTCAACAATTGATATGCAACAGTGGGGTAACTTTGCAACAGAGAAACTTAGTCCTTACACCCACATCTCAATATTTAGAATAAAAGCGGAAGATCTAAACATTGAATAACATCAAACATATACACACACACTCACACATACACACACACACACACACACATATATATATATATATATATATATATATATATATATATATATATATATATATATATATATATAAATCATCAAGTATTATCCACCAACATAATTTATGTTTACATAAACATTCATCAACAAGAGACATGTACAAATGTATCACAAAAGAATCATATACATCCTAGCTACCCGGTGCTACATATCAGAGCCGACCGACCAAAAGAATGAAGACACGCTTCACAAAAAGACCACCAGCATACCTACTCTGTAATGCCTCATAGAGCATCATAAAACAGCAGAAGGGTGAGAAATATTATCATAATAACAATGCATATAATTATATATCTTAGCATAAAAATACACATATTCTACATTCTCACCACAATTCATCACAACAACACTCATATACATCACAATGTATATATATACAAAACCAAGCATATTCATCATGCATACTTTCACAATTCTTATCATTCCACATAAACATACATATTCATGTTTATTCATCAATGCACAATTATAAAGATGATAAATGCAAATTATAGAGACCGACTCCCGACTCTATGCAAATGCAATGCGGTACTGACTCAATCATCTCAAGTTCACTCAAGAACTTATTGGAACCATCGCTCGTCACCAATGTAACTCCCCGTCGGGCCTACGATGTTCACCCATTGCTCACACCTCACATAGACACACAATGTTTATGAATTGTTCACACCTCACATAGGCACACAATCCGATTGCTCACACCTCACCTAGGCACACAATCATTTGTAATCATCACTCACACCTCACATAGGCACACGACGTTACAACGGATTCTCATTAGAATCACACAACACAAGAATGTACATCATTATGCTTCACATACAAAATGACTTAAGACATTCTTGAAATGCATACATATTCACAATATATTCATGCATTCATCTCATACAATCACATACAATCTATATACATTCACATCAATGCACTATTGTATGATTCACATCCAAAACACACATTCAAAACGGTAAAAGTCGCTAAATAACACTATTCCAGACTTTCTGACTTATTTAATCGGCTAAAAATTTCCAAATCATCATAATAAGAAAGTACAGCTCAATAGCTTTCCAACGATACCAAGAGTGCAAAAATCGGACACACGGAACCCAAGTTACGAAAGAAAAACGAAAACGACATTTTGAAAAGTCCCATTTTACCATTGTCCTGTCCATCCGCGTATGCACAAATTCCGTACGCGTATGGCCCAAACCCGTACGCGTATCATACGCGTTTCAACAGATGGCCGGGAAAACATGCAACCCATATGCGTATTGGCCCTGAAATGCGCCACCCATACGCGTATTGCCCAAGTCATTATGCGTATGGCCTGCCCCAATACGCGTATGGCCAGGCAGAATGCAGAATTTTCCTGCATAATTTTTTCTGCGTTTTTTCACTCCAACCCCACCCAAATTCATCATCTAAACTCAGAAAAATACCAATTTGATGTACAACAACATATATCAATCATGTATCAACAACAAGGAACACGAAAACATCATTTCCAACACTAATTAATCGAATTCTAACACTTTCTACACAAATGGGTTTATACAAAAACTCATAAAAATCAACAACAACAACAACACAATCATACATAATGATATACATTGATGAGATAATAAGATTTCACACCCTTACCCAGATTCCAAGCTTGCTAGATGATTTTTCTTGATGGTTTTCTAGGTTTTCCAAGTTTTTCTTCTCTTTTCTCTTCTTCCTCTTTCTTTCTCTCCTTTTTCTCTCTATTTTTCCTTTTTTTTTCTCTTTCTCTCCTATTTCCTCTTCTTATCTCTTTTTCTTTCTATTTCTTATTTTCTACTCAAATTCAATTAATTCATTTTCTCACAAAATTCTATTTCCACTAAAATTCTAACTTATTATTAATTGAGTAATGTCCAAAATACCCTCCATTCTAATTTCCCCGAAAACTCTCAAAAACGGTAAAATATCATAACATGTCAACATAGCATATTAACACACCAATTTCACAAATAAAATAATTTATCACCCAATTTAAATAAAAGACTCAACAAAATGGGAATAATCGAAATCGGGGCGTTACAGACATTCCCTTTATTGTGATGATTTGAGTCATTCCGTGGTCGGCATTCATCTATTATCCTTTGGTTGTGAGTCCACCTTCGGTCGACTTTCTGTTTAAATCCTTCGGTTATGAGTTCGCATTCTGCCAACAAACTTTTCTTACGTTGATATGAGTCCGCCTTCGGCTGACATTCTTCTTAAAGTTCACCTTCGGTTGTTACCCTTGGATGTGAGTCCGCCTTCGGCTGGCATTCGTTGTTAAAAATCCATGTTCAAGTTGCATCTTATAGACGCGAGTCTGCCTCCGGTCGGCATTCTTTCTAAGTCTACCTTTGCTTGTAAGTCAGCCTTCGGCTGGAAAAATTTTCTTGTTCGATGCGAGTCTGCTTGTGGTCGACATTTGTCCATTGTCCTTTAGGTCGTGAGTCCGCCTTCAGCCAACAAACCTTTCTTATGTTGATGTGAGTCCGCCTGCGGCCGACAAACCTTTCGTATGTTGATGTGAGTCCTCCTTCGGCCGACATTCTCATTAAATCTAACTTCGGATGGCAATCACTTTATCATGTATCTCCCCACAGATTGCAAATTTTTGGGTTCTCTTGGTATTCAATCTCCGTGTACCTTGAATGTCTGAAATTCGTTGCTGTCACTCCTTTAGGCCCAAGGTGATTGAATAGGGGCAGGTGTAACATCCCAAAATTCGCCTCATCTTTTCTTAACCTCTTGGCTTATGTTTTCATATCATTTGCATCATCATTTGTACATAGCATTGGTTCTAAACATGGGATCAAGGTATCTTGGTTGGCTCCCAAGAAGAGGGTATGTTCCTCAGAAGTTCAAGCAAGGGATTGTACTCAATCTTATGGCATTCTCAAGCTTCAAAGTCCTTTCATCATCAAGGCATTCTCAACCATATCACACAATCATCTGGATCAAGGTTACAAGCATTGATCATATCCTCCTATCTTTTTGTTCTTGAATTAAGGTTTTGATCAAAGGACACACGTGGCTATCTCCTTGAGCAAAGTAGTGTTCTATGGCTCAAAACACATCCCAAGGGTTCCCTACATGTATTATGTTTCATCATAAGCCATAGCTTAGGCTCAGTCAATGGAAAGAGGATTAAGGTTTTCATCTGGTCAGGAAAGTCAACTGTGGATTCACAAAGTCAAAGTCTTGGTAGGGATGGCAATGTACAGGGTTTGGGCAGGGTACTATAGTACCTGTCCCCAAACCCGCGGTTTAAAAAAATCTCTGTACGCGAGTCCATACCCGTGTGGGCACTAACGTTTGTGTCCGTACCCGTACCCTATAGGTACCTAAGTACCCATACCCATTCCCGTTTACCCACATTTCTAATAAAAAATGATAGACCAATTATAATTTATCATGTCATTTTAATTTTTTAACAACATTTTAAAAAATTGAAGATGTTATTGTTGAGTTAAGAAATAAACAAACATTTATATTAAAATGCGTTGAAATTTAATAGGGATTTATTCAATAAAAATTTTAGATTAACATATGTATGTTATAATGAAAATGAAATTATATAAATATATATCGTGCGGGTATAGTGCATGTAACACCCCGATTTATTTTATTTATTTTTCGTAAATAAAATTATATGATGTTGTGTATACGTGTGTTTTGGTTGTGTGTGGGTTGCCCTTAGTATGGGGTAGTGACATTAGAATTATAGAGAATAAGGTATTGGGAGGTGTGTGACCAATTGTGTAGAGATAAGTGGTATGGGTAGTAAGTAATTATTAATATTAGTTAGTAATTATTGGATTAATATTATATGGGTAATAATAATTAGATAATTATTAATTTAAATAATTTATTTGGAATTATTTAGATTTAAAATAATCAGTTTAATTATTTTATTTATTTGAAAATTGGATAATATGAGTAGAAAAATAGTAAGGGAAAGGTGGTCCATTAATGGGGATTAGTAAGGGTAAAGAAGGAAGAGCATATAAGGGGTATGAGGGTTATAGTAGGAAAAGAGAAAATTGGATTAGAGAGAATCATTTTGGAGAACGATCGTATTCTGGAGAAAAGAGGAATGAGAGAGAGAGAAGCAGAGCTAGGGCTTAGAGAACCTTCGAAGAATCGTCACTAAGGTAAGGGTGGGGTTCTTTGATCACTTAAGGGATGAATAATGTATGTATGAGGGCGGGTAAATCGTTAGGTTTATCTGTATGCATCTTTCTAATTGTTTTGGTTGTTCTTGGTTGCGTGTCAGTGTCAGTAATAACGTGTAAATGATGCAAAATGATTTTGGTTGAAAGGTGATTTTATATAATGGATGTGTGTTATGTTGTATGATAATTGATGTGGATTCTTTGTGTAATTCTTGTAATGTATGCTATTGAAAATAGGGGGATTTTGGGGTCTGAACTGTGCAGAATTACAACTGCAGGGTTGCTGATTCGTACATGTTCGTCGGGCGAACGTCGTGTCTCGCCGGGCGATGTGATCTCGCTTGGAGGTCACCGGGCCAAAGGAGAGGCTGGTGAAGGGTGAAAAATAAGGGCTACTGGAAATTGTATGGGGGAGGAATCTCGCTTCGGCTTCGCCGGGCGAGCATTGGGCGAAAAGTTGATTTCGTCAGGCGAATGAGGATTTCGTCGGGCGAAGGAGAGTTCGCTGGCGTCTCGCTGGGCGAACATCAGGCGAGCAGAATTGAAACGAGCATAATTTTCTAAAACTTTAAACATTCATATCTTTTGATCCGTAGGCCCGTTCCAGTCGCCGTTCGAATCGTTGGAAAGATGGTTTCGCGTACTTTCTAGTAAAATTACTTTCAATACCAGAATTTCAACAATTTGACGCGTTAATTGTGTTTCCGTGTACGTCGTGATGTGTTGAACATTGAAATGTTGAGTTCGGTTGTGCGAATGTGTGTTGTATCTGAGGATTGCAGTTGTTGCATATTTTGGAAGTTATATGTTGCATGTTGGATAGTTGTGGTGTGATGTATTGGCTGTATGATAGTCATATGCATTGGTTGTTGTATATTGTCGTTGTTGAGGTGATCATGTTGTTGTTGTTGTTGAGGTGATCGTGTGCCCATATGGGGTGTGAGCGATCACGGATGTCGTGTTCCCATGTGGGGTGTGAGCGACTCATATGGAAATTCCGACGAGAATTATGATCATGAAAAAGGGGTCGAATTGGTACCACATGCATTGAGTCGAGTTACGAGTCTCATTTAATTGCACTGTGTTATGCTGTGTTGTTGAGTATATGATTGTCTGCTTGTGTGGAAATTGTAATCGTATTGATGATTTGATGATAGGGTGAAATGCATAATGATTATATGATTTTATATTTATATTATGCATTTCTTTTGTTGATTGAGAATCTCACACCTTATGTTTGAATGTTGCCTCCACGGGTGTAGCGAGTGATTTTTGGATGTGGTTGCGAAGCACAATCGCTCTGTTACTACAACTCGATTCATTTTTTATCCTATTGAAGTTGATGAAGGAAGGGAAATAGATGTCTCCAACTAACCCTGCTTGCATACTGAGGTTAAACAGTCAAAACTGTTGGTTTACAGATGCTACAAAGATTCGGGGTCTCTCCTAGGTTATTTTGTTGAAAAGGGGTGCTTTAGGCTATCGGTTAGGATGTTAGGATGAATGCTTCTTGATAGATATGTGAGAGTATGGGATTTTGGGTTTTTGTTTAGTGTGCTCGCTAAGATTTTTCTTTCAATCTTATGCCTACGTATTCCCGTTTTTCCGAAACAGGGAAATCAGAGCGTTCGTAGTTTCTCCTATTCTATGGGAGGAAATGGTTGTTTTGGTGTCTTGTTCAAAGCCCAAGACGTGAAGCGAAAGGTGATATATATCTTGTTTAAAGCCCAAGATGTGAAGCTGAAAAAGTATATTTGTATCTTGTTCAAAGCCCAAGATGTGAAGCTGAAAGGTGTTGTCATTAGAGAGAATTTGTCATCTCTAAAGAGGGGGTTGTATGTCACAACTGTTTATAAAGGAGAATTACTTTAACCGGGATGTGTGAATCCGACAATGCCATAATTTCCTTTAAAGGGGATTTCCAACCTGAAGGGGAAGACTTTAACTCAGTTTAGATCAATGCTATCTTTCCTTAGGAATTTCTCATGCTAAAAGAGGGACAGTGGCATGGATGTAGATGATCCAGAGGCTTGCCGCTTACAGCGATTAGATGGAGGGGAAAGAGTTGTTGATGTTTGTGTACTGTGAACGAGGCACAGTTTTGATGCTAAAAGGTTGATTGGATCAACCAGTGGTTTTCTTATACAAAGCCTAAGAGGAGGATAATATGTGTCTCGTATAAAGCCCGAGAGAGAGGCTAAAAGGTTTTTGACTCGACGATAGAGTCTTTTGGTATCTCGTATAAAGCCCGAGATGGAGGCTATTTGACTCAACAAGAGAGTTTTTTGTATCTCGTACGAAGCCTGAGATGGAGGCTGTTGTTTGTTTGGCTCAATAAGAACCTTTCTGTATCTCGTATAAAGCCCGAGATGGAGGCGAAATGGTGATTGACTCGACGAGGGAGTCTCTTATATGTCTCGTACAAAGCCCGAGAGGGAGGCTGAACGTTGTTTAACTCTGCCGGGGAGGATCATTGTACAAAGCCCAAGAGGAGGCTATGGTGACTGTTTCAGTTGAGTGACGGGTCCAGTATACTGATTTTGAAAGAGAAAATCAGTTCTTATATGACCAACAGTGTGCTCAAGGATTTGATTCGAGGATCCGGGTTATTCCTGTTCTTTAAGGAAGTGGGAAATCCGAAGGGTATTGAGACTGTCCGAGTCTACGGGTTTTCTTCTTATTTAATGAAGGGGTCACTTAAGAATGTCTTCGAGGCACAAGGAGATTAGACTGTCCAAGTCTAGAGTTTCATCTTTTGTACTATGCTTTGAGAAACAGTATTAGACTCTTTGAAAGGACTGTTCTATGCAGATGACTAAGTTCTGTTCCTATACCTCTAGGAGGTCGTCGGGACAATTTGTACGAAGCCCAAGAGAAGGCTGGAAACTTTTAAGAAGCCGACGGGTCCTTGTGCTAAGCCCAAGAGGAGGCTATCATTCCTGGAGGAAGAGATCATTATACGGAGCCTAAGAGGAGGCTGTGAATACTTCTAAGAAGCCGAGAGGTCCTTGTACTAAGCCCAAGAGGAGGCGGGGTTGCTTTTAGGAAGCCTGTGGGTCCTTGTACGATGCCCAAGAGGAGGCCGATGCTTTTAAGAAGCCCGTGGGTCCCCAAACCCCGAGAAATTCAAGACACGCTATTCACAAGGAATAGATAAAGCCAGGAAAGTTCGAGAATTTGGAAGAAACTCAAGAGATGCCATTCACGGAGAAAAGATCATCTCTGGGGAATAGAGTTTCTTGACAAGTGCTTTTAAGAAGCCGATGGGTCCCCAAACCCCGAAAAGTTCAAGACATGCCATTCACCGAGAATAGATCAAGCCAGGAAAGTCTGAGAATTTGGAAGAAACTCAAGAGATGCCATTCACGGAGAAAAGATCATCTCCGGGGAGTTGAATTTCTTTGACAATTTCTACAAGTGACAGTCTATGAAAGGGTTCACCGAGAATGCTGCCTTTCATGTCTCCATATTGTTTAACCCCAAGAGGAGGGAAGACTGTGTCTGGTAATCCTATGGGGATCTAATTTTGACTATTTAAGAGTGATCAACGGGCTTAATGCTAGACGTAGTTGCCGGGGAAACTCTAAATATCTATACTATTATTACACAGTTGATATGAGTTTATGAAAGAAGATTTACAACGAGACAGCCCCACAATACAGTTATATGTATATGTAAGCAGTAAATGAAAGTGGATAAACACTTACTCGGTTGTAGAGCTTCCATGCTGTTTGGTTAGTTGTTCAAAAAAAGACAGATTGAAAACAACAGTATATTCAAC
The DNA here is from genome assembly GCA_022829125.1 of Lathyrus tuberosus. Classification (NCBI taxonomy): domain Eukaryota; kingdom Viridiplantae; phylum Streptophyta; class Magnoliopsida; order Fabales; family Fabaceae; genus Lathyrus; species Lathyrus tuberosus. Next base: position 22,387,465 of record JALAZF010000030.1, read on the forward strand.
ATCAAAGGAGAAAGTGCTTTAAAAAAGAAAGATTTGGGGCTTACAGCTCAAGGAGAGGCCCAGGGTTTTATCAGTGAGCGCACTGTTTGAATTTGTACAGAGGGACTTATACAAGTGACTGAGGCCCAAAAAGGTTTTCTGTACAAAGGGATGGGTCTTACACTCTCTCAAGAGGCCCAAAAGGTTTAAAGAGAAAAGAGTGGGGCTTATAACACGAGGGTAGGCCCAATTGATTTTTTTGTTTAAAAATGGCGATCGCGTCGAGATTTTCTTTTAACACCGAGGGACTTATACAATAAGTGAGGCCCAAAAATTGTTTTGGTTAAAAGGGGGTTGGGTCTTACACTCTATTAGAGGCCCAAATGTTTTGAATGGGTCTTATAGCTCAAGGAGAGGCCCAGAAGGTTATTTTTCAAAAGGCGACGATCGTGCCGTTTGTTTTTGACGGTATCGAGACTTATACAATGCACTGAGGCCCAAAAATGATTTGATCAAAAAAAGATTGGGTCTTACACTCTATTAGAGGCCCAAAGTGTTTTGAAAATGATTTATGAGGGTTGAATTAATCCAAAACCCTAATTTGTTTTCAAAAATGTATTTAATTGAATAAAAATTCAATTAAAATGATCAAAATTGTTTAACATATGGAAAACAAATTGTGATCTTGGATTAATGCTTCAAAAATTAAGTATTGACCTACAAAATAATTAGAAGGCATTAAAAGTTGCAAAATCAAGGTGGAAAAAATATTTTAAATGTTAAAAACAATTAAAACATTAATTCTTTGCAAAAATATCAATTATACAAAATAAATAATATTTTTGGGATTGTTTTGGGAAAATAAAATATTTTAACATTTTTGTGAATTATTAAAAAAAGAATCAACTCAAAATCATTAAAACTCAGAGAGAAATTAATTTTTGAATCAATTAAATAAAACCACAAAACTCAAATATTTGAATTTTCAAAAAATGGCGCCAAGAACACACCAAGAACACGCGCGTTTTCTGGGTTTGCCCAGATTTGTATTTTCTCTCCAATCTCATTGTATACTTAATCATATCATGTAATCCATATACCAATCAACTCGTTTCAACCTCACGATCATGTTTATGACAATTAATTTCATTTAAATTAAGCATAAAACAAGAAATCACGAAAAATCCTCAAGAACCCTAATTTCTGCATGAAGGCTAGGATTTTTGATACACGATTCAAACAATGCAATTAATTGAGGGGAAACATTCCATGCATGATTATGAACATATGGCCAAATTATTGTGCAGCAAAAATTGCATGGATCATAGAGTTAGAAGAGCTCATGCTTACCACTTGCAGCTGGTGATCGTGATTTGTGTTGGAGGTGTTACAGCTAGGTTCCAATGATCTGGATAGCTTCCCTAGGTGCCATGGAGTGTGTATGAATGCTTGGAATGGATTGAAATGATCTGGAACTTGAGATGGTACCCCAACTGCAAATCTGTCAAGAACTTGAGCAATTGGCTGGTGATTTTGTGAAATCTGTGTTCCAGATTTTATGTGAGTGTTTGGATCACTTCTATATGATGTATGTGAGGTGTGTGAGTGATTGGTTTAATTGGAAAAGCTCTCAAACTCAAAACCCGATAGTGACTTGCCTTAGAAGGCAAAATTGGAGTGAAAGAAGAGATTTTGAGGAAAGCATCTGTTTGATGGCTTTGGTGTACTCAAACTGATCACAATTGAGCTCTATTTATAGTAGAGCAAGTTTGTTTTGCAAGGAATAGTGAATCACAACTGCTGAGTAGGTTTGGCCAATGTTGGCAAATGAAAATCCAAGTCTCCTCTAGCCATTGACTAGAGGTTAGGGCACAGGCTGCTGGTTCCCTTGGTCTTGGATAAGTCTTGACTGAATTTAGTTGAGAATGGCTCAGTCCATGCCACCTTGATGCTTCCATTGAATGCTCTAATCCAAAATTGGAGTCTTGTCCCTATTTTGGCAATTCTAGGTTCAACATGCTATTTCTTGTTCCAAAGACTTTGGAGGCTTGGCTCAGTGATTGTCTCCTTTAGATTCAATCCTCAGAGGTGTCCAAGTGGATAGGAGCATTTGGATTTGGCTGATTTTGGAAAATCGACCAAAAGTGTAAAAATCTGCCTTGCCTTGGCAGATTTCAGCAAGGCAACTTGCCAATGTCATATCTCATGACTCAAATTGAATTTGGTAATGTTCTGGGCCATTTTGGAAAGCCCTTACATGATACAACAATTGTTTGAACATGTTTGGTTTTGATCTCTTTTGAATCCAAGTGAAAAATCCCCCTACATTTGGAAAAAAGTAAGGCAAAATCTGACTTAGTGAAATTTTCACTAAGTGTTGAAACAAAGTGACTTTTTCTTGATTTTGATCACTCCATAACTCAAAATCTATGAGGAATTTGGACATAGGTCAGTATGAAGCTTTTGTAGAGGGAAATTTGATCTACAAATCAAGCTTTGAATGGGGAACAATGGCCTTGTGGTTTAGGAGTTATGGTCTTCCAAAGTTGGCACATTAGTGTCACTTTTTCCATAACTTAGAAATTTTTCTAAGTTTTTACGGTTACCCCTTTTACAAGTTATCCCACTTTCTTTGATTTTTCTTGATGAATGATGATTCAAATCATACATTAACATCATTTTAGGGTTAAAAATCCATTTTGGTGAAAAATCTCAAAAAGTCAAAGTTGACTTTTTTGCACAGTTGACTTTTTATCAGATGAATTCCAAACTGTGCAATTCTTCAGGAAATCATGTCCTTGACCTAAATCAAACTTGATGGACATGTTCCATGGGTGTCATAGGGTATATTGAATCATGCCTTAGGGCTTGGGAGCATGTCCTGATCAAAAGTCAAAGTTACAGTTGACTTTCCTCGCGAAACCCTAATTGTGGTGCAGATAAAATTGAAACTTGTTGCTCAAGCTTCTTGGATTAATCCATTGTTCCAAATGGATCAATATAGTTCATTAGAGACCCTCAAACCCTTTCTGGAGGTCTTGGCTCATGATTTTCCCTAAAAGTCAACTTAGGGGTGAATTAGGTCAAGAAACCCTAATTTCTGATTTTTAATGAATGCATCCCCTGAGGCAAAATTGACTTGATTATTGGGTCCATGAGGTTCCATGGAGTATATTAGGTTATGTTTTGGATCATTGGCTTGTACCCAGATGAAAAATTTCCATCTGGAGGCCCTGGTCGACCAAAACCCTAATTTGGTGACACTGTCGATCTTGAGACTTGATCCACCTAGAAGGGAGCAGCCTTGTACTTGATCCTTGAAGTGGGAGTCTTTTTGATCCATTGTGGATGTTTGAGAGGTTAGACAAGTTGAGGATCATGTCATTCCTTGATTGTTCCTTTGTCTAAGCACTCAGAGAGGGCTTGAAACTTTAATTTTGATTGTAGTGAATGCTCAACAACCCTTGAGGCATTTGATGAGGCATGATGGTTCATCCATATTGTGATGATGATTTGCACAATGATGGGAAATCTTAGTGGTCAAAATTTGGGGTATGACAGATGCCCCTATTTAATCTTCTTGGACACGAAGGTGTGAATGACGAAGGTATTCGGGCATTCAGGGTGCAAGAGGATTAAATATCGGAATACCCGAAATTTTGATGGTGGTTATGAATGGTTGCTTACGCATTCATCTTCTTTTGCTAAGCAATAATGCTTAGAAAAGGTAAACTTCCCCTCGATCCTGGTCTTCAGCCAAGGAGCTGGTCTCAGTTTCCTTTTGGGATAAACTTCCCCTCGATCCTGGTTTCCTACCAAGGAACTGGTCTTAATTTCTGATTTAAACTTCCCCTCGATCTTGGTTCCCTACCAAGGAACTGGTCTAAGTTTCTTTTGTCAATAAACTTTATTGACAAGGGACACTATTCGTAGTGGTTTTCCTCAAACTTCTCGCCGAATTTTCCTAGGGAGATGCCATTTGACGAAAAAAAATTGATGTTAGAGTTGCTGGGGAACCCAGTCGTCTGAGTTGTAGAGTTGCACAAACTTCTCTGTTGGAGACGCCATTTGCTGACTCTATCTGGGGAAAGCGAGTCTCTTGAGAGGTTGCTTCAGCGTGGGATCTTACATCATACTTTTCTCGGGATCTTCCTGGAGAAATGCCATATGATGGGGTCTAATTTTGAGGTGCCGATGACCTTTTCATCAGTGGCCTTTTCAGAGCGAAACTAGCATGCTGCCGAATCTCTGCTTACGAGGCTTTCTCTGTGGATTTTCCTTAATCCGAGAAAGCAAGGATATCATCTTCAATGGCGAAGAGTGATGCTGACTGAAAGTTCCTCTAGTTTTTCAGAGGTTCAAGTTATCAAAGTGGTCAAGGGCCAACTTCCTTCCAGAAATAAACTGGAGGCGAGGTTGTTCAAACACAGCATTTCCTGACGAGGCAAGAACTGACAACTTGATTGAGAGAACTTCTATCACTAGGGGACAAGACCGACTAGAGTGATAGTGATGCAATATGAAATGTGAATGCAAATCAACAATGCATGATGTATGTATGTATATGCTGACAAAACTGACGCGACACACAAACTAAAAGATGAACATGACTGGATACACGACCATCACGGGTGTAGCGGTACCGCTGGTTCAGAATAGCAATTCCACCTTGCTTAGGAAAGATAGTCCCTGTTGGGAGCTATGTTGGTCAGGCTTAGGAGATAAGAACTCGGCCGAGGGTATCAGATGGAATAGTTGTATTCGACACTATTGATAATTCATTCAGGCGCACTGGCGTAGAAGGAGTACTTTGATTCTGCACTTTGAAGTTTGCTTACTTCTGGAGAAGCGGTTGATGCTCTTTTGATGTTCAACAGTCAAAAGAAATTGCTATCTTTATTTTAAAGCAGAAAAAGTTTTAACAAGTAAATTCATTTTTGTTTCATTTCAAGAATCGTTAATCATATTAAAACGCCCTTCTGTAAAGCTAAAACAAATAAGAATTACAAACAAAAGCACAAGGGCTCAAATTTTATTTATAAGAAGGAGATCAGCCAAACGTGTGATTCCAAAGAGTATATACAAAGTTTGAAAATGGTAATTTACAGGGAAAAGGGCTGCGTTGAAATATAACAACCACTATCCTTCTACCAACTTTGAATTCGGGACATCCTTAGCTTCTGTCGAAGATGACCTTGACTGGAATTTTTCTCCGATGGATGGTATAACTGCTGCTGCTGAGGGACTTGCCTCTGTTGAACATAGTTACTTGCCATTATCCCTAATTTTTACCTGGATTGTACTTTGATGTTTCCAATCCATCGGGATGATTTTTTTTCATGTCTCTAACTTTTGCCACGACCGCCCTTTCGGGTTTCCAATCCACCGAGACGTTTTTTTTTTTTTTTTAGTTTAGGCGAAGTATTTCTTGACTACATCAACATTCGTGGGATAGGCAAATTCCTCTCCGTCCATGGTTGTGAGTCTCAAGGCGCCGCCTGAGAAAGCTTTCGTGACCGCATAGGGGCCATCATAATTCGGAGTCCATTTGCCCCGGGAATCAGTGAGAAATGATTGTATCTTCTTGAGCATGAGGTCTCCTTTCCTGAAGATGCAGGGTCGAACCTTTTTGTCGAACGCCTTCTTCATTCTCTGCTGATACAACTGACCATGGCATAGTGCCGTTTTTCTCTTTTCTTCGATCAAATTCAGTTCGTCGTGTCGGCTTTGACACCATTCAGCTTCGGTGAGCTTAGCTTCCATCAATACCCGGATTGATGGGATCTCTACTTCTATGGGGAGCACTGCTTCCATGCCATATACTAGGGAGAAAGGGGTACCCCCTGTTGAAGTGCGGGCAGATGTGTGATAACCATGAAGAGCAAAGGGTAACATCTCATGCCAGTCTTTGTAGGTTACAACCATCTTTTGAACGATCTTCTTGATGTTCTTATTGGCCGCTTCTACCGCTCCGTTCATCTTTGGTCGGTAGGGAGATGAGTTATGATGTTCGATCTTGAACTCTGCGCAAAACTTTTTCATCATCTTATTGTTCAAGTTAGATCCATTATCAGTAATGATCTTGCTTGGAACACCATAACGGCAGATGATATTGTTTTTGATAAATCGGACTACCACATGTCGGGTTACATTAGCGTATGACGCTGCTTCTACCCACTTGGTGAAATAGTCAATGGCTACCAGGATGAACCGATGTCCGTTTGAAGCCTTAGGTTCGATCAAGCCAATCATGTCGATTCCCCATATGGAAAAGTGCCATGGGGAAGAGCGAACTTTGAGATGCGATGGCGGTACATGAATTTTGTCGGAGTATATCTGACACTTGTGACACCTCCTCATGTACTTGTAGCAGTCAGATTCCATGGTCAACCAATAGTACCCTGCTCTTAGAATTTTTCTCGCCATTGTGTGTCCGTTGGCATGAGTGCCAAAGGATCCTTCATGAATTTCTTTCATAAGCATGTCCGCTTCTGGTCTGTCGACGCATCGGAGCAAGACCATGTCAAAATTCCTCTTATAAAGAGTGTCACCGCTCAGGAAGAAGCTTCCAGCCAATCTTCTGAGGGTTTTCCTGTCTTTTCTGAGTGCCCGGATGGGTACACTTGTTTCTGAAGGAAGCACTTGATATCGTGATACCAAGGTTTATCGTCTATGACTGCCTCAATCATGAAGATGTAGGCGGGCCGTTCAAGGCGCATTATGTCGATCTTAGGTAAGTCGTTCCATTGACCTATACTAATCATAGAAGAGATAGTGGCTAATGCATCAGCCATGTGATTCTCCTCACGAGGGATGTGATGAAACTCAACTCTGTTGAAGAAAGGTAGCAACCTTCTCGCGTAGTCTTTGTAAGGAATCAATCCTGATTGGTATGTGTTCCAATCTCCTTTTATCTAATTGATAACCAAGGCTGAGTCGCCATATACGTCCAAGTTTTTGATCCTTAAATCAATCGCTTCTTCGAGACCCATAATACAAGCTTCGTATTCGGCCTCGTTGTTCGTACATTTGAACGTAAGACTGGCGGTGAAAGGAATGTGGGTACCCTGAGGGGTAACAATGATTGCCCCAATTCCATTTCCGTAATGATTGACTGCTCCGTCAAAGATTAGTCCCCACTGGGAACCTGGTTCTGGCCCTTCACTGGGTAGCAGTTCATCGTAGTCTTTCATTTTTAGGTACATGACATCTTCGTCTGGGAAGTCGAACCCGACTGATTCTTGATTGTCAATCGGTTGATGAGCCAAATGATCGGCTAAAATACTTCCCTTAACGGCTTTCTGAGCATGGTACTCTATGTCGTATTCTGATAACAGCATCTGCCAACGGACAATTCTTCCCGTGAGAGCAGGCTTTTCGAAGACATACTTGATTGGATCCATTTCTGAGATTAACCAAGTAGTATGACGAACCATGTATTGGCGAAGACGTTTGGCTGCCCAAGCCAAAGCGCAACAAGTTTTCTCAAGCATCGTGTACCGAGTCTCGCAGTCGGTGAATTTCTTGCTCAGATAGTAGATGGCAGACTCTTTCCGTTTGGTTTCGTCTTGTTGGCCAAGTACACATCCCATTGAGTCCTCTAGGACTGTGAGGTAAATGATCAGTGGTCTTCCTTCCACTGGAGGTGATAGAATCGGCGGATTTAACAGGTATTCCTTAATACTGTCGAAGGCAGTTTGACAATCTTCTGACCAAACACAATCCTGATTCTTTTTAAGTAATTTGAAAATCGGCGCACACGTGGCGGTCATAAGGAATATGAACCTGGAGATGTAGTTCAAACGTCCCAAGAATCCTCTGACTTGTTTTTCAGTTTTTGGAGAAGGCATTTCTTAAATGGCCTTGACCTTGTCAGGATCAACCTCAATTCCTTTCTGGCTGACGATGAACCCTAAAAGTTTCCCTGAACGGACACCGAAGGTGCACTTGTTGGGATTCAAGCGGAGTTTGTACTTTTGCAAATGCTCGAATAGTTTCGACAGGTGGGTCACATGCTCCTCCTCTGTCTTAGATTTTGCAATCATGTCATCGACATATACCTCTATGTCTTTTTGTATCATGTCATGAAACAGAGTAGTCATGGCCCTTTGATAGGTTGCCCCGGCGTTCTTCAAGCCGAACGACATCACCTTGTAACAAAAGGTACCCCATGGGGTAATGAATGAAGTTTTCTCCATGTCTTTCGGCGCCATTTTGATCTGGTTATAGCCCAAGAATCCATCCATGAAGGAGAAAATTTTAAACTTTGCTATGCTGTCTACTTGCATGTCAATGTGTGGTAAAGGAAAGTCGTCTTTTGGACTTGCCTTATTCAGATCCCTGTAATCAACACACATTCTGACCTTTCCGTCCTTTTTGGGAACGGGTACGATGTTGGCTAACCATTGAGGATATTCAGATGTAGCGAGGAAACCCGCGTCAATCTGTTTCTGTACCTCCTCTTTGATTTTGATGGCCATGTCCGGGTGAGTCCGTCTCAACCTCTGCTTTACTGGTGGACATTCCAATCTTAATGGTAAGTGATGTTCCACGATGCTGGTATCCAACCCTGGCATATCCTGATAGGACCAAGCGAATACATCGGGAAATTCTCTGAGAAGCTTTATCAAACCCTCTCTGGCAGTTGGACAGAGAAGTGCCCCAATCCTGATTTCTTTTCTCTCTTTTTCCGAACCCAAGTTTACCGTTTCCAACGGCTCTTTGTGAGGTTCAATGGATCTTTCCTCTTGTCTGAGTAATTGAGAGACCTCTTCTGTAATTTTGTTGTCAACTTCTTCTTTAGCCCCAAATACCGGGAACTCAAAGTCGGGAGAAGGCATCGGATCGTATGTTTCAACGAGGTTTAAAACAAGCAATCTGCATGACGTGATGATTCGTGTTTAGAAGAGATAGAGAAAATGCAAGAGTGTGTGCAATGTTTTATTTTACTGCTTGTTTTTATTATTGATTTGTTTTTTAGGATTACCATTTTCTGAAAAAGCAAAAAGAGAAAACAACAATTAATGCGTAAATTACAGAACGACGTTATTTTATTAATGAACAAGTCGATCCTTGAAACTACAGCCCTATAAAACAAAACTTAGTCGCTTTGGGCGGAGCGAAGAGGGAAAATTTACAGAAAACGAGCCCTATCAAAACATCCATTTCACCTGGGCAGGATGAAAGGTTAAAGATGGCAATTACTTTAACTGATGAACGACCTCCGGAACCTCGACGACAACCCATTGGTAGCGAACTCCTCGGTGAATCACAAAGTCTGGTACCTTCCTTGATTTGTCTTCAGAAATAACATTGATTTCTGGTGGAGCAGGATCATTGGAATCTGTCTCCCAGGCAGAGTTGTCGTAGGAGGATTCCTCTGTTGTATTATGCAGAGTAGTTGTGCTCTCAGCTGTATCTCCCCATCCAGTAGGCTGGATGTCTTCGAGCCTGATACGAGAGCTTTCAGGAGCAGTGTACTTGACCATGAAGTCGTATTTTCCACTTGGTTCTCCCAAGGTGTCCCAAACTTCTTTGGAACTGGAGGAGTCATTTCTCTCGATGACGTTGACCTCGGGAAAATCATAGTTGATGAATTCAAGTCCTGCAAACGTTGCGAATTCATCTTCATGTTGAGTAGTTTTCGAATGACCTGAGTGTTGATCCCATGACATGGTGGGGACACAGGTATTCTGTTTAATGACGGTCAGCTGATTTTCATTGTTCGGCTGACTCTCTTGCCCCAAGTTTCCTGGGTAAGGTTGCCACATTGGCAAACCATCCATTGGGCCATGGTAATTGTGGTCAAAGTTGTCTTTCATCTGAGTGTCTTCCTCTAATGAATTTGGCGGAGCACGACATCCTTCTGGATCACAATCTCCATATATCATTTCGATGTCTGACCGTGGTATAAATCTCGGACTCTGTGCGGGATAGTGTCATACCCCAAATTTTGACCACTAGGATTTCCCATCATTGTGCAAATCATCATCACAATAGGGATGAGCCATCATACTTCATCAGTCTCCCCAAAGATGGGTGAGCATCCACTACAATCAAGAATTAGGGTTTCAAGCCCTCTCAGAGTTCTTAGACAAAGGATCAATCAAGGAATGACATGATCTTCAACATGTCTAACCTCTCAAACACCTACAATGGATCAAAAGGACTCCCACTTCAAGGACCAAGCCCAAGGCTGCTCCCTTCTAGGTAGGTCAAGTCTCAAGATCGACAGTGTCGCCAAATTAGGGTTTTGGTCGACCAGGGCCTCCAGATGAAAATTTTTATCTGGGCACAAGCCAATGATCCAAAACATAACCTAATATACTTCATGGGACCTCATGGACCCAATCATCAAGTCAATTTTGCCTCAGGGGATGCATTCATAAAAAATCAGGAATTAGGGTTTCTTGACCTAATTCACCCCTAAGTTGACTTTTAGGGCAAATCATGAGCCAAGACCTCAAGAGAGGGTTTGAGGGTCTGTAATGAACTATATTGATGCATTTGCAACAATGGATTAATCCAAGAGGCTTGAGCAACAAGTTTCAATTTCATCTGCACCACAGTTAGGGTTTTAAGGAAAAAGTCAACTGTAACTTTGACTTTTGACCAGAACATGCTCCCAAGCCCTATGACATGCATCAATATACCCTATGACACCCATGGAACATGTCCATCAAGTTTGATTTAGGTCAAGGACATGATTGCATGAAGAATTGCACAGTTTGGAATTCATCTGATAAAAAGTCAACTGTGCACAAAAGTCAACTTTGACTTTTTGAGATTTTTCACAAAAATGGATTTTTAACCCTAAAATGATGTTAATGTATGATTTGAATCATCATTCATCAATAAAAATCAAGAAAAGTTGGATAACTTGTAAAAGGGGTAACCATAAAAAAACTTAGAAAATTTTCTAAGTTAAAAATAAAGTGGCTAGGGTACCAACTTTGGAGGACCATAACTCCTAAACCACGAAGCCATTTTCTCCCATCCAAGGCTTGATTTGTAGATCTCATTGCCCTCTACAAAAACTTCAACTAGACCTAATTCCAATTCATTGTGGATTTTGAGTTATGGAGTGATCAAAATCAAGAAAAGTCACTTTGTTCCAACACTTAGTGAAAATTTCACTAAGTCAGATTTTACCCTACTTTTTGCCAAATGTAGGGGGATTTTTCACTTGGATTCAAAAGATAAAAACCAAATGTGTTCAAACAGTTGTTGTATCATGTAAGGGCTTTCCAAAATGGCCAAGAACATTACCAAATTCCATTTGAGTCATGAGATATGGCATTGGAAAGTTGCCTTGCTGAAATCTGCCAAGGCAAGGCAGAATTTGCATTTTTGCTCGATTTGCCAAAATCAGCCAAATCGAAATGCTTCTATCCACTTGGACACCTCAGAGGATTGAATCTAAATGGGACAATCACTGTGCCAAGCCTCCAAAGTCTTTGGAACAAGAAATAGCATGTTGAACCTAGAATGGCCAAAATAGGGACAAGACTCCAATTTTGGATTGGAGCATTCAATGGAAGCATCAAGGTGGCATGGACTGAGCCATTCTCAACTGAATTCAGTCAAGACTTATCAAAGACCAAGGGAACCACGGCCCTGTGCCCTAACCTCTAGTCAATGGCTAGAGGAGACTTGGATTTCCATTGGCCAACATTGAACAAACACCTGCTGCAGTTGCCATTCACTGTGGATCCCAAAACAAACTTGCTCTACTATAAATAGAGCTCAATTATGATCAGTTTAAGTACACCAAAGGCCTACAACACTTGCCTTTCTCAAAAACTACTTCTCACTCTCAAAAATGCCTTTCTTAGTAAGTCATTATCGGGTTTTTCATTCGAGAGCAATTCCACTCAAACCAATCATACACACACCTCATATACATCATATGTGAGCTGATCAAACACTTAAACAACAACTGGAACACTGATTTCTCAGAATCGCCAGTCAATTGCTCAAGGTTTTAACCAAAGTGTAGTTGAGATGCCAAGAAGTGATCCAGCCATTCTCAGTCAAGTCCAAGCATTCAAACACATTCCATAGGGTGTAGGGAAGCTGTTCAGATCATCACAATTCATCTGTAACACCTCCTACTTAGAAATCAATTTGCTCTTGCTGTCACGACCTAGAGGTAAGCTTAAACTTGGTCATCTCTCAATCTATGCATATTTCCTCGCACAATACTTTTGCCAAATGTTCATAATCATGCATGGAATGTTTCCCCTCAATTAATTGCATTGTTTGAATCGTGTATCAAAAATCCTAGCCTTTATGCAGAAATTAGGGTTTTTGAGGATTTTTCGTGATTTCTTGTTATATGTTTAATTTAAATGAAATTAAATACCATAGACATGATCGTGAGGTTGAAACGAGTTGATTGGTATGTGGATTGCATGATATGATTAAGTATTCAGTGAGATTGGAGAGAAAATGCAAATCTGGGCAAGGCAGAAAACGCGCGTGTTCTTGGTCCATGTTCTTGGCGCCATTTTCATAAATTCAAATCTTTGAATTTTGTGATTTTATTTAATTGATTCAAAAATTAATTTCTCTCTGAATTTTAATGATTTTGAGTTGATTCTTTTTTTAATAATTCATAAAAAATGTTAAAATATTTTATTTTCCCAAAAAATCCCAAAAATATTATTTATTTTATATAATTGATATTTTTGCAAAGAATTAATGTTTTAATTGTTTTTGACATTTAAAATATTTTTTCCACCTTGATTTTACAACTTTTAATGCTTTATAATTATTTTGTAGGTCAATACTTAATTTTTGAAACATTAATCCAAGATCACAATTTGTTTTTCCTATGTTAAACAATTTTGATCATTTTAATTGAATTTTTATTCAATTAAAACAAATTTTTGAAAACAAATTAGGGTTTTTGGATTAACTCAACCCTCATAAATCATTTTCAAAACACTTTGGGTCTCTAATAGAGTGTAAAATCCAATCCTTTTTTGACCAAATCATTTTTGGGCCTCAGTGCATTGTATAAGTCCCGATACCGTAAAAAACAAACGGCGCGATCGTCGCCTTTTGAAAAATAACCTTTTGGGTCTCTCCTTGAGCTATAAGACCCATTCAAAATTTTTGGGCCTCTAATAGAGTGTAAGACCCAACCCCCTTTCAACCAAAACATTTTGGGCCTCACTTATTGTATAAGTCCCTTCGTGTTAAAAGAAAATCTCGGCGCGACCGCCATTTCAAACGGAAAAAAACAAACTGGGCCTACCCTCGTGTTATAAGCCCGACTCTTTTTCTTTCAACCTTTTGGGCCTCTTGAGAGAGTGTAAGACCCATCCCTTGTACAGGAAAACTCTTTGGGCCACAGTTACTTGTATAAGTCCCTCTGTACAAATTCAAACAGTGCGCTCACTGATAAAACCCCGGGCCTCTCCTTGAGCTGTAAGCCCCGAAATCTTTCTTTTTCAAAGCATTTTCTCCTTTGATTTTGAATATACTATTGTTTTCAATCTTTCTTTGTTGAACAACTAACCAAACAGCATGGAAGCTCTACAACCGAGTAAGTGTTTATCCGCTTTCATTTACCGCTTTCATATACATATAACTGTATTGTGGGGCTGTTTCGCTGTAAGTCTTCTTTCATAAACTCATATCAACTGTGTAATAATAGTATAGATATTTAGAGTTTCCCCGGAAACTACGTCTAGCACTAAGCCCGTTGATCACTCTTAAATAGTCAAAACTAGATCCCCATAGGATTACCTGACACAGTCTTCCCTCCTATTGGGGTTAAACAATATGGAGATATGAGAGGCAGCATTCTCTGTGAACCCTTTCATAGACTGTCACTCGTAGAAGTTGTCAAGAAACTCTATTCCCCAGAGATGATCTCTTCTCCGTGAATTGCATCTCTTGAGTTTCTTCCAAATTCTCAAACTTTCCTGGCTTGATCTATTCTCGGTGAATGGCATGTCTTGAACTTCTCGGGGTTTGGGGACCCACAGGCTTCTTAAAAGCACTTGTTAAGAAACTCTACTCCCCAGAGATGATCTCTTCTCCGTGAATTGCATCTCTTGAGTTTCTTCCAAATTCTCAAACTTTCCTGACTTGATCTATTCCTTGTGAATAGCTTGCCTTAAATTTCTCGGGGTTTGGGGACCCACGGGCTTCTTAAAAGCATCAGCCTCCTCTTGGGCATCATACAAGGACCCACAGGCTTCTTAAAAGCAACCTAGCCTCCTCTTGGGCTTAGTACAAGGACCCTACGACTTCTTAGAAGTATTCACAGCCTCCTCTTAGGCTTCGTATAATGATCTCTTCCTCCGGGAATGATAGCCTCCTCTTGGGCATCGTACAAGGACCCGTCGGCTTCTTAAAAGTTTCCAGCCTCCTCTTGGGCTTCATACAAATTGTTCCGACGGCCTCCTAGAGGTATAGGAACAGAAATTAGTCATCTTAATAGAACAATTTTTCAAAGAGTCTAGATCCTACTACTGTTTCTCAAAGCACAGTACAAAAGATGAAACTCTAGACATGGACAGTCTAATCTCCTTGAGTCTCAAAGACATTCTCAAGTGACCCCTTTGTTAAATAGGAAGAAAACCCGTAGACTCGGACAGTCTCAATACCCTTCGGATTTCCCACTTCCTTAAAGAACAGGAATAACCCGGATCCTCAAATCAAATCCTCGAGTACAACATTGCTCCTATAAGAACTGATTTTCTCTTTAACAATCAGTCTACTGGACCTATCACTTAACTAAACAGTCGCCATAGCCTTCTCTTAGGCTTTGTATAATGATCCTTCTCCAGTGAAGTTAGCCTCGCTCTTGGGCTTTATACAATGATTCTCCCCAGCGGAGTTAACAATATTAGCCTCTCTCTCGGGCTTTGTACGAAACACATAAAAGACTCCCTCGTTGAGTCAATCACCCTTTCGCCTCCATCTCGGGCTTTATACGAGATACAAAAAGGTTCTTATTTGAGACAAACAAATTTCAGCCTCCATCTCGGGCTTCATAGGAGATACAAAAAAACTCTCCTGTTGAGTCAATTAGCCTCCATCTCGGGCTTTATACGAGATACCAAAAGACTCCATCATCGAGTCAAACCTTTTAGCCTCTCTCTCTCGGGCTTTGTACGAGACACATAATAGCCTTCTCTTAGGCTTTGTATAAGAAAACCACTGGCTGATCCAATCAACCTTTTAGCATCAAAGCTGTGCCTCGTTCACAGTACACAAACATCAACAACTCCTTCCCCTCCATCTAACTGCTGTAAGCGGCTAGCCTCTGGATCATCTACATCCATGCCAATGTCCCTCTTTTAGTATGAGAAATTCCTAAGGAAAGATGGCATTACTCTACACTGAGTTAAAAGTCTTCTCCTTCAGGTTGAAATCCCCTATAAAGGAAATTATGGCATTGCCAGATTCATAAATCCCGGTTAAAGTAATTCTCCTTTATAAACAGTCGTAACAGACAAACCCCTCTTTAGAGATGACAAATTCTCTCTAAAGTTGAGACCCTTCAGCTTCACATCTTAGGCTTTGAACAAGATACAAACCACCTTTCGCTTCACGTCTTGGGCTTTGAACAAGACACCAAAACACCCATTTCCTCCCATAGAATAGGAGGAACTACGAACGCTCTGATTTCCCTGTTTCGGTAAACAGGAATACGTAGGCATAAGATTGAAAGAAAAATCTTAGCGAGCACACTAAACCAAAACCCAAAATCCAATACTTTCATGTATATCCGTCCTAACATCTCAACCAATAGCCTAAAGCACCCCTCGTCAACAGAATAAACTAGGAGAAACCCCGAATCTTTGTAGCATCTGTAACCTAACAGACCGCTGTTTAATTTCAGTATGCAAGCAGGGTTAATTGGAGACATCTATTTCCCTTCCTTCATCAGCTTTAATAGGATAAAAAATGAATCGAGCTGTAGTACTAGAGCGATCGTGCTTCGCAACCACATGCAAAAATCACTCGCTACAGAAAAATGGCGACTCTGCTGGGGAACCCTCAGGTCTCTTTAGGAATCTTGTTCTTTTTTGTAGAAACCTTGACGTCACTAGGATCTTAGGTCAAAAACACCGTTAATTTGGAATGAAACCACAGATTGGTGACTCCGCCGGGAAACCATTTTCTGTCAGGAACTTAAGATTCTTAGCTTTTAAAAGTCTAGGATGATTAGGACAAATATATATACTGCTTTTCCTAATTGCTATACGTGTTTATTTTTCTGCTAATGGGAATGCGTGTGATGCCGCATGTGGAAAGATTGAGTATACACTTAAGATAAGTGATGGCGACGAGGTCGACCATCAACCTCAGTGGAGGCTGACCAATGCAACCCATTATCTCACCTAGACAATGGGCCGATTGTGATGTCTGAGAAGCTGAATAGCCAAACCCTTTTGTAGTGCGGAAACTATCGGGAATAGTTGTTACGCGGTACTACTCTCATTTGAGGCTGGTGATCTATTCTTGGTGAATGGCACTTACTCTAAGATCGCTCTACAACTCGCTGGCGATCCGCTTATTATTTTACTTTCCTGGGAGGAGCTGATGATAATGAGTACAGGTACATAGATCACCCTAGTATAAACCTTTGGGGATGGGTAGAGCCTTGACTTCATGACAACGACCCTTTGACCCCATGTTTTTTCTATGTTTTTGTGTGCTGCATTCATGCATTCATTTAAAAAACATTAAAAACATTCAAAAAATTTCTCTTCTAGTCTCTCTGTTTTTCAAATTAAACTGAGATTGTGATTGTAAATATCAGAGAAAAGGATTGCACTAATGGATTTCGCTAGAAGGAGAACTCATAGTTATACCTTCAAGGTTCCAAAGCTAGAGGATTTGAGAAGGTTAGCAAGGATGATCACAAACCCAGAGGCTTTCAGAGCCAAGCACGGTGGTTTGCTACCACTGTTAAGAGTCCATGTGATTGAGGGAATCATGGATGCGCTCATTCAGTTTTATGATTTAGTTTATCATTGTTTCACATTCCCGAATTACCAGCTCGCACCAACGCTGGAGGAGTATTCTCATCTGATTGATCTACACATTACTGATCGAGCTCCATTTTCTGGACTGGAAGAAATTCCAAAGAATCAGACCATTGCAAGAGCAATTCATTTGGACGAGTCTGAGGTTAGGACTCACCTAACTACCAAGGGTGGCATCCAAGGTTTGCCAGCCCAGTTCTTGACAAAGAAAGGCCTGTATTTTGCCAGTATAGGAAACGTGACTGCTTTTGAAAGCATCTTTGTCTTGCTCACCTACGGGTTATTTTTTGTTTCCCAACATTAATAATTTCGTCGATATCAACTCCATTAAGGTTTTTCTCATTGGAAACCCTGTGCCGACTTTGCTCGCAGATGCATATCATTCTGTACACTTGGGAAATTTGTACAGCGGAGGGGAGATCACATGCTGTGTACCTCTGCTTTACAAATGGTTTATCTCTCACTTGCCCAAGTCTGCTGCTTTTTGGGATTGTAAGAGTGCCTTACGTTGGTCGCAGAAAATCATGTCCCTTACCAACTCTGATATAGATTGGTGTAATAGGATTTATGATGGAATCAGGATCATTGACCATCGTGTAAACTTCCCCAACGTACCCCTTATAGGAATTAAGGGAGGAATCAATTACCATCCGGTATTGGTTCTTCGTCAATTTGGATACCCGATGAGACATGTCCCACGGGGTGTTCATCTGGAAGGTCTTTTCTTCAAGGAAGGAGAAAATTACAGAGCACTAAAGACGGAAATAGGGCAAGCTTGGAAGCATGTTCATAAGAAAGGACGAGAGTCTCTGGGAAAACCAGACTGTGTCTCGGTGGAGCCTTACCTCCATTGGGTACAAACTAGAGCTCTCAAGCTAAAGATGCCTTATCCTCGTTATGGAATTCTTCCGCCAAGGGAATCTGTCATGTACTTCATGACGGAAACTGAAAAGCTTCAGGTTACTCTCAACAAAGTTCAAAAGGAGAGAAGGTCTTGAAAGAACAAGTACCGCACCCTCGACGTAGAGTGCATCAAAATACAGCAATTACTGAAAGATAAGGACGCTCTAATTGAAATTTTGGAGCAACATGCTGTGGATAATCAAGATGACCAAAGGAATTTGCTCGCTCCTTTCACCGGGCAAAGGAATGACAACCCGACAACGGCCCAAGAGCCCCGGTCAAAGAAAAGGAAGATACCAGAATCAGCACCCGATTTCTCTTCAGAGAGGACTCGGGACCCATTAGTTTAGGTTTCTGTTTCTGCACCTTGTGATCTACTGTATTTCCATTTGTGTAATCCTTTGAATTCAATAAAAAAGGGGTTTCCCCACCGTTTGATATTTGCAATCTAATTGTCGGAGTTTATTTTAATTAAGCCTTAAACAATTAATATAATCATTGCATTCATCATTCTCACATCGCAAATTCTTCTTACCTACGAATCTCACGTTTGTGTCTCGGTTCTAGAGTCAAACTGTCTCATTTGTATAATACTCGGGCCAATCATCAGAAAAAGATGGATAATCTTGAGGAAGAAAATAGAGAGTTGAAAAAAGAGATCGACGCTCTGAGAGAGGATATGAGGAAGCTTCGTAACGACATGCAAGCCATGGCAGAAGCTCAGCTACAAAGAACTGTGATCTCAGAGATCACCTCAACGCCCATAGTGGAGAAGTATGATCCTAGGTATCAGATACCGAAAGATCGTCCTTGGGGCATGCCTGTTAACTATATCCCAGAAGGATATGTTCCGCCGATCACTGAAGATCAGGGAATCACAACAGAAGCCGCTGGGCCTGAAGGTTACAAACTTTGGGAAAGCGAAGATGCCAGAGGCATACTGAAGACTCCTGAAGGTTACAAACTTTGGGAAACACCAAGACTCACTGCCGTAGTCACGGTACCACCCCCTGTGGTGCACACTGTCCCGGAAGGACAGATTCCACAGACACCTTTTGGTAAGAAGGAAACTATGTTTGACAAAATGGAGGAATTCTAGGAGCAGTTCCTGGAAATGCAGAAGGAGCTGCAAGCCATTCGCGGTTAGGATTTATTTGGAAAGGACGCTGCAGACCTTTGTCTGGTCCCTAATGTGAAAATTCCGCACAAGTTCCAAGTGCCCGACTTTGAAAAGTACAAGGGTAACTCTTGCCCTCAAAGCCATCTGGTGATGTACGCCCGACGAATGTCAGCTCAGACGGAGAATCAGGACCTACTGATTCATTACTTTCAGGATAGTTTAACCGGTGCCGCACTCAAATGGTACATGGGTTTAAACCATGCCACGATCAGCACTTTAAGAGATCTTGGCACTGCCTTCGTCCAACAATACAAATACAATTTGGACATGGCACCCGACAGAGATCAACTCAGATCGATGTCGTAAAAGGACAAGGAAACCTTTAAGGAGTACGCTCAAAGGTGGCGTGAGATTGCCGCTCAAATTTGTCCACCTCTGGAGGAAAAAGAGATGACAAAGATCTTCTTAAAGACCTTAAGCTCATTTTACTATGACCGAATGGTTGCCACTGCGCCCAGTGATTTCACCGAAATGGTTGGCATGGGTGTACGTCTTGAGGAAGCCGTCCGAGAAGGACGTTTGGTAAAAGAAACTGGATCGTCGAGCGGTACTAAAAAATACGGTAGTGCTCTCCCTAAGAAAAAAGGGCAAGATATTGGGAATATCTCTCTCGAAAATCAAAGGCGATGATATCAGCCAGTAGCAGCTGTGACTCCTGCTATTAACCCTACGCCTATTCCTACGTATCAGCCTCAGGTTACACAGAGCCAACCTAATTAACAACAAAGGACACAACAGCCTCTTCAGCAGGTTCGTCCTCCATACAACAACAATTGTACAACACGGCCACCAGGATTTAATCCTATACCCGTGTCGTATGCAGAGCTATTTCCATTACTATTGGCTAAGGGGCACATTCAGACTAAATCTCCTCTTACAGTACCAGAAAATCCGCCTTTTTGGTTTAAGGTGGATCAAACTTGCCCTTATCATCAAGGAGGTCCAGGGCATAACATAGAGACTTGTCTCAATTTCAAGTCCGACGTGCAAAAACTTGTTAGGAGCGGGGTCTTATCCTTCAAGGATACGAATCCTAATGTTCTCACGAATCCGCTGCCTCAACACGAGAAAGCTGCAGTCAATCTGATTGAGAAAGAGACTAACAATGTCTATCAAATTCACGATGTACTCTTATTGGGGACCAGTCTGGTCAAGATGCATTGTAGACAGAGTGGATATGGCCATGTGCCACCTCATAATTATCATCAATGTGATGTCTGCTCTAAAAACAATCAGGGATGTTCTGTGGTGCAATCAGCTCTACAAGAACAGGTGGATCTCGGATGGATCCAAGAGCACCGAGTTCGTGGAGTTAACATGGTTTACACGAATTCTAACATCATTCAAAACCACGACATCTGTGCGATGAATGTCAACTTGGTGGCGATGCACTCAAGGCAAAGCCAATATCATAATCTGCCGTGGCACAATTACAGTTCCAGTCTGACTTGCTCGGTAAACAAACAGGGATGCTCTTTCATACAAGAGGCCCTCCAGCGTCAGATGGATCTTGGGTGGATCCAAGACTACCATGATAGGAACCTTTATCAGATCAATATGGTTCAAATCTTTGACATTCGCGTGATGAATACCAACCTGGTAGAGTTACATGCTGAGCAGGTCCGACTCGGATTCTTAACATCACATGACTATCAAAGCTGTAAAGCGGGTTGCGAAAACGATCGAGGTTGTACCCTTGTCCAGGAGGCACTTAAGCACTGGTTAAATCACTGGTGGATGCCAATTTATATGGATGAAGATACTCAGCAAATTAGTATCAGCAACAAGAATCCTACTCGGCGTCAGAGTCAGGATGTCCGATCAATGGAAGCTAACCTAGTGAGGTTACATTGTATTCAAAGTGGGCGTGGCCAGGTGCCACCACACAACTATGAACGTTGCGGCGTCTGTTCGGAAAGTAACCAAGGGTGTTACTTTGTGAGAGCAGCTCTTCAGGGTCAGGTCGATCGTGGAGAAATTCGTCCATATCCGGGTTCTGGACCCATCAACTGGATGCCGAACTACCTTGCCGATCAAGTCGAGGATGTTGTCACGATCTCTGGTCATCATAGGACCAGGGATGTTTTTGCCATTATCCCTCTACTTAACGAATCTAAAGTTCCCAACCGGGAACGGATCGAGATTAATTATCATGGTCAGAAAAATCAAAGGACTCCCGTAGTCATCTATCTGCCGGGACCAACACCGTATGAATCAACTAAGGCTATCCCTTACAAATACGGTGCAACAACAATTGAGAATGGAAAGGAAATTCCATTACCCCCCGTCGTGAATATTGCAGACATCAGTCGTGTAACACGGAGTGGTAGAATCTTCAACCGAGGGGTTGGAGAACCTAACAAGGAAAAGGAACTTCAGACGGAAACTGCTGATCCACCAGTCGGTCAATCCAGTAATCCCGACCTTTCGAAAAACTAGGATGAGATGCTGAAGCTCATACAAAGGAGTGAATACAACATTGTGGATCAACTATTACAAACTCCTTCAAAGATCTCGGTATTGTCGCTGTTACTCAGTTCAGAAGCCCACAGGGAGGCTCTACAGAAAGTCTTGGAGCAAGCCTTTGTGGAACAGGATGTAACAATCAGACAGTTTGATAGCATTGTCTCTAACATCACTTCCTGCAACAATTTGGGATTTAGTGATGAGGAATTACCCGAAGAGGGTCGCCGTCATAACATGGCGCTCAACATTACAGTTAACTGCCATGGCGATGCTTTAGCCAGCATACTAGTAGACACAGGGTCAGCCCTGAATGTTATGCCGAAGTCCACTTTGATGCAATTATCATTCAAAGGCCCTCCGATGAGAATCAGCGAGGTCGTCGTCAAAGCGTTCGACGGATCCAGAAAAACAGTTATCGGCGAAGTTGAACTTCCCATAACTATCGGTCCTCACACTTTCCAAGTCACTTTCCAGGTCATGGACATCCGGTCAACATACAATTGTTTATTAGGAAGACCTTGGATACATCAGGCTGGAGCGGTTACTTCGACCCTCCACCAAAAGCTAAAGTTCGTCAAGAACGATCAACTTGTCACAGTTTGTGGGGAACAAGCCTTGCTTGTAAGCAACTTGTCATCATCTACTGGCATAGAACCCGAGGAGGTTATTGGAACTCAGTTCCAAGCACTGTCGGTAAGCAAGAATAATCAGTTCAGAGGAGAAACCTTGATTTCCTCATACAATGATGCTATTAAAGCGGTCGAGAGTACCGATACAACAGGATGGGGACAGCATGTCATTCCTATTGACAATAAAACAAAGAAGGGTCTTGGTTTTTCTGCAACCTGTACCCAGACAGATGCCAACGATGAAAGTCTTCATCCCCTTCAAAACTTCTTCCACAGTGGAGGTTTTCTTCACCCGGTGTCTCAAGCAGTACATGCTATCAATGAGGAAGATCCCTCCAACACGAATGAAGAATGGAAGTCCTATCTGAACGTGGACGGTTATATGTCTCAGAAAAAGGAGCCTACGCCATTTTGCTATCCCGCACAGAGTCCGAGATTTATACCAAGGTCAGACGTCAAAATGATCTACGGAGATTGTGATCCGGAAGGATGTCGTGCTCCTCTAAACTCATTAGAGGAGGACACTCTGATGAAAGACAATTTTGACTACACCTACTATGGCCCAATGAATGGTCTGCCAATGTGGCAACCTTACCCAGGAAACTTGGGGCAAGAGAGTCAGCCAAACAATGAAAATCAGTTGAGCATCATTGAACAGAATACCTGTGTCCCCACCATGTCATGGGATCAACACTCAGGTCATTAGTAAACTACTCAACATGAAGATGAATTTGCAATGTTTGCAGGACTTGAATTCATCAACTATGCTTTTCCCGAGGTCAACGTCATCGAGAGAGATGACTCCTCCAGTTCGAAAGAAATGTGGGACACCTTGGGACAACCGAGTGGGAAATACGACTATATGGTCAAGTACACCGCTCCCGAAAGCTCTCGTATTAGGCTCGAAGATATCCAGCCTACTGGATGGGGAGATACAGCTGAGAGCACAAATACTATGCAAAATGCAACTGAGGAATTCTCCTACGATAACTCTGCCTGGGAGACAGATTCCAATGATCCTGCTCCACCAGAAATCAGCGTCATTTCTTAAGACAAATCAAGGAAGGTGCCAAACTTTGTGATTCACCGAGTATTTCGCCGCCAATGGGTTACCGTCGAGGTTCCGAGGGTCGTTCACCAGTCAAAGTAATTGCCATCTTTAACCTTTCACCCTGCCCAGGTGAAACGAATGTTTTAATAGGGCTCGCTTTCTGTAAATTTTCCCTCTTCGCTTTGCCCAAAGCGACAGAGTTTTGTTTTATAGGGCTGTAGTTTCAAGAATCGACTTGTTCATTAATAAAATAACGTCGTTCTGTAATTTCCGCATTAATTGCTGTTTTCTCTTTTTGTTTTCTCAGAAAATGGTAATCCTAAAAAACAATTCAAATAAAAACAAGCAGTAAAATAAAACACTGCACACACTTGCATTTTCTCTATCTCTTCTAAACACGAATCCTCACATCATGCAGATTGCTTGTTTTAAACCCCGTTGAAACATACGATCCGATGCCTTCTCCCAACTTTGAGTTCCCGGTATTCGAGGCTGAAGAAGAAAATGATGACAAAATTCCAGAAAAGATCTCCCGATTACTCAGACAAGAGGAAAGGTCCATTGAACCTCACAAAGAGCCGTTGGAAACGGTAAACTTGGGTTCAGAACAAGAGAGGAAAGAAATCAGGATTGGGGCACTGCTCAGTCCAACTGCCAAAGAGAGTTTGATAAAGCTTCTCCAAGAATTCCCCGATGTATTCGCTTGGTCCTATCAGGATATGCCAGGGTTGGATACCAGTATAGTGGAACATCATTTACCGTTGAGATCGGAATGTCCGCCAGTAAAGCAAAGGTTGAGACGGACTCACCCGGACATGGCCATTAAAATCAAAGAGGAGGTACAGAAACAGATTGATGCGGGTTTCCTAGCCACATCTGAATATCCTCAATGGTTAGCCAACATCGTACCCGTTTCCAAAAAGGACGGAAAGGTCAGAATGTGTGTTGATTACAGGGATCTAAACAAGGCTAGTCCAAAGGATGACTTTCCTTTACCACACATTGACATGCTGGTAGACAGCACAACAAAGTTCAAAATTTTCTCCTTCATGGATGGATTCTCGGGCTATAACCAGATCAAAATGGCATCGAAAGACATGGAGAAAACTTCGTTCATTACCCCATGGGGCACCTTTTGTTACAAGGTAATGTCGTTCGGTTTGAAGAGCGCCGGGGCAACCTATCAAAGGGCCATGACTACTCTTTTTCATGACATGATACACAAAGAAATCGAGGTATATGTCGATGATATGATTGCAAAATCAAAAACAGAGAGTGAGCACGTTGAACATCTGTTAATATTGTTCGAACGTTTAAGAAAATTCAAGCTCCGCTTGAATCCCAACAAGTGCGCCTTCGGTGTCCTTCAGGGAAACTACTAGGGTTCATAGTCAGCCAGAAAGGAATTGAGGTTGATCCTGACAAGGTCAAGGCCATTCAAGAAATGCCTTCTCCGAAAACTGAAAAACAAGTCAGAGGATTCCTGGGACGTTTGAACTACATCTCCAGATTCATATTCCTCATGACCGCCACATGTGCGCCGATTTCCAAATTACTCAAAAAGAACCAGGATTGCATTTGGACAGAATATTATCAAACCGCCTTCGACAGTATCAAGGAATATCTGTTGAATCCTCCGATTCTATCACCTCCAGTGGAAGGAAGACCACTGATCATTTACCTCACAGTCCTAGAGGACTCAATGAGTTGTGTACTTGGCCAACAAGACGAAACCAAAAGGAAAGAGTCTGCCATTTACTATTTGAGCAAGAAATTCACCGATTGCGAAACTTGGTACACGATGCTTGAAAAAACTTGCTGCGCTTTAGATTGGACAGCCAAATGTCTTCGCCAATACATGATTTGTCATACTACTTGGTTAATCTCCGAAATGGATCCAATCAAGTACGTCTTCGAAAAGCCTGCTCTCATGGGAAGAATTGCCCGTTGGCAGATGTTGTTATCAGAATATGACATAGAGTACCACGCTCAGAAAGCCGTTAAATGAAGTATTTTAGCCGATCATTTGGCTCATCAACCGATTGACGATCAGGAATCAATCGGGTTTGACTTCCCAGATGAAGATGTCATGTATCTAAAAATGAAAGATTGCGATGAACCGCTACCCAGTGAAGGGCCAGAACCAGGTTCCCAATGGGGACTTATCTTTGACGGAGCAGTTAATCATTACGGAAACGGAATTGGGGCAATCATTGTTACCCCTCAGGGTACCCACATTCCTTTCACTGCCAGACTTACGTTCAAATGTACGAACAACGAGGCCAAATACGAAGCTTGTATCATGGGTCTCGAAGAAGAAATTGATTTAAGGATAAAAAACTAGGACGTATATGGCGACTCAGCTCTGGTTATCAATCAGATAAAAGGAGATTGGAACACATACCAATTAGGATTGATTCCTTACAAAGACTACGCAAGAAGGTTGCTACCTTTCTTTGACAGAGTCGAGTTTCATCACATCCCTCGTGAGGAGAATCACATGGCTGAACCTGATCGAAGAGAAGCGAATCATGGCACTATGCCATGGTCAATTGTATCAACAGAAAATGAAGAGGGCGTTTGACAAAAAGGTCCGACCTCGTGTTTTCAGAAAAGGAGACCTCGTGCTCAAGAAGATACAGTCATTTCTCACTGATTCGCGAGGTAAATGGACTCCGAATTATGATGGCTCCTATGTGGTCACGAAAGCTTTCTCAAGCGGCGCCTTGAGACTTGCAACCATGGACGAAGAGGAATTTGCCTACCCCACAAATGTTGATGTAGTCAAGAAATACTTCGCCTAAACTAAAAAAAGAAAAACGTCTCGGTGGATTGAAAACCCGAAAGGGCGGTCCAGGCAAAAGTTAGAGACATAAAAAAAAATCATCCTGGTGGATTGGAAACATCACAGTACAATCCAGGCAAAAATTAGGGATAATGGCAAGTAACTATGTTCAACAGAGGCAAGTCCCTCAGCAGCAGCAGTTACATCATCCGCCAGAAAACTCCAGTCAAGGTCATCTTCGACAGAAGCTCAGGATGTCCCGAATTCAAAGTTGGTAGAAGGATAGTGGTCGTTATGTTTCAACGTAGCCCTTTTCCCTATAAATTACCATTTTCTAACTTTGTAAGTACTCTTTGGAATCACGCGTTTGGCTGATCTCCATCTTATCAATAAAATTTGAGCCCTTGTGCTTTTGTTTGTAATTCTTATTTGTTTTAGCTTTACAGAATGGCGTTGTTAACATGATTAACGATTCTTGAAATAAAACAAAAATGAATTTACTTGTTAAAACTTTTTCTGCTTTTTAATAAAGACGACAATTTCTTTGGACTGTTGAACATCAGAAGAACATCGGTCGCTTCTCCAGAAGTAATCGAACCTCAAAGTGCAGAATCAAAGTACTCCTTCTAACCCAGTACGCCTGAATGAAGGGATCAACTGTGTCAGAGACCTTGTTTCGTCTGACACGCCTCGACCGAGTTCTCATCTCCTAAGCCCGATCAACATAGCTCCCAGCAGGGACTCTCTCTCCTAAGCAAGGTGGAATTGCTATCTTGAACCAGCGGTACTTCTTCGCCCTGCAATGGCCGAGTAACCAGTCGTGTTCACCTGTCAGTTTGTATGTCACGTCAGTTTTGTTAGCATAAACATACATGCATCATTGCATTATTGATTTGCATTCACATTTCATATTGCATCGCTATCACTCTAGTCGGTCTTGTCCCCTAGTGATAAAAGTCCTCTCAATCAAGTTGTCAGTCCTTTCCTCGTCAGGAAGTGTTACGTCTGAACATTCTCTCTCCTCCAGTTTTATTTCTGGATTGAAATTGGGTCCTCGACCACTTTGATAACTTGAACCTCTGAAAGACCAGAGAGCCCTCAGTTAACATCACTCTTCGCCATTGAAGATGATATCCTTGTTTTCCCGGATTAAAGAAAATCCTGAGAGAAAGCCTCCTAAATCGGAGATTCGGCAGTACGGCAGTTTTTCTCCGAAAAACCCACCGATGAAAAGGTCATCGACACCTCAAAATTGGATCACGTCATATGGCATTTGTCCGAGAAGATCTCCGAGAAAAGTATGATGTAAAGACCCCAAGTGAATGCAGTCTCTCAAGGGACTCGCATTCCCCGAGTAGAGTCAACAAATGGCATCTCCAACAGAGAAGTTTGTACACCTCTACAACTCAGACGACTGGGTTCCCCAGCAAGTCTGACATCGAAACTTTTTCCACTCAAATGGCATCTCCCCAGGAAAATTCGGCGAGAAGTTTGAAGGAAAACCGCTACGAATAACGTCCCTTGTCAGTAAAGTTTATTGACAAAAGAAACTAAGACCAGTTCCTCGGTAGGAAACCAGGATCGAGGGGAAGTTTAAATCAGAAACTAAGACCAGTTCCTCGGTAGGAAACCAGGATCGAGGGGAAGTTTACATCAAAAACTAAGACCAGTTCTTGGGTAGGAAACCAGGATCAAGGGGAAGTTTATTTTAGAAACTGAGACCAGTTCCTTGGCTGAAGACCAGGATCGAGGGGAAGTTTACCTTTTCTAAGCATCATTTCTTAGCTAAAGAAGATGAATGCGTAAGTTACCATTCATAACCACCATCAAAATTTCGGGTATTCCGATATTTAATCCTCTTGCACCCCGAATGCCCGAATACCTTCGTCATTCACACCTTCGTGTCCAAGAAGATTAAATAGGGGCATCTGTCATACCCCAAATTTTGACCACTAGGATTTCCCATCATTGTGCAAATCATCATCACAATAGGGATGGGCCATCATACTTCATCAGTCTCCCCAAAGATGGGTGAGCATCCACTACAATCAAGAATTAGGGTTTCAAGCCCTCTCAGAGTTCTTAGACAAAGGATCAATCAAGGAATGACATGATCTTCAACTTGTCTAACATCTCAAACACCTACAATGGATCAAAAGGACTCCCACTTCAAGGATCAAGCACAAGGCTGCTCCCTTCTAGGTGGATCAAGTCTCAAGATCGACAGTGTCACCAAATTAGGGTTTTGGTCGACCAGGGCTTCAAGATGAAAATTTTTATCTGGGCACAAGCCAATGATCCAAAACATAACCTAATATACTTCATGGGACCTCATGGACCCAATCATCAAGTCAATTTTGCCTCAGGGGATGCATTCATAAAAAATCAGGAATTAGGGTTTCTTGACCTAATTCACCCCTAAGTTGACTTTTAGGGCAAATCATGAGCCAAGACCTCAAGAGAGGGTTTGAGGGTCTCTAATGAACTATATTGATCCATTTGCAACAATGGATTAATCCAAGAGGCTTGAGCAACAAGTTTCAATTTCATCTGCACCACAGTTAGGGTTTTAAGGAAAAAGTCAACTGTAACTTTGACTTTTAACCAGAACATGCTCCCAAGCCCTATGACATGCATCAATATACCCTATGACACCCATGGAACATGTCCATCAAGTTTGATTTAGGTCAAGGACATGATTTCATGAAGAATTGCACAGTTTGGAATTCATCTGATAAAAAGTCAACTGTGCACAAAAGTCAACTTTGACTTTTTGAGATTTTTTACAAAAATGGATTTTTAACCCTAAAATGATGTTAATGTATGATTTGAATCATCATTCATCAAGAAAAATCAAGAAAAGTTGGATAACTTGTAAAAGGGGTAACCATAAAAAAACTTAGAAAATTTTCTAAGTTAAAAATAAAGTGGCTAGGGTATCAACTTTGGAGGACCATAACTCCTAAACCACAAAGCCATTTTCTCCCATCCAAGGCTTGATTTGTAGATCTCATTGCCCTCTACAAAAACTTCAACTAGACCTAATTCCAATTCATTGTGGATTTTGAGTTATGGAGTGATCGAAATCAAGATAAGTCACTTTGTTCCAACACTTAGTGAAAATTTCACTAAGTCAGATTTTACCCTACTTTTTGCCAAATGTAGGGGGATTTTTCACTTGGATTCAAAAGAGATAAAAAACAAACATGTTTAAACAGTTGTTGTATCATGTAAGGGCTTTCCAAAATGGCCAAGAACATTACCAAATTCCATTTGAGTCATGAGATATGACATTGGAAAGTTGCCTTGCTGAAATCTGCCAAGGCAAGGCAGAATTTGCATTTTTGCTCGATTTGCCAAAATCAGCCAAATCCAAATGCTCCTATCCACTTGGACACCTTAGAGGATTGAATCTAAAGGGGACAATCACTGAGCCAGGCCTCCAAAGTCTTTGGAACAAGAAATATCATGTTGAACCTAAAATGGCCAAAATAGGGACAAGACTCCAATTTTGGATAAGAGCATTCAATGGAAGCATCAAGGTGGCATGGACTGAGTCATTCTTAACTGAATTCAGTCAAGACTTATCCAAGACCAAGGGAACCACAACCCTATGCCCTAACCTCTAGTCAATGGCTAGAGGAGACTTGGATTTCCATTGGCCAACATTGAACAAACACCTGCTGCAGTTGCCATTCACTGTGGATCCCAAAACAAACTTGCTCTACTATAAATAGAGCTTAATTATGATCAGTTTAAGTACACCAAAGGCCTACAACACTTGCCTTTCTCAAAAACCACTTCTCACTCTCAAAAATGCCTTTCTTAGCAAGTCACTATCGGGTTTTTCATTAGAGAGCAATTCCACTCAAACCAATCACACACACACCTCATATACATCATATGTGAGCTGATCAAACACTTAAACAACAACTGGAACACTGATTTCTCAAAATCAACAGTCAATTGCTCAAGGTTTTAACCAAAGTGCAGTTGAGATGCCATGAAGTGATCCAGCCATTCTCAGTCAAGTCCAAGCATTCAAACACACTCCATAGGGTGTAGGGAAGCTGTTCAGATCATCACAATTCATCTGTAACACCTCCTACTCAGAAATCAATTTGCTTTTGCTGTCACGACCTAGAGGTAAGCTTAAACTTGGTCATCTCTCAATCTATGCATATTTCCTCGCACAATACTTTTGCCAAATGTTCATAATCATGCATGGAATGTTTCTTCTCAATTAATTGCATTGTTTGAATCGTGTATCAAAAATCCTAGCCTTCATGCAGAAATTAGGGTTCTTGAGGATTTTTCGTGATTTCTTGTTATATGTTTAATTTAAATGAAATTAAATACCATAGACATGATCGTGAGGTTGAAACAAGTTGATTGGTATGTGGATTGCATGATATGATTAAGTATTCAGTGAGATTGGAGAGAAAATGCAAATCTGGGCAAGGCAGAAAACGCGCGTGTTCTTGGTCCATGTTCTTGGCGCCATTTTCATAAATTCAAATATTTGAATTTTGTGATTTTATTTAATTGATTCAAAAATTAATTTCTCTCTGAGTTTTAATGATTTTGAGTTGATTCTTTTTTTAATAATTCACAAAAAATGTTAAAATATTTTATTTTCCCAAAAAATCCCAAAAATATTATTTATTTTATATAATTGATATTTTTGCAAAGAATTAATGTTTTAATTGTTTTTGACATTTAAAATATTTTTTCCACCTTGATTTTGCAACTTTTAATGCTTTATAATTATTTTGTAGGTCAATACTTAATTTTTGAAACATTAATCCAAGATCACAATTTGTTTTTCCTATGTTAAACAATTTTGATCATTTTAATTGAATTTTTATTCAATTAAAACACATTTTTGAAAACAAATTAGGGTTTTTGGATTAATTCAACCCTCATAAATCATTTTCAAAACACTTTGGGCATCTAATAGAGTGTAAGACCCAATCCTTTTTTGACCAAATCATTTTTGGGCCTCAGTGCGTTGTATAAGTCCCGATACCGTCAAAAACAAACAGCGCGATCGTCGCCTTTTGAAAAATAACCTTTTGGGCCTCTCCTTGAGCTATAAGACCCATTCAAAATTTTCAACCAAAACATTTTGGGCCTCACTTATTGTATAAGTCCCTTCGTGTTAAAAGAAAATCTCGGCGCGACCGCCATTTCAAACGGAAAAAAACAAACTGGGCCTACCCTCATGTTATAAGCCCCACTCTTTTTCTTTAAACCTTTTGGGCCTCTTGAGAGAGTGTAAGACCCATCCATTGTACAAGAAAACTTTTTGGGCCACAGTCACTTGTATAAGTCCCTCTGTACAAATTCAAACAGTGCGCTCACTGATAAAACCCTGGGCCTCTCCTTGAGCTGTAAGCCCCTGAATCTTTCTTTTTCAAAGCACTTTCTCCTTTGATTTTGAATATACTGTTGTTTTCAATCTTTCTTTGTTGAACAACTAACCAAATAGCATGGAAGCTCTACAACCGAGTAAGTGTTTAGCCGCTTTCATTTACCGCTTTCATATACATATAACTGTATTGTGGGGCTGTTTCGCTGTAAGTCTTCTTTCATAAACTCATATCAACTGTGTAATAATAGTATAGATATTTAGAGTTTCCCCGGCAACTACGTCTAGCAGTAACCCGTTGATCACTCTTAAATAGTCAAAACTAGATCCCCATAGGATTACCAGACACAGTCTTCCCTCCTCTTGGGGTTAAACAATATGGAGATATGAGAGGCAGCATTCTCTGTGAACCCTTTCATAGACTGTCACTCGTAGAAGTTGTCAAGAAACTCTATTCCCCAGAGATGATCTCTTCTCCGTGAATTGTATCTCTTGAGTTTCTTCCAAATTCTCGAACTTTCCTGGCTTGATCTATTCTCGGTGAATGGCATGTCTTGAACTTCTCGGGGTTTGGGGACCCACAGGCTTCTTAAAAGCACTTGTCAAGAAACTCTACTCCCCAGAGATGATCTCTTCTCCGTGAATTGCATCTCTTGAGTTTCTTCCGAATTCTCGAACTTTCCTGACTTGATCTATTCCTTGTGAATAGCTTGCCTTGAATTTCTCGGGGTTTGGGGACCCACGGGCTTCTTAAAAGCATCGGCCTCCTCTTGGGCATCATACAAGGACCCACAGGCTTCTTAAAAGCAACCTAGCCTCCTCTTGGGCTTAGTACAAGGACCCTACGGCTTCTTAGAAGTATTCACAGCCTCCTCTTAGGCTTCGTATAATGATCTCTTCCTCTGGGAATGATAGCCTCCTCTTGGGCATCGTACAAGGACCCGTCGGCTTCTTAAAAGTTTCCAGCCTCCTCTTGGGCTTCATACAAATTGTCCCGATGACCTCCTAGAGGTATAGGAACAGAAATTAGTCATCTTAATAGAACAGTCTTTCAAAGAGTCTAGATCCTACTACTGTTTCTCAAAGCACAGTACAAAAGATGAAACTCTAGACATGGACAGTCTAATCTCCTTGAGTCTCAAAGACATTCTCAAGTGACCCCTTTGTTAAATAGGAAGATACCCGTAGACTCGGACAGTCTCAATACCCTTCGGATTTCCCACTTCCTTAAAGAATAGGAATAACCTGGATCCTCGAATCAAATCCTCGAGTACAACATTGCTCATATAAGAACTGATTTTATCTTTAACAATCAGTCTACTGGACCTGTCACTTAACTGAACAGTCGCCATAGCCTCCTCTTAGGCTTTGTATAATGATCCTTCTCCAGTGAAGTTAGCCTCGCTCTTGGGCTTTATACAATGATTCTCCCCAGCGGAGTTAACAATTTTAGCCTCTCTCTCGGGCTTTGTACGAGACACATAAAAGACTCCCTCGTTGAGTCAATCACCCTTTCGCCTCCATCTCGGGCTTTATACGAGATACAAAAAGGTTCTTATTTGAGCCAAACAAATTTTAGCCCCCATCTCGGGCTTCATACGAGATACAAAAAAACTGTCATGTTGAGTCAATTAGCCTCCATCTTGGGCTTTATACGAGATACCAAAAGACTCCATCGTCGAGTCAAAACCTTTTAGCCTCTCTCTCGGGCTTTGTACGAGACACATGATAGCCTTCTCTTAGGCTTTGTATAAGAAAACCACTGGCTGATCCAATCAACCTTTTAACATCAAAGCTGTGCCTCGTTCACAGTACACAAACATAAACAACTCCTTCCCCTCCATCTAACTGCTGTAAGCGGCAAGCCTCTGGATCATCCACATCCATGCCAATGTCCCTCTTTTAGTATGAGAAATTCCTAAGGAAAGATGGCATTACTCTACACTGAGTTAAAAGTCTTCTCCTTCAGGTTGAAATCCTCTATAAAGGAAATTATGGCATTGCCGGATTCACAAATCCCGGTTAAAGTAATTCTCCTTTATAAACAGTCGTAACAAACAAACCCCTCTTTAGAGATGACAAATTCTCTCTAAAGTTGAGACCCTTCAGCTTCACATCTTGGGCTTTGAACAACATACAAACCATCTTTCGCTTCATGTCTTGGGCTTTGAACAAGACACCAAAACACCCATTTCCTCCCATAGAATAGGAGGAACTACGAACGCTCTGATTTCCCTGTTTCGGTAAACGGGAATACGTAGGCATAAGATTGAAAGAAAAATCTTAGCGAGCACACTAAACAAAAACCCAAAATCCAATACTTTCATGTATATCCGTCCTAACATCTCAACCAATAGCCTAAAGCACCCCTCGTCAACAAAATAAACTAGGAGAAACCCCGAATCTTTGTAGCATCTGTAACCTAACAGACCGCTGTTTAATCTCAGTATACAAGCAGGGTTAATTGGAGACATCTATTTCCCTTCCTTCATCAGCTTTAATAGGATAAAAAATGAATCGAGTTGTAGTACTAGAGCAATCGTGCTTCGCAACAACATCCAAAAATACTCGCTACAGATAGAAAAATGGCATAGGCACCTCTTCTTGAGACATATAACCTTCCTCGTTAAGGTAGGACTTCCATTCGTCCTCTGTGTCAGAGGGATCTTCCTCATTGATAGCACGTACTGCTTGAGACACTGGGTGAAGAAAACCTCCACTGTGGAAGAAGTTTTGAAGGGGATGAAGACTTTCATCGTTGGCAGCTGTCCGGGTACAGGTTGTAGAAAAACCAAGACCCTTCTTTGTTGTATTGCTAGTAGGAATAACAAGCTGTTCCCATCCGGTTGTGTCGGTACTCTCGACCACTTTGATAACATCTTTGTATGAGGAAATCGAGGTTCCTCCTTGGGATTGATTGTCCTTGCTCACCGACAGTGCTTGGAACTGAGTTCCAATAACCTCCTCGGGTTCTATACCAGTAGACGACGATAAGTTACTCACGAGCAAAGCCTGTTCTCCACAGACTATGACAAGTTGATCGTTCTGAACGAACTTTAGCTTTTGGTGGAGGGTCGAAGTGACCGCTCCAGCCTGATGTATCCAAGGTCTCCCTAATAAACAAATGTACGTTTCCCGGATGTCCATGACCTGGAAAGTGACTTGGAAAGTGTGAGGACCGATAGTTATGGGAAGATCAACTTCGTCGATAACTGTTTTCTGGATCCGTCGAACGCTTTGACGACGACCTCGCTGGTTTCATCGGAGGGCCTTTGAATGATAATTGCATCAAAGTGGACTTTGGTATAACATTCAGGGATGACCCTGTGTTTACCAGTACGCTGGCTAAAGCATCGTCCTGGCAGTTGACTGTGATATTGAGCGCCATGTTATGACGACGACCCTCTTCAGGTAATTCCTCATCACTAAATCCCAAATTATTGCAGGAAGTGATGTTAGAGACAATGCTATCGAACTGTCTGATTGTTACATCCTGTTCCACAAAGGCTTGCTCCAAGACTTTCTGTAGAGCCTCCCTGTGGGCTTCTGAACTGAGTAACAATGATAATACCGAGATCTTTGAAGGAGTCTGTAACAGCTGATCAACAATGTTATATTCACTCCTTTGGATGAGCTTCAGCATCTCATCATCATTTTTCAAAAGGTCGGGATTACTGGATTGACCGACTGATGGATCGGGAGCTTCTATCTGAAGTTCCTTTTCTTTGTTAGACTCTCCAACTCCTCAGTTGAAGATTCGACCGCTCCGTGTTACACGACTGATGTCTGCAATATTCACGACGGAGGGTAATGGAATTTCCTTTCCATTTTCAATTATTGTTGCACCGTATTTGTAAGGGATAACCTTAGTTGATTCATACGGTGTTGGTCCCGGCAGATAGATGACTATGGGAACCTTCTGATTTTTCTGACCATCATAAGTAATCTCGATCCGTTCCCAGTTGGGAACTTTAGATTTGTCAAGTAGAGGGATAATGGCAAAAACATCCATGGTCCTGTGATGACCAGAGATTGTGACAACGTCCTCGACTTGATTAGCAAGGTAGTTCGGCGTCCAGTTGATGGGTCCAGAACCCGGATATGGGCGAATCTCTCCACGATCCACCTGACCCTGAAGAGCTGCTCTCACAAGGTAACACCCTTGGTTACTTTCCGAACAGACGCTACAAAGGTCATAATTGTGTGGGGGCACCTGGCCACGCCCACTTTGAATACAATGTGACCTCACTAGGTTAGCTTCCACAGATCGGATATCCTGACTCTGACGCCGAGTAGGATTCCTGTTACTGATACTAATTTGCTGAGTATCTTCATCCATATAGATTGGTATCCACCAGTGATTTAACAAGTGCTGAAGTGCCTCCTGGACAAGGGTATAACCTCGATCATTTTCGCAACCTGCCTTACAGCTGTGATAGTCGTGTGATATTAAGAATCCGAGTCGGACCTGCTCAGCATGTAACTCTACTGGGTTGGCATTCATCACGCGAATATCGAAGATCTGAACCATATTAATCTGATAGGGATTCCTATCATGGTAGTCCTGGATCCATCCAAGATCTATCTGACGCTGGAGGGCCTCTTGTATGAAAGAGCATCCCTATTTATTTACTGAGCAAGTCAGACAAGAACTATAATTGTGCCGCAGCAGATTATGATACTGGCTTTGCCTTGAGTGCATCGCCACCAAGTTGACATTCATCGCATGGATGTCGTGGTTCTGAATGACATTGGAATTCATGTAGACCATGTTAACTCCACGAACTCGGTGCTCTTGGATCCATCCGAGATCCATCTGTTCCTGTAGAGTTGATTGCACCACAGAACACCCTAGATTAGTTTTAGAGCAGATATCACACTGATGATAATTATGAGGTGGCACATGGCCATATCCACTCTGTCTACAATGCATCTTGACCAGATTGGTTTTCAACAAGAGTACATCGTGAATTTGATAGACATCGTTAGTCTCTCCTTCTATCAAATTGACTGCAGCTTTCTCATGTTGAAGCAGCGGGTTCGTGAGAACATTAGGATTTGTATCCTTGAAGGATAAGACCCCGCTCCTAACAAGCTTTTGCACGTCGGACTTGAAATTTAGACAAGTCTCGATGTTATGCCTTAGTCCTCCTTGGTGATAAGGGCAAGTTTGATCCACCTTAAACCAGAAAGGCGGATTTTTCGGTACTGTAAGAGGAGACTTAGTCTGGATGTGCCCCTTAGCTAGTAGTAATAGAAATAGTTTTGCGTACAACATGGGTATAGGATCAAACCCTGATGGTCGTGTTGTACGGTTGTTATGATATGGAGGACGAGCCTGCTGAAGAGGCTGTTGTGTCTTTTGCTGATTAGGTTGGCTCTGCGCAACCTGAGGTTGATACGTAGGAACAGGCGCAGGGCTGATAGCAGGAGTTATAGCTGCTACTGGTTGATAACGTCGCCTTTGCTTTCCGAGAGAGATATTCCCAATATCCTGCTCTTTTTTCTTAGGGAGAGCACTACCGTATCGTTTTGTACTACTCGATGATCCAGCGTCTTTTATCAAACGTCCTTCTCGGACGACTTCCTCAAGACGAACCCCCATACCCACCATCTCGGTGAAATCACTGGGTGCACTGGCAACCATTCTGTCGTAATAAAATGAGCTTAATGTCTTTAAGAAGATTTTTGTCATCTCTTTTTCCTCAAGAGGTGGACAAATTTGAGCGGCAATTTCACGCCATCTCTGAGCGTACTCCTTAAAGGTTTCCTTGTCCTTTTGTGACATTGATCTGAGTTGATCTCTGTCCGGTGCCATGTCCAAATTATATTTGTATTGTTGGACGAAGGCAGACCAAGATCTCTGAATGTACTGATCGTAGTACGGTTTAAACCCATGTACCATTTGAGTGCGGCACCGGTTAAATTATCCTGGAAGTAGTGAATCAGTAGGTCCTGATTCTCAGTCTGAGCTGACATTCGCCTAGCGTACATCACCAAGTGACTTTGAGGGCAAGAGTTACCCTTGTACTTTTCAAAATCGGGTACTTGGAATTTGTGCGAGACTTTCACATTGGGGACCAAACAAAGGTCTGCGGCGTCCTTTCCAAATAAATCCTGACCGCAAATAGCCTGCAGTTCCTTCTGCATTTCCAGGAACTGCTCCTGGAATTCATCCATTCTATCGAACATACTTTCCTTTCTATCAGAAGGTATATGTGGAATCTGTCCTTCCGGGACAGTGTGCACCACAGGGGGTGGTACCGTTACTATGGCAGTGAATCTTGGCGCTTCCCGAAGTTTGTAACCTTCAGGAGTCCTCATTATGCCTCTGACATCCTCTCTTTCCCAAAGTTTGTAACCTTCAGGCCCAGTGGCTTCTGCTATGATTCCCTGATCTTCAGTGATCGGCGGAACATATCCTTCCGGGATATAGTTAACAGGCATGCCCCAGGGACGATCTTTCAGCATTTGATACCTAGGATCATACTTCTCCACTATGGGCGTTGAGGTGATCTCTGAAATCACAGTTCTTTGTAGCTGAGCTTCTGCCATGGCTTGCATGTCATTACGAAGCTTTCTCATATCCTCTCTCAGAGCGTCGATCTCTTCCTTCAACTCTCTGTTTTCTTCCTCAAGATTATCCATCTTTTTCTGACGATTGGCCCGAGTATTATACGAATGAGACAGTTTGACTCTAGAATCGAGACACAAATGTGAGATTCGTAGGTAAGAAGAATACGTGATGTGAGAATGATGAATGCAATGATTATATTAATTGTTTTTTGGTTTAATCAAAATAAACTTCGACAATTAGATTGCAAATATCAAACAGTGGGGAAACCCCTTTTTATTGAAATTCAAAGGATTACAGAAATGGAAATACAGTAGATTACAAGGTGCAGAAACAGAAACCTAAGCTAATGGGTCCTAAGTCCTCTCTGAAGAGAAATCAGGTGCTGACTCTGGTACCTTCCTCTTCTTTGACCAGGGCTCTTGGGCCGTTGTCGGGTTGTCATTCCTTTGCCACGTGAAAGGAGCGAGCAAATTCCTTTGGTCATTCTAATTATCCACAACATGTTGCTCTAAAATTTCAATCAGAGCATCTTTCTCTTTCAGTAGTTGCTGTATTTTGATGCACTCCACATCGAGGGTGCGGTACTTGTTCTTCCAAGACCTCCTCTCCCGTTGAACTTTGTTGAGAGTAACCTGAAGCTTCTCGGTTTCCGTCATGGAGTACATGACAGATTCCCTCGGTGGAAGAATTCCGTAACGAGGATAAGGCATCTTTAGCTTGAGAGCTCTAGTTTGTACCCAGTGGAGATAAGGCTCCACCGAGACACAGTCCGGTTTTCCTAGAGACTCCCGTCCTTTCTTATGAACATTTTTCCAAGCGTGCACTATTTCCATCTTTAGTGCTCTGTCACTTTCTCCTTCCTTGAAGAAAAGACCTTTTAGATGAGTATTCCGTGGGACGTGCCTCATCGGGTATCCAAATTGACGGCGAACCAATATCGGATGATAGTTGATTCCTCCCTTAGTTCCTATAAGGGGTACGTTGGGGAAGTTTCCATAACGATCAATGATTCTGATTCCATCATAGATCCTATTACACCAATCTCTATCAGAGTTGGTGAGGGACATGATCTTATGCGACCACCATAAGGCACTCTTGCAATCCCAGAAAGCAGCAGACTTGGGTAAGTGGGAGATAAACCATTTGTAAAGCAAAGGTATACAACATGTGATCTCCCCTCCGCTGTACAAATTTCCCAAGTGTACAGAATGATACGCATCTGCGAGCAAAGTCGGCACAGGGTTTCCAATGAGAAAAACCTTAATGGAGTTGATATCGACGAAATTATTAATGCTGGGAAACAAAAATAACCCGTAGGTGAGCAAGACAAAGATGCTTTCAAAAGCAGTCACGTTTCCTATACTGGAAAAATACAGGGCTTTCTTTGTCAAGAACTGGGCTGGCAAACCTTGGATGCCACCCTTAGTGGTCAGATGAGTCTTGACCTCAGACTCGTCTAAATGAATTGCTCTTGCAATGGTCTGATTCTTTGGAATTTCTTCCAGTCCAGAAAATGGAGCTCGATCAGTGATATGTAAATCGATCAGATGAGAATACTCCTCCAGCGTTGGTGCTAGCTGGTAATCCGGGAATGTGAAGCAGTGATAAACTAGATCGTAGAACTGAACGAGCACGTCCATGATTCCCTCAATCACATGGACCCTTAACAGAGGTAGCAGACCTCCGTAATTGGCTCTGAAGGCCTCTTGGTTTGTGATCATCCTTGCTAACCTCCTCAAATCCTCTAGCTTTGGAACCTTGAAGGTATACATATGGGTTCTCCTTCTACCGAAATCCATTAGCGCAATCTTTTTCTCTGATATTTGCAATCACAGTCTTAGTTTAATTTGAAAAACAGAGAGACTAGAAGAGAATTTTTTTTGAATGTTTTAATGTTTTTTTTAGATGAATGCATGAATGCAGCACACAAAAACATAGAAAAAACATGGGGTCAAAGGGTCGTTGTCATGAAGTTAAGGCTCTACCCATCCCCAAAGGTTTATACTAAGGTGATTTTTGTACCTGTACTCATTATCATCAGCTCCTCCCAGGAAAGCAAAACAACAAGCGGATCGCCAGCGAGTTATAGAGCAATCTTAGAGTAAGTGCCATTCACCGAGAATAGATCACCAGCCTCAAATGAGGGTAGTATCGCATGACAACTATTTCCGATAGCTTCCGCACTACAAAAGGATTTGGCTCCTCAGCTTCTCAGACATCACAATCGACCCATTGCCTATGAGAGGGAATGGGTTGCATTGGTCAGCCTCCACTGAGGTTGATGGTCGACCTCGTCGCCACCACTTATCTTAAGTGTATACTCAATCTTTTCACATGCGGCATCACACGCATTCCAATTAGCATAAAAATAAACACGTATAGCAATTAGGAAAAGCAGTATATATATTTGTCATAATGTCTTAGACTTTTAAAAGCTAAGAATCTTAAGTTCCTGACAGAAAATGGTTTCCCGGCGGAGTCACCATCCCGTGGTTTCATTCCAAATTAACGGCGTTTTGACCTAAGATCCTAGTGACGTCAAGGTTTCTACCTAGGGGACAAGAAGAGTCCCCAGCAGAGTCGCCATTTTTCTGTAGCGAGTGATTTTTAGACGTGGTTGCGAAGCACAATCGCTCTGTTACTACAGCTCGATTCATTTTTTATCCTATTGAAGCTGATGAAGGAAGGGAAATAGATGTCTCCAACTAACCCTGCTTGCATACTGAGGTTAAACAGTCAAAACTGTTGGTTTACAGATGCTACAAAGATTCGGGGTCTCTCCTAGGTTATTTTGTTGAAAAGGGGTACTTTAGGCTATCGGTTAGGATGTTAGGACGAATGCTTCTTGATAGATATGTGAGAGTATGGGATTTTAGGTTTTTGTTTAGTGTGCTCGCTAAGATTTTTCTTTCAATCTTATGCCTACGTATTTCCGTTTTTCCGAAACAGGGAAATCAGAGCGTTCATAGTTCCTCATATTCTATGGGAGGAAATGGTTGTTTTGGTGTCTTGTTCAAAGCCCAAGACGTGAAGTGAAAGGTGATATATATCTTGTTCAAAGCCCAATATGTGAAGCTGAAAAAGTATATTTGTATCTTGTTCAAAGCCCAAGATGTGAAGCTGAAAGGTGTTGTCTTTAGAGAGAATTTGTCATCTCTAAAGAGGGGGTTATATGTCACAACTGTTTATAAAGGAGAATTACTTTAACCGGGATGTGTGAATCCGACAATGCCATAATTTCCTTTAAAGGGGATTTCCAACCTGAAGGGGAAGACTTTAACTCAGTTTAGAGCAATGCCATCTTTCCTTAGGAATTTCTCATGCTAAAAGAGGGACAGTGGCATGGATGTAGATGATCCAGAGGCTTGCCGCTTACAGCGATTAGATGGAGGGGAAGGAGTTGTTGATGTTTATGTACTGTGAACGAGGCACAGTTTAGATGCTAAAAGGTTGATTGGATCAATCAGTGGTTTTCTTATACAAAGCCTAAGAGGAGGCTAATATGTGTCTCGTATAAAGCCCGAGAGAGAGGCTAAAAGGTTTTTGACTCGACGATAATGTCTTTTGGTATCTCGTATAAAGCCCGAGATGGAGGCTATTTGACTCAACAAGAGAGTTTTTTGTATCTCGTACGAAGCCTGAGATGGAGGCTGTTGTTTGTTTGGCTCAATAAGAACCTTTTTGTATCTCGTATAAAGCCTGAGATGGAGGCGAAAGGGTGATTGACTCGACGAGGGAGTCTCTTATGTGTCTCGTACAAAGCCCGAGAGGGAGGCTGAACGTTGTTTGACTCCGCTAGGGAGGATCATTGTACAAAGCCCAAGAGGAGGCTATGGTGACTGTTTCAGTTGAGTGACAGGTCCAGTATACTGATTTTGAAAGAGAAAATCAGTTCTTATATGAGCAACACTGTACTCAAGGATTTGATTCGAGGATCCGGGTTATTCCTGTTCTTTAAGGAAGTGGGAAATCCGAAGGGTATTGAGACTGTCCGAGTCTACGGGTTTTCTTCTTATTTAACGAAGGGGTCACTTGAGAATGTCTTTGAGACTCAAGGAGATTAGACTATCCAAGTCTAGAGTTTCATCTTTTGTACTATGCTTTGAGAAACAGTAGTAGACTCTTTGAAAGGACTGTTCTATGCAGATGACTAAGTTCTGTTCCTATACCTCTAGGAGGTCGTCGGGACAATTTGTACGAAGCCCAAGAGGAGGCTGGAAACTTTTAAGAAGCCGACGGGTCCTTGTACTAAGCCCAAGAGGAGGCTATCATTCCTGGAGGAAGAGATCATTATACGAAGCCTAAGAGGAGGCCGTGAATACTTCTAAGAAGCCGAGAGGTCCTTGTACTAAGCCCAAGAGGAGGCGGGGTTGCTTTTAGGAAGCCTGTGGGTCCTTGTACGATGCCCAAGAGGAGGCCGATGCTTTTAAGAAGCCCGTGGGTCCCCAAACCCCCGAGAAATTCAAGACAGGCTATTCACAAGGAATAGATCAAGCCAGGAAAGTTCGAGAATTTGGAAGAAACTCAAGAGATGCCATTCACGGAGAAAAGATCATCTCTGGGGAATAGAGTTTCTTGACAAGTGCTTTTAAGAAGCCGATGGGTCCCCAAACCCCGAGAAGTTCAAGAGATGCCATTCACCGAGAATAGATCAAGCCAGGAAAGTCCGAGAATTTGGAAGAAACTCAAGAGATGCCATTCACGGAGAAAAGATCATCTCTGGGGAGTAGAATTTCTTTGACAATTTCTATAAGTGACAGTCTATGAAATGGTTCACCGAGAATGCTGCCTTTCATGTCTCCATATTGTTTAACCCCAAGAGGAGGGAAGACTGTGTCTGGTAATCCTATGGGGATCTAATTTTGACTATTTAAGAGTGATCAACGGGCTTAATGCTAGACGTAGTTGTCGGGGAAACTCTAAATATCTATACTATTATTACACAGTTGATATGAGTTTATGAAAGAAGACTTACAGCGAGACAGCCCCACAATACAGTTATATGTATATGTAAGCGGTAAATGAAAGCGGATAAACACTTACTCGGTTGTAGAGCTTCCATGTTGTTTGGTTAGTTGTTAAAAAAAAAACAAATTGAAAACAACAGTATATTCAAAATCAAAGGAGAAAGTGCTTTAAAAAAGAAAGATTTGGGGCTTACAGCTCAAGGAGAGGCCCAGGGTTTTATCAGTGAGCGCACTGTTTAAATTTGTACAGAGGGACTTATACAAGTGATTGAGGCCCAAAAAGATTTTCTGTACAAAGGAATGGGTTTTACACTCTCTCAAGAGGCCCAAAAAGTTTAAAGAAATAAGAGTGGGGCTTATAACACGAGGGTAGGCCCAATTGATTTTTTTGTTTAAAAATGGCGATCGCGCCGAGGTTTTCTTTTAACGCCGAGGGACTTATAAAATAAGTGAGGCCCAAAAATTGTTTTGGTTAAAAGGGGGTCGGGTCTTACACTCTATTAGAGGCCCAAATGTTTTGAATGTGTCTTATAGCTCAAGGAGAGACCCAGAAGGTTATTTTTCAAAAGGTGACGATCGTGCCATTTGTTTTTGACGGTATCGGGACTTATACAATGCACTGAGGCCCAAAAATGATTTGTTCAAAAAAAGATTGGGTCTTACATTCTATTAGGGGCCCAAAGTGTTTTGAAAATGATTTATGAGGGTTGAATTAATCCAAAACCCTAATTTGTTTTCAAAAATGTATTTAATTGAATAAAAATTCATTTAAAACGATCAAAATTGTTTAACATATGGAAAACAAATTGTGATCTTGGATTAATGATTCAAAAATTAAGTATTGACCTATAAAATAATTTGAAGGCATTAAAAGTTGCAAAATCAAGGTGGAAAAAATATTTTAAATGTTAAAAACAATTAAAACATTAATTCTTTGCAAAAATATCAATTATACAAAATAAATAATATTTTTGGGATTTTTTTGGGAAAATAAAATATTTTAACATTTTTGTGAATTATTAAAAAAAGAATCAACTCAAAATCATTAAAACTCAGAGAGAAATTAATTTTTGAATCAATTAAATAAAACCACAAAATTCAAATATTTGAATTTTCAAAAAATGGCGCCAAGAACACGCGCGTGTTCTGGGTTTGCCCAGATTTGCATTTTCTCTCCAATCTCACTGAATACTTAATCATATCATGTAATCCACATACCATTCAACTCGTTTCAACCTCACGATCATGTCTATGACAATTAATTTCATTTAAATTAAGCATAAAATAAGAAATCACGAAAAATCCTCAAGAACCCTAATTTTTGCATGAAGGCTAGGATTTTTGATACACGATTCAAACAATGCAATTAATTGAGGGGAAACATTCCATGCATGATTATGAACATATGGCCAAATTATTGTGCAGTAAAAATTGCATGTATCATAGAGTTAGAAGAGCTCATGCTTACCACTTGCAGCTGGTGATCGTGATTTGTGTTGGAGGTGTTACAACTAGGTTCCAATGATCTGGATAGCTTCCCTAGGTGCCATGGAGTGTGTATGAATGCTTGGAATGGATTGAAATGATCTAGAACTTGAGATGGTACCCCAACTGTAAATCTGTCAAGAACTTGAGCAATTGGCTGGTGATTTTGTGAAATCTGTGTTCCAGATGGATCACTTCTATATGATGTATGTGAGGTGTGTGAGTGATTGGTTTGGTTGGAAAAGCTCTCAAACTCAAAACCCGATAGTGACTTGCCTTAGAAGGCAAAATTGGAGTGAAAGAAGAGATTTTGAGGAAAGCATCTGTTTGATGGCTTTGGTGTACTTAAACTGATCACAATTGAGCTCTATTTATAGTAGAGCAAGTTTGTTTTGCAAGGAATAGTGAATGGCAACTGCTGAGTAGGTTTGACCAATGTTGGCAAATGAAAATCCAAGTCTCCTCTAGCCATTGACTAGAGGTTAGGGCACAGGCTGCTGGTTCCCTTGGTCTTGGATAAGTCTTGATTGAATTCAGTTGAGAATGGCTCAGTCCAT
Organism: Lathyrus tuberosus; assembly: GCA_022829125.1. NCBI lineage: Eukaryota > Viridiplantae > Streptophyta > Magnoliopsida > Fabales > Fabaceae > Lathyrus > Lathyrus tuberosus. The sequence goes on from JALAZF010000030.1 coordinate 22,432,427, forward strand.
GCCACCTTGACGCTTCTATTGAATGCTCCAATCCAAAATTGGAGTCTTGTCCCTATTTTGGCAATTCTAGGTTCAACATGCTATTTCTTGTTCCAAAGACTTTGGAGGCTTGGCTCAGTGATTGTCCCCTTTAGATTCAATCCTCAGAGGTGTCCAAGTGGATAGGAGCATTTGGATTTGGCTGATTTTGGTAAATCGACCAAAAGTGTAAAAATCTGCCTTGCCTTGGCAGATTTCAGCAAGGCAACTGCCAATGTCATATCTCATGATTCAAATTGAATTTGGTAATGTTCTTGGCCATTTTGGAAAGCCCTTACATGATACAACAACTGTTTGAACATGTTTGGTTTTGATCTCTTTTGAATCCAAGTGAAAAATGCCCCTACATTTGGAAAAAAGTAAGGCAAAATCTGACTTAGTGAAATTTTCACTAAGTGTTGAAACAAAGTGACTTTTCTTGATTTTGATCACTCCATAACTCAAAATCTACGAGGAATTTGGACATAGGTCAGTATGAAGCTTTTGTAGAGGGCAATGTGATCTACAAATCAAGCTTTGAATGGGGAACAATGGCCTTGTGATTTAGGAGTTATGGTCCTCCAAAGTTGGCACATTAGTGTCACTTTTTCCATAACTTAGAAATTTTTCTAAGTTTTTATGGTTACCCCTTTTACAAGTTATCCCACTTTCTTCGATTTTTCTTGATGAATGATGATTCAAATCATACATTAACATCATTTTAGGGTTAAAAATCCATTTTGGTGAAAAATCTCAAAAAGTCAAAGTTGACTTTTGTGAACAGTTGACTTTTTATCATATGAGTTCCAAACTGTGCAATTCTTCAGGAAATCATGTCCTTAACCTAAATCAAACTTGATGGACATGTTCCATGGGTGTCATAGGGTATATTGAATCATGCCTTAGGGCTTGGGAGCATGTCCTGGTCAAAAGTCAAAGTTATAGTTGACTTTCCTCGCGAAACCCTAATTGTGGTGCAGATGAAATTGAAACTTGTTGCTCAAGCTTCTTGGATTAATCCATTGTTCCAAATGGATCAATATAGTTCATTAGAGACCCTCAAACCCTTTCTTGAGGTCTTGGCTCATGATTTGCCCTAAAAGTCAACTTAGGGGTGAATTAGGTCAATAAACCCTAATTCCTGATTTTTAATGAATGCATCCCCTGAGGCAAAATTGACTTGATGATTGGGTCCATGAGGTTCCATGGAGTATATTAGGTTATGTTTTGGATCATTGGCTTGTGCCCAGATGAAAAATTTCCATCTGGAGGCCCTGGTCGACCAAAACCCTAATTTGGTGACACTGTCGATCTTGAGACTTGATCCACCTAGAAGGGAGCAGCCTTGTACTTGATCCTTGAAGTGGGAGTCTTTTTGATCCATTATGGATGTTTGAGAGGTTAGACAAGTTGAAGATCATGTCATTCCTTGATTGATCCTTTGTCTAAGCACTCAGAGAGGGCTTGAAACCCTAATTTTGATTGTAGTGAATGCTCAACAACCCTTGAGGCATTTGATGAGGCATGATGGTTCATCCATATTGTGATGATGATTTGCACAATGATGGGAAATCTTAGTGGTCAAAATTTGGGGTATGACAACGGGGTAACATGCAGATAATCAAGAATAGTGTGGAGTTGCGGTTAGTGAAGACGAAGTCCTTCACTTTATGTTTTGAGTCGGCGTCTGCTCTGATGTGTAACACTGAGGGTTGGCGTTTGTGTGTCTATTTACGTTGATGGAGAATTATGTTACCTACTATGTTGAATTTATGTTATAATTATATATTTTCATAACTATATTTTCAATAATTATTTCATGTTGATGTTTCCGCTGCTTAAATAAAATTGAAGTTTAGACATGGTGAATGTTTTACTATTATTATTACTGTTAGTAAATTTTTTAAAAGTGACAATTTTTACTTATATGATTGCATGAGCAGGTGTTTGTCGAACCGTAGCATCCTAAATGTTTTTGTATTGAATTTTCTTTGAATTTTTACTCTGATAATTGTATTATTTTACGCGGGGGTTTTAGGGTGTTACATAGTGGTATCAGAGCAGGTCGGTCTATCCGGCCAAGTTGTCGAGTCGCTGTTGCGTGACAGTTGATTACTGTCGATGTCGTTTCCTTAGCCATTCTGTTCTGTTGTTGATGCGTAACATATTTAGAATGGCTGGAAGGAACGATGTTGCTATTGCTGTTGATTATGTGAGAAGGCTAGGCCTTGTTATTTCTCTTATGAAGGGAGAGATGGTTGTCGAAACTCCTGCAAACGGATTGGTGACCACTTCCCTAGTTTGTTTGAATTGTCCACTATCAATCTTTGATAAGGACTTTGGTGTGGATCTTATTTGCTTACCGTTGGGGAATCTTGATGTAATCTTGGGTATGAACTGGTTGGAGTTTAATCATGTTCATATTAACTGTTTTAACAAGTCGGTGTAATTTCTTGCTCCTAAGGAAGAGGAAGAAGATGGTTTTCTATCTTCTAGAGAGCTGAGAGAGCTTTTAGAGGAGGAAGCCCAAGTGCTCACATTTTTTACATCTTTGTCAGTGGAGAGTGAGTTGGTGATTAATGAATTGTAAGTAGTGCTTGAATTTCCATAAGTGTTTTCGAATGATATTACAGATGTACCGCCAGAGAGAGAGGTGGAGTTTACTATTGATCTTGTCCCTAGTACCAGACCTACTTCTATGGCACCATACATGATGTCGGCATCAGAATTAACAGAGCTGAACAAGCAACTGGAAGAGTTGTTAGAAAAGAAATTTGTGAGACCAAGTGTATCGCCTTGGGGTGCTCCAGTGTTGTTGGTGAATAAAAAGGATGGCAGTATAAGGTTATCTATCGATTACAGACAGCTGAATAAAGTGATGATTAAGAACAAGTATCTGCTTTCAAGAATAGATGACTTGATGGATCAGTTAGTGGGTGCCCGTGTGTTTAGCAAGATTGACTTGAGGTCGGGTTATCATCAGATACGAGTAAAGGATGAAGATATTCAGAAGACGGCTTTTAGGACCCGATATGGACATTATGAGTATGTAGTGATGTCATTCGGAGTTACTAATGCACCTGGTGTATTCATGGAGTATATGAATCGAATTTTTCATGCTTACTTGGATCAATTTGTGGTTGTCTTTATTGACGACATTCTAATTTATTCTAAGTCAGAAGAAGAACATGCTGAGCATTTGCGGATGGTACTGCAAGTGTTAAAAGAAAGGAAGCTCTATGTTAAGTTATCTAAGTGCGAATTCTGGTTGAGAGAGGTAAGTTTTCTTGGTCATGTTATTTTAGGTGACGGTATAATGATTATATGCTTTTATATTTATATTATGCATTTCTTTTGTTGATTGAGAATCTCACCCCTTCTGTTTGAATGTTGCCTCCACGTGGGTAACGTGCAGATAATCAAGATTAGTGTGGAGTTGTGGTTAGTGAAGACGAAGTCCTTCACTTTATGTTTTGAGTCGGCGTCTGCTCTGATGTGTAACACTGGGGGTTGGCGTTTGTGTGTCTATTTCCGTTGATGGAGAATTATGTTACCTCCTATGTTGAATTTATGTTATAATTATATATTTTCATAACTATATTTTAAATAATTATTTCATGTTGATGTTTCCGCTGCTTAAATAAAATTGAAGTTTAGACATGGTGAATGTTTTACTATTATTATTACTGTTAGTAAATTTTTTAAAAGAGATAATTTTTACTTATATGATTGCATGAGCAGGTGTTTGTCGAATCGTAGCATCCTAAATGTTTTTGTATTGAATTTTCTTTGAATTTTTACTTTGATAATTGTATTATTTTACGCGGGGGTTTTAGGGTGTTACATAGTGGTATCAGAGTAGGTCGGTCTATCCGGCCAAGTTATTGAGTCGTTGTTGTGTGACAGTTGATTACTGTCGATGTTGTTTCCTTAGCCATTGTGTTCTGTTGTTGATGCGTAACATATTTAGAATAGCTGGAAGGAACGATTCTGCTATTGCTGTTGATTGTGTGAGAAGGCTAGGCCTTGTTATTTCTCTTATGAAGGGAGAAATGGTTGTCGAAACTCCTGCAAAGGGATCGGTGACCACTTCCCTAGTTTGTTTGAATTGTCCACTATCAATCTTTGATAAGGACTTTGGTGTGGATCTTATTTGCTTACCGTTGGGGAATCTTAATGTAATCTTGGGTATGAACTGGTTGGAGTTTAATCATGTTCATATTAACTGTTTTAACAAGTCGGTGTGATTTCTTGCTCCTAAGGAAGAGGAAGAAGATGGTTTTCTATCTGCTAGAGAGCTGAGAGAGCTCTTAGAGGAGGAAGCTCAAGTTCTCACATTGTTTGCATATTTGTCAGTAGAGAGTGAGTTGGTGATTAATGAATTGCAAGTAGTGCGTGAATTTCCATAAGTGTTTCCAAATGATATTACGGATGTACCGCCAGAGAGAGAGAGGTGGATCTTACTATTGATCTTGTCCCTAGTACCAGACCTATTTCTATGGCACCATACATGATGTCGGCATCAGAATTAACAGAGCTGAACAAGCAACTGGAAGAGTTGTTAGAAAAGAAATTTGTGAGACCAAGTGTATCGCCTTGGGGAGCTCCAGTGTTGTTGGTGAATAAAAAGGATGGCAGTATGAGGTTATGTATCGATTACAGACAGCTGAATAAAGTGACGATTAAGAACAAGTATCCACTTCCAAGAATAGATGACTTGATGGATCAGTTAGTGGGTGCCCGTGTGTTTAGCAAGATTGACTTGAGGTCGGGTTATCATCAGATACGAGTAAAGGATGAAGATATTCAGAAGACAGCTTTTAGGACCCGATATGGACATTATGAGTATGTAGTGATGTCATTCGGAGTTACTAATGCACCTGGTGTATTCATGGAGTATATGAATCGAATTTTTCATGCTTACTTGGATCAATTTGTGGTTGTCTTTATTGACGACATTCTAATTTATTCTAAGTCAGAAGAAGAACATGCTGAGCATTTGCAGATCGTATTGCAAGTGTTAAAAGAAAAGAAGCTCTATGTTAAGTTATCTAAGTACGAATTCTGGTTGAGAGAGGTAAATTTTCTTGGTCATGTTATTTGTTGATTGAGAATCTCACCCCTTCTGTTTGAATGTTGCCTCCACGTGGGTAACGTGCAGATAATCAAGAATAGTGTGGAGTTGTGGTTAGTGAAGACGAAGTCCTTCACTTTATGTTTTGAGTCGGCGTCTGCTCTGATGTGTAACACTGGGGGTTGGTGTTTGTGTGTCTATTTCCGTTGATGGAGAATTATGTTACCTCCTATGTTGAATTTATGTTATAATTATATATTTTCATAACTATATTTTAAATAATTATTTCATGTTGATGTTTCCGCTACTTAAATAAAATTGAAGTTTAGACATGGTGAATGTTTTACAATTATTATTATTGTTAGTAAATTTTTTAAAAGAGACAAGTGTTACTTATATGATTGCATGAACAGGTGTTTGTCGAACCTAGCTTCCTAAATGTTTTTGTATTGAATTTTCTTTGAATTTTTACTTTGATAATTGTATTATTTTACGCGGGGGTTTTAGGGTGTTACAGCGCGGGCTGGGTACTAAGATACCTGTACCCGCACCCATACCCGCTTATTTTAGTGGGTAATTGCCCGTGCCCATATCCGTACCCATTTTACGGGTTTTTACCCTACCCGTTGTGGATAAATTTTGCGGTTACCCACTGGGGATGGGTGCAATTGCGAACCCTAAGTCTTGGTTTTTATGGTCAACCATGGGCATGCTATGTCCTCTTGAGTGTTATTTTATGTTGGGATCAAGAATAGTCAAGGAGAAATATAAAATCAGGAGATTTGGTGAATTAGGGTTTTAGGGGAGAATTTTCTAAGTGTGAAAAATCTCAGTTTCTAGACATCTTGAAATATCGATAACTTTTTCATCCTTGATCCAAATGGGGAAAACATGTTATCAAATTAAAGAGGACATCATGAACTACAAGTTTTAAAAAGGAATGATGTTCAAAAGATCAAAGGATAAGAAGTTATGAAGTCATGAATTTGAGAAAAAATGAAAAGTGAACTTTTGTACTTAGAATTTTTTTCTAAGTATCAATTGCCAAGTTCAATAATGGTTTTTCAAAGCCATTTTTCTCCATGATCAAGGTCTCATCTCACTTTCCTTCAAACATGAAAGTTGTAGAGTATTCTCGAAGCTTTCTTTTGAGTACTAGAACTCCTCCATTGGATGTGTGAAACTCAAGTTATGAAGTCACAAAGTTAGGGTTTTCATTATGTCAAATTTTGTAATGTGTTTGCCAACTTCATTAACCAACTTTCCAAGGCCTTTTTCACTTTGATCAAAACTCCAACTCAATTTCCTTCAAACATGAAAGTTATAAATCGTTCTTCAAACTTTCCAACCATGGCTAGAACTCATCATTTGGCCCATTGTAACTCAAGTTATGGCTTCTCAAAGTAAAAACTTTTTCATGTTCATTTTGGTTTCATGACTTAGAATTTTTTTTAGGTTTCTTGGCCAATTTATGGACACATTGTCATGGCTATTTTCCACTTAGATCCAAGCCTCATATCAAGATCATGCCAACATGAGTTTTGTTCTATATTCTTTCTATTTTCCATTGATCACATGAGTATCTCAATTGGAGCTAAATGGATCAAGTTATGCTTGTACAAAGTGAGGGTTTTCAAATAATTTCAAAACATGACATGACATTTTTCTTGGCACAATATGACCTTGTCTTGCAGCATCTTTACCATCAAGCACCTTTATCATTAATTTACACACATCATCGCCAATTTCAAGTGCCAAATATGTCTAAACATACCCCACATCCCATGCATACATCATGCATACTTTTGGCCAAAAATAGAAATTGGAAGAATGGAATTACCACTCATGTTTGTACTCTCTCACGTGCCATCCCTTTCTCATACCTCTCTCATGCTTTCTTTTACTCAACAAACCACCCCAAAATGGTACAACAACATGGCCAAACCGTATCTCTCATCATGCTCATTTTTTCCAAAAAAATTAAAACCCACCCCTAAGCCCATGACACAACTTCCACCCATCTTATATAAGTCTCATAAACCCTAAAACGAGCAAGGGGACCTCATTGAAGCAAGTTCAGATCTAGAATACTCAAAAACCTTAAGCTCGTTTTCCTCTTGAAGCCATCATTCTCTTCAAGTTTGTATTCCTTTTGGCAATTTTCGAGATACAAAGAAGCCGGCGAAAGTATCTACTCAAAGCATTTCATACAAAGTTGAAGGAGCAGTGGACTTTCTCCACTTGGTAAGCTCCTCTAAACTTCATCTTTTCCATCTTAGAATCACATGCTAAGCTCATACATTGTATCTGGAAGGCCTGAAATGATGGCATTACTTGGTTGATTGAATGTGTGTGGTTTACCATTGTTGAGATCTTGGTTTTTCAGTTTTAAATACCTCTCTTTCGTGCCATTTTTCTCTATGCCAGAGCCTTTATTTTGAGATCTATTTGTTGTATTGTTGTTCTACTCATGGAGTACTTTGTTTTTCCATTTTATTTTGCTGATTTTGGTTGAAAATTGGTTGTGAAAATGAGTGTTGAAATGGGTGGAAAACCACGGCCTCATATGCATGTTAGGGCTTACTGTGTTTTTGTTTATGGTTGCATAAGGAAGATGAAGACGTGTCATCCTGGGAGAGGCTAGTTTGTTTTTTTGTCCTTTTGTGACTTAAGTCCTGCATGACCGATTGATAAAAGGTTACATGATGTTTTGTACCTTGATCTTTTCATTTCTTTTTTTTGGCTGATTAGTGTGTAGATTGGTGCCGCGAGTTTTTGCGTGGTTGCGAAGCACTATCGCTTTGGGGTACTACAATTCGATTCATTTTTTATCCTATTGAAGCTGATGAAGGAAGGGAAATAGACGTCTCCAATTAACCCTGCTTGCAAACTGAGTTTGAACAGATGACTGTTGGTTTATAGATGCTACAATGATTGCGGGTTTCTCTTAGGTTATTTTGTTAAAATAGTGCTCGGGCGATTGGTGGGAGGTTTAAGACTGATGCTTTTCGATTGATGTATGAAGGTACGGGATTTTGGGTTTTTTGATTAGTGTGCTTGCTAAGATTTTTTTCAATCTTATGCCTACGTATTCCCGTTTAACAAAACAGGGAAATCAGAGCGATCGTAGTTCCTCCTATTCTATGGGAGGAAAAAGGGTTGTTTTGGTGTCTTGTTCAAAGCCCAAGATGTGAAGCTAAAGGTTGTTTGTATCTTGTTCAAAGCCCAAGATGTGAAGCTGAAGGGTTTATTTGTATCCTGTTCGAAGCCCAAGATGTGAAGCTAAACGGTTTTGACTTTAGAGAGAATTTGTCATCTCTAAAGGGGGGGGTATTTGGTCTGTTTGTCACAACTGTTGGGTGACTGATTATAAAGGAGAATTACTTTAACTGGGATATGTGAATCCAGCAATGCCATAATTTTCCTTTATAGGGGATTTTAAACCTGAAGGAGAAGACTTTAACTCAGTGTAGAGCAATGTTATCTTTCCTTAGGAATTTCTCATGCTAAAAGAGGGACAGTGGCGTGGATGTAAATAATCCAGAGGCTTGCCGCTTACAGCAATTAGATGGGGGGAAAAGGAGTTATTTATGTTAGTATACTGTGAATAAGGCACAAATTTTGATGCTAAAAGGTTGATTGACTTAACCGGGGTTTCCTTATACAAAGCCTACGAGGAGGCTATTGACCCAACAAGAGGGTGTTTTATGTGTCTCTTACGAAGCCCGAGAGAGAGGCTAAAAGGGTTGACGCAACAAGAGAGTGCTTTTTTATGTGTCTTGTACGAAGCCCAAGACGGAGGCTAAAGGTGTTTGACTCAACAAGAGAGTCTTTGTACCTCGTATAAAGCCCGAGATGGAGGCTAAAAATGTTTGACTCAACAAGAGAGTCTTTTATACTCAACAAGAGAGTGATTTTTATCTCGTACGAACCCCAAGATGGAGGCTAAAAGGGGTTTGACTTAACAAGAGAGTCTTTTATACTCAACGAGAGAGTGCTTTTGTATCTCGTACGAAGCCCGAGATGGAGGCTAAAAGTGGTTTGACTCAACAAGAGAGTCTTTTATACTCAATAAGAGAGTGCTTTTGTATCTCGTACGAAGCTCGAGATGGAGGCTAAAAGTGGTTGACTCAACAAGAGAGTCTTTTATACTCAACAAGAGAGTATGAATAGGTTAGCTACACTAGGGATAATCGTTGTACAAAGCCCAAGAGTAGGCCATTGTGCTGGTGGCTGTTTCAGTTTAGTGATAGGTTCAGTATGTTGGATAAAAGAGAAAAATCAGTTCTTATAAAGGGACTGATTTAAAGGTATTGTTGTGCTTTGGCACTGATCAGAGGATCGGGTTTATTTCTTGTTTTAAGGAAATGGGAAATCCAAAGGGTATTGAGACTGTCCAAGTCTACGGGTGTTTTGAGAAATCGATTCTCAGATAGTGAATGATCTTTGTACGATGCCCAAGAGAAGGCTGGTATGTTAAGGGATAAAGGTCAACCCATTAACAGGCCTGCCACTTGACTCAGAAAGAAAACTCTAGCAAATTGATGACTAGGTTCTGTTCCTATACCTGAAGAGGTCTCTGGGTCCTTGTACTAAGCCCAAGAGGATGCATGAAAGCTTTTAAGAAGCCGAAGGATCCTTGTACAATGCCCAAGAGGAGGCGGGGATGCTTTTAAGAAGCCTGTGGGTCCCTAAACCCCGAGAAGTTCAAGACATGCCATTCACCGAGAATAGATCAAGCCAGGAAAGTCTGAGAATTTGGAAGAAACTCAAGAGATGCCATTCACGGAGAAAAGATCATCTCTGGGGAGTAGAGTTTCTTTGACAATTTCTATGGGTGATAGTCTGAGAAAGGGTTCACAGAGAATGCTGCCTTTCACATCTCCATATTGTTTAACCCCAAGAGGAGGGAAGACTGTGTCTGGTAATCCTATGGGGATCTAGTTTTGTTTTGTATTTAAGAGTGACCAACAGGGCTTTACCTAGTGCTAGACGTAGTTGCCAGGGAAAACTCTAAATAACTATACTAATATTACACAGTTGGTATATGACGAGTATATAAAAGTTTGTGAAAGGAGACTTACAGTGAGCAGCCCCACAATACAGTTATATATATGAAAGCGGATAAAGAAAGTGGGTAAACACTTACTCGGTTGTAGAGCTTCCATGCTGTTTGGTTAGTTTGTTCAACAAAGAAAGCATTGATAATAATATTATATTCAAACTTAAAGGAGGAAGTGTTTTAAAAAGATTGTCGGGGCTTACAACTCAAGGAGAGGCCCAAGGTTTTATCAGTGATTGCACTGTTGTTTTGTACAGGGACTTATACAAGTGACTGAGGCCAAAAAGGTTTTCTGTACAAAGGGATTGGGTCTTACACTCTATCAAGAGGCCCAAAGGTGTTTAAAGAAAAATAATGAGACTTATAACTCGAGGGTAGGCCCAAATGATTTGTTTTTGAATTAGTGATCGCGCCGAGATTTTTCTTTTAACGCAGAGGGACTTATACAATGTCTGAGGCCCAAAAGGTTTAGGTTAAAAGTGGATTGGGTCTTACACTCTATTAGAGGCCCAAAGAGTTATTTTTGTACAAGTGATGGGGCTTACAGCTCAAGGAGAGGCCCAAAAGGTTTTGTTTTAAAAGGCGACGATCGCGCCGAACTTTTTGACGGTATCGGGACTTATACAATACACTGAGGCCCAAAAGGTTTTGGTTTCAAAAATGGGTTGGGTCTTACACTCTATTAAAGGCCCAATTATTTATTTTTGTACAAGTGATGGGGCTTACAGCTCAAGGAGAGGCCCAAAAGGTTTTCAGAAAAAGAATTGGGACTTATAGCTCGAGGAGAGGCCCAGTTGATTTTTTTTGTTAAAAAGGCGACGATCGTGCCGTTGTTTTTGAAAATACAGTGGGTCTTATACTATGACTGAGGCCCAAAAGGTGGTGTATTTACAAAAGGGGTTGGGTCTTACACTCTATTAGAGGCCCAAAGAGTTTGAAAAAGTTTGATGAAGGTTGAATTAATCAAAAACCCTAATTTGTTTTCAAAATGTATTTTAATTGAATAAAAAATTGTTAAACATGTGGAAAACAAATTGTGATCTTGGATTAATGTTTCAAAAATTAGGTTTTGATCCACAAAATGTTTGGAAATCACTAAAATTTGAAATATCAAGAGGGAGAAAATATTTTAATAGTAAAAAATAAATAAAATATGAATTCTTTACAAAAATATCAAGTATCTGAAATAAATAATATTTTTGGGATTCTTTTGGAAAAATCAAATATTTTAATATTTTTGTGAATTGTTAAAAAAAGAATCAACTCAAAATCATTAAAACTCAGAGAGAAATTAATTTTGAATCAATTAAATAAAATCACAAAATTCAAATATTCAAATGTTCAAAAATGGCGCCAAGAACATGGCAAGAACACGCGCCACCCTCTGTTTCTGCAGATTTGCGTTTTCTATCCAATCTCACTGAATACTTGATGATATCATGCAATCTACATATCAATCTACTCGTTTTCACCTCACGATCATGTCCATGGTCTTTAATTTCATTTATTTTAAACATGGAATAAGAAATCAAAGAGAAACCTCAAGAACCCTAAAATTTGCAAGAAGGCTCAAAAATTCCATACATGATTCAAACAAACCAATTGATAGAGGGAAAACACTCTATGCATGATTATGAACATATGGCCAAATTATTGTGCAGCAAAAAATGCATGGATCATAGAGTTAAAAGAGCTCATGCTTACCTCTTGCAGCTGGTGATCGTGTTTTGTGTTAGAGGTGTTGCAGCTTAGTTCCAAGGATTGAACAGCTTCCCTAGGTGCTATGGAGTGTGTATGTATGCTTGGAATGAATGGAAATGATCTGGAACTGAAGATGGTATCCCAACTACAACTTGGTTAAAACCTTGAGCAGCTGGCTGGTGATTATGAGAAATCAGTGTTCCAGAAGTTGTTTAAGTGTTTGAATCACTTCTATATGATGTTTATGAGGTGTGTGTGTGATTGGTTTAGTTGGAATAGCTCTCAAACTCAAAACCCGATAGTGACTTGCTTTGGAAGGCAATTTTGGAGTAAAAGAAGAGATTTTGAGGAAAGCTTCTGTTTGATGGCTTTGGTGTACTCAAACTGATCACAAATGAGCTCTATTTATAGTATATCAAGTTTGTTTTGCAAGGAATAGTGAATGGAAACTGCTCCATAGGTTTGGCCAATGTTGATCAATGAGAATCCAAGTCTCCTCTAGCCATTGACTAGAGGTTAGGGCACAGGCTGTTGGTTCCCTTGGTCTTGGATAAGTCTTGACTGAATTCAGTTGGAAATGGCTCAGTCCATGCAACCTTGGTGCATCCATTAAATGCTCCAATCCAAAATTGGAGTCTTGTCCCTCCTTTAGGGATTTTTAGGTTTGGCAAGCTTTTTTTGGTTCCAAAGACTTGGGAGGCTTAGGATCAGAGTTGGTTCCTCCTTGGTCCCCCCTTGAGGTGTTCAGATGGATAGAGTTGCTTCCCCTTTGCAAAATTTTAGCAAATCGAGCAAAACTCCCAAATCTTCCTTGCCATGACAGTTTGCAGCAAGGCATATTGACATTTTCATATCTCATGGCTCAAGTGGACTTTGATGGAGTTCTTGGCCATTTTGGAAAGCCCTCATATGATACAACAACTGTTTGATCATAATTGGTTTTGATACTTTTTGGATCCAAGTGAAAAATGCCCCTACATTTGGAAAAAAGTAAGGCAAATTCTGACTTGGTGAAAATTTCACTAAGTGATGGAAAAAAGTGACATTTTCACTTTTTGTGATTTTGATCATTCCATAACTTAAAATCCATGAGGAATTCAAATGAGTTATGTTTGAAGCTTTTGTAGAGGGCCATGAGAGCTACAAATCCAGATTTGAATGGAGAAAAATGGCTTTGTGGTTTAGGAGTTATGATCCTCAAAAGTTGGTACCCTAGCCACTTTGTTCCATAACTTAGAAACATTTCTAAGTTTTTATGGTTACCCGTTTTACAAGTTATCCCACTTTTCTTGATATTTCTTGATGAATGATGATTCCAATCACACATTTACATCATTTTAGGGTTAAGGAACCATAATTATGAAAAATCTCAAAAATTCAAAGTTTGACTTTTGTGCACAGTTGACTTTTTATCAGATGAATTCCAAACTATGTGATCCTCTATGAAATCAAGTCCTTGACCTAAATCAAACTTGATGGATTGATTTCATAGGTGTTATAGGGTGTATTAAATCATGTCCCAAGGTTTGGGAGCATGTCTTGGTCAAAAGTCAAAGGCACTGTTGACCTTTTCCTCAAAACCCTAATTGTGGTTCTGATGAAATTGACAAACTTCTTGGACCAATCCATTATTGCAAATGGATCAATGTGGTGTGTTAGGGACCCTCAAATCATCTCTTGAGGTCTTGGCTCATGATTTGTCCCAAAAGTCAACTTAGGGGTGAATTAGGTCAAGAAACCCTAATTCTTGATTTTTAGTGAATGCATCCCCTGAGGCTAAATTGACTTGAAGATGGGGTCTATGAGGTCCCATGGAGTAATTCAAGTTATGCTTTGAAGCATTGGCTCATGCCCAGGGGAAAATTTCCATCTGGAGTCCCTGGTCGACCAAAACCCTAATTTGGTGACACTGACGATCTTGAGGCTTGATCCACTTAGAAGGTTGCAGCCTTGTGCTTAATCCTTGATGTGGGAGTCCTCTTGATCCCTTGTTGATGTTTGAGAGGTTAGACAAGTTAAAGATCATGTCATTCCTTGATTGATCCTTTGTCTAAGAGCTCTGAGAGGGCTTTAAACCCTAAGCTTGATTGTAGTGGATGCTCACCCATCTTTGGGGAGACTAATGAGGCACGATGGATTACCCATATCGTGGTGATGATTTGCACAATGATGGGAAATCTTAGTGGTTAAAATTTGGGGTATGACAGATGCCCCTATTTAATCTTCTTAGACCCGAAGGTGTGAATGGCGAAGGTATTCGGGCATTCGGGGTGCAAGAGGATTAAATATCGGAATACCCGAAATTTTGATGGTGGTTACGAATGGAAGTTCACACATCCTTCTTCTTTTGCTAAGCAATGACGCTTAGAAAAGGTAAACTTCCCCTCAATCCTGGTCCTCATCCCAGGAACTAGTCTCAGTTTCTAAAATAAACTTCCCCTCAATCCTGGTTTCCTACCAAGGAAGTGGTCTCATTTTCTGATGTAAACTTCCCCTCGATCCTGGTTTCCTACCAAGGAACTGGTCTCAGTTTCTGATGTAAACTTCCCCTCGATCCTGGTTTCCTACCAAGGAACTGGTCTCAGTTTCTAATGTAAACTTCCCCTCGATCCTGGTTTCCTACCAAGGAACAGGTCTCAGTTTCTGATGTAAACTTCCCCTCGATCCTGGTTTCCTACCAAGGAACTGGTCTCAGTTTCTTTTGTCAATAATCTTTCTTCTCGCCGAATTTTCCTGGGGAGATGCCATTTGATAGAAAAATATTTGATGTTCGACTTGCTGGGGAACCCAGTCGTTTGAGTTGTAGAGGTGCACCAACTTCTCTGTTGGAGATGCCATTTGTCGACTCTATCTGGGGAAAACGAGTCTCTTGAGAGACTGCTTTCGCTTGGGGATATTGCATCATACTTTTCTCGGGATCTTCTCGGAGAAATGGCATATGATGTGATCTAATTTTGAGGTGCTGATGACCTTTTCGTCGGCGGATTTTTTGGAGAAAAACTATCATACTGCCGAATCTCTGATTAAGAGGCTTTCTCTGGGGATTTTCCTTAATCTGGGAAAACGGAGATATCATCTTCACCGGCGAAGAGTGATGTTTGTCAAAAGTTCTCTGGTCTTTCAGAGGTTCAAGTTATCAAAGTGGTCGAGGAACCAACTCTAATCCAGAAATAAACTGGAGGAGAGAGATTGTTCAGATGCGACATTTCCTGCCGAGGAAAGAACTGACAACTCGATTGAGAGGACTGTTATCACTAGGGGATAAGACTGACTAGAGTGATAGTGATGCAATATGAATGTGAATGCAAATCAATAATGCATGATGTATGTATGTTTATGCAGACAAAACTGACACGACATACTGACTAGTAGATGAACAAGAATGGATACTCGGCCACTGCGGGGACGAAGAAGTATCGTTGGTTCACGATAGCAATTCTGCCTTGCTTAGGAGAGATAATCCCTACGAGGAATACCGTTGGTCGGGCTTAGGAGATAAGAACTCTTCCGGGGATGTCAGGTGGAGTATTCGCATCTGACATAATTGATCCTTCACTCAGGTGTACTGGTTTAGAAGGAGTACTTTGATTCTGCACTTCGAGGTTCAAACATCTTTGGAGACGCCATCGATGTTCTTTCGATGTTCAACAGTCAAAAGAAATTGCCATCTTTATTAAAAGTAGAAAGAATTTACAAGTAAATTCATTTTTGTTTTATTTCAAGAACCGTTGATCATGTTAAAATGTCGTTCTGTAAAGCTAAAACAAATCAGAATTGCAAACAAAAGCACAAGGGCTCAAATTTTATTGATATGATGGAAATCATCCAAACGTGTGATTCCCTAGAGTATTTAGAAAGTTTGGAAATGGTAATTTAAGGGAAAAGGGCTACATTGAAATATAACGACCATTATCCTTCTACCAACTTTGAATTCAGGGCATCATGAGCTTCTGTCGAAGATGACCTTGACTGGAGTTTTCTTTCGATGGATGGCATTACTGCTGAGGAGTTGAACTGATCAGATGTAGTTACTTGCCATTATCCCTAACTTTTACCTGGATTGTACTTTGAGATTTCTAACCCACCGGGATGATTTTTGATCATGTCTCTAATTTTTGCCTGGACCACCATTTCGGGTTTTTAATCCACCGAGACGTTTTTTTTAGGCGAAGTATTTCTTGACTACGTCAACATTTGTGGGGTAGGCAAATTCCTCTCCATCCATGGTTGCAAGTCTTAAGGCGCCTCCTGAGAAATCTTTCTTGACCACGTAGGGGCCGTCATAATTCGGAGTCCATTTACCCCGGGAATCAGTGAGAAATGATTGTATCTTCTTGAGCACAAGGTCTCCTTTCCTGAAGACGCGAGGTCGAACCTTTTTGTCGAACGCCCTCTTCATTCTTTGCTGATACAACTGACCGTGGCATAGTGCCATGATTCTCTTTTCTTCGATCAGATTTAGTTCATCGTGTCGACTTTAACACCATTCATCTTCTGTTAGCTTAGCTTCCATCAATACCCAGATTGATGGGATCTCTACTTCGATGGGGAGCACTGCTTCCATGCAATAAACTAGAGAGAAAGGGGTTGCCCCTGTTGAAGTGCAGACAGATATGCGATAACCGTGAAGAGCAAAGGGTAGCATTTCATGCCAGTATTTATAGGTTATAACCATCTTATAAACGATCTTCTTGATGTTCTTATTAGCTGCTTCTACTGCTCCGTTCATCTTGGGTCGGTAGGGAGATGAGTTATGGTGTTCGATCTTGAATTCTGTGCACAATTCTTTCATCATCTTATTGTTCAAGTTAGATCCATTATCAGTAATGATCTGGCTTGGAACACCATAACGACAAATGATATTGTTTTTGATAAATCGGACCACCACTTGTCCGGTTACATTGACGTATGACGCTCCTTCGACCCACTTGGTGAAGTAGTCAATGGCTACCAGGATGAACCGATGTCCGTTTGAAGCCTTGGGTTCAATCATGCCAATCATGTCGATTCCCCATATAGAAAAAGGCCACGGGGAAGAGAGAACTTTGAGATGCGTTGGTGGTACATGGATTTTGTCGGAGTATATATGACATTTGTGACACCTTCTCATGTACTTGTAGCAGTCAGATTCCATGGTCAACCAATAGTATCCTGCTCTCAGAACTTTTCTCGCCATTGTGTGTCCGTTGGCATGAGTGCCAAAAGATCCTTCCTGAATTTCTCGGATTAACATGTCGGCTTCTGGTCTGTCTACGCATCGGAGCAAGACCATGTCAAAGTTTCTCTTATAAAGTGTATCACCGCTCAGGAAGAAGCTGCCAGCCAGTCTTCTGAGGGTTTTTCTGTCCTTCCCTAGTGCCCCAGGTGGGTACTCTTGTTTCTGAAGGAAGCATTTGATATCATGATACCAAGGTTTGTCGTCTATAACTGCTTCAATCGTGAAGATGTAAGCGGGCCTTTCAAGACGCATTATGTCGATCTTAGGTAGGTCGTTCCATTGACCTACACTAATCATGGAAGAGAGGGTGGCTAATGCATCAGCCATATGATTCTCTTCACGAGGGATATGATGAAACTCGATTCTGTTGAAGAAGGGTAACAACCTTCTTGCGTAATCTTTGTAAGGGATCAGTCCTGATTGGTAAGCGTTCCAATCTTCTTTGACCTGATTGATAACCAGGGCTGAGTCACCATATACATCCAAGTTCTTGATCCTCAAATCAATCGCTTCCTCGAGACCCATAATACAAGCTTCGTATTCGGCCTCGTTATTTGTATACTTGAACGTAAGTCTGGCGTTGAAAGGAATGTGGGTACCCTGAGGTGTTTTGATGATTGCCCCAATTTCGTTTCTGTAATGATTGACAGTTCTGTCAAAGATAAGTCCCCATTGGGAACCTGGTTCTGGCCCTTCACTGGGTAGCGGTTCGTCGCAGTCTTTCATTTTTAGATACATGACATCTTCGTCTGGGAAGTCAAACCCGATTGATTCTTGATCGTCAGTCGGTTGATGAGCCAAATGATCAGCTAAAATACTTCTCTTGACGGCATTTTGAGCATGGTATTCGATGTCGTATTCTAATAACAACATCTGCCAACGGGAAATCCTTCCCGTGAGAGCAGGTTTTTCAAAGACATACTTGATTGGATCCATTTCGGAGATTAACCAAGTGGTGTGACGAATCATGTACTGGCGAAGACGTTTGGCTGCCCAAGCCAAAGCGCAGCAAGTTTTCTCAAGCATAGTGTACCGAGTCTCGCAGTCGGTGAATTTCTTGCTCAAATAGTAGATGGCAGACTCTTTCATTTTGATTTCGTCTTGTTGGCCAAGTACACAGCCCATGGAGTCTTCCAGGACTGTTAAGTATATGATCAGTGGTCTTCCTTCCACTGGAGGTGATAGAATCGGCGGATTCAACAGGTATTCCTTAATACTGTCGAAGGCAGTTTGACAATCTTCTGTCCAAACACAGTCCTGGTTCTTTTTGAGTAATTTGAAAATCGGCGCACATGTCGCGGTCATGAGGAATATGAATCTGGAGATGTAGTTCAAACGTCCTAGGAATCCTCTGACTTGTTTTTTAGTTTTCGGAGAAGGCATTTCTTGAATGGCCTTGACCTTGTCAGGATCAACCTCAATTCCTTTATGGCTAACGATGAACCCTAAGAGTTTCCCTGAACGGACACCGAAGGTGTATTTGTTGGGATTCAAGCGGAGTTTATACTTTCTCAACCGCTCGAATAGTTTCGACATGTGGGTCACATGCTCCTCTTCTGTCTAAGATTTTGCAATCATGTCATAGACATATACCTTAATTTCCTTATGTATCATGTCATGAAACAGAGTAGTCATGGCCCTTTGATAGGTTGCCCCGACATTCTTCAAACCGAACAACATTACCTTGTAACAAAAGGTACCCCATGGGGTAATGAACAAAGTTTTCTCCATGTCTTTCGGCACCATTTTAATCTGATTATAGCCCGAGAACCCATCCATGAAGTAGAAAACTTTGAACTTTGTTGTACTGTCAACCAGCATGTCAATGTGTGGTAAGGGAAAGTCGTCCTTTGGACTAGCCTTGTTCAGACCCCGGTAGTCCACACACATTCTGACCTTTCCGACCTTTTTTGGAACTGGTACGATGTTGGCTAACCATTGTGGATATTCAGACGTGGCGAGGAAGCCTGTGTTAATCTGTTTCTGTACATCCTCTTTGATTTTGATGGCTATGTCTGGATGCGTCTGTCTCAGTCTTTGTTTCACTGGTGGACATTCCGATTTCAACAGTAAGTGATGTTCCATGATGCTGGTATCCAACCCTGGCATGTCCTGATAGGACCAAGCAAATACATCGGGAAACTCTGTGAGAAGCTTTGTTAAACTCTCTTTGGCAGTTGGACTGAGCAGTGCCCCAATCCTGATTTCTTTTCTCTCTTTTTCTGAATCCACGTTGATCATTTCCAACAGCTCTTTGTGAGGTTCAATGGACCTTTCCTCCAGTCTGAGTAATCGGGAGATCTCTTCTGGAATTCCGTTGTCAACTTCTTCTTCAGACCCAAATGCCGAGAACTCAAAGTTGGGAGAAGGCATCGGATCGTATGTTTCAACAAGGTTTAAAATAAGCAATCTGCATGACGTGATGATTTGTGTTTAGAAGAGATAGAGAGAATGCAAGAGTGTGTGCAGTGTATTTTCTTTGAAAAACTGCTTGTTTTTATTATTGAGTTGTTTTTTAGGATTACCATTTTCTGAAAAAGCGAAAAGAGAAAACAACAATAACTGCGGAAATTACAGAACGACGTTATTTTATTTATGAACAAGTCGATTCTTGAAACTACAGCCTTATAAAACAAAACTCTGTCGCTTTGGGCGAAGCGAAGAGGGAAATTTATAGAAAGCGAGCCCTATCAAAACATCCGTTTCACCTGGGCAGGGTGAAAGGTTAAATACAACAATTACTTTGACTTATGAACAATCTTCAGAACATCGACATCAACCCATTGGCGGCGAACTCCTCGGTGAATCACAAAGTCTGATACCTTCCTTGATTTGTCTTCAGAAATAACGCTGATTTTTGGCGGAGCAGGATCATTGGAATCTGTCTCCCAGGCAGAGTTGTCGTAGGAGGATTTCTATGTTGTATTTTGCATAGTACTTGTGTTTTCAGGCAAATCTCCCCATCCAGTTGGCTGGATGTCCTCGAGCCTGATACGAGAGATTTCAGGAGCGGTGTATTTGACCATGAAGTCGTATTTTCCACTTGGTTGTCCTAAGGTGTCCCACACTTCTTTGGAACTGGAGGGGTCATCTCTCTCGATGACGTTGACCTCGGGAAAAGCATAGTTGATGAATTCTAGTCCGACAAGCTTTGCCAATTCATCTTCGTACTGGATAGGTTCTGAACGACCTGAGTGTTGATCCCATGACATGGTGGGGACACAGGTATTCTGTTCAATGACGCTCAGCCGATTTTCATTGTTCGGCTGATCTTCTTGCCCCAAGTCTCTTGGGTACGGTTTCCAGATAGGCAAGCCATCCATTGGGCCATAATAGTCGTGGACAAAGTTGTATTTCATCGGAGTGTCTTCCTTTGATGAATTTGGCAGAGCACGGCATCCTTCCGGATCACAATCTCCGTATATCATTTCGACATCTAACCTCGGTATAAATCTTGGACTCTGTGCAGGATAGAAAAATGGCATAGGCACCTCTTCCTGAGACCTATAACCATCCCTGTTAAGATAGGACTTCCATTCCTCATCCGTATCGGAGGGATCCTCCTCGTTGATGGTATGGACTGTTTGAGACACTAGGTGATGGAAACCTCCACTATGGAAGAACTTCTGAATGGGATGAAGACTTTCACCGTTAGCGGCAGTCTGGGTACATGTTGCAGAAAAACCAAGACCCTTCTTTGTTTTGTTATTAGTGGGAATGACAAGTTGTCCCCACCCTTTCGCGTTATTACTTTTGATTGCCTCGAGAGCATCTCTGTATGAGGAAATCGAGGTTCCCTTCTCCGATTGGCTGTCGTTGCTCACCGAAAGTGCTTGGAAATGAGTTCCAATAACCTCCTCGGGTTCTACATAAGTAGACGATGATAAGTTACTCACGAGCAAGGCTTGTTCTCCACAGACCGTGACGAGTTGATCGTTCCTGACGAACTTCAGTTTTTGGTGCAGCGTCGAAGTGACTGCCCCAGCCTAGTGTATCCAAGGTCTTTCTAATAAACAGCTGTACGCTGCCCAGACGTCCATGACCTAGAAAGTGATTAGAAAGTGTGAGGACCGATAGTTATGGGAAGGTCGACTTCGCCGATAACTGCTTTCTTAGATCCGTCAAACGCTTTGACGATGACCTCACTGCCCCTCGTCGGGATCCTTTGAATGATAGTCGCGTTAAAGTGGACTTCAGCATAACGTTGATGGCCGATCCTGTGTCTACCGGTACGCTGGCTAAAGCATCGTCTTGGAAGTTAACTGTGATATTGAGTGCCATGTTGTGACTTTTGCCCCCCTCTGGCAAATCCTCATCACTGAATCCTAAGTTGTTGCAGGAAGTGATGTTAGAGATGATGCTATCGAACTATCGTATTGACACATCCTGTTCCACAAAGGCCTGCTCTAAGACTTTCTTAGAGCCTCCCTGTGGGCTTCGGAACTGAGAAAAAGTGATAGCACAAAGATCTTTGAAGGAGTTTGTAACAGCTGATCAACAATGTTGTATTCACTCCTTTGGATGAGCTTTAGCATCTCATCGTTGTTGTTTGAAAGGTCGGGATCACTAGATTGGCCGACTGGAGGATTAGGAACTTCTTGGAAGTTCCTTTTCTCTGTTAGGTTCTCCAACTCCTCGGTTGAAGATTCGACCGCTCTGTGTTACACGACTGATGTCTGTAATATTCACGATAGAGGGTAATGGAATTTCCCTTCCATTCTCAATTATCATTGCACCGTATTTGTAAGGGAGTGCCTTAGTTGATTCATACGGTACTGGTCCCGGTAGATAAATAACTACAGGAGCCTTCTAATTTTTCTGACTGTCGTAAGTAACTTCAATCAGTTCCTTGCTAAGAACCTTTGATTCGTCCAGTAGAGGGATGATGGCACAAACATCCTTGTTCCTCTCAGGGTAAGAGATTACAACCACGTCTCTAATTTGATCTGCGAAGTAGTCTGGCGTCCAGTCAATGGACCCCGAAGCTAGGTATGGGTGAATCTCCTAGTGATCCAACTGACCTTGGACAGCTGCTCGCACGAGGTAGCATCCTTGGTTATTCTTCGAGCAGACTCTACAACGTTCATAGTTGTGTGGTGGCACCTGGCCACGCCCGCTTTGAATGCAGTGCAACCTTACCAGGTTTGTTTCCATAGATCGGACATCCTGATTTTGACGCCGAGTAGGGTTTCCATTATGCACACTGATTTGTTGCGTGTCTTCATCCAGATAGATTGGAAGCCACCAGTGGTTTAACAAGTGTTGTAAAGTTCTCTGAACGAGAGCGCACCCTTGGTTAGTCTCACAACATCCTTTACAGTTCTGGTAATCATGTGAAGTGAGAAAACCGAGTTGGACCTGCCTAGCATGTAACTCTACCAAGCTGGTATTCATCAAGCGAATATCGAAGATTTGAATCATGTTGATCTGATAGGGATTCCTATCATGGTAGTCCTGGATCCATCCAAAATCTATCTGACGCTGGAGGGCCTCTTATACAAAAGAGCATCCCTGTTTATTTACCGAGCAAGTCAGGCAGGAATTATAATCGTGACGCAGCAGATTATGATACTGGCTTTGACTTGAGTGCATCTCCACCAAGTTAACATTCATTGCACGGACGTCGTGGTTCTGAATGATGTTGGAATTCGTATAGGTCATGTTGACTCCACGAACTCGATGCTCTTGGATCCATCAGAGATCCAATTGTTCCTGTAGAGCCGATTGCACCACAAAACATCCTTGATTGTTTTTAGAGAAGATATCACACTGGTAATAATTATGAGGTGGCACATGGCCATATCCACTCTGTCTACAATGCATCTTGACCAAGTTGGCCCTTAACAAGAGTACATCGTGAATTTGATAGGTGTTGTTAGACTCTCCCTCTATCAAATTGACTGCAGCTTTCTCGTGTTGAGGCAGCGGGTTTGTGAGAACATTCAGATTCGTATCTTTGAAAGATAAGACCCCGCTCCTAACAAGCTTTTGCACATCGGATTTGAAACTGAGATAGTTTTCTATGTTATGCCCTGGTCCTCCTTGATGGTAAGGACAAGTCTGATCCGTTTTGAACAAAAAACGCGAATTTTCCGGTACTGTAAGAGGTAGACCTGGTTTGGACATGCCCCTTGACTAGTAGTAACGGAAATAATTCTGCGTACAACATGGGTATAGGATCAAACCCTAGAGGTCGCATTGTACGGTTGTTATTGTATGGAGGACGAGCCTGCCGAAGAGGCTGCTGATTAGGTTGGCTCTGCGCAACTTGAGGTTGAAATGTAGGAACAGGCGCAGGGTTGATAACAGGAGTTACAGCTGCTACTGGTTGGTAACGTCGCCTTTGCTTTCCGAGAGAGATATTCCCAATATCCTGCTCTTTTTTCTTAGGGAGAGCACTACTGTATCGTTTTGTACTACTTGATGATCCAGCGTCTTTTACTAAACGTCCTTCTCGGAATGCTTCCTCAAAATGAACTCCCATGCCCACCATCTCGGTGAAGTCACTGGGTGCACTGGCGACAATTCTGTCGTAGTAAAATGAGCTTAAGGACTTTAAGAAGATCTTTGTCATCTCTTTTTCCTCAAGAGGTGGACAAATCTGGGCGGCAATTTCACGCCATCTCTGAGCGTACTCCTTAAAGGTTTCCTTGTCCTTTTGTGACGCTGATCTAAGTTGATCTCTGTCCGGTGCCATGTCTAAATTGTATTTATATTGTTGAACGAAAGCAGCGCCAAGA
Organism: Lathyrus tuberosus; assembly: GCA_022829125.1. Taxonomy (NCBI): domain Eukaryota; kingdom Viridiplantae; phylum Streptophyta; class Magnoliopsida; order Fabales; family Fabaceae; genus Lathyrus; species Lathyrus tuberosus. Next base: position 22,456,240 of record JALAZF010000030.1, read on the forward strand.
TCTCTGAAAGTGCCGATCGTGGTGCGGTTTAAACCCATGTACCATTTTAATGCGGCACCGATTAAACTATCCTGAAAGTAGTGAATCACTAGTTCCTAGTTCTTTGTCTGAGCTGACATTCGCCGAGCGTACATCACTTAGTGGCTTTGAGGGCAAGAGTTACCCTTGTACTTTTCAAAGTCGGGCACTTGGAACTTGTGTGGAACTTTCCAATTGGGGACCAATAAAAGGTCTGCGGCGTCCTTTCCAAATAGATCCTGACCGCGAAGGGCCTGCAGCTCTTTCTGCATCTCCAGGAATTGTTCCTGGAACTCATTCATTCTATCGAACATGATGTCATTTCCACCAGAAGGTATCTGTGGAATCTGTCCTTCCGGGACAGTGTGTACCACGGGTGGTGGTATAGTAATTATGGCCGAGACTCTCGGTGTCTCCCGAAGTTTGTAACCTTCAGGAGTTGCAGTCATGCCCTTGGCATCTTCGCTTTCCCGAAGTTTGTAACCTTCAGGCCCAGCGGTTCCTGCTGCGGTTCCCCGATCCTCAGCGATCAGCGAAACATATCCTTCTGGGATATAGTTAAGTGGCATGCCCCAGCAACAATCTTTCGACATTTTGTACCTAGGATCATACTTCTCCATTATGGGCGTTGATGTGATCTCTGAGATCACATTCCTTTTTTGTTGCATCTGAGATTCTACTAGAGCTTGCATGTCGTTATGAAGCTTTCTCAGATCTTCTTTCAGAGTGTCGATCTCTTCTCTCAACTCTCTATTCTCTTCCTCGAGATCATCCATCTTTTTCTGACGATTGGCCCGAGTATTGTACGAATGAGACAGTTTAACTCTAGAATCGAGACACAAACGTGAGTTTCGTGGGTAAGAAGAATGCATTATGCGAGAATGATGAATGCAATGCAATGGTTTTATTAATTATTTTTGTTCATTCAAAGTAAACTTCGACAATTAGATTGCAAATATCAAACAGTGGGGAAACCCAATTTTATTGAATTCAAAGGATTGCGGAAATGGAAATACAGTAGATTACAAAGTGCTGAAAAAGGAAACCTAAACTAATGGATCCTGAGTCCTCTCGGTGGAGAGCTCAAGTGTTGGTTCTGGTACTTTCCTCTTCTTTGACCGGGGCTCTTCGGCCGTTGTCGGGTTGTTATTCCTTTGCCAAGTGAAAGTAGCGAGCAAATTCCTTTGGTCATCCTGATTTTCTACAGCATGTTGCTCTAAAATCTCAATCAGAGCATATTTTTATCTTAACAGTTCTTGTATTTTCCTGCACTCCACATTGAGAATACGGTACTTGTTCCTCCAAGACCTCTTCTCCTGCTGAACTTTGCTGAGAGTAACTTGAAGTTTTTCTGTCTCAGACATAAAATAAAGGGCAGAGTCCCTTAATGGAAGAACTTCCTGACGAGGGTAAGGCATCCTCAGCTTGAGAGCTCTAGTTTGTAGCCAACGGAGATAAGGCTCCATCGAGACACATTCTGGTTTCCCTAGAGACTTTCTTCCTTTCCTATGAACGTGTTTCCAGGCGTGCACTATTTCCGTCTTTAGTGCCCTGTCATTTTCTCCTTCCTTGAAGAAAAGACCTTCCAGATTAGCATTCCGTGGGACGTGCCTCATCAAGTATCCAAATTGTCGACGAACTAAAATTGGATGATAGTTGATTCCCCCCTTAGTTCCTATAAGGGGTACATTTGGGAAATTTCCACAACGGTCAATGATCCTGATCCCATCGTAGATTCGATTGTACCAATCGATGTCAGAGTTGGTAAGAGACATGATTCTCTGCGACCAACGTAAAGTATTATTTTGATCCCAAAATGCAGCAGACTTGGGTAAGTGGGAAGTGAACATTTGTAAAGCAGGGGTACACATCACGTGATCATTCCTCTACTGTATAAATTTCTTAAGTGTACCAAATGATATGCATCTGCGAGTAAGGTCGGTACGGGGTTTCCAATCAGGAAAATCTTAATGGCGTTGAGATCTACAAAGTTATCGGTGTTGGGAAACAAAAATAATCCGTAGGTGAGCAAAACAAAGGTTCTCTCGAAAGCGGCCACGTTCCCTATACTAGCAAAGTACAGGGCTTTCTTTATTAAGAATTGGGCTGGTAAACCTTGGATTCCACCCTTAGTGGTTATGTGAGTCCTGACTTCTGACTCATCCAAATAAATTGCTCTTGCAATGGTCTGATCCTTTGGAATTTCTTCCAGTCTAGAAAAGGGAGCTTGATCAGTCATATGTAAACCAGTCAGGTGAGAATACTCCTCCAGTGTTGGTGCAAGCTGATAATCCGGGAATGTGAAACAGTGATAGACCGGATCGTAGAACTGGATTAACATGGACATGATTCCTTCAATTACATGGACCCTTAACAAGGACAACAGTCCTCCATACTTGGCTCTGAAAGCCTCGTGGTTGGTGATCATTCTCGCCAAACCTCTCAAATCCTCCAACTTTGGAACCTTGAAGGTGTACTTATGAGTTTTACTTCTACCAAAATCCATTAGCGCAATCTCCTTTCTCTGACATTTGCAATCATTGTCTCAGTTCAATTTGAAAAAGAGAGACTAGAAGAGAAGATTTTCTTTGTTTTAATGTTTTTTAAATGAATGTATGAATGCAGCACACAAAAACATAGAAAAAACATGGGGTCAAAGGGTCGGTGTTAGGAAGTCAAGGCTCTACCCCCCAAAGGTTTATACTGGTATTTTTTGTACCTGTCTCTCAAAATCATTGATTCCCTTCGAGATAACATCAGCGGGCCAGGAACCGTGCTAGGTGATGTATCTTAGAGCAATCTCAGATGAGGGTATTATCGCGTGACAACTATTTCCAATAGCTTCCGCACTACAAAATGGTTTAAGTCTGCTAAAAACCTCAGCTTCTCAAATAACCCAGCCGACCACACTACTTTCAACAACTGAAGTCGTATATGAAATGTATCTGCAAAGGGAGTATCCACTGAGTTTGATGGTCGATCGGGGGCTCTTAACTGGAATTCACTCCCAGTAAGATTACCCGCATTGACATCACCTATCTTAGGTGTATACTCAATCTTTCCACATGCGGCATCACACGCATTCCTATTAGCAGAAAAATAAACACGGATATCAATTAGGAAAAGCAGTATATATATTTATCTTAATCATCCTAGACCTCTAGTCTTATGATCTTATACAGACAATGACTCCCCAGCAGAGATGTCATTTCTGTGACACGAAATTAGGGTTTCGTCCTTTTGGAAAGAAAGAAAGAATGCCTCCCACTGTGGTCACCAATCTGCTGCGGCACTGTCTAAGGTTTCTACCTAAGAAACAAGATCATACAACGGTTGTCCCCACAAAGTCGCCATTTTTCTGTAGCGCGAATTTTTGTGTGGTTGCGAAGCACTATCGCTTTGGGGTACTACAACTCGATTCATTTTTTATCCTATTAAAGCTGATGAAGGAAGGGAAATAGATGTCTCCAATTAACCCTGCTTGCAAACTGAGTTTGAACAGATGACTGTTGGTTTACAGATGCTACAAAGATTGTGGGTTTCTCTTAGGTTATTTTGTTAAAATAGTGCCCGGACTATTGGTGGGAGGTTTAAGACTGATGCTTTTCGATTGATGTATGAAGGTACGGGATTTTGGGTTTTTTGATTAGTGTGCTCGCTAAGATTTTTTTCAATCTTATGCCTACATATTCCCGTTTAACAAAACAGGGAAATCAGAGCGATCGTAGTTCCTCCTATTCTATGGGAGGAAAAAGGATTGTTTTGGTGTCTTGTTCAAAGCCCAAGACGTGAAGCTAAAGGTGGTTTGTATCTTGTTCAAATCTCAAGATGTGAAGCTGAAGGGTCTATTTGTATCTTGTTCGAAGCCCAAGATGTGAAGCTAAACGGTTTTGACTTTAGAGAGAATTTGTCATCTCTAAAGGGGGGTATTTGGTCTATTTGTCACAACTGTTGGGTGACTAATTATAAAGGAGAATTACTTTAACTGGGATATGTGAATCCAGCAATGCCATAATTTTCCTTTATAGGGGATTTTAAACCTGAAGGAGAAGACTTTAACTCAGTGTAGAGCAATGCTATCTTTCCTTAGGAATTTCTCATGCTAAAAGAGGGACAGTGGCGTGGATGTAAATAATCCAGAGGCTTGCCGCTTAAAGAAATTAGATGGGGGGAAAAGGAGTTGTTGATGTTTGTATACTGTGAATGAGGCATATCTTTTGATGCTAAAAGGTTGATTGACTTAACCGGGGTTTCCTTATACAAAGCCTACGAGGAGGCTATTGACCCAACAAGAGGGTGTTTTAATGTGTCTCGTACGAAGCCCGAGAGAGAGGCTAAAAGGGTTGACTCAACAAGAGAGTGCTTTTGTATGTGTCTTGTACGAAGCCCAAGACGGAGGCTAAAAGTGTTTGACTCAACAAGAGAGTCTTTGTACCTCGTACGAAGCCCGAGATGGAGGCTGAAAATGTTTGACTCAACAAGGGAGTCGTTTATACTCAACAAGAGAGTGATTTTTATCTCGTACGAAGCCCGAGATGGAGGCTAAAAGGGGTTTGACTTAACAAGAGAGTCTTTTATACTCAACAAGAGAGTGCTTTTGTATCTCGTACGAAGCCCGAGATGGAGGATAAAAGTGGTTTGACTCAACAAGAGAGTCTTTTATACTCAACAAGAGAGTGCTTTTGTATCTCGTACGAAGCCCGAGATGGAAGCTAAAAGTGGTTGACTCAACAAGAGAGTCTTTTATACTCAACAAAAGAGTATGAATAGGTTAGCTCCGCTGGGGAGAATCGTTATACAAAGCCCAAGAGGAGGCTATTGTGCTGGTGACTGTTTCAGTTTAGTGACAGGTCCAGTATGTTGGATAAAAGAGAAAATCAGTTCTTATAAAGGGACTGATTTAAAGGTATTGTTGTGCTTTGGCACTGTTCAGAGGATCGGGTTTATTTCTTGTTTTAAGGAAATGGGAAATCCAAAGGGTATTGACACTGTCTAAGTCTACGGGTGTTTTGAGAAATCGATTCTCAGATAGTGAATGATCTTTGTACGATGCCCAAGAGAAGGCTGGTATGTTAAGGGATGAAGGTCAACCCATTAACAGGTCTGACACTTGACTCAGAAAGACAGCTCTAGCAAATTGATGACTAGGTTCTGTTCCTATACCTGTAGAGGTCTCTGGGTCCTTGTACTAAGCCCAAGAGGAGGCATGAGAGCCTTTAAGAAGCCGAAGGGTCCATGTACAACGCCCAAGAGGAGGCGGGGATGCATTTAAGAAGCCTGTGGGTCCCTAAACCCCGATAAGTTCAAGACATACCATTCACCGAGAATAGATCAAGCCAGGAAAGTCCGAGAATTTGGAAGAAACTCAAGAGATGCCATTCACGGAGAAAAGATCATCTCTGGGGAGTAGAGTTTCTTTGACAATTTCTAATGGTGACAGTCTGAGAAAGGGTTCACAGAGAATGCTGCCTTTCACGTCTCTATATTGTTTAACCCCAAGAGGAGGGAAGACTGTGTCTGGTAATCCTATGGGGATCTAGTTTTGTTTTGTATTTAAGAGTGACCAACAGGGCTTTACCTAGTGCTAGACGTAGTTGCCAGGGAAAACTCTAAATAACTATACTAATATTACACAGTTGGTATATGATGAGTATATAAAAGTTTGTGAAAGGAGACTTACAGTGAGCAGCCCCACAATACAGTTATTTATATGAAAGCGGATAAAGAAAGCGGGTAAACACTTACTCGGTTGTAGAGCTTCCATGTTGTTTGGTTAGTTTGTTCAACAAAGAAAGCTTTGATAACAATATTATATTCAAACTTAAAGGAGGAAGTGTTTTGAAAAGATTGTTGGGGCTTACAGCTCAAGGAGAGGCCCAAGGTTTTATCAGTGATTGCACTGTTGTTTTGTACAGGGACTTATACAAGTGAATGAGGCCCAAAAAGGTTTTCTGTACAAAGGGATTGGGTCTTACACTCTCTCAAGAGGCCCAAAGGTGTTTAAAGAAAAAGAATGGGGCTTATAACTCGAGGGTAGGCCCAAATGATTTGTTTTTGAATTGGCGATCGCGCCGAGATTTTTCTTTTAACGCAGAGGGACTTATACAATGTCTGAGGCCCAAAAGGTTTAGGTTAAAAGGGGATTGGGTCTTACACTCTATTAGAGGCCCAAAGAGTTATTTTTGTACAAGTGATGGGGCTTACAGCTCAAGGAGAGGCCCAAAAGGTTTTGTTTTAAAAGGCGACGATCGCGCCGAACTTTTTGACGGTATCGGGACTTATACAATACACTGAGGCCCAAAAGGTTTTGGTTTCAAAAATGGGTTGGGTCTTACACTCTATTAGAGGCCCAATGATTTATTTTTGTGCAAGTGATGGGGCTTACAGCTCAAGGAGAGACCCAAAAGGTTTTCAGAAAAAGAATTGGGACTTATAGCTCGAGGAGAGACCCAGTTGATTTTTTTTGTTAAAAAGGCGACGATCGCGCCGTTGTTTTTGAAAATACAGTGGGTCTTATACAATGACTGAGGCCCAAAAGGTGGTGTATTTACAAAAGGGGTTGGGTCTTACACTCTATTAGAGGCCCAAAGAGTTTGAAAAAGTTTGATGAGGGTTGAATTAATTAAAAAACCTAATTTGTTTTCAAAATGTATTTTAATTGAATAAAAAATTCAATTAAAATGATCAAAATTGTTAAACATGTGGAAAACAAATTGTGATCTTGGATTAATGTTTCAAAAATTAGGTTATGATCCACAAAATGTTTGGAAATCACTAAAATTTGAAAAATCAAGCAGGAGAAAATATTTTAAATGTCAAAAATAATTAAAATATTAATTCTTTATAAAAATATCAAGTATATGAAATAAATAATATTTTTGGGATTTTTTTAGAAAAATCAAATATTTTAATATTTTTGTGAATTATTTAAAAAAGAATAAACTCAAAATCATTAAAACTCAGAGAGAAATTAATTTTTGAATCAATTAAATAAAATCACAAAATTTAAATATTCAAATGATCAAAAATGGCGCCAAGAACATGGCAAGAACACGCGCCACCCTCTGTTTCTGCAGATTTGCGTTTTCTATCCAATCTCACTGAATACTTGATGATATCATGCAATCTACATATCAATCTACTCGTTTTCACCTCACGATCATGTCTATGGTCTTTAATTTTATTTATTTTAAACATGGAATATGAAATCAAAGAGAAACCTCAAGAACCCTAAAATTTGCAAGAAGGCTCAAAAATTCCATACATGATTCAAACAAACCAATTGATAGAGGGAAAACACTCTATGCATGATTATGAACATATGGCCAAATTATTGTGCAGCAAAAAATGCATGGATCATAGAGTTAGAAGAGCTCATGCTTACCTCTTGCAACTGGTGATCGTGTTTTGTGTTAGAGGTATTGCAGCTTGATTCCAAGGATATGGACAACTTCCCTAGGTGCTATAGAGTGTGTCTGGATGCTTGGAATGAATGGAAATGATCTGGAACTGAAGATGGTATCCCAACTACAACTTGGTTAAAACCTTGAGCAGCTGGCTGGTGATTCTAAGAAATCAGTGTTCCAGAAGTTGTTTATGTGTTTGGATCACTTCTATATGATGTTTATGAGGTGTGTGTGTGATTGGTTTGGTTGGAATAGCTCTCAAACTCAAAACCCGATAGTGACTTGCTTTGGAAGCCAATTTTGGAGTGAAAGAAGAGATTTTGAGGAAAGCATCTGTTTGATGGCTTTGGTGTACTCAAACTGATCACAAATGAGCTCTATTTATAGTAGAGCAAGTTTGTTTTGCAAGGAATAGTGAATGGCAACTGCTGCATAGGTTTGGCCAATGTTGATCAATGAGAATCCAAGTTTAGGGCACAGGTTGCTGGTTCCCTTGGTCTTGGATAAGTCTTGACTGAATTTAGTTGGAAATGGCTCAGTCCATGCCACCTTGGTGCATCCATTAAATGCTCCAATCCAAAATTGGAGTCTTGTCCCTCTTCTAGGGATTTCTAGGTTTGGCATTCTATTTTTGGTTCCAAAGACTTGGGAGGCTTGGGATCAGAGTTGGTTCCTCCTTGGTCCCCCTTGAGGTGTTCAGATGGATAGAGTTGCTTCCCCTTTGCAAAATTTGAGCAAATCGAGCAAAACTCCCAAATCTGCCTTGCCATGACAGTTTGCAGCAAGGCATATTGGCATTGTCATATCTCATGGCTCAAGTGGACTTTGATGGAGTTCTTGGCCATTTTGGAAAGCCCTCATATGATACAACAACAGTTTGATCATAATTGGTTTTGATACTTTTTGGATCCAAGTGAAAAATGCCCCTACATTTGGAAAAAAGTAAGGCAGATTATGACTTGGTGAAAATTTCACTGTGTTGGAAAAAAGGGACATTTTCACTTTTTGTGATTTTGATCATTCCATAACTTAAAATCCATGAGGAATTAGAATGAGTTATGTTTGAAGCTTTTGTAGAGGGCCATGAGAGCTACAAATCCAGCTTTGAATGGGGAAAAATGGCCTTGTGGTTTAGGAGTTATGATCCTCCAAAGTTGGTACGCTAGCCACTTTGTTCCATAACTTAGAAAAATTTCTAAGTTTTTATGGTTACCCCTTTTACAAGTTATCCCAATTTTCTTGATTTTTCTTGATGAATGATGATTCCAATCACACATTAACATCATTTTAGGGTTAAGGAACCATAATTATGAAAAATCTCAAAAAGTCAAAGTTTGACTTTTGTGCACAGTTGACTTTTTATCAAATGAATTCCAAATTGTGCGATCCTCTATGAAATCGAGTCCTTGACCTAAATCAAACTTGATGGATTAATTTCATAGGTGTTATAGGGTGTATTAAATCATGTACCAAGGTTTGGGAGCATGTCTTGGTCAAAAGTCAAAGGCACTGTTGACTTTTTCCTCAAAACCCTAATTGTGGTTCTGATGAAATTGAAACTTGTTGCTCAAACTTCTTGGACCAATCCATTGTTGCAAATGGATCAATGTGGTGTGTTAGTGACCCTCAAATCATCTCTTGAGGTCTTGGCTCATGATTTATCCCAAAAGTCAACTTAGGGGTGAATTAGGTCAAGAAACCCTAATTCCTGATTTTTAGTGAATGCATCCCCTGAGGCTAAATTGACTTGATGATGGGGTCTATGAGGTCCCGTGGAGTAATTAAAGTTATGCTTTGAAGCATTGGCTCATGCCCAGGGGAAAATTTCCATCTAGAGGCCCTGGTTGACCAAAACCCTAATTTGGTGACACTGGCGATCTTGGGGCTTGATCCACTTAGAAGGTTGCAGCCTTGTGCTTAATCCTTGATGTGAGAGTCCTCTTGATCCCTTGTGGATGTTTGAGAGGTTAGACAAGTTGAAGGTCATGTCATTCCTTGATTGATCCTTTGTCTAAGAGCTCTGAGAGGGCTTTAAACCCTAAGCTTGATTGTAGTGGATGCTCACCCATCTTTGGGGAGACTAATGAGGCATGATGGATTACCCATATTATGGTGATTATTTGCACAATGATGGGAAATCTTAGTGGTCAAAATTTGGGGTATGACATTTGGGTTTTGGGCCTGGTATTTTAATATTTGCACCACCACATTGGTCAGGCCTAACTGTGTATAACTTGATTTTCCTTATAATTTGAATTGCTGACGCACCCCATGTCCCCTCTTGCTTTCCTTATTTCATTTTCTTTCTTTATTTTATATTTGATTTTTATTTTAATGGTTCCAAGTACATAAAAATTCCATAAAAATATTTCTCACACACCTTGACATGTCAACTTATTTTTCATAATTTTAATTTTAATTTTTTTTAATATTTTGTTTTGATTTAATCGTGAAGGGTGTTTTATTTGACCTAGTTTTGAAACATGGTTTTATTCTTGATTTTTCCAATTGGCTCTTGATTCAAATTTTCACACACTCTTAGGCACATGTATGTAGGGAATTTAAATGTTCATTTGATGTCTTGATCATGTATTTTGGGTTCATGTTTGGATCTCTTTTAATGCCTAATTTGTTTGATCAATGGATTGTGTACTTTCCTAATGTTTGAGGTGATTTGAGCACTCTTTGTACACATGCTTGGGAATTCCTCTTGGATCATTTTGACCTACTGCCTCCTTGATATCATGATCATTTTTATTTAATTTTTAGGGGCTTTTAACTATTTTTCATGTGTGATGCAATACATGCTTATGTGGTGAGATGTGCTTGAACTTTCTGAATTGTTTAGGGAGTGCACTTGTGCAACCATTTAGGGCTTGATCCTATCTCTTGTGCTTGATTGAAATATCATGTGGTAGAGCCCTATTATTAGTCTCACTTGACTTTTCTCCTCTCTTTAATTGATGCATCAATGTGATGTTGCTTTGAGGTGGATGTGTATACCTATTTGACCTAGTTTTGATCTTGTTTGATTACATGTGATTGGTTGATGCTTATGATGTTTAGAGGACATGAATACTTGTTTGTCAATGCTATCTTGATTTGTCTTTGTTGCTCAATGACATGTTTCTCACTTCTTGAACCTCACATGAATCCTTGTTTCTTATATGGAGAGTGTTGATTGAAGCATGTTTAGTTGCGTAAAGTTGTTTTGATATGATGCCTTTGATTCTTTATTGTGATATGGAACTTGATTTTGAATTAATTTTCACACACACACACACACACACACACACACACACACACACACACACACACTACTGCCCCTACTTGGATTCATACCTTGAGTTTACATGTTTACTTCTTTGAGGTGTGTTTTGACAATTCATGAAGTTTGGATATGATGCATGACTTGGGTCTTTTGCTTATTCTTTGATCATTAACATGAGTTGAATGCATCTTGACATAGCTACTGACCTATTTTGGTTCTCACATCATTTGACTTCAATTCACTTTTTTTTATGATTGAAAATGCTTCTTGGTTGATCTTAAGTCATCTGTGTATGCATTGGTGCATTATTTTGCTTAATTGGCTTGACTTCCAATCTTTGGTTATGGTTTGACATGTGTGCACACTTTGGTTACTTTAACATGGTGTTGATGTTTACTTTGTGTGATTGAACCTTATTCTTGCATTTGCTTGATGCTTATATCTAATGGTGTTGAATCTCCTTGATTGTTTGTATGATGTTGCATATTCTTCTCATGAGACTTTTTCTCTCTCACTTAGCTCATTCCTTCTTCATCTCTTTTTCTTCTTTTAAGCCTTAAGACTTGGTTAAGTCTTATGTGCTTACCTTTTATGATTGATTAGTATAATGTTTACTTGTGTTTGTTCACATGATCCCTTAGGATTCCTAGCTCAACTTAATTTTTGATTAAGTTAGAGGTAGGAGAGACATTAGGCTTTCAATCCTTTGCATGATAAAAATTAGGATAGTCCCTTTTAAACCTTAAATTTAGGCCTATCTATTTGCATGCTAACACTAGGTAGAATTCCCTTTCTATCCCAACTTTAGGACCATTGCGCATGACAACATTAGGATTCAGTTTCCCTTAGTTGTTTTCTTTTAAACCTTTGAGTCCTCTTTCTTCTCATTTCAAAATAAAATCAAAACACTTAATAAATACAACAAGTATTGTGCGCCACAGGCCTTAAGTACATGGGAAGTGATAAGCGAGAGTCTCTCCTTACCTTGTCTAGGGTGTTTTGCACATGTCCCGTCTTGGGTCGATCTTACGAAGCATTCGATCCTATGTCGTAGACTTTAATGCGATACGAGTTTCAAACAAAATCAATCCACTTGTATCTAAAACTTACAAAAAAACTTCAAACCTTTTTATCCTTCGGGATTGTTTGTCAAATCATTTTCAAAAAAGAGTACGTTATTTCCGCTCTACAGCAAACAGGCATCGACCCTAATTGTTGGGATGCGAACTTAACGTCGCTCATAAAAAACACTTAACCAATCTGTGTTTGTATCCACAAATTATGGACACTCTAATTTCCTCGTTCTCGTCCGAACGAGGATACGTAGGCACAAGACGACGATGTCTTGGCGAGCAACCTTCCCCCATTCACTCATAGTCCTCCGAACTACGTTGACTCTGACTTTCCCATTTCATGAGGGAATACGTAGGCCTAGGACGGTGAAGTCCCATAGAGTCTCCTTTTATTTTTCCCTTTTCATTCTCATATAGCAGTAGGCTTTAGATAACACACCCTTTGATTAGACTACAAGCGTGGATCCCGTTGAGTACAACGGACGCGAGGGGGTGGTAATACCTTCCTCTCGCGTAACTGACTCTCGAACCCAGGACTTGGTTGCGATGACCATGTCTTCTCCCTTTTGAGGTTTCTTCGATCATTTCCTTTCCCCCGTCGGGATAAATTACGTTCGGTGAAGACTCTGTTTTTTCTGCCGATTGTTTTTCGCGTTGCGACAGTTTGTAGTAACTTCTAACATGTGACTACTGACTACTAAGCGTATGTATATGCATGACTTATCTATCATTAATGATTGCATGTTAACTATTTTTGGGAGCATATATTGTGTGTCAACTGACTGTTGTGTAGCAACTGCCATGCTACTGATATGTAATTCTGCTAATGCTAATGTATGCTCTGATGCTGTTGATGCTTGGACTGAGTATAGGATCTCCTTGATACTCATTCGTGTTTCTACTCGAAGATATGTTTTACCAAAATTTGCTTAAGGGGAGATTATTTGTCCTTTTGGGATTGATTGCATTATGCAAAACAAAATGAAGTTTGTTCAAGCTGTTTATGGTACGAAAGTAACACATGTAGAACATGAAGTTCCAACATGTAGAACATGAAGTTCCAACATGTATGCTACAATATCTTGTCTCTGGAAAAATACAAATGGTATTGCAGTTTTGCTTTAGAATTATTCTATCCAAGATTCACTCTACAAAAAAGATCTAAAATTCACATAGAAGAATTAATTTGGATGTTCTTGTGTAACATATGGAACACAATGTTCTAGCATGAGTGTAGTACAACATCTAGCCCAAGTCACCAGGTCATGATGGATGTTATCAAGTGAGAAATATCTAATTGAGATTCAATTAGATTTTTTGCAGATTATTTAGCAATGTTTTTTTGATTTGTTTGACAGTTGTTGAAAATTCAAATCAGATTTAAATGGAGATTTAAATTTGAGTTTGAATATAACAAATCATATATTTTGTTGGAGAGATTCAAAGCTTTTTCAACCTATCAGATCAGAGTTCTTGAGACCGAACTTTAGATTTACTGCCCTCTATCTATTCCGATTGCATATCGACTGTGATTTCCAAAATTTTCTAATTCTTGATCTCCAAATCCCTCGAATATGGTTGGATCTAAGGCCATTCGCCTTGTGTCCTTACGTGAAGCATCCGTCGCAAGAAAACATCAACCTCCTCCTCCTCCTCAAGGCGATGCATGTCAAGATGTGGTAAACACTCAGTTGCATCGAGGTCTACTCCATCCTCCTCAAATTGCAGGATCTACACCGCAGCTCTGACAAGGCAAGCCTTGGCTCAGGCCTTCAGTACCATCATCAGCCTCAAGGCCAGAAACATTTCATGATTTTCATTAATTGTAGGCTAACTTAAGAGTACAAGGCGCTAATGAATTGGGGAACAATACTTATAACATAATTTAGCAACAAAACTCACAAGCGATAGAAGAAAGATTAATCTGTCCAGAAGAAAGCTTACATAACACGCCTCTAAACGAGTACGCCATTCAGGAAGCCATTTCCAAGAGAAGTGGAGTTATCGTTCTTGAGCCAACCTCGTCACGAAGAATTGAAGCTCTAAAATCTCTGGATCCTCCTCAAAGCCCAGAGGGAGACCAAGGTATTTATGTTCCTACTCAGAGGTAGATAGAGAAACCACATGCGAAGAATCCATAGACACATCCTCTCCGCACCTGCATTCTGGACTGTCAAATACCAAAGTCACAGAAGAAGCCTCATATGATGAATGAGTACAATAGGAAAGGAGATTCTGATAAGCACATATAACTCGTTGATGACCTTTTGAATTAATTCCACGCCAATGAAGCTACCAAGTGCAAACTTTCCGCATTAACTCTGACAGGATCTATCAGACTCTAGTTCAAACCTCTGTCATATGAGAGCATTAAGTCTTGGACCGACTTATGCGGAAGCTTCATCGCTCATTGAATCATTATGGTCGTACATTATCCGTTTCACACAGGTAGCATTGAAAGTAGAAGAATCTGAAGAGAGCCTCAAATGTTGGATATTTGAGAGCGACATGTTGCAATATAATTCCTTCATACAATAGCTGGCGCACATGGAGGTCCGCAATGTGAAAGAACGACCCCTTTATTAACTTGGAGGAGAAATTCAATGTTTAGCTTAACCCAATAACGATAAGTATACTCCTCTGAATGCCTCATGAGAAAATATTTACCAAGAGTGTGCCAACACAGAGTTCTGAAAAGGCAGAGTAAAAAATCCCTTCCTCATCTGAGAGTCGTTCAGAACTGATAAGACAAAATATTGGCCCTTCCATAAGGGACACAATCACAACACCGATGATTGAATCTAGTTGAAGGATGCCATAAAGGGTTTTATAAAGATGAGTCACTTATCCAAGTATGTCAAGGGAAGAAAAAGAGATATAGAAGAGTCACCCAAGAGCAATTCATCCTCCAAAGTTGTGGATGTCATGACCAATGGAGAGGGGACCAACAACAAAGATAACTGAGAAATCAAAGGAAACCGCCAACATATTGTTGCTATCATCCGAGGAGCGCCCCGTCTAAAAGGAAGATGAAGAGAAAAATTATTGAATTGATGGTCATCCATAAAAAGGAAGGGGCACTTCAATAAAGACCCTAGACATGTCAATACTCGAGTTTTGGAATTATGAGAAAGTTGGGGGGACCCCGGATGAGATCTCCCCCTAGTCATTGCTACTACGGTTGAACATTTTGACATCTCCCAGATCCTAATCAACGACAAGAACTCATGAGACATAATGTATTCTGAGATGTTTAAAAAGATGGGCCTCGAGAGAGAAAGTTTATGGTTATACGTAGGGTCAGACTTACAGACGTTTAATGGTATGACAATCTGCCTGTGGGTGTATGTTGAATTGATGATATTTATAGGAGAAAGAAGGGACTTTCATACTCTGAACTCACAATTCCTTGTGGTCCCTTGAAAGATTGCCTATAATTTCATTCTTGGCAAACCTCTCCCAGCAGCCCTGGACGTCGTGGCCTCACTAGTCCACCTCAAACTCAAATTTCACAACCTTCACGATGAACTAGTAACAGTCAATGTTGACCTCAAAGGAGCTAAAAGGATATATTAAGCACTCCAGGAGGACGAGGGGGAGATCAAGTCCATGGAAATCAATGTACCTTCCCTAACCTGCCTCTTAAGGGCATAAACAACATCCATAACAATAAATGTTTTATAACCAACTAAGGAGCATGAACATCTGACCTCCCCAAAGTGGCTAACCCGACGAGATGTAAAATAGGGAGAATAAATGGTGGCCAACCTACCTAGTTATGTTTTCAAATTTATATTTGATGTTATTTTTTGTATAACTAATTCTCCCAAAGAGTGCAGGGTGAACTCCAAATTATTAATGAAGAAATTTCAAATTCTGAAATATCTCTTTTCTTTATGATTAAGTATGGTAATGACGAGTTTGGGGTATGCCCGAAGGGATCAAATCCCCAACACGAAGACTTAAGGATGTTGTCGTAAACACCACGAATGGATGACTATAATAATAAAAAACCCACAATGCAACGTACACACGTAAAGACTCAGGGGTGTTTTCGTAAACACCATGAGTGCGTGAATACAATAATCAAAACCCCACAACGCAAAGCACACACATAAAGAAAGTGAAAAAAACCACTAAAACGAAAAATAATGGTCCACCCCTTCTAGTGGCTAGCCGCACCATAAGTCGAAGTGGATTGGCCACATGTTAACCTTGAACCAGGTTTTCACCTGGGGGAAAGGAGTGTCGACCTTTGGTCAGGCACATCCCCAGAGACGTCCAATAAATTTTGAGGGAAGTCCTGGTAAGTTCATGCAAATCCAGAGAAATTTACACAGGATCATATACATATTCCTTAAAAAGGTAAAACAAACGACACCACTTTTATTTCATTTCACTCACATTTTACAATGTAAGGTATTATATATATAAAAAAAGAGAAGAGGGTCACTAATCCTTAAGGGAGACGATTTTCCCATCTTTGAGAATCTGGTCCAACCGAACTTTCTCCCTAAAAATATGCATAAGAGAGTAAAAATGCTCTAGTTGCTGCGAGGCATTCTCAAAGGACTCATAAGCGACTATGATAATAGCAATAGATGATTCATTTAAACTCTGAGCCAAAGATGCATTCTTAAGGAACAAGTTTTCAAGGTCTCCCTAACCAACAGAAAATGGTGCATGTGCATCTGATAAAGTATCTTGTGCGAAATCCAAAGCTTTATCCTTTTTGCTACACCCTTCACTAAAAGGGTTACCTGATCAACTAATGACTCAGGTAGATTAAGGGCACTTAAGGAATCACATACATTGGTAAGAGAAATAAAAGCTTTATGTATTTCTTGCAAGTATGTATCTTGATCGAGCATCAGGCTATGATTAATTTCCTTCAATCATCGCTTCTCCTCGCGTTGTTATTCAGGCTGGAAGGCATCCTAACGACCAACACTACCAATGGCCAGAATAGGTGAAGCACGTCGGATACAGTACGCCATATTTTACAGTTCCTCCTAGAGGGTCTCATTGCTCAGGTATGTCTAGATAAGAGCAATCTTATTCCAAGGTAGTCTCTTGGTGTTCTTTTGGAGTACTTGGACCCAGTCTCGCCAATTGTACAAGAGTCAAAAGATCCAACGAGCGCAATGACTGCCGCAAAACATTTAGAACACATACTGCAAGCCTTGAGGGGAAAGGAGAATCGACCCACTTTGAAGTGTTTAAAGGGCCCACGACAAACGAGGTTGGTAGGATTTCCCATCTTAGTAGGCAGATTGCTTCCTTATTCTTCATCGAGTATGCAAATAATGATTACCAAAGTAAGCGCATTACAGATAATCAAATTGACGACATGGGGGGAAATATATCCTAAACTCACCAAAATGACCTATCCTCCTTGGTGTTATCATCAATCAAGAAACAGGTTTCAATAAGTTGTTTCAAACGTTTCCATGAAGTCTCATCCCGAGGAGTGACGCCCCTGGCATAAGCCAACTCTTTGATGAAACCAAATAGTCGTCTTTTCAGATGAAGATCATTCTAAGACAAATCGTCTTCCTTGTAGACATATAATATGTTCCCCCATTAGGAAATGACCTTTTTTCTAGTACTTGGGAAACAGGTCGATACACCTGTCTTCTATCCCGGTACCTACGGTACATACTTTTGCATGGGCCTTTTTATGGGGGGGATAACTAGGAAGAATCGATTTTTGAAATGTTTCAGGCTCTTCGAAAATTTTCCGATGTTGTGAACAACCTGCACCAGATTAACCAAACCATGGCCCCACGCCTGGACCGTGTGTCGCTCCCGGGATTTTCATCCAAGTACAAACGCGAAAGTGGCGCGGAAACAGAGTCGCCAGCAATGTGTATTTATCCCAAGAAAGGGAAAGGAAACACTGCGTAAACCTGAGGGAAGGAAATAACGAGGTCTCGTGACCAAGAGAAATGGGTAAGGGATTCGGTTATGCGAGGGGAAGGTATTAGCACCCCCACGCGTCCATCGTACATAATGGGATCCACGCTTGCTGTTTCGATCAAAGGGTGTAGGAAACTGGAAATCAACTGCTAAATAGAGAACTGGAAATGAAAGGTAGAAAGGAAAATGAAGAGGAGAAAGAAGTGACTCGATAGGACATTATCGTTGTCCTAGGCCTACATATTCCCTCAGTGCAATGGGAAAGTCAGAGTCAACGTAGTTCGATGGACTACGGGAAAGGTTGCTCGTCGAGATATCGCATCTCGTGCCTACGTATCTTCAATCAGACGAGAAAGAAGAATCAGAGCAAACGTAGTTCGGCTCAACAAGGGTTGCTCTGTTTGTGTTTTTTAGTGGAAACATCAAAGTGTGCGTCCCAGCAGTTAGGTGTTGCAGCTCGCTGTAGGGAGACTTAGGCGTTACCTGTTTGCGGTAGAACGGACATGACGAGTCCTTAAGAAAGGAGTGAAGAGATGAGAAGAGAATTATTTGTTTGTTTTTGTATTTTAGAAAGAAGTGTTTTGATCATTTTTGTGTTAGTAACACGTATTGCATTCAAGTCTATTGCATAAGATCGAATGCATCGCATGGTCGTTCTAACAGGATATATGCTAAACATTCTAGAAAGGCAGAGAGAAACTCCCCTCCTTCCATTTCCTGTGCTCTAGGCTCACGTGCAATACGCGTTAATCCTTTATTAAGTGTTTTTTGCTTTTGTTTTAAGATGAGAAAAAGAGAGACTCAAAGATTAAGAAAGGTAAAAGTCTAAAGAGAGACTAATAATCCTAAGAGTTGTCATGCTTGGAGATCCTAAGGGTTAGTGTGGTTTGAAGAACTATAATCCTAAAGAAAAGAAGAAGAGAGCAAGAGGTATCACAACTCACTTCTAAAGTAGAAGACGAGTTATGAACCAAAAAGGAGAAGAAAGAAGTTTGTACAAAGAAAGCATAGAAATGCTTATCACCAATGCAAAAGAGAAAGCTTTAAAGAGATGAAGGAATAAGGTGTATGTGGATGCACATCCACACCCTCAACTTACCATTAGCCCCTACATGAAAAGGTTAGCTAAACAATTGAATATGAAAGCATAAGTGAAAGAAATCACACATGTAAGCACCAAACATCTCATGAAATGAAATTATGAATCAAACAAAGCCTAGGTATAAAGAGAAGGGATCCTAAGTGTTAAATGACTTCTAAAGTCAGTATCATGTCTAATGAGGTTCAATTAAATTTAAGGTACCTAATGAGATCAAACTATGTCAAGAAAGGTGCCAAAGATTCACACAAGTTCAAGTTATGAAACATGGATGAAGTATGAATGCACATGGCATACAAACATGAATGAATGCTTGGATAAATGTCAAAATCAGAATTGAATGTCATATTATAATGCTCATGGATGTCAATGAATGAACATACAAAGCATGAGTGAAATGATTTAAGAAGATAAAGCAAATAGAAGCAAACAATGTTCAAGTTCAAGTAAGAAAGGAAGAAACTTGTAACACAAGTCAAAGTTGAAAAAGAACATGAAATCAAATGCAAATGGATGCAAGCCAGAATTAAACATCATATTTGAATATCCTATAATGTCTATGAACAAGCATACAAATCATGAAAAAGAATATTCAAGTAGAAGAAATTAGATGAAGAAGAAGTAAGAAGAAAAGAAACAAGTTTCACTTAAAGAAAAGAAATAACTTGCAACACAAGTCAAAGTTGAAACTCAAAGATAAATGAACATGGATTATAGGTCAGTACCAAATGACCTTTAAGATGCAATTAAAATGTGAGAATTAATCATACAGGATGCATATGCAAATCACATTGAAACTAATTAAGAAAGAAAGATGAAATAGATCAAACATAAACAAGTATGCAAGATGAATGACATTTGAATGCATGAGATGATTATGGGTAAGTAGCATACCAAATATGAGATGCAATTAGAATGCATGAATAGGCATTGATGATTCACAAACAAGTCATGTTGAGTACAAGAAGAGATAAACAAATTTAGGTCAAACAAGTTCAAGTAATGATGCAAGTTGAAACAATTATGTACAAGTTATGAGAGATGAAAGTAAATGATCTATAATTATGGTTTAATATGACCTATAATGTCAAAGAAATGACCTATAAAAATGCACAAACAAGTCCTAATAGGATGGCATAAATGCCTACCTAAAACTATGTTAGAAAGAAGTAGAAAAATAAGCACAAAATGTTACTTCAAACACAAGGCATCAAACAATTACCAAACACATGAAAAAAATTATGAAAATAGGTCACAATCAAATTAGGTCAGAGGAAAAGTATGTATCAAAGTATCAAAGCAAAATTCAAAAGGAAACATTCTCAAACAATTCAACAAAGTCACATTATGTCAAGAAGAATGATGCACAAAGAAATGGTTCAAATACTATTCAAAAATGACTTTAAAATCTACCAAAATTATATGAGATGTCTTGATATGATGTATGAACATGGTAAAAAGATTGGATGCAAAATCACTTTGGAACTATGCAAAAGAAATCAAAAAGCAAACATGTGTAATGAAGAAGAAGACTTAAAAAGAAATTAAATGGAAATTAAGAAAATATGAACAAAATCAATTAAAATCAGAATTAAAAAATATGAAAAATTATTTAAATGTGTCTTGATGCTTGGTGAATTTTTATAGAATTTTTATTAAGGTTTTAGGATTTTTAATAAAAGGAAATGAAAACTATGTCAAAAATAAAAATAAAATGTAAAAAGAATTAACACAGGGGTGTAGACATAGCAAAAATGAAGTTCGAAATGTGATTGGGCTTAAAGCGTGGGTGTGTGAATAGCAATTATAGTCTAGGTCCAAATACACGCGCAGAACATGGTAATAGCATAGACACTCAGTCAAACATTAACTCCATCAGAGCCACACGTTCAAGTCAACAAGATCAATCAAACAAAGTAATATGATCCAACGCATCACAAGCCACGCACATGGTAATAATCATACACGCACACACATGCAACCAGTCAAAGTCAACACAAAGAAAGAGAGAGAGTCAAGTGAGTGAGAGCACACTCATTAATTCGCTAGCACGCTGTGAGCCATTGGATCAAACAAATCAAACGGTTGTGACTTAAAGTTGGCAACGACTAGGGTTTTAGAGATTCAGGCAACCTCACCGACCGGAGAAGACTCCGGTCATCTTCTCCGGCCATCTCCGACGACTGCAAACACTCACATGTTCTAGAAATTCACAAAACATATATCTTTCGAAAGCCAAAGTTATGTAGAACACGGATCCAAGCTTAGATTTCACAGATCATGCATGTACAGAGAGAATCGAAGGGAGAAAGTTTGCCCTAGGTTTTCATCTAAGCTTCTAACAAGCTCTATCAACTAGCCAGAGTTTCCACAGCTTCTATTAAGCTCAAATCACAATAACAATAAGCTAAAATCAATAAAAACGTGCAAAGGAAGTTTGAATTGAAACCTGGAAATTTGAAGTAACTTGAATCTTCAGAAAACCAGAGATGCTCCAAGATGAACTTTGAGCTTAATCTGGCCAAATAAAGGCTTGTAGAAGCTTGATCTTGCAGAGGAATTGAGATCTGGAACTTGAAGGTGCTTCCACTATTCAATGCTTCAAAGCTTCAAAGGTGCTTGATGATGAAGATTGGAGATGAACTATGATGAATTCGTGCAGAGAGAGAGAGAGAGGTTTCAGAGAGAAATTTGAGAGCTCTGGTTTGTGAAATGTGAAAAATGAGAAAGTCCTCCCCCAAAGTTAGTGAGAGCTTTCAATTTATATGCAAGGTTAGTTTCTAACTATCTTAGTTGACAGTTAGAACTATGGTTGAGTTAAAATGGTGATTGAAGCAAAGAGAGGGTGTGCAAAGCAATCTGAAATGAGGGTGAAGAGAAGCTCGTGTGCAGTTTATGATCATGTGTGGAGAGAGATCATGATAGTTATGATGAGGATGATGAAGGATGGTGATGATGTACAGATGCTGCAGCCTCGCCTTGTGACATAAACTTCTCCTTTTGAATTTTGAACTTTTCCATCTTCATGCATAGTCATGCATAAGCTCACGCACATGTAAGTGTTTGGTGTGTTCAAAAGAGGCAAAAAATGAAGGGTGAGATGAATCCTGCGCGTGAAACAAGGGAATCAATGCAAAAGATCACCTAAAAAATCTTTGCCTAGCAGCCAATACATCAATGCAAGTGATGATGTTTATGTCCAATTTCCTCTCATTGTAATGCATGAAAATGGATGATCTTGGTGCCTTTGAAAAGAATAAACATGGTAGAACAGGATTGATGTTTGGTTTAGATCCAATGGAGGCTTGTAACACACTTGAAAGTGGCTTGAAAGTCAAGGAATCACAACTAGTGTATGGGCATGTGACTTGGCCTGCAGGCAAGGCCTTGGTGCCTATGGAGTTTCAGTGTGAGACAACCATGTTTGAGCTCTCATATGACCTCCATAACTTGTTCAAATGAGAAAATGCCCAACATCAAAGTTAAAGAGGACATGGAGATGAACAACTTTGATGTTCAACAATTTTTCATTTGAAGCATTATTGATGGAGAAAACTAGCTTGAAATTTGGCACACCACATGTTTTATGAAATGCTTGCATGCCAGCCCAGTCTTGCTTGGTCATGACTTGGTTTTTGCTTTGATTTTGTCTAACTTTGATTGATCATAACTCCGTCAATTTTGATCCAATGGAAGAGTTCTTTATATGGATTTGAAGCTTGGAATGTCATATTTAATTGGCTCAACTTAGGCCTGAAGTTTGAAGCTTTTATCTTAAAAAAAGAATGCCTTGAAGTAGAGTGCAAAATGGTCCAAAACTTTCCATTTTTAGAAACCCTAAGTTTCTAAATTTAGCAACTTTGTACAATTCTTGATATTTGATGAATCTCTTGACATTTCTTGATCAAATCTTGTCCAATGAACATAAGTGACTTGAATTTCATGAATTTGACCTAAAAAAGCCATGAGTTGACTTTTTCCTTTGCACAGTTGACTTTTTCTCCAATTTCTTGATTCTCAAGCAATTGACCAATTGAATCTCTTTTGAAATGAACCAATGGCCAATATTCCATCCTTAGATACTTGACATCATGTAGAAAACATTGATATAAAGTTTGAACCAAAATTTCATTAGGAGACTACTTGAATCACAAACCCTAATTTTGACTGCTTTTGGTTAGGAGATGATGAACTGTCCAACTTCTTGGTGAATTCTCTTCTTCCAATGACTTGTGGGATCAATTGAGATCATATGAGACATAAGAGACTCTTGAGGCTTGCTTGAAGACCTTAGGCTTTAGCTCTCCTGCTTTGAATAGTCAATGCTCTGAAATCAACTGATCACACGCCCTTTGCAACTTGTATGAGATATGAGATGAAATGAGATATAAATGCAATGCAATGAAACATAAGCTAGGTGACAACAAGAGGGAAAATTTTGGGGTGTTACAGCTGCCCCTATTCAATCATCTGTTAACCTGAGAAGGATGAAAGCAACGACTATTCATACAATCAAGGTGAATTGTGATTGAATACCAAAACAACCAGAAAATTTGCACGCTGAATGAAGAAGAAAAGGGATATAAACCCTTCTGGAAGTATCAGCAAATAACTACATAGATTGATATGACATGTATCGAAATAGGGATACGGACAATTATCAATGATCATACGGACGAGTACGGAAAGAAAACATGGATGGGTGTTTAGGTCAACGATGCGAACGAGCAACAGACTATCATCAGAGGAACACGACGAGTGACCAGGTCAATGATATGAACGAGTATCAGACGATGATTAAGAAAAGGAACAGACACAAGTGTTCGGGTCAACAATACAAATGAGCATCGGACAATCATCAAAGGAACATGACGAGTGACCAAGTCGACGATACAAACGAGTATCGGACGATGATTAAGAAAGGGAATACACACAAGTGTTCGGGTCAACGATACAAACGAGCATCAGACAATCATCAAAGGAACACGATGAGTGACCAAGTCGAGGATACAAACGAGTATCAGACGATGATTAAGAAGAGAACACACACAAGTGTTCGGATCAACGATACAAACGAGCATCGGACAATCATCAAAGGAACACGACGAGTGACCAAGTCGACGATACGAACGAGTATCGGATGATGATTAAGAAGGGAACACACACAAGTGTTCGGGTCAACGATACGAATGAGCATCGGACAATCATCAAAGGAACACGACGAGTGACCAAGTCGACGATACGAACGAGTATCGAACGATGATTAAGAAGGGAACACACACAAGTGTTCGGGTCAACGATACGAACGAGCATCAGACAATCATCAAAGGAACACGACGGGTGACCAAGTCGACGATACGAACGACTATCGGATGATGATTAAGAAAATACGGACGAGTATCTCAAAGGTCAATACGGACGAGTATTAGCTTAAAAGTTCAAACACGAACGAGTACTGAAAAGGGTCAATAAGAACGGGTATTGAAAATAAAGGACTCAAACACGGACGGGTGCTGAAAAGAACACGGACGGGTGTCTCAAAGGCAATACGGACGGGTATTGAAAAATGAAAGTTTGTAAAGTGATCTCACTGGGGATTAAAATGCTAAAAAGGACACAGACGAGTGTCTAAGAGGTCAATACAGACGGATATTGAGAATAAGGGGTTCAAGCACGGACGAGCGTTGAAAGGACACGGACGGATGACCAAGGTCAATACGGACGGGTATTGAATTAACATTGTACGATCAAGTGTTGTAGTAAGCTTTGCTGGGGTTGCATGACAATGTTTTGTCTGTGAATTACTCTGGCTTGCAGGTAAACGGTTGAACCTGGCTTATGTTTCGTATGAGTATGTTTGAGTTTTGCCGTGATGCTCCATATCAATGGAATGCTATGCTTTAGAGAATGCAAATGTTATGATATAAGCAAATGCAAAAGAGACTCCGGACGAGGAATCCAACTCCGCGGGGAAAAGATCATTGTTCGATCCTTCAATTGCTCTGTGGGGATTAACCCTTCTGCCAGGGATAACGCTTGCCACAAATTGCCAAAAATAAATTGGCTTACAGATATGCTGAGGTGTGATGATCCTGTTGAAGAAGTTTCCACTGGAATGACTCTGCCCTAGAGAGAGATTATTCTGCTCATGGAACTTCGATGGGGATGAGAACTTTCTGAATGACGTTCTGCTGAGGAAAAAAGTCATTAAAACTATGCTTGGGAACAATGATCACTGATTTGATCTCGGAAGCTCCTGAAAGGATAACACCTCTGCTGGAGAAAATACGAACAATCCGTCTACTTCGAATTGCCATGCTTGCCAAAAAATAAATTGGACTTTGAGATATAGGGGAGTGATGACTCTGCCAGGAATTATTTCATCTGACTGGGGATGAATTCTGATCATAGCAACTCCGCTGGAGGAATGACAACTTTCCTACTTGGCTGGAGAAAGAATGTACTAACACTCTGCTGAGGAAGAGATTCTGTTGATCTGCTGAACCTCAACGGGGAGAAAGAACAACTCAGCTGGGATTCAATACTGAACTCTGTGGGGGATACAACCGTATTTAGCCCTGGTTGCTAAGAAATGAATTTACAGTCTCTTCTTGCTGAGAACAAACTGCCAGGGATACGATCTTACTGGGGATCAGAGCTACTCCGTCGAGGATACGCAAATCCTGGTTGGAAGACGTTCTGTTGTGATATGCTGGGAAAGAATCCCTAGAGATCTGCTGGGAAAACACAAAGAAAATCCACGGTAATATGTTGAGGAACAAAGCTATCGAGCTTAGAATAAGTGTCACAATGCCCCATGCTAGGCGAACTTCCGCTTGACGACTCCACTGGGGATAATGAGTTTACAACAAACTCTGCTGGGGAGAACCACTTCAAAGCGTCTCATTATGGGGAATGCCTCTTAAAAGGATTTTACAAAAGACCAAGCATCTTCAAACTCTTATATAAATTCTGAGACTTGAGCTAGTCGTATTAACTAGGATATTACTCTACTAGGGATAATAGATTTGGAACACATCCTATCGGAGGGATTTCACGATGCCCCATGCTTGGGAGGGTCACAAACTCGCTTTTGCTCCAGATTACGCGGCTGATCTGAAGAAATTGTCCTAAGAGGATTTTACAGAAGAACTGATGTCTTCAAACTCTTGGACACTCACTGAGCTTTGAACAAGGTATGCGAAGCAACTCTAATGAGGAATTTGCAACTGTTATCGACACAGAAAAGCTTGTAGCTGTTGGAAGTTCTGAATGGGAGAATCGACTTAATAGGATATAACGATACCCAGTGGAAATTAATTTGTCGATATCGAATCATCGTGAGCGACCGTCGACCGAATGATGGATTCAATCAGTAAAAGTTGTGACAAAAGGGTGACATGTGAACCCTTTCCTGAACATGATTGCCCCGGTATTCTGCATAGGGATAAGTGATTACTCGTTTGGAAGACACGGTCCATGCTCTCGTGTTTTTGAAACTGCTTCAATCTTGCTTTTGAGCCTAATACGAGGCTGCTACTTGCAAGCAAAAGATATGCACATATGCCCCATGCTGGATATGACTTCTGCAACTGAAAAAATCTAACTCTGAACCACCACTTGTTGGGGAGAAAGGTTTGGATGCATCTCTTGCTAGAAACATAATTAATGAAGTCTGCTAAAAACAGGGGAACACCAGAAGAAATTGTCTCAAGAGGGTTTTACAGAAGACTTGACATCCGAAACGCCTCAATGTCTTCAAACTCTTGGAGAGACTCGTCGGATCTCGAAGTAACTGCCTCAGACTGTATGGTCTACAGAGGAATTTGCCTAGAGAAGATTCATGAACAATCTCATATCACCGTGAGATATTCTTCCCCAATACTCTGAACCCTGGATAGGCTGATCAGTCGTCTAGATGGACTAACTTCTCGTGCTCTTGGGATGGCCTGCCCCAGTATGAACCTTGAAGTGGTTTTGCCCCTGACTACTGATCTTCAAAGAAAGACCCAGAATTCCTGCCTTTGGAGAGATTTGAATCTCGAATTGCTCCAGTTTGGCTGAACTCTGAAGAGACTTCTCAACTTGATTGGCCCAGATTGGCTACACCTTAAAGATATGATTCGACGTGATTGCCCCAGATCGGCTACGACTTAACACAACTTGTTGGGAAAGCTCCCACTCAACAAAGTTTCCTGAGGAAGTAACACTGGATGTGGCTGTCCTTCGGGAGTTTCAGGATTCTCAACTTGGCAAGATTAAGCTTCTGGACTGAATTTCCATATGTAAATTTCTTTTGATGTCAAACAAATATATGCAAGCAGAAAATGTTTTATTCTGAGAATGAAAATTCTAATGCAACACACATGTTAATCTTGAAGTTTTACTTAAAAGATGTCGCAAACCCTTTGTGAGCGGATCACGGGTTAGGATACGACATTAATTTTTTAATGAAAGAATGCAATGCACATGCAACACCAACAAAGATGTTTTAGCACAACTCATAGGAGTCAGGAACGCTATCTCTTGGTAGTACACTTTCGAAATAACCCTGTTTCAATTTTGGACTTTTGGTTTTGTAACGGGGCCTGGTTCACGGTTATTGAAACAAAGGATATAAGGCTCAAAATTTATTAGTGCCCACCCACTCTTCGTGATGTCCTCCAGTCCTACGTTCAGTTAGTTCGGCATTAGCGTTCACCTCTGAAAAGAAGCTTTTGTGATGGTTGAGGAACCATTGACTTTTAACGGTTTAAGCACCAATCAGGTTGTTGGAGTAACAGTCATCCCTTTTCATCTTTGTGTCTGTGTCACACGACTTTTGTTTTTTCGCTTGAGGGTCTTTCTTGGGTAATCCTGTTCGCATTTCGCTTTCACATTCTTTTGCTTATCCCTAACTTTTGCCTGGACAGATTCTTTTGAATCTTTGATTTCGGAGTCCAGCGGGATGCCCTAACTTTTGCCCAAGTTGCTTGTTTTCAAGTTTCAACTTAGTGGGCTTTTTCATTTCTCTCTCTCTTTTTTTTTAAACACATCGTGTGACACCGACTGTCTTGATTTCTTTGAAGGGTTGTGACTGTTTCACTTCTCAGTTGATGAGGGATAACCATTGTGGTTTCCAATCTTTGGACCTCTTGATGCGGTGGAGTGAAAAGTAATGGATCCTCATATGCACACTCCTTTTGAGGTTTGAACGCTTGGTCAAACTAACTGACGCCTACCCTGCCCCAGGGTTAAATGTTAGGGTTTTTTTTTTACCAAAAGAAACTCCTTCTTTAGGGCTTCTATTTGGACGAGGGTCTATCTCCTTATATCTTCAGTGTTTGGGATTTGAAACAATGCCTTTATACATCGTCAACATGGTTTTATCCAAGAGCACACAATTAGAGATTTTTGCGTTTTCAACTCATCATCCTGCCTCTATAGTTTAAGCACGACAGTTGGTATTGCAATGCACATATACAAAATTATGAGTGAATACGAATGGATTACTTCAGGAAAAACATGCGCGCTTTATTAGGATTAACCATGAGGTGTAGGGTTTCTCTCATGACCAAACGGCCAGAAGATCACGTCCACCACCATTTACACACATGGTGGACGCCATGCCTTGGTGGCAGGTGCCATCTTCATAAAGATGGAGTCAGTTAAGGGCGGTTGAGAGGTTGAAGCCATGACGAGAGGATTTCTCTCCCACGAATTCTGAAGGCCCAACTTGATGTCCAAGGCAATGTTGCACTATAAATAGGACCTAGTTTCTCATTTTTAGGCATCCATTCTTAGTCGTAGCATATCCATAGAATCACTTTGTAAAAGCGATAATTCGTCACATCGAGGAATTATCGCACCATTGTTGTGAGCAAGTGTGGAGCAATCATAGAGTAAAAGCTTGTCGATATTTTCTTTACCAGTCTTGTACCAGA
The DNA here is from genome assembly GCA_022829125.1 of Lathyrus tuberosus. NCBI lineage: Eukaryota > Viridiplantae > Streptophyta > Magnoliopsida > Fabales > Fabaceae > Lathyrus > Lathyrus tuberosus. The sequence goes on from JALAZF010000030.1 coordinate 22,484,949, forward strand.
TTCAAGTCTCCGATTTGGAGTAGGTTTTTTAATTCATTCGCATTATTTATTATTTATTTATCCCGCATCGTATTTACTTTCGTTTATTTCCCACATTTTCTTTATTTTTATTTATTTCTCGCACTGCCTTTATTTAATTGTTATGTTTTAATTTCTCTATTGTCTCGCACGTTTACTTTGATTTATCTTGTTGTTTCTGTCGTTACCTTTTCAAAACCAATTGCACACTTAACATGTTTTCCTAAATGACTTATTCCAATAATCAAGTATATGCTATGTTGTTTACCGTAGTCATGTCCAGCTAAATCTTTAGTGTTGGGATGTGAGGATCCTCGTTTCGATGATACTCTGTATGTTGTGTCTATAGGAATGCTTTAGGGGCTGTTTTGGTTTTAATGCAATTTTTCTGTGGTTTATTTGATCAGATATTACAAACATAGATTCGTGATTACGTCTGGTGAGATCGAAAGCCGTCCGACATTTAAGATAAAAATTGGTTAGTTTTTGATTAAGAAAAACAGTGGAAGCACTTTGTTAATCAATTAGGAAAGTTTAATATTATTAGAAAGTGATTTTAAAACATTTTTTGGATACGTTGATAGGTATAAGATCCGGTTGGCTGAGCATATGCCAGAAACCCTTTTGTGTTAAAAGTTTTCAATCAAAAGCACTTTTTAACTGAGTCTTAGAGGTAGTTATAGAAAAAAGGATTTTTCACTTTAACGCAAGATGCGACCGGTGCAGCGTGAGCGGCTGTATAGATTAGAGGTCAAATCTGGTTCTAATTACACTAACGGGACGGTTCCTTTTTAATTAACTCTTTTTAAAGGAAGAAAATATTTTCCCCATAAGTAATTCTACTTAGATACGATAGGAGTATTGTTTGATTGATGTGAATTGCATTTTAGCATTGTTTCTTTGAACTTATTTTATCTTCATTAATTTCTGTGCACTTTGCAAACCCTGTTTAATTAGCCTAAAATAGAATACCGTAACAATAGTTATTGATAGCTTGCCATTGGTCTCAATAGGAACGATAATCTTTTATATTACTCTGACGAAGTCCGTATACTTGCGGAAGGCACTGACACACGATCAAATTTTTGGCGTCGTTGCCGGGGACCAACTTCATCAAATTTCTGTACCTTGTTGTTACACCGTCTAGATTTTGGCATTTTCCTTTTTCTGTTTACTGGTAAATGCAAAGATCTCGCAGTACCAGAAACTTAGTAGAACCAATAGAAGAACCCTAAAGATACGCACGCGCACGTCTTTTACTCCAAAAGATTAGAAGAGGTATGGCTGAAGAACAAAACCAGAAACCTCTTAAGGACTTCACCTTACCTTCTAATGAAGAACCCCATTCAAGTATAGTAAACCCAGCTATCACAGCTCATAACATTGAATTGAAACCCGCTCTGTTATAATTAGTATAACAAAACCAGTTCGCGGGTCTCCCAACTGAGAACCCGAACCAACATTTATTAGTTTTTATCCAATTAGAGGATACCCTGAAAGCCAATGGTTGTCTTCCTGAGGCAATACGTCTAAGACTATTTCCTTTTTCCCTCAGAGATAGAGCACGATCATGGTTAGATTCTCTTCCACCCAATTCAATGACCACATGGAATGACCTAAAGAAAGTTTTCCTTGCTAGATATTTTCCACCAAGTAAGACTGTTGTCCTATGAAACCAAATCACTAGATTTACCCAGTAAGACGGTGAATCTCTTTTCGACGCTTGGGAAAGATATAAAGAACTATTAAGAGCTTGTCCATACCATGGTTTAGAATAATGGCTGATTATCCACACTTTTTACAACGGACTTCTCTATAACACAAAAATAACCATTGATGCTGCCGCCGGTGGTGCACTGATGAACAAACCCTACCCCGAAACATGCACTCTCATTGAAGATATGGTACAAAACCATTACCAATGGGGGACAGAACGAACATCAGTGGAGAAAAAGGAGCGCAAAGGAGGTATATATGAAGTTAGTTACCTAGACATGATGAAAGCTAAAATGGATGCCCTTGCTCAAAAAGTTGAAAGTATGTATGTTAACCCTATAGCTATCGTAGCTGCTGTGCAACCCGGATGCGAAATCTGTGGAACCCCAGGACATATAACTACTTAATGTAGTCTCTTAGTTGAACCAACCCCAGATCAGGTCAATTATGCCCAAGGAAACCCCTTTTAAATACTTACAACCCTGGATGGAGGAATCACCCAAACTTTTCCTATAAAAACAATAACCCTAATCAGAATTCTGAACCCCAAAGACCCCAAGCTTTTCAAGCCCAAAGGCCGACACAACCTATGCAAGCTGCTTCTCATAAATCAAATCTTAAGAAAAATCATGGAGAGCTTCATTTCAGGCCAAACACAGTAAAACAAAGAATTCATGAACCAAAACATTCACATAAACGAGCTGATTACTCAACTAGGCACCAAACTCAATTTTGTGGTAACCCACAACAAAATGCTTGAAACCCAAATCTCTCAAGTAGCTCAATAATAAACTGCCCAGGCTACGCCAGGAGGACAATTTCCTGGACAACCTCAACCTAACCCCAAGGGGCATGCTAACACTATTGCCCTGCGGAGTGGAATCATTTATGATGGACCAGAAGATCCCAGGTTAAAGAAGTCAGAACAACCAATAAAAAATGTTGTAGCCACACCTGAGAAATAGGATGAGGAGAGTGTAAAACCTGAAGAAAAAAAAAGGAAATTAAAGATAAGGAAGGAGTTAAGAATAACCAAGTTTATATACCACCCCTTTCTTATAAACCACCTATTTCGTATTTGCAAAGACTTAAACAAACCAAATTAGACAACCAATACAAAAAGTTTGTAAAAGTGATCGAGAAACTCCACGTTGAGATTCCTTTCACCGAAGCCATCACCCAAATACTATCTTATGCTAAATTCCTTAAAGACATCCTAACCAATAAATGTAGAGTTGATGACCCTAAACCCTTAGAATGCAACTCTATTACTGAAAATAAATTAGCTAAAAAGGAGAAAGACCCTGGAAGTTTTTCTATACATTGTGTTTTAGGAAATCATGTCATCGATAAAGCCCTTCTGGACTTAGGAGCCATCGTGAGCTTAATGCCTTTAGCCGTATGTAATAGAATAAACCTAGGAGGCATGCAACCAACTAGGATGTCCCTTCAATCGGCCGATAGGTAAGTTAAATACCCTATAGGTATATTAGAAGACATCCCAGTTAGAATCGGTCAACTTTACATTCCAATAGACTTCATCATTATGGACATTAAAGAAGACGATGAAATCCCTATCCTTCTAGCTAGGCCCTTTTTATCGACAGCTGGAGCTATAATAGATGTCAAAAGAGGAAAGATGACTTTCGAAGTAGGTGATGAGAAAGTAGAATTTATCTTATCCAAATTCTTAATGGCATCTTCCATTAATGACTCATGTTGTGCCATCGATATCATTGATGAGTGCATATGAGAGTTAGATCAAGAAGAACCCACCAAAACTATTAAATTACCATCAACTTCCATCCTGGAGGACGACGAATTTTTGGAACCTTATATAGATGACCATATTTATGAATGCTTAGCACTTACCCCAAACCATATGCCAGGCCCTAAGAAACCATCAATAGAGCTTAAAGAGCTACCCAAGAATCTGAGATACGAGTTTTTGGATAAAGAACTAAATCGTCTAGTTATAGTAAGCGCTACCTTAAATAGTGACGAAATAAATCAATTCTTAGATGTCTTGAGAAAGTATCCTGAAGCCCTTGGTTATAACATATTTGATCTCAAAGGGATAAGTCCATCCATGTGCATGCACCAGATTATGCTAGAAGAGGATTCTAAACCCTCTAGAGAACATCAAAGAAGGATAAATCCTATAATGAGTGGCGTAGTAAAGAAGGAAGTGCTGAAATTACTAGAGGATGGAATAATTTACCAAATTTTTTATAGTAAGTGGGTAAGCCATGTACATGTGGTACCGAAGAAAGGAGGTGTCACAATTATGCAGAACAAGAAAGGAGAACAAGTCGTAAAACGTATAGAAAACGGTTGACGTATGTGTATCGATTATAGAAAGCTAAACAAAGTAACTAGGAAATATCACTTCCCACTTCCATTCATAGATTAAAAGCTCGAGCATTTAACCAAACATTCTTACTTTTGTTATTTAGAAGGATACTCGGGATTTTTCCAAATTCTCATTCATCCTGATGATCAAGAGAAAACAACATTTACATGCCCTTATGGAACATTTTCCTATCGACAAATGCCATTCGGACTTTGCAACGCCCCAGCTACTTTCCAATGTTATATGATGTCAATCTTCACTGATTTCCTCGACGAGATCATGGAAGTTTTTATGGACGATTTCTCGGTATATGGATCCAGTTTTAAAAACGGCTTAGCTAACCTTGAAAGAATTCTAGAAAGATGCGTGGAAGTAAACCTAGTTCTAAACTGGGAGAAATATCATTTCATGGTCACCGAAGGTATAATGTTAGGACACATAGTATCTGAGAGAGGCATCGAGGTTGACAAAGACAAGATAGAGGTTATAGAAAACCTACAACCACTAAAGACAGTTAGGAAGTTCGAAGCATTTTTGGACACGCCGGTTTCTACCGACGTTTCACTAAAGACTTCTCTAAGATAACCAAACCTTTAACTGGCCTTCTGATGAAATAAGTTCAATTCATTTTTGACGAAAGATGTCTTGAAGAATTTTAACACGTTAAACAAGCACTAATTTCCGCACCCATTATACAACCTCCTAATTGGAACCAACCTTTCGAAATTATGTGTGATGCAAGCGATTTCGCTGTTGTTGCTGTTTTAGGACAAAAAAATGAAAAGAAATTACATGTTATTTACTATGCCAGTAGAACCTTAGACACCGCCCAACTTAATTATGCCACAATCGAAAAAGAACTCCTTGCTGTAGTTTTTGCTATAGACAAATTCCGATCGTATTTAGTCAGAGCCAAAATAATAGTTTACACTGATCACGTAGCCATTCGATATTTGTTAAGCAAGAAGGACACTAAGCCCAGATTACTACGTTGGATCCTTTTGCTACAAGAATTTGATCTGGAAATCCGTGATAAGAAAGGCACCGAAAACATGGTAGCTGGCCACCTTTCAAGGCTAGAATATTTAAAACCCGACCTAGTACCCATAAACGATGACTTTACCTATGGTAGACTTATAGCAGCTGTTAGAACCAATCACAGCGATGACCCCGATCCCGAATTTGAATTAAACATTAAGGATGCTTTAGTATTAACTCGCGTACCCTGGTACACAGATTTTGTTAACTACTTAGCCACCGATATCGTACCCCCTGATCTAAACTATCAAAAGAAGAAGAAGTTCTTTCACGATGTGAAACACTTTTATTGGGATGAAACACTCCTATTTAAGAGAGGTGCCGACTAAATATTTCGTCATTGTGTGCCTGAGGAGTAGGTAGAGAGTATAATCAATCATTGTCACTCTGCACCTTATAGTGGACATGCAAGCACTTCTAAGACATGCGCCAAAATTCTTCAAGCAGACCTTTTCTAGCCAACCTTATGGCGCGATGTCCATGCTTACATAGTCTGATGCGACTGGTATCAAAGCACTGGAAATGTTTCAAGACGTGATGAAATGCCCTTAAGGAATATCCAAGAAGTGGAAGTCTTCAATGTCTGGGGAATAGATTTTATGGGACCATTTCCATCTTCGATGGGGAATAAATACATCCTAGTAGCCATAGACTACGTGTCTAAATGGATTGAGGTCGTTGCCTCACCCACCAATGACACTCGGGTAGTCATCAAATTATTTAAAAACTACATATTTCCTAGATTTGGAGTACCCTGTCTCGTTATAAGCAATGGTGGATAGCACTTCATATCGAGAATCTTTAATAACCTTTTAAATAAATATGGACCGCTTACAGTAAAGATTGGTCCTTTAGACTACAAGAAGCCTTGTGGGCTTACAGGACCGCTTACAAAACCCCTATAGGAACAACCCCGTTTAAATTAGTCTATGGTAAATCCTGTCACTTGCCCTTCGAGTTAGAGCATAAGGCCTATTGGGCCATTAAAACCCTTAATATGGATTATTTAGCTGTCGGTGACAAGCGAATTCTCAACATCCATAAGTTAGAGGAACTTTGTCGCGACGCTTATGAAAATTCCATTATCTATAAGGAAAGAACTAAAGCATGGCATGATAAGAGAATAGTTAGAAAAGAATTTAACGTAGGCGACCAGTACTTCTCTTTAATTCGAGATTACGACTTTTCCCTGGTAAGTTACGCTCATGATGGACTGGCCCTTATGAGGTCACCAAAGTCATGAAATCTGGGGCAGTAGAAATCTGAAATAATTCTTGTAGTCCTTTGATAATAAATGGACAAAGACTTAAGCATTATAACAGAGGTGGCATCCCTACCTATTACTCTGGCCATACTCTAATTGAGCCACCATAGCCACTAACACTATGTGATATTTATGATCGTCTAGCTACCGATGTTAAATAAGCGCTATGTCACGACCTTTTTATTTTTATGCTACATTAATTCCTATTATTTTCACCAGGTGAATTATTTAATATTTAATTTACTTAACATGACTGACTTGTGTGGTGTTTACGTTGCAGGTTTTAGATTTCATCACTCTCCATAGCATATTCTCCATTAACTATATTTTCAGGAAGCAGAACTTTGATGACATGCATGTTGCATTCAGGGATGAAGCTCAGAAGAATTGATTTATGGTTTTATCCGAACGACCCATGTTACCTACCAGATACCCTGACCTTAACTTCCTAGAAGCATTAGGCCTAGAAGCAAGTGTGAGATACATGTGCCATCAACTGCAGTGGGAGGAATATTTTGATGCCCGAAACGTCACATACAGGAATCTTACCCTAGAATTCCTTAGCTCACTCTCCTATGAACCCTATGTGGGTAAAGGATTTAAAAGAGGCCATATCAACTTCAGACTGTTTGGAACCGAGTTCACTTTTAACCATAAGGAGTTTGCTAACCTATTGGGATTTCAGTGTGGCCTTGACGTCATACCTGAACTTCCTGTGGGTGAGTTCATGCAGGAAGACCTTGATAAGTTTTAGAGTGATATAACAGGTGGAGGAGGCCCTGATCCATCCACCCAACTTTCAAACTAAATCCATAACCCCGCCTTCAGATACTTCCAATTGATCCTAGCCCAGACCTTTCTTGGGAAGAGTGAGACGGATGACCATGTTAGTACTGAGGAGATCCTTATGCTTTTCTGCACCACCCAGTCCCGTCTTGTAGCCTATGGTAATTTCCTAATCCTGAACCTACACCTTACTGCTAGATCCTCTGAGGGACCCATTTATGTGGGAGGAACAGTGACCCATATAGATTTTGCCTTAGGTCTCATGAACCAATTGTCTCACCTGACCCCCTATTGCAGTTATACCCTCATCGACCTGAACCACTATTTAGATCGAGGCCTGGTGAGGAGAGTTTTCTTCAATACCGAACATTATAAGCTCCTGATAAACAATGAAACCATTCACTACTTTGGCCTACCACACCAGGGGAGAACCAACATCCACAAGAAAGAGAATTGGTTGTACCCTTTAGAAGCCCAAGATGAGACACCGGCTAGACCTAAGACCCCTCCTATCCTGAATATCATCCTACACCACTCTCGGATATGACCACAGTTTATTCTTCTAATGCTAATTTGCAGAGGCGCAATGTTTACTCTCTATGCGTAAAAAGATGATCTCTCTCCATAAAGATCTTACTGAATTTACCTTGCAGATGGAGGTAGCCGATGCCACACATGCTTCAGAGACTGATTTACTTTATCAAGAAATTAATAGTCTCTGACGCCAATTAGCAGAAGCCCAAGCACTCTATCCGCATACGAACCAGAGGGCCCGATGCAAATCACCTTAGAAGAGTTACTAGAAGCACTGAGGACATTGCTCACATTAAGTGTGGGAGATTTACCGCAATATTCATTACCATCTGATTCACCATTACTAGATTTATTTTCGCACCATCAGACTTAAATTTTTCGCAGTTTGAATTATCTGGATATCATTTTTCCGTTACTAAATTTTACTAAATTTTCCGTTACCAAACTTATCTAGATATTTTACAATTATTTCGGTTATTTTTGTCGGTGAAATTTCGGATTTTCAAGAATTACGAAAATCTTGGATTTTCAAAAAAAAATTATTTTATTTTATTTTTCCTTATTTATATTAAATATTATTGCGTTTACGATTATTTTTCTATCAAAATATCATCTATGTTCTATGCATGTACCTTTATGTATAAAAGCTGCAGAAGATGTTGTACACCCTCCTGAATGAGGACCCAAAGCCCAGCCAAATAAGGCCCAGATGGAAGGTGAAGATGGCGGGCTCCATCTACCCCTTGGTAGACGCCATGGGGCCTGAAGCTAAAAACGGGGCAGAACGTGAATAACCCCATTTTCCCCTATTTTCTTCATCATCAACCTCTTTAAACCCCATTTTCCCCATTTTCAACCAACTTAAAAACCCACTAAACTTCATTAAACACTCATTCACTCACTAACCCACTACTATTTCCAAAACCCCAATCACTTCCCATCCATAAAAACCCCAACTTTCACCAAAAATCCATCAAATCCTCATTCCACCATATCTCACTAAAACCTCCATATTTCTTTGACAACAACCAACAATGGCAGGAATGGAGCAGAGAGAAATCATTTTTCGCGAGTGAAAATCCAGAGAGAGGCAGAGGCAGAAGTTCGAAGAGTTGCAGAAACGCAAAATTTTTGCGACAAGGTATATTGACTCAGACTGTCTGTATAGTTTAGGCATTTATCATAGTTTTTTCTATTTTCTTGAGAATTTAGGATTGCATAGCATTTTTGAAACTAAAGAACCCGCTTTTAAGAGGCTGGCACAGGAATTCTTGAGTTCCCTAATTTACACTGTTAGTCCTAACACTGTCAGTACTGCCGGTACGATGAGTTTTAGAATGTTTAGTATTGAATATGAATGTACCACCGACTATGTGGCAGGCTTGTTAGGATTCTCTTATGGGGATGGTGTGATTTGTGAAGTGCCTCTAGAAACTGTATGGCATATTGAGGCCTTCCAATTGTGGAGAAATCTGACGGGCCAAAATGTTAATTCCTTCGAAGGAAATTTGGCCTCAGATATCCACAACCCGACCATCCTAGTGTTCCGCCATATGTTGGCAGACACTATTTTTGGCCGGGAAAATTCTAATAAATTGAATTCAAAAGAACTAATATTTTTGTAAGTTGCCCTCTTAAGGAGTAGATTAAATTCCGTCCCATTTATGATAGCACACATGTGTGCCGTCATGAAAAAGGGCGGTACCATATCATTTGGAGGATTGATTACCTCAATAGCATGAGCTCTACACCTAGACATCGAGCTGGCTACTTTAGAACAACTTTCATCCCACACAATTGATTTAAATTTTTTGAGAAATATGCGTTTATGCAAAGTGAGGAAGGAAGGAGGTTTTAACCTCATGGTTCATAATGTAGCCATCCCGAGTGTGGCTTTACCTTGTTCCCATCGTACAAATGTGCGATATAAGAAGAACTAGACGTATGATTTATAGGCACCACCTGTTGTTGGTCCGCTACCACCGAACGTCCAGGAGGATGAAGGTGACGGAACCGATGACAAAAATGAGCAACGGAACCAGTCCCCCGTTCGTCACGCACCCCCACCTCATACATCACCTACACACATACCACCTTTTGCCCATCATGCTGTAGGTACTTATTCTGGCTTTTATACTATTGAGGAAATGTGGAGAGAGCAGAGAGCCTGTGAAAAAGAACGGGATGGCCTGTTGTATGCCATGTATGAGCATCAACAGAATGTGATGGACTTCATGCGCGAGTCACAGAGACAGATTGAGCGCACTCTACATTCTATTATGGAGGCTTGGCATGCCATAGTCTCCTAACAACAGCGTCAGCAAGCCTACCTGACCAGCAACTACAACCTGGTGAAGGCCACTCAAGGTTCCATACTTGGAAATCTTCGGTAATTCAAGGCGTCTAATTCCTCGTTGCCAACGAGGATTGAGTAGCTTGAGCTTTCACAGAGTGCACGTCACTGCAGTAGGAGCCATCGTCCTTGACATTTTTAGAGCAGGGAGGAGAGGGTACTAGTGGTCGTCAGTAGCATTGTCTAGGTTCCACCTATTTCTTTCCACCTTTTATCGAAACATTAAGGACAATGTTCAGTTTAAGTGTGGGAGGAGATATTTACTGCTTTTATTTTATTGCTTTTTAGTTTAGTTTTGATTATGCATTTTTCTAGCTTAGTTTTAATTATGCTTTTAGCTTGTTTTTAGTTTGTTTTTAATAATTACATGTGCTTTACGAGTAATATGTGTAGTTTGTCTATTTCCCCCATTTCTTGAGCCATACCAAAAAAAATTAATACGAAAACAACTTTTATTTTGAAATTTAGGCTGTTAGACAAGTTTATGATAGTTTGCGAAGACTTCGGAAATTTTTTGAAAAATCATTATCGTCCTGACACCGTAAGTTTCTTAATTATAGGAAACGATCCGGATACTTATTATGTTGTGGCCTTAAAATCTCACCCTTGAACTAATCCTTAAGTAGTTTATTTTAGCAGTCAGCACCATCTTAGATACCGCTAAGTGGACGAACCGATGCAAATAGGTGAATGATCTAGTGGAAAGAAAGGAAAAAAAGAAAAGAATACTTGTAGAAAAAGCAAATATTTTGGAAAAGGATCCGCCTTCTAATTTAGGTAACCCTCACCCGGTTACTTAGCCCAACGGTAGCAAAATTTCAAAAAAAAAATGCTTATGTGTCTGTGTTGAAAAGAAGAAAAATCATTGAATATTGACACAAAATTGGATCAGGATCACCAACAGGTTTGTTCACCATGCAATCACAAGATAACGGGTTTAATGTGATTGCGCCTGAATGAAAAAGGATAAAAGAGGGATGAGTAAGTTAGGCCTAGGTATAATAACATGATACAAATTGGTTTGTATAGGAAGGAAACTTATGACCGCAACCCGCGGAAAGTGTCACTACGATATCCTTGGTTCACTAGTTAGTACCTATCGACGCAACTTTGATTGAACTAAGAGTCTGTAGCCTGAATTGAATACTTGTGTGTTGTTGTTTTTCTTTTGTGCTCATAAGAGTTTGGTTGAGGACAAGCAAAGGTTTAAGTGTGAGAGAATTTGATAACACTGAAACACACTGCGTATTTGACTCGGATTGCACATGTTTATTATCATTTACTTGTTATTTTCTTGCATTATGTTTGTGTTTTGTCTAATTTTTAGTTACATTGACCAATAAGAGCCTTTCACAAAGAAACGAAGCGAAACGGGCAAAAAACAGAGATTTTAGGGTCAAATACACACATGGCGTTCCACATGGCGTTGGCCATGGGGGTAGCCATTAGGTGTACGGTTTCTCCCACGACCAAACGGCCAGAAGACCAAGCCCACCACTATTTACACATATGGCGAACGCCATGCCTTTATGGGGGCGCCATCTTCATAAAGATGGAGTCAGTCAAGGGCGGTTGAGAGGTTGAAGCCATGACCAGAGGATTTCTCTCCCACGAATTCTGAAGGTCCAACTTGATGTCCAAGGCAATGTTGCACTATAAATAAGACCTAGTTTCTCAATTTTTAGGCATCCACTCTTAGTCGTAGCATATGCATAAAATCACTTTGTAAAAGCAATAATTCGTCACATCGAGGAATTATCGCACCATTGTTGTGAGTGAGTGTGGAGCAATCGTAGAGTAGAAGCTTGCCATTATTTTCTTTACCAGTCTTGTACCATATTCAAGTCTCCGATTTAGAGCACGTTTGTTAATTCATTCTCAATATTTATTATTTATTTATCCCGTATCGCATTTACTTTCATTTATTTCCCGGATTGTCTTTATTTTTATTTATTTCCCGCACTGCCTTTATTTAATTGTTTTGTTTTAATTTCTCTATTGTCTCGCACTTTTACTTTGATTTATCTTGTTTTTTCTGTCATTACCTTTTAAAAACCAATTGCACACTTAACAAGTTTTTCTAAATGACTTGTTCCGATAATCAAGTATATGCTATGTTGTTTACCGTAGTCATGTCCAGCTATATCTTTAGTGCTGGGATGTGAGGATCGTCGTTTTGATGATACTCTGTATGTTGTGTCTATAGGAATGCTTTAGGGGCTATTTTGGTTTTAATGCAATTTTTTTGTGGTTTATCTTATCAGATATTACGAACATAGATCTGTGATTACGTCTGGTAAGATTGAAATTCGTCTGACACTTAAGATAAAAATTGGTTAGTTTTTTATTAAGAAAAACAACGGAAGCACTTTGTTAATCAATTAGGAAAGTTTAATATTATTACAAAGTGATGTTAAAAAAAAATTCAGACGCGTTCATAGGTTTAAGATCCGGTTGGCTGAGCATATGCCGGAAACCCTTTTGTGTTAAAAGTTTCCAATCAAAGGCACTTTTTAACTGAGTCTTAGAGGTAGTTATATAAAAAAGGACTTTTCACTTTAACGCAAGATGCAATCGGTGCAGCGTGAGCGGCTGGTATAGATTAGAGGTCAAATTTGGTTTCGATTATGCTAACGCGATAGTTCATTTTTAATTAGCTCTTTTTCAAGGAAGAAAATATTGCCCCATAAGTAATTCTATTTAGATACGATATGAGTATTGTTTGATCGATGTGAATTGCATTTCAACATTATTTCTCTGAACTTATTTTATCTTCATTACTTTCTATGCACTTTGCAAAGCCTGTTTGATTAGCCTAAAATAGAACACTGTAACAATATTTATTGATAGCTTAACATTTGTCTCTATGGGAACAATAATCTTTTATATTACTCTAACATAGTCTGTATACATGTGGAAGCCACTGACACGCGATCACTATGCCTCCGCCACAATGGCATCCAGGACTCACCTAACGCATACCTCTCAGGGAAGATACCCTCGTCAATGCCTGCCCGCGCAATTTCTACTATGTGACGACACTGAGGCAAGACATCCTCAGTATGATTAAGCTGAGCCTACTGCTCCTCTAGAATCTCCTGATGAATTGGTCTCGGCTGATCTCCTGGAGCATTCTGCACCAGGTATAGATGTGAGACCCTGAAGAACCACTTGATGTATCCATAGACGTAGCTCCAGTCATTAGGCACTATGGTAGCCCAATTCTCATCTGGTACCAGGTGACTCTCATAATCAGCAAACATTTCCTCTATCTGTCTACGAGACAAGGCACAAGGAACAGAGACAACATGGTGTCTGGGTGTTAGGGCAGATGAGGAGAAGTGATATGTGATACGCAGGTCAACCATCTGAAGTAAAGAGATATATCGTCAAATAGTCGCGTCTGATGGTGATCCACATAGTTGTTGAAGTGGATTTTGGACGTGGTTCTTAAGCACTGTCGCTCTGGGGTACTACAGGTCGATTCGTTTTTTATCCTATTAACCTAACTAAGGAAGGGAAATAGATGTCTCCAATTAACCCTGCTTGCATACTGAGTTTAAACAGATGACTGTTGGTTTACAAATGCGGTTTAGATTGTGGGCCTCTCTCTGCTTATTTTGTTAAGAATGAAATGACAGGACTATTCATGGGGATTTTTGGTTTTTGATTAGTATGCTCGCTAATATTTTTCAATCTTATGCCTACGTATTCCCGTTTAACGAAACAGGGAAATCAGAGCGATCGTAGTTCCTCCTATTCTATGGGAGGATAAAGGTTGTTTTGGTGTCTTGTTCAAAGCCCAAGACGTGAAGCTAAATGTGGTTTGTATCTTGTTCAAAGCCCAAGATGTGAAGCTGAAGGGTCTATTTGTATCTTGTCCGAAGCCCAAGATGTGAAGCTAAAGGGGTTTGACTTTAGAGAGAATTTGTCATCTCTAAAGGGGGTCTGTTTGTCACAACTGTTGGGTAACTGATTATAAAGGAGAATTACTTTAACTGGGATATGTGAATCCAGCAATGCCATAATTTCCTTTATAGGGGATTTTTAACCTGAAGGAGAAGACTTTAACTCAGTGTAGAGCAATGTTATCTTTCCTTAGGAATTTCTCATGCTAAAAGAGGGATAGTGGTGTGGATGTAAATAATCCAGAGGCTTGCCGCTTACAGAAATTAGATGAAGGAAAAGGAGTTGTTGATGTTTGTATACTGTGAGCAAAGCACAAATTTTGATGCTAAAAGGTTGATTGACTCAACCGGGGTTTTCTTATACAAAGCCTAAGAGGAGGCTATTGACCCAACAAGAGGGTGTTTTTCTGTGTCTCGTACGAAGCCTGAGAGAGAGGCTAAAAGGGTTGACTCAACAAGAAAGTGCTTTTATGTGTCTTGTACGAAGCCCAAGATGAAGGCTAAAAAGGTTTTGACTCCACATGAGGGTCTTTTGTACTTAACACGAGAGTGATTTTGTATCTCGTACGAAGCCCGAGATGGAGGCTAAAAGGGATTGACTCAACAAGAGAGTTTTTTATACTCAACAAGAGAGTGATTTTTATCTCGTACGAAGCCCAAGATGGAGGCTAAAAGGGTTTGACCCAATAAGAGAGTCTTTTATACTCAACAAGAGAGTGATTTTTATCTTGTACAAATCCCAAGATGGAGGCTAAAAGGTTTTGACTTAACAAGAGAGTCTTTTATACTCAACAAGAGAGTGTTTTTGTATCTCGTACGAAGCTCGAGATGGAGGCTGAAAGGGTTAGCTCTGCTGGGGAGAATCATTTGTACAAAGCCCAAGAGGAGGCTATTATGCTGGTGACTGTTTCAATTTAGTCACAGGTCCAGTATGTTGGATAAAGAGAAAATCAGTTCTTATGAAGATTAAAGGTAAGGTTGTGCTTTGGGATTGATCGGAGGATCAGGGTTATTTCCTGTTCTTTAAGAAAATGGGAAATCCAAAGGGTATTGAGACTGTCCAAGTCTACTAGTGTTTTGGAGAAATCAATTCTCGGATAGTGAGTGATCTTTGTATAATGCTCAAGAGAAGGCTGGTATGTTAAGGGATGAAGGTCAACCCATTAACAGGTCTGACACTTGACTCAGAAAGACAACTCTAGTAAATTGATGACTAGGTTCTGTTCCTATACCTGTAGAGATCTTTGGGTCCTTGTACTAAGCCCAAGAGAAGGCATGAGAGCTTTTAAGAAGCCGAAGGGTCCTTGTACAACGCCCAAGAGGAGGCGGGGATGCTTTTAAGAAGCCTGTGTGTCCCCAAACCCCGAGAAGTTCAATACATGCCATTCACCGAGAATAGATCAAGCCAGGAAAGTCCGAGAATTTGGAAGAAACTCAAGAGATGCCATTCACGGAGAAAAGATCATTTCTGGGGAGTTAGAGTTTCTTTGAGGATTTCTAAGGGTGACAGTCTGAGAAAGGGTTCACAGAGAATGCTTCCTTTCACGTCTCCATATTGTTTAACCCCAAGAGGAGGGAAGACTGTGTCTGCTAATCCTATAGGGATCTAGTTTTGTTTGTATTTAAGAGTGACCAACAGGGCTTTGCCTAGTGCTAGACGTAGTTGTCTGGGAAAACTCTAAATAACTATACTAGTATTACACAGTGGATATTTGACAAGTATATAAAAGTTTGTGAAAGAAGACTTACAGTGAGCAGCCCCACAATACAGTTATATATATGAAAGCGAATAAAGAAAGTGGGTAAACACTTACTCGGTTGTAGAGCTTCCATGCTGTTTGGTTAGTTTGTTCAACAAAGAAAGCTTTGATAACAATATTCTATTCAAAATCAAAGGAGAAAGTGCTTTGAAAATATTGTTGGGGCTTACAGCTCAAGGAGAGGCCCAAGGTTTTATCAGTGGTTGCACTGTTGTTTTGTACAGGGACTTATACAAGTGACTGAGGCCCAAAAAGGTTTTCTGTACAAAGGGATGGGTCTTACACTCTCTCAAGAGGCCCAAAGGTGTTTAAAGAAAAAAGTGGGGCTTATAACACGAGGGTAGGCCCAGGTGATTTGTTCTTGAATTGGCGATCGCGTCGAGATTTCTTTACCGTACTGGGTCTTATACAATGCATTGAGGCCCAAAAAAGTTTTGGTTAAAAGGGGGTTGGGTCTTACACTCTAATAGAGGCCTAAAGGTTTATTTCTATACGAGTGGTGGGGCTTACAGCTCAAGGAGAGACCCATGGTTATTTGTTTTGAAAACGGCGATCGCGCTGAGGTTTTTGAAAGCACAGTGGGTCTTATACAATGACTGAGGCCCAAATATTTTGGTTTCAAAAATGGGTTGGGTCTTACACTCTATTAGAGGCCCAAAAGTGTTTAAAGATGGGTCTTATAACTCAAGGAGAAGCCCAAAGATTTTTGTGAAAAAGGCGACGATCGTGTCGAACCTTTTGACGGTATCGGGACTTATACTGAGGCGCAAAAAGGTTTGTATTTACAAAGGGTTGGGTCTTACACTCTACCAAGAGGCCCAAAGGTGTTTGAAAAAGATTTGATGAGGGTTGAATTGATCAAAACCCTAATTTGTTTTCAAAATATATTTTAATTGAATAAAAATTCAATTAAAATGATCAAAATTGTTAAACATGTGGAAAACAAATTGTGATCTTGGATTAATGTTTCAAAAATTATGTTTCTATTCACAAAATGATTGGAAATCACTAAAATTTGAAAAAATCAAGAGGGAGAAAATATTTTAAATGTCAAAAACAATTAAAATATTAATTCTTTACAAAAATATCAAGTATATGAAATAAATAATATTTTTGGGATTTTTTGGGCAAATAATATATTTTAACATTTTTGTGAATTATTAAAAAAAGAACCAAGAACACACGCCACCCTCTGTTTCTGTAGATTTGCGTTTTCTATCCAATCTCACTGAATACTTGATGATATCATGCAATGTACATATCAATCTACTCGTTTTCACCTCACGATCATGTCTATGGTCTTTAATTTCATTTATTTTAAACATGAAATAAGAAATCAAAGAGAAACCTCAAGAACCCTAAAATTTGCATGAAGGTTCAGAAAATCCATACACGATTCAAACAAAGTAATTGATTGAGGGAAAACACTCTATGCATGATTATGAACATATGGCCAAATTATTGTTCAGCAAAAAATGCATGGATCATAGAGTTAGAAGAGTCCATGCTTACCTCTTGCAGCTGGTGATCGTATTTTGTGTTATAGGTGTTACAGCTTGGTTCCAAGGATATGGACAACTTCCCTAGGTGTTATGGGGTGTGTCTGGATGCTTGGAATGAATGGAAATGATCTGGAACTTGAGATGGTACCCCAACTGCAAATTTGTCAAGAACTTGAGCAATTGGCTAGTGATTTTGTGATTTTGGTGTTCCAGATGTTGTGTGAGTGTTTGGATCACATCTGTATGATGTTTATGAGGGGTGTGTGTGTGATTGGTTTGGTTGGAATAGCTCTCAAACTCAAAACCCGATAGTGACTTGCTTTGGAAGGCAATTTTGGAGTGAAGAAGGAGATTTTGAGGAAAGCATCTGTTTGATGGCTTTGGTGTACTCAAACTGATCACAAATGAGCTCTATTTATAGTAGAGCAAGTTTGTTTTGCAAGGAATAGTGAATGACAACTGCTGCATAGGTTTGGCCAATGTTGATCAATGAGAATCCAAGTCTCCTCTAGCCATTGACTAGAGGTTAGGGCACAGGCTGCTGGTTCCCTTGGTCTTGGATAAGTCTTGACTGAATTCAGTTGGAAATGGCTCAGTCCATGCCACCTTGGTGCATCCATTGAATGCTCCAAAACAAAATTGGAGTCATGTCCCCTCTTTAGGGATTTCTAGGTTTGGCATGCTACTTTTGGTTCCAAAGACTTGAGAGGCTTGGGATCAGAGTTGGTTCCTCCTTGGTCTCCCCTTGAGGTGTTCAGATGGATAAGTGTGTTTGTCATTTGTACAAATTTGGCAAATCGAGCAAAATGCACAAATCTTCCTTGCTTTGACAGTTTTCAGCAAGGCATGTTGCCATTGTCATATCTCATGGCTCAAGTGGAATTTGATGGGGTTCTTGGCCATTTTGGAAAGCCCTCATATGATACAACAACTGTTTGATTATAATTGGTTTTGATACTTTTTGGATCCAAGTGAAAAAAGCCCCTACATTTGGAAAAAAGTGAAGGCAGATTCTGACTTAGTGAAAATTTCACTAAGTGTTGGAAAAAAGTGACATTTTCACTTTTTGTGATTTTGATCATTCCATAACTCAAAATCCATGAGGAATTGGAACGAGTTATGTTTGAAGCTTTTGTAGAGGGTCATGAAAGCTACAAATCCAGCTTTGAATGGGGAAAATGGCCTTGTGGTTTAGGAGTTATGATCCTCCAAAGTTGGTACCCTAGCCACTTTGTTCCATAACTTAGAAAAATTTCTAAGTTTTTATGGTTACCCCTTTTACAAGTTATCCCACTTTTTTTTATTTTTCTTGATGAATGATGATTCCAACCGCACAGTACATCATTTTAGGGTTAAGGAACCATATTTATGAAAAATCTCAAAATGTCAAAGTTTGACTTTTTTGCACAGTTGACTTTTTGTTAGATGAATTCCAAACTATGCGATCCTCTATGAAATCAAGTCCTTGACCTAAATCAAACTTGATGGATTGATTTCATAGGTATTATAGGGTGTATTGAATCATGTCCTAGGGTTTGGGAGCACGTCCTGGTCAAAAGTCAAAGGCACAGTTGACTTTTCTCGCGAAACCCTAATTGTGGTTCTGATGAATTTGAAACTTGTTGCTCAAGCTTCTTGGATCAATCCATTGTTGCAAATGGATCAATGTGATTTATTAGAGACCCTCAAATAATGTCTTGAGGTCTTGGCTCATGTTTTGTCCCAAAAGTCAACTTAGGGGTGAATTAGGTCAAGAAACCCTAATTCTTGATCTTTTGTGAATCCATCCTCTGAGGTTAAATTGACTTGATGATTGGGTTCATGGTGTCCCTTGGAGCATCATAGGTTATGGTTTGAAGCATTTGCTCATTCCCAAAGGAAAACTTCCATCTGGAGGCCCTGGTCGACCAAACCCTAATTTGGTGACACTGGCGATCTTAAGGCTTAATCCACCTGGAATGCTGCAACATTGATTCTTGCTGTGGGAGTCCTCTTGATCCATTATGGATGTTTGAGAGGTTTAGACAAGTTGAATATCATGTCATTCCTTGATTAATCCTTTGTCTAAAGCTATGAGAGGGCTTGAAACCCTAATTTTGATTGTAGTGGATGCTCACCCATCTTTGGGGAGACTAATGAGGTATGATGGACCATCCATATTGTGATGATGATTTGCATAATGATGGGAAATCTTAGTGGTCAAAATTTGGGGTATGACACTCAGCAACCAAATGGTCAAGGTAGACTCTGAAAGGCTCGATCACCTGGTTCCCTCTAAGAGGGACAAAAACACAGGCACGAGGCATGTCTCAGTGTACTCATTCACACTCGCCCAACCAGCAATGCGCAGGAAGTGCTGGAGTATTCAATCCTGAAATGAAAATAAAAAAAGTATTCAGGGATCAAGAATTATCGACAATGGTTTCCCAAATATGAAATGAAAAATATTAAAAAAAACATTCAAGGATAAAAAATTATTACCACCAGTAGTGTCGTGTTGTATGTGACCTGCTTCGTCTTCCACCGATATCTATCTCTCAACTTTGAATACAGATTGGCCAAGCAAGTCGCCCCCAGTTGTACTAATGGATCCGAGTGAGATCCAAGAAGTACCAGAGGTATGCAATGTCAGTATAGGTTGCACTCGTGTCCACAAAATGCAAGTGCCGACCAAAAATAGAAAATATGCCCTAAAAGCACGAGCCTTGTGTATCGCCACCTGCTCAGTATCACCATCAGCCACCTCTGCAACAACGA